>OU785223.1:12057500-14557500 GCA_917051295.2 Erebia ligea | reverse complement strand
GGCGTTTTACTATTTCAACCATATTTCAACACTTGGTGGAATCCATATCCATATTATCCATACTTCCATACTAATATTGTAAGTGCGAAAGTGTCTGTCTGCTACGCTTTCACAGCCCAACTACATAACCTATTTTGATGAAATTTGGTACAGATATTGGTTACATCCCGGGGAATGACATAGGCTACTTTTTATGCCGGAAAATTGAAGAGCTCCCGCGGGAATTAAAAAACATCATTCCACGCGGACGAAGTCGCGGGCATCATTTAGTACTTAATATTTTGTGCTTTGACGGTGTAAAGGTGTGCAAAGTTGCCAATCTACACTTGACCAACGTGGTGGACTATGGCCAAATTCTTCTCATTCTGGTGAGACTCGTGCTGAGTAGTAAAGATCAGCTGGCATTCTAATTTGTAACGTGCCCTCGTACATTTTCAATATTTCACACAAAATAAAGTAACACCTGCGTTTAAATCCCTGTCTGTACCTACCAGCGTTGAACCTAACAAATTGTGTACTATTAAACAATATTCTGCTTATCTTAACTTTCACGAGCTTTTACACCTCATTTCACAATGGTATTTGGTACAATGATAAAATTATCGATGAATTTTATGGCTTGTTTAACTAAATTTTCACAATAGATTTTATCTATAATCAAAGCGAAATACCGACCTGCGCCTTGCCACTTTGTTTTAAGAGTATTATAGATTGTAGCTCAGATTCAGTTATTCAGAGAAAATCTATTTATTTTCCTTTTTCACTCAGTAGTGAAACAAAAAAACTCTACGAAACTCAAAAAGACTCTACAAAGCGTCCCCTCAATCCACTAGGATCCACTTTTTCATGGGGACTACGAAGTGGACACTTCTGAGTCTAAGAAGTTTTGTCTTGTCCGGTCCCGTTTTTGCTCTTACGCAGGCTTTTTGTTCGCTAGGCATTTTAAAAAATCCCCAGTGCGTCTGCACTGCACGCAGTCGTGCTACTCCGCCGAATACTAGCACATTACAATATTGTTAATTCAGCTTAATAACTAAGTTTACTACTTCTTAATATTAGATCTTGATATTCGAAATGTAGGTACAATAAGCTTACATGAGCCAAACTTCCCGACGTAAGTTTGAGTTTGCAACTTTCAACTTAAACGCGCTCCGTACTTGCGATACTATCTACGCAAATAGCGCAATTTATTTGGATATCACTCGTTACCACTTGTTCAACGCTCAAACTTGTACGAGCGAGCTCGGTATTATGAACTTGATAATTTTGCATCAATATGTTTTATCTGCTACGTTCTAAACGTTTGTATTTTGTCTCTGCCTATAAAAATGTAGAGTGTTTCTGCAATTTTATTTTGCGAGCTTTCTGATTATAGATAATTATTGATGATGACCACGTCTTTGTTCGCGTGGATAATGTTTTTTATAATTTTCGCCTTAATTTTCTAAGATAAAAGGTAGCCTATGTCCTTCCCCGGAACACAACCTAATAATTATTTACTCGTCAAAATTGGTTGCCCACCTGTAAGTCCCAATTCCAAGTAAAAGCGTGGCAGAAAACACAGACAGACAAATACATTTTCATATTTTAGTAATATTAGTATGTATTTTCTAATTTGAATGTAAAGCAGGTTTTTAAAATCTTGTTATGTAAGTTTTTATCTGTTTACGATAAGACGAAAGTAACATTCACAATCAAGTTTACTGTGGTTTGTAAGAAGATTACCAAATACTATTGTGTATAAATGCTTTTGTGTTCGAGAGAAATTAGTGAGAAACCAGTTACTGTCTGCAAACTCCAAAATAAGTGGCCGAGTTGTTAAAATGGTATTGTGTGAATATTTGTTTACTTAACGTCTAATCCTGGGCCCGATTTATGTAGTATTCGCACGTGGATTTAATGGTACGACTTTAAATTGTCACACGATGCGGTAGAATTGCTCATCTATAAATCGTATTGGCTTATTTTCAAGGCTCCTGCTTTTGTAAAAACTCTATTTGCATAATAAAGTAAAGAGATTTCCAGCATTTTAAATCAATGCAAGCGAAGGCGGGCGGGTCTACACTTTTAGAGCTGCAGAGTAGTCGGCGTTATAAGCATTCGACTGGATTAACGAACTTCCTCGCAATCTTCCCGCGAGACGAACTTTAAATTCTAACATCAGTTTCGGGCATTAAGGGATTGTTCAGTTCATAAATTTATAAAGCCTGCCTACTCCGACTTAATCTTGTTTGTTAAGAACCGCAACTCTATTAGCGGATAAATCGTGTATAAGCTATTCTCTTTTGAGTCACATCTCATTAAGAACCTCGAGATCGGCAGATAATTTGATAAATTTGATAACCTAAAGGAACGTAATTACATTAAATTTTGATCGCTCATTAACCTTTCCTTTGGAGGAAACTGGATAAGTTCCCAGGATTAATTTTTACTTGCCAAAGAAGTTCTGCCGTGGCTTTATAATAGGCTTACCAAAGCAAATTAAGTTTGTTTAATAATATGTTACCATTAGAGTCCGGAAACCGTTAATGTCAACATTTCCTAGGAAATCCTGTCTTAACGGTTTTGATACGTTAGAGTTCGAAACTTTACGTTACTTGTTTTTATAGATTGCTGAACTTTACCTAGGAATAGCTTGAAGAATAGTCAACAATAACGATCCCTTCACCGTTTTAAGTGTCCTGACACTGAGTGACAGGAGTTAAGTACACTTTTGTGTGAGGCTCGCGTGCACAGTGCACACTGGAATAATCGCGCGTTTTGTCGGTGGACTCGACTTGTCAGTATCTGTATAGTTTAAAGTTTTTTTTGTTGAATTATAACTCTGAAGTAAAGTCAAGGCACGGTCACCGACACAAACACCACCATCGACCGCGTTAATGTCACCATTAACGGGTTTAGCAAGTTTAGCGGTAACATATATCAAAAGCTTACACTTGCCGATTTCTTTCACTTATTAATTATATTAATGCTTATACTTAGGTATGTTATTAGAACTTAAAATTATTCTTCAATTTGTTTATGGCTGCCGTTATCAATAAGGAAATGTTACTAATAGTTAACTGAACCCTGTGGAGGAATTTATAAGTAGTTTCATCCAGTATGTTCATCACTCCGTTTGCCCGTCCATCAGTATATGAAACACATTTTATTACGAAACTATTAAAACTGAAAAGTACATTACTGTTTTAGAACAATATGGAAGATCATATTTTAATGAAGAATTCAGTCATAAAAAATCATATTAAAAATGTATCTTCATGAAGGGGCCTGACCATGCAACAAGTCCGATACGAGTATTAAATTATTTGGCAGTGAACTCGACTGATAAAACAATTTTCAGCCGTTTAAGCGCATACTCATGAATTCACCGCGTCTTGAAAATTAGTACACACATATTTTATGATATGGTTCCTTAGATAGATGTGAATAAAAAAAAGATAAAATATAGTATGTCCAGTGCAAAATGGCGGCAAATTTGGCGGCGGTGATGGATAAACTATTGAATAAACGCACCTGATCGTTTGAATTGTTGCAAAGTCAAAGTATATTCAAAATTGTTTATTCAAAATTGGTACCTACACAGTGATCAGTATACACAGTATAAGACGTAAAGGTTAACTATTAACTACGGAATCTTAAAACTAAAGCTAAAGGGGTTCCAAACGCGCCCTGGTCTGAGAAATACTGGCAAGTATCTAAAAACAATAAATAATCCACTTTCAACTTTCACTAGACAAACTTAAGACAATTTGGAGAATATTTCCAAAACAGAACTGTGTAATAGGTTCTTTAATACTACAATTTCAGGATTACGCGAAAATGTACAATATACCCAATGCAAGCACTCAGTTATTATTGCCAGAGCATTTTGTTTTAACCGGATAATACCAGAGACGACGATACAGGAAGGAGATTATCTTGGATTTAGCGAAACTATTTAGTCTGTCCAATAGATAAAAGCACAATCGATTTAACCCCGCAAAATTATGTTCCAAGTACCTACTTATATTATATAGTTCACGTACATTTTGTGTGCTCTCAAATCCTAACAAGTTTTATAGGATTACACGGCGCACGTTAATGTTATTCGAATCCGATTTGAAATACTAGGAGTAAATACGGTTATTCGAATAATGTTCAGTTTTAGATTTCTAATAAAGATAAAATTTTGTTTCGGTATTAGGGAAAGCCTATTTTCACGTCCAATAGATTCCGATTTCCCGCCTATTTGCCCATTATTGTGATAGACTAATGTGTACCTTTATTTATTAATTTAATAGTTTACGTGTATTTAGAACGAATATTAAATATTTAAGTTTATCGCGATATTTCAAAATATGTAGCCTTAAAAAAACTACAATGCTTTGAGCTTTATGAGTGCCTGTCCATTGAAGTGGAGCGGAGCGGAGATGTGTTGGGCGAACCAATCGGATTTTTGATTGATGACCCGATATTTTTTCGAATCACCTGTCAGGAATCTGATTGACCTGTTTGGCACGTCTCCGCTACGCTCTGATTCAATAGACAGGCATCCTAATAATGTTAAGTAAGTAAACCTAAGACTCGTAATAGTACCTACCCAGTCGATAATAATTACCGCCATCACGTCTTGTACTTTGTATACTTGACGTTCATTAAGTGTACTGTGTAAGTACCAACTTTGAATAAATATTTTGACTTCGGCATCGAGTCGTGTGCGGGAGGACCTAGGGTAAATACCCGAGAAATCTCGTACCTTTATGTTATTACAAGTTTATAAACGTATAATAAATAATAAACTTAGCTACCTAGTTAAAATGAAAAACTAACTTATGTCACATTGAATATTTAGACTTAGGTATTATGTACGCCTGTATCATAACGTTGCGTTGACGCAGTAGTTAGGTACTAGGGAGGTACGCTACGGGACATGACTTCTGTAGCTATTTTGTCAGTATGCTAAAGGCTAAGCAGATAAAGCGTAGCGTAGCGTTATTTACTACGATATTAACATTGGTATAATATCATAGAGCCAGTACTAGGTACGATGTAGAGTATTAGAACAGTATAATTTCCAGCATGGTATTAGCACGAGTATTAAATCGAATCCTCTTAAATGAACAATTATTATTTGTACAAGCATACGTACATAAGCGCAATGTAAACAGCCTACCTTAAGCCGTACCTACACTGTCGCATTATTGTAACGTAATTGCCAACTTATGTCGTCGAACCAATCGCTTTAATTATCCCCACCCAGTTGGCTGTGAAGATTATTTCGCTGCCAAATTCAGATCGCATTCGTTTTAAATAGGCGGGCGTATGCCGACAATGCGAAGCGTGAAATCTGATTACTTTATTGAATGTGCACAGATCATGAATGTAATTGATAAAATCGTCTGCGGTAACGGACGGTGCAATTTACGTTATCGCTCCGTATGAAGGCAAAGCTGGTCTTGCAATAACCTAGTTTTCGATTACAATGGTGAAACACTTTAGGTGTTGGAAATTAATTTCCTGCGCGAATACTGAAGCTATACGGGCTTGTATTTGAAAGTCGGTCATTTAAACGGTCCACGTGCTATATGGTTATGAATATTCGAGATTATACTTAGTGGTTTTTAATTTTCCTTATGGTCTTAACACCTCTGTTCATTATAATGAATAGAAATCATCTAGGGAGTTTCAACTTACTTCTCATGATAGTAACGTTACAAGTTTTTTTTTTATCTACGGTGTAAATTATAGCAAGTGGCGTATATTATACGGTGGTCATAATAATAGCAAGAATTTTGTGGTAGTCTGTAATTTTTTTAAACATACCCAAAAAGGACATGAGCAGCCTACCTTGCAGTTGCGGGGACTAAAATGTATCATTATTATTTTGTCAAAACGGCATACTTTTGAAAAATTACCGTTACAATATTTAGGGATCATTAAGCATTTTGATTGAAATGACAATGTATGCAGAAAGGAAATTCGCTGTACTGCGCGTTCACTATAATGCAATCAATCAATAATATCCAATTTATGTACGGGACCATTCCGTTATGAACATACCCGGCATTACAATATCACATGAATATTATACACTGGAATATTAGATAGGTACGAGTATGTGCGAATTAATTTTATCCTTGTATTATATTCAGACTACCAACAACGGCACGAATTACGAGGTAATTCACTGAATATAGAAAAGCGAAAATCACGTGTATTACTTTGCGCCTACCTCTATAATAAATAGTTGAAGTGAAAACTTCTTTAGCCGCGTTGAGCACTTTTTGGTAGGGGAACTTGTGAACTCGCGTCACCGACACCGTCACCGAAACCTCGCGTTGTTACGAAGACAAAAGCTCTTAAATATAAAAAATATACTATATTCGTAATTAAACTTTAATGCCTTAGTTTCAAGGTTCATATTTTAACTTTTTAATTATTTTAAACTAGCTGATGCCCGCGACTTCGTCCGCATGGTTTAAGTTTTTTTGATTGCCGCGGGAACTTCTTAATTTTCCGGGATAAAAAGTGGCCTATGTCACTCTCCAGGTCCTCAACTATATCCATGTCAAAAATCACGTCAATCCGTTGCTTCATTGCGGCGTGATTAAAGGATAAACCAACAAACCAACAAACCAATTAACCAACAAACAAACACACTTTCGCATTTATAATATTAGTATGATATTCGTTTTCACTTCTAACGGCATTCCCTATGACTGCCAATTTTTTTAAAATTAATGTATTTATATGAGACTGACATAATAACTGCAAGCTGCTGTGTCCCGAAATATTTTCTGTTAACAGTTCAGGAGAACTGTGCGCCATAACCCCACTAAGAAAGGATAATAAGAAATTCCTACGAGATCTTTAAAATACCTCAATCCATGCGGACATAGTCGCGGGAAAAGGCTTTTGCATTTTATTTATTTGTGAGTCTTTGAGTTCAATAATAATAATTGTTGTTGTTGTTGTTGTTGTTCAATAATAATAGTTGTTGTTGTTGAGTTTGATTGGAATAATATTATTTAAGTAACAAGGCATGTTATAGTTTTCATCCTGTATTCATGTAGGTATTTTAATATTTTTTTAAATAAGCGTAAAATGTAACTGACACTTAAATTACACGCTTCTATAAATCGTTTATAGTATCGTATACTGTAGTAAACGATACTAGAAAGTGCAACATGATATGATCGTTTTAAATTAAAAAAAGGAAAATTTGGCGAAATGAAAAAAATAATTTCATTGGCTCATTCTCATAAGTATTCGGCATAGGACATAAAACGAGGGAAGCTCTCGGTCGCGCAGTTAACAGACTATTATAAAATTTTATACCGGAATTTATCTCCTTTACTTAGTACCTTCTCTCAGCAACCTCATTGGGCGGGCGATAATTTTAAATTGTCTGCAATCTCACGAAAAATTCACACACAATATATTCAGGTCTAAAATGCTGGCGCTGGTCGTTCGTGTTACAGAATTACCAATTTAATTTAGCGGTACATACTCGTACCTATTTGGTCAAATATTTTCATGGCAATCTACTGTTTGTTATAGTAGCCTGGGCCTATTTACGTTTCTAACCTTTTTAAGTTTGAAGTCTTGGGCGTAATAAAGTAATGTCGTCAACCAATAGACTTCCACAGCTGGACATCAGTCACTTCCATACGCTACCGTCATGCGCCTTCTGGATCTATATACTAGCAGCTCCTTGCAACTCGCTTGATATTGGGGTTTTATGGTAATGTTTCGTGTTCATAATTTTCAAAACATATAGTACTAACCGTATTATACAAATTAGTTCTAGTTTGATATAATATAATTGAAGTAATGTAACCGGGTAAGTGCGAGTACGTGTCTTACGCGTACAAGTTTAGCGTTACCCGAGGGAACGCTCACTTGTTAACTTGTTTCACAGCCATGAACATCACTTCACCTGTACCAGCACGGCCCCATAATATTATATTATACGTGTCGTTTTCCTTTAAACTAGGAGACTGCGAGTGTATTGCAAAGCGTTTCCACTTTAAGACTTATGTAAGTGGATTGATAAATTACATCGAGGAGGAAATATATTATACTTAAGTGTTATTAAAATAACTAATTACGGAAGATTGTTTTTGCTCAATAATTTGGTTATGATCAACATTTCGAACCTTGTTCGGATTTAAGTATTGTAAGTTTGATTATCTAACTTTTGTCTACAAATGATCAAATCTATATTTTACAATTAAATGGAATTAATACTACAGTTTTAGGAGATTGATTTGATTTGATTTGATTTTCTATCAGTCGTTTAACGGAGGCGTCTCGACAGAACAACGCTGCGGAGTGACAAGGACGTGACGGAAGAAACTGGAAACTCTGTCACTCTAATGTCTTTGCATGTAGCCTCCACCTTTTCTTTTATTAGAGTACCGTACCTCTAGGTGATACAATTGTCATGGTAGCTGGGCCTGTCATGTGTATGAACGTCGATCCACTGTTAGAATATTACACTGTGACAATACTTTGAGCCTATGAACGAAATTCCAACTGCCCTAGATGTCTATTTATAGCTAATGTCCGGCATGGCGTTGCAATGCGAATTACGTGCTTCCTTTTCTACGTTGACGCACCATGTACATGAGCCTACAATCATAAGTTTAAAAAGTTTCAATTCAATCGGTTGAACGCTGCGCAAACGCATAACTAACGAACAGAGAACAAAACATAATTTTTAACTTTTTTTTGCGCGTCCCATCTTAGGCCACTTCATCAGTTCCCATCAGGTGTGAATAATCTCGAGCGTAAGCCTTGAATAAAAAAAGGATATTTTTACAACAAATATACACCGTCCAAATGATCTTTCATGGGCATGGTACCCAAGACACTGGCGCTAAATTGCCTCTCTGAATTTACCAGTACCGTGGACCAACTTCTGGGAAACGACATTGATAAAATGTTTCGTGTCCGAAAATCATGGGCTCAAAGTCTCAAACACAAGCGCCGCAAAAATGTAGTCCTTACAAGTGGTCCTTACAAATGAAAAAAAGGAGATTGTAAATGTGACATTTGTTAATCAAACGAAACCTTTCCCAGGGTTGGCGACAGCAACAATTGGTCACGAAATAATGTTTAGTTCCCTATTGTTGAAGTACAATGCGACAGATTCGTTTGAAAGCGAGTTAAATTGTGAAAAGCACCCCTTAGGTGTAAATAGAGTCACGTACTGTATAAGCTGCTTCTATATTAGAGGCGACGGTGACTTTCACTGTCCGACGCTAAAGATTTTCATTAGGTCAAATACCTCAGTGGAATACGTTGATTTTTTTACCGAACCGCATGAGTCAGGAGGGTTAACTTCAGTGCTAAACAGTGCCTCAGTCGGGGACATGCTTAACAATCAACGCTCTTTACTCATTTTAACGTTTAAGCTATCGTGAGTGATATTCATTATAACTCTATATTATTATGTGTCAATGTGCAGCTGTCGTGTTACGCGAACAGGCTCATGAACAAGGGCCCCGGATGGGTTCGAAACTAGTCGGGCAATTTCCGACAAAACAAGTGAGTTACAAGCGGTGACATATGAAATACACATTACTCATGTTGCCCTTGGCTAAGGTACTGCTAAGGTCTGTAGTTAAGTAAGTTTTGAAGGCTTATGTCCACTCGGGTTTCTTTTTAATTTAAAACTCCACATTAGGGCCTTTGCAGAAGAGGTACATTCCTCGGCGTACTTTAGTTGATAAAATAGATAGCTAACAACTGCATCGCATAACGCACACGGCGTACCTACTATGTATGGTGAAAATCCATATTAAAAGGCGACTCTTGTGTACGGGCACGAAATGAGCGGTAACGGGGCGACGGCGGTAGCGGGGCGGTGCGATTAGTATGGCGACGAATTTCGGGAACAATTTAAAAGAGGTCCGGTAATACTTTAAAACCGACAAAAACGGCTGGGATTTATTTTTTCGAATTCTCATCATCATCATCATCATCAACCGATAGACGTCCACTGCTGGACATAGGTCTCCTGCATGGACTTCCACACGCCGCGATCTTGCGCCGCCTGGATCCAGCGGCTCCCTGCGACTCGTCTGATGTCGTCCGTCCACCGAGTGGGGGTCTGCCAACGCTGCGCTTTCCAGTGCGGGGTCGCCTCTCCAGCACTTTGGGACCCCAACGTCCATCGATTTTTCGAACTATGTACCCCGCCCATAGGCAGAACTGGATTCACCAATGAACGAAATTATATTTTTCCATAATTTCAGCTTGCCTGACGAAATTCGTCGCCAGCTCTCGGATTCCATCGCCCCGCTGTCGCCATCGCCCCGCTACCGCTAGTTTCGTGCCCCGACAAAGGATATTACGGACAGGGCATGACAAAACGTAAATGTACCTTGTTTTTTTTATTCCACTACAAGTTAGCCCTTGATTGCGATCTCACCTGATGGTAGGTGAAGATGCAGTCTAAGATGGTAGCGGGCTAACCTGTTAGGGGTATGGCAGTTATATTAAACCCATACGCCTAGTCGGTTACTACACGGCATCGTACCGGAACGGTAAATTGCTTGGCGGTACGTCTTTGCCGGTAGGATTGTAACTAGCCACGGCCGAAGCCTCCCACTATTGTGTTGAAATTGTGTTTTCGCTCTATAAGTACCTAGCTTTTACGAGTATTATAGTCCATTTAGGCACTTTATAAAACTAAGCAGTAAGTTTTGATCTCAAGTCTCTAGTAAATATTATCTCAACTTACATGTTGCAGGAACAGTACGCATGATGATTTGTAATCGTTTACTGCATATATAATTCTTAAGATATTGTGTATGAACTATGAGTATAGCGTTTTCTTATAGATTCAAGTACAGTATGATGGTGAATTGAATGCATTCAGGCTCTGAGTTAAAAAGGTAAGATCCTGATATCTTCATCCGCACACCTCCCTTGCACGCTTGCAAAATGATGTCCTACATATCTTTCGAACGCTTATCGATAAATAGTAAGTAGTTCTTGGAGTAGACGGACTGAAGTTCTTACCTCTTTAATCCAGGGCTTAAATGTATTCAATTCGTGCACGTACTGTAGCTGTAGCCAAAGTCGTAGTTAATGTCAGCACATTACGATTAACGAGTACACCAGAGTGCTTAGTCCAAAGCCAAAACCTAGGCCAATTGTAATGTGTCGGCATTTTGGTTTAAACCAGCAGCGTAATATATACCTACGTCTACCCTAACGAGTTTAGATCTCCGTTAAATAGTTTCTGAAGGCGAAAACACGCTACGTAAAGGACACGTCCGCGCGAAACGTCTGCGTCTTATGGAGAACAAGTTTCTTCTTGTCGCCCAATACATATAGTCTGTGCAGCTCAATATAAAACTGCGCGCGAAGCCTTTGTTACCGAAGCGCGCCGGACATTAATGTTTTTATCCGTAGTGTGGTTTCACCCTAATGGGGGCATTTTTTAAATTTGACAAGTCCTTTACCGGGGTAAGAAACGATGCAGTCTGAGAAGTAAGCGGACTAATTAGGTTTCTACCTAATTAGAGTAGGGCAGTTTAATTGAACTTATAGCCCTACTTAATTAGTCGGTTTACGAAGGACGAAGAAATGAACTTACGAATGTAATGTGTTTGTTTAGGTTCTCCTCTGGTTCTATTTTCGTTTAGTCTAAGCCCACATTAAGTTTAGAAAATTGGTTATGCGACCATACCAACTTAAAAAGGATTCTATAACATTAGATTTTTCTACATTGTTAAACTGATTATCTTCTGTGGTTTTTAATAAATAAAAAGAGAAAACGAGTCAAAAAGTAATTTTATTTTAATACGATGTGATCATGAAGAAAACAATAGTTATTTTGTTATTAGTTGCGATGTATAAACTAGAAAATAGCTGGGCACAGATTAAACGTGGCAGCTTCTTGAGGCGGCCGTGAGGCTACTTCTATAAAGAAATTTAATCTTTGCGCCCATTGAAATGACTGCGCCACGTCTTGCCTGAGGCAAGTGCTCGTAATTCTGCGTCTCCTGTTATTGCCTCGCGCAGCTTGCCGCGTTAAATGTGGACCCTGCTATAAATAGAACTAAACATCTCTAAGAGAACACTGCGAACATTGTTCGGATTCTTGTTAATTTAGTTGTGAAGCTTTTTATTTTGAATACAGTAGATTGGGTTACCTATTATATTAGAATCAGAGTTTAGCGACATGATACTTGAAGACACAATTATTTTGTTTTGAATTTTGAATATTACAGTAATGGTAATATTATGAGGGCCATAATTACACGGGTAAATTTTTATGTAAGTAACTTAATATCTAACACTGGCAAATGGTACGTGATTTGCAATACTGATTACATTTTGTAACCCACTCATGAAAGCGCCCCATAATTGTGAAATTTACAAGTGTAATTGTGGCCAAAGGGTATTGGTAGATACAGGGTACTGAATCAAATAAAACAACTGGTTATTGTTTGAACAATGTCCATATTATATTTATTACCACATACACACGGCACGATGTGAACCTTGTCTTAAATCATTGTATTATAATAGGTATATGTACATTGCACAATGTGTATACATACATCGCCATACACGCGCGCCCCAAGAGGCTGTATGATTATATATCTCATAGTATTATGTACGTTATAGTAATGTAATATTCCAATAAGTTAAAGTGCACTGGTGCACGTAATCGGGGCGGCGGGCATACACACCGCTTTTTACAAAATGTTTGATATTATCATTATTTTAATAAAGAGATGCCGTAAAAACTAATTTATTCATCAATACGATTTATATCCATATTGTATACAGATTCATGTAACATATTATACACGAAGAAATGACGAAAATAATGCGCCGACACCGCGACGACGCGTCGCGGTTCGTTCGCCTATCGTTATCTCCTTTCTCTAATATTTTAAATGTACATGACACCAAATTCGAACGTATATATTATAAATCCAAATTTACTTTAATGTAAAATCTTAGGTAATTGATTTTTATTGCTATAGAAAATCAGTCAGCACGCGAAGCACGTAATCGAGAAGTAACCGCGAGAACGAAACCAAGCGGGCGGCGTTGCGCGGGGCGGGAGGGATGCCGGGAGCGAGTGGTGTGAGCGCCGGCGGGCCGCGACGCTTGCCTCGCCTCGCAGCGCTCGCCGAGCCAGGCGCGGCGGCTCCGCCTCAGCCCGCCTCTAATAATTCTCAAACGCTATTCTCACAGACACGCTCTGATGCTGCATGATGCAACCGATCGGTTGAAGTCGGTTCGTGTGGAGCCAATGCGCGTCCGGTCCTACGCGAATAACTATATCTTTGGTCCTTGAAACATTAAGTTGGCCAATGCCGAATATGCAAAGCTACTGATCTAAGGCCGCCTCGGCGACTCTACGAACTTTACCAGTCTGTCACTTTATTAGATTAAAATTAATTATTATCTTTATTAACGATATAAAGTACATAGTGTAAAATAATGTAGAATGTTAATATACAAAATATAATAAATTATTTTTTCATAAATTTTTACTTAGATGGATATTATACGATACGTTGCAGTGTTAAGATCACATAACGAATTTTTAAAATAAATTTGAGATCTCGCTTATTAATACGTAGTCTTTATTTGATATAGAAAAGATATTAAAAATGGCGACTGAAATTAATTAACTAACGCGTGAAACGAACAAGCGAGAATGTAGCAGCTGCGGTGGCGACTGTGATTATTCTATTCTGAGATGTGCCTCAAGCTAATTTCGATCGTAATCATGATCACACCTCTTCTTTAGATGATACAGCTTACAAGTTTCATATAAATTGACTGATAAGACTTTTTATTCACTCAAGTGATCAATTCCAAGAATATGTTATGGCAATACAATTTCATTCTACTTCTTATCATAATAACTATCATTGTAAAAGTTAGTCTAACGCACACCGAGCTGCGGCAACTTACACGCGGGCCATACCCAGTTACTGAACAAATCTATTTATTCATTCAATGATTGACATTGACTTACATTACTCCAATTTTTTGCTAAGATTTTATTCAATAAGTACGTCTTATTTAATACATATTGCTTGGCAATAAATTATTTTAATAATATACTTTAAAACCTTGCTTATAATCATTTAGAATGATAATAGTTAGAATAATGCACGATTAATAAATAAAAACAAATAATATAATAGAATGACCCGCGTGTGGAAGCCCTAAAGGGACTAACGAAATAAGCTCACAAACAGTATCAACAAACCATAACAACAACAATGAAACTAATATATCTGTAAAGCTAATCCTGATTGTAGCTCGAATGAGTCTAATAATATCGATCAGATGGTATCGGCTAATACGTTTCTTACATATGCGGCTAGCTATTTATTTACAATAGTAATTGTCATTGTGTCGTCTCGGTGCAATCGCGGCGAACGGATGGCTTCTCACGAACGAGCGAAACGAACGTCTCTCACTATATTATGTATGTTTTGTACTCGAACTCGCACGGGGATAAGCGGCCGTGTACGCTTTTCCTACATTAAAAAGGTCGGTAAGAAAATATAATTATAGTGAGGATGAAAGAGTGAATGAGACGGCCGACGGTGGGACGGTGCGCGCGCGCCGCCCCACCGTCGGTCTGGGCCTAACAATTATAACATTTCATCGTAATAATTAAATATTCTAAGAAAAATGTCTTAAATACCTATAACACCGTAAATATAAAACAAATAATTACGTTAATTTGTTAGGTATGATATCGATTTTCCGACCGTCTTATAATAGACTCACACCTTCGATTTATTATCAATTTCCTAGCTAACGTTTAACAACATAATAGCGGTCGCGTCTCTTGCAGGATGCGCGGTGCGCGGGGCGAAAGTGGCGCGGCACAGGCCGGGCCGCGAGCGAGCGCGCACGCACTTACATAGCGAACGATGTTTCGGCACGAATAAACAAAAAAAAACGCGAAGCGAGCGCTCCGCCCGATGACGGGCACGCTCCTTTTAACACTCCATTATTCAATTAACTACATACTCATAAGTAATAAATTACCTTTAAAAAGAATATTGATTTATTTCGTATCATTTTCAATATTTTTGTAACAGGAAACATTTATATTTATAACGTATTTATATAATAATAGCATTTAAAAGATTGTTCATTATTATTATCTAAAATTTAATACCTAGATTTATAATATTAATGTTTAATTGATGTTGGTAATGAGTAATAATAATAGTTAATATAACGAATGACTGCAACTGAGTGCACGTGTGTGTAACGAGTGAGAGACGCAGGCGCAGCGCACGCAACGCTCACCCTTAATTCGCCCGGGGGCTTGCCAGGCCACGCCTGTCCAGGAAGGACGCGCTTCGCTTGCGTGTCTTACTCCTAACTGCTGTAAACTAGACAAAGTGGTCAAATTTTTCCAGTACCTAACGAATATGATTAATGAATTGACTTTTTATTTTACTCTATTACCACAAACCTGCGCAATCGATTTTGATTTTTATATCCCTGTCTTTGGTTTATTGAAAAATTTGATTTTTTTTTCTCTGTTTTTTTATTGTGTATATTATTTATTATTTTGATTAAAACTTTAAATACGACTAAGTACTGTGTGACTCCGCGTTTCTGGTGGAGCCGCAAATATTTTCAACAGTGGTCTTATATTAAGGTAAATACAATCGTAAGAAACAATGAAATATTATTTACGTAATGCACAAAAATGTTATTCATTATAATTACAATACCTACTTTCAAAGGTACAAGATAGAAATGAATTATTATCTTAATGCGATGAGAGATATTCTGAAATGTACCGACTTAGCTTTCCAAATGTCCTTATGAAAATCGTAAATATGATCATGTTATCCTTAGGATAAAATTTTATATCATAATACATATTATTATTATTAATATTAAGAAAGTATGTATACGCGTAACTAACATAGTCTTATAGGGAAGTAATCCAGAATTTTTCTACAGAAACAGAATAGCCGTTCATAGAGGTGATTTTATACAATTCGAATTAGGCGAAAATAATTACATTCATAGGTAAAATATGCGCAATATGTATTAGTATAGTAATTATGTTAATATTTGACATTAATATTAAAAATAGATAGAATAAAATATGTGTTGGTGGACGAGCGAGATAGCGCGCGGCGATCGCGCGGTCGCGCGATTATTGTCTCCAAAGTGTCGCCGGCGCCGGACCAGCCCCTACCAACCTAATACCGCTACGAGTACCGACCGACGACTGTACAAGCGGAACACGAGGGAGGCAGACATCTCACCCTCAGCCCGATGCTCCGCGTTCGGCTCCTACTGATGCTCCAAACTCTTAAATATAAAAGCTCACTACCAAAACTTTTAGTACGTGAAACACTCGTACGCTGGATGCGATTCTTGGATGCCACGAAACCGATCCTCTATGAATAACTCAAACGACTCGGGAATGGAAAAGTTGACATGTAAGTTTACACCTTAAACTGTAATTTAACTATGAATTATAAAATATTTTAAGATATACCTCCCTGCAATCGAATCGTCTAGATGCTCTTTATATATTACGAAATGTATTTTTGTAGTTTAATCGTTATAATATTGACAACACATCTACGGTACAGTCGAAGCGAGAATAATTTGAAAAAATACCTGTTTAATCAATAGACTATCTCTCGTTCACACGACAAAAAGTAGATTAAGATTATTTACAATAGACAAGGTGTCAAATTTTATAGGGTAGGGATCGAGGTCGGGTCGTGGGGTCGGGAGAGTTGGGAATTGTGGTGATGGGTGTGAGGTTGAGATGCCGCGGTCGACGGATCGGTCCGCGCGGTGGCCGGACGGATTACACGACCGTCGCCGATGCGGCACGTGGCGCGGCGCGCGCGGGATGTTTCGCGGCCGAAGCGGGCGCGAACGCTCGCCGGCGCGGGATGTGCTGGCGCTAGCGGGCAGGTTGGTGGAGTTGCGTTGGTGTGCTACGCGCCGCCACGCCGCTCGCCACCTGTGTGCGCAAAACAATGTCTCATTATTACTTGTTACATTAATTCATATAATGCGAATACTAAACTCACCCTAATATCAAATATTCCAAAAAAAATATTGAGGAATTTCTTAACTTTTTTAAGACTTTTGCTGAAAATTATACTCATGAAAATTGCGATGTAGCTTAGTCGTGATTTTTTATATCACTGCAAGAATTTTGTAAAGCTTAGCTGTAATGAGTAGTATTGTTCGAGTTAATTAAATAAAAGCACGGCGTAATAGTCTTGCTTATAGCGGTATTGTTAATCTTAAAGCACTATGTAAACGTTTATTACGAACCACTTGAACGTTCATATTTGCGACGGCAACAATTACACACGCCGTGTTTTAAAGCACCATTACACATAACGACATTTTAATTGTGTACCTATGCCGAGACCGCAGTGTAAAAAATAATACTCACGTTAAATATTTGTGCTATAACACTTTCAATGATAACCGTTGGTGAAAGCCGCAGGAATCAAGGGTCCCTGTAACAGAAAAAAGACAGAATAAATTACACAAATCACGTTAATAAAACTAGTTATTACTGAGAATCGATACAATATAGAAGGGATGGATAACGTTTGGAAATGTTCGCATAATCCAATTCAAAGTTTAAGGTTCATTATACCCCCATAATTGAATGGGGGTAAAGCGTTCGATTGAACATTAACTCCTTCTGGGGCAGATTTAAAGGTAGTAAGTTTGGAGTTCGCAGTCGATAGAGCGGTAGCGAGCTCAGCGGCCAACAAAATAAAAACAGCAAGTGGATGAGTTAGAGCGGCGCGCGACCGCTCGGCAGCGGTAATTACACCGCTTGTTCTCCTTGATTTACGGTTATTGCCCGTAGGGGCATTCCCGTTACCTAATAAGACCGTTTTACACCCAGGAACCACATGAGCCGCGCTCGGAGCGGGCCAGCGGTTGAACGGTTCATTTTTTCAGTAACAAAGTATTTGTTCTCCCTCAACGATTGCAAATGATTGAGTGTATATCCCATTTGATAAACGGATTAATTAAATGTGGATGTTAGCTCACAAAAGCGTTCCGCGAACCTTACCAACACAGCAAGTCTTGAAGCACGAGTCAAGTTCGAGTGTATTTGCTTTTAGTATTTGAAAAGGGGATGTCTTACTCTGTACAAAGGAAAACTAAAAGCTTTAAGAGCAGTTTGAAAAATGTCCCAGAGATACGTCGACGTGAGGAGCTAAGATCTCGGCGGCGGTGGCGGCGTTGGCGGGTGCCGACAAGCAATGAAGACTGATGGCGTCTCTGGGAAGCAGTTATGGAGCACGGTCGCAGTTTTAAAAAGCCATTACCCGCGGCAATGCACCGCGTAGATTGCCGCCGCCATCGCCCGCCGTTCTCATATTTCGGAACACTTTATAATCGCATCTCCCACGCTTCACTTCCTCGCTAACTTATGGTGATTACGCTGTAAGAGCGACGAGAAGATCGGTTCGGTAATGAGATTGGACCGTCTCGCTAAAATTTTAGAGTGTCGCCTGCTAATTGCGCCTGTGGTGCCTGTCACGTGCGGCTTGACAGCGTTTAACATAGGGTGGCTCTACATTTAGGAGCTACACTGGCGTAAATGGAGCGAAGCTAAAACCTTCGGAATTTCACATAAAATACATTTATTATTATTATTACGGTACAGGTAACATAAGTTATGTTATAAATAATTTTACCTGTGTATCTATGTAATTTCCAAAATAAAAGAAAACCATGCATTAAACGAATTCAAGAGTCTCAGGAGTACAAATCAAGAGGTCGAACGAAAAACAAAGCAGAACAAACATTAATTTGAATTCCGTGACAGTCGAAACTTCTCAAACAGGGACAATTTTCTGAATTGCCTTCATTTTAGTCTTACTTGAAATAGGCATTTTTGAGCATGACGTAACAAATGAAAAAAGTTAGAATCGAAAGTTAATAACTTTATCCCATTTATCAAGAAATAAAATAGGTTTGAGTAATTTACTCTTGGTTCAAATACTATTTCAGATAATATTATGACGTCCGTGTAACTGCTGTTACGTAGTAATAACAGATGCAGTAATACGATAGATAAGGAAGAAGAGTATCATTTTAAAAAAATCTCACAGGTAATAATATGATTGTTTTCCTCATCGTTTTGTGGCAACGACGCCAATCCTAACAGAATCCGCGAACTTAACTCTTCTAATGGAACAGCAATCCAACGCAACTGGAGAATATAACTTGGACACAGGAGCAACGATTTAGCATGATCTTCGAGGACCATGGTATATCGCGGCTTATAATAATACACCTAATCATGTTGTGATACTTGCCAATTATATGATACTGACGGCAAGTTTAAAATAGGTTGTGGAATTTTGTTATAGAATAGAATGCTCATTCCCACGAACGACCTTCGGTCTTTCTTGAGGCGGAGCGATGGAGTCGCGAGCCTATGGCGGTTTCTAGTTGGCCTATCCTGCAGATCGCATATTCTTTTGTAATTCTGAACGTGCTGTTTTACAAAGATTAAATTACTGTAAATATATTGCGAAGCTACTGTAAGAATACCTATTTTCTTGTATTTCTCTCTAAGGGATTCACGTGGTTTTAAATAATATATTGCACGTATTGCCCTTTTTATGATTGTATATAGTATTTATTAACGTCACATCTACCTATGTCACACTCACACTTTAGGTACTACCATGTGGAATAAATCATTGTTAAGTAGGACCGTCTTTTGAGCCGCATTATGTTGGTAAAAATCCACTTCAAGTCCACTTCGAGCACGAGTCTCCTCTCAAAATGAGAAGGATTCTGTCATAGTCCGCTAAGCAGACAAAAATGCGATTTGGCAAGATTGTTTTCAAACTTACTGGGGTGTAATTGAGGGGTGCGCGGCTAACTGCGATGGCGGGGAAGCCGGAGGGCTCGACGCCGACGCTGTCCACCGCTGAGCAGTAGACGTCGAGCGTGAGGCTCGGTGAGCTGTCAGCTGAAAAGCCTGCCGTCCGCCAGCCGTATGCGCCTCGAATGCATCATTAATATTATGATCTTGCCACTTGTCAATCATCGCCTTTTGAGCCCCATTTTGATGGTAAAAGCCCAGCGCCGTTTCACTGATGAGCACGGGTCTTCTCAGAATGAGAAGGATTCTGCGGATTGGCAGGATTTCTTTTAAAAACTTACTGGGGTGTAATTGAGGGGTGCGCGGCTAACTGCGATGGCGGGAAAGCCGGAGGGCTGGGGGCTCGCTGCCTGTACGTAGCCAACGCTGTCCGCCGCTGAGCCGTAGACGTCGAGCGCGGGGCCCGGTGAGCTGGCAGCTGGAAAGCCCGCCCGCCCGCCGGCCGTATGCGGTGATGCGGGGGGCCCGAACCCGGCTGCGGCTGCTTGATAATTGTTCATCACTGCGTAAAACATAAGCTGATCGTGAACATTGCTTAGTTACAGCTTCCTGAATTCTTATTTCTATCGTTTTAGCAGTTTTTTATTTGTGCTTTTTGGGCCTTTAATCTTTGTTTTGTTGATTGTTGAAAGAAGATTGTATTATTAAACGTATTTTCTTTTCTGCTTACTAATATACTATAGGGCCTCTCCCAATGAGTGGGGTAAGTTTAAGAATTTACAAACCGTATTGACCCTGTTGTGACGTGTTATATTTTGACGCACGAACTCTATCAACGGTTGCTGAGATGTAAAATCTTATACTAACCCTACAATACCACTAGTACGAGTGGGCACATCTCGAAAACTTTGAAGCTCTTCTTAAGTTTGGATATTATAAATTTGGACTAAAGTCGATTGATCGATCTATAATCTCAGCGATAGTCAATGACATAGATTTAAATCGAGAAAATAAGGGTTTCGCAACTACGTACGAGTAAGTATGCGAGCAGCTTTACGTGTACGAGTATGTAAGAACTCGATATCCAATATCGTTTTCGATAATAAACCCGTAAGTTTACTCTCTTAAACCTGGATTTGGATTTGCAAATCTAAGAATTTGCAGTCTTACTTTTACAATGCATTATAGAGATATATATACTTATTCCTGTTTTCAGCATTCATTTTGTAACCACATTTGTTTTGTCAGATAATTTTTGTTTGTAAAACTTACTATTCATAATGACGCATCATACTTAATTAGGGTGGGATCAAGGTGGAAATATATTAAGTACTAGCTGATGCCCGCGACTTCGTCCGCGTGGATTGAGGTTTTTCGGTTCCCGCGGGAACTCTTTAATTTTCCGGGATAAAAAGTAGCCTATGTGCTATTCCAGACTATAATCTATCTCTGTGCCAAATTTCATCCAGATCCGTTCATCCGTTGGAGCGTGATTGAGTAACAAACATACATCCATACATACATCCATCCATCCAAACTTTCGCATTTATAATATTTATTTGATTTTAAGTCATACATTATTTTCATTTTATAACGTACTTATAATTAATTTTGTTTTGCACATGTGACAAACATATATATAACATGTGATAACATTGAACAACAAATGTATGTTTGTGCGTGAAAATGATTTTGTTGATGTTCCTGAATGATGAGTTACATGATTGTATGGAAGTCGTTGTGATGGAATGAGGAATGTATTCATGTAGGAATGGCATGAAGGCGTCCTCACCTGAGAGCGCTTGCGCGAGCAGCGGTGTGTTGTTATTCGGTGTGAGTTGGCCGTTGGTCAGGTCCACTGCAAACATACACATGGTTCGCATTCGCTCCACGTACGCGAGTGGTACCACACACTCGGTAATTATAGAACACACAGATCTATGACTGAACCATCAAACTTTAAAAACACTCTGCCCGAAGTTTGTCGTATATTGGGTTAAGTGATATATTTTAATAATGCTCGACATAAAATTTATCAAGCTCGAATACACTTGAAGCGCGTAAATGCATGAATAATTTAGCCGTTGGAGACAGATGCTGAGCTGACGAATGAGCACGGTTAAGACTTCCCGGGCTGAGATTATGTTGGAACAAAAAATATAACGTATGTCACGTGCATTCAAATGAAAAAGAGAGCTCGAAGTTTCGCGCGCATAAATCACAGAGGACGAAAAAAACTTTTACAAAATATCCAGTAAATTATCTGACGTGAGTTCTCGGTGGCACGCGGCGGTCTGCTTATTGAATAGGGAGTGGCATTAGCATACGCCGCACGTACCGGCGGCTCGACGCCGCTCGCTGCGAAACTCGCTTCTCGCTCCGCCTTGTCCTCCGCCCCTACTACTATTTCGCGTAGAATTTTCAAAGCTTTTAGTGTCTTCGAATTTTAAATTAGTCTCAATTGCTAGTAAATGTAAATGTAGGTTGGTGAATATTCGGTGTGCGCTAAAATGCTCAACTCGAATCTACTGATTATATTTCTATAGGTATAATTTATCGGATTGGTTGTCAGTATACTTCTAAGTGCTGTTTTTAAACCAACTTTCTTAGATGGAAAACGAATGGATTCCGTTTTCGCTTGCTCATAATATCACCATTAGTCCTATTGGTTTGTACGACAAATTTTGTTTTTGTTAGATGAGCGAGTTGTGATTTAGTGTGAAAAATGAAGGTCCGCGGCCGCACCAGGTGATTACCGGCCTGCGAGTGACTTTGCAAAAAAAGTACAATATAAGTAATGGAGGATGAATGATAGATGGCACGGGCGGCCCGCGCTCGCGCCCGCTCCCGCCCGCTCGCTCGCCGGCCCTCACTAAAATGCTGACACATTTTAATAACATTACGCTGCGATGTGAGAGGCTATTTATTTGAGGGTTGCCGAGTAATAAATAGGAATTTGAGTAGTAGCGCAGACACGTCTACTGATCGTTAAAGTGTCGATAGCACGTAGCTCATTCTTTTCCCATTATGTCGACGGCACTTATATTTATTGTCTTTCGCAGAAATGAAAATGAAAGACTACAGCGTAACCATGTTA
Source organism: Erebia ligea (assembly GCA_917051295.2). Classification (NCBI taxonomy): domain Eukaryota; kingdom Metazoa; phylum Arthropoda; class Insecta; order Lepidoptera; family Nymphalidae; genus Erebia; species Erebia ligea. The sequence continues at coordinate 14,534,551 of OU785223.1, read as the reverse complement.
TGATTTAGTGGGCAGATTTATGCATACAGAGTTCATGCTAAACAATTAGGTCACGATTCATAGTTTACCTAACTACCTAACTAACTGTTCCGCGAGGTATTCAATTAAAAAATATGCAATTAAAATTTTAAGCGTTACATGCTTAACGCTTAATTATTCAATTAAAGTTCTCGGCAGCTCGGATCACAGGCAACAAAGTCACAAACAGGCCCGATTAAACTCAAGCTTAAGGCGTGTTTCTGACCGCAAATAATTTACAACTTAAACAGTTCTCTTAACCAGTAGTGTGAAGCAACTTCGTGTATCTACTCAGGTCATATCAGCTGTGGCGGACGTTAACTTTGTACATTATATTGTACGTAATGGGTTTAGTGGTTAAAAGTGAGAATTTTTCTGATTTGTTTAAAAATACAGTAAGTTTATTCAAATTAAAAAATAAATAACGCGTACAAATGTGAATAAAATACAAAGTATTCTAATAAAATACTAGGAATACGAAATTATTTGACAAGTTAGCACCAGGCAATTTCCAATTTTATTGGCTTAGCTGCGAGGTCGTAGGGTCTTTATAGAGGTAAGGTGATTCGCACCCCAAGTAAGCCTCTCACCTTACGGGAAGCACATATTCATCTATAAATTCAGAGGCCGTCTTGCGAGAGCTATTCGAACTTTCATAATTGCAAAGTTCGGGGAAAGTTAATAATTCTTCTTCAGAAGTGGGATGACGGCCGTACAAAATATTCACAGAGCGTACTTCGCCTTAACGCCCACCCTTGAAATCATGTACCTTCTTTAGGTTTTTATGTGTTTGAAAAATTATGATTGAATTATTATTTTTATATAAACTTTTGTATTTATAATTTTATTTAATTTTTAAGCTCTACAATTTTAGAACAAAAAGATACCCAGTTACCTATACGAGTCCGTGTCAATGAAATTAAAAATACTGCCTTAAAACTCCAAGAAGTTTCAATCTATGAATTATAAACAAGGTATCGGTAATATTCGTATAGAATATAAAAAAGTGATGGAATTTGTAACAAATTAAACGCTCACTAAGTATAAAATAATAAGAAACCCCGAACGTTTTCTTGTACCTACAAGTTTATCGCACATATTACTAAAGTTTAGAAGAAAACTCTCCGTATCAAAATTGAGTACTCATGCCGCTCGAGAAAAAGATCCCCGTTCTTCATCTCCCACTCGGCGCGATTGAAATGTTTTATTTCAGCCTACACGTGAGCCCCACATACTCGTACAAACCGAAAACGTATATTTAATAGCTGCCATCAATAACTCGCCGCGAAGATGATACGCCTTCGCGGATGATACGTTGGTTTAGCTGGGACTTATCTCAATTGCAAATTAATGGGATCTCTTTGCTAACCGTTTTCCACGCGCCAACCTCTCGTTTGTAATTCAGTGCAAGCGCGTGACCTTTCTTTAAATCTACAACTAATATAATTTATTGCAATTCATCGTGTCGCTTAAGCTGTATCCATAACTTGAAGACTCGCTTCACCCACTTCGTAAACGCTTGGTTCAGTCATATATCGTTGAAACATGAAAAGCGATACCAAAAAGCTAAAATGAACCCAGAAATATAAAATCACACTTTGTAAAATAGAGAAAATTTTAAAAACTTGTCTACTGAATATTATAAAACACCATCTAACCATGTAGACAAATTATAAAATACTTGCGGCAGACACCGCTTACATCTACATTAACAGCTACATCAAAAGTTATTACATTTTCTATTCTATGTTTGAAATTAGAAACATGACTACGGATGTCTAATGGCATTATATTAATATTTCAATATTTTATTTTCAGCCTAAAATACCTTCTGCCTAAGGCACAACAGTTCAAAATACAATTAATTTCTATTCTATTTCTTAATACTAATTATAACAAATACCACTATAACAAGAGTTTGCACCACCATCACATTATTATTTTACCGACAAATTTCTACCGCTTCGATTGCTTACTTAACTACCCGCTAAATGGTTAAAATAAAGCAATTATTTAATTTCCGACTTTTAATTTTTAAGCTTCTCTAATTTACGATAGGAAGGAATTCGCCCGCCATAAAATACTAAGACTAGTCTATTCAGAAACTTCGCTAGTAAAATCTTATAAATCACCAGATCGAGTCTACAAATTTTGCTTACTTGAATTTAGGCTTTTGACCTTCTAATTCTTCGTCTATACTAGAATCTATTTATAATGTTCTAAGATTTGCTAATATACTTTTAAGTCGAAAATACTATCAATCTACCACACTTTTTATATAAATTCTTCACAACAGAAATTCAGCTTACGTATAATTTTGCCTACACTATATTTCTAGTCTTCAACGGAGATACTGGTCAAACTTTAGTTCAAATTTCAAAGATAAATGTTACTCGCCCTATTGTTGTTGTGGACGGCACACTCCATTCACCACGCTCCTGTTTCTCTTGTATTGCGTCAACACTATCGTTTTCATTCGAATCGACATGAACATGTCACTATTGGAATTCTGGTACACAAATCTATCATCCTTTGTCATATAAGTCTTCAAATATTCTCTAAACTACTGATATAAAGACGTTAAGGTATACTTACACAAAGGATAATAAATGTGCTTCTGTCATTTTGATGGTTTATTAACCAGTGGTAGATAGGTACTTGATAGGTCTAGAAGAAATTGGAACACTAATAGATTCCAGGTCAGCATTTCATCAATGAAATTCTACAATAATAAAAAGGTACGGGCGATGGAGCTTGCTAGGCTAACGGATTACTTTAAGAGATAACATCTATGACATTCATGACAAAATATATAATCTAAAATTAACTCTGACCCATCCATACACAGCACACTTTTTCATATTCTATTGGCGATGTATATTTCGCCGATACTATCTTATTCTAGGAATATCTAGAGTCAAAAAGAATATCTAAGAATGTAGAGAGGAAAATACGGAACGAATACGCATAGCAGCGTTCCGACCTACGTAACAAGCACTAAATCTCAAGGGAAGGTACTAACACATTAACCATTAAAATTATTAAGTATTTAAAATAAGTTAGTAAAGGAGTTGACACTATTCGCGACACGTGGTCATTTGCCGCCTCATCTATAAAGCTTATCGGTTAACTAAGCCCCTTAAAGTATTATCCTAAAGCTTTGTTTAAAAAAGTATTAAGAGTGAATTGGATATACGGGCGAGAGACGTCTTCGCCGAGAATAAATCTACATTCTGAAACAAGTGAGTGCAAGCGACTTGCACTGAACTATGCAAAATAGTTGCGGGTCTGGTCCGCGGGCTGCATTCTGAGGGCGAGCGTGTAGAATGTGAGGAATGCCGAAGATGCGGCGGCGAGACCGCGGTCGCACGTGCCCACTCCGGCGGAGGCAGTGGCTCAGTCGAGTTGTCTTAGATATCGTGCCCAAGTCGTAGAATTTCATTTCATAAAGTGGTCGCGCATTTCGTGAAATGGTTAGATTTCATGAAATATGATACTGTTTGGTGTTTGACATATGATTTTGCCATAATATCAATGAAATGAAGTTATAGTTTGCGATACAAACATCTAAATACATGACAATTCATGATATTATTATGTGTCCATAATCTATCGTAAAATAGTAACTTATTCACCACTAGCAGTGCCGATTGAGCGTTATTTACATGTTTTTTATGCAATTCATGATATATAAATGGCAAATTCTCTTGCTATAAAAGGGTAACAATATTTTCGTGGCTGTGTGGATCTGTTCCAAATCCGAATCAGCACTCCCTGATTCTACGTAATCTTGTCTGCTCTACCCCTAGAGTGTTTTTGTAAATTGCGAAGCCTGGCCTGGCCTGATATGGACAAATTTGTTTTTAGACCAACGTTGAAAATTAATTTGTTTGTTTTATTAATTTGGTTGTTACGCTCCCTCAAATATGGTTGAGCGAAGCAATGGCTGGATCATGTGTCATGCTCGTGAACGGGTGCCACCGTCGGAAATGGGGCTGCCTCTGTCTGCCAGTCTTGGCGTGTATTGAGTGTTGTATGCTCGTAAAAAAAAGCTTACTATACAATCGAAGATTACGTAAATCATAAAAAAAAGCGTGGATTTGATTTGCTCCAGCTATGCGTGGGACTGCAGTTACCTAGGTATCATTATGATGATTGTAAGTTTTGATGGAAAAGAGCAACCACCGAGTTTCTTGCTGGCTCTTCTCGGTAGGAATGGCATTCCGAACCAGCGGTAGATTCATATTATAACGATTCAAAGCGCTTGTAAAAGCTTATTTGAATAAAAAACATTTGAATTTTGAATTTTTTTTTTGAATTGATATGGCCCGTAATACATAGTTGACTATTTCATGAAACGCCAACATTTCACGATAGCTTGACTATTTGATGAAATGATCAATTCTACGATTTGTGCGTGAGATCTACACAAGCCGACATCGACACCTGCCCCCGCTCGCACATCATGCGCTTACCGGCCTGCCGAGGGGGCGCGCGCCGCGGACACCACGCTGCATGTGCCGCATTGGATGAGTCAGAAAACGGAAAGTAACGTTATTAAACCGCGTAGGTATTAAACTTCGAACATAATAAGGAATTATTAAACTTCGAAACCGCACGCTAGCCGACTCCACGCTACATACTATTTCTTTCAGTTTATTTTGGTCGCAATCGATAAACGAACGAATGTTAAAAAAGCGAAATAATCGACCTCGATTGTCGAACGATCGGTTGGACAGTAAACGATAAAACCTTTTTAGCTTATATAGCGGAAAACTCCTTTATTTTAAAATATATTGGCTTCACAATACCATAATCTTACGATTAAAATTAAAGACGATATGTCGAAACAGTGATAAGAACAATGCTAGTGACTTAAATTACACATTTAGTACATTAGAATATTTGACACATGGGTTACATAGTTACAATATTTTAAAAAATTGTGCTTTATACCTAAATTATTTTATCTAATATAGTGGATAAACTTCCTGAAGGAAACCGCGTTAATTTGAATAATTATGTTAAAATATCGTATCGAGCTATAGGGGCAACCTAGCCGGGCGATATGCTCACGTACGCATCTGCGAATTATCGCTGCCATTGTAATAATTTATAGCAGAAGCTTGCGACATTGCATTCCTTAGCTGCGATTCGGGGGAGAATAGAGGGCGTGATACCAAAGAGATGTTCGCTTTATAAAAGATTTATTTGTTTTCGTAAGGTATTCTGGGAGCCGTTAACGGTTGTGCCGGGATAAAGAGCGGTTAGGTCGTGGCTCGTCGCGGTCGGAAGGCGCAGCGAGGCGGTGGCTGCGGCCTACGAGCCCTGGCCGAGCGCGCCCGGGTTTACATACTCCACACCGACCATCAGACGATTTTCTGCCGGTAAAACTCCCACTACACCTGCGGCAACAAAATAAAAAAAGCTACAAAGCCCGCCACGGAACTGGGGAGGGCTCCGAGCCTCCGACAGAACCGCGGCGCATAAACAAAACAAAAGTATGTCAAAAAGTAACTACGTTATCCGGAGCCCAGATATGTCTGCGCTTTCTAAAATTAACATGGAATGGAAAATAATATTATAATGTCAACAAAGAATTTAAACGCGTCGAGCGACGTGAGCGATGATAGCCCTATAGTTAAATAAATTCTTAATAATGTTATGTAAAAATATAAAAATTAAATCTTTGAACTTCTGACACGCAATAATTATGATACTTTTTATGATCAATCTCTGTTGGTATCACGCACAACCAAAATGCAGGGGATAGGTTTTATAGGTCATAATATTATTGCAGGTATAAAATAGTATGTTTTTGGTATATCAAGTAAAATACCTACCTAATATTTTCAAAATTTAAGTTTATCTAAACACAGGATATATACCTAGTACCTACTGTTCATAAAACACCAGGTACGTTTATCTCACACCCAGATATAACTGATAATTATATTTTTCCGAGTGTTTTAAATATAACGTTAAATATATACCTATGCATATTATATAGGCATATACTAATACTATGCGAAGCTATAACTTTAATGACGAATTCAACGACACGACTTAATAACTGGATTCATTTATGACCAAAAGCCACACAGTTAATATAAGTAAGTATAATTACATTACACAATATAATGTTCAAGCTTATCTTATTTATGACTAGTTTAGAGGATGGCGATAAGGACGGTCGCACACGTAGCGATTTTATGATCGAATTAACTTATATATATTTCGTAATTAATTTTGATGAAATAAATTATTGCGCGGCGATGAGGCAACGGCTTTGCCACGAATCGTCGATAAGCCCTTTCATTAATTATTTGGGACAGACTTTATCATTTATCGGATCTTTAAAAACATTAAACTGTTATAATAACATTAACACGAAGAAGGTAGCATAAAATACTTGCATCCAAAAATATTACACAACAACAACAATAAATATTATTATTAATAACATTATCGCTTAAGCAGTGTAAATATATAAAATATAAAGAAATAACTTTGAAACACAAAATTGGTATATAGGATCTACATAAGTATACCTTATAATTATTGCAAATATTCAATTAGGTATTAAAATAACACTTTACAAGCTCGATAATATTATTTTAATTGATAAAACAAAATTCTAAACTAATTCTAGAAGTAATATTTAACAAACTACGCAAACAAAAATCTATTATGATGAAATATTCCTACTCATCCTCTAAACTTAGTAATTATAGAAATTAAGACCTAAGCTAATCGTCTACATGTCTTATCTGTTTAATTGTTTTATTGTAGAAGTTAATCTTAGATATCTAACTGCAATAGTATTGACTGAACACAACGTTTGTTTATTATGATCATGTTCCTTTTGAGATTTCGAAAAACCTTTTTTATTCAAATCTGAGAGTAAGAAAGATGTATGAAGATGCAAGAAGTGCATATAATTCATATTTAAAATAGTTTAAACAAATTATGATTGTTATTAATTAGCAAAAAAACCAACCATCGTTGTTACTGCTGCTTAGCAATATTTTCATATTATATTCACAAGTATTAAATTAACATGCCGGACCAGTAGGTATAATGACAAGTAATTGATTTCCTGTTTTGTACAACTGTGTAGCTATGGAATTTAAAATAATCCCGGTATCTTGCAATTTACCGGAAATTGGTGCAAAATAACGTAAGTACAATGGTACTACCACAAAAAGCGATAATTTATTTCCTATTTTCCCTCAATCCAATAATAATACGCTGATGTGATTGCTGTTTCATGCGGTTACACATTTGTAGTACGAGCACGCGTGTATCCGCGGACCGGAAAGCAAAAACGCGAAGTCTGGTGGCACCCTTCTGTTACTACGTGGGAAGCAAATGTTTTAACACTACGATTTATCTTCAAGTTAAGGAGAGTTTATAAGTTGTGTTCAGTCTTGTTTATCCGCTAGAGAAATTTAAATTCTACCCGCTAAAACATGCTATGTTGAAGATAAATACGTTCATAATGTTACTATAAAACTCTATGGAGATTATATCTAATGAGTTAAACTGTTTCACCTAATCTAAGTCCAAGCATTACTTGCTACATGATGAATAATAAGTCTAGACTAAATTTTTAATAAATATGTAGATTACATTTAGTTGATCCAGCTGGTTAACCGACGGGGGTTGACCCTTTTGTATCAGAATGTTTCTGACATTATACTTAAGTTTACAGGGTCTTCTGATAAGATAACCTATTTAATTAAAACAATTTTATCTGGACACCGTTGTTTTCATTTTAAAGTTGAAGGTCTACTATCTGAGAGATTGATTTTCAGAAAAAGTTAAGTTTAACATTAACGTTACGTTATCCAAACTTTTTAGGTCAGTTTAATGGACACTGATCGTTGATTATAGAGTTATTAAATTATGGTTATAAAACAGGAACAATTTTATAAGTTATAACTTGCCCGCTAAATAACACTTATACGAATATTCCTTTTTATGAGACTCTTTTATTGGTAAAAGTATAAATTTCATTTTAAAAGTCTTCTATTCTGTGGTATTATGTAAGTAGGTTAAAAAGTGTTAGAGTGATATTAGTAAATTTTTCTATTTTGCAATGATAATAAATAGCCTAATTATTTAGGGCTATGGTGCAAACTGTCTTGAGTTCTTTTAAGGATTGTGAATTTTTAATATCGTAATATTATACTGACTTCATAATATTATAATATTTTGATTTTAATATTAAGAGTAAAATGTATGTTCTAGATTATTCTAACGAATAATCGTACTGTTAATTTAGTAAAATTAAGTGTGAACATTCCAAAATTCAAAATAGTTTTACAATATTATTGTAACGTTTTAAATTTTTTTTAAATAGCCCCAGACTATTTTGTCTAGTACTAACTACAGAGTTTCAAAGTCGTTTTTTATTTTTACTATAAAGAAAGTATGACGCGTGCTTAAGAAAACCATAAAGATTTAGAGAAGTAACGAACTAAAATATTTATGCATTTTTATATCGCAAATATAGAAGCGATAGCAATAAACAAAACTTGCAGTTTATTTAAAAAAAAAAATTATAAATAGCAAAAACACTTAATTTTAATAAAAATCATATTAATAATAACAGAACTAATGCTCGCAATTGTCGTGTTTTTATACGCTTGTGGCTTGAAACGTCTGTCTCGCGTGCGGTAAAACGGTAGCTTAAAAGTAATTAGTGCGAAACGATTTGTTTGACTAATACGAAAGCAAAACAACCACAGCCGACCATGGTCATATCTACGATAACATCAACCGCGGAACTAAAAGTACAATAAGTCAAATTTCCATTCAAACATACTGCCCGAATACGTTTTGTGCTTGTATAATATACTAACTGCGTTTGCGAATATTTTGCAATTTTGCCTTCGGGCCACCAAAATAGAAAGCCAAAAGCTTACTGGCACAATTATGGCAGAACGAAAAGGACTCAAATACGCTATGTAGGACAAATAACAAGAAGAGTATTTGAACAGCTGCGCGTAACTCCCGCTCATACCGATTAGGCACTCTCGTGACCGTATTTGACGGAGCAGTTTATTTTCTTTTGTAGAAATTACAGTCAAATTATAAAAATCCACTTTATGTAGAATTGACTTAAATTCTCGAATAATCTGGTGTAATTAAAGATTTCTTTTTCTCGCCAAGTACCAAATTTACATAAAGGACGTTATTTTTCAGTACTTTTCTTGGTTGAATCTGTTCAGCTTTCTGAAAAAGATTCTCTGCTAATGAAGAGAAGGCATAGCGTGTTCTTAGCGGTAAAACGGACGCGAGAAAGGAGACAGGGGTGCATGTATCTATTGATACAGAGAGCCGAAGCTAACGTGATATTTGCGCTGTTGTGTTTACTTGACGCGTAGCATTTGAAAATCGTTAGAAGGAATCGCTTGTAAACAGAGCGATGCGCTAGCGTTTGGTCGGATTCTTTTAACAAAATTCTAAACGCAAACAATAAATAGCACTTTCTCAAAACTTGGACGTTTTGTAATTGACGGCGTGGCAGATTTATCAAGATGGTTCAGTCATTGTTAGAGGTGTTAACTTGTTAGTAAAGTTGTTCGTGAGAGTTCATGCGAACTTTTCCCGTTGCCTTAGCACTAGTTAGTGAAATAGTAACTTAGGACATTGTCACCACAATTATAGATTATGAGAAGCTTTATAGGATAAGTTAAATGGTTAGCGAGTAGGTAGGTCGGTTAGGGATAGTGTGGATAGCGAATCGTTAGCAGTTAGTGGAATGCATTGTCGTCGGGCGAGTTCACAGATGCATGGCGTGTACATTGTAAACCCCACTGAGCTCGAGTGGGTGGTATGGCAGAAGTGTTGCCAGGTGGTGGTAGTGATTGCCGGATAGTTGGTGGTGCAAGCTCGCCAGGGGATTACCTGCGGGGTACGGCAGCCCGAAGCTAGGATAGCCCGAATAGCTACGTCCTGCCGCGTAGGCGGCGTATGCTGCGGGGAAACCTGCGCAACAAATAAACAAACGTTAATCGTCAAAAACATAATTCACGCACAAAACGTTCAATTATCAGATTGCATGCTTTCAATTAATTTTATTTCAATCAGACATCGCTTTGTTGACGTCGACACCGGCGTTTCGGTCAATATAAATTTTTGGTTAGTAACACGTGTCACAATGATGGTGCTCTAATTTCAAAATAGAGCCGTCACATAAAAGGTAGACTGAAGTATATCGTACAAGCTCGGTACGAAATCGTTTTGGACATTGTCCAGCAGACGATATTTTGTAAACATCGTTAAATGTAGAAGACTATAAGAGGACTAACGACTATTTTATGCAATTAGGGAACGTCTTACAGCATTTCATTAACAAACTTATTAAATTACAAAGTAAACTACGGCTACTCTAGATAGAAATATGAGAACAATGTGGACTAGTTTCAAACAGACATTATTGCTAAAAGTTACATATAAAACAATATGTTTGCAATATCGGCTTTGTGAACATGGAGTCCGGTATAAAAATGTTGGTGATTGATGGGCGGACCGTCGACGGAGGCTGATATGATTACCACACCGGATCGTTTATCATATTATTGCCAATCAAAATAGTGTATCTGTCAGGCCACGTGATCCATTACGGCGGATGGAAGCACACCTCGACATGCAGTTTGATAATCCATTAATTAGGCATATCGTCCTGTCTATTGCATTACGCGCATTGCATTAAAGTAAATTGTCAAGTCAATTATATGCTATCATGATCCGTTTTGGTACGCTAAGTGCAAATTGAATTATTGAGGTTCGGTTGCTTATAAAATATTGTATTATATTGGTCAGACTCGTTCCGTAAAGATGATTTGAGGATGCAGGAATTATAGAATATGGTTTGACTTTAAAAATATAATGTGAATAGTAATAACAACTTACCGTCAGGAAGAGCACCCAATGACCACATGAAATCTAGAAATGTAAAAACATTTACATAAATTGATCGATCCTTACACCTTAATTTATACAATCGTGTGTGTACTAGTAAAACATATTATTTTGTAGTATTTGTTATTTTAAGTGTACCGTGAGACACTATTTTGCTTGGCGAAAATGTTCTTATGGATTGTACAAACATATTATGTGTGATATAATAATATATACTTAGATTATAGTACTTTAAGAGTTCTAAGTTTGACTACCATTCAAAAAATGCTAGTATGACTTCAATGGGGTATGTTAGTATCTATCACCAAATATGATTATATAACTTGATTGAACTCGTTAATCTATTCTACACATTGTTAGTCTAAAGCTAAACATGTTAAACAAACAGACATTTTCAAATATTTTAGAAATGATATTTATTAATCTAAACACTACCGAATTTACCTACTTAATAAGTTAATACAATTAATACTAATTATTAGTTTACACCGAGAGCTACTTTTAATAATACACATTTCAGTGAATTATTATTGACACTTCATTGTTATAGGTAACAAATATTCAACTAAAAGGTAAGAAAACTGAAGACAAACTAAATACAACTAAAAGAGAATAAAGGTCATAAGAATTTTTGCACTGCACATGAAAGTCCAAGAAGTAAAATACTATCTAAAATATGCTATAAATACATAGTTAAGTCGCTTTCATTACTTTACCTAGTCTAATAAATAAAAATAAATAAATAAAGTGTAAAATATATCGACTAAAATCTCACAAAACTCATAAGTAACATCGACTGTTCATAGGTACCTCTTTTCTTCCAATGATAACATTTTTGAAAAGCCGACATCAAGTTGCAAAGCTATTTATAGTAAAAAGCTAAAGAATATAATATCATTTAACCAAATATTATTATTTTGAAAAATTTCGTCAAATCAGCCGTAAGAAATTTCGTAACTAGAAATTGTTTCTAAGCTGCTTTAGTTGATTATATTGGATGGATATGTCGCAAAACTGGCAAGAATCAGCTGGACTATAGGGTCCTTAGTAATTATTTCATATTAAAAACTACTTAAAAATCAGAAAAGTACCAGGCTTATTACTATTTTCAGCTATCTATTTATGGAAATCAAATGGCATTAAGCACCTACAACCTGGTAGAAAAATATTGCTCTCTATTTTCCCTACATAAAATTGTTCCAGAAGATTTTACTACGTTTCAAAATATGTAATCATTATATAAACCTTTGTATAACAACTGTTTCTAGAGCTTTACTAATAATTTATGTTAGTACACATTTCGAAAATCTGCTATCTAACTGATTCTCTAATGGCAATTACTAAAATAAGACACTTTGGGTATTTTTTGTTTTCTTAGACACATTAAAACCAAACGCAAGGGTACAATAGAAGAGAGGAATGTAAGAAAGTCAGGAATGGATAGGAAGGCTCGCCAACGCAGCTCGATTGGACTCAATGTAAAAGAATAATACTAGGGGCGAAAACTATACTAAATCAATAGGCAATTAAAAAGGTTGGTGGGGATGTTGCTGAAAGAGGATTGCGGATCAAAGGGGCATCGGAGTGGGAAGCGTCGAGTGGGTGAGGGGAGAGTAGAGTGTTGAAATGTCGAGGGCATGAGCTCCGAGGAGTTCGGAGACGGAATAGCCGAGGGGAGGAATGGTTATGGGGGTTAGAGTAGGTCGCGGGGGTCGGGGAGTGGGACGCAGGGCAGCCAGCGCGCGTCTGTACATGGCTGCAGCGCCGCTAGCCCCTGCGCCCGTCACTAGGAGCTGCGTGGGCGCATGGACGGGATAGGGAGCGTACCGAACGCCGCTGGCTGCCACGGCGCTACCTAGCAACTCACCGTAGGCGCCGCGTCCGGCGGCTCTCGTCTTCGCCAAGTTCGCTGGAAGCATGACTTCTTTTGGTTGTGCTTTTTTGCATTCCACCTGAAACAATCCAGACCGTTATTATTTTTCAGTTTCCTGTCTCTGGTACCTACCAACAAACTTTGTTAGGTAGGTACAGACAAATCGATAATCGTGATAAATTTAATACAGACCACAGGGGGCTATCATGCTTAACGTTAAATTTGACCACCTAAAAAAAGCCACTGTGGGTCACTAAAGTCAGGGTTCTCACTTTAAGATACCAGAATATAGATGGACAAGATTAACTGTAAAGATATAGGTATATTCTATTTAAAATTGTGGGCTATAGCTGGTTTTGAATAATGTGACAACAATTTCAAGAACAAGATACTTGTAACTCTATTACGAAGAACTTAGTTGTTGTTTATTTCGGGACCGCACGAATTCTGAGGGATGGCAATGTTGAAGAATTAATTGCTATTATTGTACTTGACAGCACTAAGTAAATATCATCGCGGAATTGGGTGAGTCGCAAAATTATGGAAGAAAAGGGGGTGACAAAATCAGTCGACAATCCGTTCTGCTTCACGGTACGACTCACAAATTGAATTTTAATATACTCTATCAAGTCAAAGGGCTTAACATTGAATACTCATTAGGCCGAATGATAAAATCTAAATGATTATAGCACATTTCTATGATTTGAAATTGTCGGAATTTGATTTTTATTTGCATTTCAGATAGGTTTACTGTCGAATTGATTATTATCTAATCTATAATTTGACCCGCAATCTGATTCCGATTATTATTACTCAGCAGTATGCACTCTTTTTAACCGATTTCAAAAAGGAAGTTCTGCAGTCGACCCGTATGTGTGCATGTTTGTTTGTTTGTTATCGATTTTCTCGAAAATTAACGATATTAATGATTTTTAAACCAACCTAAAGAACCCAACCTAAAGTAAAGAACCTAAGGTAAAGAACCTAAGGTAAAGAAACAACCCAAACTAAAGAAGATATAGAAGACCTATTAGAGCGTCTGGAGACAACTAGTCTTGAGTTTGGACTAACCATTAACAAGGATAAGACCAAGATGATGATAGTAGATCGGGCTCATCATAATAGGCCAGAAATCCAAAATATCGCCAATTGGGAGGTGGTGCAAACCTATATCTATCTTGGTTCTATCATCTCTAATACTGGGGGCTGTGAACAGGAAATCCGTCGGCGATGTACCATAGTTATGGTACATCGCCGACGGTTATTGAGCTTCTCCACCGCAGACCTAACTAGGTCTGCGGTGGAGAAGCTCAATAAGATTTGGAAGAACAGGAAGATCACCAAAACCACTAAGGTTCGGCTTATGAGGTGTCTGGTTTTCCTAATCTTTCTCTACGGAGCTGAAACATGATCGCTTAGACTACAAGAACGACGTAAAATTGATGCCTTGGAGATGTGGTGCTGGAGGCGCCTTCTAAAGATACCCTGGACAGCCTTTCAAACAAACAACTCAATCCTGAAATAACTTAAGATAAAAGAAAGCGTCGACTGTGCAATTGCGAATTCTGAAGTTCTTTGGTCACATCTCCAGAAATGAAGGGTCAATTGAGCGCCTGGTGGTACAGGGTCACGTGAAGGAAAGCGAGCCAGAGGACGTTCTCCTACTCGATGGACAGACCTAATAAAAACTGTGACCCAGACAACTGTGGTGGAGTGCTCCCGCAACGCTACCAATCGAGACAAGTGGAGGAGCATCGCGCGGGAGGCGGTGCGGCCCAAATTAAAGAAGACCGATGACGAACGTACCTATATCATTCGAACAGCCACGACCACTGTCAAGAAAACACGACTGAGAAGAAGAAGAATGATTTTTAAGGTTAAAATTTAACTTATTTTTGGTTTCCATTAAATATAAATTTCTATAAATAATATTTTACTTTATAATACCAAACTAGGAAAGATTGTTGTACATGTACATGTTAAAAAAGCGACGAATAAGGTAATATTAATGTTTCATATGATTAAACTCTACGTTTAATCGAACCATTAAGCAATTTTAACGAACGGTATGGTTCTCTTCAGAGCTTGTATCTCAAACCCCACTTGGTAGGGAGGATGGAGGCAGATATAAATTACCCAATCTACGTTTACCCAAACCTCTAGCGCTACCAAGTGAAACCCGTGTAGAAAAGTAGATACGTAGGCTTAAAATATTGAAAAACCGCCGGCAGCTTCGGAGACCACTTTGTTAAACGTCTTTTGTTTCATTTGAACGAAGTTTTTTATAAAACGAAATGAACAGATATTTTAATATATTGTGAAGAAGAAACATAAAATTTCTATTAAGTACACCTGTTACATAAGGAATACTTAATAAAAAATTTAATATACATAATTAGTAGTTTTAGTATAGTAATTTTATGTTACATAAGGTATAGCACTACACCCCATTAACGTCCTACAGCTGGGCACAGGCCTCCATAGGAGAGAGAATTAGAGCTTAGACCTACCACGCTGCTCCAATGCGGGTTGGCGGGATTTAAGGACTATTATCATGTTAGTGATAATAACCGGAACCGACGGCTTAACGTGCTCTCCGAGGCACGGGGGTGATTCACTGCCATACTTAGTAGAAATTTTATGTTTTATAAGTTATGTAATAATAGCTACCTGAATTTGTAAGAAGCGGTACTCTATTGTTTTATACAAAACTTGCCCGCTTTTATAGAACACATGCATAAAACACATAGATGTCTCATGACAAATTGTTACGTTAAAAACAGCTTGGCAGACAGACTAAAACTCGGAGCTACATTTTTCATCGCCGTGCATAATCGCGACGCGTTCTCGTTGTAGGTACGGTGCATAAAGTCCCGTCCACATTTGTCACGCGGACGTCATGAGCCGACAAATGAAGGCCTTGCCGCGGCGTTCGCGCACTTTGTGCACTTTGCACAACTTTCTACGTCGACATGAAGCTACGTGCTTTTGCATTAACGCGGGGAAGTGTGAGGCTCCAACGTGTTGAGTGTCTACCCACCAAGTTTGATACCTAGATAATGCTGAATAATCAACGTGATGCAGCTAAGTACCAACGTACTTGTTCAATATTATTTGGATTTTAGGTTGATATAACGATATAAAAAACATTTTCACTTTTATAGTCCGACAAACTTAACTGACCCGGTGGTCAAAGTGGCCTGTTTAGTTTTTGTTTATAGTGTAGTTTTATATCTACTAGTGACGCTGTCACCAGGTCAGATAAGTTTGTGGGACTATACCAAGACATCAACTATTATTTACAGTTATTGTGTGACAGTTCGAAAACAAAATAAGCTTAGATCATTCAGTATTCTTGGATCGTTTGCAACATAAAAGTAGAGTGTCGCAATTTGTCACAGCCGTTAAAGCTTTACAAATGAACCAGAGCCTACGCCGGCGACTTGGTCATCCCCATTTGTACAGAAGCACGCAAACGAGGGGGCATGCTTGACTAATGTCACCAAGTGATAGCGTACGAATGAGATCAGTCCGATCAAAACGTCAATTTTAAATCTGTTTAGGTATTCTTTTCTCGCTGACAAAGAGAGGTAAATTGAATCTGAATATTTGGCCTTATTTCGTATTCGATATTAATAATTCTATTAAATCTATCCTCAATAATACGAACGGCCATGAAGAAAATTTCGTTCGGTATCCGACGTTAATTGATGTCGCGTCGCTGGCGACCGGAGTGGGAAACAAAAGCTCACAAACAATTCGCATCGGAGTTCGCGATCCCGATCAAGCGTTCGAAATCGCGACGCAGTTTAATGACACGAAAAATAACAAAGGCAAATCGTATTTAGCCCTGCTAGGTAGACGCGCCCCCGACGTTATATCGATTGAATCCGATCGTGTATCCGACATCGACGCAAAGATCTCAGTTAAACCGAGCGGACTTAAGACGCTATAGGCTGGAGCTTACTGCCGCTTGAACTTGAGCCTTCCCGCCCTCAAATTGTGCCCTTAATCCCATCGATGTGTGCGAAATTTAATTGTTTCGCTGGAAAACACCGCGTTTCATACTTCACCACCTTCGCTGATCACTCGCGGTTCGAGTGTTCTCAATGCGCACGTGAAAGCAGTCATTATATTTGTGCTCCATTGATTTTGGCAATTCTTTTATAGTTAAAATATTATAATGTGCGAGTAATTTTTATGAAAAAAATTTCAAAGACATTCAAACGTCTGTTATGATACAGGTACCAGATGAGTGTGTGGTTAAGAAGATACCATTGTACAAAATAGACTACTATATTATATAACTACCGCTATATAATTACGCAAAACCTTAAGCAACTTCAAAGCGCTCCAAATAATTTTCTCAACGTGTTTTATTTGCCTCATGAAGAAGATTATAATTACGACCACTCACATTAAAATATATGTGTGTATTCTATAAAGAAATTTGCGTTAGTAAGTCGCTGTTACAACCTTTTCTGCGTTGATACGCTTACAAAAATATGCGGCTGCTCGGTTGATGTTTTTTTAATTCACCTTTACGGTCCTATAAAAATGTGTCGACGTATAAAAGCGGCATAAAATAATTCTGGAGTAGATTCTAATATGTAGACCGATTTCGTTATCTTCTTTCATTGGAATTTCTCCACATACTGATAAGCTGTAGGTACAGTGAACAGGTATTTTTTTGTCATAGAATGTACTTAACAAAATGAGGGAATTTAATATTCAGAAAATACCTTATTTTCTTCCGAAAACTTATTTTATTATTAATACTAGGTGATGCCGGTGATTTCATCCGCGTAGTTTAAGGTTTTTTGATTGTCACGAGAACTTTTTAATTTTCCAGGATAAAATGTTGCCTAGATGTGTTAATTACAGGGCATAAGCTATCTCAATTTTAAATTTCAGCCAAATCAGTTCAGTTGTTGTGGCGTTAGGGAATAATGAGTAACAAACATGCAAACTATGAAACATTTACATTTATAATAAACATTCGATGAGACGTTTTTAGGTATCAATATATGTAGGTATATGGAATAAGTTAGTATACATATTATTGAAATTTAAAACTAAGTGATTTAAGAAAAGAAACAAAGAGATCTTAATGTCTGTAAAACAGCATCGAATAGATGTTCCACATTGTTTTCTGGCGACAATGTTATTGCTTGTGTAGAATTACTAAATGGTGGAAGTTTTAACATTAGGACCTGTATGTACACCGTTGCAGATTCCTGTCGAGCGTTGCACGATATCAAGAAACTACAAAATAAAGCAACTTTTCGAAAGTACAGTATATGTTTCCCGAACTTGTCCGCCTGTGTGTTGACGTTAACTGCATTATATAAGATTTTGCGTTTGTTTTCTTAAACTGCAATTTCTGTTTCCTTTCAAATTCCTGCGGACATCGGGCAGCCGGCCAAACGGACAACTTTTATAAGAGGACAAAATAATTACAATAGAATTGCTCCTTACATAGATAAACAATGTACGAGACGATGCTCGCGACTTCGTCTGCATCGATTTAGATTTTAAAAATCCCGGAATAGTCCGGAATAGTCCGGGATGATTTTCCGGGATATAAGATAGCCTGTATCAGTCTCCAGGTCATCAACAATACTCATCAAAATATCTCGTCTTCATGTCACTTTTGCATCTATACTAATACTAATATTATACATGCGAAAGTTTGGATGGATAAATGGATGGGTGGATGTTTGTTACTCAATCACTCCAGAACGTAGGCTACTTTTTATCCCGGAAAATTAAAGAGTTCCCGCGGGGACCAAAATACCTCAATCTACGCGGACGAAGTCGTGGGCAGCTTGTTTATAATATTAGTATGGATATCATCTGCATATTCTCTTTATTTTACGCTAGCCAGGATTTAAAATTAAGTATAGATTAGATTTGCAGCAGTACAGTTCATAGTTATGCTATGTTAATATCTACGTAGAAGTTCAAAACGATTGCCCTATGTTAATTAATAACTAAGATCGATAGCATAACAAGGTCTACAAAGCACAAAAGGTAAGCAAATGGACCAATTTTGTCCCATTACATTTCAGTTATCCGTCAAGGCAGGTCTAGTTTCATAACGTATTCACTGGCTTAGGTCAACGTCGATTGACTTGGCAAACATTCGATATACTCGTACGTTACTCCAACTCACTCATATACGTACTACCCTGAAGTAGAATTCACTTTGAAATCATTAAAAATGCATATAGAAACGGTATGGAACCGATTTGTATTAAATTGCCTTAAGTTTACGAATCACATGGTGCGAAATGTGAATATCGAAATGTGTAAGGACATGCCTACGTACGTGAGAGATAAACGAAGACGGATCGGCGAAGCGCGGGAGGGGAGTCTGAGATAAGTTTATCAGAGAAACCTCTCGCCTTGGTATTGACAGAGCGTCGTAGCTTGGCCCTGATTGCCGTTAAACGGAAGGCGGCGCGTGGGAACCGGAGACTAGGTGAGAGCTTTACAAATACAGCTATATTAATGTACCTACCTTGAGTATGTTAAGGTGCCCCTTTTACCAATCTCCTTTAATGCTAAAGCTTTTTGATTCCATCGCGTTACAGTGTGTTTAAAAAATATTTTTTAAGAATCGATGAATTCCATCAGGAAAACAACCGACACAAAGTCTGATCTAGAGATAATTACCCTTTCCTATGGTCTTTTATATGAGCCTTTTTTAGTATCAAGTAGTATCTTGTATCGTCATATTATGTACGTGGTTTCTAATATACTAAACCAAATGGAAGGCTAGACTTAAGCTCGTTTGCCAGCACACTGATCAAAGATACTCTGCAGCTGTTACCGACACGGAAACGGTGCCTGGATATTCCTATGCAAACATGAACGGTCTTTCTTAAAAGCTGCTATAAGCTTTTGTGAACAAAATTCACTATTGTGTATTATAAAAGCTTCTGCAGTCTCAAAACTAAAGCTCAACAGGTCACCGCTAATGAAATGCTCTGCTCTTTAAAATCTTCTTATATATACGTAACTGTTGTTCCGAGGAAGATTAGCGTTAACCGGCGTTCTCTTGCGACTTTCAGCGCAGTTAGTTAAAATGTTGCGAGTGGCTACCGAAAGGGCGTGGGAAGGGGCGGACGGGTGCGATGGGCTGTAATGCGCGAAATTCAAATCAGATATACGATCGAGTTGTCGCGTCGCCCGTCTTCGATAAGCGGTAACGTTACCTGCAACGCTTTACAGATAGCCCTCCAGCCACTCGTGTATTTCGCGAAGCTTTTATATTCAAACATTGCTTGGAAATAAATTTCTAGATAGTCGCGCGTGGAGGAGTGATGCCGTGTGAAATTATTTTCTCATACCGAGTGCATACGTTAAAAACCCATTTACGTAATCTCTCACTCATATATTAATGAAACTCCGCTTTAATGTGTAACTTATGAACTTTTGACTCTATTCGTAGCTATGTTAAAAGTCAATTTGTAATTCTATACTTTATCATCTACATTAGATGTAAGTCTGGGAAACTTAGTAACTTTATACTAAACTAAGCAAAACGTTTGCGGTAAAAGTGGAAAAGTAAGGTAATCAATATCCTTTTAGACGGTTAGCGTCTGTGACTTTGCAAAACCTTAATCGTAAGAGGTTTTTTCGATGTAATTTATGTAGGTTGATGTTACTCTCCTTAACATACAAATTAAAGATAAGCCAGTGAATTTCCTTTTTAAATTAGGTTAAGTTCAACAGTGTAAACATAGCTTTATAAATAACATTTTATGTATGTAAAGTATGTTGTGTTAATATTTTACGCCAAAACTACTTTTATTCATTTGTTCATTTTGGACCTCTCAATTTTGCATTGTCTGCATCGGTTCAAATTTAAAAAATAAAACAATCTTAAACAATATTAGAACTAATATATCTGTAAATGAGGTGCCTACTGCGTCACTAATATTTAAGGCAGGGAGTTAATTGTTGAATTTAATATTATGTTAGCCTAGTAGTTCTAGCGTTATAGAAGTGTAAGTCAGGCATAAAATATTAAGAGACATTGTGGCTGGCTTATGGCATATGCCTGCAAGATTTATCGCGCTAGAACGCGTGCGCCACAAGTTATTTCTAGAAAATTGATCGAGTTACTTATACTCCCTAGAATTATTTCTTCGTTCTTGAATCGAATATTCTGAATAACGATTTCAGTAAAAGGACGCACTCGAGCTGGATTTTAATGAACCGATTTGTTAAGGATTTCTTTACTAAACATACTTTGAAAGAAATATAGAACCATTTATTTTGATAAATTGCGCTGAATAGACGACAAAGCAAAACAGTGAACCAATAGACCTAAATATGCTAATTTGATGAATATTTATTTTTTACTAAGCAAATGTTTGCTACAAAGCGTTTACAAAAGATTGACAAATATTAGGCTTTACCTTGACTTTTTAAGTGTGCCTTGAAATAATAATTTTATTTTCGCCAACATAACATTATTTTAAGAGGAAGAAAATTGTTATAAAGGAACTAGAAATTTAATTTGCTATAATCCGCAATAGTAGGCAAATATATTTGGTACAGTGTATCTTGCACTTGCAGCTAATCTTGCACTTGCAACTTATCTTGCACTTGCGGCTTGCAATATTCACCACACCACATAAATCTTCCAAATTATTCGTACGTTCAACGTACGTTTCACTCTGACACCGGAGGATCTTCAGGAGATGTTGACTCGACAATGCACGATTGTAAAGTGACAATCGTGTCGAAAGGTCCGGCTTTTATACCTTTTTGACATGACTCATACTAAAACCCCGCCCCCTCCCCCCTATTACTGTATAAATTGAGTAAAGGTGAATTTGATACATTTATTTGTTCATTTAACAACTCAAATCCTCTATTATTGTGTTTTATTATTTCTAATTGCTCCCAAACGCACAGTCGAAACCCCTTACTACATTTATGAAGGATTTTATATGAATGGCTATTGCCCACCTCATGTCCACTGTCCAAAAGATGTTTAGCGAAGTGGGACCTTTACCTTACTACTATTGCGGATTATAGCAAATTAAATTTCTAGTTCCTTCATTATCATGGACTTCCGCAAAGTAACGCCTGCTTCTATACAATAGAAGAAAATTGTTGTTTAGGTACTATATTTATAATGTAGACAAAGAACTTTAAACTAGTAGGTGAGGCAATATCACAAAGCAAAGTAGCTCAGGTAATTGCGCAACTTGGCAAATAGCACTCAAAAAAGAATAGTTAAATAGAGAGCAAAGCAAACAAAATGCGTATTGGCAACTACTCAGCAGTGTTAGCGGCAGTTTGCAATTGTAAGCGGACGAGATTACCGGGACTCGTTGCTTAACTAATTCGTATCAAGCTTAAGAAGCACTCGAATGTTCTAGAAAAAGAATAAAAACGATCGTGAACGACCGGTGGAGACGGCGACCACATCGTTTAGTCAATTGAAACGTGCAATAATGAAATTTGTATAATATTAGGTGGAGACGCCGAACGAAACCCTTATAAAAGTGTTTCCATGTACGAATTGAAACGCTTCAAGAATGAATTCCTCCGCGAATTCCAAATAAAAATGCAAACGATGTACTGGATCAGAAAAAGTGGTATTAAAGACTACTTATGAGAGCGATTTGCATTTAAGTACATAATTGTGGAATGTCGGCATCCGTTACGTGTGCGTTAATGCAGCTTCAATTTGCGAAATTGGATGTTTCTACGGCCGGCGATGTAGCATCTCTTTTCTCTGTCAAACGCCCTCTGCTTTCATTAGGTAATGAAAATTCATTGGTCAAGTTTACATTACGGACGAGCGGTATAAAGGCAAATCCAATCTTATCGGGTAACGTTATTAGCTGGATTACATTTTCTAAGTGAACGTTTTCTTTAAACGTTAGATTAACAGGATAAATACCGTAACGGTGTTTTGAAATTAATACCTCTATAGTCGGTGCTGTTTATGATGTACGTACATATTATAAGCTGTAGCAATTAGTAGCAATTAAGTGGGTCGGAGCGCGGCGGCGGCGCCTCGTCAGACCGCCACGGACTAGATTAAGGCTTGCGGCACGTGGCCCCGCCGCTCGTAACTTGTTTTGCATGAATCTGTACGCGACTTTCATATGACTCCCGGGAGGAAACTCAGTTCAGCACCTCTAATGTAAATGAAATTGTGCACGAGAAATAAAGCAGGGCTCCTCTGCCGCTATTTATCGTCGCGCGCGTCTCCTAACTCCCACGTAATGGGAATGTGGAGACGACGCACGGAGCGCAGTAATGAACCGGCCTGCCCTAACGTATGGCCTTTATTGATGATGCTCGCTTTCACTATTATTGCTTTCTTACGCAGCCACACTTATAAAAAAATCCACCTCAAAAATGCTCTACTTCGAATTTCGATCGTTTGTCGCACGCCATCTAGCCATATGGCGCGGTTCACAGGACTCATTGTCCGGCAAGATATGGGTTTTGAAATTCGAATATATTTCTAAGCTTCGAGGGTGACTAAACTAATATTGAACTGGGTATTTTGTCGGGAATTTACTTATTATTAATAAAAACTTACCAAATATTATTTATTACGTGCTATGTTATCAGAAAGATCAGGAGGCAATTAGAAGACAAAACGAATTTAGGTTAGATTTTTGAAATCATAATATGTATGCTTGTTACTTATTTCTTAAATAAAATTTAAAATAAACCAAATAAGCAGTTCTTGCTACGAATCTTTCGATGAAACAAGACGTGTTACGTTTGTTCCGAAGGTAGAAGGTAAACAGTTTACAATATTGGCAAAGTACTTATTAGAGGTAAATGTAGTCCCTACCTACAATTCGGTCGATATGAACGTATGTAAGGCGGGCGGTGCCGCACCACCTGTGATTAATTAATTTTCTTTCACGCTTCAAATTTAAGTTCGAGGCGAAATCGTTAACGGCCGGAAAGGCCTGTTGAGCCATAATTTACGTCTTTGCGTCGCTTCAAGTTAGTTGCGTCACTTGGGAATTGCGTGCCGTGTGTGCATTATAACCATTAAATTTATATAGTGTAGGTACATGGGAAATTGGGTGGTTGTTCGACTAGCGATTGGCGTTAGATAATAATCAAAATTATAAATTTTAATCTAAAAATCTCGCTGCGATTTTCCTAATAGCGTAGAGTTAAGTTTTATTAGTTTATTAGCGATAAATTGGACATCGGTGTTTTTTTTTAAAGTTGATATGTCAGCACTGTTACCTTATGAAATGAAATGGAATGATCTGCTGCTGTTCAACGATTTTGACGATATTGGGTACAGATATAGTTTGAATTTCGGGTTTTTAATTACATAAATTCACGCGGACGAAGTCAAGAGTTCTTCTAAGTAGTTCTTATTATTAGGATCAAAAACTTCATATTTTCCACCAATCAGCAGTTTCCGTGTTTGAGAGTTGCGAAGTGAATGTTCAAATCCTGTTAGAGACAAGTACTGCATTTGAAACCCGCCGGCAGTGCCTATCATGGTTTGGGCTACATTATTAATGACAATGCGACATGACGGAGTAGAGCTGGAGTAGAGGCGCTTTCTATTTCCTCGCATTCTATTAACATTTCGGAACTCTTCATTTAGGCGTGCTCAACCTTCAAGTTGACCTTATTCGTGAAAGCCCCACCTAATATTGAGGAGTCCTTTTATTACGAAGTTGTTCTTCTTTGTAACGTTTTCCAGAAATTTATAGCTAGGGTCTGCTTATTTTTTTCATACCAACATAACATCTTCTGTGTTTATTTCTTAGAATTTAACACAAAGAGCCATACTTGAATATAAGATGTACGACGCATAAACATCGATATACGATGTATAAGACGTATAAATACTTTGTATATGATGTTGGTATGAAGTCTTTATTGAACGAATGATAATTAATCTGTACCCTGCAAATAAATATTATTTATTATGAGCATGCGGATTTAAAAACTCCAATACACGACAACCAAAACAAACATTCAACAAAAACTGAGAAAGATCTTTACAGTGAAGAGGGCGTAGCAAATTTTCAAATTTAGACCTACAAGTTGCCAATTGCAAGTTTCAATGAAAAGGGATCTTTACAAAGAGAAGTTGATAAATAGAAGGAATAAAAATGGGTTCGGAGGGATCGATAATGCTTAGAAGAAGCTCTGGGTGCTGTTAAAACGGGAAGTTTATGGTAATCACGCCTGCAAAGGAACACGTGATTGATTGTTCGAAGCGCGCTTCGGGACGGGAGTGAGGAGGGGAGAAAAGCGGTCCCAGATACGAATTATCACTCCAAACGTGTCAGTATAAAGTTACGAGGACGTTGACTTGATTAAAGAAGAAACATAAATTGTTTAAAGTATTGAATATTATAATAGCATAACACTTTTATCAAATAAATTATATTATAGAAGTATTACTATTCAAGTCATTATTTCAAGCAACAAAGATAAATTGAATAAAATTAAGTCATGTAAACCAACCACTACGGTTTCTACGGTTTTTCATATAACAGCAGTCGATATGTGATGACAGTGGATGCGAAAATCGGGATTACACTTGTTATCCATTATCATCGAGGTCGATACAACAATGAGCATAATTCAGCTAGTTATCATTTTTATGCGACTCTGTTGTCGTCCACACTGCTTATCCACTCGTTCAACCGATACTTGCAGATCTCAAATTAACTAATTCAGTTAGCTTGGTTAAGGAAGACTTAAAATTTTCCTTTAATTTTTGTACGGACAATCTAGTTGGTCTGATCATTTTTTTTATATTTTTGTTTATCACAAAGGATTCAATGATCATAGATCATACTCGTATATAAATGTGTAAGTGGATGGAGCAACGATATGGGTAATAAGCACCATAAGTGATCATTATTCAATGGTTCGACTCTTCTAACTTAACTGTTGCTATTTCCCATCGAATGCCCTTAATAATACAGAGTTATTTGCTTAGAATATTAAGTAATACTTGCTTTAATACTATAAAATTAAGTGATTTTTCAAATGATGGTGAAAAAGAATACAGATAAAAATATATTTCAGAAAGCAGTGTATCAAGCGACTATTTTAGTATCAAACAATCAAAAAATATCGATAAATATAAAAATTATTGCCCGTATTTATAATTTACGGTATAATTTACGGTACGTAGGTTTATAATTTACGGTGTTTGAAGGAAGCTGCGGCTAGGAAGGGCGTGTAGGCGGACACTTTGGGAATCACTACGCCAGACAGTTAAGACGCTAAGAGAAATGGCGATCGAGGATCTGAAGATTTAAGTGGCAGTTTCAAATGTGCCTACTTTTAGTGTTATTTCCTAAACGGAAACCATTTGTTTGCCTCATGTACGATCGGGAAGAAAAATGTACGCAATACCCAAAATGGTTTCGCAAAAGTGTTTATGCGATTGCTTGAAGGCAAGTGCACTTTTATATCATTGCTCACTTTGCCACGTTCTGAAAGCGTAAATGTATGTTTCTCTTTACACCTTTTAAAGAATTGCGTTATCATTTTGTATTTTAAAACAATAATGCATGAGATGAACACTTTAAATATTGAAAACGAAAAAGATCGATTATATATGATTATCTTTTTTAAATAACATAATATATTATTAGTGCGGTTAATTCTTTTGTAATCAATTACTTAACTAAACTAAAATTACAGCACTAATTTTATTACTAATCCTTTTAAAATGCAGAATCGGTCATCACTAAATTTAGTCCTGTTAATTTAGTTTAGCGATCAGAATCAGCCACAATACCTTACTTTCACACATTTTCCAGGTGTTAAACAGGTTTTATGTTAAACTGTGGAATAATTTACCACAATGTGTCATAGTAGTCTACATAAATACAAGAAGGATCGTTGGTTTAGGTTGTATAAGAATAACATGAGAGAGACCGTCGCAAAGGATGGCGTTTCATTTTTCTCGTTCACGCCTGTTACTCAATATACACAAAACCCAACATGTATCGTGGAAAAGGGATGACTTGGGTATTATTATGAAATTTCGTGCGTAACAGGTAAAGAAAAGGCTCAGGTGTCAGGCTCGCCTGCTGAAATCCGGCAAATAGAAATTGATGTTAGACGCGAAATCCTAAGGCACTATATTTTAAACATTTCTCGCCACTTACGTGATTTATTGTTATTGTACTAAAAATATATACCAAATTGCAGGCTTCAAATTTTTTACAGAAAACTACGGACGTAGTTGTGTGAATGAAGTAGGTATAATTTACGGGGGAGAAATAGTTGCAGCGTTTTAATGGTGTAGGTGGTACATGGCAGAAATGCAGACTTCACGCCTCAGCCCATAAACTTCCTTATAGTTTAAACTTTGTACTTACAGTCTTAATTAATATAGCTCACTCTTAAAGGAATAACGTTACAGTGGTTTTGCCAAACTACTCGTATATACTGCCTTTTATTTTTGGAATATCTTCTCCAAAAGTTTACAATTTCTTTAAAGTACATTCATATGACATCTAAAAATTAGTATTTACAATTTAGGATTAATAAAAAATACAAAAATTAGCTGTTTTGGTGCTACAGGGTTTTTTGAGGAAGTGTGTAATTTTACCGTGTTCTTACCGTTTAATGTAAAGCACGCCATCACCCCTATCAACCCGTGCAGGAAGGCGGAACAGCTATTAGCTTAACGACCATTTTAATATAAGAGATGACATATTAAATTTACGAGGGCAGCTACTCATAGCGTAAACATCGACGCTGACGTGACGCCTCTATCTTCTTTATTGCCTGCGTATATATAACTATTAGATGTCTTTATGATATTAAAACACAAATTTTTAATGGGCGGCATTGTTTACGAGTCACGTTTACACTATATTATTATACCTCTCGGTGTCAAAATATTCCACATAAATTCCGCGTGACACTTAAAACAATGTACCTACTTTGAAACTCCATGGCAACTTTGCGCCTCGAAATTGTTTACGAAAACAACGTAAAAACGGAGTTTACTGTAACATTGATCATTTGTGTCGCACGCAACAAAGTAGGGGGGCACTGGTACGCAATTAACTATGGTTATATATTTTTTTTACTCGCGTTGCAGTGTTTCACCATAGGTAATCAGTTCCTTTACTGAAAATAACCATGAATAAAACAACGACTAATTTAAAATAAAATAAAAAGTATCAACAATGATAGCAACAGGCAAACGCAATGTAGGCACAAAATATAGAAGCGTTCTATGAGTGAGCTCGCAATGACAAATTCGCAAGATTACGCCTGAAAGGCTTCGATTTCTTCCCTAATTAGTCTCCAGGATTAGACGCGGGAATGAATGACGGGTTTTTATTAAAGACTGCGACGAATACATTACGGCGCGACGGGAGCTCCGCTCTTTACACACCTCTCGCTTCGCACGGAAGCGAACCGTAATTACTCTAAAACACTACCCATTTGTTTGATGTCTTTGTTCGTTGTTTGCTCCACTTAGGGCGAACATCACCCCCGATTCCTTCTATCCATGCATTCGTACATTAAGGTACAAAACAATGGGGTGAGGCAAAAAACAAGCATTAATAATCAGGAATATGCATCGACAACAGGGGGATATTTGCTCCCCGGCTTTTCAGTCTGAAAGTATGAGGGAAGTTTAAGTGACTAGACAGATAATAGCCCTTGTGAACGCCTGGAGGCATGTGGTGCCAATTTCGAAGGTGATTGAGATAGGGAGGTGAACACATGAGATTTTTGACAAATGGCTTCTAAGAGGGGCTTGTGCCGTACCACGCGCTTGTGACGTGACATGGAATGTGACATGTCATAAAATAGGAATTACATAAAAACAGCCCTGCAATACGTTTTAAATATATTAATAGTACATTACTGCAGCGGCCATCAAAACAGGCATTGAAGGACGAACGTGTAAATGTGGGCCGAGGCGAAGCCGAGGCACACATACGTAAGTCCATCAATGCCTAGTTGTGGCCAAGGCTTGTATAGTGCTTTTCTCAAATAATGCGCGGAAATTAAAACTAAATGTTCATCACACTCATTGTCTTCACTTGAACTCATTTTGTCAAAAACATTTCAAAATCAATGACGAACAACGAACAACAATAATTTTTCCCGCGTCAAAGTGTTCATTTGTTTTTTTTTTCAATAAACAGCTTTCTATTTGCAAGCTAGTTCGAAATTTAAATAAAACCTTTGATAAGATACCTCCTTGGTTGCCATGTTTCGGAGTAAAAGATCGTTCCACTTTTAAACTACACGACAGATATGAATTTAGTATGTAATTTATTTGGCCGCTAAACCACGACAGATATGGATTTTCATACAACTTTAGAAGGCCGCTGCTCGCATGTATTTGGCCAGTACAGCAATTTCGATTTATCTCGAAGAAGGTTGTCAAAATAATGCTCAAATTTCCAAGCATGTTTGAGAAATAGTATATTATAGAAGTAAAGATCAAGCCCGCGTGGAGAGATGCTAAGAATCCGGGGTGCATTTCCACGTTGAACAGCCAGTCTGATCCTTTTCGCAATAAACCAGCCCTTTTTGTCACCAGATTAGGTAATTAAACTCAAAAAAAAATATTAAAGTTTTCTTATTTGCAATAAGTTTCACACTCACTAGTTTTTCCACCCCTATTTTCTAAAGGTCGTTAAAACACTATAATGTAGGTACCAAATTTATAATAATTAGTTTTATCACACCTAAACGTTATTAAAGTTAGCATTTAATTGCCCTAATATGGGCTCAAAACAAATACAGTTTGTAACCAACTTAGTAATTCTCTGTTAATTGCTATGGTAATGTTATAGGCCCTTACATTTACTGGCTCAAATAATTTTGTAGATGATTACAATAATAATTTGACAATTGAATTGGTTATATTCTAATTTGAACAAAATTAGAATAACGCAGCACTGTAATTATCGTAAACGAGTAAAAGCAGGTTCCCGCTGAATACTAGGGGCTTAAAATAGTTGTTTAAAAGTCATTATTATTTCATGGTGGCGTGATTAGATTTGTTGCATTACGGACCTCTATCGCTCACTACCTTTTGTTTAATAACGTTATTTATCTACACTAATGTTATAACAGTCTACTTATGTTTCCAATACTTGACTTATAATTACTACTGTTATAGCGCAGATAACAAAACACTCAATTTAAGCAATTTCACATGATGGTATAATATCCACATCGATATCTTAAAATCTCATTATAACATCAATAAAACGCGACCAATTAACCTGGCGAGCCTTATGTCAAAATCCTCATACAAGTTGTATAAAATTTTGATATTAGGCTGGCTTTTGAAAACAGTTGGGTTATACGTGAAAACTTCGTCGAAACTACTAAACTTACATACACAAAACTCTTTGGTAAGATCTTGTGCCAATTAAATAAAAAACGAACAGCGCGCGCTCGCTCCTGATTGGCCCTGCGCGCGCAGCTGCGCTCTCATTGGTTAGATTTTAATGGCGGCAAGTTCACTGTGACAATACACGTATATACATAAACTATTGTCAGCTTTTACTCTTGTTGTTTGATAAATTGCATAAGTGAAGATAAAGTAGTGTATGCAACTGCATATAACACGGGTATTAAAACACTCGTTACTATTATGAAAC
The DNA here is from genome assembly GCA_917051295.2 of Erebia ligea. Taxonomy (NCBI): domain Eukaryota; kingdom Metazoa; phylum Arthropoda; class Insecta; order Lepidoptera; family Nymphalidae; genus Erebia; species Erebia ligea. The sequence goes on along the minus strand of OU785223.1, from coordinate 14,504,089 downwards.
TCGCTGCGCTCGTTTCATAAACTCACACTCGTGTTTTAATACCCTTCATTATATGACAGTTGCATAAACTACTATAATATTATGGAAGGCTGTATCGAAATTTTAATGATATTTAATAATGTTGGCCAATTTTAATGATATTTATTATTGTTGCACTTATGTTTTGAAAACTTCTAGATATAATAGATATTTAAGCTCTTTTGACGTAAAAGATTTTGAAGTAGGAATACTTACTATGCTTACTATACTTGCTATGTGGGGTCGGCACAATATAGACAATGTAATAAAATCAAATATACTACTATAACTCCTAGCTTTAATAGTTATTTGACCTACCTATTCTATGTATGATCAACTAGATATAAGTAAATATAATAAGTAGTAAGCTAGATAAATACATCATAAATACGAAAGTGTGTCCGTCTATCAGATACCTTATCACGACTCAATCAACCTTATCACGACTCAATGTCTCACGACTTAACTGATGTAAACTGGACAGGCACTTATATAGCCTGTAAGCCTGCCTTGTTGTATCTTTTTATCTCAAAAATTCAAAGGGAAGATCCACGATGATGCAGTAGCTGTAAGTATACCTCTATATAGATTACACTGTTTCTAAAATTATATTATACTAGATGATGCCCGCGACTTCATCGGCGTTGTTTAAGTTTTTTGATTCCCGGGAGAACTCCTTAATTTTCCGGGATAAAAAGTAGCATATGTCCTTCACCGGGATATAACCTATCCCTGTACCTAATTTCATCCAAATCGGTTGAACAGATGGGCCGTGAAAGCGTAGCAGACAGATAGACAGACAGACGGACAGACAAACAGACACACATTCGCATTTATAATATTAGTATGGATATGGATTCTAGAGGTCACTTCTGTAACATTCAATATGGAACATGATTTGTCACAAATAATGGGCTTACAACGTATTGCGACACATGGCCGATATTATGCAATAACTTACAAGTCCAATAGATTATGACATTGCTTTATTGTAGCAATTATAAACTATTAATATTGTCATATACTCTACGCAGAATATGTCGAATAGGCTCTACTTTAAAAGGTTTGTATCCATTGAAGTAGGACGACGACTTGAGGCACACTGAGGCTGCTGAAATGAGTTTATGTGAGCTTCTCTTTACAAATAGCACGGTTTGGGGTGTAATTCCTCAGGGTGGGATAAAAAATCAACAAAAGCATCGCGAAATTCGCCTCAACATGCAGCATGTTTCGGGTTGGGACAAGGTCTCTATTTGTATGGAGGTGTCAAAATCAAGAGTATAAGTAGGCATCTTCTAGGCAAGCGCGCTCCACCTTAGGCTCCATCACCACTTGCAAGCAAGTCTGATTTGCAGCCAAGCGCTAGCCTATACATTATAGGTCAGCTCCGACGCACGACTGGAGTTTACTGTTTACGAACGATTATAAAATACTCTAATATTATAAATGCGAAAGTGTGTTTGTTTGTTGGTTTATTGGTTTGTCCTTCAATCACGCCGGAACGGAGCAACGGATCGACGTGATTTTTGGCATGGGTATAGTTGAGGATCTGGAGAGTGACACAGGCTACTTTTTATGCCGGAAAATTTAAGAGTTCCCGTGGGAATAAAAAAAAAATTACCCACGCGGACGGAGTCGCGGACATCAGCTAGTAGATTAGTAAATGAGGGTGAATGAACGCATTTTTTATATTACTGAAAGCATGCTTGATACACTTATTTATATTCGTCAAAATAAATTACATAATCATGGAAACATAAACAAGTGTTAACATGGAAACATAAAGTCAATAACGTAACGGAGAAAGCTTCATTTTACTCCCTATCAATTTTCATACCCCTGGCTTTTAATATGCAAATCGATTCTAAATGAGGTAAACTCCTAAAAAAAGGTTATGGATTGACCCGCGGCTGCATGAAAGTAAGTAATTTCCGACTAAACTTGCCTACAACAATTAAATGAGGTATACTTCTGTCAAAAAACAAAGACTGAAATAATAAAAATTATGGTAACCCTCAACATGTTCCCGTCCTCCCCGTGGGGTGAAATCTTAAGTATGTCGTAGACGCTAGTGGCATTTTATTGGCTCTGGTTGGACCACCGCCAGCTCAATTCTTACTCTTAATTGATATTTTTTCCCATAATATTAGCATTAGGACGAGGTTCACGGGTCCTGGTAAATATTTATCTTCTATATATTAAATAATGTGAATATCGAAGCTCAAGCCCCAATTATAGCTTTGGTAAAATGACAGATTGAAATATCTAAAAAATATACCCACTTTGACTCGAGTTACTTTGTGTAAGTTAGGTAGCATAATATTAATAATTGTAATGGACGAGAAAAGGTCGCTATTTTCATAAAATTAATGTACTCGTTGTCAGGACTAAGAAATCTTAAGTGTTACGGAAACTCACTGTTGCATCACTAGTGTTTTTATAGTCATTAATCTACGTTTGGCCCGACAAAACCATTCATGCATCTCGAATGTTCATGTTCCCGTCTCCTTGTGGGGAAAAATCTAAGCAAGCTGAAGGCTTAGTGGCGTTTTATTAGGCCTGTTTGGACGGACGCCAGACACTTCTTACTCTAATTGATATTTGGACGATAACATTAACATTACGATGGAGTTCAGGAATCTTGGTAGAAGCATTAAAGCTTGAATGTACTATGTCACTGATGTAAATAAAATAAATATACACATTTATGGCACCTAAATATATTTGGCTTTTTAATGATTTACACATTTTAAAATGGATTTACTTTAGCTTAGATTTGTTTAAAATTCAACCCATATGACGCGATTCTTATGACTCTGTTATATAGTTTACATAATGAAGTCATTATACCATATGTGAACTCTAGACTGAAACTTCACGATTATGAGTGTTGATGTTGTGATGTTGTGGGAACAAAGTTCTTTCATTAAACTCCACAAACTAATGTTCAATATAAGATTAATCATAATATTATTACCTTTCGTATAACAACATCATTAAAGATTACGTGAATGAAAAAAAAAACAAAAATTTGCTCATGGTTTTCGAGAAAATTTCGAAAAAACATTCATAGATGCAATCTGGTCGAATACAGAACATTCTTTTATGAAGTCTGTTAATAAAATTGTATAATAATGCAGATATGTGCATATTATAATACATATAATATGGCATTAATTCTGTATAAAAATAAATGCAATTTTTTCAAGCTGCCTCTTTATATGTATACGGAAATGACGACGAAAAAAGTTTCACATATAGAAGTGATTGAGTGGGTATCGTTGAATAGGTGTTATAAAGTGCTTTATTTGTTAAGAGCGGATTTTATTTTGCACCCTACTTGATAAAAACTATTTTCAGCTTATTTCGTTAAAAGGTTTCTTTTTTGGGTAAAAAGTTGTATATATAAAAGTATTCGGTACTTACCATTTTGTTGTTGATTTCGTGAAAATGGATTTCGCACACTTTGTCTACTATGTCTTCGCTTTGAAATGTGACGAAACCGAAACCTGAAACAAGAAAAGGTTTATAAATAACAAAATATTACATTTTGTAAGTAGGTACTTATATTAAAACGTAATAAAGGTTAGAACGGGTTTTCCTTTTAACTAGGTAAAAAGTGTAAGAGCGAGAACACAATACGTGCAGAAAGTCTGCGTCGCTCACCAGGTAATACGATAAAACGTCGTTCTCCCCCGACGCGGATGAGGCATTTTCATCAATGATAATACGGGTGACGTCACCAGCATCGAGTGTGCCATATGCCTAAGCAAACGGGGTTGGTTAAGGTTTTTTTTTTTTCACATGGCTTATGCAGCTGTATCAATAATAATGATCCCGTCAGTTGCATTTTGCTTTTCATAATTTATTTGTGATATTCTTTTTATCATTTGTTTTATAACAACTAGACGTATAGGTATCTCTACTTGAGCTGACTGTACGTGACTTGTTAAAGTCTGATAGAATCCCGATCAATAAGGAAAATGTCTGCTCCTTGAAACGTGTAAAGTAATAAAAGTTTAATGAAACCTGATAAAAGTTTATTTGTCTACAACAATTGAAATTGTTTTAATAAAGCGACACTTCAAAAATTAATTATCGATCTCAAGAAGTCACTTCGTTAGTTTGGAGCGATGTCTACATCTTTTAATTAAAGTCAATTGTTCTCTTGTAATATTAAAGACGCAACGATTCGAACAAAGGACATTATCGTCGGATGCAGCTTGGAAATAGCTTTGGCCGTTTCTCAAAAATTTAATAATCCAAGTATTGGCGGAAATCCTGGCAATATTTCTTCTCTTAAAGGTTGCAAGACATTCACGTGGACTTCGACGACCAACTTGGCCGATACGTTCCCATTTCAACTTTAAGAGTTCAAGTTTTCCACATACGATTCATGAGTAACAAATTCGAATTACGCATCCCGAAACTCTGAACCGCTTTCCGATATTTACAGTTTACAAAACTCCAAACAACAACTTTAACACGGCATGTCACATATCCATTAACTTTGTAACTACATTACTAAAATCTCGTAATCGCCCTTTTGGCGTTGACTAATTTCTACTAAAGCTGGAACTATTTGAAATGTACCTAGAGGAGAGTTAAATGTATTTTAGATTTATTTGGTTTTTTAGTTTGTTGTTGATTTAATGTAAAAGTATAAACTATTCGTACACTAAAATACCTTTAGTAATTTGTGACTTTAATCAATTCGATACTAATTTTTCTATTAAATATTTAAATTAAGACTTCTTATGAAGTTAAAACAGTCATAATTATTATATCTATATATCTATAAGAAAGTCGTGTTAGTTACACTATTTATAACTCAAGAACAACTGAACCGATTTGGTTGAAAATTTGTGGGGAAGTAGCTTAGAACCAGGAGACGGACATAGGATACTTTTATCCCGGAAAATTAAGGAGTTCCCGCGGGAATCAAAAAAAACTTAAACCACACGGACGAAGTCGCGCGCATCAGCTAGTTATTTTCTATTTCTTAAATTTGTCGAGTTCAATATAATGTCAGAGATATTGAGTTCGACAAATTTAAACTTGTGAAATTCACTTTGCAAATAGTTTCATAAATTGGGTGTCCCACTTAACTTTGCATCATTCGCATTGGATTTCGTAGTGGAATCACCAGTTCTGCTGAAACATAGGCTGAAACTGACAACAATGCGTTGCAAGCTTGTTCCTACACTCTAATGATTAAGACACACACAAATGACGTGACATGCCCACCATTGCAAATAGCATTAGCGGACCTTTTGTAAACACTAGACACCCCACCGATCGCGTTTATGTCGACTTCGTAGAACGGTAGGACTAATAACGAGTATGTAGGTCTAGTATGAGATTTTATATCACACCTGAATAAGAATGTTGGTTGTTTCAATTAAGGAACTAGAAGTTTAAATCGCTATAATCCGCGACAATAGGTAAATCTATGTGGTATAGTGTGTAACTTGCACTTATAGACCGCGATTTTCACCACACCATAGAAATCTTCCATTGCATTCTTGCATTGTCGAGTCAATATCTCCTAAAGATGCTCCGGTATCGGGGTGAAACGTACGTTGAGAATAATTAGGAAGATTTCTGTGGTGTGGTAAAAATCGCGGGCTATAAGTTAAGTATTTGTTGTTAAATTTCAGGATATAAATGAAATTATACATTATATAACTATATATAATATTTTTATTTTTTCCTTAAATTGTTGACATGCATCAGGTGACAACCCTAGCAGAATAGGTATACATTTTCGACTTTCTGAGGAAGCTTCCCCTCTGATCGGATATAATATACTCGTGTGCTATAAGTGCAAGATACACACTGTACCACATAGATTTACCTATTGTCGCGGATTATAGCGATTTAAACTTCTAGTTCCTTAATTGAAAAAGGATGACTAAACAAAAAATATAATTATTAGCCAGTAATGGAATATAGCAAATCAAAATAATAATAATTAGTAATCATCGGTCACTAATAAAGCGTTTTATTAGAGATCACAGGAGGTAAATAATATTTCATTGAAATAAACCAAAGAAAGAAATATATTTTCAAGTAAAATTTATTAATAAACAGTAATATAATAATTATAGATTGCCACTGACCATGACCGTGAATTTCGTCAACGTGGTAAATTAAGAAAACGTACGGTAGTGACGTCGGTACTGTAAAAGAGTTTATTAATAAATCAAAACTCTTAGTGGAACATTTTTGTGAGGAAAAAAATACTTATGAATTGTGTCGGCCCACTGTATATTATGACGAAGTGAATTGTTATCTACTTTTATTGGTAGTATTTTGTTTATTCCATTACAAGTTATTTTTTATTCCCTTGACTGCGATTTCACTTGATTGTAAGGTATGATGCGCTAATAGGTTTCTACACGGCATCATACCGGAACACTAAATCGCTTGGCGGTACGTCTATGCCGGTAGTGTGATCAGACCCACCAGACTAGATCAGAGAAAATTCAGATATTATAAATTATCAAATCGACCCTGCCAGGAATCGAACCCGAGACCGCTCACTACTGCGCCAGGGAGGTCGTCAAAGAGTAGATATACTTCTGTTTGATAAACTCGATATTGCAGTAGGTTATGTTTAACCTTTTACAAGCAGCGGAGACAATCTAAACAAACGACGCGTCCTGTTTATCAAAACTAGGGTGCAGAACGCGCTTGGTATTTCACGCGCGGCCGACGGCTTTGCGAACGAATTGAAGCAAAGATAGTAACACCCTGAAAAGGCAAATGGGGGTTTCCTCGAGTTCCATAGTTGACCGTATTTTCTTTATGCATTATAAGGTACAGTAGGTACATTTAGTAAACAAGGAAAATCGAATCGGCTACACTGAGTTATTACTCTTAGACATACTACCAGATTCATATTTTGTTTGCGCGAAACACGCAATGTGGTTTTTATGCTCATCATGGCGGATTGTGCGAATACATAATATTTCAATACATAAAATGTTATTGTATTGTTGAGTGTTAAATAACTTCCAAGCTAACACGGTGATATTAATTATTTTCTGATGAAAGAGAATATAAGTCTTATTGAAACAGAGATTTAAGGACAATAGAACAGTTGTATTGTTGAAATGAAATGAGGGTAGAACCGATTTCCTCCGTTATTTATGCGGGTCTGTAAACGGAATAAAGTAGGAAGTAAGCAGCAACGGCTCGGCGTCCGGCAAAGTTATCTGCGGGCACAGCGCTTCTGCAAATATATTAAATCAGGCTCTGGATTGAAACCAAACCATTTTTTTCTAAACCTTCTGTATCTAATTCGAAATATCAGAAAAAATAAGACAAAATTTCCGAGCATGTTGTCTGGCAAGTGACAGCTTACAAGAAGAAGACAACAACAGCTGTATTTGACCGAAAGTGCAAAGTACCAACTTGTAATAATAACTATTAAACGTATTATAGTTTTAAAACAATTGGTACCTGCATCTAGTTTTTTTTAATTTACACAAGTTTTTCATACATAATTCAAAAAAGAGCGCGAGAATAATTTGATCGCATTGATGTCGCTCACTTAAGTAGCTGCTCGAAGGACGACTTCTATAGGATGTAGCTACTACATTTGTAATTATTTATTTTTCAAAAAATACTGTAAAGGCACGTGGCATATTCCCACGTTAGCTGTTTTCACGTACGTATCTCTATAATTTGTCTCTACCGAGGCCGGGGATACAGAGTAACGTTAACTAGAAATGTAACACAATATTCGCAAAAGTTGGAAATGAAACGTAAAGAGAATAGAGAGAAATACCATTGTCACTGACCACGTAAAAAGTTTTGGGTTTCAAGTTCCCTTTGTGTGTTCGCCGTAGATAAATGGGGCATTTTCGTGAAATTCGTCCGCGTCACTTCTCGTAACAATGGGGAAGATAAATAATCCCTGCGTAAGAAAAGGATTTCGTAAACATAATTATTTAAACTCCCAATTGTTGGCTGGAAGTACGCTAATGAAAGTTTCTCGGTGACATTCGAGGTATTAACTTTTTCACAGCTTCAATTTGACTTTAAAACACAATTTTGTTGTTTGGAGGCCGTTCTGATTAAAAATCTTTAGAATTTAAGATTTTCCGACTGTTGTTGACTGTTGTCTTGTAACTCGGAATTGGTTAAGTTTTCCAGAGAATAAAATTTCGATTTTGTCTTGACAAAAGCCTCTTTGGATCATCAAGCGAAGACTGTTGTTTTTAGGTCCTACAAAAAGAAATCCCAAAGCCACTTATGCCGATAATAAGTTTCAATTTTCATTATTATGACATATATATTATTGGACATCATCAAAATAGAATATGAGTACACTAAAATTCTAAATCAATGTTGGACATGGAAGCATTTGTTGCCTATGTGTGTGCGACAGAATAAAATGAAAATAGTCTTTTAATTTCCTTTATATACTTATAATATATAGTTTAATAACCATATTAATAACATTTGGAAATTCTTTCCGCACCTGTGATGTTGCTATTTTAATATAAGAAACGGGAAGTTAAAGCGAAGATTATGAATGTGTCTCCCGATATCGAATATCTATCTCAACACATCTGTCGGGCGGCACGCGTGGGGCTGACAGTGGGCGGGTCGGTATCAGGGCAGGCAGTATAATCTGCTGGCACTGTATGAAAAACCGACCGGTGGCGTTTATTATGCTATATAATAACCGTATAAAACGCGACTTATTGTAGGCGTAGATAACGGACACACAAATCTAGGCCTATAATACTTCGTTACGCACTGTACATATGCGAAAGTGTGTCTGTCTGTCTATCTGCCACGCTTTCACAACCTTTTCAAACAATTTTGACAAAATTCGGTATGCAGATCTTTCATTGAATTATTCTACTCCAAATAATTATGACGGTCCTAAAGTAATTGACATCAACAACTTGCTGGTCATGTAACCAAAGATAGCTTAAAAATTCTACACAGATAAGATATCTCGATAACGACAATATAAATCCTAGGTTTGTACTTCGTGATACGATATACAATCATAATATTATAACATCTAGTAACCTCCACGCTTCCACCACGCCTGTTTACACGAAACGCTCGCTTAATTGAATGAAGCAATGCAAAGTACGAAGTGAATTGTCGGAATTCGCAGCGACTATTTTTGCCCTTGTTTTGTAAAAAGTAACGTTTTACGTTCGCAGTAACTAGCAAGTTTTCGTTCGGAGCAAACTCAACAACCACTCAGTTGGGCAGAGAAGTTGTCCGCTGGCCGCGCTCCGACGTTCAAACTTCTGTTATTGTTCCGCTTCATTATTGTAATACGAAATACGCAGTGCCATAATTAAGAGATGCTAGGGAATTGTCCCATCTGATGGAATAGTTGGCGGAAAGTTTTATCATACTGTCATCAGTATAGATTGTTTGCTTCATAAATAATTGCCGGATTGCTTTTGCTAGCTCATCTATAACAACAAATTATTAATAGTGATGGTTATTAGCTCCAATGGAGTCTGTATTGAAATAAGAAATAAAGCATACATTTGCTAGACCAACCTACAAGTCATCAGCGTTATTAGAAAGATATTAACTACTTCATTTACGTAGTACGTAGGTACGCATCTATATGTTAAAAGAAGGCTGACGTTCATAGTCTGCAGTTGATTACATGTATTATGGATGTAGGTAATTTCTCGATTGGCAGAAGTAAAGTCTTATATATTTCATTATTATAAGTATAGATTCTCATAGTTACAGATTAAGTAGTAGGTAAAAGTGAGTAAACTCAGGAATTAACGATAATTCGTTGAAAATACAGTAGCCTACATTGGTTCTACAGCCAATGACAAATATTTGCGTATGTTACGTTTCGCCTTAGACTTAAGCTCAGCCGTTAAACAAACAATGTTACAAAAAGCAGTGAGCGAGTGAGTGAGCACATGTTTAGGAATATGTGCAAACAGTTTATAGTGATTGCCGTTCCCAGGAATAATACGAGCTTGATTCCAAGACAAATATGTGACGAGACGCTAATGCATCCCGAGCGAGGTACTCTAAATGCAAACTTTCGGCAAGCGAAGAAAATGGCGGATAAAAGCTGGTGCAAAAAGAATTGGCTCCTCTTCATTTTCTCTATTGTGAAGTTGAATGGAACACAAACAATCAACTTTCTCGTCAAGTTGATTGTGTGGAGACACACTTATTGTCTGCCTTCAGGTAAATAAAGTAGAAACACAATTGGCCCGCTACTTTGTGCGTAGCCTGTTCAACTTTTAAATCCTCTAAATTCATCTTGTCCAGCTTTATTCGCCTCAATTTAGGAAATAAAGGCGAATAAAAAATATATTTTGGTCATAAACTAAAATATTTTCAAAAAATATACGCCATCGAAATGATCGATAATGGACTTGGTGTCCAATACACTGGCTCTATTATCTCGTTCCAAGGCTAAACTAAGCCGTTTGGCTGAATAAGTGCCAGCTCCTGTATCATTTGAAGCAGCAATGAATAGCCTCTGATACACGACATACAAGGCGTACGTAGTCCTTACCAGTGGATTAGTATTTACGGCTTAAGATTTGGCAGCTGCACTAGTCATTTGGTGGTGCAGTTAACGCAGCAGTGCAATGCAGGTTGCATCCTACACCAGGTCGCGCCCAATCGTTCACGGTGCTAGTTTTATTTTTCTTTAGGGACATGTCATACTTTCAGGAAGTTGCGTGAAAAGTAAAATCATAAATCGCGACCTATACGTCGTAACAGAAATATTCGCGAGTAGCTGTTAGCCTGCAACCGGTGGAACAATTTATCAAGGGCGACGGATCCCTCGTCCAATCGGTTGATGGCAATGCCATAAATATTTACTTTAATAAGATTCTGTCCCTTTTATTCGCAACTCTTGTTTTACGACACACTTTGGCTCACGATTGCGACCATCGACCTACGAGTATAGCAGCGTGTGCGCATTATTTTTTTACTATCGGCATTTGCAGTAAATTGCCAAAGAAATCCATTACATTCTATGTCTAATAAATAACTTTATTTCGCAAAACGAATTCCCAAATGGGCTGCGCTTAAATTCTGAAAATAATTCTCATAATTACGCGGTATAAAAATAGATTATGAGATGAACATAATAAATGAGTTTCCTTCGAAATTAGAAGGTAAGCGAGCAGAAATCCTACGTATTCACGTCGTATAATTTGCATATACTTGCCACAAGGGTGTGCTTAGGAGCTTCTACAAGCGATTATTACCCGAAAAAGAACATTAAATTAAAAATAATTTATATTATGTTGGGGATATTCGCGGGCATTTATAGCTTTTCCTTATACAGAAAAGGGCTGTGTGGTATGGGAGGATGCGAATTAAGATCTTGTTAGTCTAATGTGTATGTGTGTACTAGCAAGTTGTTCAGCGGTCAGAACCCTTGAAGAGGCTCGAGTCTTTCTATGTTTGTTTAGGCCCTCGTAGACCCCGTAACTTACGCTAATGGCAGTGTTACTTATTTGCCTTGCAAGAATATTTTCGTTAAAGCTTTTGTCTTTGTCTGGTAATGTGTAGTAACGTGTTAAACAGCCAAAGTATCCTGAGATCTTAATTTTCTGCTTAATACTATTACAGTAGGCATATTTTTAAATTCAATAAGACTAAAACTATTCGCAAGAATCTCCATACAAAACGGTGTTGTGCCACTTATGTCCAGCGTATTGCTTGCTTCAAGCACATTGGGAAGCCAATAACAACGAACGTGCTTTAAGCTATGTGGTCCACTCATTGCCCCATCAGCTTCGCAACTCGTTGAGTCGTCGTCTACAGATATCTTTATTTTTACAAGCTTTTATTTGACTTGCAATATTTGTGTGTTTGTTCACGTCAAATCTTAGTTAATCTTAGTTAATTAATCTCTAGTTATCTGTTATACCCAATCGATTGAGCAAACACTTTGTATACTCAAAGCATGGTTAGCTAAGTAACGTCATTCTAAATCCAATATGGCGGACTGCTAAAGATGGCAGACTAGTTATTCTTTATGCACCCCCTATGATGTGGGTATCAAAAGGGTTTGCTGAGAAGAATATGGAAAATAAAATGACGTCCCACTAAATTAAATATGGCGGACGATGAAAGCTTGTTTTTAAAATTGTTTTTTAATAAGACTTGTTACTTGTTTATTTGTTGAAGGTATTAAAAAGATTACTGTGGCCTAGCAAGTTATAGTACTACTAGTAGTAGTTATTGTTAATGGTCAGAGAGATGCAAGGATTGAATCCTAATCGTTGCGCAATTTATTACCTGTACTTATTTAAAACTACATGATGTTTGCGACTTCGTCCGCGTTGATTAAGTTTTTTGATTCCCGCGGGAACTCCTTGATTTTCCGGGATAGCCTATGTCCTTCCCCGGGATACGAACTATCCCTGTACCAAATTTCATCAAAATCGGTTGATCGGTTGGGCCGTGAAAGCGTAGCAAACAGACAGATAGTTAGACACATTTTCGCATTTATAATATTAGTATGGAATTATCTAGATCATACAGAATTCGCCGATATCAAAACCAGGTTAGCTGGTTGTTCCTTGTGTGTAATAACCCTTATATCAGTATAGCACGGCGCCCGTCCTCACGTGTTCACTCAGATGCGACGCGATTACGCGCCTAATTGCATTAATTAGTGACAACAAAGATACAATCACGTGTTTCTCTGTCATCAGTAGCAATGATATGATAATATTATGGTGATACGATTCTGTAGGATATCATATTACCACAGAACTAGTCCGTCTGTTAATAATACCAACCATGCGTTGAAATGCCCGTTTTGGATGAACGAATTACGTGCTGGTTATTATATTATATTGATGGTACTATGTCAAAAAGAATGTCGCAAGTTCCAACAACAAATGTTCAAAGTTCCTAATCGATTGGATGAACGATACGCAAACGCATAGGTTACAAATAGACAAACATAACTTTTGTACGACTAAGATAAGTAAATATAAGTACAATATTTCTGTATCTTTGATTGTGATAGTAGGTAAAGGTTTTTTTTATCTACTACAAGTAAGCCCTTGACTGCGATCTCACCTGATGATAAGTGATGATGCAGTCTAAGATGGTAGCGGGCTAACCTGTTAGGGGCATTGTAGTTATATTAAATCCATTCGGTTACCTATCTTTAGTCCAATAATATGATTGTTGCGTTTTGTGTAGCCTTGTGAAGAGCGTAATCCCATTGGAAAGACGTGCCCGAGACGCTTCGGATAGGATTTGCTGGATGATCGGACTATTGTATTCCGCATAACCTGATCGTGGCTATACCACGGCTCACTATGCAATCGACACGAGACCTCCTGTAAATGCTATAAGAAAGGAAAACGAATATAGATAAGAGAGAATGTGTGTTTGTTTGTCCTTCAATCACGAACCACGGATCGACATGATTTCTTGAATGGGTATAGTTGAGGACCTGGAGTGACATAGGCTTTTTATACCGGAAAATTAAGAAGTTACCGCGGGAATTAAATAAACTTAAATCATGCGGCCGAAGTTGCGGGCATGAGCTAGAAACTAGCTCATAAAACCTTAAATTCACTTTATATAATTGGATATTGGTACAATCGCTTGATGCGCGTCTTTGTATGCTGCCCACTCTAGAGATTAATTTGAATTTGTTATCTAGAAAGACGCTGTGTACCTACCGGTTCACGTCACTTCGATGGTTGCGTTGCACCTTACATCACTGAGAAATTTATGTTCCATCGAAGTTTGAAAATCAATATCGGAAACTAACGTGCCGCTAGATATTTTAATAATAACCCCCCCGACCTCTATAATAGTTATTAATAACAGCCCAACGTACCTTCCCCAGGCGGCTATTCCATAATTCTACGATAATCTCGAAACACGATAGCGTTTTAATAAAGATTGTTCGCTCATAAATGTTACGAGTGCCGATATTAAATTTATTCGGTGTCTGGGAAAATTCTTATAATATAAAAGTTGCGGTGCAATGGATGATTCTGATGATATCGTTTTAATTGCGTAGCGAGGAATGGGGGGCGGCGGAATTGTGATGCCGGTTGCGATCCGAGGATCCGCTCAGATTGTCAATGAAGACGCCGGTGCTCGCACGTACGCTACGGTTCACTTGTTAGGAAGACCGCAGCGAGAAGCCCAAATATTTACTATTGCATTCGAAAATACAAAACTTTGCACTCGAAAAAGAGCCATCTTACTGTTTGCGAGAGTTGCAAGGGTCGTATTTCCAGTTGTCCTCTGCCGAGTTCTCGAGTGACCGGTCAGTGCTGGACGGTTTATTGCGACCACGCTGTTTGCTGAGCACTACAATACTGTTTCGTACTGATTTTGGCAATATTATTACTGTACCGTTTTACATTGGTTACTAGGACAGACTATTTATAATTACGGACTATTTAGGTTCTAACTACACTCTTGCTTTTGCATAACAAAAGGGTTTGTATATTATTTTTGTATTATAAGCATCCGAATTATATTGTAGTGTTTTTTTAATTAATTGCTTTAGTAGTAGCTATTTTTACATAAACTGGACATTGTCAGGTAGGTACTGATGAGGCTTAATAATAATACGTTTAGCTTTATCAATCAGAGCAACGGATCGACATGATTTTTACTTAATTGAAGACCTCAAGACTGCCAAAGGCAAATGTTTATTTTTAATGAACCTAAATCCCCCGTGGATTTGGACATCATCAAATAATACATACTTAGGTACACCCGTTCCATACCTGATCTTGTCATCAGAATGTAGTTATCTATTATTAATCCAAAAAAACTCTTCGGATATTTTTATCACCGTTAGAGAATTTTCCAAACATAATTTGTCTCGAATAAGATGTTAAATTTTCAATCTGCGGCCTTAATATAAATAGAAAATGAGGGTGAGCAAAGTACCCGGTCTCTGATCACATAATTTTCCCTCCCTTTATCTCTGTTTTACACAGAGGTTCATTCGTACTCTTCCGTGTCAGTGAGGTATTAAAATCATGAAATTTCATTGTATTTTTAAACCCGCTCTCTGGCTGGATTTAACGGACTTTATCAAGTACGCATGCTGTGCAGTGAATCGAAAAGATGCAGCTATTCCAGTATTTTTTACTGGTTGTCATAGGGTTCACTTATTTCCTTGCTTATTTCTATTTTTTGGCATACATATTTATTTTGTATTACGTAGGCATGCTTTTCAAAACAATATATTATTATATCTAGTAATAAAGTTTTATACTCATTGAAAACATGAATTAAGTAATTAATCATGAATATTTTTTATTCACGTCCACGTGGATTGAGATCATACAAATGTCGGGGAAAATGATTTTCCGGGATAAAAAGCCAATGCCACTCTGCGGATACTCACTATACTTAGCGAATAATTAAGTCGATTCGTTGCTCTGTTGTGGTGCTGTTTATGGACAAACCAACAAACATATATTAGTACGGAAGCACGGATACAAAATTCATAAACCGATTCACCAGTTGAACGGTTGGGTTGGATTTGGTCTAACGACGATCTTATTTACTCCAAGTATAAAAAAATTATTTGACGTTTGCTAAAAGTAAAATATTTATAATGCGACGTCAAAGGAACGCTATACCCGCAAATATTGTGCTACCATTCTTTATTTTACTCAAAGCATAAATATGTATGCCAAAAACGAAATCCATTTTCCAGTATGAAGTACAAAATCTGCACATAATCCATATAAATATTATAAATGCGAAAGTTTGGATGGATGGATGTATGTATGTATGGATGTATGTTTGTTACTCAATCACGCTCCAACGGATGAACGGATCTGGATGAAATTTGGCACAGAGATAGATTATAGTCTGGAATAGCACATAGGCTACTTTTTATCCCGGAAAATTAAGAAGTTCCCGCGGGAATCAAAAAAACCTCAACCACGCGGACGAAGTCGCGGGCATCAGCTAGTATTAAATATTCTACACCAGTTTGTCAACTATTAACATTGTAATATAAGCAATAAGCTACAGGGGTGTAGCTACCGAGTGCCCAGGCTCTTAAATACGCCGACACAATGCATTTTATTAAAACGCTGGGGCGGCTTTTTAAGTCGATTCTTCATAGAATGTCGCTCTATACACCGCTTTGTTCTCACTTTTAATAGTCTGGGAGTTCACCGTAAATCCATACTAATATCATAAATGTAAAAGCGTGTTTACTTTTTTAGCCCGGAAAATTATAGAGTTCCCGCGGGAATAAAATAAACTTAATTAACGCGGACGAAGTCGTGGGCATCATCTAGTTTTACATAGCACTTACAATAAAAAAATCGGATTTTATGTAATACTGACACATGAGTATAAGGGTGCCTTTCTACCAGAGTTGTGCTACGTTGCCAAGCTATAGGGTGTGTGTCAAACCCAACGATATGAGCACTTGATCCAAAATCTAGCGATCTAATCTATGAAAATCGAGCACCCATATTGGCGGGTTTGATACACGATCCTTAGCTTAGCACGTAGCACATCTCTGGTGGAAAGACACCCTAAGGCCCGCTTGCAAAAAGCAGTCAAATATGTCGCTATGTTTAAGTTTAATTTTCGATTCCTGTTCTTTTCATGACAATCCTAGAATAAACTTATCAAAATGTTATCATACTGAAGTAAGACCTCGTGCCCTATGCGTTAGAACTTAATTGGCATGACTTGCTAGATTGTATGGAAATATATCGAAATAACAAAAAATGTGTTATATTTTGGCGATAGAAATAATTCTAACTTTAAGAATAAACGTTTTTGCTCGACGTTTCTGATCCGAACCGCTAGAGTGTGGAACACCCTCCCAGCGCACGTGTTTCCTGCCACGTATAACTTAGGTACCTTCAAGGCAAGAGTGAATAGGCATCTTCTAGGCAAGCGCGCTCCAACCTAGACCTCATCATTGCTTTGCACTAAGCATGATTGTCGTCAAGCGCAAGCCTATATCACAATAAAAAAAAAAAAAAAAGGAACCTGCTCACAATTGGATTACAATTGGCTTGGCTTAAGTAACTGCTTTATATTAAATCTATAGGATCTATAGGATTTCTTGCGGCTGTCTCTTTCACTATAGAGCTTCCACATACAAAAGCACCTGATATGAGAGGGGCGAGATGAGTGCAAAGTGTATTTACGCAGCGCGATTACGCGCAGCAAGGCGGGTGATCGAGTGCACGATTGTATGTGATAAGTCTGCCACAACATCTACTCGTTAGCTATGAGTTCCAAGTCACAAAGATATTATTTACTACTACTTACTAGGAAAAGGTGAGTACAAAATGAATGATCGAGTGTAGGCTTGTATAAGTCTGCCATAACATTTACTTGTTAGTTATGAGTTGCTAGTCATCAAGGTATTCAGTTTATGACAAAAAGGTGAGTGCAAAATATAACGCAGCGCGATTGTGCGCGCAGCACAGCGAGTGAATTATCTTCTCGTATAATATTATAAATTCCAATAGACACCAAATTATTGTTCATATTATTATGATAATCTATGTGAAAGTGTATCTGTCAGTTTGCTAGCTTTTAAAACGGCCGCTTTATCGATTTATTATTTTCTGACGACATTTTATGTCAGAATAATGCTATCATGAGAAAATAGCAAAGACAAAATGTATAGAAATCATCAGATCCTCACTTTTTGAGCACGCAAACACAAGGATTATTTTCATATAGATGCCTTTTGAGGCAACTCTTTTGTTCTTGCTTGTAAGAGTCTGTACACACAAGGACCTAACTCGAGTGGCGTGCGATAAGTGCAGAATGTATTTACGAAGTGAAGCGATTGAGCATACAGTATATGTGGCAAAAATCGGTCCAAACATTCGGGTTTTATGGACGAATTTAGATTGATGACCTCTGAATTCGCGTTTCAATTATCTAGTTTTTTAATCTCTTTGGCGTACTCTATAACTTTCCAAGTTAAGAATAGCCTAAATTTCCCTCTCCGCGATGCAAACTTTATTTGAACCCACCGCATTTAGTTAAAATCGGTTAAACTGATGGGCCACTATACCAACACACACTACTTTGCATTTATAATACCTACCGCTTATTTTAAATGCATGTTTATCAGATTCATAGCTAGCTCCTTGAACTGATCTGATGGAATTTGGCACACAGACAGCTTACTAGATAGCATTCTGATGACCGACCTGAATATAAATTCCATGCCGACAAACCCCAGAAAACGAGCCAGGTATGTTTTTGCAAAAAATGCTTTATTGCAAATATTTTAAGATTACTTTAATTGCAAAAAATGCTTTATTGCAAATATTTTAAGATTACTTTAATTGCCCCACTTAAAACGGAGTACAATGAGTACGGGAAAGCATGAGTATAATACCGATCAAAGAGTTACACAAGTAACTCGACACAATACCCTCGTGGCTCTTCCAGTTTTATTGTTCTAACATCTGTCGTGATATGCAAAGTCTGACTCGTAAAGCGACCCCGGCCGACGATTACTTCCCTGAAGTTAACTCTCTCTTATAACAATCTTTATAACCTACCTGTAAACGTGCAATCTGATTAATAAAGCTTGATTGCCTTGTATATTGCATTTTAATGGACTTTAGAGAGAGATTTATTTTATTTATGCTAATGAATTCGAGTATAATATCAGAACAACAGTTTCAGAACACAGTTATAGCGGGGTCCACAAGCGTGGCATTTTTATGAAGATTTATTTAGAATGGCATTTGCTAATCATAGCGTGGGTGCGTCTCGTAGTGACGAAACTAATGCCTACTATTACCTATTCTGTGCTAATGCGCGAGGTTGACGTGCCTAAGCAAGGTTCCCAGCGCGAGTTGAGCGAGCTTTTAAACTAGCAGAGGAAAACTGCATGCAAGCACTTTCACAAAAAAGCTAGAGCTAGGGGAAAGGACTCAGCAAGCAATAGGAGTTCAAAAAGAGTCAAAATGAGCTCTCTTATTAATACAACTATCAAAATTCTTTGTAATCGGAAGTGTAAATCTATTTGTCTGAACAGAGTCCGATCCGTTCAGCCATTTCCCGCTCATTACTCTTTTGCAGTGGAAACCACGCTTTAGTGTGGTGGTTGACTGAAGCGGCTTCAGCAATGGAGCTCAAAACATAGATCAAGAAAAAACGTGGGTACTTAAGTTAAATCTAAGTCATTCTAAAACTTAAGTTAAAAAGTTTATTAGTCGCGTATAATTAAACATTCCTGAATTGATTATGGAAACCAAAATTATTTATCATTCCATGATTTAGTAAAATAAGTTTGCGGTTTGATAATCCTGTAAATATTTAACAGTATCACAGAATTTATGGAACTCTCCCGTAAGCGGACAAACCGGCAAAGTCCTGAAATCGCTTAAAATTTCCAAACACATTCGTGAAACGTAAAGCAAAGCCTGAGTATTTATGTTAAAAAAACTTTTTGGATTGAACTAAAACGCTTTGTTCCAGCTTAGTTTCCACTAGGGTTTTTTTAAAATCTAAATAAATAATACGCCGCATCTGATATTTCACGTTGCTTTGTGACACGAGTTATCATAATATTGTTTTCTCTATATTTTTTGCTATTTTTTTTTTACATAGTAATTGGACGATATGAAGTGGATCCGGCATAATTACTCACAACTAAAAAAGGACGGGAGGCATTTCACGCACTAAACTTATTTTTAAAGATCGCACCCGAAGATGAGTTGAACTGTAAATTTATTGTTAAATTATTTAACAATTCTACCAACTCATGACATACATTTGAATATTTTATTCTAGGTTATTTGAGGCATAAACAAATTACATAAAAGCCAATGAATTGGCGGTTCCTCTGGTAATGCTAATATTTATGGACGGCGGTAATCAGGTGACCCTCGCACTCGTTTGCTTACAATTCATTTTAAAAAAAGGCGCCAATTTGCGAATAAAACAAAATATCGATGTTAATAAAATTAATTCAGACCATTAAGTACATGGCTACTTAATGCTCTGAATAGCCGCTCAAGCTACCTGCAATTACTTATCTGTATCATAATGCATTTTGGACATCAAAACTAAATTTCCATTAGAGCCGAAAGAATCGATTCTTTCTGCTCACAAACAATCACAAACATATACGTGGAACGAATCATATTATTATTTTTCTGTTGATACAATGTTTTTTTTTTTGTGTACGTTGTTTCTACAAATTGATCTAGGTATAGTAATTAATTGATTAGTTTATTCAACAGAATTGGCTGCTGAGGTAAATATGGCTTCGTTCAATATTACGATCGCGTCGGTCTACCCGAAACAGTATTATGAATCAATAGTTAATGAGTATCAATAAGAGCTTCTTGAAAGTCGTCTTTGTGCATCCCCGGCGCATCATTAATATTGGAAGTTGCCCATTGTCTCTCTAGTGGTCGGACTTTGTTTATTAGACGACGGAAATGAACTACTCATTTCCTTTGGCATAACTTTTCCTTAATACTCAATTGGCTCTATTTATATGTGATATTATCATCTCTTCTAAGTAGGAAATCGTAAATAAAAATATAACTGACATATAGAACAAAATTGGCTAGTTTATAACGTCACTTCGATGAATTAATTTAGAGTCATTTTTAACTAGTGGTTACTTACTCTAATTCGCTCTATTATGGTACTGGTAATTACATAAATGCAAAAGAGGGAGTACCTTCCAAGTAGCAAGCCGTAATGCGAGCAACCATTCATTCATCTCCTGTCTAGTATTGAATTTTGTGCTGTGGCGAGATAATTCCCTACATGTCGATGAAAATAACGGCGAGAGTTGCGACATGTCGCAATAGCGAATTTGTAAATGCAGGGTTAGGTGTATTTGCACATTTGTAAACGAGGCTGCGCAAAGTAGCTGGCCGTGATATGAGATTCGAGTACTTATACCTGTTCACACATAATATGTCTCTCGTCTCGTATGTATTGATGATGAATGTGGGGCATTTTATAGTAAAACACAGCCTAGGGAGATATACTGTATACAATACAATATACTACAGTACAATATACTAAGAGGTGTTATCTATTGATGTTTACTTAAATTTCGCATGACGTATCTTTTCATTTACCTATTAATTTAATTCTGGTTTGTAAAGAGCCTCATATATTATATCCTTAAAGAAATAAAAGGGGTTGTATAATAAAGTAAAAATTATGAACAAAATCATTAGTCAAAATGAATTCTCGGCAGCGGGGGTTTCTCACGCTTTGTGATAAATTAATAATTTCGTACCTCCTTAAGAAAACAAGTCTGTTTTCAACTTTATACAAATTGTACTCTCGCCTTTTAACTAATTATCGTCGTTGAAGACAAATCTCGCACGCGAGAATCGTATGAAATGAATTTTAAAATTGTTAGCATTTGAAACAATGAAAAGATTTAGGTATATCTGTTGAACCAGGATTTAATCCGTAGGTACTAATATTTTATTCAAAAGTGCTTTTTTGTTTATGTGGTAGGTAAGTTGAAGATCTGGTAAGTGAACACTAGTTTTATCCCACAAACGCAAAGGTTTTTTTCAACCAAAATCCACGTGAAAGAATTTGAGGACATCGTTTAGTATGGAATAAGGCTAATACTGATTGCTGACGCTTTGGAAAAAATTGTACATCCAATTTATCATGGAGAAATCCGAGCATTTCCAATTTTTTAAAAGTATTAGCAAAATTCGGGATAACTTTCTTCTCTATTTTGTATTTCTTAGCAGTCCAATAAGAAGCGTTCAATAGGAAAATAAATGATTTCGCGGACGGTTGAGTGCCTCTGGGCTCTCCCAAAAATACAAATCTGAAAATACGTAATCCACGGCTTAGGTACAAAAGACTTTCAGAGTTCTCTTGCAGCGTTAAAAAGTATGTCGAAGTTCATACATGGTAATAGGTAATACATAGTAAGTCCTCAGAGTATTATTATTATTAAACTAGCTGATGCCTGCGACTTCGTCCGCGTGGATTGAGGTTTTTCGGTTCCCGCGGGAACTCTTTAATTTTCCGGGATAAAAAGTAGCCTATGTGTTATTATCTATCTCTGTGCCAAATTTCGTCCAGATCCGTTCAGCCGTTGGGGCGTGATTGAGTAACAAACATCCATCCATACATCCATCCAAACTTTCGCATTTATAATATTTATTTAATATTGGTTTACCCTTTTGTTCTCTTCATGAAATGAAGATGAAAATAATAGGTATTTACCTATTCTTAACAGTTATCTACTCTTGTGTTAAAAACTTATATTATTAGAGTATGAAAATATTGTATAGATAAAAAGTTTTCTGACAATGTAACTCATTCCTACGCTACACTATACATGAGTACAGATTGATGTACTCATGTATAGTGTAGCGAAAAGATCATAAAGAATTGAATCTTACGCAAATAGGATTCTCGTTTTTATAATATAGAGTATAGGCATAAAATGAATACCTTTTGAAGCGAAATACCTACTAATGTAACGCTTAGGGAAAACGGAGCACATTTTTAAAATCCAATCACAATTAGCTTTAAAGATTACGCAGTAAACATTAAGCACTGATTGAATCGGAGCCTTCTTTTGGGGAATTGCCTAAAAATCCGTAAGGTCACGATCGGATGAGGTCGCCCTAACCATTTTTTCCCGTGAAACTATTTTAATTAAAGCCGGCCGATCGGAAGGAGTTTATGGGGGGACTAGTCGATCCAGGGTATAGATTGGGAATGTTCAATTTCGGGGGCGCCAGATGAAGCTCTGAGCCTAGTAATTGCGGTGATCATTAACATTTACGATAATGACCTCGTCGGGATTGACGCGCTATCGTCTTCGACCTCAGATACGACTAATCCGCGGGAATTACGTGTCTCTACGAGGTTACGATGCACTCGCTGTATATAGATTGTGGAAATTGGAACGCGTTTCTGATTTTGTAATTATTTGCTTGATGTGTATGGATCACCAACAGCGTCCTCAGATCATAGTCAAAGTTATCAAATGTAGTAGCAGTAAACTTTTTGCAACAAAACATAGATTATTGACTAATCATACTATTTAATAAGCGCCGCTCGTGTCGTCTTATAATAAGGTCACTAACACAATAAGGACGTGATCATATCATAAAAGGCAGCCCAAGCGTATATGACGCTAGTATTCATAATAAATTTTCAACTTATTATATTACCAGTACATTATATTTATAGAGCGTACCCATTTGGTTATTTTGTAAGTAGGGTCTGTCGATAATATCAGATAGAGTGATTCTGAAAATTCCCTGAGGAAATAAAGTTCAAATAAAAGATCAATCAAAGTAAGAAAGGGAAAATTTTTGTTACGACAATAATTATATATGTACTCGTACCTACATAATGTTGTCTAATCTTTTAGATGAGTATTTCTGTATGTACTCCGAATAAACATGCGAAAGTTCACACAGTGCTCGGTTTGCTGAAAGTAAATTATTATTGTATTACAATCGCATCTTCGCGTTATACTAATCTATTAACATGTATATCCCATTACATGTGCTTGTTTGCAGACCGAAATCATTAAGGCTTCGCGTCTCCGCTTTTCAACTCGAAGCCATATTATGTGACAGAAGGCTTTGCCTGATTTGCAGAAATTAATAATGGAACAGGGGCCTAACGTGAACTTTACTAGAGCGATCTATTCTAACTTTAGTATGAGTTGCCCTGACGCGAAGCTTTGGTAGATTTTGAGCTTGGATCTTGAGTAACGAACCTTAAAACATCACAGTAAAATGGACATTTAAAATCTTAACAAGAAGTGTTGGGCAGCTTAAAGTTCAAGGTGATTGGACTTTTGAGCTAAACAAAGGCCGACCATCGATTAAAAGAACCGATTCAGTTCCCCCTAGGGTTCCCCCTATAGAAAATTTTCAAATTCCATTTTATTTCTCATTGCCATATTTCGATACTTGTTATTGTAACTTCCAACGTAGTCGAAATGTGCAATCTCGTACTGAGCCTGTCTACTTGATTTTATTAACTTCAAACGTAACCCTCAGTTATTATAATTTTGCGTAACACTGAACAATATCCATTTCATTCGTATATGGTTATCATTGCATCTCATAATATCATTGTTTATTCTATGGTTGTCATCGAAGTGAGAGTGAGTGAGTGAGTGAGTATACTTACAACAATGCATTTTCTGCAGTTTTCTATTAAATCCTTGCAGTGGACCTTTGCGGTTGCAGATCAATTACTAAGCAAAAACAAATAGATCTAAAAGTGCGTTTAAACACTAAATTGCCAGCGGGAAAGAATAACACTACTATTAGATCCGTCACATCAGTTTAGAGATGTTTATACTGGAAAACATTGTAGTACGACTATTTTTGGCTTAGATTAGGAGTAGAAAAATGGACAATGAGCGTTTATAACCTACTAGCTGATGCCCGCGACTTCGTCCGCGTGGTTTAAGTTTTTTTTAATTTCCGCGAGAACTCCTTAATTTTCCGGAATAAAAAGTTCCCGTGGGAATCAAAAAACTTGAACCACGCGGACAAAGTCCCGGGCATCAGCTAGTGTTTGATAAATATTTTGCTCATTGAAAAAAGCAGGGGCCATACTGCCAACGCCGATATTAATTATTTAAGCAATATTACTCAAAATGACAGTTTGATGTCATGTACCATGACGTTCCTACAATAAGGATTTTCTAAAACACGAAAGTCAACAATAATGGAACAATATGGCTTTAAGCGTTGGCAGTATGGCTTCTGAATTTCTTTTTAACTCGAACCATTGGTAGTGTGAAAACAAGTGAATATAACTCAAAGAATTAAAAAATACGACTGCCATAGTTAAATGATATTTTTTTGTGAATCACTGGATATTGAAATATAGTCTTATATATTTTTGAAATCTACTCATCATTTTCTTGATGATGACAATATAGTTAATCTCATTATGGAAAAAAAAATCAACTTTAGTCTTTGATGCGGGACCATGGTCACCCTATCCATTTTTTTTTAATTTTTATTAGCCTATGTCACCCGGAATAAGTTAAGGATTTTAACGATACCTCATTCATTAAAATCCGTTCAGGCGTATAGAAGTTATGGTGGAATATACAAACTCACATACATACATTCATGAACCCTGAAAACAATATACTCCTTTTTTCAGGCAGTCGTATAACAAGATGTATCAGAAGCGATACATAAAATATCCTCTATGAAATAAAACTAATTTGAGTTTGATGGAGAGATTTATAGTATGTAAGTAATAATTCTGATTCTGTATTCTTTGGATTATGATGAGTGAGACTCTCAAGAGCGCAATATCTCGTAACATTTTAATGAGTGCTGAAAAATGTAGCCGGGTTCCAGTGATATAATTATTATTTAAAAATTCCATCTCTGTAGGAGGTTGAGGATGAAAATAAATTTGTAATATCAAATTTCATTTGATGAAACTGGTTTAGGGTTAATTATTTTGTCCGGTTATTAGAATAACAATGTACTCGTAGGTATCACTGGACAGGAGCTCATCATTCTGTATATATGCCTACTTTATATTATAAGTTTATGACATTCGTTTCAAAGTCGTTGGCTCATTCACTCATTGGCTCTCTCAACTCAACTCTAAGCTCAAACCCTTGGATCTGAAAAGCTGAAATTTTGCGTAAAGGTTCCCTTTGTAATGTAAATGAGAAAAAAGGGCCGAATGTTTCGTAATTCCCTCGGGAGCGAAGCCACATGTGGACGCTAGTCAAAAATAAAACCATTGCCATCCATTGGTACTTGCATATTATGTCGTTGAAAGACAACTCGTTTTTTTCGTATAAAGACAACTGTTGCGTCAACGGCACTCCAAAATCATAAAATATACTTCTAAATAAATCAAAGGGCACATTATAAATCTACTTCAATATTTTCGTGACATAAAACGAGGAGGAGTAAAGCGAATAGCTTGTACGTGCTCCCTGTACCATTATATTAGGCTCGGTGCACACAACTGGGGAGGTATAAAATGGAGGTATCCTTTTGTACCTAGCCCTTATCTCGCCCGTCTAGCACTCACCGCAACCCCTTGCTTCCATAATAATGCGTCTAGCAAAATGCAAGCCGAAAAATAAGGTAAGTGTGATCTAAAAAAATGTTGTTAGTTTTTTTTATGCACAGACACGCATGGCTCCTTGTAGTTATGAATATACTTTTTGTGCGTCAGAAAACAACGCTTCAAATGTGATGTTTTGGAAATGAGTATTTTAAAGTTTGAAAAAATCAACACGTAGATCTGGTCTGGTTTGGTGGGCGGCTTCGGCCGTGGCTAGTTACCACCCTACCGGTAAAGATGTACCGCCAAGCGATTTAGCTTTCCGGTGCTATGCCGTGTAGAAACCGATTAAAGGTCGGCGTTTAATACAACTGCCGCACCCTTACAGTTAGCCCGCTACCATCTTAGACTGCATCACATAAAATCAGGTGAAGTCGCAGTCAAGGGCTAACTTATAGTGGTATGTCTGTTACCTTTATAACGGTCCATTTGCTTAACCGATTTTGCCGAAATTTGCTACAGAATTTCGAAGTTGGATTATATACTACATCCTTATCCTGAAAAAGCAGATTTTCCACGAAATTTTTACACAACCTTACTCTACGCGGACAAAAGTCTGTCTGTCATATTCTATTCGTCTTTCCTTTCCCGCTGAACAAAGACAGAGGGAACGACAATGACCACTAGAAAAAGTAATACAATATAGTACCTCAAACTTTCAAGCTGCCAAAAGCCCTGTTTACTTATTTTTTGCTCAATATTTTGTACTAGGTGATGACCGCGACTTATAAATAATTAAGTTTTTTTAATTCCCAGGGGAACTTCTTAATTTTTCGTTATAAATAGTAGCTGATGCCTCTTTGAAGGACATACCAAGAAACCAACAAACAAATATACTTTTGCATTGATAATATAAGTATGATTTCAGTTTTAGCCGATCATTACATAACGATAAAAAATAGCATACAATGTAGAAACAAATCATCGTATATGAACGAAGTACAGTATTGAAGTTTGGTTTTCCCAGATTTTGGGTTATAGTTTAGGCGCGTACGGTATTCCCCAGCCGTGTCGGTGACGGTGCATATCTTGCGTTGGTTGCCACTAATGAAGCCCCGCGTGACCGACAAAGCCCCTTCCTTGTCAGACCCGTTGTTAAGAACTCTACCGAACATTGTTTGTAGACATTTTGGTAATATTTTGTTTTGATTTCTGCACCATGAAATAAATTCAATTCGCAAATGATAGTAGCGAATATGGTCTTAGAGCCGCCAAGAATGGAAGATATGCGTAATAAAAGAGTACAATGTAGTCATCAATTGTGCAAAACACCATCAAAATCTGCCCGAGTGATTTCGAGTATTTAATGGTCGAGTTTAGGATGAATATGGACAATGATTGTTTGAAAAATTGTTTGAGATAAACCAACCGGTGATTGATTAAATTACTTCCATACGGTCTACATACTCGTATGTGCCCACTCTCTTTTAAAGCAGATTGTTTTACAATTCTTTGAACACTTTCTAGAGTACATTTTATAAGATTTTAAACATTTTAAACACAATTATAGTCATGCTACAGTGTCGAAGTAAACGGTGTTCAAGTTGAAAAGTTTTATTGTGAATACTTCCACACAAATGAGTGCCGTGTCTGCATAATGAAAGTAGTTTAAGCACAAAGTTTGTACTTCATTACGTGCTAATTCTGTGTAATTGAGGATTCTTCGGGGTCCTTTCCACGCTAACTTCGATCTACAATACAGCTAATTACCATGTTATGACTGCGGCATATTAATTAGTTTTGCGCTAAAATAATATTATACGCTTGCATTTTCGAAGAATAAAGTTAAGTCTACTCCTGAAGAGTGTCTTAAAGAAAGAGAAAACTGAATGTGTACGGTAGATATACTGAATTATATTTTAATAATTATTAGGTAAGTTTTTAATGTATCAAAAAATTTTATGTGAGTACATAACTACTTAAGTGATATTATTATCAGATATATTAATACTGTTGAAGATTACGTAAATGACAAAAGAGCATTTGACTCTCTCCAGCAATGCTAAGGACAGTGGTTAGATAAGTATAGTATATATTAATTAAATTGTAAATGATGACTTTTTTTGCAAAAGAGCAACCGCCGAGTTTCTTGCTGGTTCTTCTCGGTAGGAATGTCATTTCCGAACCAGTGGTAAATTCATTCGACGATTCGAAAGCACTTATAAAAGTTTGTTTGAATAAAAAACATTTGAATTTTGAATTTTTTTTGAATAAAAGAGATATTGGATGAACAATATAAGATTTAACCTTTTTAGAAATGGTGGATGGAGTTTTGGACGCCATGTATTTATTCCTACTCTACAAACGTTATGAGCCAAATGTAATGGCAAATAGGTATACGTATGTAACCTTTATGTAACAAAATAATATTTTTTTGTCTATATTGTTAAATATGATTTACGCAATATCTTCAACAACAACGAAAAAAGATTATATGAAGACTTTTACTTAGTTAAATATTAGCATAACGATTTATCATGAGATAAAACATGATCGCTCAAACGGTACGCAGATGCGTCGTATTCCACTGATCCCGACCCCGGAGATAGGAAACAAACATCGCAAAAAGTTATATCGCAAACAATTCACAAAGTTGCTGTTAAAGGAGATTGTACACTGCCGCAAGAACTTTAAGTTCTGCTTGAGCCCCAATAAAAGCGTTCTTAGTAAGGTAGTAGTAAGAATGCTTGTAGTAGTAAGTGTGAGCGATGTTAGCCGTGTGAGCGCCGCCAAATGAGTGAGTAGATGTCCGAGCTTTGTTGACGTCATCAGCATTTCTTATAATTTGGTGTGGCTTGTACTCTTACAAGTCATACCAGTCGTCTCGCGGTATACCAAAGAAGAGTATTACGCTTCACACTAAATTATTATGAACACGAAAGTGTGTTTGTTTGTCCTTCAATCAGGCCGCAACAGAGCAACAGATTGACGTGATTTTTTGCATGAGTATAGTTGAAGACCTGAAGAGTGACATAGGCTAAAGTACTTTAATCCCGAAAAATAAAGGCAATTTCCGTGGGAATTAAAAAACAAACTTATTCCATGCGGAAGAAGTCGCGGGCATCATCTAGTCTAATCTAAAAATGAATCCGCCTCACTAAACTTTCGCGTCATTGATGCACTAGTATTGTATACATTTAGTGCTATAAACGTACTTAGCGTGAGAGAGTAAATTCATTGGAGGGGCGTTCATTTTTAGATCACACTAGCTTATGCCCGCGACTTCGTCCGCGTGGACTCTACCAATTTCGAACCCCTATTTTGCCACCTTAGAGGTGGAATTTTCAAAAATCCTTTCTTAGCGGAGGCCTACGTCATAATAAATATCTGCATACCAAATTTCAGCTCGATCCGTCCAATGGTCTGAGCTGTGCTTTGATAGATCAGTCAGTCAGTCACCTTTTCCTTTTATATTTAGACGAACTCTAGTAGGTACTGAGTGAACATTTTTCTTGTTTGAAAAATTCTTTGTTCTTTATGTAAATTTGGGCCCTCTCAGTAGCTCTAATAGGTAAAGGCTGAAGGGTCGAAGTAAATAAGTAATGAAAGGAAAGGGGAAAAATGAGATTGGAATTCGGTATAACGCGAACGATCAGCCCATGCCTATAACATTTAGGTATTATAATACTGTTGGAGGTCATGATAAAGTATAAATGGGTTTGCATTTTAGATTTTTGACGACCTTCCTGGCAAAGTAGCATTAACTGGCGGGCTTGGGTTTGTTTCTCGGAAAAGTCAATTGGGGGTTTTTTTTTAATCCACTACAAATTAGCCCTTGACTGCGATCTCACCTGATAGTAAGTGATGATGCAGCCTAAGATGGTAGCGGGCTAACCTGTTAGGGGCATGGCAGTTATATTAAACTCATACCCCTATTTGGTTTCTACACGGCATCGTACCGGAACGCTAAATCGCTTGGCGGCACGTCTTTACCGGTAGGGTGGTAACTAGCCACGGCCGAAGCCTCCCACCAAGCAAAATTATACATAAGGTAATTAAGGTAATTACATATAAGGTACTAGCTGATGCCCGCGACTTCGTCCGCGTGGATTGAGGTTATTCGGTTCCCGCGGATAAAAAGTAGCCTATGTGCTATTCCAGACTATAATCTATCTCTGTGCCAAATTTCATCTAAATCCGTTCAGCCGTTGGAGCGTGATTGAGTTACAAACATCCATACATCCATACATCCATACATCCATACATCCATACATCCATACATCCATCTTAACTTTCGCATTTATATTATTTATTTGATACATAATTTCTAAATCGCCACAGATTTCATGAAGGGCATGCCGTGGCTAGTTGCATCCTACCGGCAACACCGTGCCACCAAGCGATTAAGCTTTTCGTTATGATGCCTCGTAGAAACCGACTAGGGGTATAAACCAACCCTGTGCATGTTACTTACCCCAAGCTTAGACGTCACTTGCAACCTGCAGGTGAGATAACAGTCGAGAGCTTAACTGATATCGATAACAATTCATTAGGTAAGTACTCTCGTAGAGTAGCCTGAATGTAATTAATTATTAATTGCCACCAATAAAATATAATTTTACTGCAAAAATTAAACGTTTTAATACCTGTAATGATGTTTGCCAATCAAAATTAATTAATTATTAGTTGAATTTAATATTTAACACATTAATAATAATTTTATAGATCTAACTAGCGGACGCCCGCGACTTCGTTCGCGTGGCATAAGTTTTTAATTTCCACAGAAACTCCTTAATTTTCCGGGAAAAGAATGGCTTATGTCACTCTCCAGGTCCTCATCTATATACCCGTGCAAAAAATCACGTTAATCCGTTGCTCTGTTGCGGCGTGAGTGAAGGACAAACTCTCTATTTAACGTCCTTGGGGATAGAAATTACAATAATTGTGAAATACGTATTTCATAATTTTAAAACGGAAGCCCAAATACCAACTTGCGAAATGAAGGACTTTCATACAAACTTCCATCCCCTATTTCATCCCTTCGGGGGTAGAATTTTCAAAAACTGTGAAACACGTATTTCTTAATTTTTTACCGGTAGCTCATATACCAAGTTTCATGGATATATCTTGAGAAATGACGGGCTTTCATACAAACTTTCAACCCCTTAGGGAGGGAATTTTGAAAAATCCTTCCTTAGTGAGCGCCTACGTCACAAAAGGAACCTACTGTCAAAATTTCAAGTTTCTAACCCCAGCGGTTTAGGCTGTGCGTTGATATATAAGTCAGTCAGTCAGTCAGTCAGTCAGTCAGTCAGGACTTTGAATTTTATATAAATAATATATAGATAGATAAAGCTTCGCTTGATTACCTCCGCTGTTTTTTTGAATAACAAAATAAAAAACGCAGTACCTATGTAAACACTAGCTGACTTGACCAGGCTTTACCTATTGTATAGACTAATTTAACAAAATATTTGAGCTTACAGAATATTCGAGAATTATTACAAATTAGTTTTTGCCCGCGGCATCGCTCCCGTTAAGTTCGATTACACATTTCAAACTCCTTTTTACACGACTACCCAAAACAAAAGGGAGTTTAATATTTTCAGGGTCCATGTATATATGTGATTTTCTATATTCCACTATAACTCCTAAATGCCTGACAAATTTGGACGTATAGGTTATCGTTAGAGTCCTTACATGCTCCCGAGTGACACTGGCTATAATTTTTTTTTAAAATCTGTATGGCAGGGCAGTCGTGTTTGTTATTTTGTCAAATTACGAGTATGATCACTTGTTACCCCCATAAAGGGGAATCTTTTTAGCAGAAACCTTCATAACAGATTTCTGTATGCCATATTTCAGCCCAGTCCATACTGTGGTTTGAGCTGTGCGTTGAAAGATAAGCCAGTCAGTCGCCTTTTCTTTTTCGCTTCGTACTATACAAATATGAGGTACCTACATTTGGTGCTCAATCAAACAAGATGATGTCTTTCACTGTCTTTAGTTCACGAATCAGAAAATATAGGGATTTCGAAAGAATTTCGATTTTCATAGTACATTCTCGTAATGATTTTGTTTCACTCTACGCTGCCTGCATTTTCATAGTGCGCGTTAAACACGATTTACCCGAGATTTGCGTTTGCTTCCGTACAAAGTAAACACCGAAATGATGTAGAAACAGTGGAAAATATGACACGACGTCGAAACATGTTTACATCGTCGTGAAAAGTTTAGTCTTGGGTTTGACAGCGCGTTAAGAATCCGAAATACTAGAGCGACATCATTTACATCGTACACGAGGCCGGCTTTGTCGCAGCCTTTGTAGTTTTGTTTATGCTAAACCTCGTATCTTTGCTCAATCCCTATCTCACTTAATGTTTTTGTTTACTTAAATAATGACTTGGTTGTTCTGGTTATAGGATTTTTTCACGTTAGCGTCTTTGCAATTGAAGTTTTTATTCACAATAATATGTTCATCAACCTTCTAATGATTCCTAGACCGTAAAAGAACATACTGATATTGTCACACACATCGTCAGTAATGCATAGTTAAAACAAAATCCTATCCGGGACCAACAAGAACTTGAAAAGGCTTTGAAAGGCAAAGGAAAACAAAACTGTGCATGTATGAAATAAAGCCCGATTCATTTGAACAAAATTTAATTGCACGTCTTGGTTGTGTGTAGCAGTGGTAGCATAATAATTGATTTTCGCAGTTTAACAGCATAAAATCTTTTCATATGACGAGCATTTTAAGTGATATTTCGATCACTTTCGAATAGGGTACACTAAAACTAAACTTTGTAAAAACTAATAGTTACTTGCAAAGAAAAGTTCGGCAACACATGGATGCGATATCTCGACGTCAGATGTCGAGTGTCACGATATTAATATTTAATCTACACAAGTTAATTTCGCCCCCGGGCTGCCTTCAGATATTTTCATAACTGAGGCTTTGCTTACTAATATGCAGATGTGGTTTCGTATGAGAACGGAAATCGTTGGCAGCCTTAATTAAATACAAGTGGTATTCGTATGTAAATATCATATCATATTAATTACTAGGATTTGCAATTATAATCTTAGCCAAAATAATTATGTTTAGTAGTCTAATAAAAATAAAAATCGACCGATTATAGAAGCCCAATGCCTTATAGTACCTATTCAATGAATCAGGTTTTCTTTGTACACAAAATATTTATAAATATCACAAAAAATACATCAAATCCAGACACAATTTAACACTCGTCTGTGGCAATCTATAAATTCACTGATGATGGTAGATTCTTACGACTTATCATACGTGGCACAAGTTGTCCTACGTGAAATAAATCATTTCATTTTCATTTTCACTTTACTTTAGGTGCCGTAGGATTTTCAGGTAGCTAGTACCTAACCTTGTAAGGATAATATGAATAGGAGTCAGTTTCAAAGACGAAACATCACCCTTGTAGGAATATGCTCACAAGCTCGTCAACAGATCTACAACGGTGAGCGACGACTTACAATCTGTCGCCTCATGCCCGCGGCTATGCGCTTATGAAAACTCAGGTTAAAGAGAACCTCCGAGCAAACAATTTGTACCGCTTACACACTGAATAAATATCGTTATCTAGGCAACAGATTGAAATATATTTCACTATTTCGCTAGCGTCGAATATACACCAATGTTTTTTAAGTAAACCCTACTTATTTTCCCGCACTAATACTGTTTATGTTCTCGTAATATTTACTCGCGACACGGCGACATTGTTACTATATCGTAAACTGAAGAATTTCCTTTTTATTTCATTCTATTTATCTGTTCGTTATTTTCCAAGTTTTGTTCTGTCGCACATGATATAATCCATACAGATGCCAAGATTGAGGATAATCGAAATATGTTTCTTGTATTATCGCATATGAGAATCAAAAATCCATTATCGTTACATTCTGATATCCGACTTTTAATTTTTGTAGGACAGAAGTTAAAAATATTTTTTGCTACATATATTGTAGCAAAAATTATTTTCTACAATATATATGTATGTATAATCGAACCTCATTGTAACTTAAAAACTTTATTTGTTCAATTCTAGATAATGGAAACATAAAGATAAACTTTGTCCTCTAAATTAACTGGAACAACATCGCCCGAAATGAATCCGTCGAAAAACATAAATAATTAAAGTAACATTGTACACAATTATTTAAAGTGATTATGTTTCAACCCCCAAGGAATCGTAATGACGATCTCGACTCAATTATTACCATCCAGCACCGTAAAGCAATTACCGTAATGGTCCACTTGATACAAACAATGTCTCCAGTAAATAATTTACAATTATCGACACATTTTGAAGTTGTTTTATAACATCGAGACCGGAAATTTCAATTGTCATTCCAAATAAATAATCCCAAGTATTAATAGGCAGCTTCAGGCATAATTTTGTTTCAAACTGTATTCTACTAAGGCTTCAATGAAATAAAAGGCATGTACAAAAGGAAAATGTTTTTATCAAAATATTTCACGTTTAATTTATACGATAAAACTAACATGGGGATTGGTTGTTTTGATATTTTAACCTCATCCATACTATTCCATTCTAATGTTATAAATGCGAAAGTGTGTCTGTCTGTCTGTCTGCTACGCTTTCACGGCCCATCTGTTCAAACGGTTTTGATGAAATTTGGTACAGGGATAGGTTGTATCCTGGGGAAGGACATAGGCTACTTTATATCTAAATAGGTAATGTACTCTGCCTTAATTGCAAGATCAGAAAATTGAGTCAGTATCAACACTAATGAACCCAACTGTAATAGATATTATTTTCTGGCCCATAATAATTTTAATCTTGACGAAGTTTGGAACAAAGCTCATTAAAATTGTATAGTTGGTAATTATATTTTGAACTAAAAGTGGTTTTTTAAAGGTTTTCTATGGAAGTAATCTAAAAACAGGTTTCACTATTTGTTGAGAAGGATTTCGAAACAAACTATCTTAAGGACAAATATACAATATGCAACAAATAGGTAAAAACATTCAATAGTGACGGTAAAACAGTCCGGTTCCGTACTACAGTATTATATAGCAAGGTGTATAATTAATACACTGTAGTCTGTGGGTTTATCTTTTCTTGAGAAACAATGGATTTACGTTATTTTTTTGCATGGATAACAATTTATGAGCCAAAGAGTGACATAGGCTACTTTTTGCGGAACAACTGTTTTCTACGTGATAAAATCCAAAAGGTTCTGACACACACCACCGAGGGTTTCATGCGGACAAAGATGAGGGAAAAATGTAAACAGCGCACAACATTAATAGTTACTATATAACTTAGTTTTTACATAACACCTGATAACCTGGTAGCCAAAGATTTATTAAACAGCAGACTGATGACAGCTAGATAACGCCGTCGATGATTTATCAAAACTTCAATAATTATAAGCCCCGTTTAAATATATGGACTTTTATCTTCAATCTACTATTCCGGAAAGGAGGTGCTGCTATTACTGTGAAACACGTACTCACTTAAAGGTTAAAGCACAAAGTTTTTAAAATTGTTAGTGCGATTTTGTGATTTTAATCGTTAGTGATATTTGTGATCATCGTGCATCAATCGTGCGATAGTTGCAATGGCTTGCAAAGATTAATAATCAACATACGACATTAACTTTAAACATACCGTGCCGTGTAGAAACCGAATAAGGGCATGGGTTTAATATAACTGCCATGCCCCTAACAGGTTAGCCCGCTACCATCTTAGACTGCATCATCACTTACCATCAGGTGAGATCGCAGTCAAGGGCTAAACTGTAGTGGCTAAAAAAAAAAAAATACGACCCCCAATTTTGTTTATTAATAATAACAGAAGACCGCATATTATATATAAATTAATTGAAAACTATAAAATTTTCAGTTAAGAAAAATGTCTGGTTGTTCTTTTATTATCTTATCCTATCGAAATACAAGATTTCTCTCATTTTTCTTCTTAATATATTTAGTTGCGATACAATAGAATTATAATAAACTTATTTGAATCGCACGGTTTTGTTTCTTCATGGAGCGCGTCTGTATTGGCCCTAATCGTCGGTTGTCGCGGAAGAAATAAATATATTTTCACGCACGCCTTCGCAGGAGGTGAACGGAACTAGGTCGTTCCGGGGTTTATGCGTGGATTCACACCAATTTGTGTACCATGACTCAGCATATAATCGCGATTTGAATCTTCGTTACGGCTTTTAATAACACAGCCCCAACTTATAGCAAACTTATATTACTTACACTAACTTATACCAACAGCTATTAACATGCCACTCAAAATTGTAGCTGAGTTATCTATCCGCAATAAGTGAAAAAAAAAATGAATCACATTTGAACAAAGTCAATAATTTAAACGTTAAGCAGACTAAAGTCTCGCTTTGCAAGAATGGTTTTATGTAAAGATCATATGCCGAGTGGAGAGTTTTAAGGAGCTCTTGATAGCTATTCTGTAAGGAGCGCCGAAGTCATAGAATTGCTAAAAAGCACGTTCGCGGGTTTTAACTTGAGTTACGTAAATACTTCTAATCTTGTGCTCGGAGCGAAGTTGTTCAAAGCTTTGTATACAGTGCAGAGGTGACTCTCTGCATCCAGTAACCCAACTTTGGGCCGGAATGTGATTACGTTGTCACAACCGCATGCCGTCTCTTCGCCACCTTTATTCAACTTTTTCTTAACTCCTAATAGTGGTAACATTGTGGGAGTTCAAAAAAGCAATTTCGCGCTTCCACCGACCTGCGGTTTATGGTAATGCTGCTCTGTCCCGTCTATAGCTTTGTTTAAAATTGTGCAATACTTGTTTCGAAACTGCGCTTGTGGTTTTCAGGTGCCTTACATAATGGCGGGGCAAGTTAGTTTTGGAATCTTTGTTTGGGGAAGTAAATCGTACTTGGAATACCTAGTTGTTTTTTAAGTATCGTTCTTTGTTAATCGTAAAGTGCTTAAACTGCGGGAATAACAGAGTAAAATGTCAAAATTGTTTTACAGGGAGGTATAGAACGCGTGTGCGTGAGAACCTCGCTCCATCGTCTGCACACCTCCATAGCACGCCTGCAAAGTGATGGCCTATTTTATCTTTCGCACTCTTATCGATAAATAGTAATTATAGTGGACGACGGAACGAGGTTTTCATCACTTCAACTCAGGGCCCGAATGTCTTCAATTCGCGGGCGTACTGTAGGTATAATATGCTACTCAGATAATATAGCCGTCGCGTCGGCAGCGCGGCGCGGGCGGACGATGACGGGCTTCCGGAGCGGCTTATCAGTGTCGATAACGCGCGCTACATATGCACTCGTACTAGCCTAACTGTATTGTAGATTCGTGCAGCCTGACCTACATTTTAATGCTTTGGTATCCTCGCAAAATAGTAAGACTAAAAAGATTATCACAGAAAAATTTTATATAGCTCAAAATGCTAACTGCTAATGAAGTAATAACTTTGGATAGCTACGCATAATATAAATCTATGCAAGAGACAACGCGCTCCCTATCAAAATGCCATTTATCAATTCGTCTCGTTAAACACTGATCCTGTTTTTATAAGGCGATCGTGCAGAAACCGAGATAACTCCGAAATTAGTTCGCAACTACAACGTTATCGAAACTTGTACACGGCTCGATTGGACCAATCTGTGTAATATTACACAAGTTCTTGATTAAATTTAATAAAACCAAGACGGTTGCCTAATTGCGCACGGGAAGTTTCATTAACGACTTTTCGATTCGATACAGACTTTCGCCAGATCCGATCGATCTGACGTCGTACGCCTGCACGCCGTGAAATTTCATCGAACAAAAGATCAGGGTATTTTAATTCCATATTACGGTTTTCGCTTGAATCATTTGCGAGTGGTTGTGAAATTGAGACCGCCTAGGGAGCGATGCTTGCGATTAATGAGATATCTATAAATTAGATTTTAGCAGTATGTTTTGACAGGTAGGTACTTATATTTCAGAAAATACAGGAGAGGAGGAGTGATGAGGAGACAGTGATCAATAACCAACTTACAAAAATAATTAAAAAA
Source organism: Erebia ligea (assembly GCA_917051295.2). Lineage (NCBI taxonomy): Eukaryota > Metazoa > Arthropoda > Insecta > Lepidoptera > Nymphalidae > Erebia > Erebia ligea. The sequence goes on along the minus strand of OU785223.1, from coordinate 14,465,995 downwards.
ACAATCTAATATATTGGTTCGTAATAATTATAAGATTATTTATTTATTTGCAAATCGTGTGTAGATATGACTATTTTGTCAATTAATTCAATAATAATTAATATTTATATTGATTCTATCATATTATTCGTTTTCAATTTCAACAGAGATAATTATTTTAATATGATACATTTATTGATACTGTTACCTTTATCTGTTTTCACCTACGTAATATTATTGTAGAAACGGTGTAAATAAAATTTTACGAGCTTCGACTCCGTTCATTACTAGTAATAACAATTATTTCTTTTTTATAAAATAATTGAAATACTGCGATAATGAATTTTATGAACGTTTGTATTGTTTTATTTAAATGAAAACCACTTGTATTTGCATATTTGGTTAGTTTGGTTAAGCGTATACGACGCTAGTTTGGTTAAGCGTCGTATATGAATACACGTTTTAGTTAGTAATTTTACGACTTCTAACTAGGTCAAACATTTGAAATAAAACTATTCTAACTGTAATACTTAATTGCTTAATATGATGTGTCTTATTTATAAAAAAAATACACAAAAAACATTTAGGAATTTCCTGATTAAAGACAGTACCTTGTGTGTGTCAATAGAATGTATATGCACGCGAGTTGAATGCAGAGCTTATGTATGTGTCACCATACATAAGCTCTGCATTCAACTCGTCAATCTTTGCAGTTGCTTCAAGTGTTAAGGAGTAACAAATAAGAAGAAAAAAAATTAAGTGACACAGATGGCTAAAAAGTACTAATTTTAAAATTCACCACTATATTGCTTAAAATAGCTAAGCGTGAAACAAACCGTAGAAATTACCTAAAATGCATTTTTTTTCAACCCTTATAACACAATATAGCACGAATCAATTATCACGTCGGAATGAGCATTTTATTAAAACTCCGTGCATACCTCGTTAAGCTCTCAACACGAAATCGTCTTGCGGTCGGTGCTTATTAAACTTCTTGCTTGTATAATAGTGGTAACGAGTATCTGTAGCGCATTTACCCTGCGACTTTAAGAATGGATTTTGCTTTCGGTATTATTAGTAGTTGCTGCAACGAAATATAACGTAGTTTAATAACATTTTAGGTTTAAGTTTGTAACGATTACTTTAAAGTTTTAAATTTTATTGGTTTAAAGCATTCCTCTCCAGTCTAGTCTCGCAATCACGAAAAGATGAGATTAGGGTGATACAATATGTCTTTCTTTATCTTTACGCCTTGTGTATCAAATCGCGGATTGAGTTAGATATCCTTGCATCACACAGTTTTATATTCATCATTTATTAACAATGTCAGGGTGTTGTCATTAAAACTAAATCCTATCAAAATCATAAACCATCACTCAATTTATTTTATTAAAATTAAAATTATCAATGAGAGACAAATAATACATCCGTTTCAAACAATATTTCAAGAAATTCACAATAATATAAGTACTAACTGCAAAATGTAAGCGAAAATTGTTTCCAAGAGATTTTACCATTTTGATTGCAATTATTGCTAGAAAGTCTACTCGATTAAGAGTGTTTGCACAAAAGCAATAAGGTAATGGTCATTATTTTAATAGAAAAGCAAACGGCGACTGCGAAGTTAAGTGTGCAAAAGGAAACAGTATTAAATCTGCACTAATGAACTATATTTCACCAATTGTAGCCCCGCAAGTGAAAACAGAATAGCAGTAGGTACTATCACGTTACCAGCAGGAAAACAGGAAATGCGAATCGAGAAATAAAAAGCTGTATTAATTTAATCGAAACTTCTCTTCATTAGTTTCAGACGTGCGGTTGAGTGGGCAAACAAATAAAAATGTTTGATCTCGCAATGGTTACACAATTGGAATGATATTCGAATTATTGCATCGGTTCACTGCATCAACGATTGGCAAACGACACACGCTTGCGACATGCCGCTCGACAAAATATTGAAGTAACTCCGGTGTCACGGTATTTGACTTTAAAACTTACACTACCCCTAATTCAAGCTGCCGACAGACTTGAGTGTGTTCAGGAGAAACCTAGCTGCCTTCATTTCTACGTCCTGAAATCAATTCCAATTCGCTTCTATGTTACATAATAATATGATTTTTTTATTGTTCGGCGGATAAAAAAATAGATTAAAATAGATTTGACGACCTCGTGTGGCCTCCTTAACGTGCGTAGGTCCCGGGTTCGATCCCCGGCAGCGTCATTGGGAATTAATGATTTCTGAATTTTCCCTGGTCTGGCCTGGTGGGAGGCTTCGGCCGTGGCTAATTACTACCCTACTGGCAAAGACGTGCCGCCAAGCGAATTGGCGTTCCGGTACGATGCCGTGTAGAAACCGAATAGAGGTATGGGTTTAATATAACTGCCGTGCCCCTAACAGGTGAGCCCACTACCATCTAAGACTGCATCATCACTTACCATCAGGTGAGATCGCAGTCAAGGGCTAACTTGTAGTGGATAAAAAAAAAAGAGTGCCCATTTCCATATTTTTGTGTGTCTCTACATTTTCTGTATGTGTATTGTGTACTGATAAAAATATAAAAAGTTTGACAGTAAATTGTCTAGTGTGTGTGACCTATGCTTAAAAGAGTTTCACATATACCTTGAGGTCACCGTGTCGGATCGTCGCTAGATTTGGAATACTGTTTTCGTAGTTTGACAAAATTGGGGCTCAGGCAACTTTTTATGGTGAAACATGGCAATCTGCCTGCTACGCTTTCACGGCGCATCTGTTCAACCGATTTTGACGAAATACTTTTTATCTCGGATAGTTAAAAAGTTCCCGCGGACATCAAAAATCCTAAATCCCCGTGGACGAAGTCGGGAGCATGATCGAATGTTAAAATAAAATTAATAATTTTAATATTACTTGGCATTGAAACCTTTACTAAGAGTTATAGGATAGGTTAAATTTTATACAAGCAAAACCGATCGAACTGCAAAATCTTAAAACTTGAGATTTTACATTTCAGTAGATTTTAATTACAATGATTCTACTAATTACAATGATTTTCTAATAGTCGAAATCAAACATTTTAATTTATAATTGTCTTACTAGTGTTATTTGCTTTGTTCGTTACAGAAGCTGCAGTTTTGTACCTACTGAAATAATTAAAAATACTGAATCAAAATGAAAATATTTTCAGAAGAAACAATAAGAAAACAATAAAGTAGTTAAATAATATAAAGTAGTTCGAATAGTGTTCCGAGCTGTTATGTTGCGAACAGCTAATAACAGATAAACATTTGGATAACTGTATTTATATAAAACTGTCAAAACCACATTGTTGTTGAACACAGAACACGTTCATTGTTTCTGAACATTGACAAGTTCCGAATAGAACTCTGACGCGTTTTGTTTCGAATAGTACTTCTTAATGCTAGATGAATTACATTTTCGCAACAAAACAGACTCATTCCGCAACAACACTAAAAGAGGTCAAGTGCGTTTTGTTAGAGCACTTCTACTTAGAGCAACACTAAAATTATAATTTATTTAACTTTTTTCGTACCCACTCCATTGAAGTAAAACTTTTTTATCATATTATTTAAAAAAAAGCTATTACAGTTACAAGTTATAGCTTTGGGGAGCTTTTATGAATCGAGCTATTTTCTGTAAGCGTAAAATTGCGTGAATTTTAATTGCTTTACGTTTTGTGCTACAGTAGTCTTATTGCTATCGCTAGATCTCGTAATGGTACACGATGGGATTGATAAGAAAGAACAAATTACAGAGTACATTATTTTGTTAACGGCTTTATTTAATAAGTGTGTTTTAATTCATTAAACCCATTGCTATAAGTCAGACAAGTTAATTTTAACTAGCCATTTACGAAACAATAAAAAAAATTGGGCGCTAAATACGTGAAAAAAATGCTATACTGCCGTGTGGGTTAAGCGTAATTAAAAGTAATTAGCACATATTTTTTACGTGAAATGTTGGTTTTAGTTGAGTTGAGATTATTCGACAAAAAGCTAACGCCTACAAAACAATACTAATAAGCCCTAGAGTCGCAGCCACCGCGTATACTATACCTAGGTAAGGCCCTCGAGCGAGTCGAGTGGCCTACCGCATTCGTTAGCGACCTCGCGACGAACACTCTCCATCCCACTCTGTCCTACTCCTGAGCTCTTTTCATTAGGAAGTAATTCAGAGTGCCGGGCACTCTTCCGCTTCATTCCTCCACGTTTGTACCCCGGAGAGTGCTCATGGCCCGGCTGATTCAGGTAAGGCTTTTGTGACAAGATTAAAGAGACACGTTTTCTTAGTGACGCGACCGAGCCCCTATTCTATCTGCGCTAAATTTGAAATTAAGACCTCGGTTACGCTGTAAGAGATGCAGTGGCTTTTATGAATAGTTCATTTTACATAATCGCTCGCGGTTTTACACTCTTTAATTGGCCTCCTCATAATTTCTTTTCATACTTACTGCTTGTTAATCCAGTTGAATGTATCTTTTTTTAACTCGGCATTGATGTTGATACTATTTTTTTTAAACAAAGAATTTTAATTAAATATCCGGTGATCTAATTACTATGACTTTTTCACGTAGTAAAGCAGACCAGTTAGTAGCTGGTATCCACTGAGAAATGAAAAAATAAATGTGAAAATCATGTGCTCGAAATCAGTGGGTGAAATCATGACTTGCCGGCGACAGGGGTTGTGAGTGGGTGGAGGCATGGAGGTAGACACCTGTGTAGCATTGACACCCTTCTTTAGATATTTCACATTTCAGACATCTAATTTTGCAAAAAATCTATGTGCAAAATATCGTATATCAAATAATATTATAAGTGAAGAAACAAAACGAGATATTGTAGGTATATAATATTGAACATTATTACCAAGTTAAAGTTTCAAAGGTCGCTATGTTATATCCACCAATGTTGTATAGTGGAAATTGAAATTGACATAAAAATAAGCGTGTAGCTCTAGGAGCTGGAAACTAAATTAACTTTTGAGTACTTTTGACGTTTGTGTCTGTTGTTTAGTTTAGAAACGTGGACTTGTCCTATATTCGACGGCGACACTAGTTTGAGCGGTTAGTGCCAAGACTATTGCGAGGTGTCACTTGTACGAAGCAATTTCGTAATGCATTAAATTATATAATACAGGTAGGTCAGCTAAAGATGGGATGTTATCTTGTATTTCCTAAATATATTGAAACCAGGTTGAGTTGGCTTATTCACTTGGCTGGACCAGAGATTCCAAGAGAGCATTGTGGTCTGACACTGAAATCTGCCACTCATGCTTATCCTATTTGCCACTTAATATTATGCCTTTGTCACTTTCCAGGACTATCCCCATTAAAAAAATCATGTCGATTCGTTGGGGCGTGATCAACAAACAAACGCACTTTTGCATTTATAATAATCACGGGATTTCATGATAAACATAAACAACATTATGGTAATCGAAACATTATGATTACAAGCTAACAAATTTCAATTATTACATTTGGTACAAAATAAGCTGATTTACAAAGTAACAACAGCGCGGTACTATGCGTTGACCCCTAGTACTATTAAGTGGGGTCGGCTCAGTAAAACGTCCCCAGGGATCACGAACCCGATTTACTGGACGTAAAATGAGCAATAAAAATAATAATTATCTTCCTACATTGTTTCGTTTTGAATGGAATAAAACTGCCCTTCAATCCTTAATGAGATTTTGTTGTACTTTGCTTAATATAATATGATGTATTATTCAATTTAATGCCATTAGATTTTTCATAGGTTAATAGATTTTAAGAGAGCATTAAGGTTATAAATAAAAGTTAAAGCACTTCTTATCATTTTTATGCGATTATGATTAAATAATGTAAGTATCGTGTGGTTGTTGCGAAGAAAATAGCGTAGGAAGCACGATCACACATAAATATACACATAAATTCCTTTAAGTGCTACGAAATTACGTATGTACGTAATAAAATGTTTCTGGTTGCATAAAATTAGCCGAGGAAGGTATTTACGCAAAAAGCGTATCGGAGGAATCAATCTGGACTTATCGTTGGACGAAATCTATAGCGCGTGTGTAGGGCACGTACAGTACTATCGCGTTGGCGATCGCGAGCAGCGATATTAGTACCATTCGTCTTTGTCGTACCATTTTCTAATTTGAATAATCGCAGGTGATAATGGAGTGACTAACCGCAGCGCAATAGCGCCTTAAGATTTAAAAAAACATTTGTATTCAAATAATAATTCTCTAGAAAAGAAACGAAAATTCCACGAGTCCAGAGTAAATTGAAACGGAGTAAAAAATAATACCAAGGGCAAGGGAAACGAACGCAGTGAAAATTTTCTCATTACGCCACAAATCAACTGTTAAAACAAATATTTAAAAAGGGAAAGGGAATCGCAGACTACAGAATACTCCTCAGCCCTGGCTGGCTGGCTTGGCTACTGGGAAACGTGAAATCCGATTTAATTTATTTTTATCGTGGGGCTTTATAATTTCATTTTCGCACTTTCCATTTCGAGAGAGCGCCGGCGCCGCGGCATGCCGCTCTATCCGAATGAGATCTCTACGAAATCAGGTACAAAAGAACGATAATGAACGTTCACTTCACTTCACGTAATCTAAATTATTATACGAGTCGAAATTCTTACTTGGCAGCAAAAGAAATCTACTTTATCCCCGGCGCTGCGAGATGTTTAATAAAATTAAAACGTCTGAGTCCGAGCCCCTCTCGATGTTTACAGTAGCTCTGCAACTGTATTCTGATTCTAATTTTTATCTCACTTCCAAAAGTGAAACTGATTTCTATATACTATTTTAACATAGGTCCAAATTCATTTTAGTATAAAGAAGCTAACGAAATACAATTGCAATTGTATTGTTTGAAAAGCATTGTAACTTTTCGTTCCATTTTTCCAGATCACAGCATCGATTTTAAACTTTAATCGAGACGTAGACAACGCGCAGCTGTCACTTCGAGTTAGTGAAGCGTAGCGGGTACGGTTCCCAAGTGCCACTACGTGTCACGTCAGTCAGCTCAGAATGCAACCGAGGATGCGATTTTCCCGATGCTTCCCAAAATACAAGAAGCACTCTCCGAGGCCTCACCGTCACCGCGGCGCCATCTATTGATTCCTCCCGCCTCACTGCACTAACTCTATATTTCGAGTTTCTTTTCCTTGCCAGGAGGACTTATATTACTTCATAACTTGTTATACATAACTTTTAGAAATATGAGATAAGTAAGAAAGAGCACTGTTCGAAGTTCGAAAGGCGGACGGTACCTGCATTACATTTTTGTGAGTTATTACTTTCGCTTTTTTGTTTGAATCGGTTTTATCATTTAGGTTTTATTTTATAATTTAGGTGAGTAATAAGATAATTTCTTAGAGGATCTCGTTGGAATAATATCCTAGAGAGTCGTCGTCTCCGAAATAACCGTTTCGGTAATCAGAAATTGTCACACCAGTGAACTGAGCTGTAATTAGGCAAATGCAGCATGTAACGTGAGTCGTAGGAGCGAGGCCCGCATCGAGGCCGCCGTATTGTTCCCCGTAATGATTATATAAACGTACTTTTACTACACAATTAAAATTTAAGTGGTCCTAAAATTGTACGGGAGATTTTCCGGTACTATTTCACCTCAACGAAGCGTAACGAACTGCTTAAAGGGGTGTTCGTTAGAACAGAGCAAAGAGCGTGTACGATATTACACATTTTTGATAGTGAACGTTTTAAAGGAAGCTTTGTTAGTATTCTTAGGTATTAGTAGATAAATTCTTTATCTGTATTTCATCATTTATATACCTACAAAAATTATAATAATTATTGGAAATCATAAAGTTACGTAAAGGCTTTACTGCGTATTATTCAAGTTAAATATTAATATCGGATACGACTGTTATTATAAATACTACGATTATTAGAACAGCTTAGGTAAATAGTTGTGAATTCGCTACCAATTCGAGAGTTTATAAAGCACTTTGTTCAAAATAATAACGAGAACTGGATGTTTAACTTTAGCGGTATTAGGTTAACAATAATTCTATTTCCTTATACATTAGTATTGTCTATTATCGTTATCTATAATTGTTAAGAAACTTTAGTCCTTAGTAAGACTTCATCAGTGTTAGTTGTGCTAGTGAGCATGATGATTTTTATAGCACCATATAATAGTTTGTCCTTAGATTTTTCGCGCCCTAGATTTATATGAAACTTCAGCAGGTAACAATAAAACCAACACTTTATTTTCAAGTTTTTCAATGCAAAAGTGTGACAAACGCTGTGAAAAAGCGTTATCACGCAGGTTGTGCTTGCTACTTGAGTTACTCGAATAAAATATGTCTAACTACAATTCATTGCATTAAACAGGCCTCATCACTGTCGCGTGTAACAATAAAAATGGTAAAAATACAAAATCTATGCGAATAGATTAGTATGTAAGGTCAAAATAAAAAGCAGACAAAAATTTCCTATCACATTACGTAGTAAAATAATTTACACTCTATATTTGAAATGAAAACGAGAATCGGATGTCTAACTTAAATGAAATTTAATATTCCTATCCGGTTGGAAGTTTCCTGAAGGAGCGTGTGTAATCAAAATCCGCACTGGAAAACTTTCCACGGAATCTCCTAGCAATTTCAGAAACCTGGTTACCAGTAAAAAACTGAAATGGACCTGTCGCTTAAACTAATTTCATTTCCAACTTTGTGTTAGAATAGTTTTTTCCATGTTTCGTATTTTTTTCCAAAGCAACTCGTTCACAGTTAAAAAATCAATTTCTTAGAACTGTCGGAAAGGGAAACTTGCCAGTGGAACTTCGGAAATGTGCAACTCGAAAATGTGAAAGAAACTCTACTTAAAATTTTTAAGTTATATTTTAAACTAGATGATGCCCGCGATTTTGTCCGTGTGGATTAAGGTTTTTGATACCCGCAAGAACTCTTGAATTTTCCGGGATAAAAAGTAGCCGATGTTCTTCCCCGGAATACATGTTTCTGTACCAAATTTCATCAAAATTGGTTGGATGGATGACTGGACCCACTGTATGAATGAAAGGATTGTGAAAACCTCCATGACGACCTCCGTGGCGCAGTGTTGAGCGCTGTTGCTTTAACGTGCGGAGGTCCCGGGTTCGATCCCCGGCAGTTCCGGTACGAAACCGAATAGGGGTATGGGTTTAATCTAACTGCCATGCCCCTTACAGGTAAGACCCGCTACCATCTTAGCTTACCATCAGGTGAGATCGCAGTCAAAGGCTAACTTGTAGTGAATAAAAAAAATGTACAAATTTAATTTATTTCGGAACAAAACGGGTTTTATACAGAGATAATTTTATTGTAAATAGCTCTTATTCATACTCACTCATTTTATTGATTGTAAAATTTGAAAATATTACTTCCATGTATTGCAACATTATATTGCATATGGTTATTATTATTATCCCAAGACTATCACATTATTATTATTATTATCAAAAATCAGATTCTGCTGAGTCTTCCACAATCAAGCAAGAAAGAAAAAATACATGTAAAAAAATATCGTGCAAAATTATTACCTTTATTATTTTGACTTTAAGCTAAATTTATTGTGGGGATACACAGATAGTAATTTAGAAAAGCGTTGTTGCAAAACTCATACATTAGCACAAGTACAAACTTAGTTGTGCGAAAATCTAGTAATAATTGATACAAATCGTTGCTGGGGCAATAAAAATGGACTCCGGGAGCTGAGAACATTTCGAAGACAGAAAAACTATTAAACGTGACTAAGTAGGTTTGCGACAGAGCGGAAGTGGCCCTTGTCCTTCAAGAACGCAATTAGCTCGCTTTTTGTTGCACTCTGTATTTTGACTAATGATTGGACGGAACGCTGCGGTTGTTTACGTTCACAACAAACCCTGATTTATCGCTGAGCTCTGCTCTTTTCCCTTTATTTGGCCGCTCATAATTCTTCGACCATTTAATACTAATAGGCACCCTTATTTGGTATCGTCTCTGTACATAAAATGATTTTACATCTTTAAAATGCTCGACCCGTTGTTTTATCGTTTGCCAACATTTTTCGGATAAAGTTCGTAAAATTTGTTACAATGCTCAAGTAATAAAATGAAAAAGCGGACTTAATCTATGACGATAAGTATTCACTTAAATTGTACTTACAGTCAAGCTCATTTAAAAGATGCACACATTAAAACGCAATAACACTAGCATGCGTTCATAACATGCAAATGTGCGGGGCGTGGCAAGAAACTTGGCAGCGAGCAAGCGGTCGCACGATCCTGCAAATCTGCGCACTTTGCTTATCAGCTCTGATTCATACTAACGTCGTATAAAGCGGCAGAACACCCGCACACATGCGTTGTGAGAGTATACGTGTTACTTAGTGAATGCGCCACCAGACGTCATTTTATTTTTTGGATAAGGACGCTCATATGGCCCAGAGATTCAGCGACGCTTTGTCGAGGGAGAAAAGAATGGATCGTGATGAGAAATGTACCGGAATAATTTATCTTTGGGTTAGTTTAGAAAGAAGCTTGTCTCCGACGGCACTGGGACGGAGGCTTATTTCTAATTCAGGGACGTGTTTTCGAAGGGAAGATAAAGCGCTGCGTGTGAATAACTGAATACAAACGATGACGCGCAAAGTTGTGTGGAGCCCGAGCGAAATGATGGCGCCGCTTAATCCAAGCAATGTCTACCTGTATCGCGACGACAAGGAAACGGATACAGTGCGTCGTCGACAACATTTTTTTCACTTGTACGTCGTTACAAAAATATAGATAACAGCGCACGTGCCGTTTATGGATGAAGAGGTTGAGCGCACAAAGCAGTCAAGATTTATCGCTCGCTGTAAACGCACGTAGGGAGGTTGTGTACCTACTCGAGCCCGACAAATCGCAATATTTAACCTTCGTCTATCTTCGTCGGTCTGTTCTATCGGGAGAGGAAAAACTTAAATTGAAGTGATTAAAGCGTGCGCCCTTCGTGATTGATTTCTGCGTTGCTGCGAGACGCTGCCCGCGGCCCCTCCCGATGCCCACCATTGTGCCCATAGATTTATTTCTGCTTCCTCGTTTTTATTGCGTACTCAGATCTTATAACGAAATAGTTACGGCTGTTAAAAGGTTTTATTGGTTAACCTTCGACGTATGCGGTCATAAAATAGATTCGTAACCAAAGGAGCGTGCGCGTTGCTTTAGATTTATAACTGTATCACGTGAAAAAGAAACAAATTTGCCCTATAGGAGGATATAAAACTGGAGATATAGCATGAATTTATCGAGAAATTGTGGAAATCTCAGTATAATAAAATATTTTCTATTGAATATTGTATGAAAAGAGTTTTACGGGTCCCGCTCATTTCAGTTCATTTTACTACCTACCTTTTTATGTGGAACCTTATTTTCAATGTAAAGCAGGCCATCGGAGTATGGTAAGCGGAATGGAATTGAGGGTGAGACTTACCTGAAACAAGAAAAATTTAATATATAATTTACTGTAAAAATCAAATTATATAGCACAGCTATATAAGTTTATAATATCATAATCATTACCGTGGATCGACGCCTTAATAACTTGCAGACCACAGGCTGCACCTCCCTACACCTTCGCATACACCAAGTACTCGTAGCATACTAATTTTATGCTAGAAACGCTGATGGTCGTACTGAAAATTCTGCTAGCTTGGAGATACGCTCCGCCACCTTGCCCCTGTCACTCCGCAGCTTTGCTCTGTCTAGACGTCTCCTTCCGACATGTAGAATATAATCTACCAAGACCTCCTCGACCGTTTTTATAGGTCTGTAAAGCTAATTTATGCAGTATGCTGTATAGAACCTACAATGTGTTTACGGATTATACTAAAGCAGACTTTTCCACCAATTTTATTTGAAAAATACATCTTAGCATCATGATCAGATTTAAAGCGATCCTTCTCTTAAGCCTACGCGGAAATTCACTTTATTTAACGTCCGCCCAGTGAGCTAAAACTTTACGCACTTAATAAACTGTGGACGAATTAAAATTCCGTCGGTTTAGTAACAATCGTGCCGGAACGCAGTTGGCTCTTTCAGCTAAAATTATTAATAACAGAAACGTCTAATTAATTAGGCACTAATTATTATTCTAATCTCAATTATAATTTCCAGTTATATAGTAGTCAACATCACGCAATCGGTATGCGTTGATAATTGGTAAATATTTTTGTAGTTTTTAATGATTCTTACATATTTTTTAATTGATTGTTTTTAATTTTTGACGACCTCCGTGGCGCAGTGTTGAGCGCTGTTGTCTTAACGTGCGGAGGTCCCGGGTTCGATCCCCGGCGGGTCAATTTGGGAATTTATAATTTCCGAATATTCCCTGGTCTGGCCTGGTGGGAGGCTTCGGCCGTGGCTAGTTACCACCCTACCGGCAAAGACGTACCGCCAAGTGATTTAGCGTTCCGGTACGATGTCGTGTAGAAACCGAATAGAGGCAGGTTTAATATAACTGCCATGCCCCTAACAGGTCAGCCCGCTACCATCTTAGGCTGCATCATCACTTACCATCCAGTGAGATCGCAGTCAAGGTCTAACTTGTAGAGGACAAAAAAAAAATCAGAAGTTCTCGGTAGTAAATAGGAAATGACAAACTCAAAAACTGTACAAGAACTTGAAGACTCTAGGCTTACTAATAAGCCTTGCTTATAACTAAAAGCCAGGTCGTTTGACATTATATCCAAAGTTATAACAATTTGATGACGTGAGGAAAAGGTGTCATGAAATATTTAAATATGTAAATAAATTTTCCATGCGCCACGTTGAAGTTTGCATGCAGGTTGTTTACCATAAACAAATCAGGAACGCTTTGGCTTTGAACTCCTGATTGTATTGTAAGGCTTGGTTTGCATCGATCATGCGTTTTGCTAAACAATCCAAATCATCATTGTTTAATCATGGATATAGTACCTAGATTATAGGATTGCAATGAACTGATAAAAAGGCTACCATGAAGGGTTTTAGAGGGATTCTAGCGATAAATATCAGTAGACTTAATAAGAGTTTCATTGACAGTTGCTTTATAAAGAGTTTGAAATTTTGCGACGGGAAAATGCAGGCCTATTGGAATAAGAATGTTATGCGTTATTATCCGCTTGTTTAAAGTTGGTGAAACAGCAGCTTTAAAAGGCATGATAATAAATATTCTTGCAGTTAGAACTCACACTCGAGGTTGGATTGTAAATAAGAGAGAGAATGTAAAATTAAGACAATGCTACATAGTTTGGGGGATCTCTCTAAACAAAGTTGTGCGTATTGTTGTTCAAATGACGCTTATCTTTTGAACCGGGCTACTTGAGATTGTGCTCAGTGGCGTACCGCATTGCCCTCGCTAACGATATTTGCTTTAATACTGCGGTAAGTTTCATAATTGCAATTATATTAAAGTTTGTAAATATTGTATTACTTTTTCATCTAAATGCAGCACTATAATGGAACTTAGTATGTTTCTTAGTAGTTACATTTAAGGAAAAAGAAGGAAACATGAACTTAAATTTAAAAAGTACGCGATTTTTTTTCCACGGTCTATAGATTAAGTTTTCTCACTTTTAATGCAAAAGACGTGTATCTGTCTATTCATCTGCTATTGCCAACTATTCAATTGATTTTTATGAAACTACGCACCAGAGAATTTGTCATTGTTTTACCAATTATACTTATTTATCCCGGAAAATCAAAGAGTTACCACGACACTTTTAAACCACCTTAAAGCCACGCCGACGAAGTCGTAGTCGTCAGCAGTTCATTATAATCGATAAATTCTTCATCCCAACTGGTTTTTTACCAGACAATAATTTAAGATTGAGTGAATGAACATAAAAAGTTAATCGATATGCTCGAAGCACTACGACATACCAACTAATTAAAATAGTAAAATATCGCAAATTCAAATCCACTTGAAACACATTTACGATCCAATATAAAAATGAAGCTTTAATTGAAACACGGCTACAAAACACAATTACGGAACGGGTTAATTCAGTTATTACTCTAAATTAACAAAGTTAAGTGCTTGATTGCTTTAATTAATGGCAATAATAACATTTTGTATGCTCCTTTAGTTTCTATCTTGGAGAGCTTTATCAGTAATTGAACAGCAACTATTACGTTTGGTTGGAATTATATCGGCAACTTCGGCTCCTTTCCGCTAAATAACGGTGTAATCCCGACGAATCCCGCCTTTATTTATGTGCAACTGTAAGTGGATTTTCTAATTCGAATAGATCCACTTCGATGTCCTGTGTTACAATGCTTTAATTACACTTTAGTGCGTGATTTCTTTTTGTTAATATAGTGCTTGACAGTAAATAGCATTTGTTTTAATTATTGTAAAGTGTCGAAAGGGCCGGCTTTTATACCTTTTTTGACGTGACTCATACTGAAGCCCCGCCCCCTCCCCCCCTATTACTGTATAAATTGAGTAAAGGTGAATAAATGTATCAAATTCACCTTCAAAGGTGGTGACTTTCGACACGATCGTCACTTTACAATCGTGCATTTTCGAGTCAACATCTCCTGAAGATGCTCCGGTGTCGGAGTGAAAAGTACGTTGAGAATAATTTGGAAGATTTATGTGGTGTGGTGAATATTGCAAGCTGCAAGTGCAAGATACACTGTACCACATATATTTTGCCTATTGTTGCGGATTATAGCAAATTAAATTTCAAGTTCCTTCATAATTGGGTATTTGACAACAAGTCATATTAGCAACTTTTTTTTCAAACGTCAAACGCGTGCTTAGTATAGGATGTGTATGAAATCTTAAATTGTGACGTCATCAAAGTTCGACGCACTTTTTTACTTTAATCGATAGTTTAAAATAGTTATTCAACGAACTAACAGAGGATATGGTTATTACTACTTTTGGAAGATCCTCTATTTAATAATCACAAAAAATAATTTATTTGAATATTGACAACTATTATACCCATTTGAAATGCGATAATATCTGTTTATAAAAAAAAACTTAAACCATCATAAAACGTTTGGCTTTTTTAGTTTACTTGATTAAAATCCTTTATCCAGAAAATGTTGCAATGAACTCACACTTTATTAGACACTCATTACCCGCCGGCGGCAGTTTAAAGATGGTTCTGACAGTAACTGACTCCATTTCAGTAAAAGGAACATGCCCGTGTAAATAATAACTGTGATCCAAGCCATTATACCGCGGCAGCTCCAACGATAAGCGAACGACCGTTTAATGGAAATATTATTTCAGTTTATTTGTTTTTAGCACTTGTAGTGACACGTTGAATGCACCTCGTTTTATTCTATCAATCTGATCGACATAGAGTTGAAAGTAATCATACTCGTATACTAATATTATAAATGCGTAAGTGTGTTTGTTTGTTGGTTTATCGGTTTGTTGGTTTGTCCTTCAATCACGCCGCAACGGAGCAACGGATCGAGGTGACTTTTGGCATGAGTATAGTTGAGGACCTGGAGAGTGACATAGGCTACTTTTTATTACGAAAAAATAAGGAATTTCCGCGGGAATCAAAAACTTAAACCACACGAACGAAGTCGCGGGCATCAGCTAGTATTCCTTATATTATACCTGCAATCTGTCTTTAAGTTATCTATCAAACACGACCAAAATAGTAAAATAAAATTACATTTTTGACAAATACCAATTTGGAATAAGTAACTTTTTATCGACAGATTACACATAGATTCAAATTCAGATTCAAAAGTTTTTTATTCAAATAGACTTTTTAAAAGTGCTTATGAATAGTCGAATGAATCTACCATTTATTTATTTACTAGCTGATGCCCGCGACTTCGTCCGCGTGGCTTGAGGTTTTTGGTTCCCGCGGGAACTCTTTAATTTTCCGGGATAAAAAGTAGCCTATTTGCTATTTCAGACTACAATCTATCCCTGTGCCAAATTTCATCCAGATTCGTTCAGCCGTTCGGGCGTGATTAAGTAACAAACATCCATACATCCATCCAAACTTTCGCATTTATAATATTTATATGATATATTTATGATTTGATTCATTTACCGTAGATTAAATAATAGCGGCCGCCAGTAGCTTTGGTGCCGCGTCTTATTTAAAATTATTCGTCCATATTCCTTGTCTATATTATTTTATAGGGAACCTATGCAAAATTGTATATTTCTAGACCTAAAAGGTATTGATGAATCAGTTAGTCAGTGAATCGGCGATTTTGCGCTTGGATAAAGTCGCAGGTAAACAATAGTTATAAATAGATTAAAATGTAATCAGTCAGAAAATATCAACTAAGTAATTTTTAATAAAAATAATATATTTACCACTTGACTAGATGACTGTAGATTTTTAAATTAAATAATTATGAAGACGTGTGAAAAATTCCGCCTCATCTGATAACAGGAAGTTATTAAAAAAAAAAACAATTTGTATAATTTCATACATAAAAAAGCGAAGCGCTGGTGAGTGGTAAAAGAAGGTAAAAAGCTTGTAAAAACGAAATTTTCCTTAGCATTCTAACTTTCTTCGGGGGAAATGTAAAATATTTACTCACTTTTGCGGTGTGGACACTCATTACCTGTTGGGAGCAGTTACTGATATTTCTGTCAGCAGCCGACTCCATTAAAGTAAAATGAAACCACTGTGTAAATAATAACCGCGACAGACACAAGTAGGTACTATGGCAGTTTTAGAGATAAATAATACTTAGAATGACTGTTATGTATAGCTAACTAGCTGATGCTCGCGACTTCGTCCGCGTGGATTGAGGTCTTTCGGTTCCCGCGGGAACTCTTTAACTTTCCGGGATAAAAAGTAGCCTATGTGCTATTCCAGACTATAATCTATCTCTGTGCCAAATTTCATCCAGATCCGTTCAGCCGTTGGAGCGTGATTGAGTAACAAACATCATACATCCATACATCCATACATCCATCCAAACTTTCGCATTTATAATATTTATATTTGATTATTGTGTACTAACTTATTAACTTGACGAATTTTTGATAAGAGGACTAATAACGTTTCTGCAAAACGTCTGCGTCGGAGTGGAAGAACGTTTTGTTTTTTCGATTTCACAACTTCTCAACAGGTGAAGTGTCATGATCTGAATTTTCATCGAAAAAATTTGTACTCACGCATATATATGCGTTACTAAAATGAAGTGAATAAAGTGAACAGTACCTAGATATTAGAGAATGTAATAATACTTGTGAGTAAACCAGATAATCCGGAGAGATTTGTACTAAACCGTAGACAACGCTGAGCGGCTTGCTACGCTGCTGCGGTTTGTAGGTCGTAGATACGCTGCTACGCCGTAGAGCTCGCGTAGTGGCCTCTTTGAGCCTATGCACACAGCGTATTTTCTACGCGCAGGCTACGCGACACGAATGCGGTTCTAACGCAAACCATGAGCTCTTTTAGTTGAATAATGATTTAGAACAAAACCAAAAAAATATCTACGTGGCCTAATCTTTGACATCAGTGACCGTATGTAATTAACCCTTTCACAAAGGATATATTATTATTACACTAGATGATGCCCGCGACTTCGTCCGCGTGGATTAAGTTTTTTTCAATGTCCACGGGAACTCCTCAATTTTCGTGGATAAAAAGTCTATGTCCTTCTCCGAGATACAAATTATCCCTGTACCAAATTTCATCAAAATCTGTTGGCCGTGAAACGGTTTCACGGCCCACCTGTTCAACCAATTTTGCAAGCAGACAGACAGACAGACACACTTTCTCATTTATAATATTAGTATGGATTTCCAGCCTAAACCATATCATTGGCCCAACTATCTTATTAACCCAAAGGTTATCCACTCTTTCAAATAAAATTTCAGTAATTCAACATGTATCCTCTGAGAATACAGCTTAGTACGCTCTATTACTTAGCTCTCAATTCAACGAGAATGGAAAAATAAACGTGGCCTCAGGCGTCGGTAGAGAGGGCTTTAGGTTTTTTTACTGTTTTTAAAAAGTAAATTAGTCTCGAAGAATGAATTGATAGGACGTGTTCTTACATGTAAATTAGAAAAGAGAAAACGCCTAGAATATTTATAGTTACGAATTTCTTTAACTCTGAAAATACTATGGTGTATGTTTTTGTTAATATTTTCTATCTATACTTAATACTTAATATTATAAATGCGAAAGTTTGGATAGATGGGTGGATGGACGGATGGATATTTGTTACTCAATCACGCCAGAACCGCTGTACGGATCTGGATGAAATTTGGCACAGAGATAGAGTACAGTCTGGAATAACACTTATGCTACTTTTTATCTCGGAAAAACAAAGAGCGGGAACCAAAAAAACGGGATACCATGTGATACATACTTTATGTATGATATTTTGTGTTTCTTTGTTATTGCTAAAATAAAAATATCCATTGTAAGAGAAAGAATTTTTTTAAAGAAATATTTTGCTAACTAAAAATAGATAAGTGAATTACCTAAATATGCATCCATTAAACAATACTAACGGAAAATACATTATTTTGTTTTAAATAAATTACCATAGTGAAGGGCGAAAGGGCCATGATAAAAATAAGCACAGTGGAGTTTACGAATTCACAACACGAGAAATATCGTAAACGCCACATTATCAAAATCTATATACCTCAAGGATTACTTTAAGAGCTCGTGTTGTAAGGATAAAATAAAGGCTTATTCGACATAAACGTTGTACGGTACATTGCTTCGTATGGGGATTGTATCTTTGGAGTAAGTAAATAAAGTAATACCGTATCACCTGAATCGTTCCCACGCGCTTTAGCGTTGCGATGTAGGTATAATACGCTAATTTGCTTTTGTTCTTAAAGTAAAAGCTATTTCGGTTACTAAGTCTACTTTGGTTGTAATCTCCACGTAGTTGCCGTGTATGAACAATGAGATATGAGTTAGGAAGCGAGGTGTGCTTTAGATTTGTTAATAATCTGTTCATAATACGATTATATTCAAATGATTTCATGTAAGCGGGAAAAAATCACATGTAATCTAAATTGAACATAACAATAAAATAAACTGACTTATAATCAAAGACTGACTTCAATAACATCATCAAGAGATTATAACTGTTTATTTACCTATTCCCACCTGCACCCTCTGTCTGTAAATCTATTCATCAGATCTCTACCAAATTTAAATAGAACTAACCTGAGACCTGAGTAATTATTGAGTAACTATGCCGAAAAACGCATCAAAGGCAGATTTTTTCTGAAGTCGGTTAAAAATAAAATACTCGCCCAGTTTTAAGCTGTATCATTAATAAACAGTATGAACCTAGTCGTTAATTTCCCAAAGCCATTATGACTAATTACAACACGTAATCAAACACAGACTTGTGGTGTGTAATTAAAGTTGGACTAATTTCCTAAGATTAGATGTTACGTATCGATTAAACACAACACTCGAATGAAACTTCTACTCGAGTAATCAACAGACAAGATAAAACCGAAAGTTTAATCGTAATTCATGATATGATTACGGAATACCCTCGACTGCCATCGAGAACCCTTTTTACAATTAACGACAAACTTGATGACGTTAGGTACGATAGAGTCAACGACATGACATTCTTTATGACATGTAATACCATCTCCTCCCCCTTTCGGTATCACCCTAATTTTTGGGTCAGTGCAATTACGTTGAGTTTTTCTTTCACTACGTCGTACAGAGTATCTAAACCAGTGTTAAAATATGAGAATGTTATCTGATTAAATATATACTATTAGATGATGCCCGCGACTTCATTCGCGTGGATTAAGTTATTTTTCGATTCCCGCGGGAATTTCTTAATTTTCCGTAATAAAAAGTAGCCTATGTCCTTTCCCGTGACACAAACTATCCCTGTACCAAATTTCATTAAACTCGGTTGAACAGGTGGGCCGTGAAAGCGTAGCAGACAGACAGACAGAAAGTATAATATTAGTATATATAGTATAGATGTCGCTTCCATACAACTAAGTGAAAAAGTTCGTGATATAATTTATGTAATCCACGAATGTGGATACGAGAATTCCTTTTCGAAGAAGACACCCATGATGTATAAAATAGGTGTTACTTTATCCTCATAAATATTATTATCTGTAATGTTCAAGCTTTCCTTTGAAATAGATTTTTTCTGATTGTTTTTTACGTCATACAGCCAGTACATACAGTACTCAATTGATTTCAACAATATACCAGTGGATTTATAATTTATAAGGAATTGTCCATTTGCAAACGTTTCGCGGTATGCCAGTCATATAACATTAATGGAGACATTTTTATTCTACGATCCTACTAATGTGATACATGAAAAAGCGTATTTGTTTGATTTCATTTGTTGGTTTGTCCTTAATAAAGAATAACGGATCGACGTGTTTGTTTAAATAGTTAAAGATCTGGATAATTGTGACATAATATGCTACATTTTATCCCGGCATATTAATAAGTCACAGGAATTTTAAACAACTTTAATCCACGCGAACCTATTCGCGGGCATCCAGTAATAATAATATATTCATAGAGAAAAAGTGTCGTCTTCATTCCGTATCGGTGTCGTGGGGAGATGAAATGCCTGAAGTTGTCGAAATGAACGACGTTGAGCGAGCGTGAAATCATTAAGGCACGATAATATGCTTGGGCTAATGAACCGGCGTGTCCTACGGCTCTACTAAGATAACTCGATCTGGTTTCCGCCGTGTAATTGAGTTCTGTCAGTTTCTGTAATTAATGCCTAAATATAATTGTTTAACTAATTTTAGGCGTGCTATCTGCTACTCATTATTATTTTATCAACCATAACTAATATTATAAATGTTTGTCCGTCTGTCCGTCTGTCTGTCTGCTGCGCTTTGCCCTCGGGAATCAAAAAACCTAAATCCACGCAAACGAAGTCGCGGCCATCATCTAGTACTAATATAATTAGAAGTATGGAAGTATATTTTGTCATCCTTTAAGCTACCACGGCTAAATCACCGAAAACATCTTGCTGTGAAAAGAGAACAGCTTGCATTCTGGAATTATCTGCTGGCCTTAGGTGCCCCACTGCGATTTCAATTGTAAAAACAAAATTATAATGGAAAAGATATCCACGTAGAAGAAATCTTGGTAGCAATCTTGAAGCTTATGCATATCATGAGCTTCAACGAAACATTCTAATATTAATTAAAACGTCGTAACTAATTTTTTTCATTCATTATGAGAACACTAATTTCTAAAATTACTTGTACTGACATTACTTCATTTGAGCAACTTACATCCATCAAAAATTAATAGTATTACCAAAGTTTATTTACGATCACCGAATAAGAACCGAGTTATGTATCTTTAGGACCAAATTTCGAGAATAGTTGGTTAGATATATTATGTTTGCAGGCAAGACCCAAGACATCTTCCGTCGCCGTGCTTAGGTAGATTATTCGCGCACCATTAATCGCTGAAATTGCGTTCCCGTGGTCTACCTCCCGTCCCGACATGCCGACAATCTTCAATTAGTCTTTCCAATTTAAATTTTAACGGGCGAATAATGTTTGATCAATTATGATCTTATTTATATAGCTGTGAGGAAATAGAATCAATATTGTCCCTCTTATTTATCGAAGCCTTAGGCTTAAAGTTTTGTACCTTTGGCTAGAGAAGAATATAAAATACTAGCTGATGCCCACGACTTCGTCCGCGTGGTTTAAGTTTTTTTTAATTCCCACGGGAACTTCTTATTTTTCCGGGATAAAAATCCTACGTCACTCTCCAGGTCCTCAGCTATACCCATGACAAAAATCACGTCGATCCGTTGCCCCGTTGCGGCGTGATTTAAGGACAAACCAAATAACCAATAAACCAACAAACCCATATACCAACAAACCAACAAAAAAACACACTTACGCATTTTTATTATTAGTATGATAGTATGATTTTAATAGCTGTAAGGAAATAGAATCAATATCGTCCCTCCCATTTAGTGAAGCTTTAGGCTTAAAGTCTTGTACATTTGGCTAGAGAATAATATAAAATACTCGATATTATTGTATTCTTCATAATGTTCTCAAAAGTGTCTGAAGTGTGCGAATCTGCACTTGGCCAGCGGTGTGGACTATCAAATATTAGCAGAACGTTTTAAAGTAGTATCAGTAGTGGTAAATGAAAAAAAAAGTGTGCATGTGCAATTCACACATGGCAGAAGTGAAACTTCAGAAAAGTAGCCTACGAGAGAATGAGATAAATATAACTTGTACTAGCTGATGCCCGCGACTTTTTCCGCGTGGATTGAGTTTTTTCGGTTCCCGTGGGAACTCTTTAATTTTCCGGGATAAAAAGTAGCCTATGTGCTATTCCAGACTATAATCTATCTCTGTGCCAAATTTCATACAGATCCGTTCAGCCGTTGGAGCGTGATTGAGTAACAAACATCCATACATCCATACATCCATACATTCATACAAACTTTCGCATTTATAATATTTATTTGATTCTATCTCATTCTCTCGCAGGTTAAATCCTATTATGAATATGTTTGTCTTTTTGTGGTGTCGCTTTTTGTTTCATTGAATTTTCAAATCACAACGATTCTAAAGAAGTTTCACTTCAAAAATCGTAACTGTTAATTGAATGGAGTGCTATTAGGGTGGTACATAACTATCCATGAATGTTGATGATCCAATGGCGAACGGAGTTGCGAAGTATTGTCAGTGATCAATCAACTGTGACTAATACCATCTATCAATACGCCATGCCAGATGGCAGATGGGTCTTCAATATCAATTTTCACTAAATTATTTTGAAACATTGAATTGCTAAATACCCTTTCATAACCTCGATAGCTAAATAAGTGTAAACGATTTTGAAATCATAAATGATACTCAAAACCTATTGTTTGATGGTTTTCGCCTTATTAATATTATTATCTTACAGCTCAAATTTTGTCCTTGATGCATAAAAGCCTAATTTAAAAATATGTAGTAAAGATAAGCACTGTAATTTGCATATATGTTAGCTAGAATTTAGTAAAAACTTTCTAAAATTATTCAGTAAAAACTCTATCAGTGTCCATACTCACTAAAACTCATCTATACTCCTTGGACTAGATAATACATTGGTCTGACGCGATTGAGTGAAGACATGAAATGATCCCGGCGCTGTTTTACACATTGGCCGCCACTCGCCCAACGTACTCACCACCACCACCACTACAGCCCATTAACGTCCCACTGCTGGGCACAGGCCTCCACTCTCATAGGAGAGAGGGAATTAGAGCTTAGACCCACCACGCTGCTCCAATGCGGGTTGGCGGGCTTTAACGACTATTATCATGTTAGTGATAATAACCGGGACCGACGGCTTAACGTGCTCTCCGAGGCACGGTGGTGAAACACCGCCAACTTCCTAACTCCGGGCTAGTACTGAGAATTTCTAGTCAGAAAAACCCAATACTCCATTATGGCCCGACCCGGGACTCGAACCTGGGACCTCGTCGGCCGCAGTCGAACATGCCAACCACTAGACTCACATGCCAACGTACTCACAATGATGACTAATTTGTAAGCAACGTAACGTAATTAACGCGGAGCAATGAAGTACCACTATCAAAACCACCAGGTATCTGATACTATTCATATTGCGAGAGAAGTATTCAGTATACGAGATTTGTTATATTGGAAATGTATTTTTTTTAATATTATAAAGTTGCTTTGATCAATTCTTCGAATTATTTGGTCCATTAGTTTTAAGGCGTTGGTTATATCTAAAATTCAACTTTACTACGGAATATACGTCAAAGATACGTTCTCAGTAAGTGACCTTCGTAGTGAAAATAAAATGGCTATTTGTTAGTCTATAAGCTTCATCCAATATTTGGATGGTTCGATGAGAGATGGACGGAGTTGCGGAGCTGTCGGCGATCAATCAACGCTGACTAATACCATCTATCAATACGTCACCGGCGACGTGTCGCACCAGATGGCAGCACCGGCGAGAGAGGAATGTCAATTTTCATTAAAATATATTTTAAAATATTTCTCCAAACTATACTGATCTCATCGTATTCCTCATTGCTGAGTGTTGTGACCCCTTTCCATTAATCAATTAATGGCAGGGGTTTTCTTGGGATAATAATGCGGTGAGTTCCCATGTCCTTTCGCATACGACTCGACTAGGAGTAATGTTTCAACTCTAAGGTTTGTAACGATTGTTATCAGATGTCAGTGATAATAACCGGCTTAAAGTGCTTTCCGAAGCACGGAGGAAACGAAAAGGCCAAATTCGGGCTTCCAAATTCGGTCACCCATCCAGTTACCGACTTGGGGCAACGTTGCTTAACAATCGCAATCGTCTGATATGCATTGTCGCAACTAGGCCACTCGTCCCACTTTACTGAGCTTGGTGAAAAAGTAAGAAATTTTTGTTTTAATACTACCAACGGATAATTTGGTTACAGTTATGTACCTTATGTGATAAACTTCAAAAAAAGAGAGCTCATTGTTCAGTTTTTGAGGAATACTATACTAAAATACTGAAAGATATGTATCGAGCGAAACGAAATCTATCTATACTTATAATAAAACTGTAACAGGTCCAATTCTGTACATTGAAGATATTTTGAAAATTTTTTTTGGAAGGCACTCATTATTCGATACTGAAGCCAAATCTGTAATTTTTTTAATTTTTGTCTGTCTGTCTGTCTGTCTGTCTGTCTGTCTGTCTGTCTGTCTGTATCTTGGCCGCGCATCAAGCCGAAACTACTGAATGAATTCAAACGAAACTTGGCACGATTTGAGCCCATACAACGAGGTAGGACATAGGATACTTTTTATCCCGAAATTCTACCCCCGAAGGGGTGAAATAGGGGTTGAAAGTTTGTATGAAAGTCCATAATTTCTCAAGTTATAGCCATGAAACTTGATATATGAGCTGCGGGTTGAAAATGAAAACATATGTGTTTCACGGTTTTTCAAAATTCCACCCCCGAAGGGGTGAAATAGGGGTTGAGAGTTTGTATGAAAATCCTTAATTTCTCAAGTTATAGCCATGAAACTTGATATATGAGCTGCGGGTTGAAAATGAAAACATATGTTTCACAGTTTTTTAAAATTCCACCCCCGAAGGGGTGAAATAGGGGTTGAGAGTTTGTATGAAAATCCTTAATTTCTCAAGTTATAGCCATGAAACAGCATTTGGGCTTTCGTTTATATATGAAGAAGTACGTGTTTCACCGTTATAGGGGGATTATACCGTGGGATAGTAATATAGGCTACTTTTTATCATGGAAAATTAACTGAAAAACTTATTCCACGCGGACGAAGTCGCGGGCATCAGCTATAAAGAATATACATACCTACATACATACATACATAGGCTACTTTTTACCCCGGAAAATTAATGAGTTCCTGCGGGAATCCAAAAAACTTAGTCCACGCGGACGAAGTCGCGGGCATCAGCTAGTATATTATATTTTTGTTGCATCAACAAAATATACTGCAATCGATTTAAAAGCTTAGTGCGGCGAAATGTGTCACGCAATATTTGTAGCGATCATATTTCCTTCTGCAGTTTTAAAATAATTGAAAACGATTCCATAGATAGACGGGAGCGTTCAAGAGCGCTTATCTATTGAAAAAAATTCGGCGCTCAACAATTGAACAGAGCTTTGCGTTTAGAATTTTAAAAATTTACGTATTTGTCTAAAGGACTTTATTTATTTTTAATACCGGCCAGAGGAACAAGTTAATCGCGGGCGTTAACGTCCGCGCACGTAGATATCCAGATCGGACACTTTTATGACATCGGACACTCCGCGTTAAATGCGGCGGCTTAAAAAGGGTTGATGGCAATAGCCTTGTCACCTCGAAAGGCTTGGGACATAACGCTACCTTCATCATAGCGTGGCCGGACGTTCATTGATAATTAATGGGCGGTGCCAGTATAACGAAAACAAACGACGGGTGGCACGCGTACGATAACGATTAATATCTTTAGAGCAAAAACAAACCTACGCTCGTAGTCTTGGTGTGATAAATCATATCTCCGAGGCGCAAAAATAAATGAGACCAATGATAAATGGCGACGATTCGCGGAGCGTCGATTGAGTCTGGCGGGTTTCAAAATTAAACCCTTCTAAGACACGTAACTGTATCCGCAGAACAGAGTCATATTTCTTCTCTCAAGAGATTCTTTATTGATAAAATATCATTAGCGTATTAATTATGAACAGCTTGACTTTTACTCATGGATACGTATATTTATATATATTATAGATATCCTCAGATAATCTTATTCTGGTTTTTGGAAAAATTATATGTACGAGTAGCTTAGGAAAAGACAGCACTCGTTCCTGCAGGGAGCATTATGGATTTGGTTTAGTTTAGAGATTTGTGTATAACAGCCACACTATAAACTTAAATATAAAACCTAAAAAATCTAACAAACTGAGTTTAGAGTAAAAACTACATTAAAATATCGTAAGTACCGACTACGTTATAATTATAAATTAAATGGAATGAAAACGTATTTTGTACTTTTATCAGACCCCTTTCAAAATATTACTGCCAAAGCAGAGCAGTTTTAACTAATTACTGAAGTATTAATATTGAAAATTAGAAATAATTTAAACTAGAACTTCATCTAAGGGGTTGTTCTGATAAAAGGCTGAAAACGCGCGGATGCTACTCGCTATAATTGAACTGCTGTAAATATATTCTGATAATACAGGCCCAGTGAAAATTGTACGATTTAACATACATATTATCATAATGTCAAGTCAGAAACGCGCGCGTTAAGGGAAAAACGTTTCATGTCGCGTAGGTCCATATAACCGTGCGTGAGCCAACGTTTTGGCGCTGATATTTTGTCTTGTCCTGTCAGTCTGTAGTGTATTTTAGCCCTTGCTGTGAAGCAATAGGTACTTCACAACATTAGCAGGGAATTTTCAAAGCAACACGTAGACGCCATTTTCCGGGCGACGAGATGAGGCAATCGCGCGGATTTAGGACCCATGTGGACTGGTTTGAACGATTATTACGATGTAAATTAAAACCGCACAGCCAGTCTGTGTAAAGGCGCGAATGACCGTGCAGCTACTTATTTTTTAATTTACTTTAAATTTTAAAATTTACCAACGTAACGTGATTCTGCTTTGCCTGAACTAGCCCTTACAATATGCGCAACTTGATATTCAAAATTATAAAAATAATACTCAATTTTTTTGATATAAGTATAAGCAACGCTTTGCCGGCATCCAAGATTGGCACGATCCATTTCTTTAATATGACAGTAAAGATTTACAGCCTCAAATCGACGAAAGGCTCGCTGGATATTGTCAATCATTCAGTAAGGGAAAATACACCAACAGCGAACTGTCAAATGTTTATCTTTGTTTCTTTTACCGTGGCAATGTCAATATCTTAGTCTGAAGAATGTTGGAATGTAGGTATTGAGACTTTTTCCTTTGCAAGTTATTTTGCGAATCCGCATAAAGGAAACAGACAGATTTTTTCTATATTGCCTGATTCCACGTTGTATTCAAATTGAGTTACGGACTAATGCAATAACAAAATGAGTAAATTATTTAGAAGTTCCAAAACACTAACTTTAAATGAAATTTTTTTTTTATTGCGAGAAAGGCTTGCGTTTGACAACAATCATGCTAAGTGCAAAGCAATGATGAGTTCTAGGTTGAAGGGCGTTTGCCTAGAAGATGAACTTAATAATTTATAAGTAGGTATAATGCAAGATTAAAATTTATAAAACTCACAACAATGAATACCAAAATTACCAATACCTAATATTATAAATGCAAAAGTGTATATATGTCTGCGCCGCTTTCACTGCCCATCTTTTCAACCGGTTTTGATGAAATTTTTACAGAGATTGTATTCCGGGGGAGGACATAGGTTAATTTTTATCCCAGAAAATTAAGAAGCTCCCGCAGGAAGCAAAAAATTTTACCGAACTCGCGGACATCGTCTAGTTTAAGATAAATAAAGTCACAGGAATTTTTTTCCAATGGAACATTCCCATATTTATAAACCTAGCAATATTTCATAGATTGTTAATTTTCTCGCGTGAATCTGAAAACATGCCAGAATATTTCAAGATAAAATTTTCTAAAATTGAATCAAGTTAATTTTCTTAATATTTCAAGTTGAGAAATTTTAGAAGAGACTAGATGAAAATATAAGTATGTAGGGAAATTAATGAGAAAATTTAATAATACAATCTGATATTTAAGTGTAGCACTAATTTTAATATTGTTAAGTGTTCGCCTCACAATGTTTGATGTGCCGATAATGGTTCCAAAGCGGGGCACATCCTCAGGTAGGTACTCTACGGAAATTGCGTTAAGCACACCCGAAGACCAGGAAATTAGAAACGCTGAAGGGTGTAATCGAATGTCCCTCTCGAGTGGGAATAAAAACGCCTTTGTTACCCTAAAAACGTTAGCACGTTCAATGAGTGATAGTTCCTTCACCCGTATACGTTGCAAAAGGAAGTAAAAATGGGGTCAACTGTATAGAAGGTCTGATTTCAACATTAACAGGTGTAATGATTATATTACTCTTTTAAAAACAACTTATTCAGAACTTAAAGTTTAACCAATATTTGCTATTGCACTTTTAAAATGATTTTACCTGCTTGAAATAATTTTTTTTTTGTATTCTGTCTATTATGCTCTGTACCTGTTGCATCAAAAAAACAGTGACTAAAAATAGTAGAAGTTGAATTTTAAATAGCGAATTATGTGAAGTGGTCATATATGGAGATAATTATGTCAGTTATCTTCTCCCAAAGGATGCTCTACTCGGCTTCCCGTACACACAGGTAGTCGAGTTTACTGGGAAAATTCACAAACCCACTTATTTGGGTCCCCAAGGTGCGCCGCCAACATTCTTCGGTTTCATACTAAGATATAAACAATTCTGTTGAGGTATTTACTTAAAAAGGATAAAATCTTGAATGAAGAGACCGGCAGAAATTATTAAGTAAAACGCTTCAATATATATAACGCTATAATAGCTAAACAATAAATGAATACATTATTACAAAATTATATGGTTTCTAAAGGCTATATGTATGTAGTAAAAAAACGGACATACCTACCTTATAGATAGTATTAAGGAGCTAATTGCTCCAGTAAGCCACTCCCAAAGTAAACAACTCCGATTTCTGTGCAAACAAGTACTCGAGTTTACGGGGAAAATTCCCAAATAAACTTATGTAGTCTCAAAAATAAGCCAACACTGTTCTAGATATATATTTATGTTATATTTTACATAAATAATATGTACATGTATGATAAGAACGCAATGATTTTAGAAGCAATGTAGTAATATTAAGTTATAAATTATAAAACGAAGTTTTTTTATAGTATCACACGAATGTTTGTTTACCTAGTTATGTAGAGTTTTTTACATTATTTTATCTAAACTCATATCTTAAAATCGAAATCACATAAAATTTTAGTAACATACCTAATTTATCCCAAACTTTTCTTGAACTTTGCTACGTTTTCACGGCCCACTTGTACAACCAATTTTTACGAAATATTGTACAGATATAGTTTACGTCCCGTTCCTATAGGTAGCAACCGTTGTCTGGTTGAGTTCTTATTTTGTACAGTTGTTGTAGATGCTTGTGAAAAGGCATCTCTGTCTTACTTAGTCATAGTGCAATTTTTTCTCTCTCATTTACTCATATGGCGAGCAATATGCGCTGCCCAGCCATTGGGATTACTGGATTAGTCTAATCGTAATGATCGTTTTATTTTTGTTTGTTCCCTATCTTATGAGTTAGTTAAGAAGCTTCACTTCAAAAATAAATCAGTTCAGCCTGTGCCCATTTCAAGTGTGAAATGGGCACAGGCTGAACTAATTGCGTGAGTGATCCCTTCTCAAAGTAATGACTGTACTTTCTCTGTAAACAAGTACTGGCCAACTACCAGACAAAATTTATGAACTCTACTTGTTTAACTCGCCATGGTATACAAGTAACAAAACAATCCACTGCTTGATATTATACTATTTGTTTGTTATTTAGTTATTCAAAGTCTTGCTATACAATCTTTTCTATACATAAAGGAGAAAATAATCACAATCACTCACCCACTCACTGACTGACTCACTAATCACCCTAAAATTAGAAAGACTAAGAAAGCTAAAATTTTGCACAGACAATTATTTTCTCTTTGAGGAATAAAGGCGGGTTTTTCAAAGGAAGCGAAGTCGCTGGAACTAAATATTTTCACACAAAAGTCCCTACCTACTATTAATTATTTCAATAATAATTATAGTCATAGGAAAACTAGGTGATCAATTAAATATTAAACTACACCTGTATGACCTACTCATATATCACAAAGAGGAAACTAGTAAATTGTCAAAGGCTGAAAAAAGCAATTTAAATGCTAAAAAAATACTTTGTTAGTATAAAATCCCGCAATAAATGTTAAGCTTGTAACTACACGTCGAATTTCGTAAAAATGTTGAATTTAATATAAGAGTGGTTGAAACGTTTGTATCGAAAAAAATTACGAAAGTTTACACAGCGGTAACATAAATAATAATGAATTTTGTTTCCAGCACAAATGGTTTTTTTCCGATATTTCAATTATTCATCTCGATGTACGAGCAGTTGGTTTAATTAAAAACATTTTTTAGCTCGCTAACTAGATTTGGTTTCAATGTAGGTCAGATTATTGACGAAACAAAAGAAATGCCAAAAGATCGCAACAAAACTATTGAGGTATAATATTTCAGAACATATTGATCCCTCAGGATGGTTGTGTTCGGTTTCGTTTCGGAAGAACTTTTTAAACCCTCTGCGTACTGGGAGTTGCACTGGACAATCTTATCAAAGAGGGGAGAGATTTTACAGTGTCCGGCGCCCTCTCTTTGGAGGATTTCCCAAGGTACCGTATCGTTTATCGATTGGATTTCACATGCCTTGAACGGTTTTTTAACAACCTTTTTTAACAATGATATTTTATCACAGATTCCTGAGATATAGATTCCTTTGAGCATTATATTAAACTTAAATGTCTTTTTTATATTATAATCCAAATTAATATTATAATTAATGCAAAAGTATGTCTGTCTGTATGTCTGCTACACTTTCACGGCCTATCCTAATTCCAATTCCATGACCTAAATTTGTTAAAGCAATAGGTTGTATCCCGGGGAAGGACATTCGACTCGGGAATCAAAAAAATTAATCCAAACGGATGAAGTCGCGGGCATCAGTTAGTCTATTATCCATATAAATATTATAAATGCGAAAGTTTGGATGGATGGATGTATGTATGTATGGATGTATGTTTGTTACTCAATCACGCTCCAACGGATGAACGGATCTGGATGAAATTTGGCACAGAGATAGATTATAGTCTGGAATAGCACATAGGCTACTTTTTATCCCGGAAAATTAAGGAGTTCCCGCGGGAACCGAAAAACCTCAATCCACGCGGACGAAGTCGCGGGCATCAGCTAGTAAATCATACAATCAAGTGTCACCATCACCATACTTATGTTAACAGTCAATATTTATTGATGTAACAGTTTAAAAATTAATATAACTGCTTTGGATATGTATAAACTAACTACTGATTTCACTCATGCCAAAACAGTAACATAACTTTTTTAATTAATTTGTTTAAAATGATTTCATTATAATTCGTTTTCAACGTGCGATCTTTATAAGAATATAATATATTAATTTAACACAATTCTTATCAGAGGATGATTTTATTTAGTACTCGTTAAAAAAGTACGCAAGGCTAGAAATCTTTTTGATCTTTTACTTTTGCTAGAAAGGCATATTCGATATTAATTATAACAACGCTGATTTTAATTTTTTTTATTTTACTTATTGGGGACGATTAACAATTACACATTAAGTATTAAATCACATAACACAACAAAAATAAAATATTAACAAATGTGTAATCCACCACACCATCACGTAGGTACCTATTTAACTATTAAAAAAGCAAAGATATACGATCGGCACCACATAAAGGTAAACCAATAAAATACAGATAGGTATTTTTAAATAATATGGCACATCAAAGTGTCTTTGAAGTCTCCATTCGCCTTTAGCCTCGATCGCATTAGAGCCCGCGCAGCCCACGACAGAGATAATGCCATTGCAATACTCGAGATCAGATTGTATTGGCAAATTGGATCAAATGCAGCGCTTACCGCACAAAAGATATACCCTGGATACGGGTACGGCAGTTGTATTATGTTGTGGCTATCGCCGGATCGCCCCTAGTGCGCAACTCATCGCGATCGAAAAGACCGCACGTAATCATTCTATATGCCTCATTTTTTATCTTTCCGTTCCACCGTTTCATTTGTTCTATCAGCTTGGGTTTACATCATAATTACTTAGCTTGTTTTGATTTCATTATTTCTTACAAATCATGAG
This sequence comes from Erebia ligea, assembly GCA_917051295.2. Taxonomy (NCBI): domain Eukaryota; kingdom Metazoa; phylum Arthropoda; class Insecta; order Lepidoptera; family Nymphalidae; genus Erebia; species Erebia ligea. The sequence continues at coordinate 14,433,636 of OU785223.1, read as the reverse complement.
CTTGGCAACAAGCTCTATATGTATCATGCATATGGAGCTTGGTTAATTCATATTATTGCACCAAGCGTACCATGAAACAAAGCATCGTATTGGAGCGTAAGGAAAGCTATATCAAGATCCTCGTTTTCAGCAACCGAAAGTGAGTCCGACCGGATCATAAATAATTGGATTGGACCTCCCGCTACAGAAATTATAACGTTAGAAATACGTTTTCCAAAATCTATTAGATATAGGAACATTAGGCACAGAAATAATCCTGCATTTCAGCCGAAACTTAATATGATGCTAGCATATAAATACGCCCAATAAATCAGTGAAGATAATGCAATATAAGCGCATTGCAATAATTCCCAGAGCATAACGTGTGTTTATTTTTTTTGAAACACAAAATTTTCGCACACAAATATAAAAAAAAAATGTAATAACGCGCCATATCAAACGCTGCCGCCAACGGCGAGCCATTCGTACCACTGTTTTTGTGAGGAATGAAAAAATATAGTCCATGTAAACGACAATGCAGATTATTACTGCCCGACGGGGACTCGTAAAGAGAGTCTATAAGAAACGTAATGGAGGCCTTTCGGACGATAAGATGCGATTTGGTCAATGGATACAACGGAATGGTTTGAGATTTCTATCTACATAAACATAGAGTCATCGCAATGATTGCTCTAATAACGGGGTTCATTTTGGCGTCATTACGGGGTGAATTTTAAATTTGCAGCGAGGTTGTTTTACTCAACTATGTATGAAGGACGGGTCCTCTACCGTGCGAGGCGCATCCGGTCGTACGCATACTCTATGAGCCTTTATTGTCTGCCAGAACTCAAGGTAAACCGATTACGTGCTAAAAATTCATAAAGCCATTGTCATCCTCATGCAAAGCACCTAATGTTTACTAAGCGGGCTCAACGATTACACGCACTGTTACGTAATATATAAAAGGAAAAGGTGACTGACTGTTTGACTGGCTGACTGACTGATTTATCAACGCACACATTAACGCACAGCATAAACCACTGCTTTTATGACGTAGGCATATACTAAGAAATGATTTCTGAAAACTCAACCCCTGAGGGGGTTTGAAAATCGAATTTTAAGTAAACGAAGCTGCGGGCAAAAGTCAATTTACTTATATTATATTTTGAAGGAGACGTTTTCATTTGGGTCAGAATAATTTATCTGTTCTAATAAAATATGTAAAATGCGTCGGAACCGAGGAGAAATATGTTAATGTTTTAATAAACTCATCAAACTGCCGTTGGAAAAAATCTCGTTGCGACGTGATAAACAGTGCGGCACGCTTAGGCTTATCTCCGTTTGACGATATCATTATTTCCTTTTTTGCAAAAATTTACGGAGCAAAAACAGCGCCGCGGATGGCATACTAATTCGTCCCGGTCAATATATCGGTATCGGCGTGTCGGTAGGTTCATTATTCGGTGGAATCTATTCGCAATAAAACAGAAGTAAGGAATTTCAGTTATAAATCTCATAATTCAAATTTCTCCCGTTGTTTACCAGCGCTTCGGCTATATAAACTCTCAAAATCTACCCACATCCGTAACGAAAGCCTGCTTCGTTATTTATGGAAAGCCAAGTTTCATTGTTGTTGTCGGTTTTCATTTTGGCGTTTAATTTTTTTCTATTTATGGTGTTTTCGTGATCGTTGAGGCATACAAAATCATTTGTTTTTTGGTCCCTGTACTGAGGCATCCAGTTCCGGTGTGTGATTTATTCAGAGCTTACTGGGCACTTCGCGTACGTAAAGATGATATAGATCACCGCTAAGGAAGACTAATGTGCACCAAAGAAATGTTGTTTTGCGGTATGTAAAGGATAATGCCCATTTGCCACCGCTATACCATAAACGTGATTTAGTGGAAAATACCGCTTATTTGCATTGCGAATCCGTCTTCCTATATGCGCGTAAAACGTTCAGACGTAAAATCGTACGGAATAAGATATGGAGTGGTATAAATCGCCGCTTGCACTATAGACTATTTAGATTTTATAGCTTACCCATATTAAACCATTTCAAATTTATTTTGCGAATCGAGGTACCTATCTATATAAGTGAATATGATTTACGAGTATTTGTCCTACTTTTTACTTTTTGTGGCCTGCGTGCTTGCTATTGTTAGTACAGTTTACATTTAGTATATTCATAGAACGAATTATTAGTGTATTTATAGACCGATCTTAAGGTATGATGGTAAAACAGGAGCTACTTATAAATGATGCAGTAACTTTTTATCTAAACATTTGAATAAGTATTTAAAATAAGAAATTAAAAAAGCGCACAACAAAATCATTTACTTCTTAGTTTTTGGTGAGAGAGATTTGTGGAGCTAGAAATTCAATTTTATTTAACTAGATTCAAATTATTCAAGCTAAGTTAAAGATTAAGAAACTTCAGTTACGAAACCAAATACAATATCACGTCACATTTGTGTTTAAAATCGATTAACCTAAAACAACATTCATAACGCGTGTAGAACCCACCGCCTACTGCTATATAAACAACTTCCATATAAATAGAAGCAGCAAAATAGATAGTGTACCCCGACAATATCCTTCTGAATGAGGCTTTCGGAGTCAGCAAGGGTTGTGTTGTTTTTGTATGCGCGTGCCGGAAGCGTTAAGTTCCAATGAGGGAGCCTGCCCTTCATACATACTTAAGTACCTCCGCTTTAGTATCGTAAAAATGTAATTAAAATTCACATCATCCTACGCACCGGATGAGTGGAGATAACTATATTGTTTACACGGTGTTTTAACCGTGCAAGAGAGATTTTGTTTTGCGCAGTGCTTCGCATTCGTATGCGAAACGTTGCATGGTCTAATGAGATGGGTTTAGAAAAAGAAAAATATTGTTTTGAACGAGAATACTGACGGCTTGGTAATTTGTTACCAAGGTATAATTGAATTATTTATCGTTGAAATTAATTAATATTTGTGTATTATAGTGTTAAGACGATGTTTCGCATTTCGATATAGTCCAATTATGTCCTCGTCCTATATATTTCAACTGTCCCTTTCTTTGGCTACGGTAAGAAAAACGCAAAAATCTTGGTATGTTGTGGGCTTCTTCGCAGACCGGGCTCTTTTGGAACTCTATTATAGTCATTTTAGTTTTATGATATCGTATTTAATTATTACTGTCACGCACCTACCAGTGGCGACGGGTCTATATAACACGATTCCCATCGGCTTCCCTTTAGGAAATGCCATCCATGCCTACCTATAATATAATATGATACATAATTTATAGACGATCGAAAAGTGTATATTACTACTACCCACTACTAATAAAGGGGTTTCTCCATTGGCTTTGTCAACATTTCAACAAAGTCACATAAAACATTATCAAAAAACAAGCATAAAAAACTTTATTTGAAAATTTTTCCATGCGATCTCAAGTAGGTTCTCTTTACGCAAATTAATAAATAGCATACCTAACACAAATTAGTTCCAACATGAAACCATGATGTAATATTGTTTTATACTGACGTTAAGCCTCCTTAAAGTGATGCTAAGTACGCTGTTTATGAATTTACGTTGAATGATTTACCATAAACAAAATTTATATTTAGTGGAGGGATTAAGATAAATTATTTATTGAGTTGACCATATTATAGGTATACTTATTTTAAAAAAATATGCGCCGCATTGAGAATATTCTCCAATTAAGAAGTCGGTAAAATCCAAGACTTTTTCGCTTACCTAAAGCTCATCATCGTCATTATCAAAATTTCAACTCATCGCCGGCTCACTACTGAATACGAGTCTCCTCTCAGAATGAGAAGGATTGGGCTATAAACCACCACGCTGTGTGCCAAGTACAGATTGGCAGACTTAACACACCTTTGAGGATATTATAACAGTCTCAGGCATGCAGGTTTCCTTACGAGGTTTTGTTCACCATTATAACAATAGTAATTTAAAGGCAGGTAGATGATTATAACAATTCGGCCTCTAACAAGTTGCGTTTGTAACGCTGATCACTCATGTAGACCTGTCAGCGGAGCGCACTATTTCACCACCTACCCATGTAATCTCTTAAATAGATACATAACTAAAATCAAATAAAAGCTTGATAAATACACAATACGGATTACACGTAAGGCGAGACACGCAAGCCATTACAAACAATAGATAACATTCCTAAAACACAAAGTAAACAGTGAATGATTGTGGAATGTTTAAGGTGTGGTATCAAATCATTTTTCACGAACACCAGTCGCCTGATAGTAGCTAATGCTTTACCACTTCGTTGCACAGGGCTCGACCGCGATTCTAATAGATAGGAAATGAAGACAGATTAACCTTGCGTGGCATCATATTTTCTTTACCACGATTTCGCATAACTCGAAAACTTATACCAACGACTTATTACATGTTTTAAATATCATAGACTTATACGGTTTTCATTGGAGTCTTTCTGTGTGAATCGTCGTCGTTGTCGTCTGTATGAAACCGTTTTGTTTCACACATTTTTTTCTAGGGGTGTTAAATGGACTCGTAGTATGAAATACTATAAGCAGTAGCCAACATCTACTTGTTTAAAGTGTTTTGGAAGACTATAAAAACACATTCTAGTCTGCAAACAGTGGCGGTGGCGTCAAAAAATTGCGATCAAAAAAGTCAGAGGAATGCGGAAGCTACTATAACTTAATATCGCAATGTAGTTAAATTAGATTAGAAAATGGTCATTCATTTCGTGACATACTTCTCAGTTAAGTTATTGTATAAGCGGTGATAGTCTAATGATGTAAAAACCCGGCTTCTGTTAGGGTGATCGGGGTTCGAACGCTATGTCACTATCAGAAAGTAGGTATATGGTAAAATAAATGTGTTATGCTTTAAAATAAATTCAGTTTTAATAAGAACTTTCTTGAGCTTTATAGAGAACCTTTACAAAGAGTAAGGGTATAAGATAAATTTGCTTTATGAAATATACTTTAAAGGAAAAGCAGTTTCTACCTAAAGATATTATTTTCTAAAGTCAAATTTATATAATACTAGCTGATGCCCGCGACTTCGTCCGCGTGGTTTGGCGGGACCCTCGAACCCGATTGCAGCGCCCCTTACCGGGTCCAATTGTGAATATAAACCATCCCGGGGTCCAGACAAACCCAACAAAAAAAGAATTAGCGAAATTGGTCCAGCCGTGTCCCGCTCTGAACCTCGAACCCGATTGCAGCGCCCCCTACCGGGTCCAATTGTGAATATAAACCATCCCGGCGTCCAGACAAACCCAACAAAAAAAGAATTAGCGAAATTGGTCCAGCCGTTCACGCGTGATGCCGTGACCAAGGGAAATAGGGATTCATTTTTATATTATACCCCTATTTCACCCCTTCGGGGGTGGAATTTTGAAAAACTGTGAGACACATATGTTTTCATTTTCTACCCGCAGCTCATATATCAAGTTTCATGGCTATAACTTGAGAAATTAAGGACTTTCATACAAACTTTCAACCCCTATTTCACCCCTTCGGGGGTAGAATTTCGGCATAAAAAGTATCCCATGTCCTACCTCGTAGTATGGGCTCAAATCGTGCCAAGTTTCGTTTGAATTCATTCAGTAGTTTCGGCGTGATGCGCGGCCAAGATACAGACAGACAGACAGACAGACAGACAGACAGACAAAAATGAAAAAAATTACAGATTTGGCTTCAGTATCGAATAATGAGTGCCCTCCAAAAAAAATTTTCAAAATATCTTCAATGTACAGAATTGGACCTGTTACAGTTTTATTATAAGTATAATAGATATAGATTTTCCCCAAACAAATATATTTGAAATAATTATTCTCATTTTTATCGCGAGCGTGATATTTTATTGTTGTTCATGTTATGTAAAAAATGTTGGCACAGAATAATATCTTAATAGTTTTTCTGAATTGTGTGATAATAATTTAATGGAGTAAGTCCCGTAAATTACTGAAGGATTTCGAGGCTTACCGGCCCATTTTGCATACATTAAAGTGTTCATAATAGATGGCATACATGTTCGTATGAACTTCTACCCTCGCCCAAACCTAATCAAATAAATGTTCGCACTTTATTGAGCCGTTAGTGCGAATTACGGATAATATTTTATAGGCTATGAAAGATATGTAAGAAGAAAAAATGTGAAGGAATTCTAGGCCTATTTTCGAATATCAGGTCAAGAGGCTTCTAACTTGAACGAGAAGAGCACTTGTGTCTTGCGGAAATCTTGCATGCAGATTATAATAAAAGTGTAGGAGAGCAGAGTTCAGGATGACTATGGTTGAAGAATTTTTCTCATGTCAAATGATAAAAATGTGTCCAAGAAAGAGATTGTTAGACTAATTGCTATAGTCTGCAAAGCGCGCTACGGATTTAAGGGCGGAACTAAAAATAATTGCGAAGTCATTAACTTGTAGGTGTAACAACCTTGCACTTGTGGTTTTTCTGACCCGTTTTCGTGCCACGTTGACGTGCGTGCTAACAATCTTCTTGATGGGCTCATGTTTACACATAATACAAGTTAATTATTGCTGTGTCTGTCTACAATAATACATGTACAAAGTTAAATTATTACCCTATTAATACTTGTTAACATTTTTTATTCATTAAATTCGGAAGCATGTTGTGCATGAATTTCTCATGCAATCAACCAGAACTATATACCTACTATTATTAACCTTGCCGGGCCTGTAATACATTTTTTATTTCAATTTAAGTATTAACAAATTTTTCTTGTGAACGGCAACTATTTAGAAAATTTACGTATAAAATTTTGGATCTGAAGTTTATTAATTTTTAGTTATTATAATACAAGTCATACTATTCGAGTAGTTTTTATAGACAAAATCTAAAATAGTATTTTAATTGATAAAACGGACATACCCTGCTTTAACCTTAAAACCTAAATTAATCGAACATCGATATTTATCTTCGTCTAACAATGATGAAAGTTTCATCAAAAGGGTTGAAGGCGCGCCACTGTGAAACGCGATGTTCAAAAATTTCGTTGACTTTAGTTTGCGAAGCAAAAAAAATCTTTCACACTTTTTTGAATAATCTGATTTAGAAGTTAGGTTGGGATAACCCACTCAGGCGTCCAGCGAAACCGCGGACTGAGAAGTTCGAAATGACATTTCCACGAGACGAAGTAAATCCAGATTTGTTTGGTAGACTGACTTTCTAATTCCGCTGGAGAAGTTTGTGAAACGTATACCGTGTTCACTAGACCTGGTTGCAACCGCGAGCACCCTATTTCAATCCGTTTCGGAAACTTGTTCTGGTAAATTAACTGGTTTTATAATCAGAGAACATTTTGATTAATTCGCGCCGCAACGAAACAAAGTTTCGTATGCTAAAAGGAGATCGTTGTATGAATAGGATCATCCTGATAATATATTTTGAGCACCCCGAAAGAGTTTGCCATTAGTCTGACCCTTTGTTTTCTATTTTATGGCAGAGATTAAACTTGTTAGACTTAAATCACAGAAAGCGGAATTTATTCTGTACTGCCGTTATTTAAAAAAGAGAACTAAGAAATAATTATTACTTAATACACTAATTAAAACAAATCTATGAAGATATAGATATATGATAAAACATAGATGGCCCCTTGGTTCGATAGAAAATCAAACGCTGACAGAACAGCACTTGCGTTAGGTACCATAACAACGTACTTGAATGAGAAATCAATGTCAAGTGGCCGCATAATCATATGTCGCGCTTGCGAACGATCTTGCGGTGAACACATAGAATATGGTACATAATGAGGGTGATTTTTATGCAAGAAATGTAGCCAAGTAGTCAATTTGGCATACTTCGCAAAAATTGGCATCACAGAATGGACAGATGGTAGCGCTTTTTATCTCTGATGATATCACGAAAATTGCAGCTCAGTTGCCAGTTATTACAATTTAATTCAATCTTGCTTTTAAAGAATTGCTTCTTTTATTATGTTTTTTCGCATTTTGTGCGTCGGTTTTACTGCAGTTACGGAATACAAATTGTATTTGAAATTATGAAAGAGGGAGTAGATTTAGCATGTTACTTTATTTTGATCACAACTTACCTACTTATTCTTTTTCATTAGGTATAGCATGCTACCTAGTTTAAATATTTACAGTAGGCATAATCTACTCATTTCACTTATTTTTTTCCTCGAATAGTTTATTTTTTATTTTTTTATACACTACAAGTAAGCCCTTGACTGCGATCTCGCCTGATGGTAAGTGATGATGCATTCTAAGATAGTAGCGGGCTTACCTGTTAGTGGCATAGCAGTTATGTTACACCCATACATACATAAATTCCCAAATTGACCCTATCGGGGATCGAACCCGGGACCTCCGCACGTTAAGACAACAGCGCTCAACACTGCGCCACGGAGGTCGTCAAAATTTATTTTATTTAAGTACAGTTGACTAAATGTGCCTCTATTCTAAATCAAATGTCACTATTCGTTGGATCCAATTCTCCTAAAAATACTGTATAACAGGAACAAATTTCTTAATACCAAGATACTAAAGAGAGTTGACAAATATGAAAGCAGGCTGCTGGCTTCCGTAGTATATTTCGTAGTGTTACGTTTCAAATGTGACGCTTAGGTGCAGTATTTGCCACCTCAGAAAATAGGGTCACCCCTCGCCTAAAACCATCTTAGGTAGGTATACAAATTAATAAAGGTGTACCTCTAATTTTGGCCGAGGATTTCACTTTAAGTGCGTTACCTCTTTAAATAAGATCTGTTGAATATTAAATAGGGTAAGTATTAAGCTTTTAATAAAGTCTCTTGGGACTGAGCGATTATAAATCTTAAAATAATTCAGCGACAGCTTTGGAATAAACAATGACGACCTGTTGAGAGCGAATGATTTTGAGACTGTATATTATATTTACCCGGTTGGGAAATTTTAACATAATTTCAACTATTTTATGTAATCAGCAATATTATCAGCAATAATTTATCTGAGTCAAAATTGTTAACATACATAATTTATAGATGAGCAAAATAAGTAAGCCGATTCTTGATTTAAATTTGGAGGGTTATCATTATTTAAATCACTTTTTACACTTCTGGAACATTTTCGGGACACAAGTGCTTACTCCAAAAGATAAAATTATTCACACATAGGGATAATTCATGCATAGTATTCGTCGGAAGGCAGAACGGGTAGCTTACTAGGCAATCAGCAGGGCGTAGCAGGCTTTATTAACCAGTCAGGGCGGTGCGGGCCTACCTAATCAATCGCCGCTTGCGTGCCTACCGCGCTATCTGTCTTGACGATTGGGGAAGATAACTACAGATAGAGGCCACAGGATTGGTATCGTATACGAAAATGACCAATTTATAAAATTAACTTTTGCGTTTATCTTCGTAACTGCCAGGAAACAGAGGCATAAATCTGTAGTGCCTTGAGTTTTTCGTATTCTGATAATAAAAGAGTAAAGTATTTTTATTGCTCCACCTTCTGGTGAAATTTGCTTAATAAATTTATGTTTTTTCTAGTATGTCCGTATAATGTTTTGATAGCCATGATTACGAGTTTGCCTAAACATAAAATTTTGTTTCAGATTTTTTTTATCATGATTGTGATTAGATCACGAGCAAGATACACAATAAAAATATATTTTATAAAAACTCAGAAGCGAAAAATTGTAGCTTATAAAGTTATCAAACTCAACTTTTATATTATAAAATCAAATAAAACACATTAGAAATAAAGGATGAAATACGAAGACATACGAGTTATTTATTGCTCTCGCGTTTTATACGCAAAATCTAAAATTTAAGTCTAGATCGTCTTTATGCATGACAACAAAGTTTGTTAAAGCAATGAAAAATACTTTATACACTTTAAAATTTTCTAGTTTTCCATAAATCACCGAACACTGAACGCCAGTGAGGGTGAAGTTTGAAAGTAAAGTCGGGTAAACTCATAGCGGAACTTTCTATGAGATTAAAGTCATAATTTACTTGATGAGATGGTGTTATGTTGTTAAATATGAAACCCTATTAAAAGCGCCAAATTCTTTCTTTCTTTTCTTAAATGGGAGTTTGTAAAAACTAAGAACGGCAAAAATCTTCTAAGCCGAGATAATTCGCAACGCAGACGGGCACTGTAGCCGTACATTTCGAAGATAACGAAAGGGACCGGGTTATTAGCGTCAACGAGGATTTGAGGCCCAGTTTATGCTAACCGATACCCTGAAGATATTTACAAAACAGCTAAGCGGCAATCTAGATGAGCAATGAAAAAAAACGCCTTAACCGCAGTAATCCATGCGGAATGCCCTTTTAAAGCCTCACAATTTAATGCTAAGTATAGCAATTTCAAGACGACGATGAGCCGGTTCTCGAGAGGGTTGAAAAAAATGATACACAGCAGGGTGCTAGGGAGGGGGGCAATCACGGTTAGTTAGAGAGGCAGCTGCTCCCGACCGCGATAACACTTAAGGTGTTCTGCAGAATTCCGTACTACCTTCAAGTTGTTGCGGTAAATCGAAACACAAGTTCAATCGAGGTAACTTTACTGTACCAGTTTGTCTAGTCTTCATGCGTTCAATATCGCTGCAATGCTTTATATGACGTTATGTTATGGATAAAGTAAATCTAGTATATCTACTTTCTTCTTATATTGTGTAAATAAATAATTATTGTTTTTCTTTACTTAAAGCAAAATTTCACGTCACATTGAGCTGCACGTGCACAATATTGCGTTTTCATAGAGTATGTGTCCGAATGAGTGCCAGACTCATGTAAAAAAACATTTATTGAAATTTAATAATGATGAAAGAACGAATCGTTTGTTTTCTGGTTTAAAACATGAAAACATGAAACTTCTCGTGATAAGTAAAGAGGAAGTGTCATCTTTAGGTACTTTTTACCACAAGATGTTTCATTTCTAGGTCGTCGAATCCCTTCTACCTATTTACACAGAACGTTTTGTTTCTTCATTGCAATACACTCACTGGCCTAGCCTTGGGTCTGGATTCTGGAATACCTTTCCAAAATCTGTATTTGCTGACCGGATATCTTCAAAACAAGAGTGGCTCTGCTAAACGAACATAAGTCATTGTGTTAACTGATAACGACCATGTTTGATCGCATCATCTGTTTTCTCACCCGTTGTCTTAGGTGAGCGACGAAAACGACACGACGCAACGTGACGTGTTACGACTGCATAGAAAATGATAAATTTATTTAAGTACACCACGTAAAGGGTCAGCTACTGTTTGATACCGCGTCACGATGGTTATCGCTGAGGTGGGTCATTTTTTTTTTTGTTAGGCCTTGACTACGATCTCACCTGATGTAGTCTAAGATGGCCTCAGGCCTCAGGCCCTGCCTAAGTTTGTCATTTTTCATGCAGTCGTACCTCATATACCATAGTCAATTGTGTGATACCTTCATTATGGTTTTTAAATTAAAATCTACATAATCTGAAGCAATATTTTGAACATAGCAAGCCCGGAGAATAAACGCTAAAGCCCTCGCTTTAAATTATTATGTGCGTGTATCTCATTTAACGTAAACAACTATACAGATAATATTTTCACATAAAAATGTGGACCTGTTTTTTGTTTGCGAACTCATTTGTTTATTGCAGTTATTTGTGCCGTCGTTTGAATAATAGTGACGTTTTTACATTGTCGATAGCTAAAAGATTGCTTTATATTTTTCAGCTATAAGAGGTTATTCAGCTTACATAATATTATTTTCTCAAACATGCTTGGAAATGTGAGCATTATTTTGACAACCTTCTTCGAGATAAATCGAAATTGCTGTACTGGCCACATACATGTGAGCAGCGGCCGACTAAAGTTGTATGAAAATCCATATCTGCCGTGGTTTACCGGCCAAATAAATTACATAGTAAATTCATATCTGTCGTGTAATTTAAAAATGGAACGATCTTTTACTCCGAAACATAGCAACCAAGGAGGTAACTTATCAAAGGTTTTATTTAAATTTCGAACTAGCTTGCAAATAGAAAGCATGTTTATTGAAAAAAAAAAACAAATGAACACTTTAACGCGGGAAAAATTATTTTTGTTCGTTGTTCGTCATTGATTTTGAAATGTTTTTGACAAAATGAGTTCAAGTGAAGACAATGAGTGTGGTGAAGACAATGAGTGTGATGAACACTTAGTTTTAATTTCCGCGCATTATTTGAGAAAAGCACTATACAAGCCTTGGCCACAACTAGGCATTGATGGACTTACGTAGGTATGTGTGCCTCGGCTTCGCCTCGGCCCACATTTACACGTTCGTCCTTCAATGCCTGTTTTGCTGGTCGCTGCAGTAATGTACTATATTGACTGAGTTCCGCTGAAATATTATTTATCTCAACCATCTTTTTTGTGGTGAAATCCAACGTGGATACCATCGTGCATTGGGACATTTATATCTGTCGGACTTTTACCGAATAAAACCCCACAGTGATCCACGCATCGCCCGGTAGGAACTCGACTTTGTCTTTTAAGGTATAGCCCCACTTGAGATACACGGAGCGGCGCGGCACGTAGCGGTAAATATTATTTGTATGAGTTTGTACGGGCCGCGTTGCGCAGTGCATCTCCGTGTCGCGTCGCTTAATGGTCCGGCACCATAAAACCTTATTCAAATAATATTTGCCGCTACGAGCCGCGCCGCGCCGAGCATCTGTAGTGGGGCTAGTCCTTAACACAGATTCCAACAAGTTAAGTTAGTTCAAAAATCGGTTTAGCATGATATGAATTTCTCGTGGACGCATCTATGTACGAATTGATACATACGAATTACAGCACAAAAGAAGTAAAGGGCAACTGACAGTTGACTAGTAGAAACCTAGCAATAATGTGTTATAGAACTAATAAAATTGTGTCATTAAATATGATAATTTATGTATTTGCCTATGCTATTCTCGAGGTCACGTAGATGTTGTTTACTGATATATATGTATTTGGAGGAACAGCCAACAGCTTCCGTATATGACCCAATAATCGTAGGTGTTGTATTCGTCGTAATAGCCTTTACTGAATTAATTAGCGGTATCGTTCGCAGAGGCAGGTGTGCGCGAGGCTTTACAGCGCCATTATACTGGAATACATGAGGGTGAAGCGCTTGAGCGATTGCCTACGTAGTTACGTACAATTCAATCGTGTATTCCAAGCTAATATCGAATGTTAATTGAGAAAGTTAATAGATTTCTTTGATATGCAATTGTATCATACAAAATTTTCGAAAGTTATTGTTTAACTCCCTTTCAATAGATTTCTTGCTTAGTTACAATTTCCAAATTCTTTAGTATGGGATTCAAAATAACTATTTTTATCAATATCACATAGTGAGTAGATAATTTTAGTGTTCATTAATGTTTTTACCTTAGTTAATTATGTAAATAGAATTTGCTCTGCTTTCATAAGTCCTAATGGATTTTATTAGTACATAATTTGATTCATTGTCACAGTCTGATAAATCTAAAGTCATAAGCTTGCCTCGATTAGCAATGTAATATCCGAATGAACCACGTTCATTTAATATAACCGAGTCGATAATCAAATCGCTTTTCGAATAAATGGAGCGTAGACGAATCAATATCGTGAATTCAATTTACAATTCAACGTACATCACTGACGTATCAATTGTTCAATCTAAGTGAAGACTGATAAACGCAGATCCGATGATCGCCCCCGATGAAAAAGACGAGAGATTCATCGATAGAATGCGCGAGTCCCAAAGTGAAAAATGTACATTTGGATAGCATTAATTCGTTTAATTTCCGGTGAGAGGCGGCGGCGAGAGGGAAGAGTCCAGATTAATTCAGCGCTGAGGCTGTTACAGATAAGGACACTGAAATAAATTGAAAATGTTCAGAGATTGATTTGAATACTCACTGGGATATATCGGAGGTGGTCGTCGCTTACTGAGAAATCACACTTTATTACCTACTCGATGTACAGAGATATGGAAAAATGATTGAACTAATAATAAAATATCCATTTACATACACTGTATTATGTTAAATCTTGAAATACGTGGGTATCTACACAAGGAAGCATTTCCTAAACGTAAATATGTAATTTAATAACAAAACCTAGTATTTCGAAAGCGATACTAAACCTAAATTAAGACATTTACGGTGCTGCTACGACAATTTCGGTGTTTCCCTAATAGCCAAATCGGATGATTGTCTATTAAATCGCTTATAAAATGGTTAAATTAATGCAATCGACGCAAGCGAGCTGAGATGGGACATCGTTTGGGGCGCTCGTGATTCGAATGTCAAATGAACTAGAGACGCACCCTCGCCAAGACCTTTGGACCTGACTGTACTGCCGAACGCTCGACCCGCCATTTACATATTGCGATTTTGTATCAATAACAATTGAAAGATGGAAAATCATCTTTGCGTTTAACAGTTTGAATACGAAACGGAGAACTTGGAGATTTTATTGCAATCCTAGGTAAGAATAGGCGTACAAGTACGAGTATGTATGTAGGTATGTGACATAGCTCAACGATGGACTTCACAGTGATTGTGAAATTCGGAGAATCAAAACGTTCCAACGTGCAACAAATTGATTGCCCTGTAGAGGCGCTCGACAAGCACCAAGCTCGACGTCCGATTGGTAATAGCGCATGCTAAACTTATTAGCCAAACGGAAAATGCTATTAGCCAACGTACTGCTGTCCGTCCTCCCGTGAAACTTTATTCGTGTGACAGAGTTGACAGCATTGCACGTAAGTGATTGTTGCAACCAATCAAAAGCTTAATTCGCAAGCTCAAAGAGACTGAATGAAACTGTAAACTAGTTTTGATTAAAAAGTCCAAAAGTACAGACGTGACTAGGTAGCTACTCTAGCTAGCTAGTGGACTCAGTTAGTTCAGTTTTAATTCGAAAAGATAACACTTGTCGACATCCAGTGAAAAGGCCGCTTCCGAAACGTTAAAACAATTTATCCTAGGTAATCCCGGAGTGTCAGATGATAATAAGACTGACATTTAGAGCGAGCCGGCGGCGTCGGTTAATTCCACTGCGGCAGTGGCGACCGATTGTGACATCAACTAAACCCTGTTGCCGCCTATAAACCCATCAGGTGCGAGCTGCCCAATCTAATATCGGCCAGGAGCAGAGTGCCTGTTCACTTAATTCTATTTGTTTCATAAACGGATTGCATTTAATATCAGTCCATATTTTGATTATTAAATACTACAAAGCAGGATTTATTCAGGTCGTTTTTCGTAATTAACACAAAGATAAATATTTATTCTCACCAAAACGTGATAGATAGACGTCATCTATAACAAATCGTGGAGGTATCATTCATATTAATTTGGGTCGTTCTAGTAATTACGACTAAAATTACTAACGAATATTTTGTACACCATAATTTGGTGAAACAAAACGTCAACTAATCTTACTTTAAAGTGACGTCACGTTTTTGTAACTATGACTTGTTATATAAATAGCACACAGTATACATGTGGCTGTATTTTGGATCGTCGTCGTCAACGGATAGACATCATTGGCTGGACATACCTAGGTCTCTTGGAGGGACTATCAAATGCCGCTGCCTTTACCTAGATCCAGTGGCTCCGCAGTCATTCGTCTACCTAGGGCTAAGGTATCTATCTGCCAGCGCTGCGCTACATTTTTAGACCCCAACGTTCTATCCAAGTAATTAGTTAGAACTAGGTATGTGCCCATTGCCACGACAGCTTAAAGAAACTTCGAGCATAACTCTCTACATCACTCGCTGAATGACCCTGAGCTTTCAGAGGCTCATACCAAGCGAGAATATTATTATCTCGGATCCGTGTGTCATCTCTTGGTCTTCTTATTTTGCAACAAATTGTCATAATTGTAAAAGAATAGTTTTTTTAAATTATCCCTTGTACTCATGATAATAATATTTACTTTATTACTGAATACTTACTATAATATGAAAGAAGATAAATCTACCGACTATAGATATAATATATCTAAGTATGTTTTTATTACAAGAAAGACGGCGTCATTTTCCGAAGCCATTAGCTAAGAATACAAACTGGTATTCCATTAAAACTACGCGATCCATATCCCTAGCAGAACGAACGCAATTATTCGCATTCAGTCAACAAAGACATGGAAGCACAAAGAGACCATTTCATAAGTTAAAGCACACTGACGATAGTTATCCGAGTCCAACTAGTGATGCAGAAAATCCGTAGAGTACACTTTCCAACTATCCAATGTACGTCTTCGAAATCTAATCCCTTACTACTGACTGCCAATTACTGTCAGCTTCGAATTCAAATAATGACTATTCAAATCTCGTTTAACGTTTATCGTTACACATTAATTTAGCTGAAGTAAATATCTTTTTGAAAGCCAATTTACGAATAAAAACAAGCATCTTTACTGCAAAGTGGGTTGATGGGGCTAAGGAGGTTTAAGCCCTTATTATGAATATTACAAAAAATACCACCTGTGCCCACGGAGACTAAAAATAATACGCGGTAAATTTTCAGGCATTTAGTCGACATTTAATTGCAACTTTTACATAAATAATAATAAAATTTTTGGTCTGTTATACAATTTTCGGTACTTAAACCAGAATTTTGTTATTTTAACACAATATTATATTAGGTTAGATAACAAAGTCATATGGGGCGTGCTCCCTAGACGCAACCCTGACGCAAACGTTTCGCACGGATTGTCTTGTCTGGTTCGTAGTGTTTTTGCTCCACCGTAGACCTACTAAAAAGTATTTTAAGAAATTGTAACAAGGACTTGAAAACACTAATTATACTCACTCAAACAAGTTCATTTGTCTTCAGTTCCGATACAACCTTTGTTTCTTATTGCTATACCAAACAAAAAGGAGTAACGGCTGAATACTCCACATACAATATTGTCTTCAGCTCAAACAAAGAAAAACTAAAGAAAGAAATAAGCAGTATCGAGTGTTGAGTGAATAATATGAATTTCATAGTAGCGGTCGCACTAGATCTTGGCCACACAATTCCCTGTGAGGATTACGGCCTAGAAAGAAAAGTAAGACGATTAATCCCACAGGGTACCTACAGGAAGGGAGAATTTATTATAAAACGTTTTAGTCCGAGGCTTTAAAATGCACCGGTGTATACAGAATGTTATCGATGCGGTAGCCGCGGGAAGATATTTATGTTGTTTCCTTGTTTATTACGCTGTGGACTTTATTGAATTGAAATTGCTCAGTTTATTAGACACTGAGCGAAGGTATTTCGTGTAATTTGAATCGCTCCTTCTTTGTAAATTTAGTTAGTTACTCGTTTTTATATATTTAAACATTTTAATGGGGATCGTTTTTTATAGTACTTTTTGCGACTTTAAAGCAACTTCATTGTACTTAAATGTGAAATGATATTGCAAAAAATCAATACTTATAAGTCAGCAAAAAGATATTTCAAATTAGGTATATTACGTAGTTATAGAGTCATGAACAATAACGAGTATAATATTATAAGCAAAAGGATTAGAATAACATTTGGTTAGCAGTATGTGAAATGTGAATGCAGTTATAAAATAAAAGAAATCCTAAAAACTACTTCACCAGTTTTATTACATTTTGATACCTAATCTCTACATATCGTGAGTTTCAATCCCATTTCCACGGAAAATCACACGATACGTCAAGGAATAATCGCACGTGGAACATTTTCTAGAATCGCGTGACGAAAAGAACAAATACCCATTTTTAGTAGAAATTGTAAAAGGTTATTCATTGTGTATCGATTATTTTTATGTAGCTCCACTAAATTTAAGTACACTAGGGTACACTTAATGTCAGGCCCTCACCTGCCTAAATGTCAGTCAATAAAGCCTATTAAGGCTGGCTAGGGGTTTATTAACTAATTCGATTCGTTCGAAATCATATATTAACAAGTAAAAGTTACGAGTGAAAGCTTATCTTCGGTGGTATGCTTTTGATTCTATTATTTATCCGTAAAGTGCGATATTAAACAAAGTTGTCATTAAGATTTTTTATTCATAAGTATTATATTGGTTTGGATATTTTTATTTGGTACAGAAAGAATACTTATAGACTTAGTAGAGATAATCTTACTTGAGGACTAATCATAAGAGTTCATCACTTTTGGTCATGTAGGTATTTTCTTAAAATACCGTCTGATAATGACATAATAATATAGACTAAGGTAGTACGTACCAGAATCTATATAACTTTTACTACCATCTCAACAAAATACATGAACAAAAATAAAATAAGTAAAACATTCTCTAGTACACTTCATATGACAATACTCCACAAAAGTGCCCTCTTGTGAAGAATACTGGAGAGCACTTGACTCATTTTGGCCTGTGTCAGAGTGAGAAACTCATATATATATTTAAAAGTTAAATGTACCTAATAAAAGATCAAAAATCAATCTCCATAAAGCCGAATTTAGTGAACTCCGTAAGTTCACGTCTAGGCCATTTGCTAATAAAAACAATACCACTTACAAATCCATTAATGTAACGTCGGCATTACGTTCTAATTTAATCCTATATTTCAGTGTCAAATTAGTGACACTAAACCATAGGAATATCAGCCACAGTGACATTTCTAAACACAAGGGGGACAAAATAAATGGATGTGATATTTAGCGAATGCTTAAACGACCTTGGCTCTAATGTGGGGAAGGTTGCTTCTCCAATTATGTATTTTAATGATACCATGGATAAGTCAGCATAACAATGCTTTGGGATGCTAAGTTTGACGACACATTAACGTTATAATATTAATTTAACAGAAATAATTATTATTATGCTCATTGTAGTATAATATGATATCCATAACATTTCCATACAAATATTATAAATGCCTGTCTTTCTATCGCCTAAATGCAGAATATTCAATACGGAAAATCTGCCACTCTTTCACGGTCCATCTCTTAGACCGATTTCTATGAAATTTGACACGAAGATAGATCGTATTTCGACGAAGAACGGATTTATCCCCGAAAAGCACAGAATTTCCACGATAACTTCATAGTTCTATATATCCACGCCTACCTACTAAGTCACGGGCATCTACAAATTTTAGAATTGTTATAGATAAACCAAAATAACAACAAACAATAAGCGTTTAAATGTAATAGGAAAACTTAATACAACTTAAATAACTTACAGTTTGAAACTATCTAGACAACGATACAAAAGTTTTAGTTGAAGAACCACACACAGGGCGGAGAGCGTTAGAAAGTGACGTCACGACTGACGGTGTAAATAATTACTCTGTCGAACACACCTGCCGGCGAAAGAAAATTAAGCGAAACGCAATTTGACTGAGTGATAAAGCACCTAGCGCTGGATCAGTTTAATGAGGAGTTACGGACGAAAAATTGTTCTTGATTAATTTATAATCTCATTCCCATTATTAGCGCCTGCCATTAATTGCCCTGTAATTATTCTTCTCGTAATAATCCTGGTGATGTGTTGAGGTTATATAGTTAATTGTTAGATGATTAGAGTAAAATTCAAAGTCCTGACTGACTGACTGACTTATATATCAACGCACAGCCTAAACCGCTGGGGCTAGAAACTTGAAATTTTGACAGTGGGTTCTTTTTGTGACGTAGGCGCTCACTAAGGAAGGATTTTTCAAAATTCCGCCCCTAAAGGGGGGGAAATAGGGGTTGAAAGTTTGTATGAAAGTCCGTCATTTCTCAAATTATATCCATGAAACTTGGTATATAAGCTACCGGTAAAAAAATAAGAAATACGTGTTTCACAGTTTTTGAAAATTCTACTCCCAAAGGGGTAAAATAGGGGTTAAAAGTTTGTATGAAAGTCCTTCATTTCTCAAGTCATAGCCATGAAACTTAGCATTTGGGCTTTAAGTTAAATATGCAGAAGTACGTGTTTCACCATTTTGAAAATTCGACCTCCAAAGGGGTAAAATAGGGGATGAAAGATTCTATGAAAGTCCTTCATTTCTCAAGATATTTTTCAATTTATATTAACGAAACTTGGTATTTTGGCTTTCAGTCAAAAATAAAGAAGTATGTGTGTCACAGTTTTTCAAAATTCCTACCCCAAAACGGGTAAAATAGGGGTTGAAAGTTAGTATGAAAGTCATTCATTTTTCAAGTTAAAGCCATGAAACTTGGTATTTGAGTTTTCCGTTAAATATGAAGAAGTACCAACGTGTTTCGCCATTTTTGAAAATTCGATCCCCAAGGACGTTATATAGAGAGTTTGTCCTTCAATCACGCCGCAACAGTGCAACGGATCAACGTGATTTTTTGCATGAATATAGCTGTTGAGAACCGGGAGAGTGACATAGACTACTTTTTATCTTTTTTATTCCGGAAAATTAAGGAGCCCCTGTGGGGAAAAAAAGAAAAACTTAAACCACGCGGACGAAGTCGCGGGCATCAGCTAGTTATTTTGTAATTCAATATTATGGGTCTATGTATGTACTCTGTACCTTTTCATCTATTCCAGAGGAAGAAAGAGTTCAACTCTTTATTGTCACGTACAATTTTTCCAGCCCAGGTTCCAGCGTTTTATTCTGCCAAAATGAACTATGTTCTACAAATAACATTGTTATCTAGGACAAAAAGCAATGTTACGATACCATTGTGAAACACACACGCCCCGCAATGGCTTTTATGCGTTTCTTGCATGATTACCCCTCTTAAAGACATTACTTAGATTAATCAAGAAGTCGAGACGTCGTAAAAAGGGACTCTTTTATACATATTACTTATCAGATTGCTTTTATTTTAGTAGCATGCTCCTGATAGTTAACGTTTATGTCCACAAAATAGAAAAATACTGCTCTTGTCGCAAATATTGCGGCACCTAAATTGCAAAGGTAACTACGTCCCGGGTGTTTATTGACAAATTCATAAACATTGACTCACGCATAAAATGGTGGCGCTCCGTGCTCCCAAACGTGAACGAGCAAACACGTTCCATATTTTCATGGGATTCAAATAAAAATAAAGTAGATAGCCTGGGAACGGTCTAATTTAATATGAACGGTGGACATGTCGTCATGTGGATGATGTACCTGTTTTCATTTTATTGCTTAGAAGGACTGAATACAAAAATGTTACACGGGCGGCCGTTTGTCAGCTGTTAAACAGTTTTGTTATTGCCGGACGAACATCGCCCGTTCTATTTGCATAATTGAACGGCCACTTGGAAGCACCACCATTGTTATACTCTGCCGTACCATTTGTCAGATTCGCCGTATCATTTATGCATGTCGCTCATAACGAGAACCGCGCCATTTTTCTGGTCTTTCATTATTATGCTCTTTATTCTGATAGATACTGATTACTAAGCCTAAAAGTAGATCGTATAAAATTGTGGGCTCCGTGTTTTATTATGATCAAGTGCTTTATAAGATCACAAAAGAGAGCTTAATATTTTTAGACCCACACAAATCTAACCGATAATGGTCGCATTTAGAAAATAACACCGATAACTTGATAATTAAATGTTTTATAATAAATATTTTGTGAAGTAACCATAGCGGAAATGGTTCTTGTTAGGAAGGCAAGGCAAAACCTGTTCGTAGTATCACTAGAAATGTTAGTCGTAGGTCATCAGCAACATCTAAGTAGGAAAGTTTCCAACTGCAATCAAATGCTATAATCGCCTTTGTTTGTGAAATAACTAGGTGAGTAGACGCATCGCCCGATCAGATCAGGGAACAATAAAAGAGCCATAAAATCTTGTAGTAGTACACAAAAAGTAGGCGTTATCTTAAAGGCGTAAATGTTTAATGGCAGAAGCCACTTGGAAGTCTGTGCGCGATCTAAATTTTAAACTGATGACTTTAACCGTTACACGGAAATAGCTACTTGAGGTCGTGAACTGTTGAGCACTTAAAAGAAACGCTATAAAACATTCCCGAGCTAAGAAATACAAATGTATGTAAAAATCTAATTGCCCATTACAGTGATTATGTAGTTAGTTCTTTATCTTCATTACAGAGCAAATAATATGTAGTTTAAATTTGTCAGCCCTTGATATACAATATTTATTCTAATCCATGAATTGTTTTGAAACAAATGGAGGATTATGAAGTTTTTTTTCTATTAAATTAGAACTATTAACAGGTGGTTTAAATACGAAATTAAAATTTAAATATAGTAGGTATTTATTGTTTCTAGAGTTTGACATCTATTATTGTAGACCATTGACTTTCGGCACAGAAGGTTAGATAATCTAAACTTGTCTTTAAAACGTATCGTATAACGTATCATTTCAAATCAAATCAATTAAAATATTTTTTTTATATAAATAAACTTTTAGAAGTGCTAGCCTATTAAAAATACTATTAGAGTTTTAGGGAAAAAAAATTATAGTAAAAAATATATAATAGTAGAGTTAAAAATAGTAAGCACTTTGTCCGTGATAATATATCAATTATTTTAAGTATTGAAAACTAAATTGTAGTATACCGTTACGTGTAAAATTGTATAGGGCAGATTATAATTTATAGTAACCCCCGGTGTTGTTTTGAATTTAGTGGCAATAGTGGACTACATTCTACTCGTATATAATATTATGTGTATTTTACAATCAATTTAGAAACAGAACTTGGTGACAAAGCTCTGAAAAGCTCAAATAAATTGTACGCAGTGCTGCATATCATAAAGAACTCATTTTAAATTCTTTAACAAATCTCATTTTCATTCCATAAGAAAAAGAATTGCGCAAAATAAGGAAAAAGAGAGAAAAGCAGGTCATACGATGGTTGGTACATTTTTTTCTTTAATGTAAAGAGAACATAATGATTGTATGTTGCTATGCATCAAAACATCTGTTCCTGTTTCTTTTTTAAAATTCCGAACCTTTTCCCTGAATGGGATTTCTTTGTGTGAATTTTTTCATATTTTTCTTATTTTCGATGAAATTAATCGAGAGTCTTTGCGGACATCAATCCAACCCCAGGGCATTGTTAGGAGTGATTACAATATTGTTTTTTTAAGCAAAATGTTAATTTTTATTAATGAAAAACACTCATTCTCTACGCACTTTGAAGTATTTTTTTGTTTCGTCAAGAAATATTTTACAGCACCATTAACACTTTTTTTGTTTGAGTTAAATGACGTCCATTTTTAAGACTTTTGGGCACAATTATTTCTGTCTAAGTTTGTAATTTACTTCAGTCACAAAAAAGGGATTTTTTTGCTTTTGAATAAGCTTCGAATGTGTTCATAACATTGTCAGAAAAACATGAACAATTCTCAAAACATGAACAATGAAGCAATCTTTAATTGGGGTGTGTTAATAGATCAATAAAAGCTTGCTGAAGCCACGGTGATGGGCATTTTCAATTTTCTGCTAGATATTACCAAGCGCTTGCTGCTATCATAAAAAGCCAGATAGTACTGGACGCTTGACTCTATCAAAGCTATTAATAGTATATTTATTGCAAATAAAAATTTGTTTTCATATCACTTATAGAGCAGCAATATTGCGCAAAAAGAATTACTTTTACGATTAAAATGAGTGAAAGGGTATATAGCTAATATGTATTGTTATCTTAAAATATTCGTTATTTCCAAGAACCTACAGCAATATAAATCTTACAGAGAGGCTGCGGCCGTAGCTAGTTAGCATCCTAACGGCAACGATGTGCCGCCAAGCGATTTAGCGTTTCGGTATAATGCCGTGTAGAAAACCCCCTAGGTCTGGAAAAAAAATATTGAACTGCTATTGTATCTTGATCTTGGTGTTTGTCTGTAACGCCATTGTTGAATAATAGTAGTTTGTGATATAAGGGCGGTAAATAGGTTTTTACATACGAGTTGACTAATGTCAGCCCGATGACGCCAGTCGAGGGCTGACCATCGTCACGAGTTTGTTAAAACCTGAACGCCTGTGTATCACACAATATTTTTCAATACATTTGTGAGAAAACTTGAAAATAAAACTCGAGAAGGTAAGTACAAGGTGCTCACTAGAAAATGGTTTCTCACGCCCGTACTTATTTCGAGATTTTTGGCGGCTATTAATAGCGCGATTTTTTTCTCACATCTAAAATACCTAATTGTTGATATAATTTTATTATTCCACAACACATATACCACTCATATTATTTAATAATTTATAAGAAAAACTCAATGAAACTTTTAAAAATAGCGCGCACAGATTAAAGATTTAGTATCTACGGCGCGTTGTTGTAATGGCTTTTTAGGGTTCCGTAGCCAAATTTGGCAAAAACGGAACCCTTATAGATTCGTCATGTCTGTCTGTCTGTCTGTCCGTCCGTATGTCACAGCCACTTTTTTCCGAAACTATAAGAAACCCATACGTGTGGGGTATCTATGGATGACCTATCCATAGATCATCCATAGATACCCCAATACAATTCAAAAATGATATTGAGGTTTCTAATACTATTTTTTTCTAAACTGAATAGTTTGCGCGAGAGACACTTCCAAAGTGGTAAAATGTGTGCCCCCCCCCCCCCCCTGTAACTTCTAAAATAAGAGTTTGCATGTTTTCAATGATAACATGCAAACTTCCACCGAAAATTGGTTTGAACGAGATCTAGTAAGTAGTTTTTTTTAATAATTTAAAACTTACTACAGGTTTGTACGGAACCCTCGGTGCGCGAGTCCAACTCGCACTTGGCCGGTTTTTTAAAATGGCTTCATGGCTCTAGGTTCTAGCTCTTAACTCCCAACCTGGACTATTCAGCCTTTACTTTTTTGATTTATAATACTCAAAACAATTTTAATTAATTATATTAATTAATTAATTAATTTCATGAATTGATTTCATCAATATACATCTAAATGTTATTATTTTTTAGGTTTTTTTACTTACAAAGTCAATATCATTATGAACCTTCTTGCAAGAAAACTTTATAATTAGAAGTGAAATAGACTTAAAAAAATTAAAAAAAAACTGCAAATTTACTGCACGAGGGCAGTAAATTCTACAAATTTACCGCACGAGGGCAGTAAATTTAACTTACAAGCCCTGTTTACTGCCTCTGTAAGTGCATTTTTCGAGCAAGTGTATTGAAAATGTATTTTTCTTTCTTATGTTCAGTTTTTGATGGACAGATTTAATAAACCTCCAGGTTTACTAAGGCGCCACTTCAGGAGTGTTTAAATCCTTCCCCTTGAGTTCGGGAGGCGCCTGGCACTGTCACTAGTTAACAGCAAAGGGTCAGAATCAAGGGGTGTCGCGTGTCAGTTTATGTTCTGATAGTTTGACTGTTTTAAATTCAAATGTAAGTTAGAAATTATTAGAGTACCTACCATGTTTATTTTACATTTCATGTTTTATATAATTGATTGATTTTAGTGAAGCTTTTCTAACAAATAGTTTTATTTACAGATTTTGCGTCTTAAGGCGATTTCCGAACTGGTGGTAGAGACTTGATTTATCATAATTGACACAAGTTGTACTACGAGAAATAAATAAATTATTTATCATTTTAAGGTGTTACTCAGTAAAAAGATTAAATATATTATGTTGGTGTGAAATGAAGGGTAAGTCTTAAAAAGGATATTTATCACAAATATACGATTGCGTGTTAAAGTTCAATGTTAAACTTTTAGTGTTAATGCAGTTACTTATCTAGCTATGTTTGTACATGCTGTATTATATTTGATGCCGCTGTATTACGCAATTTGCACGACATATTGTCGCACACACATTGGGTTTAGGAGCACTAAAAGCCAGTAGGTAAACACATTTGTCAGAAAATCATCAACAGAAATGGGAACAAAAATGGTAAATGGCAAAATTAACGCCCCCACTCAACGGCGATATAACAATAACGTCTCGCCGCGTCGCATAACGGGTTTAATTTGCGAAACCATTATCATGAACATACGACTATGTTCTCGTTCTGTTGTCAATAAATCTACTTATCAGAAGCATGCGAAGCTTATTTTCAATGCGGTGCTAATTGGAGCGAAAACCAACAAGAGGCAGGTCAAAACGACCGATAGATACGTTCGTGTTACTGACTTTTAAATGGAACTGCACAGACAAGCGTGACAGGAAAAAACGTGTTTCTCCTCTAATGTGGATGTGATGTTCTGTCTTATAGCTTAAAGATGCGGCTCAAAATAGAGATGATTTTCGCGTGATGCTCGCCAAACTTCGTTTTGAAGAAGGCACACGGTGATGATGGTAGTATTATTTGCTATTAGGATGACTTGCAGAATTGCTAATGGGCGGGTATAACGCAGGTACAACGTGCGGGCGGGCACATGACTCGATTTCGTGTTTACCTATGTTGAGCAAAACACTTTTAGGCTATGAATTGTTATTGTCGATACCCCTCGAACATTTTAAACTCAACATCCTTGTGCTACAATGTTTATATGACCCAGAATTATCAATAATAGAGCGAAAAAATGTATGGGCTTGATGACAAATTAAACTAAGCTCGGGATAAAGACACGAAAACATGCTACATTAACTATGTCAATATACCTACATATTTATAGGTGGCGTCTTATTTGCTGAACTTACTTACCTAAAGTTTTAATATCGCCGCAGTACTTAAGTAAATTACTTTCGAAGTGTCTGCTGGATTCCATCGTTTACACAAAGGAAATTTCATATTTCGCGAAGACGTCTCTATAAACAGTTGAAGTTTAATTTTAATCAGTTTAAAGGTTATTTTTGATTGACGTGTAATGGGTGTTTCAGTCGTTATTCGTTTGATGCCAGTCAATTATAACGTTCTATTCGATTTGATACCCGTTTGGTCCCAGAGGCCGTCCGCTGCTCGCTTTGGCCAGCAAAGTTTAAATTAATTCTCGATTGATACATCTCGCCATTGCGCTGATTTTTGAATACCTTCCGGGCAAATTTTATGAAGATCTAGGTTATTTTTGTTTTCAGAAATAATTAAATAGAAAATGAATTTGAATTTATGGTGACTATAAATACTAGAATTAAATGACATCATACTACGAGTATATTACGAGTATAATGCATAAACGAAAAAAAATTAAACGCTTGAAAATCTAAAAAGACCCACATGAATAATAAAATTAACTAAGCTTTATTGTTTCACTCCATAGCATCATTTCGGTGAAAAAGTTCAGGTGTATTAAAAGATAGAGTTACACTTTCATCCTGAACCCCACGCGCGACAGCACCGCGGTGAAACTATGTGTTTTTTATGCAAATTTCATTTACCCGGCTGATATTCGAGCGACTGAGTAAATTCGCAGCGAATCGCGTGTGACATTTAATTGACAAGTGAGTAAAATGTGTAAATGTAGCGATATTGGCGCCAAAATATTTCAATGCTCATATTTTGATCTGACGTTTGTCGCACTATAATTTATTATGTTTGATGATAAAATTATTCAATTCTTTCGCTCAAAGAGCTTCCCCACATATCAATAATTCAACAGCGATTTTGGCTAAAATATTTAATTAAAATTGGTTTATGAAAATGTACTATCGAAATTGATAGATTTATTTAGTGCGCTTGCCGAATCAATGTTTTTATTGGGCATATAAAGCTCCAAATGGATTCATTTGTTGGTTTGATTTTCTCTTCAGCTGTTATTTGCATTGGATGATGGGGTTTTTCGTGTGTATTAAATAGAGCGGAGGCTATGATAATTACGAGCTTAAGGCAAACTCATCTCGCGCACCTGTTGCCTACAATCACTAACTAAAATTTAGTGCCATACGTGTTATCCGCCCGCCCGCCTTACGCGACACTTGTGTATAATTTCGTGCGGTTAAAGGGTGTTTCGGCGACCAACAGAAATTGATCAAGCTGACGACATACTTACTTGTTATGGCAGGACTTAAAAGAGTTACTGCAGTTTAGCTAAAATACTCTTTAATTAAATTTAAATATGAATATTTGCATTTTTTTTATTTCTGAAGCTTTTCTTTTCATTTCTGATTGACAAATGCAATCCCTTAAAATCCGTTATCAAAATCCTTCCGTATTACGAATGAACCATGCGATGCTCGAGCATACACGATAGAATATTGCAAAATGCAGGTATTATTTTGTTGTCACCGTTGTTCAGGACTACTTCAGAATAGAATATTGTATCGATCGGTGTGATTAAAATAGACAACTCTGTCGCATTCAACCCATGCACATATGTATTGAAAGTCTTGTATTGCTTTGTTTGAAAGGATATTGATTTGAAATTGCTTTTGCCGTTTGAAGTCTATTTTTAACGCTAAAGCATAAAATATCTTGCATAAGTTATACGTCTGGGCCGTGGAAACTTTTGAGTGAGATTCAAGTAACGTCGTAAATCCTTTAAAAGTTCCCCGTTCTGTTTCCAGTTGTATGTCAAAAAAGGTTTTAAAACACACATGTACGAATTTGTCTCGAGACAAGGTGCATTGCATCACAATTTTTAAATTTTCCGTGACTATATCTTAGTAGGTACCTATACCAAGTATTACTCACTATGCTAACCAAAAACAATTAAATTTAATTTGCCAACAAGTAATAGGTATGATTTTATTATTATAGTTTAACATAAAGGATGGATTTTTGAACAATATACATTTATTGTTTTCATGCATAACCTACACACATGCACACATACTTTACCGTGTGGACTTATGGTATTAAGTAATTTTGATTACCACTACCACCACTACATCCCATTATTGTCCCACTGCTGGGCACAGGCCTCCACTCTCATAGGAGAGAAGGAATTAGAGCTTAGACCAACTATGCTTCTCTAATGCGGGTTGGCGGACTTTAATTTTAATTACTTTAATTTTGATTAATTATGTTGTAATTTCTCATAAAATCCTTTATGTTTATCCTCACAAAGAAACCTATATGCAAAATTTCAAGGTTCACGTTGGTAATACAACATCACTCAGCCAGTTGTACCTTATTATATTTTTTCAAAAGCGTAAAATATATAGTTTACTGTTTGGTTTATTTGACACTGTGACGAGGGCGTAGGTTCTACCATCAGCGCACCGCGATTTGTATCGCTTCGAGTCGCAAAGCTTCCATCGTTCACGTTCAGCGCAACCCTGTTACACTTTGCGGTGCTCAGCTTATGAAACGGTGTTGAAATAGTCGACAGTAAAACTTTCAGTAGATTGTTACACTGGAGCCAACTACATAAAGGCTGCAGGATCCCGTGTGCGGTGCTTCCATGGGCGTCGTCTTTATGCCGATTTTATGTTGTACGAGCGAAATAGAGCTGTAATTTCCAATACGAGAAAATGTATATTACATTACGCTGAATCCTTAGAAGCTGACAATGCAGGGGATTTCTTAAGAGAGCCTCGGGCTAGGTGAGGGTAGGCGCGAGGCGAGCTTGTTACATAAAAATCCCGTTATCGCAACCGAGCTCGACAGATTACTTTCTTGTTAAGAGGATAAAAACAAGAGTTCGTTTTCATCAAATAACTTTGAATGTACTTTTTTTAAATTTGTAATCTAAGAAATAAACATTTTATTCGTAAGTTGGCCGCGACTTTTGTTCATTTCTAACAAAGATATCTATCAATCACAAACTCCGAGATAACGAACACTTTAAGCCAAGAAAAATAACTATTTGCATTGAATACAAAAGAAAATTGCGAGGGGAGTATTGTTGTTGCGTAATACGGCTCCTGTAATTATTTCGCTTAAAAGAATAACACTCCAGAGTCATTACTGGGCTGTCATAAAAAAGCTGGAGGAGAAACTATTACAGTTGCGGTCCGAATTATACAAGCGGCACCGGTGCGCCGAACAATTCACTTTATATTCCAAATTGTGCAAAAGTAATCAGTCGATTTATTCCTCTCGGCTCTGGAATGATCTCTCGGTTGCGGCGGCAAACACGCAATTTGTCGTGAGCGTTAAATCGACCGCAAACAAAACGGGTGGCGGCACTCACGCCACGTCATCATTCACCTGTGGTCGCCCATGGTAATGAGATGGACCTACTGTTCAGCATATTAGACTGATTACAATTGTGCCCGCGCCGCCGTCGCCCGATTGGAGGCACGAGTCGTCGCAATGGAATGACAATTTAAAGGGTTCGATTAATTCATAACCGCAATTACGGCGGCATCCGTATTAATGTGTTAAACAACTCGGAAAAGTTAATTATTTATTGTGTGTTTAAACTTCAGTTGAATTAATACTGCAGTACTTAAGCTACTGAAATATTTTATTAATTACTTCACTACTAAAAAAATCAGTATTACACACCGTAAGTATAAACAACGTATTTCCTCAGACTGCGGTAGTACACGTCTTATTATAGGAGGTCCTTAATTTCTTATTTTAATTAATTTAAGTTTTGATTTAGATTTTTTGACAGAGACCGAAAGAAAACTAATTATGTATATTGAATCACTATGATAACCTATTAGATATTTTAGAAGTCCAAGCATTGTGTAGGTATACTAGACGTGTTGACAATACTTTTTTTTTTTTTATTTGTCCATAAAACTGGTTACAATCATTTAACTTAACTTATAATTATTATTAGGCTTAAGTAAAAAACATGCGATTGCACCTTCTCGATATGTCCACAACATGCAAAATTATGCTGTCGCTATACTAATAAACTAATAACAAAATATTAATATAACTCGCTCGTCAAAGTTCTCGTAAAATTTACTTCTAAATTAACCGGGCTGATACGTACACGCTTGAAACCACAGTAACTTACGTTGTGTTCAACAGAAGCGCACTTAGATTGCTTAGATGCGGTCAGTGCAGTAATGAGATGGGCCTTTATTCAGCTGCATTTCATTGTGCTAACAACAAAGGCCAACATCTTTCTCGAGATAAACTGCAATCTACATATTATACTTCAAAACAAAACGTGTCTTTGTATTACAGTTTCGAATAATAAAACACAAGAGCCTCTTTTATTATCACTAGATATTGGCTGAAAAATATTGATTATGTCCTATTATAAAACAAAATAAACAATGAATGACTTTATAATGAGAAAAACTAGACTTTCATGGAAATTACAACGAAGTTATGAAATACATAAATTAATCTTAAACCTCATAGATTCAGTATGTTGCATCTCACGTAAGCGACCGTCCCACTGAACAAGCGTCTTATCATACTGGTCTCTAAATCGCTAAGCTCCAAAGCAAAAGGTCAGCGGTAGCGAGAGATCTTTGGATGACGTTGTTAAGAATGGATGACGTTGTAAGTGAGAATCAGCGCTCCTTAAAATAGAGAGTCCATGTTAATCGAAGGCGTCAATGCTGTGAGACTATTTTATTGAGACCTAAGACAGATTACCACTGAAATAAAGAGTTCTCAAATTGTGCTAAGGTTGGCAAACGGATGCACGGAGCCAGAAACTCATTAAATATTTAAATTAAATCAAGATAAATGTTGTCATTTAATTGTTTTGCGATATTAAAATTGCACTATAGTCTTCAGGTATAAAGTAGAGAAACGACATAATGTATTTTGAAATTGAAACCTAAAAATAGTATGCGAAATGAGCAGAAAAATTATACTTCAAGATAAACATTTTACTACTGTATTATAACCAACCAGAATACTATAACGCAAAACTTCAAGTTCACCTTACGTTCTATAAATATGAAGAATGTAAAGTTATACGTACACTTAGGTTAAATTATTGCTCATTTTTCATTCATAGCACACATGATATTTTAGTGCCATCTCAAAAGATTGAATAAAAGAGTATTATGTTGTGAAGAGAAAGATTATTCCCGTGGCTTGTATTTTGTTTGTATTGAAAATAAAAGAAATATCTGGTCTTCAGTTTATAAAGTCAACTAACTCACTGTCGTATACATTAACCACAATATCAGCGGGGTTTCAATAGGATTTTTCATGTTTCTGTATTAAATCAATACAATGCCGAGGTGAATATATTCCTTACTAGACGATCGCCGAAACTTCTTCATTAATATAGGTTTATAATAACAATCTGCGTTTTAGGGTAGCTTATATTTTATGACAGTGATCGGGTTTCAAGCTCTCTCTCAGGGTCTCTATAGTTCTACACAGTCTAAATTAATCAAGAGGATTGGACATGTTTGATTGAATATTGGAGAAGTAACAGACATAACTCTCTTTGTCTGTCGGTCACTTGGTCTGTCGGTGGACAGACCAATCTGGCTTGGTGAAAAAGGTGGCTGCTATCAGAGAAGAGTGGAGACGGATAGTTAGGCGTGCCATAACAACAAAGTGATGACCACGACCGCTCTGACAAGAGCGACACGACGAAGAAGAAGAACAGACAGACACACTTCCGAAAGTAAAAATATCAGCATGGATGGCACCATGAGACGGTGAACTGGGCGAGATGATGAAGAGGGCGCGTTACCTACTATTAATTGGAATCCTTGCTTTTGTATTCTTTTAAAAATTATCATAGAATAATTGATATCATAGCTTATTTGGTTGTTCACAATCGTTTAAATAGTGCACTCATTTTTAGTAAAGGAGCATTGTGAAAAGGATAGTAGCTACTTGTACTAAAGGACTGAGCAATTTAGTTTCGTTTAAATAAATTTCACAACCAAATGAAACATCAAGATCACTAATTATTCTTCAAAATTTTCATTATTCGTTTAATAATTTTGTACTTAATTATACATACTCAACATAGAAGCATAATATTAAAATTGGTACGCTACATC
The DNA here is from genome assembly GCA_917051295.2 of Erebia ligea. Lineage (NCBI taxonomy): Eukaryota > Metazoa > Arthropoda > Insecta > Lepidoptera > Nymphalidae > Erebia > Erebia ligea. The sequence continues at coordinate 14,401,042 of OU785223.1, read as the reverse complement.
AATAAAAGCCCCAAATGGCAAACGACATCAAAAAATATCAGCGTAAAAGATAATTAAATTGGATTTATTACGTGACTAAATGGCATTTTTATCGACAAAGTGGAAATTATAAAGGTCCATTTGCTTATAATTCCTCTGTTCGAAGTAAATTAATCTGTCAAAAAAGTAAGACTGCTTACAGCTTTACTCTAGAGTTCACACCCATTTATACAAAGTTGTACAAAGTTCCCAATAGATTATATGAAAATCCAATAAGGATGACAATCTCCTTATCCCAAGAAGAGACATTGCTTTTGACAGTAAATTATTGGGGTCATAAATAAAAGTAATTGTTTGAAGTAGCCGAAGATTTTCCATAATTTTATTATGAAAAAAGTTTGGGGTACCATTAGAAGTACCGTTTGAAATCGCCCCACAACCCTGGCTTCAATCCACTGGGGAATGGCGGTCCAGGCTAAAGTTACCGCAGAAATGATTTTGCAGATAAAATATGACATGAAAGGATTTTCACGACGGTATACTAAATTAACGGATCTTTAGACGTTAAGTTTTACCGGGTGTAATTAACTTGGCCTTAGCAATTAAGACGGTTAATAAAGGGGTGCGTAGTGAGATGCTTTGAGATAAATAATGCTAGGAATCCTTTAACATAAGCCAAACAGCCGTGTAAGTTAGTTTGTGGCAAGTTCAAAAACATTAAAGGAATTTACGTAGGATAATCTAATGCTATTTTGATTTCTATTTTAAGCTAAGATAACAATAGTTATCAGTGAAATTTTGTGAAGTAGGTACAAAATATGAAAATGGTTAATGTATAAGTAATTTTTTGATGAATATACCTACCATGAAAGTACCTACTTAAGTGGTGATTTTATTTTTGCAATAAACAAAAAAATTAAATTAAACTTCTATATTATATCTACGATATATAAATATGTAGATACATATGAAAACTTATTAGTGCTATTAAAAAGCTTTGAGAGCTTTAATAGCTTATTCGACGACTAATAGTTTAACGACTTACAAGAAAAACATATTATTAGTAATTTATTTATTTTAACATAAATAAGTAAATTAGTTTATTTAAAAAAAAACTAGGCTGAATTTTACAAGCAAATAGCTTCATTATTATTCAATGTTATAAGGAACATGATTCATGGCGATCATAATAATCCCTTTCAAGTTGAAAATTATTGGATATCGATTAGTTATTATCGGGTGCACGCCTGAAGCATTAATATAAGTAGTAACAATGAAAGAAGTCGTTAAAGGGCACAAAGCGAATGAACCTTGCCTCTATAATTACAACACCATGGACTTATTTGTCGGCGAGTGCCCGTTTATTGTTCGAAACCTGACAATGTAAGGCTGCACTCAATATTCCCCGGTCTAAGAATGGATGACTTTTCAATTGTTGCCACTCTATTTACCGAGTAAGGAGGCCCTGAATGGATTTCCACTATGTCATTTCCCGCACTCACTATTTTTTAACCATCCCCCTTTTTGTGGGTAAGCTTTAGGAAGTGATTTGATAAAACACATTCTTTAATGTGTATTGTTAAAGCGCTAGGCTCCTTAATGCCTCATTGATGTTCAATTCCTGGTTCGATTTATTGCCATCCGATCTTTGAGAGGCATTTGTGTTGGTAAATGGGATTTCACAAGAATATTGGTATCATGTGGTTTTTCTTTTGTTAAGTACTACCAAGAAAAAAATAAAGACATCAATTGCCATACCTAAGGCTTTTTGGAAATTTCGGTATATCATAGGAATAAAATCTCAGTGAAATTCGACTGCCGAGTAAGGCTAACTTAAAAGTTGTATGCCTAACTTGCTCATATCTCGTTCATATGGATATTAAATATCCACAAAATGTTCTTTAGATCCTTCTAAAAATTCTCTTCCTGCAACCACGTATCCAGGAGCAATCTAAGCAACTCTCAACATTGTTACCTCCGACAATATTTAACGTTTATACCACCACCGTGCGCATAAACCCCCAAGGTAATACCCATAGATACACAAGCGGACAGTTTCGCATAAGGCTAGGAGATATCTAACGGAAAACAGAGACGTGCTAAAATGCTTCCCAGTATTTTCTATACCACTTCTCGCCGCTCCCTCCTGGGACCCGAGTCTCCCACTAACGTTATACTAACGTGTAAATAGACTTATTGCAATAGGGAGATACTTCTGGGAACTAGTTAATATTTAAATTAAGGTTATGAGATAAACGAATAAAGGCCTTTTTGGATGTTATTAATCGAGTTCTGTATTAATAGGTGATGAGCTCGCCGTCCCAAATTAACGGAAACGTAGACACGTGCCATAAATTGTAGCTTATCGCTTACGTTAAAAGTGACAACTTTAGTATGTGCGCGTATTAATATTGATAGCACAGACTATTACTCAATATTGTTGTGAAATTTTATATTTTTTTATAATGAAATGTGACAAAAATAATTAAAAAATTTAAGGTTTTAATATTATCTTGTTGAAATAATTTGTAGATTGAAAGGATAACCAGAAAAGAATTATTCAAGCAATGCTCTTTTGACAAACACTATGTACGGTATTGCTATCAATACCGTAACCCCTTGTACGTGTCGTTCCAGTTATCCAAAACTTTTATAAAACTGGTTTATTCTTATTTAAAGCACCACTGATCACGGAATAATCCCGTGAGTTTTAGATTCAAGTTTATCTTATATACATCCCGTTGTACGCTCTCTACGCTGTTCGCTGCATCCTCAACCACGGCGTCCCACGAGAGTTTCGCTTGAGCGGAACTCGATATCGTATCGATGCAACTTTGTGCTCTCGGTTCCGCTATGGAAGCGTAATCGTGACATGGCAATATTAAACCCTGGTTGTAATTATTGGAATGGGCTTTTTGTTGCTAGCTCTTAAAGTAACTCTTTTATGGTGATACGAGCTGATGCCCCGATTATAATCTATATCTGTGCCAAATTTCGTCACGATCCGTTTAGCCGTTCTGGCGTGATTGAGTAACAAACATCTATCCATCCATCCCAACTTTCGAATTTATAATATTAGTATTAGTATTAGTATATAATATAGGTAGATAATAATTTGCTCTAGAAAATATTTTATTACAGTCACACTTCAAGGGAAGTCCAAAATAATTTACTTCGAAATTGTGGTTACTAGGTACCTCTCGCATAAGCCTTGTGATATTACCCTAATTGGTTTCTAAACAATATCTCACCACAATGCTTAGTCGCTATGGTATCGTTGGAGAATCTACTTGGCGCAATTTGTCGTCGAATGTTGTCACCTTAACCTTGTTTCTAGACATTACGGTGTCAAACCCTACCCGTCTTGCTTCATTCGAATAGAAGCATTGCATTGCATTCATTTCTCTAAGAAACCCTATCAGATCAAAGGATGCGCCAGATACGGCTGCTTTAGATATTGCTTGAGGCCACACACGTCATTTATAGTTTTAAAAAAATCACGTCAATTGGTATCTAGTTTTAAAAGAATCACGTATGGCTCTCGCGGCTTAAACAGCTCTTGAGCCTTTGCTAACTATATCGTAGTTTGTGATCTTCCTGAACGGTTTTAAAAATAATGGAGATACTGCATAATATAAAAATCTTACAAAGTAGAAGTTCTTGAAATTAATTGTTAGGTATAATTACTGCTGTACGGTCGACGTAGTACATAAGAAATTAACATTGTTATGAAGTAAATTAATAGTAATAGACATAATACTAACAAGAGCTGGTTCCCCACAAGATGCATCTAAGCCCAGACTCTTAACGTTCCCCGAGGAGACTGCCACGTGCTGCCACTTAGCAGTCGGTGAATACACATTTAGAATTTCACAAAAGCACTACCAAACAACCTTATTACAAGGTCAATAGAGAATAGAATCGCCTGCACATAGGCGTCGTGAGATAGCATCGTCAGAGTCTCTCTGGAAGCTTAGGGGTGCAAGAATTGCCTCGACATGTACAAAAATAGTGAATTGAAGTGTTCTCTAGATTGAATTGTATTTTTAAAATTTCTAGTTTAAAATGAAATAAAATGTGAGAGTAAAAGTAAAGTAATTTCACCACTGCGCAGTGGCAAGACCAGACTGAAGGCGAAACATTTTAAGAGGTAGCTTGCATACCCCACTTTGACAAATGTGTAAATACTTATACACCTTATGCCGCCAAGACCATAAAAACCGTTTTGAGATAAAATACAGCTAATTTGACAGGGAAAGTTTAATCTTATCAGTGAATAGAATCCATGATAATTTGAGAAAAGCTTATCTTACAAATTCTAGAATTATTTTGATCTTGACGGACTACGATAATAAAATTAGTCTAGACGATCGCCAACACAGAATTGTGTAGACTGTGGTAATATACGCGTAGACGATGTATTCCATCTTTTGATGGAATGTGTACGGAACGAGTCGGAGCGTCCGCGTCTCCTTAAGAACAATTACAGTGTGGGTATGTGCAATAGCCTTCTGGCTGCCCCACTGTCAAAGGAGGCGCGGTCACTCACAAGAATGTGCTGATCGTTTTTTTCTCTGTTTTTTTTGTTAATGTTTAAGTTGTTGTTTTCTCTGTAATTTCATGTTGTTGATCCTATGGGGGTGACATAGTCAGCATTGACAAAACCCCTAAAAAAATATAGAATAAAAAAAATATATATATTATTACCTTCCAATTAAACGGATATTGCGAGTTAATTACTAATTAATCAATTTTAGAAACAGATTAACTTCATCACTGGTCACATGAACTAAAACAGTAGGTGAGTTGACCTATTATTATTCAACAATATTGACTGCAAGATAATAATGTGCTAAATTATTATCATTATTTAAATATTATTAATCAATTTAAATTTAAAATAATAAAGCACTCGCTGATACAAGCCTTTTAATTAACAATTATTATGATAATAATAAAGAACTGTGTGTTCACTGTATATTACATTTTTTTGACTGTAAAATAAATGATAAAAAGCAAAACAATGAAAACTTTTCGAGGGGACATCGTTAATTATTTTTTTCAACAGGGAAAGGTCGTAAATAAATGTAAAGGGTGCTATTAAACGCATTATTCGCGCATATTTAATGTACTGGAAAGGTTAAAAGGTATTTTTTTTTAATTTTCAACAGCTTTATATAAAAATCGCCATTTAATTTAAGCTCCCATTCAATATTTGTGTTTTATAACTTATCAAGCATTATCTCATTGGAAATTATTGAAGAGGGAAGAATTAGTGGTTTTTACTTAATAGCTGGTATTTGTTTTAACAAAAGAAGCTCACAAAAAAAAGCCACAGTAAATCAATGTTGTTAATTCAGTACGGTATTATTATAAGCGCGGATCTCTAAACCAAAACTTCAATCAATTTATTTTATGACAAATACTTTACTTGACTTTAAGATTAATAGTAAGGCATATTTTGTAATAAATAATACAAGTGCATCAATAGGATTTTTACTTTGTCGCACTACTTATGAGTTGCCTACTTGTATTACTAACAAAAAAAACTAAATAAATACAAAACACAAAATAATTGGCAGTGTTGGGGGAGAAAAATATACAATGCGGATAAAAATATTATAATATAAAATGCGTCAACAGGGCACAATGCCATTCCGCGCCTACATGATTTGATTTTGGGAATTAATAATTCAAATGGGCAGAAGTCGTCTTAGGGTCACGAACGCGGGGGCCGCGAAAAATAGATAATAAAATGTATTGAAATGGCAGCGGGCCGGATTATCCGGTTGAAAGTCAATGAATATTTGATTTCAATTTTTTTCCCGACGTCGCCGTAAAGTATTCACGCCATACCTAATTTGATTTTCGCCATTCCGGCCGTTCGCCGGGGCAGTTTGCATTCATATTCAGACAGAATATGCGTTTGGGTTGCCTCTAGCCCCCGACTCTGATACAAATAAACAGGGGATATTTTTACATTACTTGCCAGAATAACCCGACCCAACTGATTACGTTTTGGGGATAATAACCAGCACCGATATAAGAGACATGATATGGATTTTATTCTGAACGACTACGCCGTCATTCATAGAATACAATACTTTTTATTTTGAATTATATGTAGGTAGTATACCTACTACTAAAAATATGAAACGGTCTTACTTAAGTTTGGTACTGGCACAGAATAGGTAATGGTACTGGTTTGTTACGGTGTCAATTGTACCGTATTGTATAAACATCAACTCGATATCTTCGTATAATTGTGGTATCATTTTTGGCAGCTATGCTATGCAGCTATATAAATAATATGATAAGATATTTTATTTCTTTGTTTGTCTAATTACAAAGTGAGGAGGGACCTCAAATATCATCCAAATGACACGCAAAGGGCGTGAAACTTGAAGTGGGGATAAGATGTTTTATTTCTTACTGCGATGATAACAATGTCGGTTTTCCCTTGTCCCATAATGAAACAGGATTCGTTTTTGCGAACTTGCATAAATGACAGCACAACGATATTTCACCGAGCTTGAATATTTGGGTCAACCTGTTTTTGTGTAATGGGGATTACAAAAGTAAATTTAACATTATATCTGGTGTAACTGCTACAAGGGAACCTTCGTTGCCAACAAAAGATGGCGGCCCTTGATACGAATTCGTGGGTTTTAATTAAAATCTTACGCGTTGTGCGGATAATGAAAGCAACTGATTCTACAATATACATCCCTCTGTTTGTAGTATTTTGGCGCCCAATTTGTTTACAAAATCATTGTTCCTATGCAAATATAAAATGTAACATTTTAATGAATGAGATTCGTACATATAATTTTTTAATAAACTGGAGAAATCAGTCAAAAATAAAACATTTTGATATGTATGGAATAGGAGCACAATTTTACACAAACTTTTGACTATTAAGCGTGCCCAATAGCAAGAAATCTTTACAAAGAAACCATATATTTTATTCGGGCGTCGATTTGTTATTTATTAGTCGGGAATAGTCGTAACACGAGGGAGAGAATACAATATCGAAACGGTAAACCTATTTAGAGACGACTCTGCTACGAAACTACTCGTACGTTTCGCTTCGCTACTCTGAAGCTGTGATGCAACCATTTTTACAAGAGCTTAGATGCCTTTTCTATTCTATTAGTAACCGTTCATATGAAAGATCATTCGATAGGTTAGACGTTCCTTCGTATGATGGTCGAGAACTACCTAGTGACGGTCGGCGCCTGTATTTATTATTTACTAGTTATAACCAGGATTGACTTTGCGGTAAGACGACCAGTTAATATGAATCGGATCATGCAGAAAATGATATTATTTTCACGTGCGACATGTAAACGAGGAAGTTTGGAAGAAAACAAGGTAACAAAAAGCTGCCCGTGCGTATCCCTCCCAGTGAGCTACGTGCTACTTCATAACATTAGATATTATGTTATCCCCGAACGAATTTATTTTCCTATTTTACTAAGCCGCCTTAAGCGACAGCTTGTGAAAACTTTGACTTATTCAGATTACCTTTTCTAATATCCATTCAGTACCCTTACTCTGAGATTGATCGAATTTAAAATACGGTCTCACTAAGTGAGGTGAATCACATTTGCGTCAAACTAAAATTGACCCAAAAACTCTTGATTTAAAGCCACAAATTCAGTGCAACCGATTCAAATTTCGAAACGTATCGTTTGGAGCGCTAGCTGTGAATGCATACACGAAATTGAGCTCTAAATTAATAAGATTAAGATTCATTTTAGTTTGATGCAAATGTAATTCGCCTCACTTAGTGAGACCGTATTTTAAATTCGATCAATCTCAGAGTAAGGGTACTGACATGCAAGTTTAGATGAGTCTTCGTATCACTAAATTATTTTCCTTATAACCATTTATTATTTATTCAGGACCACTTCGTCTTTCGTATGTAATAGAAGTAGTAGCACATAGTAGCATTGTAGTTTAATATATTAAACTAAGACTTACCTCTGTGCCTATTCGTTTGTTTGTCGAACATTAACATGGCGTCCTCAATCTGTAACAAAAATAAGTACAATAAAGTTCAAATCCTTAAAAAGATCCGTGAGGAAAAATAGCGCAAAACAAGGGCGTCGTGCGCGATTTGAGCCCCGCCCCAGCAATAAAACACTCGGGCGCTGTAATAACGAATAAGCACCGGTACAGAGTAAACCACACGCTGCAAATAAACTTTGATAAGCGGGGGCGAGCAGGTAATAACGTATTCATAGAGAAATAAATGGAAAGTCGGCGGTTAGGACACGAACAATACACGCGAGCAGAGATGCGCTGTCACCGCCTGTGTTTGGACCCGAGTGCCACCGAATTCGGCTCATTGTTACGTTTTTAAATCTCCCCGCTTGCAGAGGCAATACATTCTTTATTGTATGAAATTGTGTTCTAAAATTCATACCGCAAACGTGCTACATTTGTCCAAATAATACGTGAAATCACAATTAAAAAGTCGGATTAAACTTTCAGCAGAGCGTGTGCGCTGTTGTATACCCCAAGGATGTAGCGGTGTCCTTCACGTGTAGATACCATACGTTGGTAAAAAGCGAGCAAGTTTAGTATGACAATCCGGCCCGAGGGTCTTGTCTGGCCGGAGTCGCCAGCGTGGGCCTCTCCCTGGGGCGACATTACGCGGAGGCCCCGCTACAACGTACTCCCGATGATCGATGTCGATACCCGTAACAGGTGACCTTTCGCTGAATTATTCTTACCTGTAGAAATGTTTGTTTAGAGGTGATTTGTTTAACCGGGAATTGCGATGCCTTTGTTTGGGCGCCCGTGACGGGAATAACCCTTTTTTGCGGCGAGTAAAAATTTTCATACTGACAGAGGTGAACTTTTGCCACTTTAGTATCGATGTTTCATAACACAAATTTTTATGGCGTAAAAATAAAACGGCACGTTTAAACGTGTTTGAAAAATGAGTAACGTGTTATATTTTGTATATGAAACAAAATATTTATTCACTTTCATAAATTCATACGATATTAATCATTTTATTTTCTATAATTGCAGCTCGGCAGTATTCCTTAAGTAAATAAATTAATAGTTATTTGTGTTACATGGGGCCAAAGAAAATTTTTGTTCCCCGAGGGCGCTATTTTGAATTCAGAGCGAAGTGAAGGATTCTATAGTAGAATCCCGAGCGTAGCGAGGGGTTCTAAAGTAGAATCCTGAGCGTAGCGAGGAATTCAATATACGCCGCCCGAGAACAAAAAATTTGGCCCCGAGTGACACACACTATTTTTCATCATTACGTATGAGAAAAAGCTAGGAGTATTAACCTACTATGTATGGACATTACCTATGCGTTTAAGCACCAATCAGAAGATACTCCTATCAACCTTCTATGTAATTGTATAGGCAATATTTAGACGTATATTTAAAGTTTAAATAAAATGTAAAGACGTATATCCGATCAACAAATTGATCACGTGACTTCGGACCAATCAGAACAGAGAAATGCAAAGTCGTATATTCGATCAACAAATTGATGACGTGACTTCGGACCAATCAGAAGAGAGAAATGAAAAGTCCCATGGGCCTACAAGTTACACCTTGCTCCCGCTATCCTCTGAAGGCAATATGCGTTTTTCGAATAGGTATGATGAAAATAGATTTGTGACTTTATGAATGACTAGCTTATGCCCGCGACTTCGTCCGCGTGGTTTAAGTTATTTTTCCCCACAGGCACTAAATAAAAAGTAGTCTATGTCACTCCCCAGGTACCTCAACTATACCCATGCAAAAAATCACGTTGATCCGTTGCTGCAGTGTGATTGAAGGACAAACTTTATTTAACGGCCTTGGGGATCGAATTTTCAAAAATGGTGAAACACGTACTTCTTCATATTAACCGAAAGCTCAAATATCAAGTTTCATGGCTTTTACTTGAAAAATGAATGACTTTCATGCAAAGTTTCAACCCCTATTTTACCCCTTTGGGGGTGAAATTTTGAAAAACTGGGACACATTTTTATTTTTACCGAAAGCCAAAATACCAAGTTTCGTTAATATAACTTGAAAAATATCGTGAGAAATGCAGGACTCTCATACAAACTTTCATCCCTTAATTCACCCCTTTGGGGGTCGAATTTTTATAAATGGTGAATTACGTACTTATTTATATTTAACTGGAAGTCCAAGTGCTAAGTTTCACGGCTATAACTTAACTTTCATACAAACTTTCAACCCTTATTTTAACCCTTTGGGGGTAGAATTTTGAAAAACTGTGACCCATGATCTTCTTTATATTTTAACGAAAGCCAAAATACTAAGTTTCGTTGATATAATTAGAAAAATGTTCATACAAACTTTCATCCCCTATTTCACCCCATTGGGAATTTTCAAAAATGTTGAAACACGTACTTCTGCATATTTAACCAAAAGCTCAAATGCTAAGTTTCATGGCTATAACTTGAGAAATGAAGGACTTTCATACAAACTTTGAACCCCTGTTTTACCCCTTTGGGGGTAGTATTTTGAAAAACTGTGACACACGTACTTCTTTATTTTTTACTGGTAGCTCATATAGCAAGTTTCAAGGGTATAACTTCAGAAATGACGGACTTTCATACAAACTATAACCCCCTATTTCACCCCCTTAGGGGTGGAATTATGAAAAATCCTTCCTCAGTGAGCGCCTACGTCACAAAAAGAACCTACTGTCAAAATTTCAAGTTTCTATCTCCAGCGGTTTAGGCTGTGCGTTGATATATAAGTCAGTCAGTCAGTCAGCCAGGACTTTGAATTTTATATATATATCTTCTATAAATTTTAACGAAAGCCAAAATACTAAGTTTCGTTGATATAATTAGAAAAACGTTCATACAAACTTTCATCCCCTATTTCACCCCATTGGGAATTTTCAAAAATGTTGAAACACGTACTTCTGCATATTTAACCAAAAGCTCAAATGCTAAGTTTCATGGCTATAACTTGAGAAATGAAGGACTTTCATACAAACTTTGAACCCCTGTTTTATTTACCCCTTTGGGGGTAGTATTTTGAAAAACTGTGACACACGTACTTCTTTATTTTTTACTGGTAGCTCATATAGCAAGTTTCATGGGTATAACTTCAGAAATGACGGACTTTCATACAAATTATAACCCCCTATTTCACCCCCTTAGGGGTGGAATTTTGAAAAATCCTTCCTTAGTGAGCGCCTACATCACAAAAGGAACCTACTGTCAAAATTTCAAGTTTCTATCTCCAGCGGTTTAGGCTGTGCGTTGATATATAAGTCAGTCAGTCAGTCAGTCAGTCAGTCAGTCAGTCAGTCAGTCAGTCAGTCAGTCAGTCAGGACTTTGAATTTTATATATATAGATAGATATAGTTAAATTGATAAAGAAGGCAATTTGCTAATTAAGTATCTATAGATTCTACAGAAACTTCCTGGGCTGATGAAAATGAATTGTAATTTGTGTAAGTATTTCATTACCTTAGTTGATCTCTAAGAATTCCAAGATAACCACTTTCCCAAATTAACATAATGGTGTCTCAAAATCAATACATACGTTGCTCAGGGATTATTAATTTAATTAAAAATGATTAAATTAGACGATTTATAAAATTTTAACATTATAAAATCGTTTAACAAATATATAAACGAAGAAACTGACTGACTGGTGCTAGAAATATGAGATAAACGTAGACACCAATATGGACGAATTTCCGATATTCCACCTGGGAAAAGTGTCGTGTTTATTACTTGTTTTAAATAATTAACTTGTTTCATAAATATTGGGATACAATAATAATACTTGTACTTGTAATGGTCACAATAAAAATAATTTCGATCCAAAACCCTTCATTTTCACCAACCATTTATTTATTAAAAAAAAAAAAGAAGTTTATAATGATAATAATATTATGTTTGAAATTTCACTAATTGAAATTAAATATTTCTCCGGTATACAATCATTAATTTATTACGATACGGTAGTGAAATACTCGTAGTATGGTCGCTAGGAATGCCTTAAAAAAGTACAAGCTTGAAGGCCGTTTTTTGTGAACATTTTCATAACTGATTGGCAGAGACAAGGTCTGGCATTGACCGGGGCTAATCCCTTGAGTAATGTTACAGCAAAACCGAAGTTTGGCCCGGTGATCAATGCGGACTCCCTCGGGCAGCATTAGAAACTGCCGGTTTTGATTTTCCTCTGTTGTATAAGGGCAATAGACTACGGCAAGTACTTGACTAGTACAGTACACCTAGATATACTCATACATAAATTATGTTTTTTTTTAAATATCAAGCACTTACCTTACCTGCGGTTGCCCAAGGTTTGTATTGAAGCTTTTAATTTAGAACATAATATGTGGAAAAAATTGTATTGTAATTGTTGAATACCTACATGAGTACTAAATAGGTGGGAGCGAAAACACACTAGGATCCGCATGGAATAAAACGTCTCTAATGTACTGCCCAAATATATGTGCAAAAATGCGCGTGCGGACGCCGGACTTTTTGACTGCCATACTGTCCGTAGTGTTTGATGGTCATAACACGTGAAGAGTTGAAGGTAATATAAGATAAAATTAAGTTAAAAAAGCTTAGTTTGTCATGTAAAAACTACTATACTTTCAGTAATTAAAAAAAAATATTTCAGATATTCAGAAAATATTTAGTAATTTTTAAACGAAATTTAAGAGAATAAACTTGCTTATTTTGGCAGCACACGACCAAGTTCGCGCCTTGTTACGCTGTTTACAACGCGCATTATTTTCACTTCAACTTAAGCACTTTACGAGTTTATATTTAATCTAAGCTTTTGTTTAGTGTCGCGTCTACATTCTACTTTATGGCAAAGTTATGAGCGACGTATGTAAGTTAAAGTGGACCGCAGTATATTATTTGTAGCATCTGATGTTGGTGATATTGTGTTTATGCTATAAAGCTGCTCCCTTAGGTGGTATATTTTTATTAGCAAACTGTTTTAAATGCCACTTTCATGTATACATTTTTATTGTTTTTATCCGACTAATCCGACGAATCAAAGGAATGTTATTAGTAACTGACAATGTACATCGCCGCTTAAAACGATGATCCTTCAAAAGCGGAAAAGTAAGACAGTTTTCCGCTTTTGAAGAATCGTATTTATTTATACGCATTTGCTGAGTTTTATATATAGTTTTTTTATAGTATAGTTTTATATATAGGTAGTATAATTATTTTGCTGAGTTTCTTGCCGGCTCTTCTCAGCAGAATCAGCTTTCCGAACCGGTGGTAGAGTCTTAACGTTTCATAAGTGACACAAGTTGTCCTACGTGAAATAAATAAATCATTTCATTTCATTTAATTTCATTTGCAAAAGAGGGCACGCATTATCTGGTTAACACGTTCGTTTCCGATTTCATCCCTACATTCGTGTCGCAATCTATACAGTATGTAGATTGAAGTTTATCTATTGAGGAATGTTGCAGTGCTGACAGATTAAGCTGTCAAGCACTTAAGAGCATCAAGAAATCAATTGTTATGTAACTGTTGGTGTTTTTGAAATCAATCTAGGTATAATTCCCTGCGTGAGCAGTGGAACGGTGGGACTTTTTCCAATAAAACTTGGTGATATTAGGTAGGTAGATAGTATTTGGTTATGTCATTTGATAATAAATTATGATGCATATAGGTACCTACATACTGAAAATTATTGGTTGAAAAAAAATCATATACGAGTAGGTATTAAAAAAAAAATTAAGTACAATATTTTAATAATGTTTTAAAGGATTCCACAAGAGTTAAATCATCAGCACTCAATTTTAAAAGATAGCTATTATAAATGAATGATACCCAGACAGTGCTTGGATATTTTTAATGAAATAGTTAAATAGCTGTTCGAGTATGAGAAAAACCATTCATTTTCCAGATCATTCAACTAAAAGTTGCGTAGTTGGTTACCTCTGTCAGGAGTCACGTAGCTTGAAGTCTGTTCAGTAACAAGTGGGTCCATAATAAGAACATTTATGGACACACCGCAGCATGGCCAGTCTAATTCGCCTTTTAATATTCGGGCAATGTGTGGCGTTCTCGTGTAGAATTCTCTAGAACTTTGCTAATTCCACTCTTGCTGAAATATTTTTCATGGCTGCTCGGATGAGTAAGCGAAATTGGAGACAATGTTCGGTGTATACGCCCGGAATTTTTATGACTTAGCCCGACCATCGCGGGTGAAACAAGTTTTCACTTATTGTTTACATCGTCATAATTTATATCTTTTGTATTAAATGAAATTTCACTACCCTGAAAATATTACAACGTAACTTTATGGTACGCATAACACAGTTGTTCAAATTATGTTACCATTTTCGTTACATTTAGGTTTTAAGGACGGATTTGCAAATCCCTTAGAATACATAGAATTATCGGTACATTTTGTGACTAAGTCGGACAAAATAAAATGGAATTAAAAATAACTACAGATAGATTAATCCCTAATCTCCTATTTTTGGAAATGACTTTGTTAAAAATCTTCATTTAAAGTACTATAAAAATGATTTTCCGACACCTCTTCACACAAAATTGACGATTTAGGGGCAACTATCGGTACAATTTTTTCCGTATATAATCCGATTTTTGTCATTAAAAAATACCATCTGTTAGGATATATGTTCAACTAAAAATTTTGGAAAGAAAAATATTAAAAATAGTACATATTATAGTATAAAAAATAAAATAAAAATCGCTTGTATTTTTTTCGCATATTTTGCTTCCAAACGTAAATCTTAGCATAGTGAAAATAAGGGCTATTTTGATTTTGCTCGGTCACTGGTTAGATTTCGTTTCAAAACTCAAATATCAATTTAGTTAGTCAGTCATTTATAAAAAAAAAATATATACCGAAGTATCGAAATAAGTTGATTCACGCAGCTTGTAAGTACATGTGTGTGCATGTGAACGATGCGAGTGTAGTAGTGCGATTTTATACATATTTGTTTTGCAAATGCGTCCTTAATATTGCTGGCGTACTTCATAAAACACACTACATGAAACAATACATTGACACTTTTCATGTAACTTAAATAGATAATAACATCAATTTGTGCGGTCTGGTACGGAAAGCTAAGTAATAATACAGTTAAATAATTGGAAAAAGAGATCTGATGCTGTGAGCGGCGAAGGCAGCATCGTAAGACATGGGAAACTAGATAGTCGGGGGAGACAAGGACAATATTATACTTATTTAAGTAGTTTGGATAATTACAGAGTAACTCGGAAACCATTATCACCCAACGGCCTTGACAAAAGCTATTTTAATATTTTGCTTGACTTGATATTCTGTTTCTAATTCTTACAAATAAACTATATTAGGTACGTACTTAAACATGCATAATTTCATAAGTCTAAACATTATGTAGATCTACTGCAAAACATAAGATTATTAATTAAAAACAATACAAAACAAAATATTGCAGTGCCTAAAAATTGTGGGAGCGTAGAAAATCTCATAAGCGGCAACGGCGGAAAAATTAAGGTTTAAAGATACTAAGTTACTCTTAACCGTGCCTACGTAGCAAATTAATGCGACAGGTACCTCTGGGGACCTAGCGGGAAGTCTCCCCTTAAATAAAATACCTAAATAGGACGAGTGCTTAGCAGGAATGGTGACATTAGAGGAAATTGTAACAAGTGCGTTTATTGAAATGTCTCCTTAAGTACCTTTGACACGTATATTACTAAGTATATAACATGAATAGCTTAAACCCTAACTAATATTATTGAGACTCTTATTTATCGATATAATAGATACACTATAATAGATGAGTTCCTGTAATGTCTCCTATACGGATAAAATATATTATTCTCAATAAATAAATAAGTCCTCGTGGCAGTCGATTTGTAGAGTTTTACTCGATTACTGCTAAGTCGCTAGGGAAATACTTCGAAAGGAAAAACACAGACTACATTTTTCACAAAATATAGCGCACGGGAAATACTTTAAGTATTATAATTTTTTTAACTTGCTATAATATAATAATATAATAATTTTATACTAAACTTGCTACGGCTTAACACCATAGCAAGTTGAATCTTGCTACAGTGCTAAGTGTTTGCGATATTTTGACCCGTAGCACCGTAGCAAAATTCATCTTGCTACGGTGCTACGGCTCAGGCGGTGCTTAAACGGTGTTTTGTCTAATAAACTACTAATAACAACGTTACTAGACGTCATTTTAAGGCAGGCAGAAAAACCGTAAACCACGCGGACGAAGTCGCGGGCATCATCTGGTTATTAATAATTTTAGCATTTGTTAGCCTACTGAAATGAAACAAAATGTCACTTTTAGAAACCCTGATTTTAATGCGGTGTGGTTTGGTTTGGTTTTGGTATGGGTTGTCAAGTTTTCCAAAAAGTTAAAGTTAACAACAATAAGTCAAGTTATAGATAACATACAAGCACTAAGAAATCATGAATTTATGTGATAAACTGTAGGTAGGTGTGGATTTATCTCTATGTACGATACAAGCCGTAACAACAAGCTATCGTGGACAAGCACACAACAATTGTTGAATTACGAGCATTACATTCGGCTGCACGATCCATCAATGCAAGCATGCAATATCACTATTTGTGAACCCAGCATTTGTCAGTACTATCTGCACAATCACTACGTTTGTTTTGTTTGTCCGTGTGCAAGTCTATACGGACGCGTACGGACTCTGTAGGGTTGACTACTACTACATTTTAAAATCTAATGTATTGCAAACTATTTAATAGCTTTAAAATATAATATTAGGTATTAAAACGCACCTAGAAACTCTATACAATAAATATCTAATGAAACCCAAAAAAACTTTTTTTTTTTTAATGTATCAATACACAAAGGATTACCTTTGTGAAATATTTTCATAATTTATATTATTAAGGGAAAATTAAAATCTACTTTTGTAACACATTGTTAATCTTCTTATACTTTGTTTATTTATTGATTGAATTCACTGGGCAATTGCAGCGCCGCAACTTATTTGCATGCAAACATAAATTAATATACATGCTCAGCATACATTTCTCTAATAGAATAATATAATTATTAAAAACTAGGACCTAAAGTATCTAATTATGTTGTTAATATCTAAAAAAATACAATATACTTGATGCATCTGCAAACAAGTTACTGAATTAAAAACAGAATTTTACGAGTCATTTACTAGAGAGACTAAAAAACAGTATTGCTAAAAATAAGATAAAAATTGACAGCCCTGGTTGTGACGCATAGGTTTGTAAACATACCGCGTCCGTGCTTAGCTACTATGCTGTTCATAGTGTTTGTCACCGATCCCTAGGGCCTAATAAAACGTATTTAATGCATAACCGAATTAGGTCAATATCGATTAAATCTTTCTGGGTTATGATCTATAAAATCCTTGGCTCATATTTTTCTTAGAAAATCATACTATTGGATAAGGCTTTCACAGACTGTTTAACCTTTAATATTAACTGAATGGGACTTTGATGGGATTTTGATTTGATTTTCACAGTGAATTTTACGATAAAGCTTACTGCTACTAGATAAGTCAGGAAACAAGAAAGTAAGTTGAGTAAGTTACAAGTAGTTTGGGCTATATAATAATAACAAGAGCCACCGTTGGATTATCAAGAAAGTTACTTAGCTCAGAAAACAATGCGTTTAACTTCGAATATTCGTAGGCGTTTAATGATAACAATTGTTCATCCTGCCAAATTAGAACTGACAGTTGTTTCTTGAAATTCTCTAACAATGCGATTGTTTTCTCACTTTGGTCGCTTTAGTGGTTACTTTGGCAGTTCAGAAACAGCCCGCTCGTAATGGTCAGCTTTGCGTCCATCAAATACGAACTATTTCTGGAAGAATGCGTCTTCTCTGAGAGTTGGCTTGAATATATCGGTACTGGTCTTGAAAAAACGTATGCTCTTGCTCAAAACGTATATTACTAAAATAGTAGTCACGTTTAACCACAATGTTGTAACTGAATAAAATATTATGTCCTGGAAATGTATAATGAGAATACCTAAAGTGTATTTTTGACTACACAACAGAATTAACTCGTATATTCAACTCTTAATCCGGCTTCCACTTTGCAAAAAACTTCTTGCTGTGTTTCAGACATGTTTGTCGGAGGGAGTTTTAAGCCCTTTGACGGAGGTACATGAAATCGGACAAGGGATGCTTCTTGCAAACCCACAGCGATAAAGCTTTGGAAAAGCGGTTTACAAATAGGTTTAGCGGTTGGCAAATTTTTAATTGAATAACTTCGTATTTGCAATGCAAAATACATTAACATAATATTATTGTAAATGGTTAATTCAAAATTCATGTCGCTTGTAGCTTACGTTTACAGTCGGGTAGCATTTCAGTCGTTCAATTCATATGGGATTCGATTTTAAATGGGTTCCTACTACATCTGTGGGGTTCCTTTACAAAAGCTAAAATTAACTGTTATAAATTACAGTTAGACACAACTAAAACGACTCAAACCGTATAATTATCTTATCGATATCGTTTCAATTATAATAATAAAAGTTTAATTTTGAACTAATACAAAATGTGTTAGTTCAAAATTAATCTTAGTTATTTTCATCATTTAAAAGTCTGTTATATTTTGTTACAGTGGAAGATTCAACAGGCTGCATTACGCTAAATTGAGAGCTGAACTAAGAAAACCTCGGCGACTCTTCAAACGACTGTAAAACCTTGTAAAGATATTTGATTTTGTTATGATTGCAAAATAACGTAACAATTTTGTGTTAGTAACAAGTGTCAGAATAAATAGAACGAACGGAGAACATAATAACTATTTGATTATTTCAGAAAAATATTTGGCAACGACATGCCAGAAACCACTTCATGCGAAAAATAGCTATGTCCATACCTAAATAACAGATAAACTTCCTTTTGAGGTATTTGCGTGGACACACAACATTATACATCCAAATTAAATTACGGCCTTACTTTCGTCAAGTCAGTCGAAAGTGGGAGAAAACTCAATAACAACGAATCAGAATAAGGAGACTTCGGGAAATGGCATAAAGAAAAGTTTTAATTTGTTTAAATATTTCCGCGGGAGGAAGTTCCTTCGGTGGCTCGAATTCTTTGCCAACATAAAGTCGCCCGCGGCGACCTAATGGGACAAGCCACCTGCTCTTAAAGGTGACATAACAATTAACTTGAAGAACAAAATATTAGTGCAGCTAATAGAACCACTCAGATACACTCTGCCCTCTGCCCTTCATAAATAACACCCCTTTCTGAGGACAGACTGTATACAATTTTGTCGTATTTACGTAATGATTCTCCAAGGAGAACTCTCGGGGAAGGATAGCAGCATTTTATCCCTCTGTTTTTATAGGCGAATTGATTGGGCACCGCCCGGAATAATATCGGAATAGGATTAGTTTTCTTTATAAGTTCGTGAGAAGCATCAACTCAGCAACCGACCATAATTATCTAGCAATATTATTAGAACATAAGTGTGTTTGTTTGTTGGTTTGCCTTTCAATCACGCCACAACAGATTACCATAGGCTTTTTATCCTAGAAAATTAAGAAGTTCCTACGATTTTTTTTAGAAACCTTAAATCATCTACCTATAACTGTATCTAGTAGATAATAATAAAAGAATCTACTTCTTACAGAAGACAAACTGTTTCACTGAACAAAATCAAACTCAAAGCGCCTTATGTATACTGTTCAAATCTCATCAACGATTACGAGTGTCTCGAACCATGAAGGATCGATGAATAAAATATGAAAGAAGTTTAGGTAAAGCCGAAAACGTTTTCCGTATTTGAATAATCAGTTTAACAAACAAAACTCCGAATCCACTTCATTACTTATTAACCTGTGCTTGAGAACGAGACAAACTGAAATCATAGGGGACACGAAAACGATCTTGCTAAATTGTAATAGATTTGGTGATTTATTTTTAATGATTATTATAAATACTAGATGATGCTCGCGACTTCGTACGCGTGGATTTAAATTTTTGAGTATCTATGTGCATCCCCGGGATGTCACCTATCTCTGTCCCAAATTTTATTAAAATTGAAAGTTCTTTTAGTGATAAGACCGCCCTTGCGCACGCGTTGTATTCTGTTTTTTTTGTTATATAATTTAGTTCTAAGTTATGTGTGGCAATAAAGACTTCATATATCTATCTATCTATCGATGGGGCATATAAGCGTAGCGTAAAACATTTTCATCAGTCTGAATTGTGCTTCCAGGATAATTGTGATTTATGTTGTCTAAACTAAGTTTACTTATTGTGGATGTCATGGAATACGTTCATCCAAAGGATCTGGAATGCTGGCGCTATTAAAGGCGCTAATAAAAATGGAGTAGCGAAGCACTATGGTATTTTTAATTCTATTATTATCAAGAGAGATACAGATCTGTAAAATCAAATATCCATACTTAATATTATAAATGCGAAAGTGTGTCTGTCTGTCTGTCTGCTACGTTTTCACGGCCCATCTGTTCAACCAATTGAATTTGATGAAATTTTTTACAGGGATAGTTTGTATCCCGGGGAAGGACATAGGCTACTTTTTATCCCGGTAATTTAGGAGTTCCCGCGGGAATTTAAAACACTTTATCAACGCGGACGAAGTCGCGGGGATTATCTAGTTACTAAATAAATAAAATAACACTTAAATGGAGACATTAAATAAAATATTTTGTTACCAAACGAGCTGTTCAATTTGATAGGTCGCTACCACGTGACGCGCTTAAACTTATCACCAAAAATTAAGCCCATCGGTTTTAATGATTAGAGCATTTCGCAAAGTTTATACCACTTAAAACTTGGGACCTGGTCTGAACTGTGGCCCGATGTTAATTACCAACTTTTTAAAAACTGCAATTCATAATAGACAGGGCGGGTGAAAGATGAATGATGTGTTGGGTTTTTCATTACACTTTTTCGCCGAAGTTTCGTGAAAATGTACGAACAAAAACAACTTGAATTTGACAGCTGGCTTGTATAAAACATGCAAAGGGGTTCGGCCCTCCGTAGATATTGTGCGCCGTTGAAAGAGACGAATCATCTAGATTGTCTATTCATTTATTTACTTCCTATCATTTTTTCATAGCAAAAATATCTTACTAAGTACTTACTTGTAAAAAGTACCGGGTTATACTACTACCTTTTTAGAGTTCCGTTTTAATTCTGGGATCCCTTAAAGTTTCGTCCAGTCAATTTGTCCGTTTATTTGTGAGTCACAGCCATTTTAATTATCAACTGTAAGAGCAGAACAGTTGAAATTGAGTAGTTATTTTAACCGTACCGTTGTACAGCTACACTACAATTTAGAAAAAAAAAAATGATGTCAGGGTACCTCCTGAACATGAAAAGCGTGGGGCTTAACCAAAATTCTTTAAAAACCTCTAAAGAAGATGGCGGTCTGAAAACAGCTGAGCTGTTCTGTTAGGCGGCAATGTTAATTAAAGCAAAAGTGCGCGCGCGTATTTCCGCCAAAAAAAATCCGAGTTACCCACAAGTCGTGCCTAAGTTTTACTTACAAAGCTCTGACAATTTTCTCATCTCCTTTTTAATACTAAAACATTCGCAAGATTGATGACCGTTTTCAATACGATGAAACTCTAGATAGAGCAGCCATTAATAAAGTGAAACGGAAATCGAATGTATAGTGAAATTCAGTGCAGTGCTAAATTGGCTCAGGTGGTAAACGCTCCGGCCAATATGTTTTGCTACTCGATATTGAGATAAATGAAATAGCCCGCAAATGCCTCAAGTGGAGGTATTTTGCTTTTAATCTCGTAATAAGAAGATAATAGCCAATTACATTACATTATAGCCAAACCCTTTAAAAAATATCTGGTGGACAAACCACGCGCACACTTTTGTATGGAGCTGCACGCACTACGCTTCAGCAAAAAACCATAACGCTGACTTTTGTCGGGTCTTTAATGTGTTTTCGCCTTTATAATGACGTGTTATGTATGAAATTACGAATAATATTCTGGGTATCTTTCTTTGTTCCGAATTCAATAATAATTCGAGTTAAGTATTATATTTTATTTTGGTTTTAAACAGAGACTGTAATATCATTACTTCATATAATTATAATTTGTTTACAAAATTAATTATGAGTGTTTTCAGACAATATTTTTGTTTCAGGTTTCACTAAATGTATTTCAAATTTAGTTAAATAAAGGTTTTAAAATTGAAATCTTATCTGAAAAACAAGTTTTCAGAGTGAATTTCATATTGCGGGCTAAGTTTAAATAAACCAACACCAAGAAACCTCAGTGAAGAAGACATAACAATGTTACAAGTTGAGACCACCCCTTTCCATTGAAATTATTCATTCGTCATCTGATTTCGTGAATTTTGCTACTGACGAGCTTCATCTTAGGCACTTATCATGAATAGAGTTGACATCCATTGTGATATTTTATTATTACTCTATGAAATGCAACGGACCGCGAGATATTGTTAAATCCTTACAAAAGAGAGTCTGTCTTCTTTGGGTCGAGAGCGGAAAAGTTGAACAAAGATCTTAGCTTCAAAAGTGACAAAGAACCTATGTTATATGCGTTATACATTTGTATCGCTCATGGTATTCGAAAGATAATAATAAATATTTTCCGCCGAATTAAGCCATTTTAAAGTTTATATTTAGATTATTCTTTGCAACGAATGAATTACTTGGACACTCAAAATGGTTGTAACCTTAAACTGTATCTACGAGTATATTATAAAATATAGGTAGATATTATAAGTCTTTAAAGGCATAGAGATGCTACCGGAGACTACATCTAAGTGGATTTAAAATCCCGTGGGAACTTTCTGATACTCAATTTAATACTCAATACTCAAAGTAGGATAGGAAATAGGTTTCTAATTATGTAAGTCTACATAACACTACGTGATGTCTTGACATGGTCTTGACTCCACCTTTCTCGAATTAGGTACCTATATAATATCAGTCTGTGTTACCTTTGGTTTGGAAAGCAAATTCTACTGAGTCAAATCTATATTGATAAACAGACCAGCGTTGTATATCTATATTCGTTACATGCCAATGTTCAATAAGACCGTATTTTTTTATGATGTATTCTCAATTCAACTTTGTTGCAAAAGAAATATAAAATTTAAGAATCGAATCGGGAAGCCTCCTTGTTTATTGACATCGATAAAAAATGATATTAGCTTTGGATTTGCCAAGTTTTTGCGAAATAAATGAGTATTGTCAAAAGTTTGATATTGAATATCGAGCAAGAGTAAGTTAGGTGTTCGATTTATATCAGAGAGGGTGGTGCTGGGTGCATCTTGGAAGCACGGTCGCCAGCGCGTGCCTGCATACCGCCGACGCTACTTCACTTCCAATCTGCATATAAATCGGGTATCCATAATGACGTCGCTATCGCAAGCATCCCGAAATTCGTTCGAAATCCGATAAGCCCTGCCCGTGAAAGCCCTAATCCACAGAAGTTTGGATGACCCCGATAGAAGATAGGAGATAGACCTACCGTCTTCTATTATGTAAATTATCAGCCACATGGAAGTTTTGGACGGCCACTGTGGCCGCTAAGTTTGCGGCCAAAAGTTATGATATTGATCTATGTTATCTTTTGAAGGATCAGGTAACGTAGTAGCAGAGAGTATCTCTTTGGTTTAACAGCTTTTGACAAGTTTTGGATTCATTTACTTTCATTTACTTTTGTCCGAGAGTGAATGAAATGTTTTTGAAAAATCCCATAGGAACTCTTAGATTTTACGTGATAAAAGCAATGCAATATATTCTTGTACTAAATTTCATAAAAATCAGTTGAACAGATGGGCCGTGAAAGCGTAGTTGACAGACAGACCCGCTTTCGCATTTATAATATTAACGTATGGATACGGATGATGAAAGGCTGAGTACCTATCCGAGCGTTAGCAACATGTGCTTTGAAAAGGACAAGTGTAAATGATCTGCTAATTAAACTCCACTGTGATTGCTTGCCCAAAGTGTGTCAGCGCTTCAAGTAATGGAAGCACTAGATAATTACGGGGAAATTTAACTTTTAGTAGTAGGCGTGGCAACATTATATTGATAACACAATGCTTCTTCGGCGTTAACTGGAGCTCACTTCCAAAACTGCGTTATTTTCATAAGGCACAGGCCTTGCCCTGACCCAGTTCCTTTTAATCCATCGCTTACCTATAAGGTTTTATTGGCAATGGCCCATTACGACCTACATTATCAACATCATCATCCGATTTTACTATTTCCAGTCACGTAATCTTCAACGACTAATATAAACCATACGCCCGTCATAGTTCTCTAGCTAAATTATGGGACTCGATTCAATTTGTATGAATGGCAAAGTGAGAGGGAGATATATATTTTCGCGAAACTTTTTCAATAACACTAAAACCGTAAAATATCATGCCATTTTACATACTTTCTGAGCCTTTTTGGATTTCTTTTCTGTGCCTAGAATCAACTTCTAAGACAAATATGAATAGGGAAATGAATTATATGGAAAGCTCCTACTGCGTGACGTGTGAGAGATTGCGTCGCTTTGCGTCGACCTCTGAATTTAACCAGTCGTTTGTGAGCCGCGCAAAACTTGCCTCGAGGTTACATTAAGCCGATTGCCGGCGTCAATCAAAAGCCGCCTTTTTGCACGATACCGTAATATACGCACACGGCACAACCCGACCAGATATTTTAGCTAATGTTTTTATTATGGAGCTTTGAGTCCCGTAAACCGGCGTTAAATCGAATTTAGGGATTGTTGTATGTTGAAACACGAATTTAGATCTCGTAAATTAGATTTTAATATTTCTCTAGCTAAATCATTGGAATATTTGAACACCAAAACCTTTTTATGATTAAAATATGTATCTGATTAACTAAGTACTTATCTACATATCTTATTGTAAATGAGGAGGAAACTAGAGGAAATTAGAAGATTCATTAAATCTATTGAAGAAATTCTCCAATATAACGAGATGAGGCAGCCCATTTTCCGTCCGGCCTTGCCGACCTTCGTTCCATCGAGTCGGGTGCCGTAACTGATAAATTAGAAGTCTTAAAACTGGTGGCAGGTGATTCGACACAAATTCCAAGCTCCTGGCCCTTGCCTTGCGAAAGTTTCAACAATTACTTCTACTTGCAATTTATGTTTCGGGGTTCGGATAAAATGGTAGCACCGGCGCACTCACCCACCGATTTCCTATTTTTCACTGGAAAAAAGGTTCGGGTCCATATAGCGTTTATACCTTTCACCATTGTACTTTTCGGCGATATGTGACCTATTTGTCGAGGCGTGTATCAAATACAGAACAGTATGTTTGCGCATTTTTGTGGCATTGTGATGGGCAGCCTAAATTTAAAACAAAAGAAAAAAGCGAAATAGTGTACCTACTCATTTCACTAGGATGAAAATAGCCAAATGTATGAGATTATTCACATAAAAGTAAATGTTACACGCAGAGAACGTATAATATATTTTTATATACTTTTACAAATTAAACAATCAAACAAATAAAATGAAAAATGTGTTGGCTATGTTTTGCTCTATGAAATGCCGCCGGGGTAACATTTCAGAAAAATCGTACGTACATTTTTTTCAAGAACATAGGCAGGACGACAGTGCCAATTTAATTTCCACCTACCCTATATATTCATACCTACACAACAAATATAGACTTTGCTGCAACTTGAATTGATTTTTTTCCGTGGACTATGATCAAATATTGTGGAAAACAATAAACCCTATTATGAAGGAACTTGAAATTTAATTTGCTATAATCCGCAACAATAGGCATGTCAAAAAAGGTGTAAAAGCCGGCCCTTTCGACACGATCGTCACTTTACAATCGTGCATTGTCGAGTCAACATCTCCTGAAGATGCTCCGGTGTCGGAGTGAAACGTACGTTGAGAATAATTTGGAAGATTTATGTGGTGTGGTGAATATTGCAAGCTGCAAGTGCAAGTTACACTGTACCACATATTATATTTGCCTATTGTTGCGGATTATAGCAAATTAAATTTCAAGTTCCTTCATAATCATGGACTTCCGCAAAGTAACGCCTGCTTCTATCCAATACAATAAACCCTAGTGCATAGTGATATATCGCTTGCTCGTCTATCATGGACCGTTTGAATGTTGCATACCCTACACATGCACGCTTCGTACCTGTGTAAACATTATCAAAATAAACTTACATACATATCAAAAATTTTCGGAACCGGCACGATTTGAACCTGCGTCTCTCTGGGAATCGCGCCCAGAGCGCCTGGACCACTCGGCCACGGTTCACTTACCTGCCAGTGACGAAATTTGAGATATGCATCTTTAATCCAGTCTTTTACCGCGACTGTTTATGCCATCCAGTAGCGACACATTGCAGTATCGAAACTACTTTCAAAGGCCCATATTCGATGGAACTCTTTGAACGAGGAAGGACATATCAAAAGGTTAAAATCCTGCCGGTTCCGAAAATTTTTGATATGTATGTAAGTTTAGAAACTTTCCTCGTGTGTGAAGCACTGTAATAAAATTATAAAATTATCAAAATAGACTTTAAGAAAGGTTAACAATGCTTACTTTCAAATAACCCAGAGGTAAGCCACACTAACAATTACCAATATTATAATTATGAAATTTAGTCTGTCTACCTATTAAAAATGATGCATCCATTAAAATCCCCATAAAACTCACCAATTGCAACCTATACCCTAATAACCACTGGGCAGGTGATTTTATGATCGCAGGGCTATTATAGGTTGCTTGTAGTGTCAACGCTGTAATAGGTAATCATGGTGATCCTGTACTGAGAAAGGACTTATTAGAAGAGCAGACGATCTCTAGTTTAGGCGAGTCGTTGTGTACATGCAAATAGTATAAAAGCATATTATGTGGAAATCCTTGATAGAAACCTATGTAAATAATCCAGCTGGTAGTTGTTTGAAACGACGACGTAGAGTCAACATAAGACAACGGGCTTGATAAGAATTTAATATTAACGTCCATGCATCTAGCTATTATTTCTGCGAAATTTTTGAAAGGCATCTACAAGGTAGGTAGGGTTTATTATGAAATAGCTTAGTCTAATAAACACAAAACAAATATAACAAAAAAATAACTTGAGAATATCGCATAGGGAGGAAAATAAAGCCGTTGATAGCGAAATCACAGGCTTGTGCACAGTGTAGGCAAGTAATCCATTTAATGAGAACTAGATGATGCCCGCGACTTCGTCCGCGTGGATTGAAGTTTTTTGGTTCCGAGGGGAACCTTTAAATTTTCCGGGATAAAAATATGCAGCCTATGTATTGAGTCAGGTTATAAGCTGTCTACCTATATTCCAAAAATTTAACCAAATCGGTTAGTTCGTTGCGGCGTGAAGGAGTAACAAACATCCAAACTTACAAACATAACAATGTTCACATTAATTATCATATTAAGTAGGATGAAATAAAGATCGTGAGATTGGCTGAATCACAACGCACTTTAACGCACTAAAACTAAAGTGACGCACTTGAAAAGATACTTACAGTTTAAGTAAAAGTTAATAAATATGCAGTTAGCTTGTGTCGCGAAAATTACTAATAGTCTCAAAACCTACAAGTCAAGAACAATATTGTTGAAACAATCCTTTCTCACAACTTTTTCATCACTATAATATTTTTGTCGCACAGATTATGCTTGGAGGATACCACAATTAGATGTGAATTCAGTTTATTAAGTCCATTTTCAAAATAAATGCATTCAAGAGCTTCTACATATAATGGAAATGATAAGGGTTGAAATCCAGAAACTGACGCTGATTCTATTTTAGAAACTTGGCTAGCTATAAAGAACGTACTAATGAGGCAGTTTCATTCTCGCCATTTTGATACTAAAATCTTCGATAGTAGTACTGAGCGTCCACAGAACTATAGCACAGTTTCCAGACAGTTAGTTTTTTTTAAACATGTTTGAAATGAAACGTGTCTAATATTAAATACTGTTGCTATAGCGCCTATGTACGGATATAAATTAAATTTTCCTATTTACATTTGAGCTACGTAACATAAAAGTATATAGCAATCACATTATTCAAAAACATCAGTCAAATTGTTAGATATCCGAATTCAATGGAACGCGTGCTTTTTCAACGGAAATTCCTCGTGATAGGTAAAAAGCGTCGATTTTGTACCGTGTACGATAAATAAAAACGAGACCCACATTTCGTAGTGTTACTTTATAAGCGAAGCACATCGGGCCGGGCGCTTGCAAATGGTGCGAAACGACAATTTTAAAGCACAACATTGAATATACATATTACGTATCTGGTGTTCGCACGTACGCCGCGATTACTCGCTCTCTGCGACCAAGTGTGCGCTGCTTTTAACGCATTACCATGAATAATATATGCCCAAATTGAAATGTCGCATTCGTGTCGCTCCAGCTGCCTGTCTACTCGTCTCTTTCAGTATTCCACTGGTAGATGGGCTTTACCTTTTATCGGAAATGGTATCGTTTTTCTAAATCTTTACCAGTTATCAGTTACAGATTTTATTGAAAAAATATTAGTTATTTAAATTCAGAAAACGGTTCGTTATTTGTTTAAGTACATTTTAAAGATTATTATGAACGATGCCTCTAGCTTTTTGTAAGTTAAGGTTTCTAAGAAATTAACTTAGCTCTAGTAAAATTATAGAAAAAAAAATTGTATAAAAGATATTACATTTTTATTTCAAAAAGGAAATTATTTACTTATATAAAATTTTACACAACTAAATAAACTTTTCATCAATCAAATACATAATATTATTATTTCCATTTTCTTAATGTTAATAATTCAAAAGAAAAGTAGTTCATTTAAATAATATGGTAAAAATTACAATTTTTTTTCCCCTTTATCAGCGAAAGTTTGGATTCTCAAATACCTTCTCGAACTAAATACTTGTTAAAACCAAGCAGGGATAATCATTACAAGATTCAAAGGCGTAATAAAGACGTGATTCAGAATATTACTTTCACCGAATGGACCTTCTTTGTAATTCACGAAGGACGGAAGCACCACAAATTGTAGCTTTAAATATTTAATTTCTGAAGAAAACGGATTAGCGAGTAATTGTCGAGAAATTAATACGCACCGGCCCCCAAGTCACGACTTAAATTCCACTAATGGAGTCCTTACTACGTTGTACAAGGTATTTAGGAAGGTCTATAAATTGGGCATTAAACGTAATCACATGTTCATTATGCGAATTAAGCGAGATTTCCTTACAAACTATTAAAAGGGACCTGCCGACCCAAAGACGCGTAAATGCGAGGGTCACCTACAGAAATCAAAGCCAGTCTTTATTTATGATCTGGACAGGGCTGTTCTATTTGGCCGAGATAAGTCCCTATAATATGCGTATACATAACCAGCTTTATACTGTAAGGGCTATGGCTACCTTACTTTATCTTGGGACAAAGATAAGATCTCCATTAGTCGTAGAGCTCATTCATCGTGTGAGTCAGCTGAAGGAGAGGATCCGGGTCTACGTAATTACAATTATAAGGGTCGCACACGAAATTCGCTAACCAAATCTGATACTCACCTTTAATAGCTATAGGCGTACCTACGACTTGAAAAGAAAATCTGTATTTTTTATGAATTGATCATGAAGTTTGTTTACAATTAAGGTTTAAGATGAAGTTTGGTTATTATATATTTTGATCAATTTTTTACTTATTTTAGGGCTCATTATTAGAATTGAAATACGATTTATTTTTTACGGAATATGGGTAAATTTCATAAAACGTTATAAAAGCGTAGAGTTTTCGGGCTCTCGTTTATCTCGCCGCATAAACCACGGCCTATCTGCCTAATCCATAAAGCACTAGAGAGGACAAATAAGTTTGTTTGATGCTCAGAAGTAGGCATTAGCGTGGAGTGCTGCGTTAGTGTGCGGGTTCGTCTGTAATCAGATTAATTAGAAGATTTTGCGGGCGTTATTAAAAGTTGAGCCGGCTGAAGCGCGGCTCAGTTACCTCCACTAAGATACCGGGCTTATTCGCCGCGTACATACTGCTTAGCGGATATTATACGTGTGCCGGGAGCTCTCTTAAATGTTTTAGTATTTTCGACTGAGGTTGTGAACTCCATGCCGTTTTGTTTCTGCGCTACAGTGGGCGGCCGGAATAATTCACTTAAGCTTAACTGGGAAAGATAATTAGGATTCTACGTCGGTTGATGCAAAATGAACGCGAAAAACAGGGTAGAAGATTTTTGTGCTCATTCAGAAATTGAATTTTATATTTGTAGACGAAAGTTCTAACGAGATGAACACATTCCTATCTGCATTTAAAGTTTAAATAGAAATGAGAAGGTCCATTTGATAAAATTTGAGTATAGCCGCCTATCTATGTGAATGTAGGTACAACGTGAATTCACGTACCTAAAATTCACGTTATGCTTTTGGTTGAGTATTATCTTGTGAATGGTTCAATGGACCAAAAATATTCAGAGTTCGTGAGTTTATTGCAGTGTTCTATTATGCAACGTGTGACAATGTGGGCACAACAGGCAGTGATAGGTAGGTCTCTTAGCAGTGGATCACGGCCCGCTGGGCACGGGACGCGCGACCGAACACGGCTCGTGTGCTGTCAATCATAAAACAAAAAAAATCGGCAAAATTCCAGTGGCTAACTCCCTATTTAGTATCGGAGTGCAACGTGTGAACTTTAACAGTTAAAGCCGCACTGACAAAAGACCCAATTCAACTGAAAAATAAAACTATTGTACGTAGTGTTATGTTACATAAATCCGATATTATTTTCTTTTAAATCCACCCGTAATGCTGCACGGTTCGAATTGAATAGCGTTTTCAGTTTTTTTTTCAAGTTCTCTCTTCAAAGCCGGGCAGCGGCAGTCGCGTGTGTGCTCCTGGCCCCGGGGCGATAATGTGCTGTGCACCGATTCGTCTAGTCCATTCTTTTGTTATTTCTTCTTTGTTCCCCGTGAAAGGTGGTATTGTTTTCTCGCCGGAATGGCCAGAGATTGCGCTAAGAGTCGAGATTAGTGACAACGTGACGTGGGTGCGTAATCAACCATTACAGTTTTATTTGATTCCGATAACTGGTTCCGGGCCTTGTTTTTTCGTTTAACTAGAGGATGCTCGCGACTTCGTTCGCGTGGTATAAGTTTTTTTAATTCCCACAGGCACTCCTTAATTTTCCGGGATAAATCCTATACCTATCACTTTCCAGGTCCTCTAGGTACTCTTTCCAGGTAAATTCAAATTCAAATGTTTTTTATTCAAATAAGCTTTTACAAGCGCTTTTGAATCGTTATAATATGAATCTACCGCTGGTTCGGAATGCCATTCCTACCGAGAAGAGCCAGCAAGAAACTCGGTGGTTGCTCTTTTCCATCAAAACTTACAATCATCATAATGATACAAGTAACTGCAGTCCCACGCATAGCTGGAGCGAATCAAATCCACGCTGTTTTTTTTATCATTTACGTAATCTTCGATTGTATAGTAAGCTTTTCTCACGAGCATACAATATTCAATACACGCCAAGACTGGCAGACAGAGGCAGCCCCATTTCCGACGGTGGCACCCGTTCACGAGCATGACGCATGATCCAGCCATTGCTTCGCTCAACCATAATTGAGGGACCGTAACAACCCGCACCACACGACACCACCACAGAAACGTTAAAGAGAGTGTGACATACCCGACTACCCATACTATACCCATGCAAAAAATCACGTGGATCCGTTGCTCTGTTGCGTCATGATTGAAGGACAAACTCTCTATTTAACGTCCTTGGGGATAAAATTTTCAAAAACTGTGAAACTGTTTTTTATTTTGAACCAGAAGCCCAAATACCAACTTTCATGGTTATAACTTGAAAAATGAAGGACTTTCATAAAAACTTTCAACCCCTATTTAACGCCTTTGGGGGTAGAATTTTCAAAAACTGTGAAACACATATTTCTTTATTTAAAACCAGAAGCTCAAATACCAAGTTTCATGGTATTTGAGCTTGAGCATATAACTTGAGAAATGACGGACTTTCATACAAACTTTCACCCCCTATTTCACCCCCTCAGGGGTAGAATTTTGAAAAATCCTTCCTTAGTGAGCGCCTACGTCACAAACGGAACCTACTGTCAAATTCTCAAGTTTCTAACCCCAGCGGTTTAGGCTGTGCGTTGATATATAAGTCAGTCAGTCAGGACTTTGAATTTTATATATATATATATATAGATTAATTTAACGTGAAACATTTTAAATTGAGATTTATTTCAGTTCAGTCCTGTTTTTTTTATTTTCTTGATACTAAAAAGGGGTTTCACTTAAGTATATTTAACAGGACTAAAAAGTACACTATAAACTAATTAAAAACTAGGTAAAATTTGTTATCAAAAATCAATTATTTTCAGTCATTACACAGATTCCAGTTATTCTGGCCAAGCTTTCTAGGCGGACGA
Organism: Erebia ligea; assembly: GCA_917051295.2. NCBI lineage: Eukaryota > Metazoa > Arthropoda > Insecta > Lepidoptera > Nymphalidae > Erebia > Erebia ligea. The sequence goes on along the minus strand of OU785223.1, from coordinate 14,368,613 downwards.
GGCTTAGTTCAATGCACTACAATAGAGCACAGTAGGCAGCTGTGCGAATTATGCAGGCCCTCAATTGGATTAAGCCTTCCCTTCCCAGCGTACATCTAATCGGTGCCGAGTGACGTGTCTGCCCCGTCATGACATATATCGTGACTAGCTGATGCCCGCGACTTCGTCCGCGTGGATTAAGGTTTTTAGTTCCCGCGGGAACTCCTTAATTTTCCGGGATAAAAAATAGCCTATGTGCTATTCCAGACTATAATCATCTCCGTGCCAAATTTCATGCAGATCCGTTCAGCCGTTCTGACGCGATTGAGTAACAAACATCCATCCATCCATACATCCATCCATCCTAACTTTCCCATTTATAATATTACTAGCTAATGCCCGCGACTTCGTCCGCGTAGATTGAGGTTTTTCGGTCCCCGTGGGAACTTTTTAATTTTCCGGGATAAAAAGTAGCCTATGTATTATTCCAGACTATAATCTATCTCTGTGCCAAATTTCATCCAGATCCGTTCAGCTTTTGAAGGGCGATTGAGTAACAAACATCCATCCATTCATCCATAAATCCATCCAAACTTTCGAATTTATAATATTTATTTGACTTGATATCATAAGTTTCTTTCTTAGTCCGATAGGAGAATCGTGCTGAACAGTAAGTAGACTGGCGATGGGTAAACGATGATGACATTATTATTTTCTTTCATTGGATGTTACTGCATTTTTTTTTGTTTCGCCACAAACTATCCTCTGAAGGTAATGGTATCAGAGACATTTTGTTGCCAGTTTTGCTTCTAAAAGGGTGCATCATCATCCACGATCATTGGAAGTGATAACAAACAGTACTTTACTTGTGTTATTTATTAAATACGCGTTTAATTTTTTAAAGCTGGATAGAGGTAGAGTAAGCTTCAATGTTATATGCCATATTGCAAATAGTAAGCATTTGTGCAAATTATTGTTGTGCAATCGGTGCTGGGCGGTGTGGTACCTGCACCGTCATGACATTTATGATTATTATTTATTGGTTCGCGTAGGAAAACGGCATCATGACGGGTCATTTCACTTTTGTAACTTTTACTTAAACTAGGATTTACTTAGGCTCTATAATATTAAAAATTATTTACGTTGGTCTTTAAAAAATCACTCACGGTCCCCCGTGGGAACTCTTTGATTGATTCCGGAATAAAAAGTATAATGTGTTCCCCTTAAACCTTTATTTATACACATGCAATAAATTGCATTAATCTGTTGCTCCATTGTGGCGTGATTGCAGATAAAAGCACTAACCAGCGAAACAACCAACAAACAAAATTTATATTGAGAATAGATACCTAATGAGTGCTACTATATAAAAGCCAGATTTTTAAATAAATTAAAAAAACACAGGTAAATTGAAATGAATTAGCTGAGTAAGTTAGGACTGTTACTTAGAAAATTCAGTATCGTGATTTTATTACCCGTGAATGCTGTTGCAATTTAAAATGAAATTCCGTCGAATTCAGGTAAAACAGGGAAAAGGGAAGTGCTTGTAATGGTTCATTTAATGTATATCCTTTCGGCGTGCCACGCGGCGTTATATCGTCGGCAAATGGACAGTCCGGCCCCTTGAGGAACCTAAAAGGGTTCGGTTGTGGTAGGCACTCAATAATTGAAGTCGTTGAGATTCCGGCCGCATTGTTGCGGCAACACCTGTGACGTGGAAAGATAGGATGAGCGCTTAACGGGCAACAATCAGGTTAATGTTTATTATAATGTCCGATTTATTGGCGATTCTCATTTACGGTCCACGTTTGTAAAGCCCGCATCGGCTTATTAGCGCGACACACGCGCTGCGTTCTCGATTTTACTGCGCGGCCCGGCTTAACAGCAAACTGAAGCTTAATTAAAACTAAAACAACTCGGCAAATACATTGATCAGTCTAATACCCTTTGTTATTTACGTTTATCAAGCTGCTTTGTATGTCCTATTGATTGCAAACAGAGGCGCAATTAAAACTGATGACGGCTGGGTTATAATAATTTAACTATTATGGCGACTATCCACAAAGTATGCCGACTCTGCACACATACACATGTCTAAAATGATATAATACATAGCATAACATATTATAGCAAATTTCATATTCCTCAGATTACATGTTAGATGGACACGTTCACACCATGTTATGCTATAACTAAATATAGTCAATAGTCCTAATATAATATTTTTTGATATATTATTATGTAATTTATTATAGTTTAGTCAGAACTGTTAAATGTTTTGTTATAAAACGTATGTGAAGCACGTCTGGTCATATTAGTTATTCCGTGGTAGCAGGTCGCTATTCAGGTTAACTTAATACATTCATGCTGCTCATTTATTACGCTTCAGGTGTTAACTTGTCAAAGAAACCGCGCAAGTGCTGGCAGTGGGTATGCACCGATGGTTTACCTCTCTGATATGTTTGCAACTGGTTAAGTTACATTGCCAATGAAATGCCAGTTCATATACAAATTTCTAAAAAATTAAATAAAAATAAATTAAATTTATAAATTATGTTCTATATACAAATTTTAGTTAATTACGTGTACCTACATGTATTTCGAGATACATTAAATTAGTACGTGTTGGTAGGGAAGTCTTAGTCATTTGTTGTGTCGCCGATCAGCAAAATAGTCTGGCTAGTATGGTTGCAATGCTTGCGCATTTACCGGGGCAAAGCTGATCTCTGGGAAGAGACTGCGGGGCGTGCGGTGCGTGTCACTGCATATAAACCGCACTGCTGGTTCGCGTTAAGTTTCGTGAACCTAATGAACTATGGGTTCATAGACTACAACCATCAATGCAACAAGTATAAAGATGATGAATATTCATGCATATGAAGAACAAGCAATAGGGCAGGTAGTTTTTAATCGTAGAATAAAACTCAGATAGGATTACGTAAAAAGTAGGGATGGATTACGGAAATTATTATAGAAGCGATCGCAATCCAGATAATGGCATGCGTACGATACACTCGCAATTATCGGACTTAATCATTATTATTGGGCATTTTCCCTTTCGGAATTGCTTTCGATTCAGGTTCCCGTAACTAATCTTGTAATATCCCATTGTTATTGCCTGGAATGAAGTTGTGTTTGCCCCAAGTTACTCCTGCTATTCGAGAAATGTTTGTTATCGTGTTTATACGGATACACATCCGTATCCGTATAAACACGATAACAAACATTTCTCGAGTGGCTCTGTATAAAGATTATGACAGCTATTTATTATGTAGTATAAGTTACCAATGCGTCTTAAAATTTCTATGAAATTAAGAAAAAAATGTCACAATTTTCATAGGATTGGATTTTCAGTCAGTTATAATTATTAAATATTACAGATTTCAACGATATCGGACAAATGATTGTTATCGTGTTTATGCGGATACGGATGTAGTGCCTCTGTATAAAGATTATGTCTGTTATTTATTATGTAGTATAAGTTACCAATGCTTCTTAAAATTTCTATGAAATTAAGAAAAAAATGTCACAATTTTCATAGGATTGGATTATCAGTCAGTTTTATTAAATGTTACAGATTTCAACGGTATCCGAGAAATTATTGTTATCGTGTTTATACGGATACGGATGAAACTTACCTCTGTATAAAGATTATGACAGTTATTTCTTACCAATGCTTCTTAACATTTCTATGAAATTAAGAAAAAATATCACAATTTTCATAGGATTGGATTTTCACTCAGTTTTATAAAATGTTACAGTTAATGAAATAAAGAGGTTCGAATTCAAGTAATCAAATGACCATATTTTATGAATTTTATACCAACTTTAGATACATTTATTAACAGTCTAGATTTCAGAATGAAAGTTACGCATGCGCTGCTGTTAGTTTTCATGCCGACTCTTGGAAACAAAAGGTAGAAGTACAGCGGCCTTAGAACGTAATCATTCACACGCAAGCCTCCTCAGGAGTGTGGGTTGGCGAATTTATGTGCAAATACGCTTCGGGACTGCCCAATGTGCTAATGAAAGGCGATACATTATTCAAACTTTGAATTATACAGTGGCATGTAAATCGATATTCTCACCGCATAGCAGCAGCCCGAATCATTCGAAGAATGAGCGGAATTGTAACTGAAGGGTCTTTGAATCACCGCAATTGTAATTAGTGGACGTCGGGCTATCGCCGTCGCTGGCTATGCAGGGATTCTGACGAATTTGTTATAATACTGCTGTCGTCGCCTTATCGTTTTGTATATTTACCAACTAGCTGATGCCCGCGACTTCGTCCGCGTGGAATAAGTTTATTAAAATTCCCACGGGAACTCCTTAATTTTCCGGGATAAAATATCCGGGGCCTATGTCACTCTCCAGGTCTTTAACTATACCCATGCAAAAATCACGCCAATCCGTTGCTCCGTTGCAGCGTGATTGAAGGACAAACTAACCAACCAATAAATCAACAAACCAACAAACACACACACTTTCGCATTTATAATATTAGTATGAAGTATGAAGCATGATGTGACCAACGGAATGAACATTTTAGCAGGACAATCATCATCATATTAATTTCGTCGCCAGCCGATTACTGAGCACGAGTTGAATGAAAAGGGTTGGTCACCACACTGGCCATGTGCGATTGCCAGACTTCACACACCTTTGAGCACATTATAGAATTTTTGTGCATACAGGCGTTTTCACGATGTTTTATTTCACCGATAATTATAGATTGTCCTATTCAAGTAGGACAGTAAATGTTTTTTTTGACGTTAGAACAAATAATTTATAGAATAATTAATTTATGCATGAAAGGTTGCATTGTAGCAACCTTACATGCAATACTTCTCAAATTATCAAATATTAGCTTAAAAATAGTTAAGAAAATATCCATTTTTTCGTAATTTGCAATATGCTTTTAGAAGCAGCTGATATAACTGGAACTGGTAACAATATAGGGAAACATTTTATTGAGAATCGCAAAACGGAAAATCTCACTCGGATGGCCATGTACAGGCGTTGATTAGTACGGCAGTAACAAAAACTATTCCCGAACCGGGCGCAATAAACGAAGTGGAAAAAGTCGATATGAGAGGACGATCTGATTGTAGAACGTAAGCGGCAATCCCAGATACTAGTTTACAGTGAATGCGCACCATTTTTAAATGATTACTGTGTGCCCTCCCCTTTAGTGCAGATACGTCCCTCGGACATCGTGTACAGACTACGGAGAAATGCAAAGGGTACGGAATTTCTTTTAAAATTCGATGACGCGGAGAGCTGACAAAGTGTAGAAAATATCATCCATAGCATTGTAAATATCGTCAAATAAATTATATTTTCTCTAATAATGAGTCCTATGTAATATGTTTTTAATAATAAGTTGTGTTTACGAGCATTAATTAAATTAAATTTTAAACAAAGTTATTCTAAATCAAATGAAAATCTATAGAAACATTTCCCTTACGCAGTTGGTCAGTTGTCACGAAACATGATAACATAGAAGATGCTTTAGTATAATAACAACACTTAAAAAATGAATACTAAACAGATTCGTAATTTAGTAAGCGACCTGGTAAAATACTGTCAATGATAAGCCAATAGACTTGATTCTAAATAATTAAGGGCCTTAAGGACGTATTTCCGCAAATCCGTTAAAATATATTAGAATGATGATTAGAACTGTCGGTACATTTTGTGACTAAGTCGGACAAAATAAAATGGAACTAAAAATTACTACACATAGATTGATCCTTTATCTTCAATTTTTGGAGATGACATTGTTAAATATCTTTACTTAAACCTACTATAAAAATGATTTTCCGACACCTCTTCGCACATAACATCGCGACTTTCGGTACATTTTTTGCTTCGGTACTTTAAAAACTTTCGGAAAACGAACGGACTTTCGGTACATTAAAAATACTTCAAGACTTGGTGAAGTGACGTCACTCCACCAAGTCTTGAAGTATTTTTAATATTTTTCTTTCCAAAAATTGGAGGTGAACATATCTCTTAACAGATGGCATTTTTTAAAGACAAAAAATCGGTATACATACAGCAAAAAATGTACCGAAAGTCGCGATGTTATGTGCGAAGAGGTGTCGGAAAATCATTTTTATAGTAGGTTTAAGTAAAGATTTTTAACAATGTCATCTCCAAAAATTGAAGATAAAGGATCAATCTATGTGTAGTAATTTTTAGTTCCATTTTATTTTGTCCGACTTAGTCACAAAATGTACCGACAGTTCTAATCATCATTCTAATATATTTTAACGGATTTGCGGAAATACACCCTTAAGAGGGATAAATTGGCTATACCCTAAAATATCAACTTAGAGAAAAATAGCTTACAAGTATTTCAAGAGTGAAATAACTGCCCCTGTTGATTTTTTAATAATAAGGAATCACAATTTAGGGTTTGGCAGACATTAAAATATTCAATTTATTTTTATTAATTCACTAAACTGGTATTTTATTTAAAAAGTATCTTGCTTAAATATCAAGGCAAATAAATTCGTGTGTATATCTTTACTTAAACAGAAAAAAGTAAGATTGGATTAAAATTACTTAGTACGCTGAAAAATCATAAGCCAAAAAAATCCTAAGTGGTCCTCCAAATAAGGAAAAGATTAATATTGTCTTTACATAAGTGTTCACAAACGTTTTGAAACTTCGAAGTTTTATGCAAAGTGATAATGATAATATTATGGACAGGAAGATAGAAAGATCAATGTGCATAATAAAGGCAAGGCAGTTGATTGAGAAGCTTTCTACTGATAAAAAGATTTTTCATTTAAAAGAGAATACAGTTTTTTTTTGTGATAGGTACTCTCCTCTTTCTCTCCAGGCAGCTTTGTGTGTACATTGCGTCATAACCATTGATTGCTTCTGCACAATCGGACCGCATCGCAGTGCACGCACTGGTCTCCACAAAGGGATGGGGAATCAATTAGATAAAAGAAATACGACGTCGAAGATTTTCATCCCGCTGTGAGCTTTGACCGATAATTCTTCATAACGTGTTCGAGGATAACCGGATTCGAGTTGCAGCATTCGCTTTATTACATTTTCTTTATTACGAACTCTTTCAACTTAACTAATTTGTCGTCAGGCTAAAGCGAAATGTAATGCTTGTTATTTTCTTTTTTATAATGTAATAACGAAAATAATTTAAAAATAAATTGAAAGAGTTTTTTATGGGACGTTTATCGAGGTTGATAAATATAGACATGTTACCCTTTGATCGCAAAGCCTTGTTGGAAACGAATGAACCTGTTGCTATTGGATGCGGACTGGGTTTACGAAAAATTATTGTACGTGGTTTGGGTCAGTTCTTTGTGACTATAATATGGAGAGCAAGATGAGCTCAAAGAGAGGACTAAAGTTCTAATCGACATGCATATTGCTACGAATATGAATGGGCAGATGAAATATTTCTAGCTCCCAATTATTAGTTTTAAAAAAGTTTTTCAAGTTAAATCTCAGCTTTAGGCCTATCCTTTGAACCTGTATTTATTTATATGCACCATCAATGCATATAAATATAGGCTGAAAAATGTAATATTTTTACCAATCTTGAGCCATAGAGATATTTTAGCATAAAAATTATGGTACCTTGCAACACAAACATAAACGTATCTATTTGATAATCGACTGCATGAAATGAAAAAAAACCGTTACGAAAACGAATTCATTCGTCAGATATGTAAAATGTTAAAATATTCATCTACCCGCAGCTCCGTACACCGGAATTCATGGGTGAATATAGAGCACACCAAGCTGCCGCTATAGCAAACCTCGCCGCATCAAAACAACAACTGATACATTTGATTAAAATAAATAAAAGGAATCATAGAGCGCGACCAATGTCACTCTATCTAACTTCCATGAAGTGCCATTGCATGCAGTGACAAATTTTCAAAAACGTCGTCGACTGTCGTCTATTTCTAATATGTTCAATTGCGCACCATGGTGTTTACTTGCCAAATTTCGACGAAAAAATGACCAAATATTGGATTACTATCTATATGAATACGTACCATGCACATTCGTATAAGTAGGGTAAAATTGGGAGTTCTGGCTCACATATCTAGATTGAACGATCAATTGCGATCGTTCTATCTAGAGATATTGTGATCCCGAACTCCCAATTTTACAACGTCGACACAATCATTGATTATTGACTTACTCATTGATTACAATCGTTCAGCAAATCATCGCTTAGCCTGTTATTGAAGCTGAACTCGCGATGTCTCAACTAATTTATTTTATTATTTACTAGCTGATGCCCACAACTTCGATCGCGCGGATCGAGGTTTTTCGGTTCCCGCGGGAACTCCTTAATTTTCCAGGATAAAAAGTAGCCTATGTGTTATTCCAGACTTTAATCTATCTCTGGGCCAAATTTCATCCAGATCCGTTCAGCCGTTGGGGCGTGATTGAGTAACAAACATGCATACATCCATACATCCATCCAAACTTTCGCATTTATAATATTTACTAGCTGATGCCCGCGACTTCGTCCGCGTGGATCGAGGTTTTTCGTTTCCCGCGGGAACTCCTTAATTTTCCGGGATAAAAAGTAGCCTATGTGCTATTCCAGACTATAATCTATCTCTGCGCCAAATTTCATCCAGATCCGTTCATCCGTTGGAGCGTGATTGAGTAACAAACGTACATCCATACATCCAAACTTTCGCATTTATAATATTTATTTGATTATTTGATCATTCTGTTTGAATGATAATAGGTATAATCAGTAACAAGAGGATGATCAGGTTGCTGCAAACTCATGCTGGAAGATGATTCAATGGTTGATTTAGCACATTCTTAAGTGATATTATTTTGATAGATCCTAGCCAATGCAATTAATTAGGATACCGATTTGGAATGTTTTATAGGAACTCTATAGTCTATTCCTAAGTATTGCTCGGTCCAAATTTCCATCCATTACGATATTAGAAGAATTTATATATTACTCGAAAAACCTTGTCTACTTTATTTATTGAATAAAATAGCGCTCATCTCAAATAATGACAAGCGGTGCGTCAGTTTAAGATGGAAGCATGCTAAACTAGAGTAGATAAGTATATCAGTTTATTATTAAGAACAATCTGCACTCTTTTACCAGAAGGTTAAAATGGTTGTCGAAGATGTTATAAATAAATAAATAATAATTAGTTATGGTTGAAGCCTCTCAGATCAAACCAAAGTCGGGCTATGTAATATGTTAACTAAAAGTGATTCTTTTTTGGTGTCTAATGTCTTGTATAGGATTGCATATTTACAGTTGGTTTCCTAATAAGGAAGCCTAAACAATGCCTGCAGCATCTTCCGTATGTATGTAAAAGGAGACCTATAAATCTCATTCTAATTACTTTTATACTTAAGAGTTATTATTCTATGATAATACTATGAACTTTTGACTTTCTTGATTGACTATTAGAAGATGCTAGCTTCTCACTTCTGTAAGCACATTTTTCATTACACATTTCTTTTCGGAACGCTCAAACGAGTAAACGTTTACTCAACACTTAAAAAAATTAATTTTTTAAAGTTTCAAATAAGCAACTTTACTTAGCTCCAGTATGTATGTATTTTTTTTATTTTATTTTTATATATTTTAATTAATGAAAGAGTTGTTCAATGAAATTTTTTTATAAGTATTGTTTAAAATTATCTTTCTATGCAATCGTATTTTCAAAGTTACACTAATGTTTTAATTTCATATTATTAAAAAATCAGTTACTGTTCCTGAAGTGGTTAATGCGTTGATGTGACAACATTTAAAAAAATATGTTATTTCTATGACAGGGCTTCCAACTTCAGTAATAATCCTTTTAATTCGGATGATGAGTTACCTATAGCTTCAACTTCGAAGCGTAAATCACTCAAATTGAAGAAATCAAAAAAAAATCAGTCAGATACAGAATCTGAGCCGGATCCACCTGTAAAACGTAAGAAAGCACTTCCGAAAAAACCTATCAAGACTGTCGACCGTCCTTCGTGGGATTCTGAGGTGAGTTATTATACTTAGTTTATTTCTACAGTAAATATATAATATTAAGAAATATTAAATTTTTTAATATAAGCGTCAACTGAAGTCTTTGAGAATATAGTTACCTATTATTTTTTACATTTTATAAAGTGGTAGCAGTTTAACAATTCAAGTATTATAAGTATTAGGTAAGCAAGTTTAAATATAGGACACAAGGTCTCAGGCACGATTTTTTAATTTCAGAAAAAACGTTAGATACTTACTAGGATTTTCAACAAAAAAAATTCTCAGCAATAATCCGAAGTTAATGTTTGTTAATTGAGTTAATATTTTAACTAAAAATATTATTTTCCTTTTTAGCACGAAGAAGAAGAAGTGGTGCAAAAGGTTGAACCGCTTAAAAACTTTATCACTAAGAAAATAGCATCGGGTTATTCTACCCAACGCAAACAAGAACAAAAATTAATAACTGAGGGGGATTATTACATCGAACTCCGCATCTATGACGCGGTCGAAGCATCAAAAATAAGCCCAGGTAATCGATGGCGTCACGCTCTTTTTACTTACAAGTCATGTATGGATACGAACTCAGAAATTTGGAAAGCAGCGAGCCGATTGGTTGCAGCTGCTAAGGAAGATTTTAAAGGTGTTAAACCCGCACTATATCCAGCATAAACATTTAACAGCATTCTACCAAATTTCAGTTAATAATTACTTTGATTAATCATCTAAATATATATTAACAATAAAGGAATCTCATAATGATGTTTTGTGATATTTGTAATATTACTGTGTCAAAATACTTTTCACACAAGAAAAGTTATATTCACAAATCTAATTGTTTACTTCGCACAGAATTCGATAATGTTCAAATAATTGCAACTGCTTTTAAGAACAGAATAATTAGCTATCGTGTATACCCATCAAAAAAATGTTTACTGCCTGAACAATTTTTATCTGAAGTTATGAATACGATATGTAATTTAGTAAAAAGAAGTCTTGACGAGCATAATGCTTTAAAAATAAATCTTGAACTATTTGCGACTTTCATATTACCAAAAAATAATGAAAAATCTTTAAAATCATTTAACACTAAATATATGCAAATATTTCAATCCACAAACATAAATAATATATATTTAGAGAGTGTAAAAAGTCTACTTAATAAATTATCAGAGTTTGAACATTCAGAATCAGGCTGGTCTTTTGACTCTTTGAATAATTTAGAAATAAACATTAGTAAATACAATCCTTTAAGAACAGGCTCTTATATCCCGCTACCAATAAAAATCCTGAAAACTAAATCTTGCGTAAATGTTAAAAATAATGATGATAAGTGTTTTCTGTGGAGTATATTAGCACATATGTATCCAACCAATAAGAATTGTAATAGAGTTATTTCATATCCTTATTATTCAAAAGTTTTAAAAACAGATGGTATGTCGTTTCCACCATCTTTTGAGGATATCACATTATTTGAAAAAAATAATTCTAACATAAGTGTTAATATATACAGTTTAGAAAAAAGTGGTGATATTGACGGACCTCTGTACAAAACCAGTAAGCGTAAACTGGTACATGTTAACTTGCTTTACATTACTAAAAACAATAAGAGACATTTTTGTTTGATAAAAAACTTTGAACGGTTGGTTCACAGTCAACTTACTAAAAACAAGTCTAAAATTTTTTTATGTGAGGAGTGCTTCATTTATTTTAATTCAGAAGAAAAATTATGCAAACATAATTGTGCAAGAGTTAAAACTGTTCTTCCAGAGAAAAATAGTAAATTATATTTTGATAATTATGAAAGAACGCAAAGAATACCAATTGTGATTTATGGTGATTTTGAAAGTTTATTAAGAGAATATTCTGATAAAAGTAAATCTGAGCATACTGAAACCATACAGGTTCATGAAGCCACATGCTTCGCATACTATATATGTTGCGAGTCTATGTCTGAACTTAACGAATTAGTTTCATACAAAGGAGCTAGATGTGCTCAAAAATTTGTAGAAACAATTTCAAATGATGTAAAACGATTACATACAATTTTGTTAGAAAATACTCCTATGAAACCTCTCACTGAAAATGAAAAGAAATGTTTTAGTAATGCGAAAGTTTGTCATATATGTAAACAAAAATTTACATTTACTGATAAGATTGTAGCAGATCATGATCATTTTACAGGGGATTATAGAGGACCAGCTCATAATATTTGCAACTTGAGTGTAAAGAAATGTTCTTTTATACCTATAATATTCCATAATTTAAGTAATTACGATTGTCATCTTTTTATTAAAGAGTTAGCGAGTATAAATGGTCGTATAAATATTATTCCAAGAAATAAAGAAAAATACATATCATTCACAAAATTTATATCAGTTGATTCAAAAACTGCTGCTCAACTTAAATTCATTGATTCTTTTAATTTTCTCAGCTGTAGCTTAGATAAGTTAGCTAGATCTTTACATCCAGACGACTTCATAAACTTGCGTAGATATTACAACGATCCTCGTTTATTTGATTTGATTTGCAGAAAGGGAGTGTACTGCTATGATTATATAGATTCTTTAAAACGTTATGATGAAACTGAGTTACCAAATCGAAAAAATTTTTTTAACAAACTTACTTCAGAACATGTTTCGGAAGAAGATTATGAACATGCTTTGAATGTTTGGAAAACATTTAAAATAAAAAATTTAGGCGAATATACAGATTTATATTTAAAATGTGATGTGCTATTACTAGCAGATATTTTTGAAAAATTCAGAAAAATTAGCTTAGCAACTTACAGGTTAGATCCTTGCTATTATGTTTCTTCACCTTCCTTAAGTTGGGATGCAATGCTTTTGTATACTAATGTAAAGTTAGACCTTATATCTGATGTCGAGATGTATCAAATGATTGAAAAAGGTATACGAGGGGGTCTAGCTCAATGTTCTTTAAGATATGCTAAAGCGAACAATAAATTTATGTCTGATTATGATATCAACAAATCAAGTTGTTTTTTGATATATTTAGATTGTGTGAATCTGTATGGTTATGCAATGATGATGAAGCTTCCTATAAGTAATTTCAAATTTTTGAACCAAGACCAAATTGAAACTTTTGAAATTGATTCTATTGCTCTTGATAGTGATATAGGTTATATACTCGAAGTAGATCTCAGTTATCCTTCTAACATACACAATGCTCATTCAGATTTACCATTTGCTGCTGAAAAATTTATACCTTTTGGTCAAAGAAATGCTAAGCTTATTGCTAATTTATACGACAAATGTTGTTATGTTATTCATTACATCCATTTAAAAGAATGTCTTAAGAACGGTCTAAAATTGTTAAAAATTCATAGGATTCTATCATTTGAACAAAAAGAATTTTTGAAACCATATATTGAATTAAATACCTCATTGAGGCAAAAAGCAGAGTCTGAATTTGAAAAAGACTTTTTCAAAGAACAAAACAATGCCATTTTTGGTAAAACAATAGAAAATAAAAGAAAACAAGTAAATGTTAAACTTGTTAATACATGGGCAGATAAGAATAATAAAACCAATAGGATTATTGGTGCTGAAAAGTATGTAAGTGCGCCTAACTTTAAATGTTTATCGATATTTTCAGATAATTTGGTTGCAATCCAATTAGAACAAACAAAATTAGTTTTGGATAGACCAATTTATGTGGGGTTTACTGTTTTAGAGTTAGCTAAAACACATTTATATAACTTTCATTATTCTATAATGAAACCATTATACCAAGAAAATATTGAACTTTGTTATACTGATACTGATAGCCTACTATATCGCATATATACTGATGATTTTTATTCTGACATGAAAAAGAATATCAAGTATTTCGATACCAGCAATTTTAGCGAAAAGAATGTTTACAATATCCCCCAAGCAAATATGAAAATTCCAGGGTTTTTTAAAGATGAGATGGGTGGAGATATTATTGTTGAATTTGTTGGTTTACGAGCAAAATTATATTGTATTGAATCACAACAAATGTCTATTAAAAAGGCAAAAGGAGTGGCAACATCTGTTACCAAAAAGCTGGATATAAATAAATATAAAAACGTTTTATACTACAATCAATCTGTCAGAAAGAATATGTGTGTTATTAGATCTAAAAATCATAATGTATATACTCAAAAAATTAATAAATTAGTATTAAATGGTGATGACGATAAAAGACAAATTTTAAAGAGGCAATTTAAAACATTACCGTGGGGTCATTTTAGTACTATTTTGTAGTTACACTAATTTTCACACTTTTGATTATTCATATATGCATGCAAATATGTTATCTTATATTGAAATAAAATATTTACTATTCATCCTGTTGTTTTATTATTTCACCTTTTATTTTTTTATATTAATCAAAATCATTAACTTGAGTGATGACGGTATCTTACTAGACAGTGAAAAATGAAAATGAAATGCAATGAAATGAAATGAAATGAAAATGAAAAAATGAAAAATGAAAAATGAAAATGATTTTATTCCATGTAGGACAACTCGCATCGCTTATGATAAGTCGTAAGAATCTACCACCTGTTTGGAAAGCTGATTTTACTAAGAACCGACAAGAAACTTAGCAGTTGCTCTTTTCAAAAACAGAAAAATATAACAAATTGTATTATAATATAAAATGCATACGTTATGTAACAAGTAGGTATTTATTACACTGACTTGGGGGTTGCTGGATGCGAAGCAGGTTGCTTCCAGACAACTTTGTCATAGAGAAAAGCATCTATACTATAATAACCACAACACAGATGCTGTTTAGCACAGTCCTTAAATTTATGTAATGGCAACCCCAAAAAAAAAAATATAGTTCCAAGATGGAGCATTAAAAAATTTGTTCAGACCTTCAATTCCAATATTATATCCTTATCACTGCTCGAGAGAAATAGAAGTGAAGTTACAGTAAGAAAAACTAAAAACTTTACATTTAAGGGAATCGAACCCTTGAAACGTTTTAGTAAACGTGAGTGTACTACCTAATATTTACATGCAATATGTTAATATTAGGCAGCAGAGTTATTATTGTTTGAAATTAATTAATAAAAAATAGTTTTATTCTTTAAATCATGTTTATTTAACAAATAATTTGATTCATGCTACAGCTCCTTATTCTAAAAAAACATTTATTTTTATGAAAAATAAAATGATGATAATAACAAACAAACAAAGTACATTTTAACAATTATTGTTTACATGTATACGGAGTGAGTAATTTTTGTCATAATTTTACCAATCAAATTTTCTGTAGCATCCATTACTTCATCGTAATTATCCCTGACTACATACTGAGCACTAACACTGGGAGTATCACTGTTTATAGTTTCATCTTGCTCTCCACCGCTTAGTCCATAAATATTTATTTTTATTAAATGAAGCCTTCTTCCAGTTGCTTTACGAATAACATAGGATGTTGATGTAGAAGCGAGGGGTGAAGCAGGTTTCAATAATGATAAATTGTATTTTTTCTTTTTTTTCATATCCTTACTAGTTACTTGAACTGGTTCTGCTGTTTGTTTTTGGGCTAAATCCTCACAAAGTTTCTGAAATTCAGTTTCCACGAACCCATTCACGTCTTGCGCGTAGTAAAAAGGGTTTGTTAGATTTTCATCAGTTAAGATAGGATTCGACATCGTTCTGAAACAAAAAGAAAAATAATTAATAAATAAAAATAAAAAAAATCCTGCTCAATTTAAAACCAACACATTGTTATAAATAAAATTTAAAAACTTACCAAGTAAAACACTCGATATTTATTATGATAAAATAGGCTTTAAGAATAATTATGTATATCAAATACGGATACTACTGTTTTCTTTGAGAGCTGTAGCAGGAATGAAGCTTCAATAAATTATCTTAAAATATTATCTTGCGATATTAAACGATGTCATTTGAGCAAAGCGAAAACATAATCTAATTACACAGCATCATGTTCCGAGTTTTTTTCCAAGAGCTGTAACAGGAATGAACATGTATCGACAATCTTAAATAATATAATCCTATAATCTTAAATGATGTAATTTGAGCAAAGTGAAAACAAATCTTTAGTGACACAGCAACGCATTCCGAGTTTGCACGCGTATGATGTAATTTCTTTAAATTGGTTATAAATATTCTGAATACATCTTATTTGTAAAATTATACAAAAAATATAATAATATGTAGATTTTATAACAGTATTTTTATACTTTTTAACACAGAAAACAATGAAGTTGATCAAACAACCAGTAACATTAGAAATTAACAATTTAAATATAGATGCCTCATTAATCCAAAAAAAGCATAGCTCTCTGCTGCCTAATACAATTCGCTGTATAATATGCGGACCATCAAATTGTGGCAAAACAAATACAATGTTAAGCTTATTACTACATCAAAATGGACTCAAGTTTCAAAATGTTTACCTTTATTCTAAAACAACATTTCAACCAAAATATTGTTTTTTGGATAAAGTTTTAAGCATGGTTCCAGAGGTCAAGCTATTTATGTTTAAAAATGATAAAGAGGTCATTCCTCCTACTAAAGCCTTGAAAAATTCAGTGTTTATTTTTGATGATGTCACTTGTGAGAACCAAATAAATATACGAGATTATTTTTCTATGGGTAGACATAAGAACATCGACTGTTTTTATTTGACTCAAACATATTCTAAGATACCAAAACAATTAATTCGAGATAACGCAAATTTTTTAATAATTTTCAAACAAGATGATATAAATTTGAAACACATATATAACGAGCATGTTAATTCTGACATGACTTGGTCTGGCTTCAAAAAATTATGTTCAGATATATGGAAAGATCCATACACATGTTTAATAATTAATAAAGATTGTGAATTAAATAATGGTAGATATAGGAAATCTTTCGATGTTTTTATAAAATTTTGAATATAAATTTAAACAGATTGTAATTTAAAATAAGTTTCATTTTAATTTTAACTGTGCAGTTCAATGGTTGTGTGAAAGAATTGAAAAATGGAAACAAGTTTAAAAAAAGAGTTAGTTAAATCAGTAAAGGCTATTAAAAGTAAAGTAAAAAGATTGCGTGATGAAGATGAAGCATTGGAATTGAGTCGACAAAAAATATTTAAACCACTGTCTGATCCTTTGAAAACAATCGTTACACTAAGTAAAAATGCTTCAAACAAATCTTTTCATGAAACTAATTATAACAATACAAGTGTTGAAAATAATCAATCACCTGAAATTCCGAATACATGCTCAAAACAAGATGATGATATTGTTACAATGACTCACAACGATAATAACTTTGAAGAAAACCTGAAAAAACAAGAGGAAATCTCTGAACCTTTAGAATTTCTGAATGACGAAGTAAACTTCTCTGAAACACTAGCAAACAATGATGATCTGTTTGGCGAACAAAGAAATATATCTATACCATTTGGGATACGATGTATTAACAAAAAAATGATGATAGGAAATACTCCAGTCAAATTTTCAGCTGTAGATGATATGTCTTCGAACAAATTAACTATCATTACTATAGGCGATAAAAGTTATGAACTTACTCCTGGTTTAATAGAACTTTTATTAAGAAATAAACCAAACTTGAATATAATATCTGAAAAAGATAAAATCACATATAAGGATATCTTAATTAGTACTAGTGTTCATAAAAGGGATTACAATCCTGCAAATCAAATTAAAGGTGATAAAGGAAAAAAATATTCTCAAATTATCAAACCATTATTTTATGAAAAGGATACGGATGAAACAAACAAAGTAAAATATGGTGGAAGGCTACCGGTTTTAAAAAAATACAAAACTAATACTGATCTTATCTATTGGGATGATGCTAATGAGTTGATTGAAAGATTACGGTTGATTATTGCGTCAAGAGATGCTGGTAACACTAATCATGATAATGAAATTATTTCAATAATTGAAGAATTAAAAGAAGCGGGTATAATAAAAGAATAAAAGAAATCATATTTATGCAGTGTGTTCAGTATTACTAAGGAGGTTGAACATGAAAGTTGATAAGTTTGGACATCATGCTCATAAAATGCGAAGACTGAAAGGGGTGTTCTTAGAATGTGCTTTGAAGTGTACAAATAATAATAATTTGGATGCTCAGCATAAAATAGTTAAAAATCTTGCACAACCAGTTGATTCTAACGATTGTGTTACAAAAGAATACGTTGATGTTTTGGTGGAGAATCTTTCAATAAAATTATCATCAATAAATCAGTGGGTTACAGAAATAAATATTAAAATAAGTAATTTAATCGAAATCGTTGAGGCTAATAAAGTAAAACATGAGCAAAAAGAGCGTCGTAAATGAAATACATAAAAATGCAAGATTAAACTTTCCCCGCCGACGTGTTGTCATGAAAGATATAGACGATTTATGGCAAGCTGACTTGATTGATATAAAATCTCTTTCGAAACAAAATTCAAATTATAAATATATTTTAGTAATAATTGATACATTCTCAAAATATGCTTGGGTATATCCAATAAAATTTAAAAATAAGGATCAAGTGTCTAAAGCTTTTGAATTTATATTAAAGAAAGGACGTATTCCAAAAAACCTGCAAACAGATTTTGGGACTGAGTTTTATAACGATAATTTCAAGAAGATAGTCGAAAAGTTTAACATCAATCATTACTCTACATATTCCACTAAAAAAGCTTCTATAGTTGAAAGACTTATTAGAACTTTGAAAAATAAAATGTATAAACAATTCAGTTTACAAGGGAACTACACTTGGACTAAAGGCGTTCTAGAAGAGATAGTTGAAAATTATAACAAATCTAAGCATAGAACGATTGGTTTATCACCAAAAGAAGTTAATGAAAGTAATAAGAAACTTATACTTCAAAGATTAAATGTAGAAAAACAATTAAAATTCTCTAAGAAAAGTAAATTAAAAGTTGGAGATTTTGTACGAATTAGCAAGTATAAAGGTGTTTTTGAAAAAGGTTATACTCCTAATTGGTCAACCGAAATATTCCAAATTGGAAAAGTACAGAATACGAATCCTGTTACTTACCTAATAGTAGATGCTAAACATCAACCAATTTTAGGTTCATTTTACACAGAAGAACTCCAAAAAACAGAAAATCCTAATATATACCTTATTGAAAAAGTTTTAAAGAGAAAAGGAAACAAGATATTTGTAAAGTGGTTAGGATTTCCATCGAGTGAAAACAGTTGGATAGATAGAACCAATATTTTATAACTAAGCAATTCCTACTTTATTTTCACTATTTATTATTTAAGAGTTAGTATAGTTTTTTTCATTCATTGTAATAAAAGTAATGAAAGAGAGCAGTCTTCTTAATTGGTTTATAAATCATTTACCGTTTGAACTTCATCTACCTGGATATAATTACTGCGGAGCTGGCACAAAACTGTATAAAAGACTTGCACGAGGAGATCAAGGTATAAATAAATTGGATGAATATTGTAAACAACACGATATTGCATACAACTTGTCAACTTCATTAAGTGATCGTCATAAGGCTGATAAAATATTGATGAAAATGGCAAAACAACGTGCTTCAGCGCCTGACGCAACTTTGGGAGAAAAGATAGCAGCAAATTTAGTTAATAAAGCTATGATAGCTAAATTGTATACAGGATCGGGGTTGACCAATAAAGTGAGCAGTCATAGAAAAGCGTCGTCAAAAAAATGTACTTCAGGCACTGGTTTGAAAAAACACTTTAACCATGTTGTTGCTCACGCGAAAAAACATGTGCAGAAATTAAAACCCAAATGTAAGAAAATGGCTATAGAATTAGCCGTAGCAGCGGCTAAAGAATTGACTAAAGACTTGTCAATAAAACTACCTCGAATCATACCTATTCCAAAAACTGGTGGAGTACTTCCTTTGATACCTATTTTTGCTGGATTGTCCGCTGCAGGCAGCTTAGCTGGTGGTGCTGCAGGAATCGCTAAAGTTATAAATGATTTGAAAGACGCAAAAAAACGTTTTACAGAGTTAAAGAGACATCATGAAAAAATGGAAGCTGTCCATATAGGGAAAGGTTTACATATCAAACCATATAGAGATAGTTTAGGAATTTTCATTTCAAATGAAAAAAACTAAGACGAAGGCTGCCCAAACGAGCGCTCACCAATATCGATATCATTAACTATTCGCGAGATATTCCTTATTTTCGAGGGGTGTTTATGAGAGATGAGATACCAGAATATCCTTTTCAAAAAGAATGTGGTGTCGTTAATTTGGATAGCTCTAAAAATCCTGGCTCTCATTGGGTAGCCTATGCAAAAGTCAATAATGATGTTCAATACTTTGACAGTTATGGAAATTTAAAACCACCTAAAGAGTTAATTAAATATTTAGGAACTGGTGTGAGTTATAATTACAAAAATTTTCAAGGTAGCCATCCTTATAACTGCGGTCATCTATGTATAAAGTTTTTAAGAAGTTTTTGGAATACGCAGAATAAATATAAATAGTTCAGTAAAATGGAAAGATATTTAGTTTGCAATCATGTCTGTAGCAATTACTATTACCGGACATAAATCTGTGCTAGAATCATTTTTTCAACCTCCTATTATTCTTGATGGTGAATACGAATGTGGTTTATTACATTTTTCTGCTCTGAATTCAATACCAAACATAAATCATAGCAATAACATATTTGCATATGGTGATAAATGCGAATGTTTAAAAATTCCTTATGGTACTTATGATTTATATGACATAAGAGAATATATTGCAAGTAAATTAGACAACTGTGAAATTGAAATAAGACCAAATAATAATACTTTAACATGCTCGCTTTTTTGTTCCAAAATTGTTCATTTTGACGTAGAAAACAGTTTAGGACACTTACTTGGTTTCCCAAATGTTAAACTTGAAGCAAATAAATGGCATGAGTCTGTTAATTCAGTTAACATTCTTCCACTGTCTGTCATCAGGATCGAATGTGATCTTATATTCGGATCATATAACAATGGATATGCATCACATATAATTTATGAATTTATTCCAAACGTTCCGCCAGGATATCGATATATAGAAATTCCAAAAAATATTATTTACCTTCCGGTCAATAAGAATAATATATCATCCATAACTGTTAAAATTATTGACGAAAACGGTAATAACATTGATTTTAGAGAAGAAAATATTCAATTGAAACTTCATTTACGCAGAGCACAATGATAATATTTAATAAAACATCTGGGTATGAGGTGAAAAGAATCAATCATTTGCCTACTACTAGAGCGCGTGCACGTATTAAAACAAATCGTAATACCGTCACAAAAAGAAACAAAGATTTTCTCCGATCACTAGGATTCAAAGTATGAATATTCTAAGTATTAATAACACCCCAGAATTCGATAATTCTATCGAAAGTTATGAAATCCATACGTATAAGCCATACAATAACAGCTTTAAAGAAAATGATGAAATTCGCATTCCAATACATCAGCAAGATATATACATATTACCGTGTAACAGCTCAATTTATGTTGAGGGCTTTGCCACAGTGATTGGAAAAGATCAATCGGGAAAAGAAGTAAAGAAACCAGTAAACTTTACTAATAACCCGGTGATGTTTCTTTTTCAAGACATCAGGTATGAGATGAATGGTGTTGAAATAGATCGTATAAGAAACCCTGGAATAACCACAACATTAAAATCATACGTATCGATGAATAAGGGGGATAGCAAAGTTGCAGCATTGTGGGGTTGGCAAATAGATGGTTATAAAATGAAAGAAGGATATTTTAATGCTGTTATACCGTTAAATAAAATAATGGGATTTGCTGAAGATTACAACAAAATAATTATAAACTGTAAACATGAGCTGATTTTGAATAGAAGTAATAGTAATTTAAATAGTGTAACAATTCATAAGGATGATAATATTCAGATAGAAATACAAAGAATTCAATGGCGTGTGCCGCATATAAAAGTATCGGATCGTGAAAGGCTTTCACTACTTAAGTATTTAGAAAAAGATAAACCTATTCAAATAGCTTTCAGAAATTGGGATTTGTATGAATATCCTTTACTTCCTAAAACTACGAAACATTCATGGTCAATTAAAACTACTTCTCAACTAGAAAAACCTCGATATATCATTTTTGGTCTACAAACGAATAGAAAAAACAGTAAGATTAATGATAGTTCTATATTTGACCATTGTAAATTAACAAATGTAGCGCTGTTTTTAAATTCACAATATTATCCCTACGATTCGCTTAATTTGAAATTTGATGAAGATAAATACAGTATATTATATGAAATGTACGTTCAATTTCGTCAGTCTTATTACAATCTTCCAGCAGATCCGTTGTTTGATCTGACTACGTTTAAAGAAAAGGCTCCGCTGTTTGTAATTGACTGTTCAAGACAAAACGAGAATTTAAAGACTGGACCTGTAGACGTACGTTTGGAAATTGAAAGTTCGCAAGACATCCCGGATAACACATCAGCATATTGTCTGATAATAAACGATCGTCTAGTAGAATATAAACCCTTGAGTAATATAGTTCGCAGGTTATCATGAGTGTCATCATTGATGTTCAAGGATTCAAGACGGATTCGAATGACTTTATAGTAAAAGAAATAGCCATATTATGTAATAATCAGATCCAGACTTATTTGATAAAGCCACCGTTTCCATTTTATGATTTAACGAAAACAGAAAGAAAACAAGTTTGCTGGATAGAAAGAAACAGAGGAATACATTGGAAGGAAGGTTTTATTCCATACTTAAACTACAAAGGATATGTAATCAATTATCTAAGTAATAAATGTATTTATGCTAAAGGTGTAGAAAAAGTGCAGTGGATATCGAAAATGTTTGGCTGCGATAATGTTTATAATTTAGAAGATAAATCTTGTCCTAGCTTATTAAGTTTGTACGAACAGTACAAAACAACTAGTGATGTATTTAGTTGTTTATACCATCCTTCAATATGTGCATTAACAAACGTGCTTATTTTAAAAAAATGGTGTCTCGATAATAAAGTTTTGTAAAAAAAAGTGGTTTTTGTTTACTGCCCTATTGTAAGAGGTTGATTAGTAATACAAGCGTGACTAGTAAATTCAGTTTTCATTTGTGTTAGATATGTCTGTAGTTTATTTGAGAGCAAGTCGTCCCCCTCCCAAAGACTAAAGAGCTGGCACGAGGTTAATAAAAAGAACTAGGCAATTAACTGCACTAAGAATATATTTCCAAAATATATGTAAATGACCTTAGTTACAACAGGTGAATGACATTACAATAATTAATTGATACAATAAAAATGCTCCTGTTTGATGTGTGAAATCAATGTGTAGAATCTGCGTCATTGCTCGCATAAAACAATAAGGCAAATTATACATCGACAGATGCATTTGAAGTAGTTTGTTAATAAAATCATATTTAAATTAGTTGAGACATTGCGAGTTCAGTTTCAGTAACAGACTAAGCGATGATTTGCTGAACGATTGTAAAATTGCGAGTTCAGGATCACATCTCTGATTGATTGAACGATCGCGCATTGATCGTTCAATCCATAGATGTGAGCCAGAACTCCCAATTTTACCCTACTCGTATATTATATAGTGGGGTAAATAATGCAAATTTGAACTGCAATGGCCATAAATATCATCCAAAGTATGCCGAATATGAGAAAGACGCAACACTTTAAAATGGCATATCTATTCTAAACGGAAGCTAAAATAGTATCGAGTTACAAATCGTACAGAAAATCTAGACGTTCGTTTGGCCGAGCTCCAACCGAGAAGTGATCATATCTGTCAATATTCTTTGAGCATACGATGCGTAAAACCCCTTCGATAACTGGGAATTCGGAAACAAAGGGGTTATATTTTTGATTTCAAATCTCAGACGAATATTTTTAGTTAACTCTCAAAGCACTTTTAATCTAATTACGACAATTCACTAAGTTAAAATTCTCCCTCGCCCCGGGAATTTCTTTTAATATCTTGAAATTCGGAGGACGCCTAAACCAACTTTTTAATTAAAGATAATCAGAGTGAGACTACAACAGACAGTGTCACGGTGAAAAATGCTAACAGTATAATTATTCAGATGCGACCCTTGTTGACGGGCAATCAACGGAAACATGGTTCACTGGCAATTATGTCAAGCGATGAAAGAGTGTCGACTCTGTGGTTAGAGAACCTGCTCTCTTTGTCAAGGGTCGAGTGCTTAAATTTAATCCTGCCGCAGACAAATATTTATGTTAAGCATACAAAATAATTATAATGAACCGTTTGGTTTTTTTGTATTTAAAAATAATATATGACTTATGTAACCTATTGTATTTAAGAATATTCAATAAATAATATTATTATATACATACATAATAAATAATATTATTACAGTTTCAACACAACCGGATGAACAATACACGAAGATATTATGCTAAGCTAATCATTATTTTTAACATCAGAAGAAGATAAAATGAGTAAACGTATTAGACGTGATAGAAAGCAAAGTCCTTCTAAGTAAATAAAGACTACATAGTGAAATAAAACCCCCATCAAATTAACAACGACAGTAAAACACCAAGGAAACGTTAGAAAGATGATGTTAAGTGGAAAAGTTAACATTGTGGCGCGATACGCTTGAGGAAATGCGCATTTGAGTTCGCAGTCATGAAATGGATTCTACGTAGTTTAAAACACAAGGAGTGCTTCTGTTGAACATATTAGTTGGGTGATATCGCACTCGTTAGACGGTTGCACGAGTGCACGGCATAACGACTACCTGTATGGGTTTCCGACTCCTTTATATTATAGAGTTCAATTGCGAATCATACCTACTTCATTCTAATATTATAAATGCGAAAGTGTGTTTGTTTGTTGGTTTGTCCTTCAATCACGCTGCAACGGAGCAACGGATCAACGTGATTTTTTGCGGGATAGTTGGGTATAGTTGTGGACCTGGAGAGTGAGATAGGCTACTTTTTATCCCGGAAAATTGAGAAGTACGCGTGGGAATTTAAAAAACTTATTCCACGCGGCGAAGTCACGGTCATCAGCTCTCTGTGATATATTTTTTAATTAATAATTTACGGGTTGTTTCTTGTGACTTAGTCCGCGTAGAAATTCCGCTTTTCCGTACTTTAAAATTTATTCCTGCCAGAGTAAAATCTGTCAGAAATAGGTTTTGCAATGCTTTGCTCGTGGAAAAACCCCGAGAAACTATTGATTGAAGCATTGGTGGTGAAAGCCTTTTTATAGAGAAGGATATTTTTCTTAAACTACAGCTGCCCTTATTTTTATCATTAACCGTTCAATAGTTTACTCAGGAAAATGTAAAGCAAAAAACATGAAGAGAAAATTTGCAAAAAAATATGAAGTAAGTATACGTAATTTGTATTTGTATTTGTATTGTATAATATTATACCTAAAATGGCGTAAATATTTCCCAGCTAGTGATTCGTGACTTATGCTGACTTGGTACGTACTATCAAAACAATTTATTGGAACGGTAGCTCATAAATTAGAAACTCGCATGTTTTGGTATACTCAATGCAACGTTTCCGTATATTTACAACGCTGTCGAGTTGTCAAGTTGTGCGGTAACATTTACATACAATTTCATATTCATACCAGAATTAGGTGGTGGGTTGAGGCAACGCTCGATGACAGTGATCGTACCTACTAAATGAGTTTAATTTAGTTTTACTACACCATAATATCTAACGATAAAAAGGCAGGGTTATGTTTAGGTGGCATGATATTTGTTAGCCTCCCGAAGATAATTAAATTAACATTCTATAATATTTGCTCTTCAGGGTTGCTGACATTGTTGCTTACGAAATTGCTTACATCAATACAAACTTTGAAATTCTGTTAACGTAACAAAGGATTACATTAAAGGTAAACAAGTCGTTCAATAAAACAACCACTTCAATTGTTTTCTTTAGCGCAATTGTAAAGTTACCATAACTCGTGTATTGCTGATGCGAAAAAGACAAACGAAAGATTAAACAGTGCAAGTTATATTGAATAAAAACTTTGCTCTTGCATACTAATGCTAAAATTTGTATTCGACTGAGTTTGCTTGACTTTTCATTAAGTTTCTCGTTTCGTCGGGCGAGAGATGGAAATCATAGTAATCATTAAGTCTGATTAAGCATCTCGCAAATCGCACTTGTAATATCTTCTTTGTTCAATTTCGCTGGGAATTATTCGAGATTTATTTAGTGAATGTTATTTAATGTTTAATATAAATTTGCCAAGAGTCATTTCAACCTGAAATTAAATTTCAGATTACTTACTTTAGCAAAAAAAGTTCACGTCGCAGTGGATTTTATCTCGAGAAAAATGTTAGATATTCAGAATGGAGCTAAAATAAACCTGTCGTCACAAAAGCTGATATGACAGAAAGCTCCTAGTAGGTAGCGCTCGGGTTCCATAGAGAAATTGCACTTTAAGTAGGAAAAGACGAAGAGACAGGGCGTGCATTAGGCGAATTAAAAACTCTTTTCGCGCAGCTTTACGTTTGTTTCTCGATTCAAAGCTCACGTGTTTCTGAAAGTGAATAATGAGAAAGAGTTGAAATCAAATGTCTAAACAGGCCATCAAAGGGCGTGAAATGAGCACACTCAAAGTAAAACGCATTCGAATAACAGGCAAACCGATGGGCTATGAGCGGGTTAACGAGACGATCGGTGCAGAAACGTGGTTTAATCTGATGTGTATCAGCACTGGCCGTGAGGAATAGACGTATTAAAGTGGCTATATTCAAGTATAATGTAGAGCTATCTTATTATATCATGTTTTTCTGAGACAAGCTTTTGCGAGTAAAATTATTATGTTACATTCATAGCTAAAGATTTATATAACTTAAAATAATTATTATTGCATATTGATAGTCATTTACTCACACGTATAAAAGTCTGTATAGCCTCTCAAACTTATTTGACCCGGTGACAGTGTTGCTTATCTATCGAAAATAAAATGAAAACAACCACTTAACAGGCCAAAATTGGTACAGCTAATGTTTATACATTAGCTGTACCAATTTTGGCCACCGGGCTAGATAAGTTTGACGGACTATTCTTGCACATTTATATCAGTAAGTAGGTACTGTTATAGAGTTCCACTTTTTTATTTCTGTTTTGCTAAACGGCTTTGGAAAATTCTCAATTTCGCAACAGCTTGATAGTAATCCAAGCTGATATTATAGTTTCATTGATACATAGCAAATAATATTTTGGTCAAGGTTTTTTCAGGTTGTTATTCAATAAGTGGATATCCTATGTGATGTAAAAGTTGTGGTATCCAGCCGAAGGCCTTTATAACTAAGGCTTTAAATTAAAATAACTGTTAACAACTTGGTACAAAAGATGAAATTTCATATTGGTGAAAATAAATGAGCAGCGCACTAATTCCTGTAGGTAGTTGAAATCGCGGCATAGAAATTAATTATACCTAAACTATTTTGTAAGTAATAAAATATTTAGTTGCGTACAAAACCGCAACGGGAGAGGCGAGCCTTTTAAAGCCGAAACTCCCTATACACATTCAGGTTGGAAAATCTCCGGCAAGAATTACTAAGGTCAAACGTAATAAATTTTGTTTTAGTCGGCAAACTATGCGGTCAGAAATTCGAGGCATTTTGTTTTGTCGATGCCTACTTTATTTCATGTAATCCATTAAGACACATAACGAATAGTCTGGGGCAAGAGAGTTTTCATTGGCATGCTCTTAATGTTCGTTTTGCTATAGAAACGCTAGGAGTATGTTGGAAAGATTTTGTGTTTTAAAAGAAAATAAATTAATAATTACATCAAATACCTGGTATGTACCTAAGCAAGTTTCAATATTACTCCTTAAAAAAATGGTACCCCAACTGTTTCTATATTATGTAAATATTGAACCGCAGCTGTAGCAAACTATTTTTAAGTATTTTAATCTATAGGAAATTTTATGACCGTCTCTGGGACTATTTGTAATGTGTAAAGGGTTTGCCCTTCCGAAGGACAGTTCGGGTCGGGATGCGGTTTTCTAAAGGGCTATTTGTTATGATTTCAAACAAGGCCCTGTCAGATAAAATGGCTTTTGTGCCTTATTTTATGTACACGATATTTTCAGAATAAAAGTCAAAACATATTCACGCCGAAGATCCTCTTGTAGTTTCGAAAACTACTTGTGTGTGCAATTTGGATTATTTAGGGCTGTAAGTAAGTTCTTCTTTAATTTTGAGTTGTTTTGGATCTCTAATAAGCAACTGTCTCGCAAGGAAATGCCTGAAAATTTCTGAAAACGTTGTTCGTGCATACGTTTCACCGGTTTTGCCTCGTTTGAGGCGTGTTCAATATCCTTATTAAATTAATTAATTAACCTAGGTAAATTAAGAATTACAGTATAATCTGTGCTTTTCTGTGTTTACACCAGCTGAAAATCTGTTCTAACAATACAAGGTGCGCTTTTGGTCTAACAGTAAATCACTCCCCGAGATCACTTACAATTACTTCATGTTTTTCTCGTAAAGAAAGAGAAAGTAATAACTTCCCAGCCAATTACAACACTCTAGTTACATTAATCCCGGGAATGCTTGCCCCAAAAAAGAAAGTTTCAAAACAAGTTGAGCCCGAAAAAACATAAATATCAATGGCGTAAAGGACCCCTCGAAGGGTGCCCAACTGCCATGCGTTTTATGGCCTTTAATGCCGAGATTCAGATATGATCAATATCATATTCCTTCAATACCTGAAACTTTTCCGACTTTTCTTGTTTTTACACTAAGGTGAAATGAAGCGTCCAGTATCTCATAAAATCGGGACGTATGCAACGTGTAATAATATTAAAAAACCGGACAAGTGCGAGGCGGACTCGCGCACCGAGGGTTCCTTACAAACCTGTTTGTTTGTTCCTTACAAACCTATAAGTTTTAAATTATTAAAAAAAAACTACTTACTAGATCTCGTTCAAACCAATTTTCGGTGGAAGTTTGCATGATAATGTACATCATATATTTTTTTTAGTTTTATCATTCTCTTATTTTAGAAGTTACAGGGGGGGGAGGACACACATCTTACCACTTTGGAAGTGTCTCTCGTGCAAACTATTCAGTTTAGAAAAAAATGATATTAGAAACCTCAATATCATTTTTGAAGACCTATCCATAGATACCCCACACGTATGGGTTTGATGAAAAAAATTTTTTTGAGTTTCAGTTCTAAGTATGGGGACCCCCAAAATTTATTGTTTTTTTTTTCTAGTTTTGTGTGAAAATCTTAATGCGGTTCACAGAATACATTTACTTACCAAGTTTCAACAGTATAGTTCTTATAGTTTCGGAAAAAAGTGGCTGTGACATACGGACGGACACACAGATAGATAGACAGACAGACAGACAGACAGACATGACGAATCTATAAGGGTTCCGTTTTTGCCAAATTTGGCTACGGAACCCTAAAAAGCGCTATCTACTCTATTATTTACCCTTCAAATAAATCTATAGATCTAATATAGCTACACATTTAATTAATAATTACTTGCTAAAACTCTTCAAAGGTTTATCAATTATTTTATAATTAATTAAAAATAGTTTAATAAGATAATCGTATACTTAATATCATATAGCGTACATCTTTTCAATAAAATTTTATCTTTAGGGGTTAAATACTCGCAATAGTTAAGCTTAATGATGCATTCATGCACTCTGTACACAAAAATAAACCATAAGTGGTTTTATGTGTAGGTATTTATTATATTAATACGCTAAAACGTAGTTACGTGACGTTTTACAACTACCTAATAGGTATAAAATGCAATTCTGAATTTAAATAATTTTTTAAAGCTATAAAGTTAAGGTAATAGCTACGTTCCCATATAACACGAACGTCACGCAGGAATTGTTTGAATACCATCGCGTTAAAAAAATGACGATTCATTTAGCAGGAGCCATTATGAAATCGTTAAAATTTTTCCCCGGTGTATGGTAAAACATGATTATATAATTACCATTTATTCACACGCACACAAAATCCGCTAAATGAAGCCTACACTTTGATATGATAATAAATTAAATAAACGTCATAAATACCGCGCCGAAATTAAATTAACGGATTATTTGCGTACGCAAATGTAAAGTAAGTGATTAAGCGTTTCCCACACGTGCTCGCTCCCAAAAGAGTAATACGTTATGTAGCATAATTACTTTAGACAAAGCGGTGCGCCAGTTTAGGGAAGATGAAGAAGAATCGCAGGTGTAAATGGCCGTCTATTGCGCCTTCCATCACCGCGACGTACCGTGTATCCACGAGCACCATCTCGCCGCGAAAATCACACATGTATCTGACTAAATTAGGTCCATTTTACCTAAAACTATGTTTAAAGTTGCGGACGATTACTGCGTAGCGTTTGTGGTATAACTATGTCCCAGACACGAAACATTTAGAGCCAATTCCCAGCTGGCTTGTTGTATGAACAATTAAGTGTACCAACTCGCCCCGCACGAGAAGAAACGTAATGTGTGTTTAGCGCTGTTAAGTGCTTTGTCTAATCCGTGTATCATTATGGTGTCGTTGGTCAAAATAATATACGTTTATTTAGAGTTCGCTCTGCACTTGTTGAGTAACGATCCAGGTCAGTTGTATACTTTAAAGGAAACCAATGACAATTTCAATTCCTTTCCTGGTACGTTGATAAACCACGCGCTCAAAGAGATATCCTCACCCAACCGCAGCCATTAGTCTGACGAGAGCTTCAGCAACTTACCTGAAATGATAAATAAAATGAATAAAGTACATGCTCCATCGGGTGTAACAATATATTTTCTAAGTCGGAACAAAGCCTATTTGCCGTAATGAGCGTTGCGTGCGCCGCGTCAAACATGTAAGCAAACAATTTTGGCACGCCTGAGTAAATACGACTGGGAAATATCTTCGCCCGGGCGCCGTTAGTGCGGTATGTACACTTGCGATGTAACTCGAATTTGCTGAGTATCATCTTTTCAGCAAAGCTTTTGTTGATAATGAAAAACAAATAGTATCCTTCAGTCAACTACGGTGCAGCGGGTTTTGTTAGGAGAATCCGCGAGTATTTACATAGGAAGTCAAGAAAGCTCAAGGGGGTGCAGAGAAAAATCACAGCTATTTATATATATTATTATATTGTTAGGATTGCTTAGATCCTCTATTTTACTTGCGTTGAAAATACCACAATGAGCTGCATGGAAGCACGAATAGGGCGGGGAATAAATTAATTTAAATTAACTAAGAGAAAAGGGACTAAGAAATTACTAGGCTGTGTGGTCGGTACCGCGTTTCTATTTTAATAGCGCCAAGACAAAGGTGGGTATAAAGGGATGGGGTTTGTTATTGTTTAATAAATCTCTACGTATATCTTTGTATAACTTTTAATAATGAGTATATTTAATTAGGTCATTAATTACATTTAGGTAGGCACAAAGAAGAAAATAATTTTGTCCTTTTTGCTATTAATTATTACATTGCGTTGAGTTGTCTTTGGCTTCACTTGACAAATTACTATAAATTTGCGTAGTCTTAATAACGTCCTCATTTGCGATCAAGCAATTTCTCAAGTGTACGTGCAAAGAGAACAGACAACACATAATAACGAGGAGAAATTTACAAATCTGCAAGTTTGAACGCATAAATACATGGAGCCGAGAAACTCGCTGCAATAGGCAACAATACGTAGAATGCAGAGCTGCATATATTAGCGTCTTGTCCTTTGGCGGGATATCTGGGAAGTTCACCGTGGCCCATGATTTACATGGCTTCCGAAATACTAGGGCTCGCCAAACTGTGGCAACAAAGCTAAGACAGCCAACGTACTGCAGCTACTTTCGCACGAATAGTTTTCATGGCGTAAAATGTTCACCATTATTATCCATCACCGTATCTACTGCAGTCGTAAATCGAGGAAATATTGTGTTAGCGAAATGAAGCAAAGCAATGTCTCGGAAAGTTAAATTTATGCACGAAAACGTGACAATTGTTTTCAGTGACGGCAAATTTTACAAGACTTCATCTTGGAAATTTTGCACGTTTTCGGATAACTAAATATTATGCGAATAAGGCTGTATGGCAGGTGGTATACCACCTTTGTTATATAGTGTAGTAGATTTTATAATGCCTACATCATCCCAACTCCAACCCCATGTACAACTTGACAAAAAAAACTACCTTAATTTTGGTCTCTGAATGTATGGCATAATTAATAGTTATTTGTTATACAAGAGTGAAAAGTTTTTTTTTAACCGCGTGCTCAATTTTGATGACCGAGCAAGCGAAGGATTCTAAAATTGAATCACGAGCGGAGCGAGTGATTCAAAAATTAGAATCACGAGCGGAGCGAGTGATTCAAAAATTAGAATCCTGAGCGTCAGCGAGGGAATCAAAAGAGCACGAGGTGAAAAATCTTTTCACTCGAGTGCAACACGTAACTTTTCATCCCACCTCAGCGAGGAAATGACTAAATGCAAAAAAATCACAAGGTAACTTTTCATCCCACCTCAGCGAGGAAATGACTAAATGCAAAAAAAATGACAAGATTAAATTCAATTCTGTTAATTTCTTCGTCACTAGAATCACTCATTTTAGGTTTTTCACTTATTTTCAATTTTCTTGTTTTTAATCGGTTTTAATTTTAAACAAAAAAGTACACCAAGAAGGTTACGAGTGTGAGTTTTTAACAAATTAAAAACGATTGTATGGAAATTCGGCACCATAGAGGTACAAGTAAATAGGTTTTAATGATGTTTTGAATTCACAAACTTCATAGACGAGTGATATTTACTAACGTGCACACGATGTTCTAAATTCAATTTACTTTATCCTCTAGAGGATAATAACGGCTTTTACCATCAGATATCGAAGAATAAAAATACTCTTTCCGAGATGGTGGGATGAAAAAAAGATTACAATTCAGGCACTTAATAACAGAAAATAATGTGTTAAGTTACAATGAAAACTGAGGAAAATTTAAATGAAAATGCTAAGTACTGATAAGAAATAAGAAAAGGTTGGGAATGAAATCATGTTAACACTGGTAAAGGTTAACTGAAGCTATTCTCATTAGGCTAACGAGGCCAAAGCACTATCTAATCACGTTTAGTTGCCAAATTACGCGGTTCGCTTTTAAATGTGGCTTACTTTAATCCTATGTACCGCAAATATCTGGAATATGGTTACTCAAAGGAAATTACAAAAAAGTTTGCCGGCCTTGTGATATCATGTATGGAATGTTTAACTTTTGTAACTTTGCTAATTTTAGTCATATTTAACAAATTGTACGCTTATTTTGCGGGGTACTCTGTAATTTTAATCTAACCTACTTACATGCAAATTTTAACTTTAAAAACATTGCACTCTCATTTAAACATTGCTAAATGGAAATTTCTAAATTCTTTATTATGTGGATTACGCTACTTTTAAAAGAAGCTGTGCATGTATTGCGAATAAGTACTGACTTAGCGGAATACAAGTTAATGGCAAATTCTCTTAAGTTTGTGAAATTCCTTTCTCAATACGAGGCTAGTAGAACTTAATGCCAAGGAGAAGAAATATTTCGTTAGATAAGCCTAGTCTTGAATACGTATGCGCGCAAACGTAAGGGTTGCAGCCATCGGCAGGATACGTTTATCGTTCCTCGTAAACCTGTAGGATAAGTCGCCTTACATGAGCTTGGAACGAGTTAAAGCATAAAGCGTACGTTAAGGAGAATCATAGTTCAAACTATTTACTATTCTTAAAAGTCCTTATAGTAGTTTATCTAAGGACTGTTTTCCATTGCATATGCATGAGTGCGGTAAACACAATTCTTTTTAAGTTTAGCCGTGACACTTATTAGGTATTTTAATTTGCTGAGCTGTTCTATGTACCACATGATTATTAGTTTACTTGTTAATCATAGTATGTGTACATATTCACTGGAAGATTTCGTTTATTTCATCTGAAATCTCATGTTTGCGATTGTAACTAAATCTTCTTTATTATTTCATACATTAACTATGCATAGATATTTTTTAAAGTTTTCAAAGACAGTTAACAAGTATTTTGGTAATCGAAAGCCAACGATAACGCTAATTTAACTATTTTCTACGAAGACGTAATTAACATGCAGAAAGTTTTGGCAAACTACATGTTACTAAGTCTCGTAACTTCTGATTTGCCGAGTAACATAAGTTATCGCTTAGCCAGTAGTAAATTAATCTAAAAAGCCCTACTATATAGTGGCCCACCGATAATTCAAGAGCATGCTTGTCCTCCGTAGGGCTGATACGACCGTAATTTATTCCGTACAGCGCTAAATTAAATATAAAACATCGTCGTGGCGTATCAGTGTTAGTGACTGAGATAAATGAAGCCATTAGTAACGCGAGCTACACTTTTTTCGGTTCATCCGGCGGCGACAACGAGCCCGGGGGTTATGGCGAGCGAGTTTGTGGACAATTTCATTAGAAAACGTTATATGTAAGTGGGCGTTAGGGCGTTTTTGCACGAGCCATCACACCGAACGATAAAATTCGGTGACGACTCCGAGCGCTATATATTTCTATGGACCGTTTACTCATTCAACGACCCCGCACAGCACGACGCACGTTTTGCGGACGACTTTAAGACAATGTCGTCGGCGACGCTATACTGTTAC
The DNA here is from genome assembly GCA_917051295.2 of Erebia ligea. Classification (NCBI taxonomy): domain Eukaryota; kingdom Metazoa; phylum Arthropoda; class Insecta; order Lepidoptera; family Nymphalidae; genus Erebia; species Erebia ligea. The sequence goes on along the minus strand of OU785223.1, from coordinate 14,334,006 downwards.
GAGTTTTTTACGGTGACGATGTAGCGGCTGTACGAAACAATAATTTATGAACTCGCTGAAGACGCACTACACTACCCACGATACCTTTATCTACAACGGGTATTCCGCCGTGTGGTTGCAAAATCATCTCTCGTGTAAAAACGTACAAACGTTTTGTCGGGTCGTGTGTTATATGTCGTATGTTGTGTATCGAGACCGCAAATTGTGCCGTGCGGGGGCTCGTGCATAAACGCCTTTAGGGTGACGTAGAAGAGGCACGGGGCGACGACGACTGAATTACAAGCGTCGTGATAAATTTTGTTGCCTCGCGACATTAGGCTCGCGGTGGTTTAGGGCGGGGAAACGCTGCCGATGGAAAATGTTTTTCATCCTTACGCGAAATTAAAACAAGGAGTGTCCTTGGTGTACTATAAAAACGTCCTATAAATAAAGGAGGTGAGCGCGAACGATGTGTGGATTGCAAACTGTGTTAAATTGTACAGCTGCTCTGGTACATGCTGATTGTATTGGGACATTTTTAAGTACACTTAAAACTATATTTTAGAAAGCTTAATGTGCTTTCATACCCTATTTTTGTCTGCAGTAGATATAGCATAAAGGGGTAAGTATAAGGAAATAAAATAAGTCAGTTTACTTCAGTAGTTGAATAAAAAGTTTTTTTTCCTTCTTAGCAATAATATAATCTCCGGCCGCACAGTATTAGTATTTATTCCCATCAGTACTATTTGATTTTCCGGGAGAAGTCTTCGGGAAGCAAACTATAATTTATCTCTCATTTTCATCTCCATTTTCGTCAATATCGATAAAACGGTTGAGCACTGAAAAGGTAACAGACAGACACACTTTCGCATTTAGTATGGATTAAGGAATATAATATAGATAGGTATTCTAATAGATCAATCAATTTATAACCTTATTACTACTTAAGCCTGAAACTTCGCACTTAAAATATTGAAGGCCTTTGAACTACGTGTTTATGAACATTGAACTTCGTTATGTTGGGAGTCATGTTTATCTTAGACTTCTCTGTAAAAAAAAAAAAAATTTTTGTAATAAAATTACTAACCTAAAAAGTTACATCAAGGCACTCTCTGACAGGTAAAAATTTGCTTATTTTGTGGCGTGAGTCGATTTGTGGTGTTGGCGTGACGATGGACAGTTTGACTGGAGAGGTGTTTAGTCTATTTACAATTCCGGTTTATAATTAATATTTTAAGACTACAGCGCAAAGAGCGTCAAGGTTTACTCGCGGATTTTTTTATTCGAAAACCGTTGCAAAAGCCGCGAGATCGTTGTCGTGCTGATTACACGTCTTAGGCTGGTGAAATAAATATAACAAGCAACCATGCGAGATGCACGTAGGAAGGAATAGGCACTTAACTGATTTATTGTGATCTTTTGCACTTACGCAAAATGAAGATTTACCTACCCGCTAATAACAACTGCCTGAGATATACTTTATGTCTTTGTAAATGCAGCAGCGATAAATCATATCTGTAAGGCATTTTTCCACGGGCCTCCGCGCGGCACAACAAAATGCAGTATTGACAACATTTCTATGAACCGTTTATCATGTGACAATAAAGTCGCTACACGAAATAATATTTAATTATTATGAACTAGCTAACGATGCTGGCTTAAAATTTAAAACAGAAAACCGCAACTGCCTTGTCTATGCAAAAATTGTCTGTGGATAAATGACTTAAAACGACAAAGTACTCTATTTACGAGTACATATTATTTTTCTTAGTACTCTTATTCACGCCATCTTGGAATCCTACCTCTTAGGAGAAAAATGTGTAAAGAATTACACATTTCTTAAACCAAAGCAAAGTGAAAACTCTGTTGTTATTCTATTTCTAGTATGTGTTTAGGAGTTAAAAAATAATAAAGGAAGCAAAGAGAGTCTCTGCCGTGCTAAGTGTGGTGTGGAATTAATTTGCTTGTAAAGAAAAATGAAGCGATTAAAATAATGTTTATATTTGTTAATATAATACCTAGGTATTATTATAAGGATTTAAAATTAATGAAAGTTCGTTTCACATCTTTTCACTAAATGAATTTAGTTCTTTAACGTTTTAAAATAACGACTGCATCTTATCGTGATAATTTGAAGAAAATACAAAATTGGCGCTATTATAAAATTTATCGGCCGAAATGCTAAGTCTGCTTCAAAATAATATTTTAATGATCAATCACAGACGCCTACAGAAGGCCTATTTGGATGAATTCGAAAAGTTTTCCAAGAAGATAATCGAGTTGGTAAACTTATTATAGGGGAAGTTTCTGGTTAACGATTGAAACTAACAAATTAAAAATATTATATTAAAGTTTATTATTTTCTTATCGTTCTTCTCGTCAATGCGTTGATCTATTCACAAGTTTGTTTTCTGTCGGTATAATATGAAATTTTGAAGACTCTATCTAAATATAAGCTAAAATTACAGGTTAAAATAATAGATGATAACATAGGTACATCCATATTTTTATCATAAACGCGAAAATGTCTTTGTCTGCTATGTTTTCATGGTTCATCTGCTCAACTAATTTTGTTGAAATTTGCAACAGAGATAGAGTGCATCCGGGGGAAGGTCCTATAGACTTTATTCCGGATAATCAAAGAGTTTTCATGGCACTGTCTCAAAATTAATCCACTCGAAGTCGCGCACGTCATCTAGACTGACTGACTGATCTATCAACGCACAACTCAAACCACTCGACGGATTGGGCTGAAATTTGGCATAAGTACAGATAGCTTTTATGACAGGCATCTGCTAAGAAAGGATTTATGAAAATTCTGGGTTTGAAATTAGTATGAAAATCGAACTTTACGTGAGCGAAGCTGCTGGCAGGAGTAATATAAAGACAGGAAAAGCGGAAATGCTGACCAACTGGCGTACCCATCGATAAAGCGCTGGGTCAGTAAGTTACTTGTCATTTTTCATGTAAAAGTCATTATTCAGTCTACGAGATTATTACGCCTTAATAGAAATTGTGTAGGTTTGGATGTTATTCCACTACCAAATGAGTAAATTATACTCATGTGCCAATGTGCATACTTTTCGAAAGACAAACATGTTGAATTTAAAAACTAAATAGTAGTGACTTTAATCTTTATGAAACATTCTATAAACCCTCATGAGAAAGGAATGTAACCAATTCCAAGTCAGCGATGTCGTGGTAGATCACTTATTTACCAAAATTAAACTGAAAAGGAATCTTACAGCTTATATTATTACTACGAGACGCGTTGTTGAGCACAAGCCAGGAGGAAACATCTTAAACGATATGGAAGTAAATAAACGTTAAACACGACCACTTGCGAGTGTTTTCATTAAGAGCATTGCATGTTTGTACCGACAGCGATTACTTCGGGGGAAAAAACTAATTATGGTTGACAGAGGGCGGGAGTAAAAAGCAGAGGTCTGGCGAGTATTTAGAGATTTGAGCAATTAACATTGCGACGCGGTATTAAGTCTGTCTTTCAGTAATGTCTATTGCATCGTCTTCGTGCTTTTAATCCGTGGACTGGAATATGAATTTTGTTCGCATTATAGGTATGTTTGTGTGTTGAACCATCCAAAATTATTTTTGGGCTTTAAAATTAAAACATAGATGGTAAGGGACCGGATTCTGTAACAGATAAAAGGGACGACGAAAGACGATTAGTTAAAAAATAACTAACTATTTACTTCAATAAATAATATTTTACATGGCTAGTAATTTAAAACTCGTTTATTATACAAAAAATATTGCAATAAAAATATTTCGTTATTATGACAATATTTTTATAAAAAGAAAAAGCTTTATAAAATATTGATGATAAAATAAAACATCTGCGAATAAAGCTTATCCAAAAAATAATGAAACATATTTGCATGTGAGAGGTAAATTAAAAGAGGAAGAGAAAGTCATCAATGAAAACAACGCTGCATACAAAGTTACGCCCTGTACGGGGGGCCATTTAGTACATTTGTAATTTCGCCGAACTTTAGCCTTTCTGTTAGAGCACACAAGGATTACATTAGTATGTAGTAGAGCCTACTGTACCGTTGTATTCCGCTTTGTTACTCTGCTTTTATTAGAGCGCCTTTGATAGCTTCAGTGTCGTAGTTTTATGACAACACAGACGGGGAGGTAAGGATAACAAATTTTTTACGTGTATTAAATCTTCCGCATAACTCTTGGAACAAAAAAGAGTAATACAAATTGGTATAATTACCCGCAATTCCGTCGGCGAGAGTTAAACCCGCAAATATTAATTTAATTCAATTATAAATTTGCATTTACATGCCAGTAATTTTTGCATGAAAGGAATAATTTCACGCGAATACCTTTATGTGTAGAGCGAACGAGCTAACGACGTTTAAAGTTTTGTAAATTTGGACGGAGTGAAAGCTTTGTGATTTTATATTAATCTTGGGTGCATTCTAACATAACTTCGTTTTACCTACTTTTTGATCGCGATCTTGGATAAGCCTTGGTAAATACTTGAATACATTATGTATCACTAGTATTTTCGGTTTTTAAAATACCTATTATCTAACTAGCTGATGCCCGCGACTTCGTACCGCGTGGTTTAAGTTTTTTTGATTCACGCGGGAACTCCTTAATTTTCCGGGATAAAAAGTACTCCTCCAGGTCCTCAACTATATCCATGACAAAAATCACGTCGATCCGTTGCTCCGTTGCGGCGTGATTGAAGGACAAACCAATAAACCAACAAACAAACACACTTTCGCATTTATAATATTAGTATGATTCATCGAAATATTATTTAACGTGTGCAACAGCGAGCTTCCTTCAGATATAATTTTATAAGACTGATTGATTTTTCGATCTTCCGTCGAATAAAAAATACTATCCTATCTATTAACCTATCATATAAAAAGCAAAACCTTACTTTCCTTAAACAACATCTTAAACAAGTTTGGACAAAACAGATTATTTTATTTTCATTGTGTCGGATAACTATAAAGCAGGTTTTATTGCCTGAAAGCTAATGAAAGTAGACCTTTTATTGATTTAAAAGAAGGAATTTAAAAGCTTTTAAAGCCTTAGAGGACATAAAGTAAGTTTAATGTTAGGCAGTTAATTGACGAAATCTAAAATGCTTGAAATTTAAATTTAAATGGTATAAATTTGTTTTATCATAAACAACAGAATAAACTATTTGTATAACGTCAACTCAAAGTCGAGTATGACATAATAGAAACCTAAAGTTAATATTTTAATTGGTAAAAATATACCTCGTACCTCCTTAATTGTTTTGAAACGTTTTCATAAGAGATTTGATAGTAACCTTCACGTCATGTCTACATGGTTATTAACTCTGTAAGTGAAGCGTTAAGGATAAGAATTTGTGGCTACCCTTCCTATCTATACGAAAATAGTTTCCCATCTGCAACCACAACTTCAATGCTTTTGAGCTCAATGTTACATCTAAATAGGTTAAACAGGAAATTATTTTTCCATAATCCTACTGAATTATTAGCTTATAGCTTGATTTGACTCAGTCAAACTTTAAGTCCTAATCGACGAGCAAGCTGAAAGTTGTCACTGTCTTGCGGTGATTCATCGGCGATTATGTATTTATAAGCTACCCACCTAAACTGCGGTAAAATTTACATGCGAAGTGTGACGAGCATTAGCTAATACTTACCATATTATTTATGACTTAGTAAATTAGTTACCTACCAAAAATAGGTTGCTGGCTCGTCGGTAAAGATCGCTGGTGTATCATCACAAGACTGCAGTTTTGCGAGCATACGAGCTTAAATTTTGAAACGGTGGCAGTAAAGGTCGCACATCGAAGGGCCTTAAACCAGTACTATCCCCTGTTCTGTGCATAAACTACGTTGTAACATAAAAAACATTAACAGAGCTTCATTTGTTCAATATAATGTATTTTTATACAGAAGGACTCTCTCTCTCTCTCTCTCTCTCTCTCTCTCTCTCTCTCTCTCTCTGTATATAAAAATCCTTAGTAAGGGTTTGAAATTCAGAATCCAGATTTTAAAAACTAAACCAAATGAATTGGAATATTTATAAGTTCAGTGCAGTTCATTTCGCGACAATGGAATAAATGATCAGCACGTAGTAGCTAAAAATATGACGATCGTTTTTACAAGTTACAAATCCCCGTGTACACAAAAATATAATAAAAAATGCAAAAGATCGGAATTGGATTCGAAATCCTATTACGACTTTTTAACACTTGTATGAATACGAGTGCACCTTTCTATTCCGTGCATTTCGTGATATTAAATCCCCGCAGTATTCCGTATTCAATATTATGTAATGTACGTAACTTGATGTTACGAAATACTGGAGATGATATAAAACACATGTTGCACTATGAGATATCCAGCATCGAATAATTTAAAAATGAGCCCAGCTTGATAGCATGGTTTATTGCAGCTTATTTATCGGCACTTTTGATTTACGATCTTTTGTTTAATAACGGATTTTTTCGTGTGATGAATCCGTTTTTAATATAACGGAAATGTTTTTATCGTTAACTGGCGCCCCGATCTCGGTAGCCGGTAGCGTAACAGAAAACGTATAATACCTACATAGGTACAAGTAGGTACATAATAATATATTCTGAACATTTTTATAAAAACAATATTTAGGTCTCAAACACAGTGGATATAATGTAAAATTAAAAGTACGTTTATTTCAATAATATTATTACTGAGCTATATTTGATTCAAAATGCTCATCTCGATATTCGTTAAATTTTAACGGCTTTTATTGCTTTGCGATAGCATTACTTTGTTTCAAATTTTGGTCTCATTATTACGCCGAATAATGCGCCTGTTTGCCCCTGCATAATTTGCTCCAACAAAGTTATATCTTTGGCCGAATCGCGGTACAATGTAATAATCAGCACCATAATCATAAATATCGAGCTCGTGGAAAGAAAATAAAGCTTAAATAGAAATTAATTCGCTCAATCTCTCGGTGTATGAATTGGCTTACTTTTAGTAAATAGGAAACCTTTCTTTAGTCACGACACCTCCATTTATACCCAAATTTACCCGGGTCCACCCGAACACCCGAATAATCCACTGAGGGCCATTCTCCGTTCTCGTTTGTTGAAACGCGAAATCGCAGGGCATTATTCTAATTCGCTTTCACGATAGCTTTCGAAGAAGCTATTTATTTACGCCGTAAGCCCAATCCGCGGGTGCCAGGCTCAGCTACGCACGAACTAACTCAAATCTTATAATCGCAATTTACATAGTTGCAACAAACATAATAAATAATTAAAGATAGCCTAAATACAAGGGAATGATATTATTTTCAATGGAATAAGTAACTTTGGCTAAGAATTTAATTTTAGTAATTTTACTTTTGTTTTAGTCCATGCTGTGTTTACTTTTAATAATCTTCTAAAATCTAATAATAATCACTGCAATTAACTTGTATTTATATGATGGTTTTTAAAATTATTTTTAGTAATGTGTAAGTGATTGTTAGAAAACCTAATAAATAAAGTAAATTTGAATCATCTCAAAACATTTGGTTTTTACTTTGACTGTTAGGTACCTACTATTATTAAAATAATTGGTTGATTTCCAATAAGTCTGTTCACAATTAAAGCGCAATTATTATAGTCAGCCGAATACCGATATGAATCTGATAACACTCTTTCACAAAAATATTCTAGAATCTATGTTTTTATCATTTTGTATACCTTCTACATGCATGTCTAATATCACGTAATATAATATTATAACATAATGGTACATACAATTATGGTAATGAAAGCAAATAAGTTTTTCCCTATATAACATATGTCAGATCCTATGAGGCAATCTTAATTCCGAAGAATTGCTACAAAGTGAAAGTATTTTTGATATAAAAATACGTACCCGATGCTAATAAAGTTGCGTAATATCGGAAAGGTATTTCGTATGAATGGTTTTTCAGGGAGCCAAGAAAAAGGGGCATAAAACTGAAAGAAACGAAAGTGGAAATACGGCCAAGTCATATTTTATTTACTGCATACAATCGAACCTTCATCACGGTTTGTATCGAGTTAGTATTTGTTAGTATGGTGCCGTTTATAGAGAACGGCCGTTGCGGACCCGAGTTTTTTCTCTGTATGTTTATCTTTAATAGCGATATAAATGTTCATACAAATTATATGTTTCGATTTCGTTTACTGATTTATAGAACACTGGATGTTGCCTGTAACTTTGTTTGTGTGGATTTAGGTTAATGAAAAATTCTGTGGGAACGCTCTGATTTTTCGGGATAAAAGTAAAAAATGTCCTTTCATGGGATGTAACTCGAGTTTGTACCAATATTCGCTAAAATTTGTAGAACTGATGGGCCGTGGAAGGCAAGCAGACAGTCAGCTGAGATAATTATTAATGCATTATGTGCATAATCCATAATGAATATAGCTAGCAATATTCGCTAAAATTTGTAGAACTGATGGGCCGTGGAAGGCAAGCAGACAGTCAGCTGAGATAATTATTAATGCATTATGTGCATAATCCATAATGAATATAGCTAGCAATATTCGCTAAAATTTGTAGAACTGATGGGCCGTGGAAGGCAAGCAGACAGTCAGCTGAGATAATTATTAATGCATTATGTGCATAATCCATAATGAATATAGCTAGTAACAAGATTTTATTATATGCGATGGAAACAACACAAGCAAACTGAGGGCTATTAAAATATCGAATACTATCCTATTCCATTCCCTTCGTTTGGGAGGAACTTCTGAAAACTGACTCTCCGTGGGGTATGCGCTCTAGGAGGAAACCTACATGCCAAATCTCAGATTTCTAGACTAAATAGTTTGTGTGAATAGTTTGTTGAACATGTCCAGTAGTTAATTCTTTCACATGCATTTAGGTTTCCAATTAATTATCTAGTCACAATTTCTGAAAATCCTTTCTTAATGTGGTGGTGGGCCTCATACATAATAATATATGAGCCAGCATTCGCCAAACTCATGGGCAACCAAAAAACTAGAAATTCGCTATAATCCGCCACAGAAGGTAAATCTATGTGGTACAGCGCGTATCTTGAACTTGCAGCCCGCGATATTCTCCACACCACATAAATCCTCCAAAATACCCTCAACGTACGTTTCACTCTACGTTAAGTAACGCCTGCTTCAATCCAATACCACGGGCAACCGTTACTGGAGCTGTCACGAGTCCTTAACAAGTACAGACATCAGTCAAGAAGATGATTTCAGATTTTTGATCTGCGAGAACCCTTAATAAGATTCTAACAAAAATATTATTTTTGGTAAATTGATCAGTCAGCATAGTTCTCGACGTGATCCTGCTTCATCATCGTTTTTTTCATCAAAGTTGCTCTGCTTTCGCCAGCCACGCTACGGAATTCTTATTACCCGCCCACTTTGGATACATTTTGTTTGTGTTGTAGTGAACTTCCTTCAAAAGGAACTTTAATTCTCTTCACCACTCTAAATAGCGGAAATCGAGCTGCTTTATTACTTCGGGCGCGCTTTCTTTTGTTTTCTTTTGCGGTATTAAATAGCACGATGCGACATTTTGTCGTGAAAAAGATTGCGGTTGACTCGTTAAATAGACGCCATTATGTGCAGTATAAGAAATGAGTTTAGTTGTATTTAGGAACTTATCTTTAACAAAGGTAATTTATTTATCGAACTATAGGTTCATTTATTTTTAAATCGGTATTAACAACGGCTATACCTAATAATCTATCTCTGTGCCAAATTTCATCCAGATCCGTTCAGCCGTTCTGGCATGATTGAGTAACAAACACCCATCCATCCATACATCCATCCATCCAAACTTTCAGATTTATAATATCAGTATAGATTTAAAAAAAAGGTGCCAAGTAACCCGTTCTTCTACTATAATATATTGGTGGCAAAGATAAATACTGAAAAACAGTTTTATAATACAGGAACCTACTTTCAGTACGGGAAGTAGAATAAATATGTTGTGATAACTCATGCATCGATACCGTAAGCTTTGCAGAAATACCGTTTAGCCGCGATGCGGTGGGCTCACTCGATTCTAGGAGTGAAAAATACCTATTCATCTTGGGAATACGTGTGCCAAACTCGTGTATTTATAAGGCGATACGGAGAATAAAACCGAAGGGAAAAACGTATAGTCTCGGTTCTGAGGCTGTACGTCTTACTGATTGTAAGATACGTCGCACCGCATCTTGAATTATTTGACAGTTTGAATTGACATTGTTGCTAGCTTTTGTTGTTGTTTTATCTACCGCTATAGGTATCTATCTCTTTTAGGTTTTTAAGGACGCATTTGCAAAACAAATAGGTATAAAATCGCACTACTACACTCGCATCGTTCACACGCACACACATGTTCTTACAAGCTGCGTGAATCAACTTATTTCGATACTTCGGTATATTTTTTTTTTTTTATAAATGACTGACTAACTAAATTGATATTTGAGTTTTGAAACGAAATCAAACCAGTTACCGAGCAAAATCAAAATAGCCCTTATTTTCACTATGTTAAGATTTACGTTTGAAAGCAAGATATGCGAAAAAAATACAAGCGATTTTTATTTTATTTTTTATAATATATGTACTATTTTTAATATTTTTCTTTCCAAAATTTTGAGTTGAACATATCTCCTAACAGGTGGTATTTTTTACCGATAGTTGCCCCTAAATCGTCAATTTTGTGTGAAGAGGTGTCGGAAAATCATTTTTATAGTACTTTAAATGAAGATTTTTAACAGTCATTTCCAAAAATTGGAGATATATGGGATCAATCTATATGTAGTAATTTTTAGTTCCATTTTATTTTGTCCGACTTAGTCACAAAATGTACCGACAATTCTATGTATTCTAAGGGATTTGCAAATACGGCCTTAGGTGCAACTAATTTTTAAGGTAGCAGCAGATTGCAATTGAACCGCGTGGTGTCCTTTTCATAACCACTTAAAGTATGATTTTGTCTATTTTTTTTTTGTATTTCTGTGTTTTATTCTTATAAGCCCTGTTTCAAGGTTAAGGAATTAAGGGCGTCTACTAGCAGAATGATCATGTTAACTGAGTGTTATCTCAATTACAAAATCAACTATAAAATGATACACCTAAATAACGACTTATTCACCGATAGTATCATTGTCTTAACATCCTCGAAAGTTTGTTGAACAAATACATAGGTAACATAGGCAACATAACTATCATGATCTCATGAAAAAAGACCATAGTTTTGTTCAGTACCTACTATTTTCATCACAAAAAAGCAAGTATATTTTTGCGCCTAAAGCACATGACGAAATCCGAAATTTGGCATGTGAATCCTAATAAATTGATCTCGTCTTCGTGTAACGTCAGCGTCCCGTTTAATCAAGGTGGCCGCTTACCCGAACACCTAATTATGTTTACTATGTCCCCTCGCTCCCCTTTTCCCTTTTCTTCATTCCGCTAAAATAAAGATTCGTTTTGAACTCGCAATAAACTTGAGGAATCTGTGAACCGATATGTTATATAATTTACTAGCTGATGCCCGCGACTTCGTCCTTGGGATAACCCATCTCTTTACCAAATTTAATTAAAATTGGTTTAAAAGATGGACTGTTAAAGCGTAGCAGACAGACAGACATATAGACAGACCGACACATTTTCGGAGTATGGATAAACAAATGGTTGATATAAAAACAAAATTAATTTAGCTTAACAATGTAAGTTGCCTCAATCTTTCATTACGTATAGAAAGGCTCCCAATCTATAGGTAGTGAAGTTGTCCTCACCGGAGCCACGCACGATCCATTAATTACTACCACAGTGCCGTAAGAGACGTCGGCCTAACCCCCTTAACCACCTCCTACGTCCCCTCGCCCACCTCACTTCCATCAATATCCGAACACTGATCTTTTCTCAGCGATTTTCTACAAAGCCTTTAGTGCAAATGAATTAGCATACCTAATTGTCTTTTGAAATGGGTACAAAAAATCGAGGGTGTCTCTCCCAACAAAATCCTGACGCAAAATTCTACGAGGCAATCAAAATTTGGGAATATTTTAACAGCATGAATCACATGCCGAGTCGTGTTTTTTAAACAGGAAAGTTATCGCTGAAACAAAAGTTATATAAGATGAGGGATTGGAAGACTTAAATATTTTAATTAAAGCGGACAGAGAAGAAGAATAAGTGATGGAAAATAATTAACCACCCTTAAATCAGCTTTGCGCATAAGTCGACTTAAATACCTACTAGGCACCCACACATGCGTGAAACGAGCCCTATTCGATTCTGAAGGAGCTTTGAATACGACGACTCAGGGTTTCTGTTGTAAGTCGATTCAAATGCTTGCGTTGATTTTTTATTTTCCAAGCCAGTCCCCTCGTAAAACTTTAAGATGCTCTAATAATAATCTATAACATTTTTTTATTTTTAAGATGATCAATAGGACTCACTGGCCTTAAGCGACTAAATAGATTGGAATACTCGCTACAAAAGACCTTGACCAGCTGTGGACGTCCGTCGCTACTCACCACTACTACCACTACAGCCCATTAACGTCCCACTGCTGGGCACAGACCTTCACTCTCAGAGGAGAGAGGGAATTAGAGCTTAGACCCGCCACGCTGCTCCAATGCGGGTTGGCGGATTTAACGACTATTATCATGTTAGGGATAATAACCGGGCCTGACGGCTCAACGTGCTCTCAGAGGCACGGGGGTGAAACACTGCCAACTTTCCTAACTCCGGGCTAGTACTGCTAGTACTTAGAATTTCTAGTCAGAAAACCCAATACTCAATTATGACCCGACCCGGGACTCGTACCCGGGACCTCGTCGGCCGCAGTCGAACATGCCAACCACAAGACCAACGAGGCAGTTATGAGGCAGGACGTCCATCGGTTGATACAAAAATACCGGTGACATGATAATATTATGTTTGTTTTATTACTCAAAACCCCTGCCAATAGGTGATTATTGGAAAGGGGTCACGACCATCAGCAATGAGGAATACGACGCACAGAGAGACTCAAAATCATTGATACTGTTTATTTTTATTGAAAATGTTACAATAAAACTTATGGCCTAGCAGCCTTGATACTTGTTTTTAAAAATAAGGCTGTATTTCCAGTCGGATTCTAAAGGCATACCTGCATGAAACAATCATTATCATCAGTGGAATTGAACAGCTATTTCGATACAGGTCCAATACAATTGGCTCTTGTTTTTAAATGATCGGCTTATATCGTCTCATCGAGTCCATTGTAACAGGATTAAATACTTGGAGCGGACGCGTGTTTATAGAATATCAATCAAAATACTTTATTTTTATTGGATATATAGGTATAAAAGATTTTTCAGAGGAATGAATAAAATGGCTTATCATTTTATTTGATAAAACGATTGGAACTGGAGATACCTCTTTACTTTATTCATAACTTTAAAAGTTTTGGAACGTTTTGAGTTAATAAGTTTTATATGAGTCTATTTAAGTAAGTAGAGTACTTAATAAATCATTTCATTATTTTGAATTTAACTGTAGAACTTGAGTACTGAGTAACTGTGGTCACCTTTACAGTTCCTATACTTGAATTTTAAAACAGTTGTGGTACACATCCAGACGGATAGGAAGCAATCAAAGAATTCCATCGCTAAAACTTGAAATACATTTGGTAGAAACGACAATTTCTTACCAATATATCGACTCTTATTAGTTTTTTTACCATCATTGGAGTGCATGAAGCAACGAAACGTAGCCCCAAGCATCGACAATTACGAGTACGTAGAACTAGACGGCTAATACAAATCGTTCGCCCGGGGGTACGTTTATCCGTAGCGCCCCCGCGCTATCTGCGAAACTATTTATACATCATTGCTTCACCGATCTTTATATTTCATTGTAAAATAAACCTTATTAATACGTCTCTGTAGTACTGATTTCTTTAAAATTGGTAAACATGGGAAATGATTCGATTTACTCAGAATTTCTGGCGCTTCATTATTTTTTGTTTACGATATAAATAAGTACCTACTTAATACGATTAGACATTTATTTGAAAAGTAAAATATTATAAAGACTTCAACTTTTGCTTTACCGAAATGTTTTTCTAAGAAGAATAATTTCTCTTTAAATGGACTTAACAGGTTTTCCATAAATAAAATGTAAAGAAGTCTCTACACTGAAATGTTTAAAGCTGTGCTTCTTGAGAGGTACCTACTTACAGTCTTGTGTGGTCCTGTAAAATGCTTCGAGAGCGTAATTATTTCGCCATTAGCTTAAAATATATTGGCACACAAGTACCTACTACAAAAAAATTTACTTTTAATTTGGAAAATGTTACGTACCTAATAATTTTATTATAAACTTGCTATTTTATAGTTTCGTAACACTTAGGTACGTATAAATTTATAGTTGTTAAAGGAATGAACCAGATCAAATAACGACTTCAGAGATTTTATGTACTTAGATATAACTCTAAAATGTGATTCAAATTTAAACTCTTTGTTTGTTTTATATTAAACATCTATGAAAGGAAAGAAAAATTTGAAAAATTGTCTGAAAAGTTGGGAAATTTAAGCAAAACTAAAAATGCTTTTTCTACAGATCTTTTGTATGAACTCAATTTATTTTGGACAGGACAACGTCTGTCGGGTTAGGAAACATCCATACTCCATACTAATATTATAAATGCGAAAGTTTGTCTACCTCTCTCACTGTTACGTTTTAACGGTCCATTTTTTCAACCGATTTTGATGTTTGGTATAGTGAAATTTAGCATCCCAGAAAAGGACATAGTATGTACAATATATAATATTAGTATGAATACTTGTGTCACTGATACTATTTATTTTGAACCTTCTTAATATACATCTGATTTGAAAAGCAGAGAGATTGAGAAGAGTCGCTAAGAAACTCAAAATTTGCTCTTTTCAATAAGCAAAATTTTATTACGTGGACAACTTGAAGTTTGGATTTTGATTCTATGAATCTAAATTATATTATTTCAAGGCATGTTAACTTTTCGGGTGCACAGTGTTTGTTTTTATTACGAGATCAATAAATAATTTGCAAATAGATTTTAGGTGCTATATATACAAAACACATTCCATTTATTGCTATCTGGTCAAAACAAATAGTAATAAATTCAATGACTCAATTCACATTCAGAAATAGGACGTTGGCATTGAAAGCTACAAAATGCAGCAAAAATAACGAACCGCAACCGAATGTCGTTGGTGGCCGGTGCTTTAGCAACCTTCGATCAACCGTCAGCGTATAACCAAATTAGAGCAATTTAAGTCAGGAAATTGGAAACGCTATCAGGCGCTCGGTGCGCTGTACAACGGGAACTCCACACTACTGGTATTTCAGACATCCACTGTTTCGGCAACCCTGGTAATGTAGGAACAATGCACGAATCTGGACAGACAGATCAAGCGGCCACGAAGATAAACGACAATCGCGGATCGTTGTAACAACTGATTGATATACGGGCTCCGATGATATCGTACCTATAGGGCAGTTAAGCCAAATTCCGGACCCGCTTCAGTTACAGTTGGAGTGCTGCTGACAGTAAACGATGTTTAGTTGCGATGCGAACGAGAGTCTGGATATCGCCAGAGGACCGTTTGCTCGACATTGTTGTATATCAGTCCACTTTAGTGCTTAACACAAATCAAAAGGATAAAGCAATAAGAAATTAGTTTCTTTGAACTAGGTAGGTACTAACTAATGGATAAACAAAAGCTTTTGTAAATACGATAGGAAAATACATGAAATATGCAGGAAAGTAATTTAAGATGATGGCATCTGTTATAATATGTGGCAATATGATAGAATATCGATATTGGAAACAGTTTCAGTTATATTAAGTAATCTGAATATTGTATATTCGCTCTGGAGAATTAATTATGCAAATGCAAGCAAAGCCTATTTCGAGGAGCCATACTCTGCCAATTGCAATATTCAATATTGCGGCACTTGCAGCCAGCGGAACATGTCGATACCCGATTCAAAGTTAACAGCAAACATTAAGATAATAACAAGTAATCGTGCAAGTTGCAGCGGAAGGCAGCACACGTCTCGGTAGCTATAGTTATGGCCGGAACTAGCAGCGGTCAGAGTTTTGGTTAGCTCGACGGCTAAAACAATAGCGAATCAAGCATGCAACGGAACTTTCTCAAAGACACCCTCCTGTGCGTGTGGCGCTAAGAGAAAGCCCGCTCTCTAACTTTATATTGGTTGCGAAACTTTATCGTTAGCCGGGAACATTGATCCAGTATAAGGCATCACATAGCAAGAGTATTAATTTATCAAAAGTTCCCAGTAAATAAACAATTTCTTCCGTATAACGCGACGTGCGTCTCAGCAATATGTTTCCAGCATAAAAAGACAGCTTAATAAAATTACGGCGAATATACTTATTAATGTATTTTCTCGCGTTCCTAAATCTAAAAATAATATTCAACGAGAAAGAACTCAGTGGATTTTTTGTAAATAATATTGTCCGCTTAGCAATGTAAGATCGCTTTAGCGAGATAGACAGATAAAGGCATACATTTTCATGAGAGAACAGAAAAAGATAAAATACAAGCAAACCGCGACGAATTTAAGGATCGAGTGTACGTTCTGACAACGGAGACAAACTTTGGTGGAAACGATGACTCGTAACCGAAAGGACATAAAAGAGAATATGGGTGGAGTAAAATGTCACCTTCTCACCGCACGTATTAGAATACAGTTTAGAAAACAAAGAGTCCCTAATTAGAATAGGCTTCAGAGATTACACCGGTTGTTCGGCTAATTAATTTTTAAGTCGGAATCTCGATGCTGGCACCCGACATTCGACTTTCAAGTGAATTTGACTACGATTTACATATTAATATTTTGTACGGTGTCATCTACGCAGCGCTTTCAAATTGTATTTTCTATTGTATTATTATTCTATCTAAAAGGGAGAGTAAAATGTTGACTAACTTTTGATATTTTGGTTTGCGGTCTTTGTTATTATGTAGATTAGACTCACATTTTGTTTTTTAGTCTTATCTGTACCTAATATTATTATCAAACTTTTAGCTTCACTCGTACCTATGCCATAGTTTAAGTGATGTAGAGTCTAAAAGCAGCATACTGTCCCAAAATTTTCACTAAAAATGTAATGTTCACAAGTAATTTTGCATACAGTCACATGTTTGTTTTAGCCTTAGCGTCCGCATATATAAAATTATGTCATTGCTTTATTTTTCACTGAATTCGAGTTCAGTGTAAAAGATTAAAGTTGAACATGCTAAGTTTGGCTCATTAAGTTCCAATAGCACTTAAAAAGTTCGCAAATAGGATAGATTCTACTGAGGACTGTTTAAGGGAGGCCTCACGTACAGATTTATTCATGCGACAGAGAGCATGGTGTCGTGACGAACAAAATTTGCGCCGACCGTTCGGGCTATAAATCCGACGTTTCCTAAATCCTTGAAAGGGCACTGTTGAGCAGCTTTCATCAGAAAATTCTCCATTATCTGAAGGAAATCGTTACCGGGGTTAAACCTCGCCCACCCTTCGTCCCCGGCCCGACGGGCTTTCATTTACGACGGAGTTGCGTGCACGCGTCCCCGCGGCCTTTGCTTCAGGTGGGCGTAGTCATTGTGTTCAGTATTTAAGTGGCTCATTTGATATTCCGAGACAGTTTGCATTCGGAGAGCTCGCACGTAGGGAGAGTCGGAACGATATCGAGACATCGGAGTCACGCATGTGTGCGTGCGCTATCGGTACCTGTACGTTTAGTATAAGTTTTTACATTGCAAATTCGATTGACCGTATTCAGCGTTCGATTACATTAGCGTCAAATTAACAAATCCAGTACAACCGATTTTAATTTCGAAACGTATCGTTTGGAGTGCCGGTTGCGAATGTGTTCACAAAATTGATCTTTAAACCAATGCAGTTAAGGTTCATTTTACATATTGTGCTAATGTGATGGAACGCTAAATACGATCAATCGAATGTACAGTATAAAAACTTAGACTAAGCGTACTGTAAGCTTACTCCCAGTTTTAACATTGCAGATACGATTGATCGACGTGAGCGTTCGATCACATTTGCGTCAAACTAAAATGAACCTTAATTGCATTGATTTAAAGCCACAAATTCAGTCCAACCGATTTAAATTTTGAAATGTATCGTTTGGAGCGCTGGCTGTGAATGCATACTCGAAATTGAGCTCTAAATCAATGCCATTAGGGTCCATGTTAGTTTGACGCAAATGCGATCGAACGCTCACGTCGATCAATCGTATTTGCAATGTTAAAACTGGGAGTAAGCGTACTGTTCGGTATACGGTACTTGCAATGGCCAAGCGTGATCGCACGTGCCACGCGGTACCGCACGATACAGGGCCGTGTACGATACCGCGGATCTCACGCACACGGACGCACGTGGATTATACCGAGTTCGCGCAATGTTTATCCACAAATACACTAATGAAGGTAGGTACCTACAAAAGCGACTAGATTGTTAATTAAACTTGCTCAAAATGTGACACCCTTACGAAATGATGTCGACTCGAGAGCACAGTGCACGGCTTGAATGTTATTGAATTAATTTGTACTCAGAATTCTCGGTGTACGCTCTAAGTAGATTCAATAATGGCTTTCATTTATTTATCTTAGTTGGGAATACACTTTAGGCTTTTATGTGATGTTACGCGTTTTGATTATCCTATTAACTGTAGCGGTTCACTATCTTATAGCAATTACGTTTACAGATTAACTTTGTTTATAACGGCTTGTTGGTAAATTATGGCACTGTAAATTATACTAAACGGAATGTGGTTGTCGTAGTGAGCTACTGCTAGGTGTGAAACATAGTATTTTATTATTGTTATCTGATCTTATAAAGACATAGAAACATAATATCAACAAAGCATTGACCCCTAGTTTTTTTTTTAATCCACTACAAGGTAGTCCTTGACTGCGATCTCACCTGACGGTAAGTGATGATGCAGTCTAAGATGGTAGTGGGCTAACCTGTTAGGGGCATGGCAGTTATATTTTAAACCCACACCCCTATTCGGTTTCAATACGGCATCGTACCGGAATGCTAAATCGCTTGGCGGCACGGCTTTACCGGTAGGGTGGTAACTAGCCACGGCCGAAGCCTTCTACCAGGCCAAAATCAATCAATCATGTTTGGAGAAAAATTATCATTTGCTACTGTATAATAACTGTCGCCCTTTATTAACGCATAGATATTGGTTTCCTAATTGGAGTAATCCTAATCATGGTTACAACGTTACATAGACACAAAAAAGTAATTCAAAAGACTCCATCATTAGGCTGCCGACCAAAAGGAATAACCATTCCCTTAATCATTATTCTTAAAGACTCTTCATTAAATTCCTTTTATCTCTCCCGGGATATTTCCTTCGCTCGGCATCAATCACATTCACTCCGAAAAACTCGTTGGCTTTATTCTAAACTCTCATAATAGGTAATGAAGGTTTTGATCGTCGCGGGCGGCTGGCTCGGCACGATTACTTTGAGAGGCACAATGACTGCCGCCTGTAGCCAATGTTGAATTCTGAAAAGTTCCTTAGTCAGAATCCATGCTAGATACGGGGCTAATTACGGCGAAACTTTTGTAGATAGACACCTGCTCTGTGCCGCGGCTGCCAGACAAAGAGGCGAGTTATCGCGGGCTTACAGCCACGGATGTCCCGCCACAGGAATACACACTTTAGTCAACACTAATAAGAAGTCTTTTTGCGTCACAATAACGGAAGTAAGACGATAGGTTGGTGCCAAAGCGATTCCTGTTTTACATCGATCGAAGTGGAAATTAAAGAAAAAACTTTATAATTGAAAAATGTCTTCCATTGCAACACCTACCAGACGATTCAGTTCTTTTGTAGTCTGATAAAAGTAACATTTTAGTCATCTTTGAAAATCGTAGATATATTTAACAATAAAAAGTCAGTCTTTTTTTTACTTTTAACATTTCGCTGTGTTTTAAAAATAAAACGTCAAAAATATCACAAGGCCACCAATTTCATAAATACAGTATACATAAAGTAAAGTTTATGCTATTGACAGATCACTAAAATATATTAACATCAATATTATTATAGTATTCAAGGTCTGATGTTGGAGCAGCAAGGGTAGCAGGATGACAGGTTTATCAAAGCTAACCATCCCTATCACCATGTCGCGGTGATTAAAGTTTTTAAAAACTTTTTAGTACCTATTCGCGTTTTTCTGGCATGATATTATATAACGATAAATAATAACTAATCAACGCTGAAAGTTGTTGGCTTGTAACCGTTGATATATTATGGCAATAAAAAAATGGCCGTAAGTAGTATGAGTATATTAATTTTATTATGTGAATTGCCAATGTCATATTATCTTTATAAAATAAGGTGACTTGGAATTCTTAAAACTTAATCTTAGACATCGAATGTTTTAGTCAAGTTATTGGTTTGTGAAGAAAATCATAGGTATTGGCATCGCTAGTGTTGGTAGTCGGGACGACCTTGTGGTTGCAAATGTTTATGGGCGGCGGGAACTAAATGAGGTAACCAACCTTCTTTCGTGTACTACCTATTACCTATTCTGTGATACTACTTCTGATTTATGAAAAAACAGATGTACCAACTATGTACGTAAAAAGGTATTTTTCCGTGGTACTATGCATACCTACTTACTGCCACTATAACTGTAACGAAACCGAAACCGAAATGATTTTGAATACCAAAGTTCAGGAATACCTACTAAGACTTTTTTTAAATAGTTTTGCATATCAGTGCTGGTTCTTTAAAAATTAAGAGTCCTAATCCTAAAATTAAAATAAAACCAGCTTGTGTTTAAAATATGTTCTATATCAAGGTAATCAATTCCTTCAACAGCAAAATGGCATAGGCTTAACTACTTATGTGAAAATATTGAAGTACTCACCGGTCCAAATTGTTCAAAGTAATTCTTTACATCTTCCAGCGTTGTGGGTGCTGATAGCCCTCCTACGAAGATTTTCTTTGTCCTGGTCACCATCTGAAATGAAATTTTTATGTTAGATCATTGAAATTTCTTGTAGATAAGAACCTTAACAGGACTAAAACGCCTCAGAGATGTCCTTCAAGAAAGTTCACAGGTGCTAATATGTAAAAATTCAGTCTCAGCTACATTTAATGCTAGAGCTTAAGCGTACAGCTCAAACGATACTTTGCTCCTAGCATCAGCGTACGTATCCCTTATTTCGATTTATCGCATTTGGTTTGCATAAGAGTGTGGTATCAAAGTTACAAACGTCTAAACCTGACTACATCGCTGTTTGCCTTGCGGTTCGAATATTATATTTTGTAGACTATGTGAAGATCAAAGTTACTTTTTATTAAAAAGTAAGTGGTGTGGATTGAAATGCGTAGTTTGAGAATTGACGTAACGCAAAAAATATCTGTGCATTCAATGACTCAATCGTAGATTCGAGCTTCCGAACGGCGCTATTTAGATCGCTCATTGCCGCTGCTAAAAGGAATGGGGTTGTAATTCCTGTAATAATTAAATTTTAATCAACAGGTGTTATCATGTACAAAGAAAATTTTCTTGTATGCAAAATTAAATATCCAAGAAATATCTTCCACTACTGCGATTAATAAGTAAAATTAATTTATTTACCCATAAAATATTTTAGATGATCAAACGAACTTCCTGAAGTGAAGTTCGATCATTATTATATGAGTCGCTTCATTCGAAGATATAATTTTTACATTGTAGTTTCCTCAATCATGCCGCAACAATCGCACGATTTTTAGAGATGTTTTATTTTAGTATAATGATAAAATTCTCCCGCTTAAGGCATCCCTACCTGGTTACACATTCAATATTTGTTCGTCATTCTTTTTAGAGATATATAAGTACCTAATGTTATTGCAAAAATAAATTTCGGGTTGGGTGGGTTGGGAATTTATTTATATATCTTCGAATGAAGCGACTCATATAATAATGATCGAACTTCACTTCAGGAAGTTCGTTTGATCATCTATTATATTTCGTCGCTTCATTCTTCAGATATAATTTTTACATTGTAGATGTTTAGAGATACAGAAAATATCTATTTTTGCAAGAACTGTATCCATGTTGAATAGATACTAATTATTGTTGTCAATATTTTTTTTTTTTTTTTTTTTTTCAATCTCTTATATGAGTCGTAATGTTTTAAGCAGCTTTATGCTTAAGGTTGGAATCATGTGCGGATTTCTTGATATTCTCATCTACGTATAGTTATATCATATGTATAGTTCATGAGTCTAAGATTTTTCTTAAGTATTCATTTTACTTTAGAAATACAATGTTGCGCTTTTTACATCAGCGCCTGAGTATCAAGCTTACAGGTTGGATGCAAGCAAATGAAACCAATAATTATTGATGTTAATGCTGCAAGATTTATAATCTAATCAAAAGTATATTAGCCGGCCCAGTACTTGGTTGTATTTACACACAACAGACGTCCAATAGGACGTTTGAACGTTTGGAAACCTACCCAGAAGGGGGGAGAAAATTATTATTTTTCAAAACGCGGCGGGAAAGGAACGGGTTATTCCGGTCCTGTTGTAGAGGTCCTTTATTGTTGTAGAGGTAAATTATGTGCCTGTAGTAACAGGCACATATTTAATAAAATTATTAATAATGGTACCATTTTATGATGTTTGTCAAAAAATTATGCCATAATCAAGATTATGGAATACGACAAATACCTATTTGTGTATAAGTTCCCCGCAGAATATAAATGAAAAATGATGAATATACTCGGTCGATATTGTGATAGACTACTAGCAGTGGCGTAACTATAGGGTGGCAGGACTGGCAAAATGCCACGGGCCCCCGACCAAAGAGGGCCCCGGCCCAAGAGGCCACGAGCTCAGAAATAACATCAGTGGTTTATTAAAATTAAATTCTAACGTGACTATTTTTACTGGGACGCCGGAGGGCTCCATCCGAAAAATTTGCCACGGGCCTCAGATGGTATAGTTACGCCACTGACTACTAGGTAGTACTAATGTCGACTTGGAGGTGTAAGTCGGTCGGTTTGGGCTTTAAACCCCACTGACGTTAGAAGCTTTAAATTAAGTGAGATATCAGGCTACTATACTTTTTTAACAATGGACAACCTAGTTGTTCATGTCGCTAAAAACATGTGTCATCAGTCATTATAAATTATTTAATATTCATAAGTACCTACTTATTTTTGAATGAATGCGTTAAATCATTTCCCTCCGTCAATTATTAAGGTAGACGCGCTGAGAGCGTGGATCTATACTCTTTACTCTTTTTACAAAAAACAAAGTATTTTAATTTTGCATTAAGCAAGATATTATGGAGTATGTTAAGGCGGAGTAAATTGTATGTTTTCCACGAGTGATAACGATGTAGGTATTATAATAACGACAGTGTCATGACGGTTTTTCAAAGATTGTTTCCAATATATGGACGATGCATAGATACTAAAGTTAAGATCCCGCTTCGGGCAGCATGAACTATGCATTATCCCGAGTTTGCAGTAATGCTTGCCCGCTAGCCCGCGAAAAATCTTTTTTAAAAAAACAATAATACGATAAAATGTTACATTGTTAGGTACATCATACGAAGTCTACTTCCGGTCGTAAAAATACTCGCCGTTTAACCGACTTCCAAAACGGAAAAGGTTCTCAATTAGGTTTTTATTTTTCTGCCGTCTTCTAAGTTTAGTCAACCATTCTTACGCGTCATCGGATGTATGATATATTATGCTTCCAGCACGATGGAGATATAAAACTAGAGATTTGAGCCCAAGAACATGTGGGTAGGAAAAACGTAAAACTTGTGGGTAATTTTTGCAATTTTACCACACATTTTTGTTGCAAATTTTCTTTGCACACCACTATGAGGCAAGATACTAGCCGCTTTTATTTTCGTTTTCTATATCTACAGTATTCGTAAATAAATTGAATTTATATAACGCTAAAGTACCTAGATAACTGATAAAAAGGATATATTCATTATCTCAGACCTTTTGTTACCTCTCTGACGGTGTATGTACGTTTGATACTGAGAGGTTTTATATTGTGAACAATTACATCTGGAAATTTTGAACCTGAGATCTTGACTATTTCATTCACTGAATGATTTACATTTCTTTCAGGTCTATTCATTTATTATATTTTTCACCAAATTTTGGATCATTTCCTGTCTCTTCTATCTCCGAGTACCCCGAGGAGTTCTGGATCGAGCTCTGGACAAACTTAGAGCATCTATTAAATCTGCGTGTTAACCCCCGGTTAACCGCCAGGTTTTTCGGTTACATAATATTATCGTATGAAATATACAAAGCGTAACTTCTAGCCTCTGTTAAACCTTCGTGATAACTCTCGGTTAACCACCAGGTTGTTCGCCTACACCCCATTGTTGTATGGAACGTACAAGACGAAACTTTTAGCGTGTATTTAAACCCTCGTGTTAACTCTCGGTTAACCGCCATGTTGTTCTGTTACATAATATTACTGTCTGAAAATGTAGGTACGAGACTATAAAGTTTTAGTCTCTGTGAAACCTTTGTGTTAACACTCTGTGAATCGCCAGGTTGTTCAGTTACACAATGATTTGTGATTTCTAGAGAAAAATGTTTGTTGTATGTTTTTCTTACACAGGTATGATGAAAAGTAAGGTAGACGGCCATCGTTTTAACTCTTGGTCAACCATCAGGCGTTTGTACGTTCGAATAAGCCGGTTTTCTGCTTTGAAAGCGATATAATTTAGCTGTATTTTAATGCAATATTATGATAGTGAAAAATTATTTTTATGCGAGGGTAGGTTGAATTATGAATACATACCGGGAGTGATGAGGATTCTATAATAATCCTTCGACGATTACGTTTCTGTTGTTCGCGTTTTCGTTTCGGCATTTCACTTAAATATTCACTTTTAAAAGTTTTAACAAACAGTGCACGTGCGTTTGCTACGTCGCACGAAAAAAATATAATAAGAGTAAAAAGTAACCTTCTTTATAAGTAGGTAAATAATTAATTTACCTGTGTTCCGGATACTTCTCGAGTATTTGTGAACGAAACGAAATCAATTTGTGTTAGGCTTGCTAAGCCGGTCCTTAGTGACGAATCTGATATAGTTGGTCGTCTTTGACTCTTCACGACTTCCCCCTTGTTCAGAGAATGGTGAATTCGTCTTGTGCATGGTGCTCAACCTCATTTGTATCTCTAAAGAATACAATAAGTGAGCGGACGAATATGGAGGTAGTATGTACGAGTATGTACGCATTTTGCGTTAATTTTGTCTCGCGGACAAAAGCTTGCAGTTAATGTGCATATCTAGTCAAGGTGATAAGTATATATTCACTGCATGAGTGTCATAAGAATATGACTCATAATTAGCTCGCAGCTAATTATGATCTCGCAATTGACTCGCAGTCAATCCCGAGTTAAAAACACTTTTTTTTAGTTTGCAGTTAATGTGCATATTATCTAGTCCAGGTGGCACATATTCACTGCATGAGTGTCATAAGAATATGACTCATAATTGGCTCGCAGCCAATTATGATCTCGCAATTGACTCGCAGTCAATCCCGAGTTAAAAACACTTTTTAACACTTAGTAATAGAATTTTCGACTAACCTGCAAAGTTCTCGTCATCAGACGAGTCTAACGGGCGCCAATATTTCTCCTTATCCTGCTGTCGCTAGGAGTGTCTAGCTGGAAGGTTTGATTTGCGTCGTGTTACTTCGCTAGTAACCTCCCAGTGGATTAGCGTACTTTAACACGTACTTCGTGTAAGTACTAAGTAACTATAATTACTTAGGCGAGCCATGCTGAAGGGCTTAACCTTCTTCATGGTGCCTCTTGGGCAACCCGCCGGATGGACATTTAGAATAATTAAACGCTGAATAAAAGAATAATTTCATAAGCGTGTTTTATGCTGAAAAGTTTACTCTCCTTCGTTGTTACCTCTCGGGTAAACCCTAGGAAAACCTTTAGTGAGTTAGATATTATAATTATTAATGTAATAAATACGCAAGAGCCACAATAAAAGTGACAGAACTGTTTTGTTTAAGTACCCACATACAACATAGTGTAATTTGACACTGCATGAAAATATAATTTAAGTATAATTTCTTAAGCCTGTCAGGCATGAAATAAATTGCTGAAATTGAAAGATTAAAGACTCACCGTTTTCCTGTAAGAAGCAGCGGCTGTTTCTTTTTCAATATTTTTTATTTAGATATAAAATAATAATATTAACTTTGTTGAAAGTGGGAACGTCCGATCGTTGCTACGCACGAAAAAAGAATGACGAACAAATATTGAATGTGTAACCAGGTAGGGATGCCTTAAGCGGGAGAATTTTATCATTATACTAAAATAAAACATCTCTAAAAATCGTGCGATTGTTGCGGCATGATTGAGGAAACTACAATGTAAAAATTATATCTGAAGAATGAAGCGACGAAATATAATTGTAATCAAAGTTGAGACATAATATAGGATTTCATTATTACGTCAATATTGAGTCGCTCTCAAAGGCCGTATTTTCTTGAATATTTATGGGTAATAACGAAGTAAAAAAGCAAGGGACGGGACAACAATGACCGTCGAGATTTTCAGCTCTCTATTGGCGACAAAGTAACCAAAGTACGCCGTAATAAGTACTAATTGGTATTGGTTCTATCTTAGAGATATTGACAACAAATTCTCCTTACTATTTGCATTCCGTATTTGAAATGCTCGTATAGTCAGAGTGGAGACTTGAGCTAATAGTGGGCTGACGATGGTTGAGATGATGCTCAGTAATTTGTTATCATTTATTACAAAAAATCAGCTAGATTAACAAAAGATTATTCCTACGTACTTAGTTTGGAAAATAACAAACTAACTTTTACTAAAAGTTAATTTTACTCAAAATAAATGGCTTATTTGTTGGATTCATGATTCAATCTACATAATAATATAATGCTATCAAATGAAACCTCATTCAGAAAACGTACGTATGGCGTGGTGAGCGGAAAGTCTTTACGTCGTTATTTATTCAAAAGTAACTTCTATGCACACGGTCTTAGAGTCTTAAATGGCACGATAATGTCTGTTTCCCGGTGAACGTGTCCAAGTGGCAGTCTTTCCCCACAAGCACGCCTTTTCCCTGCAAATCTTGAGTATGACATCCCGCAGCCTCCCCCAGTCACGTTGGCTCTCCAAGTCAAGGTGCTTTCCGTTCGTTTAATTATACGACTATGCGCATAATAATTAAGAATAGGTTTGCATTCACATGCTCGGCGAATTATTAATTATATTCATTCAGCCAGCGCCTTCATACTTGACCTTACTTCATATAAAAATAGATCTGAATAATATTATTATGATCTTAAATTATTTTACGTCGAGTAAATATGCAATGGAACTGTTTAAATAATAGTTACCTATAACTGTCAAAGAGAAGTTAATCTGTGATTTGGCATAGTTACCTGCAACTATTTTTGCACTATGTAAGTAATTACCCTTTCTTATATGACTAAGACGTAATTTCAGAAACTTGATAAAAGTGTACGCTTTTATAACATGGTACCAAAAGAGTTTCAAATTCAAAAAAAAATCAAATGGTTTTTATTCAAATAAACTTTTACAATTAGTGCTTTCGAATCGTCGAATGAATCTACCACTGGTTTGGAATGCCATTCTGGATTTTCTGGAGTTGCCATTGCATAAATTTAAAGACTGTGTTAAACAGCATCTGCTAAGTCGAGGTTATTACACTATTGATGATTTTCTCGATGACAAAGTTGCATGGAAGCAACCGGCTTCGCATCCTGAGCAACCCACAAGTCAGTGTAATACTTGTTACGTAGCGTATGCATTGTTTATTATATACAAAGTGTAACATTTTCCTGTTTATAAAAAGAGCAACTGCTGAGTTTCTTGCCGGTTCTTCTCAGTAGAACATTTTCCGAACCGGTGGTAGATTCTTACGACTTATCTTAGGTGGCACAAGTTGTCCTACGTGAAATAAATAATTTCATTTCAATTTGAAATAAGATTCATAGCGGCAGACTTAATCAACGAATACTATTTCCACTATGAAGCCTTCGTAGCTTGAAATACGACACGTATAGGTATCCGTTCCACACGGCGTATGAATTCAGACTGTGCTGCGCTACAAGTATACATGACGTGTCAATATTCGTGTTAGGATGTGCTGCAGTGGAAACTTGACCCACGCTTTCTATCAAACGGACCGAAGCAGCTAATATGTGCCGTGGGCACAGCATGCGCAGCAGAGAGAGCACTTTCATTCGTCAAACCAATAATAAAAAAGTGTTTTTAAGTATTATATTTTAGCGCTTCATAACTTAAATCCGCTTCTACAATAAGCTCCCAGAAGACATTTTAAAGATTTCTCTGAATAAGTTCAAAGTTAATGTAAAACGTAAACTCTTTGAAAAATCTTATTACCATGTAAAGGATTACTTAAACGACAAGGAAGCTT
Source organism: Erebia ligea (assembly GCA_917051295.2). NCBI lineage: Eukaryota > Metazoa > Arthropoda > Insecta > Lepidoptera > Nymphalidae > Erebia > Erebia ligea. The sequence goes on along the minus strand of OU785223.1, from coordinate 14,305,524 downwards.
GGCAATAATTTGCTCTAATGGCTCTGATAGTTCCTTAGTTAAGATGATTTGTGAAATGGTGATAATAAAAATTTATAAAAAACCCGGCTGTGTTGTTTTGGGCTCTTCTCAGACCAGGGTGCGTTTGGAACCCTCGTAGCTTTAGTTTTAAGATACGATAACTTGTCAACGTCAATAAGTGTACCTACCTACCTATATTGAATAAATGAATTGAATTGAAAAATTTTATAAATCACATTATAGCATGCACAGAGTTGAGCTGCGTGGGCAACATATCCGAACAGGCCACGCGTGTAATAATGACGTCATCAACCACGTTTTCACATGTAGCAATTTCGCGAGTTGCAGTCGTCGTTCTCACATACATTTTCATACAAAGCGAACCTTAAAAATAATTAAACCCATGTAAATACAAGGATAAAACATATCAAAGTACAAAGTAAAAACTGCACAAAATGCATTAAACGAAACGTTCTAAAACAAAAAAGAAGCGACTAAAATTCCAACTATTGCGGAGCTGCAAATATTACAGGAAATATACCAGCAAATAAAAATTGAATAAGAGGCATTCATTAATGGGATTGTAAAGGGTGGCCTCCTGGGAGCGAGTGTCAGGTTTGCCGGCCACGTCAGCCGAAACTGTTGGCAATTACCTTAAATGTGGACAACGCAGTTCATTCCACGGGGAAAATTATTATTCGCCGCATACCCAATTTTTGCCTCGCTCTAAATTGGAATCGGTTTTTGATTGTCTAGATTCATTATCATCATGGGACGCAGCAATTGAATTACATTTTCTATTGTTACGACCATCTATCTATACTTATAATAAAACTGTAACAGGTCCAATTCTGTACATTGAAGATATTTTGAAAATTTTTTTTGGAGGGCACTCATTATTCGATACTGAAGCCAAATCTGTAATTTTTTTTATTTTTGTCTGTCTGTCTGTCTGTCTGTCTGTCTGTCTGTCTGTCTGTATCTTGGCCGCGCATCACGCCGAAACTACTGAATGAATTCAAACGAAACTTGGCACGATTTGAGCCCATACTACGAGGTAGGACATGGGACACTTCTTATCCCGAAATTCTACCCCCAAATGGGTGAAATAGGGGTTGAAAGATTGTATGAAAGTCCTTAATTCCTCAAGTTATAGCCATGAAACTTGATATATGAGCTGCGGGTAGAAAATGAAAACATATGTGTCTCACAGTTTTTCAAAATTCCACCCCCGAAGGGATGAAATAGGGGTATAATATAAAAATGAATCCCTATTTCCCTTGGTCACGGCATCACGCGTGAACGGCTGGACCAATTTCGCTAATTCTTTTTTTGTTGGGTTTGTCTGGACCCCGAGATGGTTTATATTCACAATTGGACCCGGTAGGGGGCGCTGCAATCGGGTTCGAGGGTCCCGCCAAACCACGCGGACGAAGTCGCGGGCATCAGCTAGTCTTAAATAAATATCTTTTTTTTTACTGCAGAAAATGATTCATAATATTTAGTTGAATGAATTAGAATTGCTAAAATATTATATCAACTGAAAATATTACTTTGGACAGATTTAATTTTTCAAATAATATGAAACGATGCGTAACAGTAAGGAAAATGACGTTATTCGTTGTTAAATCTTACTGAGGATGTGGGTTTTACTCTATACTGATATTATAAATGCAAAAGTTAGGATGTATGGATGGATGGATGTTTGTAACTCAATCACGCCAGAACGGCTGAACGGTTCTGGATGAGATTATAGTCTGGAATAACACATTGATTTTTTTTTGTCCCTGAAAATTAAAGAGTTCCCGTGGGAACCGAAAAACCTTAATCCACGCGAACAAAGTCGCGGGCATCAGCTAGTAAAATGTGCAAATTAAAAAAAAAGCATTAGTTTTTTCAAGAAAGCAGTAAACTACGAGTATGTTGAAATTTGATCCGTTTATAGATACCGAGATGCAAATTCAAACAAGTAGAGTTCAACTCGCGACACAAATTTTCCGAACGTGTCGCGCTTCGAGCACAGCGCTCGACGCACGCTGCTCGGACAAACGACATTATACCGCCCCCTCGTTAACCATACTCGGCTACTCTCAGTCATTTTGTTGTGAAAAATACAACAATTTAATTTAGTCTGACTTGACCACATGCAGCAAACAACGAATGGCCGCTACGATGAAAAGCTACACACATCAATTACGGAACACAGTGGCCTGTCCTTTTGCCGTGCTGGCTGGCAACTTGCTCTAACTCAATTCATAACATGCCACTGACAGTGTATGTTGCACTAGCGAAATTTTTACATTTTCACCTTTATTTTAACACCACCGTGTACAATGGCGGTTCCTAACATAGCGAGAGACTTATTCCAGAAATGATATTTATTGCTGTAGGTAATAAATTACTTTTCTATTCTCACAACTTACTTTTTTTTTTTTTTTTTAAATCAAAAATCTTTATTTGGAACAAAAATGGTTTATAATAGTTGGCAAGAGTGGCACTGCAATAGTGTAAACTGTGCAGCAGATGCCACCGCCCACCTCCGAGTTATAATGCACTTAATAATAACAATGTTCCTCTTAAATGCTAGTTATAAACAGTTACAAAAGAGAGGGTAATGCGTGAGTGTGTATACGTGTGTGTGTGTGCGTGTGTGTGTGTGTGCGCGTGTGTGGTGTGTGTGTGTGTGTGTGTGTGTGTGTGCGCTTGTGTGTGCATGTGTGTGTGTTTGTGTAAGTATAAGTGTGTGTGTGTGTGTATATGTGTGTGAGTGTGTGTATGCGTGAGTGTGTGTAGACAAGAGAATATAAATTACTGCGTTTGTTTATTGAGTAATTTCTAAGTGATTGTTTTAGCATAATAATTTAGGTAATAACTCTTCGGTTTGGTCATAATTCATTTGCAGTAGCCATGTGGAAATTTTTATTTTAGCACGGTATTTAGTCAAGGGGTAGATATTTAAATGGTTGTTGATTTTATTGTATAAGAAGTAAGCTAGAAATGAATGTTGGTGTTTGAAGAAAGATGTTCGGGGCTTGTTTGGGCGGGTTTTCGATGTTACATTCTGATGACAGATGTATAAAAAATGCGTACCTAGTCCATGAGCAAATAAGTCTTTGTAAGTTGCAGTTTCAAAATAAACGCACTCGCACAATTACTTTAAAACGTATTTTTACTACTTCAAATACATTTAAGCGTCTTTTGAGCTTTCTAAAAACGTATTACTGTTTACGAAGCCCGTTTCTAAAAGCTTTTTCTTTCATGTAGGTACAAACGTATAATGTAACGTGCAACATTGTGACTATAATATGTTCCTGGCTACATATTGAAGAACATAGATTCAAACTGTTATTGATATATTTTATTTCCATGCAAGAGTTTGAAAACTCTTTTCATGGCAAAACCCATACAATAACAGTTGTTTATAAATATTTTTCAATACCAGTCACTGCGTATTTATTTGACCTAGTTAATATTTTTTATTATTATCTATCACTCTTCGAAAATCTTATTTTAAGTTTGATTTTCATCTCCGTTGATTTAATTAAGTAAAACATAAAATTATTTTGCTTATTATTACTATTTGTTGCGTATTGCATGAGAATAAGTCAATTTCGTTTGATCATTTGTATGCTCATAAAGTGTTAAGCAACTTATCTTCTGTAATGTCTTAGGATATTCTCCTATTTCTCTACATAACAATATAATGTTATAACTAATATTATAAATGCGAAAGTTTGGATGGATGGATGGATGTATGGATGGATGTTTGTAACTCAATCACGCCAGAACAGCTGAACGGATCTGGATGAAATTTGGCACAGAAATAGATTATAATCTGAAATAAAAAAATACTTTTTATCCCGGAAAATTAAAGAGTTCCCCCGCGAACCAAAAAAACTCAATCCAGGATGAGGAAGTCACGGGCATCAGCTAGTGTTATATACATTCGCTCAGTAGCGAAAAGCATTCCGCATAGATAGAGGGATGATCCCGTCTTCTCGTGTCGCACACCTTATCTACTTCACAGCTCATTAGGTCTCGCACGGGCGTCTGCCAACATTTCTGTACAATTTGTAACAATACAGGGACCGTACGGATAGCAAATGGTGATTCTGAGGCTTAGGTTGTCAGTCTCGTTAGTTCGGTTGGAGAGTCGTGACATAAAATAAGTACCTACTCTGTTGTACTAGACATCAGGCAACGCAAGACAGTAACCGCGTACGTTCTAAATGACAGACATTAACGGAACGTTATTGCTTCCCCGCTTCACCAACACTTGCACAGTATTAATCTATCTCGTTCTGACGCTCGCTGTCTGTCGTGCAGATACTCGCAGTTCCGAGAACATCTAAACTTGGCTACGTACTGCATTGTTCATTCGAAGTTGAGAGGATTTAAAATACGGAGACACGTAACGATAGTTGATCAATGGAGGACTTAACTCGCAGCTTCCGAGCACAAAAGAAATAGTACGTTCAACAGAAGCGAACGCTATTGTGGAAGTTATTTAATTTTATCCTAGATTGCACTTTAATAAAACGTCGATATAAAACTAAATAAAATTTCATTTCAAGTAGCCGTATGTTTTTATTCAATATCCGATAAAGCAAGCACAAACAAGTAAATACGAAAGAAAAAGCAAATGCATGTAAATGAACAAACTTCTCAGTACTTGATCGTGACCTGAATAAATAACGGCTGATCGATGCGTTGATAAGAATATATGTTAAATTTAAAAAGGATCGGTACAGTCGTATAAGTAGGATGGAAAACGTACTATGATGTAGTTTTTCTTTCTTACTTGCGTGCTAAGGCTCTCGGCAGATGAATAGTAAACTTGTTTGAAAAGGAAATAATACACTGGTTTTTTTACATTGGATTACTACTTATTATGTATTAATAAAGCGTACAGTTACAAAATGAAGAAACGAGTGCTTACTTATTATGTCGTCGAACAATTTATTTTAGCGAGAGAAAAATCGCCCAGATGCATACCAAGGCGTACTGCTTCAGAAATGCTTACACGAGCGCTCACGAAACAATGGGCGCATTTAGCCATCTAAAAAGAGAAATAGCTCAGCGCACTTGTCATCGAAAGCCATTCGAAACACATCGGAGTGACTCCATATATACAAGGGTTTCATTCATATAGTATGGTAGGTATACCATACCTACTTATTTCTTTTATGCAGCCGCGCCTAGCGAGTGGTTGAAAGCGAGACGCTACGATGCCTTGTCGCGTTTCCCCCTTCTTGCTTAATGTAAAAAACTGTGCCTGTACCGAGCGTGCGCTATTGTCAAGATTGACTAAGACGGCTTTGTCTCAAAAAATATAGTGGGATGTAGAAATGTTCTTACATCCCAGTGTAAAATAGATTCAATAGCAGCCGGAAAAGTATGCTGTATTACTTGTATACTTGTCTCTGTTTGGAACTCATAACGTCATCATTGTGCTGCTGTCGTTATTGAGTTTTATCACGTGTTTCATGTAAAGGTCAGATTTTCTTTTTGGTTTTCTTTTTCTTGATAAAATCAAATAAAACTTGATTTTTGTTTCGAGTCAAATTATAAGCCGAGAGGAGGGCGAAAAAAAAGCGAATAATGAATGCGGAGGCCGAATCCGGGACCGCGCGACCGTAGCAATTATTTTGTTCGAGTACCATCAACATGGTTCGTTCTTTCGAATTTTCATACATTAACCAAATGTCGAGAATGCGTAATTAGGGCCAAAATGTTGTAAGCCGACGCAAGGTTGCTAAGAGCATTTATACTTTGAGGGTCTGGACAATCGGATATGTTTTAGGCGACGTTCGGGTTTCGCATAATAGCAACCGCTCTTCAGTGGGTTCGGATTGAATTAAATACATATAAATGGACATATTTTTTTATAAATTATTCATGACACGATAAGTATATAAAATTGTCAGAATAGTAAATTTTGTTTCTACCAATGTAAACTTGCAGGAAATACAGTTATACATAATACTGTGTTAGTGAAATACATAATACTATGTTAGTGAAATTTTAAATAGTTTCCTTGGTGTAAAAATTGTGTATCAGATTTATGTGACTGAGTTATGATTATTAACCTTAGATACCTTATTCGAGAATATGGTACTGAATATGCAAGCTCTTTTGTAGCTAATATTAAAACCTAGTTTAATTTCTAGATACACTAAAGGCGACTAAAAATGAATGGGCAAAATAAAACAACGTGGAAGGGATCTTCTTATGTTCAACTACAGCGATATTCCGTATGACACTTGTAGCGTGGGTTGAGCGTTTTCGTCTCCACATCGGTCGATAGTGTTGACGAACAAAATAAGCTCCCCTCCGGGTGGGAGTGTGGTGTCAAGAGGCTATAGGATTAAACTTAAACTGGGTTTGCCCGCAGTTTAATTATACAAAAGGTATGTACTCGCTTACCTCTTGCGAAAATGTGCTGTTTCTCTGACACAAGTTAGAAATTAGTTAATTATATCCTTTACAGTACTGAATCGTAAATAGAATTTCTAATTAGACATGTAGAAAGTGACACCCGGCGATGATAATACGAGCGTGTTTAATAATTAATGCACGAGAAAAACATACGTAAGCTAGGTGCTTTTATACTAGCCTGAAGGATTACGACAGGATCATGCAATGTTTTTGAATTTTCCTCAAATTTCCACGATGGCGCATTGCAGAATTAAACTTTTCCACAAAATAATTACTAATACATTAATGAGTTGTATGTTTGTGTATCATTACTGTTATATTAATAGTAGTTTGTACTGGCCAAAAATATTGTAAATTGTGCATTTTGTTGAAAAAGTTTTGCACTTTTATAGCAAAGGAAGACCGGAGTCGATAAATTTTAAGCGTACTTCTACAACGAGCTTGCTGAATGAAATAGGACCTTATATTTCAAGATTACCGGATCGTAATCTCCTTTGAAATTTAATAATGGGGATCATACGAGAGGGAATTCTTATTCTTTCATTCTTACATTAAATATTGTATCGGCGTATGAGATCAAACTGAGTAGGAAAGCTAAATTTCTTTTTTGTTGTCATTACTTCGGCAAAATATATTTTTTTAATACGTAAGTAGATTTGAATTAATAAATAATGTGCAAGATTTAGGTATAAAGTCATAATTTTATGTAATATTATTTAAGTTACATTGTAACAAACTTTCCACATAAAACAGACATACACACAATCGCATTTATAATATTAGCATGTAATAATGCTAATATGTATAGTATAGTATCAAATATAAATATTATAAATGCGAAAGTTTGGATGGATGTATGGATGTATGGATGTTTGTTACTCAATCACGCTCCAACGTCTGAACGGATCTGGATGAAATTTGGCACAGAGATAGATTATAGTCTGGAATAGCACATAGGCTACTTTTTATCCCGGAAAATTAAAGAGTTCCCGCGGGAACAGAAAAACCTCAATCCACGCGGACGAAGTCGCGGGCATCAGCTAGCCTTTAATAAATCAATTCGCAATATCCTGCTTGTAAAAACAGATTACCTATTTTTGGAACCTAGATAATGCGTGAGTATTGAGAGTGGACTGTATTAAACTTCTCAAAACAAATACAGACTATTGATCTTCGACTATTTTTAAATTGAAAATCGATCGATGATCGACATTAAGACGCAGAATTGCAGAATTTTACGATTATATTCACAAATAATTCAATGTATTATATTTAATCAAAAATGTATTTTCAGAAACCGCTAAGTAAGATCACAAAATAAGTAATAGTGATGAAATAATTTAATGGCAAGAATTCTTTTCCACTGCATACAGTTTTTGTATGAAAGTACCTATCGTTGGTCGACATTTTTCAATCTTTTCCTATATTGCCTTAAACGGAATCGAATGAAATGAATCGGTGGCACTAATTGTTAGACCTATTGGTGGGATACGTGATTCAATATACTGTCGGGTCGAATGAATGATCTGGAGTGCCGTTCCTTGCTTGATGACAGATTCACCCTCTCCCTTTCGGAGTGCGTTTGACGCATGATTTATTCCTTATGATACCGCATTCTATAGATCGGATAAACAAAGATCATCTGTGGTTTATCTAATACAGTTAATCATTTTAAATGCTCAAATAATACTTCTGTACCTACTTGCATAGACTTTCTATTTAGTAACGTTTGAGTTTAGTATGGAAGAAGAATAGAAAGCGATTAAAAACGCTAACCATAGAATTATTTTTTTACCCTCCGCGGAATAGACGTAAAACGTTAACGATTATTATATAAAGAGAATAGATACGAAACGTATGTAACTTGGCTAGGGGGGCAGGTCTATATCTTGGTAGCAATGGGCGCATCGTAGACTACATCTCCAGAGATAGGGACTAAGGAGCGCCTCATATATTTTTAGCACAAAAGTTGTGTTATTTGTTTTTGAGAATATTTTAAACCTCTGACCTATGGGTACAAACTTAGTGACTAGTGTAAGTACTACGTTCTTACCTCTAACCTCATACATATGCACACACACAAACGCACACACTGGCTGTTCTAAAAGTTAGAGTACCTACTTGAGAAACTCAATTTCAAACTATTATATAACACGGTGACACTTAGGGGGAACCTGGTATGGTTCACATAGGTAGATGATTCATCCTTACATAGAAAATGTAAAAATGTTGCTGTGCTTTAAATGCACGAATAATGATATTGCTAACTCAATCGCACACAAATCCTAAAATTAATTGACAGATCTAAAGGGTGCATACAAATCAGTGATGTGACAGCACCGTGGCTTTCAAACCGCATAGTTTAAAACTAATTTGAATGCACCCTAAAAGTCATGCCATCCTTTCGAAAATTCACTCTACAATAAAGGATAGCATAATTTCAGACTGGTCACTCTAGTTTTTTTTTTTTGCGATAAAATGACAAAATATCTAAAATGACGAAATAAAGATCCTACACAGGTAATATTACTATCAAGTTTAAGTGAAATAAAAATAATTAATATATTTTTTCATTTCACTTAAACTTAAAACAAATAAACAATCACGTAGAAATTTGAACTAAGTAAGTAGTTTACGCAAAGCGTTTTATGAAAGTGAATCGAATCGGCAAAAGTATAACAAATAACAGAAATCTAGCCATTCGAATAGGTGATAATGTCAAATTGTCAATTTCGCAATGAAAAAGCAATTCATGAAAAATAATGAAAATAAGATGAATCTTTTCTTTTTCATTCCTTTCTCTAGAATTCTTAATCTCGTTGAAAATCACAGCTGCACCCTTCAATTGATTAAAAGGAGCACTAAAAGATAGTGCGGGAGACAGACATGAGCTTTACGAGTGGTGAAGCGTAAAAACTTTTCAAGAGCAGTAGGTACTTGAGACTCAGCATTGTCGACCTTAGTGTACACGTGAAAATGATGTTAGAGCCAACCATCCATATGAGAACCATAATTACAAGACGCTGGAAACAAATCATATATATCAACGCATTTTCGAGCGCTGAAATAAAACATTGCGTGCGGTTCTTCTGACTGACTCGTTGGCCTAGTGGGTTATCATATTCGACTGCGGCTGACGAGGTCCCGGGTTCGAGTCCCGGGTCGGGCCATAACTAAGTATTGGGTTTTTCGAATTAGAAATTCTCAGTACTAGCTGGGAGTTAGGAAGTTGGCGGTGTTTCACCCCGTGCCTCGGAGAGCACGTTAAGCCGTCGGTCCCGGTTATTATCACTAACATGATAATAGTCGCTAAAGCCCGCCAACCCGCATTGGAGCAGCGTGGTGGGTCTAAGCTCTAATTCCCTCTCTCCTATGAGAGTGGAGGCCTGTGGCCAGTAGTGGGACGTTATTGGGCTGTAGTGGTGGTGGTGGGTGGTGGTGCGGTTTTCGCGTCTTTTGCGGCCACGTGAGCTACATTTAGACAAATAATATATCGTCTTGGCGGGGTCACTGCCATGACCCCAGATCCCCAGCACAGTTTATTACTTTGTACCAACCTTAAAAGTACAATAAAGTTACCGGATTATTAAGTACAAGATGATGCCCGCGACTTCTTCCGCGTATTGTAAGTTGGCTTTGTTCCCGGGAACTCCTTAATTTTCCGGGATAAAAGTATCCTGCCCCCGGATGTACCAAATTTCATCAAAATCGGTTGAAAAGATGGGCTGTTAAAGCGTAGCAGACAGACAAACAGACAGAATATTATTATTAGTATGGAAGTATGGATTTACCGAATAATAAAATCTCCTTTTATCACAAGCATTAGACTTGCGTCGATTGGCTATACAAATCTCTTCGCAATATACAAATAATAAATTACGTCATATTTCTAGACTCTATGTAATAGATATTACTAGGATTTATTTACAAGACCTAAATACAATAAAGACTTGAAAGAATGCTTGAAAGACGTTATCTGCAGTGATGTACCTACTCGCACCAGTGAAAACTGTTACCATAAATATTAACAGCTAGAAAAATAAATCCTACGCTGTTGAAATAAGTTTCCATATAATTTACCTAATGGGACTTTCGTTCCCTTCGACTTCAAAAGTTTTGATCTTGAAAGTTGTCTTTGTGTTATTATGTTAAGTACAGTATCGTATCACGATCCATATTATTATAATGCAAACATGTGTTTGTTTGTCCTTTAGCCACGCCCTATTTTTTGCATGGATAAATGGTAAAATACCTGGATAAGAGCATAGGCTAATTTTTATCCCGGAAAATTAAAGAGTTTCAACGGTTTCAACTTTTTAAATTTTTGAATAGCCAAATTCAAAAATTCACGCGAAATCGTGGGCATCTTAAATAATCGACAATAATTATTGATATAGACATAATATTTTGTTTATTCGAATTAAATAAGTAGGTACGATTTAAACATATTATTACTGTTCAGAATCCAAAGTTTTACCTATACCTAATTATCTGTAAAAGAACGATAAGGTAAATTTTATTATTGAAAGATTCTTGTTCATAGCTTAAGCCAAAAACACGATAAAAGGATGCACTTGCTGGCATGATTTGAATTTAATGTGGAAAGGCAGGTAATTATTGTTTTGTATTTGTGTAAAAAGCACAATTTCGTATACAGTAAGTCTGCAGCTAGTGCCAAATTGAGGCTTAAGTCGGGTTGCAGTTAATTGTAATAACCTCCTGACGAGCGAGGCGGGTCGAGGGGGTGAGGCGCGGTGGGACGGGGGCGGGAGGGAGCACTGCGCAGGCGCATCGGAACAGGCACTCGAGCACGCGCCGGTTGTCGAGCACCCTCGACCGGCCACTCGGCGCTCGCCGCGTCAAATTGAAAAGATACCTACGCCGACACCGTACTGAATATTCGCTCACGTATCAAAACCGTAAAATGCAAATCTATGCAGTGAGGTCGTCTAGTGCTTAGCGGAGCCCGAGTTTCCTCAAATGAAATCTGACTCGAATTATCATACACGAGTACTTAGTGGGGCTGCCGACATTGTATAATATAATACCCACTCCCGGTAATATTAAAAATTCAAATGTAAATATTTTAATAATGAAAATTAATGTTTCTTTAAACGCTCGTCGGTGGTTTAATCCTCTTATATTCACTAAGGGCTATAAGTTCAATTTAAATACCTTTTCTCTTGCTAAGTAGGTGTGAAATTGTAATAGAAACCTTAATATACTTTATGGTGTTCTAAATGTGATTTTTTACTCATTTTTTGTTTTGCAATCTTCTGATTTTAAAAACCTGTAATATAACAATTAATATTATGATAACATAACGCTACACAAACACTTTTTTAGATAAGCATTACGACATACCGATATAACATAGCGTATTAGCTAATTTTGTAAAATAAATAGCATAATATAACGCTTCAGTTCGCGTAGTTATACTGTTAAGTTCGCCTCTAATTTGGGAAATGTGTACAATTAAATTACATCGTCCATCTAGTTGGGCTAATAGTATTTCGGACACGTTAATAGAAAACACAAACGAATGTGGATGATATAGGAGTGGGGAGGTCGCAGGACGAGTCGCGTCGCCCCGCACCCACTCTAAATAAATACCAACCAAACAAACTTGCACATGTACATACTGCGCTCCAATTTATAACGCGGACAAGTAACACTGAAATGGATTTACAGCTGCAAAACTGCCTGTCTTTGATGAGGGTCTATTTTCAGATGCGGGCCGAGCGCACCGACACATTCCGATATTCGAACCAATATATTATTATTACGTTACGAATCTGAATCGATTCCGCGTTATAAAATTTATTACGCACTCGTCTCCTCGACGTTTCTTATTTGTAAACAGGCGCTTGAGCAACTCGTATTGGGGCCCTCGATAATGTTTGATGTCTCGTTAAAAATAAAATCACTCGTAAATTGACACGAATAAATCCGTAACGCAACTAATTTGTCGACAGACACGTCGGGGGACAGTCTAGAAATAATTTTCTGACGTCCAATATACGGTAGAAAATTATGATTAAAATTTTAATGAGATTAACAAGGAATGAAACGTTGCGGGTTTAAACTTGTCGGGAGTTGATTAATTTTTTCTAGAAATATCGTTGCATAAAATTATTTTTAGTGATTGAGGCATTTTATAGTGGTATTACAGGAGTGTATATCGGAGCTTGTTCCACAAAGCTTTGGTATTTGCCCAACATAGCATTGAGCCTAAAAGCTAGTAGACTAATGTTTCGGTTTCGTACGGTTTGTCGCAGATTAAGGTGGTATATTTAAGTTTCGTGTAATCCGTTGTAGGTGGAGTAAAGTCCGCAGTGTCTTTTAGGCACGAATACTCAGTATGCAAGCGTTTCGCTGCATATCCGTCGTACGCGACCACGGAAGGAGTTCCGTTCACAAAATACTATGTTTATGTTTAGTTCTTTTAGAATTCCTCGTCGCAGTTGACTCTTCGTGCCGACACGCTGCTACAGGGCTCATAAATATTGTTATGCTTTGAAATGTTAAGCAATAATAAGGTTACGTAAAGGAATATACGAGCACATTTGAAATTCTAATCCTCAATTTCAGTGTTTACCTTGGAAGGGTTGAAATTGGCTAGATATTTTGATGGCTAATATTGAGTGAATAATATTTTGTTGAATCTATAGTACCTGAGAAAGAAACGTCCTGACTCACTGATTTAATGATCAGCGTCCAACCAAAACCCTTGTAAGCTGAAATTTTACGTTAATAATGCTGAATTTTTCAAAATTTATAGGAGTGTGACGCGTGTGGTCGCTAGTGTAATAGTAAAATGACAAGTCTTACTTTTAGTAACAACGATTAACATATTACAGTTTGGAAGTAGCTTATCAAACGAGCGGATAGCATAGTTCGAGGCATTTCGACTAATCTCCATTTTAAGAACGGGCGTATCCTCCAGCCTCGGATTAGAGAACTTGCGTGACACTAATTAAGTAGGAATTAAGGGCAAGCCTGTATCAAGAACCGCACCGAGAGTTATTAGCGAAAGGGTATATTCCGCATGTTTACATTGAAAAACACACACCGTTAAACTTGTACGAAACCTATGTTTCTGTGACAGTTGCTGATACAAATAATTATTTTACCCCCGAAAAAAGGTGTTATAAGTTCGACTATATTTAAACAATATCTGTATTTGTGTATGGTGAGTATCATCGTAGCTGAAAATAGTGAGCCGATTTAAATGTCATTTTTTAATTTGATGGCTTGTTTATCTGTTTGATGAAATAGCGGATTAGTTATCAGCTCTTTCCTCAGTCGGTGTAGGGATCTTAGTCAAACATTTGATATTGTAAAGAGTTAGTTTCAATTACCTACTATGTTTAATTTAATTATTTTTATTGCACTGATAAACTTTTTTGTGATATATATTTGATTGTTCTATACTTAGTAAAGAACGTTTGCTAAGTTACTTGCAAATGCACCCACTTGCTTGCTTGCAAGATTTCGTAAAATTGGCACAGAAATGAATTTTTACTCGACGTTAACTAATGCGATTATCCGCCTTTCTGACCCATGTTGTATTTAAATTGGTCGGTAAATATATGTAGCTTTAACTTAACAAAGAAAATAAGCTTAAACTCTTAGGTATATTCTGTATTATCTATAATTATTGCTAGCGAAGTATATTACGATATTATTGTTTCTTTATTAAAAATAATTTCAAAGCCAAATATTATGTTCTTATAAATGGAAATAAATTGAAGTTTAATGTTATATCATTTACTTATTAAACATTGAATCTTCATAGATACAAAACAACTGCTTCATTAATTTCTCTGAATAATATGTTGTCAATATGATATTTCTATAATCCCTTTCGAGGAGCATAAGTCCTAACTCAAATCCTACTTAGCGGTAACTTTCACTAAAGTAGACACTCGCTTTTGATGGCTGCCACATTGAAGAGCTAAGAGGAGTTAATTCAAACTTTTCTACTTATTAACTTGCCTATTAACGGTACTTGGCGTAGCGTTGACAGGCATTCATTTGGGAGTCGTAAATGGAACGGAAAAATAGTAAGGGAAATCTTTCTTGGATCGGGTCGGCTGAGCATGGTATTGAGGTTTGGCTATCCGTTGTAAGCCGCGCCGAACGCCTAATCCCCGAGCTCGGCTAACGTTGGCGGTTAGGCCCACTACGTAAATTTGTGTAATTTCGAATCTAGGCCAAGTGCCAAGGGATCGAGCTGCTTCGCGGCAATAGTGATTGATATGACGCTATAACGAACCGCCTCGCTCCGCTTCCCCGGCCCTGTCACTCGCCCAGACTGCTCAATGCATTTGTAATAGCCCCCTGCTCTGTCTTTAGAGGATATAGTTTGAATATTTTCATGAAATATTAACGTGGTTAAAGCTTTGCTCAGTTTGAGAATGTTTGTATAATATTAACAAACAAAAATAAGTAAGCTTTGTGTGTAAAATCTTATCGTAAGTAACTACGTTATCTTATATTTTTGCCTCTAAGATTTAAGAAACATTACCTTGGTTATAAAAATTGAAGACGCAACAATGTATTTGTGATGAACCTACCGTGTATGTGTTATCCAGATAATATATAAAAAGTGGGTATTTTTTTAATTTTTTTTTTCAATAAAAAGTTATACCGCTTCATTTGAATTTTGGAATCCAATCTAGAAAAACTTGTGCCCATTCTGATGAAAATTTAGTAACACAAATGCTACGTTCTAGAACAGACCAAAATTAAGAATAGGCACAACGAATTGATATTTTTACGAATCAGCAGAAAGATTAATTATACATTTACTTACAATATAAATAGTCAATTTTACACCAAAAAAAAATTCAAAATTTTTAATAACATTTTCTGTGAAAATATCACTAACTCCAATAACTACAATAATAATATAACTAATAATAATATGTTACCCCCTTGCCGCTACGTCACTTTGTGCCAACGGCTGTTTCCGGGGGCCCATTTACCGAGTGTGCGAGTCACCCCCTGCCATTTTATCCATGTAAAATAACACTGGTCAGACAGGGGCCATAGTACTTCCATAGACCCATTTCACCAGTCCATTATAGCAAGCCAAACCCGTAGACCCATACCTATCATTTGTTTTCATGTTTTGCAATAGTCCTGCACTAACCGGGGATTGTCCTTGGGTGCACTCGCATAGTGCATATAGGGATATTCGCCGGTTGGTGTCACATTTCCTTTAGAGTAAAATTGTCTAACGGGCCTCTGCGAGTTGGTTTCGGCCCCTCGTACGCCTTCCAAAGGTCCGGGACCCCATGGTCCCGAGATGGAAGAGACATATATAACTAACTAACAAAGGATGCTAAAACCTTCACTTGACAGCGGAATATGAAAAACTGAATTTGAAATACGAATAGCTACGTAAAATTTTGTGGTTACTTTCTGCTAGCGGTGCAATTTATGCCATTAGCGCAACCTTTCCGCAGACATTGATATACGTATGATTATAAAATCTAAAAGTTTTACCTTCATTATTTATTAATATAAATCCTGGACGCAGAAATAGAGGTGATATAAGTTTGACTGTTTTGTGTGTCTGTGTGTGTCATCGTAGAGCTCAAACAAATAGACCGATTTAAATGTACTTAAAACCCGCTTTAGAATTATTCGAAAGTGGGTTTAATCTCGTTCACTCTGGTTTAACTGGGATGGTTCTCAGCCATAAAAATTGGTTAAGTTGGTTAATCTTAGACATACAGTAGATGTTTTTATTACTTCTAATTATTTAATCGAATTGAACTTTGTATTAAGAGTTCTCTCTCATCTACATGAGTATATTAAGCTCACCACAGCTTGCAATTACAATATTGATTAATTTAATAGTTATTGGTAAAATTTATAAACTGTGTAGAGCCTACTTAGAAGAACATTTCAACTAAGTAAGGTTTAAAATATCGGTATTAATTAGACAAAATTGTGATTATTACCATTAGACCAGAAAATTTAAAAAATATATTATAATAATAATATTATATTACCCAAAAATTAGAAATCAAGTATTTGGAAAGTTCAGTGTATTGATTCGTAAAACTATGCTAGTATAATGAAAATTATTCAAATAGTAAATACTTTAATAATAAAGTACTACGTACTAGTTATTAAATATAAGCAAAGAATTGTAATCCGAAATCGGGTATCATTAAATAAACGCACACGGGACAGAGAGGAACAGAAAAGCATCCGTCAGTTTTGTAAATTACAATAAACTGGAGGACTAGTTCGTGGCCAGAATCTGTGATGCCTCGTCCTGCCACGACAATAGGCTTAGGCCGGCCGCACTGACGTTGTACATGTGAGCTCTCGATACCCATTTAGGACCTGAATTGAAAATACGACTCTAAGAAACTTTTTGTTTAAAAACTGTCAAAACAACAAGTTTGATATTATGTTCTTTATGTGTTTTTGGTCTTTCAGCTCGTAAATATGTCATAAAATAAAAACTCGTTTAAATAAAATTTCTTCAATAGAAAAAAAACCGACCACACAATGCTCCACATAATTTTTTTTGTTATCATTTAGGTAGCATAGTTTACGACTCTACTCTCTGGGACTCGCGCCCTGAGCGATGATTGATTTGTTTCAATCACTAAAGGAGACGGTCCAGATTTGTATGGAGCGTCGGTCCGGTCCTTTTACAAGTAGAGAAATGAAAGAAAAAAAATACAAAACAGTTTTGATCGTTCAAATCTACGAATTCATCGTAATTTTAGTAGTGTAATTATTTAATCTTTCCACGATAAGCAATACTAAACAGGAGCGGGTAACAATGGAGGATTCATATTTTTTGACGTTTTCTGTCAAGTGTCAACACAACACCGGAAAAACCGTGGGGAAAAACACGTTATTTTGACAGTGACTGTCAGAAATGACATTTGATACATTTCGCGCCTACTGCCATCTCTATGGCTAAAGGTTGCCATCTTGGAAACGTATCGAAAACTTGAAATACATTTTATTTTATTTCTCGTTATTTTCTTTAATATTCTAAATTATTATATTTTTAATACAATCTATGTATTTTCCTCTATTCATGGTAGAGTGTACAAAGAGTACACCGAAGGTGAACCTTCTCCTTTAAATACAATTGTTTATATATTTTGCGACTTAATTTACGAGTGTTAAAAGGGTTCCCTATTTAAATAGGTTCGTTTTAGTAAAAAGAACTCGCACCTACTTGTTATAATTTCAAGATAATATTATGCGTCTAGGTTTTGAGTGATTATTATTGATTATTATTCTTTTCTTTTATAAATAATATATATAAGTTTATATTATATTATTTATGTGACTAAGGTATGAAAAATACTTTGATATGTTTGCAGAAAAACAAATCCTCTTTTATTTCTAAATATCTTCGTAATCAACATAATGTTATGTGTAGATTGAAATCCCTCTTTCATCGTTTTACGTTCAAGTCACGAAATATTGAAATCACTTCAATTGTAGGACCTCGAAGAAATAAATTACATAGCACAAGGTAAAAATGTGTCTCAGTTGAAATATGTTCATACACTTTTGATCACAAAATTGCTCAAAAATTATGTTTATCACATCCGTAACATTTTCATAGTTTTTTTTATTATGTAAAATTTGAACTCACTTGTTAGGATATGTAGAATGTGTACAAGTAATGAAGTAAAAAGTTTTTTTTCAAAAGAAGCTTTTATTTGTTTTATAAAAGCAGCCAAAACGAATCAAACGAGCGCAAACTTGATGGAATGGCATTATTTTATTACAGGGTACCTATAGCCGCCAGGGAGTCATCCTTCGAACTATCATCTAGAACCAGAGTACTAGTTCAGACGAAACAAGAGATCCTAAACTCGATTGGTTTACGTCGTTTTATTACAGAGTTCCCATAGCCGCCTAACGGCTACATCGTCAGATCGGCTATATGTCATAATAAAATTGCACTGTCATCCGATTTACTTATATACATGCAAAATTGTAGCGCCAACGGAAACCGGGAAATGGGTTATATAACTTACAAGATTTGATTACAGACACGCCGGGACAGATGGAACTAAATAAAACCGTGTAAGAAGAGGGGAAATAACCAACAATTAAATATCTCAACATAATTAAATAGATAAACATTTAAATAGGAGTGAGACTGTTAGTCATTTTTTTTTCAGCGAAACTATTTACCTCTTAAGAAAGTTTTATTGGCAGGTATAATATGTTACACGAGTCAATAAAGTTTTCCCAAATAACATTGATCTACGTATTATGATAAAGTACAAAGGGATCGTCCCCGATTACTGCGGAATAGATCAGGCCACGATATCGAACAGGACGACCTCATTATTGTTTGAAAGGTCCCATGATATAAATTCTAACGTCACGCAACTTTCTTGGCGTACACTAGTCAGAATAAAAACTATGTAATGTGATATTCTATTATCCATTCGACCCCGGTGTATGGGGCACGAATATGAATAAAGAAAGCCAGATGTCTCCTGACAACCTCTGAAGGATTAGTTCTTATCACGCACAAATTTACCCGAAAACGTTTACAATAAAGTACGAGCACAGACAACAATCTACTTCGCTGCTCGATAAAAATTGAATTTCTTTCAACCCCTTTGTTTCGGAAAGAAAGCCTCCAAGATTCACCTATGGAGGTATTTTATTTACAGACTGTGAAATTGTATTTGCTTAAAGGTCGAATGGAGGCAATATTGTGGACGTCGCGACGCTGCGGGCTGGAGATGCAATAAGCGGTGCGGCCAGCGGAGCCGTCGCCAATTTAAAGAAAGCCCACTGAACCGAAAGACAAGCGCATTGGCGGCTCATGACCGCACCCGCACCCATCTCTCTAAGGCTCTCATATAATTTTCAATCCAGCGAACTCTAAAATCGATTGCTCTTTGTAAGTGTAAAGCAAAATAAAAGGCGTCTATCGTGCATCGCTAAATTATTAACGCTTTAAAGATAATTTTCATTAGGATTATAATTATTCACTTGTAAACGTCGCTGTATGAAAATTGGGTGCCGTTTTTGATACGGTAAATGATGCTAACAGCACTTAAGCGATAAAATTATAATAAAATAACAGTTAATAGCTTCGTTAAAGGCCACTTTTATTATAATAATATTAAAAAGTTAATGTTACTTTTAATAGGTAACTTTAATCGCGAAAATTGATGTATTGAATAGAGGATGAACTTTAAGAAAAGTTACAGATTATTTGCCTCATGTAGGTATTGAATCAAGATAGTAAGGAATTTTAGTCTTGAGAGTGTTTTTTAATAATTGTGTTATTTGAGAGCCGTTTTTACATTAATATTCATGACAATGATTTGCGATCCGCCATATACGAGATACATACCGCCATATCGCGAAACATCGTAGATATCATCAACAGTGAGTCTAATATCTAATATTTAAAAAAAACTCTAACGTATTGATATAACCAAATAAGTAGATATTTTTAAATCCGATATAAAAACCATTCAATCTGTTCTGATGATACGGTGCACCATATGTATCTATCCATATCAGGTAAAAAATAAAAAAATTAAAAGCTTAGTGGCTTAGTAGTAATAGCTATGTACTGTAGGATTAAAGCTAAGGTAAAATCACTTGAGCTTAGTAAAATGGAACTTATCCGGCTTGTTTAAAGTTCAAGTTCGCCCATACAAGAGCTAATGCGGCGACGCGACGGTCCAAATGGAAACCTTGCGAAATTAAAATCGGTGCTACTGAATTATCCTCTTTAAATCAAAAAATGTGGGTCCATTCTACTCTGCTGTATGTACTGCGCTTCGATACTCGAATTCATACTAATTTTACTGGAAGTGGCGTAGGGACACTACGTGCTACGCTCCTGCTACGACTGTAGGTCTACTCTACAACACTACAATGGGTCTACGCTAGTAAAACCGTATTAAGTTTAGTTTTCCTTAGCGTAACCAAGAGGTAAACAAGGGACAAATACCGGCGTTAAAGACGTTTTTGAGTTAAGTTTTTCACTTGTATCACGATTTCATTGTTAGTTCACGTGTCCTTTGCACCGTGCAAAGCGGGTCTCTTACGCGTTTCAGCAAAAAGTTACTTGTTACCTTTAATTTGGGTAGCTATGTTAAAGAATATCATACTGTAGGCAACGCATATCACTGTAAAATTAATACCTTGATGAAACTACTTAAACTTAATTAAACTACCTTGCAAAATTATTTTAGGAGGGTAGATGCGCGATAGTTACAATTAATTACATAACGCTTCCATTCAAGGTCCGCAAAGTTATATGAGCAAATATGTAATCTATAGACTTATCTGTCTCCTTAATACCTGTTTAATGAAAGGGTTGATCGTAAATCTAAGTGTTTAAACTTCATACAGCATCCTATTCAGCTTCTCTCGTAATTAATGTTCTACCATCATAGAGAAAGTTCACAACTGTATTGAAACTACATAAGTATGAAAGTTTGCGTTGAGGTGAGAGTGCTCGAGTTCAACTCTAATACGAGTTAAAATATGTTAATACGATTAATTATATGTGATCAAGGAAATATTCCAATAGAGTGGCCGGTGGGTAAAGTTTTAATATGGCTCCATTTTACCTTAGGATTACTTTGAATACTTAATCTACGGGATAAAATTTGATTTATGTTATTACTAGGTACCTAGTTACGGTGGAATACTTTTTACATTTATTTGTTCAAAATATCGGTGTGATATTTTCAAACAATACTTTTTGAAATGGATGGATAAAATTAATCAATTTTGTATTTAAACAGTGATCTTTTACTTATAGTGAATTACAAAATAAAATATAGCGATATAGTGATATAGTAGGTAATTTTAACAGCTTTTCTATTGAACAAAAAAATAGAGCAAGATCAAGTCTGATAAATAATTTAGTTCACGTATGAATAGCTAACATAAAAATTTGGCTTCAATTTGGTTTACCCGCGTACAGTAAACTACTTCGAGCACGGCCATTACAATAAATATTCTATCTAATGAATGAACATAAAAGCAAGACCACCGCTAATCGGTATTAAGTATAGATATATGGCGCATGGTAGGCGTTGAATTAGTAAAGAGCAACCCCTAGATCTCCGGGGAAGGAGCGGTAATAATAACCTTCTAAACAAACTACAAGTAATTACAACAAGAACAACTATTACTTCGTCAAACAGCTTAAGGCGGCGGTCTTGTTTTATATTCAATTATACAGAGCGGTCAATTAGAAAGCAAATACCACGAGTGAGCCTCGCGTTCAAACGATCCGTTTAGCTAAACGCTATAATTAACTTATCTTTGACGGCATATTATTCTATAATTTATTTTAGGCCGTGTTTAAAGAGGTCTTTTGCAGGCACATTCTGCTACCCTTGTAATATTACCGCTGGAAACTCATTGGGTTATTTTAAACTAAAAAGACGCGTTACTTAAAATCCTAAAACAATGTGAAACATCACATTTTTTCAAAATCGGTTATGTAGATCCAGAGATTACCCCCTACAACCTGACAAACTCACAAACTTTACCTCTTTCTATTATTAGTATAGATAGTGGAAAGAATACTGTTATCAAAAATAAACATAAAATTGTGTATATTAATTAAAATCGTCTAGATGAGATGGAAAGTACAGTCTTCCTGTGACAAAAATAATGAACTACCTACTATTTATTCAAAGCAAGTATAACTGTGGCATTAAAATCAGTATTTCAGGTTTATTTAAAAAATTTAATTTTGCTACTGAATACCGTTATTAATTAAAAAATATTTTCATTTCGAAATGATTGATGATTCTTTTATTATATCAAAGTACCTACTTGTACTTATAAGTAAATTCCTTTTGTGGCTTATCCTATTGTATACAATCGCCAGGATGTGGAATGCCCTTCCAGCACATGTATTCCCTGCCACGTATAACTTAAGTACCTTCAAGGCAAGAGTGAATAGGCATCTTCTAGGCGGGCGCGCTTCAACCTAGACCTCATCATTGCTTTGTATTAAGCGTGATTATCGTCAAGCGCAAGCCTATCTTGTAATAAAAAAAAAATCTCTACTACTAGATATTTTTCCATCACAAGGACCTATTGTGACTTTCTTAGACTATTTAGAGAATAGATGAAAAACAACAAAGCTCCTCAATAACATTAGTTGTAATCGGATCACAATAGCAACAGTAACTTAGTGCAGGTTTCACGCATCGGAAGGGGGAATGATATATCACATCTTGACTAACTGCGTGTGATATAAGTTTCATCTATCATCATTGTCGCCACTCCATCATTAGCCATGTTTGCTCCTCAGTGGGACAGAAACATCGGATTGCTGTTAGGCTTCACTAAACTTTCAGGTTGTGTGGAATTGATTTTAGTCTTTGTTACGTTCGCAATAAGAGCGCTTTTGTTGTACAATTGTATGCGTTTTTAAATATATTTTAATAATCAAATCCTTTTCTTTTCAAAACAGCTCAAAAGTAAAGAAAAATCTTAAAAATAAATCCATTCTTATTTTCAAATAATATCAGTAAGAGCTCCACTTGTTTGCAATCGATATTAATTGTTTCTCAATATATACTTTTTCAGAGTCTAACGCTGACTTGTACGAAAAAAAAAAGTGGTGATTAGATTAATTTTACCAGAAGATTTCAAACAATTAATGTGAATTTTTCAAAATTGCTTCATTCATTCAGCATAATTACTTTTCAAATAGCAAAAAAATAAATGCCTGTTTCTATAGTGATCTGAGATTATTAAAATATTCGTTTTTATAATTTTATTCTGTTTTACTCATTAAGTATTAAATTTACACAAATCTGCAATAAATTGCAGTACTTACTTTCCAATGGATAAACTTGCAGGAATTAGCTTGCTAGAGCTCTCTGCGATTTATACCGATTCTCAGTCTACAATAAGTATAATAAAAAAAAATGCATGTCAAACACATACTTATCATTCATCCGTTAAAAAGTAATGAGGAGTATTAAACAAGTGCGAGTCGGACTCGCGCACCGAGGGTTCCGTACAAACCTGTAGTAAGTTTTACGATTTATGACGTATTAAAAACAAGACGAAATGAACCGCAAAACTAACTTTGTTTGTAGAGGTTTACTGTTAATATCAAAAAAACTATGCTAGTTAGAGCATTGGCTATAGTTTTCCTGTAAAATATACATAAATTCCTATTGACCATAATTATTTCAGATTTTTCGATTGGTAAACTCCGGAGATAAGGGGGGAGGTACGGTATTTTTTTCGACATTTTGCCCGATAAATCAAAAACTATCATGACTAAAAATAATTAAAAATCTGTTTTAGAATGTACAAAGTAAACTCTTTCATATGATACCCCACACAGTACAGTTATCTCACTTTTAAATTTCAACCCTCCGATTTTCCCCCATTTTTAAATAAGAACAAAAATAATTTCCAATTTTTTTTAATTCCAGTGTCTTTGGGCCACTAATATACACAAGTATTCCAAATTTCATGTCGATAGCTTCGGTAGTTACTGAAATAATCGAGTGTGACGGACGGACAGACGGACAGACAGACGGAGAAAGTCGCACCATAAGGGTTCCATTTTACCATTTTGGTACGGAACCCTAAAAACGCTTCAAGTTTCTGTTACTGTTTAAAAACTTTAACGTAACTTTAAGCTACTTTGTTTTCGTCCACTTTTACTTTTGACGGCGATCAAAATAATTTAAATGTATTTTGTCGTAAGCAACAGCTTGTTTATGGACCATAACAAGGAACAAGCTTTATAAAAAAGAAAAGTTCTTTACGGAAAATTAGGAAGGTCTACATAATATTTTCTTTTCTACGTCTTAATAAATGTCTGCATAGTTTTTGCAATATAGTTATAATTTAATCACAGAAAAATCATCATAAGAATCTGTTGACCTTATAATAATCGAAATATACCAGCCGTAGATCTCTTTAGGTAAATATCCATTCAATTTTTCGCCAGAAAATAGGTATAACAAAGTGACAGTTTTCTGTTAGTTACACAACGGCTGCGCTAACGCAAGATAATTTTTTTAAAACTAATTATTAGTTTTTTGGGCAGGTGGATAAACGGACGAGTTTGTTACTCAATAACTCTATTATTATTCACAGCTATTTTTAAGTTTTCAACAAAATTTGTAAGTATGAAGTATGAAAGTTGTTGTTGATTTTATCTTAATTTTTTTCTTTAATTTTTACCGTGCAAATATATCTGCCGTTTAAACCGATTATAGATATTAGATACTTCTGGTAATATTTTTAATTGTTGTACCATTGTAGTTTCTAAAAATAATTACAAGTGCAACATTGTTGTTAATCGGTTCAAATAACGAGAGATCCCTGCATTAAATCCTGATTCGTTGAAACTTGGCAGAGTTTTTGGTTGGTATTAACCATCTAAACAAAAAGAAAAAAAAATATGAGAAGTTAGGTATTTATACATAAAAGTTAATATTTTGAACTGCTTTAATTCACGATTTCTTTTTTGAATAATACTAGTTAGTTATATTAACTCTAACAATCGAAATATTCTATCATAGTATTAAACCTCCAGTTCAGTAATCGGAGTTTGACGACCTCCGTGGCGCAGTGTTGAGCGCTGTTGCCTTAAGTGCGGAGGTCCCGGGTTCGATCCCCGGCAGGGTTCGGAAATTTATAATTTCTGAATTTCCCTGGTCTAGCCTGGTGGGAGGCTTCAGCCGTGGCTAGTTACCACCCTACCGGCAAAGACGTGCCGCCAAGCGATTTAGCGTTCCGGTACGATGCCGTGTAGAAACCGAATAGGGGTATGGATTTAATATAACTGCCATGCCCCTAACAGGTTAGCCCGGTACCATCTTAGACTGCATCATCACTTATCATCAGGTGAGATCGCAGTCAAGGGCTAACTTGTAGTGGATAAAAAAAAAACCTAAACTGCGTTTACGCGATAATGCACCTTCCTACTTTAACAATTGGGTAGGTATAGTATAGTATATAGGAAAATACCTTGCTTCCATTCTTTTTTTTGGATATTTATAAAAATAGAAGTTTCGTCGCCTGAGGAACTACTGTTGGGGTCTACTAGCTTCCTTTCTAAATACAACAATCTCACGCGGGGAAAAACCCGAGATCTAAGGTGGACATACTGTATGCGCCTTAATAATATCTATTTACTCCTAAATTAAAGGTGAGGGGGAACGCAGTGACACAGACGTAGGGTGGGACACCCACTGGTTGGCCGTGTGAATGAAAAGCGGTTGAACTCGTGACAAAAATAATGATGGATGGAACGAAGGTAATAGGTATTAACCGAACTGAAAAAAAAAATTAACGTTTTACCAAAGTCAATTTTTATTTAGGTCAGGCTTTTGATCAATGAAGGGAGTGTATTCTGAATCTTCTCTATCATCTAGGTTTATAAGGCTACAAAAGTTACTCTATATTTGCAGTATTGGGGCACCGCAGGTAAATGCTCTGGGTTTTATTTCTCTATAACTTTATGATGGTGAACTACTTTTTAACCCTAAATCTGTGGATTGTTTGAATGTTGCTAAATTTATCACCAATCTAGATCTTTCTATTACACAGTTCTATGTCTATGCGTAGAGCTACATAAGTACTACTATTATATTCGAGCTATTCACATCTAAAAACATTTTTACTTCAAAAGTGTTTTGCAGTGCTCCAGTCTAGACAGATTTCTACCATATGAATGCTAATAATATTCATGATCTCTATGGTAAATACATAGGTACAATATACATTATAGCGTTTTACTGAAACATATTATCATTATGTTTAATATATTTAAGTACAATGTACGTTCCTACGCAATTTTTCTACATAGTGCAATTTTATTGTTTCACGGACAGTAAAACAATTTTGGAAGAGATTCGACTATGAAACTTTTCTACTTTTTACTGCTTTCCTTAAGTTATTTACTACTATAAGACAGTACATTAATTAATATTTTGTAAGTTTTATTCCTAAAAGTTTCGTTTCCGCTTTTGCTATGCGCCTTTCTTATGTTAAGCGGAACAAAAAGGAGAAACGGATAATACCATGATAATACCTCATTCTGTTCGTCCCCTAGTATAAGAAAGTTGCCCGAGCCGTCATTTTCCTTCATAAATTTTGTCACAGTAAGTATATCTCCTAGGCCAGATTATTTTGGCTTTATTATTACAACTGACTTCAAAATAAACAACTATTATAGTCCTAGCTTGGCTTTAGTGGGGTTATTTTAGTAGTGTATGTACCCTAACAAGCAACGGCTTACCTAATTACCTATAGATAAATATGAACACGTACTTAATTCCTTGTTAAATATATTTTAAAAAAGTGTGAAAAGCACGTTGTAATCCTTATTTTGTAGTTTTATGCAAATAAACAAGCAAACCTGGATTACGGCTTTATTTTTTTCAGTTTAAAAATAACTTTAAGTACAAATCATATTAAAATATATAATCCCCTTAAATATGAACAAAAAATATACAGTAAACAGTCACGCTTTCCACGTTGCCATGTCACGCGTACAATCCTATGTATTCCCTTAAACGATATCATTGTTGTTTAATGCATAGAACATAAACTGATTGACTTTTACGAGAAGTCACGCAAAACAAATATTAGAAGCTTAACGTAAAATATGTATAATAATGTAGATTGTAGATCATTTAATTACATTATAAACTTTGATTTGAGCAATTATCTCCCTCATAACTATTAAGTAAGTAAATGCATAGTAAAGTCCAATCCAGATGGCAATCGTTTTCGTTTAGGAAATTATATTCAAGAAGTTTCACTGGAAAGCTCTAAATTGTGCAAAAATTTGCCTTATTTCAAAAGCATCTCGAACTTTAACGTCAGTACTAAGTTTCGTAGCAATTGTAGATTCTTTGAATCGCGCATTTGAAATGAAATCTTTGTATATTAACTGCATCCGTTCAAATGAAGTACTGCAGAAATGGATAGTGCATGTATAAAATTAATCGAACGCCTGTGCGATAAATCAAGAATAACACTTGGCTAAAAATATTTTCGTAACAGATATTTCTTGGCGCGTATTTAAGTAATGCGGTTGAGTTTGCTCGGCCGACTGTGTGAGCGTGAAAGAAACAAAAGCAACAGCAATGCTACAGGTGATTTTCATCATCTAATTGAAAATATTGAATGCAATTTACAGTATAAATATTATATTGCTTCATTTTTCTGTAACATTTTCACGTAAAGCACAAGACTGCGAGTCAGCACAATTATCTAGCAGTTACTGGAAGGGTTATAGACATGTTTAACCATACTATATTGATATGTACTACATTTCTACAAAACTATGATTTTCCCATATATTTTGACATTTTTTTTAACTAAAAAAATGTCATACTACAGTACATACCTGTTTCCTTGGAAACTTTAGGCAACACTTAAACTTGTATTTATTGCTTTTTACCTGTATTTTGAATATTTGAATAATAAGCTTCACTATTTTACTAATATTTATAGTAAAATTTTTGAACTTTTTCACGCTCACACTGACGGAAAGGTGTCAATTAATGCCACCCTAAATTTAGTTTCCCATAAAACAGCCTACCCGCGTATTTAAGAAAAAAACCCTAAACTTGAACCATTCACAGTTAATATCACCGTTACATGCAATCCTACAATTTTATTTCTAGCTATTAGTGTAGCAACTCTTATCTTATCGTAAAATTTCGTACATTAATACAAAACATTACGGCCGAACGCTGATTTAGATCCGTTCGAAAGGAGCGTAACGGACGATTTTCGCACTGAATACTTTTGCACGGTCAGGTCGTTTAATCTGTTTGTTGTTTTTATCAAGGGTCGAAAGCGACCGGAGAGCGACACGACGGCGCCGCGCGGCCGACGGCGGCCACTCGTGGCCCCGCGAAGTGCATCCGAGGCGCGCACTCCACTCAAGAAAACTTTACGCTCCCGAAATAAACTTTTTGCAACGCGCGCTATCGATCACGAGAGCTGGTCTGCTGGACGCGTACTAACCCTGAGCGCTGTGCGGTTCGGGTCCGGCTCGGAGATCGGCTGCGGGAGCACTCGCGCGGTTGCGATCGGGAGCACTGACTTGAGCACTTTGGACATGTAAAGTCGGAGCGGACACGTGATGAGAGCGCGCGGCGCGGCCGGCGTCGGCGCGAGAGGAACGGCGCGGCCGAGTGAGCGAGCGGAGAGTCCCCACGCGAACGGCCCCACGCGCCAGGCGGCGCGCGCACGGCCCGCCCCGCATCGACCGCCACCCCCACCCCATCGCCGCGCCGCCGCCCCCCCGGCCCGCAAGCGACGCCCGACTGTTTTTCTCTCGGCACCGACCGGGGGACGCACCTGATTTTTTCCGTGATATTTTTTCCTCCCTCTCCTCGCGACGCGATCCGTTCGCTTTCATTACGGTTTCGAGTTTGATTTATCACCGCGGCGGCTCTGAAATATTCTGGCGATGGAACCGGCTGTCGAACTCTTACCTCCAATTAGCATTGGTTTATCGAAATTATGGACAGTTTAAGTCTGTTACCGTGACCCTTCAAAGATCACATAAGTATTTGACGTATTATTTTTATTTTATTATACTTTCATAAAAATTATATTTGCAATTAAACTCAATTTTTAAAACAAACATTTATAAAATATGATGCAGTATTTTATTTACGTTATATTAAAAATAAAAATTGCTTTCACTATCCGCTCAGATATTATGTTGATTTTAACAATATTTACATTCGTTTATAAAGACTGCAATAAATAAACCGGCCAAGTGCGAGTCGGACTCGCGCACCGAGGGTTCCGTACAAACCTGTAGTAAGTTTTACGATTTATGACGTATTAAAAATAAAAATTACGTTTGTTGTATGGGAGCCCCCCTTTAATATTTACTTTATTGATATTTAATTATTTATTTTGAAAGGTAATATACAAGTTAATATTCTGTGAAAATTTGAACCGGTTACCGTTTTTAATATTGAGCAAAAAAATACGAAAAAAACACGTTTATTGTATGGGGACCCCCCCTTAATATATATATTTTTTTAATTTTTAGTATTTGTTGTTATAGCGGCAACGGAAATACATCATTTGTGAAAATTTCAGCTTTCTAGCTATCACGGTTTATGAGATACAGCCTGGAGACAGACAGACAGCGGAGTCTTAGTAATAGGGTCCCGTTTTTACCCTTTGGGTACGGAACCCTAAAAATGAATTATTTTATCCGATTTTCGCGAAATTTTGAATGTTAAATTGACAATCGAATGCACGTAAGTTAGCGTATTCGTTATGCGTAGCACCTGCTACGGCGTAGCTGATGCCTCTTGCATTGACTCTCCGTAGCCTACCGATTGGTATGCAGTGACCACTCTTAGCATTTCGCAGCTCAACATATTATTTGGCTGTGATTCAATTTGACTGTTTTCATATTTGTGTCATAACTTTCGGTAAAGAGGAAAACAAAAAGTGGCGCGACGGGAGCAAGGAGTTATTTGTAAACGTTGACGTCTCGGTATTTCCATGCAAAGTATAAGGCACCCCTGTTCCATTTTGAAATTGTTTTGGTGGTCGGTATGCGGTTTCGTTTCTGTTTCGTGAAGAGCTACGCTGTCGAGATTGTGTTATGAGTAGTTATTGCATATGTAGCAATAAAAGTTTTGAGAGACTGACGAATGCAATATAGAGAGTTGGCATAGGATTGCAAAACTTTGATAGTTTTTTGATAATCTAAGATATCCTTTTGTTCGGTAATGGTATAGGGGACAAGTATTTATTACATCCATTCCAGTTTTATAGCGCGTGGATATTGTGCAAAAACTTTTGATTTCGTTAAATTCGTTTTCTTATAAAAGAATTTTGACTAAATAACTTTTATCAAAGTTGCTTACAATATCATTGTTGCTACAATAATTCCTTAAATATTACTGACTTGAACTTAACAATTGTTTGGAGCAAACAAACTTGGTTATTTTAGATGATTATTCGTGTGCACAGGTATATTGTTAAATTTGTAGAAAGTTAAGAAAATTAGTCGTACAATATCAGTACGTTGGGTACGTAGGTACAAAGTACAATTTATTTTTTTACTGGCTAATGCCAGAGACGCCCAAGCGTCCAAATTTAGGTTTTAAAAATTCCGAGGATATTTCAATTTTCGTGGATTAAACGAATACTATATTAGTCTCGAGTTCTACGCTCGTCTTCGATCCGGTGCTCACACACAAGGACAAACACATGTTCGCATTAATTATATTGGTAGGTTATGCGTAGGCTGTCCAGATTTTATGATATTTAGATGTTTAATGGCGTCGCTATCGATCGAATTGCTTTCAAAGCAATGCAATTACAAAACAACATTCAAAAGTACACTTATTTAGTTGCGAAAACATATTAGGGTTTAGACAGGATAAAACATTTGCACGAAACAACCACATAACTAACTTTATACGGTGCTATGCTGACTAGCGAGACAGGACAAACTTGTTTGCTGTATGCACGAGTAAATCATTTTAGTGATTGATTTTAATAAATTACACAACAATTTTTCTCTCTCTCTTCTTCTCTCAGACCCAAAACATAATTAGTATATTAATGTATAATATTTGTTTATTTAAGTTTTAATGTATGACTTTTAATAAAATCACTAAAAATAAATATTTTGCAAAGTTACCATTTTCCTTTATTTGCACCTTCTTTTACACAAGCTTCTTTACTTCTAGGCGTTATTTAAAATTAACAAC
The DNA here is from genome assembly GCA_917051295.2 of Erebia ligea. Classification (NCBI taxonomy): domain Eukaryota; kingdom Metazoa; phylum Arthropoda; class Insecta; order Lepidoptera; family Nymphalidae; genus Erebia; species Erebia ligea. The sequence continues at coordinate 14,274,334 of OU785223.1, read as the reverse complement.
GAACTAGGAGGACCGGATCTTTAAAAGTAAGGCCAGGATTAGAATTGTAACTTATTGCGTAAGTAGCGTACGTAAGTAACTTACGTAACTAACATTTACATACAATATGCGAATAATTGCAAGACTGTTTACATTTTATAAGAAGCTCATTTGAATGACTTACGTGAGTAAAACTTACAAACTGTGTAATCCTGGCCTACAATCATCGTCAACGTTCCCTATTATACTGAGTATAGTTTATTCTGAGATTTCACTCGTATCCTTACGAGATCGTTAAATTCCAAGGAGACAAGTGACACTAAATAGAAAACTCACTTACAGAGAAAAGCGTCTACCTGCAGTTTTGCTTTATTTCATTTTGCAGCAATAAAATGTCTAGGTATCGCTTTTGATAACAATGTTTGTTGCAAAAACATAAGTGGTAGAGCGGGTCCATTCAATTCTTATAAATCCTATACCACGAACGAATTTCTTTCATGTGAATTTTATTATTTAGTATGTTTTGAATTTTATTTCTACGTTATTTAAAGGCTGATAAATTGTATGTTATAATAAAATTTGCTCGAACAAAGGTTAATCTTTCACTTAAATTAACTATGACTTCGTTTTATATCTTAGCCAATAAGAAAGGAAAAGCTATAAGTAGGTACATTTCTCGATACCAGAGATTATATTATTACTTTGAACTTCATCATTATCCATACAAATGATGACTATCGATCAAATTGGGTAATAAATTCTATGTCAGTGAATAGCAATTTACCGTTCGTTATAGTCCGAGTAAAATAAGTATAACAAATTGAAGAACGTGTATTAATTTGTATTGATGCAGTAAAGTTTCAATTTCAGTAGTGGTTTCTAATAATTTGCCGTGTCATGAACATAATATTATGTAAATTTACAAAGTAAAAGTTAAACTCAGCTCATGAGAGGTCAACTGTACAACTCTTTTAAACTAAGCTAGTCCCCAACGGAAACGTTAAAATAAGTGCAAGTGGTGTCCAGTCGCCGCGCTAGTAAATAAAGAAATAATAATAACGCTTTTATTCGACATTGAGTGCCATAGCGGCAGTAACATACGCTGGTGGTCCCAGCGTAATGTCAAAGCAAACGTCAAAGTCGTAACTTGGCGGCGTTCATTAAAAAAGCCCACAAAACGGTTTGTACAACATGCTTTCCGACAGCGGAGCGGTAGAAATTAAAAATAATCACCGGTACGCGGCACGAAAGCAGAGATATGAAAAATAAGGGCGGCCTCAGACATAAGACGAGACAGTAAAAAAATATTTTTTGTCGGAAACTATTCCCACGTGTATGTATGGCTACACCCTATGTTCTACTACGATATTGCGACCCATTTTTGGCTACATGGTATGTACCTATGTACTTAAGTATACTACTATTATATAGTATTACTATTATACTTTAAGTATACTACGAGTAATATATTAAACCATGAAATTAGTTTACTATTATCAATTATTTTTAGAAGTAAGTATAGATTAGGTTTATTTTAAAAGACTGCTTTGTCTAACGTGTGCGCTACACCTAAAGGAGCATCTACCTGCGACTGGGTCAGAATATACAGATCTGGGATTACATAGGGCTGGAATCTTACGTGATAGTACTAGAGCTGAAACGTCTTTTGTTTATGTACCAGCCATGATTAATTATGTGCTGCGTGTGGCAAGGGCCGTATTCTATAGTATGGAAGATTGTCAGCTCCCGTCATCTCCAGATATCGTGAAAAATTGCTAAGTCTCAATTTCTCAGTTCTCAGACCACAGAGTCTATGTTGAATGTTTATATTCCCTGGGTAATTCTATATAAAGACTATAAAAATCTATTTATGGACTATACATAAAAATATAACGGACTAGCTTTGTCTATTCCATGCGGATTTCGTTTTTTTCATTCGCGAGTATTTTTGTTCTTTGGATATAAAAATAGCCTACATATTTTCAGGCATAGTCCTTTGCCTCATTAATACACCAACCAATATTTTAAATTTTACTGCATTTTTTTGTAACCATAGCAGACATTTATACCTTTTTTTATGGAAATTAGCTACTTCTCGCTAACCTCATAGCTGGTTACGATGCAGTCTTTTGTTGGGTCAGTTTATGTTTATATTCAAATCGTTTTTGAAAACGAATAGCCATGAAATTCAGAACATCAATAAAGTCTTAACTGAACAGTTTTACTCCGAGTTGACGATAGATAACTCGATGAATTGATACGTCTTAAAACAATAAATGAAAACCAATTGAAAAATGTTGCACAAGCTTCTAACGGTCCTCTGTATGGTTCCAACTCGTTAAAGACCTAAGCGGACGAATAGCAGTTCCTAATCGAATCACAATCCGCATTGACGTAACGACCGGCTTTGGTTGACAGTCCTCGGGGACAATAGAGCTTTGTACCAGCTCTCAGTACATCTTTGAGATGTTTTGCGTTAGTGAATTATTATTAACGATAGTTTCCTTCAAGACTATGTCCATTGTGGAATGTCTTTACGCTATGATACATAGTACAATTATTACTTATTAGTGGTTTCACAAACTATGATGCCTAGTAGAACCAGCTACTATTTCACGCCATCATATTTATACCTATCAAATCGTAGGCCTATTTAGGTTGCGTACCGTAATGATGATAATTTTTTTTCAAACTTTGAAACATTTTGGGTTTTTGAATATTCAATTATACAGTAATATTAACATGAAAATGGAATTATATTATTGTAGATTTATTAATTAATATTATATTAATTCTCTTATAAATAATTTATTCCGTGAAGGTTCACCTATACTAACACCAATACCTACTTTATTAACTTCCGTGTTTACAATATTCATAAACTTTGTATTTGATTTGAGCTCACACCTTTAGTTAAATTGAGAAACAATCCAACGTATGGTTTGAATCATTAAGAGCCATTTAGCACAGAGGAATACCTAATCAAATCACAATCCTCAGTGACGTAACGACGGCCTTTGGTTGACTATCTTTACATATTCGTCACTCCTCAGGGACCATAGACCTTTGTACAATCTGCTTGTTCATATTTGAGATGTTTTGCTCTGCTCGTTTTGTTATCACTGTTGTTTACTACAAAATGTAACGATACTTATCTACATAAGCTTCAATAATGCATTTTTTTTGTTTGTATGTATGTAGATAAGAGTGTGCAAAAGTAACCAGCTAATTTAATCGAGTAAGGCCCGATTTCTTTACCTAATTCTAACGTAACGTTTAACCTACGAATGAAATTTTGACAGAATTTTTATACAATATCTGTCGAAACATCATATTTATTCGTAGATTAAGCGTTCCTTGGAGTTCGAAAAATCGGCCCTGAGTCACTCGTTGGCATTAAATAGTCCAGAAATCGTTCTTTTTTATCCGAATATTATTTGTTACTTTTTTATGCCTCAACTACATAACTGATTGTAAAGAAATCCGCAAAAAAGCAACTAATAATATTAAGTGTTTGGATAAGAATACTCCTAACTCTAGGAAAAGCTATATTAAGACTTTTATGAAGCATTTAGGCAGACAATGTAGACAGTAAAATCAGTTTCTAAATATGGGTACCTTTATTTGAAATTACCTATTTTACTTTTTTAATTCTAATTTATTTCAATAAATTTACAACCTTATGTTGTTATTTTTCATGTTACCACCTCTTTATTAGAGCTACATTACAAACCCTGATTTACAAAATATGTAAATCAGATTTGTCACAATTTAAATAGGTAAACTTTATTTTTGGTGTATTTTAATTAAAGATGTAGGAGATTAAATTTTCGTGATTAAGTACCTATACTTCGTTACTGTAATACCTAGATTATCAAAAAAGCAAATATTGTTTACAATAGTACTGAAATAGAATTTAAAAATGTAACTAAAGTTTTCACTTTCTTTGCATTTTATCCTTCAGTATTCTTCGGTATTCTTCTGTATTATTCGGTATCTTGTATAAGAATATTAAGAGATGATGCCAGTGATTTCATCTGCGTTGATTAAGGTTTTAAAAATCCCTGTAGAACTGTTTGATTTTCCGTGATAAAAATGTCCTTCCCCAGAATGAAACCTACCTCGTTACCAAATTTGGTCAAAATCTGGACCGTGAAAGCGTAGCAGATAGACGCTTTATGTTTGAACACACATTTAGAACGCACTTTGAATTTATACCACGCTTAAACATGACTGCTATATAAGATTAAGGGCTGATTTTTCAATCGTCAGATAAAGTTTATCGGAGGAATAAATTTGACGTTTTGGCAGATTTTCAATACAAAACCTGTCAAAACGTCAAATTTATTCCTCCGATAAACTTTATCTGACGATTGAAAAATCAGCCCTAAATAAAGAATGATCTTGGTATAGGTGTTGTAAGACAGCTGATTGAAAAATATACCGAGTACAATATGGTTTTTTACTGTGCTTTTGTAGATTACAGCAAAGCTTTTGATTCTTTAATACAAAGAAAAATATGGGAAGCACTACGAGGACAATAAGGAAATAAAACTAGATAATAAAATTATTGACTATGTAGATAGCTACCCATACCTTGGTCAAGTTATTTCAACTGATCAACAAATGTCAAAAGAAATTGACAAAAGAGTAGCTAGTGCTTGGAATCGATATTGGTCCTTCAAAAATATTATAAAAGACAGAACTATATCCATGTCTGTAAAAAAGAAACTCTTTGATACCTGTATACTACCAATTCTCACCACAGATTCTCACATACGGATGCCAAACCTGGGCATTGACAAAGCACCACCTGCATAGACTTCAAGTCTGTCAGCGATCAATTGAAAGAAGCATGTCTGCAATCAAGCTCAAGGACAGGAAAACAATACAGTATATTCGACATATAACAAAAGTTGAGGACGCAACACTGAAAATAAGAACTTTAAAGTGGAAATGGGCAGGCCATACGATAAGGGGAAAAGATAAGTGGAGTAAACTGGTAACATTGTGGCAACCTAGAATAGGAAAGCGCAAAAAAAGGACGACAAAGAACCAGATGGGAAGATGAAATAGTCAAGATAGTTGGCAAAACTTGGACAAGGAAGGCAAGGGATAGACGTGTTTGGAAAGGGTTAGAGGAGGCCTTTGCCAGAGGGCAAGCAGACACCGACCAGGCGGAAGCAAAGGACGTTTTCCGGAACTGATGTGGTTTAATGAGAGTATAGTTAAAATATATTGTGTGTAATTATGTAAAACTTTATGTAACAATATTGTAAATTTAGTGTCTGAAATAAAGGCTTTATTATTATTATTATTATATAAAGAATGATCTTACTGGCTGCATTACTGCTAAATAAATCATGTTAATTTTAATAATTGTATCATTTTCTTAAAATTTTGCTAAAATCGATCTAATTTATTTCAAAATCATTTCGTCTTTGTAAGTTTTGTGTCAAATTAAATACAGTTTTAATTTGAATGCACTCATAATCCGTTTAATCCAGGTTAATTTGAAACAGAACGGGTCAATTATCTGAGGCCTAAATTAAATCAATGCGATTATGCGATGGGCCGATCCGATAGTGTAAAACAGATAAAACTCTCATCAAATACAATCAGAGGTTGCCTGGACAGGGCTTAAGGCCCAGCCTTGCCGGTTTCCTCCGGGCAAATTTCATTACCACTTGCTTCTCTCATAATCCCCTGGACCAGTGCTTAATCTACCCCAGTTTGATTTCAACTCCAAAGAGCCAGTTGCTTAATTTTTATGTATAATCCATTTTTAATTGCCTTCTCGCTGACATTATTAAATTTTCAAGCGGAAATTAATTACAAAAACAAAGTTTTGACCGCAATGGCAACTGATTGTATCGTTTTGATGTTTGTAAAAGAACACTTTAGGTATAGGTGAACCACTCTGTTAGTGATAATTAATCAGTGTAATTTATTTATTGCTCGATTTGTGATTTCATTTGTGTTACATTGTAACTTGACTTGTAGGTTTGACTTTCAATTGTTTATATCTTTGGCAATAATAATAATAAAAACATAGCTAATTATTATAACTGTGAGACGAAATAGCGGGCAGACTAAAATACGATTACATTTACGCAGTCATGAGTGGAAAAATCACTTGGTAAAGTACCTTGTCTATTTAACTATAAGCTTCCGAGTGATCCAAACATCAAATAAATATTATAAATGCGAAAGTTTGGATGGATGGATGTATGTATGTATGGATGTATGTTTGTTACTCAATCACGCTCCAACGGATGAACGGATCTGGATGAAATTTGGCACAGAGATAGATTATAGTCTGGAATAGCACATAGGCTACTTTTTATCCCGGAAAATTAAAGAGTTCCCGCGGGAACCGAAAAACCTCAATCCACGCGGACGAAGTCGCGGGCATCAGCTAGTATTATAAATGCGAAAGTTTGGATGGATGTAGGTATGGATGTATGGATGTATGGATGTTTGTTACTCAATCACGCTCCAACGGCTGAACGGATCTATATGAAATTTGGCACAGAGATAGATTATAGTCTGGAATAGCACATAGGCTACTTTTTATCCCGGAAAATTAAAGAGTTCCCGCGGGAACCGAAAAACCTCAATCCACGCGGACGAAGTCGCGGGCATCAGCTAGTGTTTCATAAATTCTAAAAGATATTAAAGTATAGATATTAGAATTATTAAACTTTATTAAAAAACTAAATAATGCTCGCGACTTCGTCCGCGTGGATTAAGGTTTTTAACCTACCTCTGTACCAAATTTCATCAAAATCGGTTGAAAAGATGGACTGGGATAGCGTAGCAGAGAGTAGCATACTTTCGCATTTATTATATTAGTATGGATAGTATGGATATTTATTTGAGGACCCTTCCTTTTGTTACACAAAACTATATAATGGTTTCTAAAAGCGCAAATGGAAAAAAAATACATTTTTAAAAGCTCTTAACGTTATATGGAACATCAGTTCATTTCAAACTGGTCGTCGGTTCAAAATTGACTGCTGAAATAGAAAACCTATTGAAAAAACAAAATTCAGGTGTAACATGCTAAATCAGAGTCTACAACACGTAAACGGGTATATGGAGTTAGACAAAAACGTTGAACGTTCGAACCACGGTACAGTTCGACAAAAAAATATTCATAGAAAATTCTATTTCAAAGAATTTCTATGATTTTTTTTTGTATTACAATAGTGTCGATTTAAAAAAAAAACTGATCTAATTTAATTAATAATTTAATAAATAATAAATAAATTAAATTACGGTTCGCTTTTTATTAAATACTAGGTGATGAACGTAACTTCGTCCGCGTGGATTAAGTTTTTTCAATTCCCGCGGGAACTCCTTAATTTACCGGGATAAAAAGTAGCCTATGTCCTTTCCCAGATACAACCTATCCCTGTACCAAATTTCATCAAAATCGGTTTTTTTTTTAAATGTATAGGCCAGCGCTTGGCTGCAATCAGACTTGCTTGCAAGTGGTGATGCAGCCTAAGGTGGAGCGCGCTTGCCTAGACGAACAACAGGTTGAACAGGTGGGCCGTGAAAGTGTAGCAGACAGACAGACACACTTTCGCATTTATAATATTAGTATGGATTAAAACTTACAAAAAAATATCTATTTTCTTTTTTCGTCTATTTTCACTCCTACGTTTATATTGATCGGCTTATGACACGTATTGCGGGATAAAAAAAGATGTAACATTTAAAAATGTAAAAAAATAAACTTTATCTTCACCACTTAGTGTTTTATGGAACATTGTTTTTGGAAATAAAGCAAGAAATGCACAAACAATCGCACAGTTTATAACAGCGGCTATTTTAAGGTAAAATAGAGATGCATTGCTTCGCTTCAACTCACCCGAGCTAATCAGACACTGTCAAAGTTGGTAAGACAGTTTGGTACTTCTGATATAAATATAGTAAGTACATAATGTTTTATTGCAGCTAAATTTTTGTTGCTGACTATACACAATTCCATTTGGTCCCGTCTAAAGGAAATGAAGCAATTAATTCGGCAGATGGCGTCGCCGTGCGAGTATTAATCATCAACTAATCGTAACTGCAGTCTTCGATTAAACCGGCCTCGATTCACACCGGTGACAGCATGTCAGTGCTGTGACTATGATTGTGTATGGAGGTGGACTTTTTTTTTTGAAATTTTTCAATGTCAACCTACATTACGATATGACTATTTTTCATTGTAAAATAAACCGAAATGATTATGGTAATAGGACATAATATTGATAATTATATAATAATAATAATGTAATGGTTAATCATAAAAGTAGAATTTAATAAAATATAATAATACTGATTTAGCGCCATTAAATTTATTGTCATTTTTGCAGTTATTATCACTATAGTTATTATTAAATGTAATTCATAGGACATTCATTCATTAGGACAGAATTAATTATTTGCATGCCATTTCATGGCTGATTGTGGCTTGGTTTCTTGTTTAGCTGTAACACCTCTTTGGTATACCTACAATCTAGCAAATAAAGGATTTATTTATATTTATTTATTTATTTATTATACATACTAGGTGATTCTCGTGACTTCGTATGCGTGGATTAGGTTTTTTGATTCCTAGGAGGAACTCGTTAATTTTGCGGAATAAATAGTAGCTTATGTCCTTCCCCGGGATGTAACCTACCGATACCATATTTCATCAAAATCGGTTGAATAGATGGGCCGTGAAAGTGTAGTAGACAGACAGACACACTTTTGCATTTATAATATTATAATATATAATTATACTAATGTCTGTCTAACCGATCTAATGTCTTTGTTGTCAACTAATTTGATTTACAAATTTTGTAAAGAATAAACAGAATAAAATGTATACGGACAGGAAAGAAATTTCAGAGCCTAAGAACGAGTTAAACTCCTTTGAAAGCGCCGAAACTTTTCACAAAAGAGGGCCCGCGTGATTTGTGAATGCGTGTAATTTTTCAGACGTCATATTTTTTGTAACGGTTTTTTCCGATCTACCGAATAAACTTCGCTATTGTATTGGAGTGACTTTTTGGCATGTTTGCTTTTTCTTAGTTCTAGGTTGAAGGAAGGTTACATAGTGTTTGACAGGAGACAGAGACTGGCAGAATTTTTATTAAGAACTAGCTGATGCCCGCGACTTCGTCCGCGTGGACTAAGTTTTGTCGATTCCCGCGGGAACTCATTAATTTTCCGGGATAAAAAGTAGCCTATGTATGTATGTATGTATGTATATTCTTTATAGCTGATGCCCGCGACTTCGTCCGCGTGGAATAAGTTTTTCAGTTAATTTTCCAGGATAAAAAGTAGCCTATATTACTATCCCACGGTATAATCCCCCTATAATGGTGAAACAAGTACTTCTTCATATTTTAACGAAAGCCCAAATGCAGTTTCATGGCTATAACTTGAGAAATTAAGGACTTTCATACAAACTCTCAACCCCTATTACACCCCTTCGGGGGTGGAATTTTGAAAAACTGTGAAACACATTTTTTCATTTGCAACCCGCAGCTCATATATCAAGTTTCATGGCTATAACTTGAGAAATTAAGGACTTTCATACAAACTTTCAACCCCTATTTCACCCCTTCGTGGGTAGAATTTCGGGATAAAAAGTATCCTATGTCCTACCTCGTAGTATGGGCTCAAATCGTGCCAAGTTTCGTTTGAATTCATTCAGTAGTTTCGGCGTGATGCGCGGCCAAGGTACAGACAGACAGACAGACAAAAATGAAAAAAATTACAGATTTGGCTTCAGTATCGAATAATGAGTGCCCTCCAAAAAAAATTTTCAAAATATCTTCAATGTACAGAATTGGACCTGTTACAGTTTTATTATAAGTATATAGATTGTACTACTTTTATTTTGATTAAAATGATATATTATATTACAGCCATGATTACGGCATCATACATGATAAAATATTTGCTTAATTTATTGATAGTCGTCTTCTTCAGTAATTGACAGATTTCATCAGTCGTCCATTTTCTCGAATGAAAGTTTTTGCATACTGGAGCTTATAATATTAATTATTACTTGCGTAAGAATTTATTTTCAGTAGGTATACATACCTACTGAAAATAAATTATGGACTTGGTAGGGAAAATAAGCGCCTTTTAGATTAGTGTACATTAGAATATTAATGGCTATTTTGATAATTACGTGAAAATACAATAATTATGCTGAAGCTAAAATGTTAACGTTCAGAGAGCCATCGAAAACTTTCCAAAACTGGCAGGATTTGCCTGGTTATTGCAAAATTTAATATGACAGTATTAATTTATCGTAAGCTTAGATCAAGAGAGGATCCATGAGCCTTAATAAAACTTACCACTACCACTACAGACCATTAACGTCCCACTGCTGGGGACAGGTTGCACCAGACTGCAGGAGGCAGTTACTAACAAAATTTGGTACGTTAAAAAGCTGTCATAAACTTGGTATCAGGTACTTATTTTTTAAAATAAGTTTTTGTACTTTATATAGTTTAATGATCAAATTCAAATTCAAATTCAAAAGTTTTTTATTCAAATAGACTTTTTTACAAGTGCTCTTAGAACAAGTGCTCAAGATCGTTCTTATTTTTATGCGTTATATAAATTTTGACCATTATCACCAAGTTCTAAATAATGTATTTTATATTATGTATCATACATAGTATGCATCGTTATTATTCTGCAAGTTCTGGCCAGAGTTTCTTAGTTTTCTTCTTTTTGACATTATTTAAGACATATTTTGTCTGTCTCGCATTTGTGTTAGAAGATAGTGGAGCCAAATAGTGTTTTACAACTTTAATCATACAAATAATTATTATTGACATTTAATTATTAGTTTTTAGTGATAACTAAAAATGACAACAGTGCCTAGAAGCCTACAAGTCGAATACCATAATTTATATGGTATATTACATTTATTTTATGTGCCTTTCCACAATACTATAAACATATTTATCTAATAAAACTCATAATAAATTCTACGCCAAATTTGACTACATACTGTAGAATACTGTTTAATTTGAATTTCTATTTCCGTGTCTTAAGATAGAGAATTTCGTATCTAATTTTCGAAGAGCAGACTGAATAATTTCGATGCATAGCTGGAAATACGGGTTGCAACAAAAAATAAAACATACAGAAAGTAAGCTCGTAACTTTGAAGTAGTTGGTGCACTGCAATTAATTGGGATTAGTGTGTGAAGTCGTGCGTTCGTTCGCAGTTATTTTTCACGTCACGAAAAGTCCGGCAGCGGCGCGGGCGCCACGGATTATTGAATTAAACTTGATAAGTATATTAGTCAATGCTGTTGCTCCATTCCCCTGATTAATGGCTGGCCGTTGCTTTTTCTCCCTCATTTATATTATAATGAGTCAGCAGCCGCCACCGAACGCAATTATTAAGTGTAAATGAATGTAGTTTCGAAATCGCTTTTTGAAAAATGATTACGTATTCGAAATGATCGCTGCGTTCGCGACTGCTGAGCTGTCCGAATTTTAAAACGGGATGTTCAAAGTTTATATAAAATTAACTTTGCTTATTTCCAAACGGGATTATGTTAATTAAGCAGCTGCCGTTTCGGCTGAAATCGTAATCGAAAACGCTTGTGGTGTTGATTTACCTAATCAGTTTGTTTTCTGTCGCGCGCATAGAGTAAACTAATTTTATTGATACAAAATTTAAAGACCAGTTTCATTTACAAATCTGAAATTGTATGTAACTAATTTGCAGTAATTTCACGACAATATCACTTAAAATATTCACTTATTTTTAGATAACAGCAATAGAAAGTGGGACTTCAAAAAATGACTTGAAATTATGCGCTGGAGTTCCTTATATTATTATGGCTTTGTACTGAATCGAAGCAGGCGTTACTTTGCGGAAGTCCATGATAATGAATGAACGAGCAGTTTAATTAGCTATAATCCGCGACAGTAGACAACCTATGTGGTACAGTGCGGCTTTTATACCTTTTTTGGCATAAAGGTATAAAAGCCGGAACTTTCGACACGATCGTCACTACACAATCGTGCATTGTCGTGTCAACATCTCCTGAAGATGCTCCGGTTTCGGAGTGAAACGTACGTTGAGAGTGATTTGGAAGATTTGTGTGGTGTGGTGCTGTGCCAGTGCGAATTGTTTGGTTGTGGGTGTTCGCATGCTATTGGTGAAGGGCACGCACTGTACCACATAGATTTGTCTACTGTCGCGGATTATAGCGAACTAAACTGCTCGTTCATTCATTATTATGGCTTTGGTTCAGAGTTTTAAAAATCACAAGGGAACTTTTTGATAAAAAAAGGATGACAACCCATTTCGGTTACAAATTTCCAAATTGGCTGAATAAATGTGCTGTATAACTGACAGAAAACAGACACACATTCGCATTATACTAATCTTACGAATATTAGTAAGTAAAAACACTTCATTACACACAAACAAATAACAAAACAGGGATAACACGAATCTTGACAAAATTTACAACTTGTTACGGTGTAAAGGCGGCCTTATCACTACGAGTGATCTCTTTCAGGCAACCTATACAAAAGGAGATTGGTTGCATGATGACAGGGTGGTGCACACGTGTAAATTTCTAAAAGAAAAATTATAACAATTAGGTACTAAATATTACAATATTATATAATATTGATATCCTTAATTATATTTTTTCCTTTGCTTAATCTCAAAAAATACCTGGATATAATATAGTTGTTTATCTAACTCCAAACTGAAATTCCTAGATAGTAAATTTGCTAACAAAAACTATGCTAAATTATGCAAGCGCATAAATAAAGATGTGACTACGGCGTAGCGGCGTAGCAGCCAGCGTAACTCTACGAAGGTTCCGTAGCACCAGTTGTACCTTGTACTATAATTCGGCGCTTCTAAACTCTTTAAAACTATTATCATAATTCTACGTTCACATTTTGTCATGGCGGTTCTCGCTTGTTTTGTTCGGGCACTTAATTTTGTTCTATGCAGCGAATAGTAATTAATTGAATTTTATTACATCAGAATATGTTGCAGGAATTTATTATGTCAGAATATGTTGCAGGAATTTAGTGTCGGAATATGTTGCAGCTAACAATTATTGTAATAAACTGAATTATAATTATGTTGCAAATATTAAATATTTTTTCATGTAGCAATAAAGCCTTATTTCTACTTATTTACTATTTTCTTGACATATAAATACAATACTTACATGACTTACTACTACTACGACTACTTAGATAATTTGACGAATCTTCACGATTTTGGTTTAATCAGTTTAATTTAATAGTTTTTCTGTGGTCTATTTATGATAATTTTATTAAAATTAGGTATGGTTAATTAATTATATTTGTTAAATCATGTAGATAACACATAACGATATATATTTTTACATTTTTTATATGGAAAATAACTCTCGCCATAGTATCAAAATCAACTCCGTCCTAATTTCAAAAGCGAACGTTAAGGCTTCGCGATCCAATTTCATGCCTTCGTGAGCCTGCACCATGGGCCCAGAGAAATTTCACTAACACAAAGTTATGATTAATTGGGCCAATAATATGGAGACTACATTGTACCGAAATCTGACTAAGACCCTAATGCTGAACTTAGTAGACGCATTTATTCCTCGAGAACTTACCTACTCTTCATTATGTTGGAAACTAGTTAAAACAGCATACTCATAAAGGCACAGTTATTAATACAAGCGTATTAATTTTTTCAACCAAAAATATATTTCATGCGTTTTTGAGTTCGAATAAATTATTATTGTTACTTCTGCCTCTTCAACTCATCTAAAACTCGTTAACAAGAAATCTAAATGGTAACCCAAAGCAATGACAGAAGTGTTTACCTACATTTCAAATTTATTTTCGCTTTTAACCGCCATAAATTTTACCCTAGCTTTTAAATTATTTAGACCTTTATAAAATATAATAGCTTAGGGTTACAGTAGTAATAATATATGCGTTACTCCTTCGCAAACAAGTGTAATTTTAGTATTTGAGGAGCTTAAAATTCATAAGCTTTATTACCTTATCCGTATACAGCTTTAAACATGTTATTGTAGTTATGTTATTAAATGGTTGAGGTTTATTTTTTTTTTATTATAAAAAAAATACATGTTACTAAAGACTAAAAATAAAACAAATTGTGACGGTGAAGCTTGTGTCTTACAGCCATCTAAAGCTTATTTTTATATTCCCGAACATTTCCGTGTTTTGGTTTTGTTGTTTTTAAATCGTTTACAATTTTTTTTATTTATGGATTGGGCTACGCTCATAAGTACAAAGACAAAAATAAATTCCACAACAAACTCAGATGGATATTTAAAAATAAATTTACGGCATATTAATACGTTCACATGTACATTTGTATATCATGCATCTATCTTATTTTGATTTATTACGATGCCACAGTAACTATAATATAATTAAAAAGCCCATTTCATTACTTAGCCGTAGCCACGTGTTGCACGTCGCGGCGCTAAATAAAGTCTAGCGCTAAGTAAAAGTCTAGATGTAGATTTTTCCCCGAAACAATGCCTACACAGAACTCTCCCGAGAGCTGGATATTCCTTACTACTCTGACTTTCATACCAAAGACAAAGAAACTTCCTACGTCCCAACAAAAACTCACGCCAGATGATGTGTCTATGGCGAGAAATTGCAAAGGAGAATATATGTATGTAGACACGTCGAATTTAAAATGAGGCGTTTTTTCCTCCGTCTTGTTGAAGATAACTGTTGCGAGGAAGACAAAAGGAGAGTACTCCGTACTTTGTTATGGATCTGCTGCGCGACTGCTACTTACTTGTAGGGTATAGTTTTTACCGTAAATACGAAGCACAGTGTAATGACAATACCTAGTACTGAACAGTGATTTTTGCTTTGTAATAAACTTTCAAGTCTCTTTGCAGATTGGTTATTTCACGGTAAAACTACTTTCATGTTTACCCCTTCAGTTATATTTAATACAACTATATTTGCTGCAGCTGTCGTTTATCTTTACATCATTTATCCATCATTGCTTTTGTAAAAATTCAATGGAATGTTATTTTAGCTGCTTTAATTATATTATACTAGCGATCCGCCCCGGCTTCGCACGGGTAGCACTAATAATCCTAATCTATATAATATAAACTATCCTATCTCTCAAGTTAGATCGAACTGCACATGGTGTGCGAATTTTATTATAATCGGTTAAGTGGTTTAGAAGTCCATTGAGGACAAACATTGTGACACGAGATTTATATATATTAAGATTAATCGGTCTAATATTGTTCAAAACCAACAACAGTCAACAAACACGTATTCAATAATTAGATTCTACTAATAAGTTGACGAATCTACAATACACAAGAGATGTTGTGGTTTTAAGATTTATTTCGTCGTAAATAACGGCAAAATAATATACCTATTTACATTAACCGGTACGTACTATGGTAAATACGTTTTTTTCTTAAATTTTGTGATGATGTGAGTTAATTTTTGTCAGAAATGTTCTTAAGAAAAGAACAAGAAGGCGGGTAGTTAGATACTGCCCACGACAGCTACAACTTCACGTCTCGCAAACCCGTCGTAATCAAATTTTGGGTCGAAATATCCACGGTAAAATAAGCGCCGTGTTTTCGTGATACGTACCTCTTATTACAAACTAGCTGATATCCGCTACTTCATCCGCGTGGAATAAGGTTTGTTAATTCCCACGGGAATTCCTTTATTTTCCAGGATATAAAGCCTATGTCACTTTCCAGGTCCTCAACTATGCCCATGCATAAAATCACGTCGATTCGTTGCTCTGTTGAAGGACAAACAAACACACTTACGCATTTATAATATTAGTTTGATTATATTATCTGGTGTGAATTAAAGTGAATTTAGATGAGCTTCCTTTTGCCGTACTTTACTTTGCCGTACTTTAAGTTTACTCGTACAAATAAAAGTCCTTACATAAATCTATTCCCGGCGAGAGCTCAGGCGGCGCCGGCTCACCTTAGAGGTGACAACGCACACCCCTTCACGAAGTTTTGCACGTAAAAAAACATTCATTAACTCTTAAGTGATTTTTTACCGATTTTTTATTGAAATGAATTTAACTAAAATAACATAAATTAAACTATATTAAATAAAATGAAAATTGCTATTCTATCTGTACCTATTCCATTTCCCTTAATTGTCTTCAAATTACGAAGATATCTGCACGGGTTATACTTAGAAAAATCGCCGATTTTTTTCATATATTTTGCTTCATTCAAAATGTCATGAAAAGTGTTATTTTTATATTACTCTCCATCATAAAAAAAATAGAAGAATGGAAGAGACAAAAATGCTGTGAAAGTTAAACTCCATGTCAAAACCAACACAAACCCCATAAGTTTACTTTGTGAGTGAATATTCATACAACTTTTATGAAGGTAAACCGCTTTTTACTTATCCTCCTACATTTAATTAGCGATTTTCTACGATGTCCGTCGCAGTAGCTCCGCGAGGATTAATTCAATAAAAGTTTCATTCTAGCATTTTATGTGCATTAATCTACTAAATGCAGTTAAGTAATGAATCCATGAATCATACTCGCACCTATCAGAATAAGTATTATATTTTACTAACTTAAAAACAACCGTTACCAACTAATATTGGTAAGTTACTCGTAGTAACATGGACGTACAAGACGTAATAATTGTAATGCCAGATATCGAAGTTTTATAATCAACTAGATGACGCCCGCCACTTCGTCCTCGTGGATAGTTAGTTGAACTCCTTATTTTCCTGTAAAAATAGCCTATACCATTACCCGGGATGCAACCTAATTCTATACCAAATTTCAACGAAATTGGGCCAACCAAAGATGGGCCATGAAATCATAGCAGACAGACAGACACACGTTCGCATTTATAATATTAGTATAGATGGATTCTGTATCTCCATAATAACTCCATGCGTAAGTGTGTTTGTCTGCCCGTGTGTCTGTCTAATAGTGAATATATTATGGCGCAGTTCCGCTACATATTATTACCATAATATTACCTTTGGACCGTGCATAAAATATACAAATAAATAAAAAATAAAAATTATGGGATTCTGAAATAATGTACTCCACTTATAGGTTAAATCACTGGGTAAATGCTAGTACCTAGTACGAAAATTGAGGTGCTTATTAAAAATGCACGCCATGATTTAGATTTAACCATCAAATTATCATGTAATATCCATAAACCATTAAATTTAAAGTGCCGTCATAATATGTCACTCATACGCCAAATCGTTTGCTGCCTCATTCATTAGTTACCAACCTACCGTATTAGTTTAGTCTACTCGGGGGATTCTGCAAGTTTTGGTATTATTATGGCGAAAATTATAACTATAACTAGTTATAATTTTTTTGTTTTTATAATTTTGTTATAATTTTGTTGATATGCTATATACTAATGTATAGTGCTATTTGGTATTTTAATTGTTTCGTTATCACGGCAAAGTCTGCATGCACACGAGATGATTCGAAATCGAATCGCTAAAGTCACCTAACACTAATTAAAGGTATTTGGCTTATCAATATTATCAAATCAATTCTGTCAAAAATGAAGTTAAGAAATTATAAGTCAAAAAAAGGTTTTTTTTTTCATTTATTTAGTGGCTCAAAATGATCACGAAAGTAAAAAGTGTATCCGTATAATTTTAAACACGGCTTTGGAGAATGGACTCTTTGATTAACTGAATAAGGGACTCCGGAGATTGTGCCCTTTCCTCTCTAGTACTATGCATCAAATTATTCTACAAGTTTATGTCTACTAAACGTTTTCAATGAAAATGAGACTATAAAGTTTCCGAGCGACGCAGAATGATTCTATTACGAATATGAAATGTTATTACCTCGGACGGATTATAAGCAGGAGCAGGTTTTCACAAATGAAATTGCTTCCCTCCTTTGGAATCCATTTTAAGGATGAATAATATAATTCTTACGAATAAAGACATTGTCAAGTGGCGGATGCGTTTATTAGAATGAAAGCGTCTTTCTTAACAAAGGACCTATCTTTCGTGGCTTAAGAACATTCTATAATCTATCATAAAAGTGCTCAGGTTCTTAAGTGAAATGTAGTACCTAGGTAGATAATATACGTAAAATAAAAGACTTTTCGTAGCGCTGCAATATACTGAAAGGATTTCAAGATTTTTCGTATTCAACACATTTTGACGGGAACGGTTAAGTCAGCAAAATTTGTTAATAGAAAGAGAGCACGGCGAAGGTATTTGGTTAAACAAAGTCTATTTACATAATGTTATTGTAATAAGAATCTAACCACCATAATATGTGGAGTCTAAATATTTAAGTTTCAAAAAACACAGCATTTAAGAGAGATTGGACTTTTAATTGTGAATGTAATGTAAGCGGCATGCGTTTTAAAATCGAATAAGATTAGATGTGTCCGAAAATTAACATAACTTCATGAAGCTTGCATGTTGAATTATGGTGCTGTGATAGTGACAAATGTTCTGTCTTTACTTACTATTTATGAAGTTAAACCAAAAACTCCGCTTACCTGAAAATAAAACATTTTATTTACTACAGGTACATAAATTAATTTATTCATATTACATAATGGATTGAACTAGAAAATAATGAGTAGGTAATTGTTAGTCATAGAAGTCATTGTTAAAATTGTATATTTTTAGCTTCAGATCTTAAAAAGATAAAACAAATTAATTATTGTTGGGATTGAGGCAGCTTCTACATTTGCATCGTTCCTTTTGTTGCTGCATTTGCAATATTAACGAGTCCAGTATTATGAAAATAATATAAGCAGGTATGATTTACAAAATGATTGCCTAACCATCGCTACTTGCCTCACTTAATGTACGATTACGCTGAAGGGCAGTCCAACAGCCCGGATGAGCCCGTAAACTAAGCCACGACTGCGTCTGACAAGCCAGGAAGCTAATCGTAACTAATACGAATTAGTTTGCATCTCTTTGTTAGGCTCGCTGACAAGTTTGTGTTTCTTAGAGAAAACAATGCTCAGTGCGTGGCAACTGGCATTACGCCGCTCGAGCATAGATTATAAAAACACGATTTATAGTAAAAAGAGCATTAACAAAACCCATTTATTGCTTTTACAGTCAAGGTTACGTCGACAATTTTTATAATCCCCTCTGTGGCTCTTCCACCTCACGTGACATTGGCGAAGTGCATTGTGCTGGTTTGCCACTAAGAAAAGCCATTAAACCAAAAGAAGAAGAAGAAGTAGTAAAAAGAGGTTGAGATGATAATATGTATAGCTTACGCAGGTTAATAGTTAAGTATTCTGAACCGACTTGGAATCTTTTATGCAATTCCTGTCTAGGAGCATACATTTTATCAGTGTCCGCGCCACCTTCAACCATTTGTCATATCTACAATATCTATACCAAAGATGAATTATTTCGTGTTTTTTTTTATTTTAACAATTTCAACGACACAGCTTTCGTTTTGAAACAATATTAATATTTGTGGCCACGGTATTATTCTTAAGCCTAAATTGAACATTATAACTGTTTAGATGGCACATGCTTTCTAAATAACAGGGTGGTCCGGATGAACACTACAATACCTTCTTTGATGTTTTAAATTCACAGTTTAGTTCCATTTTTAAAATAGTAGAAAAAAAATTGTTTAAAAACCTCAAATTTAGCGACTGGGCTGCTTTTGGCATTTATAAAAGTAGAAATAAGTTGTTTGAATTGTATGCTGAAAAGTAGAATAATTACACTCCTAGATTTGTCCAATATGTAAGAAGTTATTCAAAATTATTTAGAAATGTTTGCATACAAACAAATCCCTTTATATAAAACAAAAAATCATTAACTCAGATAATAAAATAAAAGCAGTTTGGGATATCATGAATTCAATTCAATTCAATTCAAAAGTTTTTTATTCAAATAGACTTTTTACAAGTGCTTATGAATAGTCGAATGAATCTACCACTGGTTCGGAATGCCATTCCTACCGAGAAGAACCAGCAAGAAACTCGGCGGTTGCTCTTTTGAAAAAAAAAAAAAAAATTACAATTTCTAAACTTACTTAAATATACATATCAAAAATTTCGGAACCGGCAGGATTTGAACCTGCGTCTCTCTGGGAATCGTGCCCTGAGCGCCTTGTCGGCCACGGTTCACTTACCTGCCAGTGACGAAACTTGAGATATGCATCTTTAATCCAGTCTTTTTACGCGACTGTCTATGCCATCCAGTAGCGATATTAATGTATCGAAACTACTTTCAAAGGCCCATATTCGATGGAACTCTTTGAACTAGGAATGACACATTTTGCGTTTTACTAATTTTATAATTTTTTTATTACAGTGCTTCACACACGAGGAAAGTTTCTAAACTTACTTAAATATACATATCAAAAATTTCGGAACCGGCAGGATTTGAACCTGCGTCTCTCTGGGAATCGCGCCCTGAGCGCCTTGACCACTCGGCCACGGTTCACTTACCTGCCAGTGACGAAACTTGAGATATGCATCTTTAATCCAGTCTTTTTACGCGACTGTCTATGCCATCCAGTAGCGATATTAATGTATCGAAACTACTTTCAAAGGCCCATATTCGATGGAACTCTTTGAACTAGGAATGACACATTTTGCGTTAATTTCTATTAATTTTGAATATCTGCCGCTTTACCCCACAGCAAGATTCCATAAGACATAATACTATGAAAATAAGCAAAATATACAATCTTTGCAGTTTCAACGTCTGTTAACTGCCGAATCATTCTGACAGCGTAAGCAGCAGAACTGAGTTTACCAGCTAGATTTGATAATATATGGGTGCCCCATTGAAGCTTAGCATCTAAGGTCACTCCCAAGAACACGGCGGCCTCTTCTATTTTTAACATATCATTGTTTACCACTAGATTAATGTTACGTGTATTCTTGGTATTGGGCAGTGCGAACTCAATACACTAAGTTTTGCATTTTAAAGTAAGTTGTTTACAGTAAACCAGTGAGTGACCTGAGAAATGGCACTATTTACGTCGTCAAAATCTTCCTTATTTCTATCGACTTTAAAAATTAAAGACGTATCATCAGCAAATAGCACAATATCGCAAGTATCCTGGACGAAATATGGTAAATCATTTATATATACATGAAGGGACCCAGAATAGAGCCTTGAGGGACACCCCTGATCCGGATGATTTCACATCATACCGCATACCGTCTGAATACGGTCACTAAGACGCGATGAGGCTAAGTGCAGTGTCTTTGATTCCATAGTGGCTTAATTTGGTCAACAGTGTCTCATGCTCAACACAGTCGAATGCCTTAGACAAATCACAGAAAATACCAATAGCATTCTGTGAGTTCTCCCAGGCATCAAATATATGTTTTAACAGCGCCGCGCCCGCATCGACTGTTGATCGACCTTTCGTAAAACCATACTGCTCGGAGTGAAGTAATTTATTTAAATTAAAATGTTGGAGCAATTGGTTAAGCATAATTTTTTCAAACATCTTGCTAAGGCTTGGCAAAATTGAAATTGGTCTGTAGTTATTTGGATCACTTTTGCTACCTGATTTAAAAAGAGGAATCAATTTACTAAATTTCATGAGGCCAGGAAAAGATCCCAAATCCACAGACTCATTAAAAATTTGAGCAAGATATGGCGCAATAACATCAATAACATTGCAGATAATTTTCACTGATATCCCCCATAGATCTCCCGTTTTTTTGCATTGTAAAGATTTGAATGTTTTTATAATATCATAGGGGGTCACGTACTGAAACTTAAACTTAACACTGCACTCAGAGATAGAGGCAGAATATTTTGGAAGAAATTCTCAAATGTATTTGCAATTTCTAAATCGGAGTCAATAATATGGTCATTAATCTTAAGCTCCAGTTTATTGTTGTCCACTTTATGTCTACCAGTTTCATCAGAGATGACATCCCAAGCTGCTTTTATTTTATTTTCTGAGTTGATAATTTTCCGCTTTATGTGAAGGGACTTTGCGTGAATGCAAACCTTTCTGAATAATTTTGAATAATTTCTTACGTATTCCAAAAATGTAGGGGTGTAATTATATTGCTATTGAGCGTACAAGTCAAACAACTTATTCCTACTTTTATAAATTCCAACAGCCCAGTCGCTGAATCTAAGATTTTTAAACAGTCTTTTTTTCTATGATTTTAAATATTGAATTAAATTGGTTATTTAACAAATCAAAAAATGCTTTATAATGTTCATCCGGACCACCCTATATAAGGTCAAGTTTAGGCAACATGTTTGGTAAAGGACATGTCCTAGTTCAGTATGGAGGGTGGTTTTTTATTCTGAGTGTCAATGAACCAGAACCAAACTGCCATCACGTGAAAGAGAAAAAAAATATAACATTAAACGCCATTTAAATAATAATTTTAGAAAACCGTTTTTTTTTAAATTAATTATGAAAAATATCGTTTGTAGAAAATATTTTTCGATGGATGGCAACACTAAAACTTGGGTAATGCGCATTAATTGTGATTATTAATATTCCATTTCGATAAACTACCCATTTTCCACTACATAGGTAGTACATACAACATTATAAGATTAATAAATAATAATTGAGTATTTGAGACATTCGTAAAATAATTATTACACAACAATATATCACCATTTAAACTAAGATAAACAAAACTGACAGTGACATTTGACAATCACCCAATGACATACGTGACAAAAAAAATCAAGTTTTTTTTTTACTGTTGATAAAATTCTGACAAAGATCTAAAAAAGCCACAAAATAAAAAAAATATTTTTCTCCAAATTGGGGTCCTTTAAAAATGTGTAAATAATTCTAAAAGCCATATTTTAGGATCTCTATTCACGTGTATTAAAATCATCTTGGTTCATGTTCAAGGCCCAATCTTGGACAAGTCCTTTACTTGAATTGCCTTACTTTTTTAGTGGTGACTGGTCTATACTTTATTATCTTCGTTGTGTTTTGTTGAGAGCTAGGAATAGATACCATTTGTCCGCAATGATCGGATCTGAGATTGGTTATAACTGATTTTTTGACAACTTTACAGTCACAGAATTTTCAGTTATTCGTGTAGGTTCAGTAAATATATTTTCTAAATTAAAGCTTTTAAATAAATGAATTAATCTATCACTCATAGTTGTGCAAATCAAAATATCAATATTAAAATCTCCACAGATTAATATTTTTTTAGATGACCTACATATTCGCCTAAGGATCTCCTCCATCACTTCCTCAAATAACACAAAGTCACCTGAAGGAGGTCGGTACACGCAAACTATAATATACCGCTCCAGCTCAACACAGGACAGCTCAATAGTGCGTTCAACAGAAAGATTAACAATGTCTTTTCTTTCTTTGCAATTAATATTGCTGCGGGTCATTATCATAGATCCTCCACGTATAGCCTTCTTTCTGGAGAACGCACTTAACAAAGAGTAATTCCTGAGATTGATAATTAACTGATAACTGTTGAGCCAATGCTCCGTTAGACATAAAATATCAATATCATAGTTTCTAATAAAAAGTTCAATCTCACGTTCCTTGCCAGATAAGCCCTGTATATTTTGATGTACAAGATTAATTTTACAAAGCTTATCTGTTGTCTCACTTATTAGTTTAAATTTTTATTATTATTACAACTAACAAATGAATTACAATTATTTGTATTTATGGATAAAGTACCTGGATGAATACAACTTGTGTCCGTCAAAAGACTGGAATAAGTACTTTTATTATGTTTTTTTACTCATTATGTTAATTGACCGAGCGAAGCGAAGGTCTCTGAGTCTACTTGGGTGAATTGGCACTTGTCCGTCCGTCCGTCCGTCTGTCCGTCTGTCAGAGCCTTATAACTTCTGAATTTCCGAACGTAATTACTTCAAATTTAAATATAATATGTAAACCGATGGCCTCCCGCCGAATATGGCTTAAAAAGTTATAAAAATCTTTATTTCAGGGGGGCACTCATAGAAGCGAATGCGAAGTAAAATATTTTTTATAGCGTTACATAGGGTTGCAGTATATCATTTTAAAGATAATTAGGAATAGAGTCCAAAAATATTTTTTTTTGAATTTTTCCCTTAAAATTGACGAAAGGGGGGGCTTTCAAAGTGGCGATTTTCTAACGTCCAAAGTTGACCTCAGAACTCTCAATTTTCTGAACTCTCAATCCTGAAACTTGATCAATTATTTGAATTATATCCTGTACTTGAACAACAAATACTAAAATTAGATAAATATTATAAGGAAACGAAATTATTTAATTTTTAATGATGATGATATTTTTAACAGAACTTCACACTGATGTCAATAGATGGCGCTCTGTGAAACCGCGAGGTCTCAGTTCGGGGCGAACCACTAGTATTAATATTTTTTGTACAACATGTACAGTTTCCAACAATATTACAGCTATAAATAGCTGAGTCATGTATATTACAAGCTACCAATGTAGCTAGCTGTTTCTTATATCTAGGGGGCAGATACATAGTATCTTTTGTCAAAATAAATTTACTAATGAACTTATTAGTATTAAAAATATAAAAGTAGTCCCTATGACTACAAGTTAGGTTGTCTAATAGCCTGTTTAGTTTATAAATACGCTCATTTTGTGCCGGAGTCAGGGAGTGTGAATAAGGTAAAGCACAAATTATAAATTTACAACCTGACTTTTTTTGTATACTCAGTAGGTATTCAAAACTCATTAAAATTTCTGTTTTAGTAATTTGCAGGCTGTCACCTATCAATAAAACAACTGTACTATAACTATCTAAGCAATCATCTTTGATATTTTGAATTATATGTTGATATGGGGCCCTAGGATAACATTTATTCAAGACTTTTTGGTGCAATTTATTATTAAGCAAGTGACCAAAGTCCTTTCCCAGCCCATCAGAGATTACAAAAGTCTTCCTCTGTAGGGAATGTAGTAAAAAGTCACTATTTTCACAGCTTTTTCCATGATCAGTATATTGTGCCTCTTCCGCTGAGACAACTAAGGAGTCCTTATTTAAACACTTGGGCAGAATCATGGGGTCCGTAATGGAGCACTGAGCTTCCGCTGAGGCAACTAAGGAGTCCTTATTTACACACTCACACTTATTCACCAGAGAGTCAAAACGGCCTAAATTATAATTACTTAAGGCTAACAATTCATCGGCAGCCAGTATTTGCTCACCGATCTGTTTCTGTGACAACTCATATTGTGTTGCAACTGCTCATAAGGAGTCTTCCAACTTCGTAATTTGATTATTTAGAATTTTTACATCATATTCATATTGTTCTCTAGTCTCATCACGGATGAAACTGGGAAACATAAAGTGGAGAAGCCTAAATTGGAGCTAAAAATTAATGACCGTATTATTGACTGCGATACGGAAATTGCAAATACTTTTGAGATTTTTTTCCAAAATATTCCTGTAACCATTACTAGCTCCCTTAATTCCTCGCCAACAGAAGTCAGAGTGCAGAGTGCAGTGTGTTGTTTATGTTTGAACATGTGACCCCATATGATATTATTAAAATATTCAAATCTTTGCATCGCAAAAAAACCGGAGATCTATGGGGGATATCAGTAAAAATAATCAGCAATGTTATTTATATAATTGCACCATATCTTGCTTTAGTTAAGTTGAGCCACTATGGAATCAAAGACACTGCACTGGGCCTCATTGCGTCTTATTTCAGTGATCGCATTCAAACGGTATGTATCAACGATGTGAAGTCATCCGGATCAGCCTCACTAATGGGTGTTCCTCAAGGCTCTATTCTGGGTCCCTTCATGTTCTTGGTGTATATAAATGATTTACCATATTACGTCCAAAATACTTGCGATATTGTGCTATTTGCTGACGATACGTCCTTGATCTTTAAAGTCGATAGAAATAAGGACAACTATGACGACATAAATAGTGCAATTTCTCAGGTCACTAACTGGTTTACTGTAAACAATTTACTTTTAAACGCAAAGAAAACCAAGTGTATTGAATTTGCGTTGCCGAATACCAAGCCCACAGGAAACATGAATGTAACTGTAAATAATAATATCTTAAAAAAATAAGAGACCACTGTGTTCCTGGGGGTGACCTTAGATTCAAAGCTTCAATGGGGCACCCATATATCAACTCTGGCTGGCAAACTCAGCTCTGCTGCTTACGCTGTCAGAAAGATTCGACAGTTTACTGACGTTGAAACTGCAAAAATTGTATATTTTGCTTACTTTCATAGTATTATGTCTTACGGAATCTTTCTATGAGGTAAAGCGGCAGATATTCAAAAAAAAATTGTATTACAAAAAAGGGCATTACGTGCAATTTATAATTTAAAACCGCGCGAATCCCTTGAGAGAAACTCAAGGAAATAGGTATTCTTACTCGTACAGTAGCCTCGCAATATATTCACAGTAATTAATTTAATCTTTGTAAAACAGCACCTTCAGGATTACAAAAGAATATGCGATCTGCACGATAGGCCAACTAGAAACTGCCATAAGCTCGTGACTCCATCGCTCCGCCTCAAGAAAGGTCCGAAGGTTGTTCGTGGGAATTCTGTTTTATAACAAAATTCCACAATCTATTTTAAACTTGCCTTTACACAAGTTTAAGAAATGCATTAAAAGTATGCTTCTGAAAAAAGCTTATTATACTGTGGAAGACTACGTAAATGACAAAAGAGCATTTGACTCGCTCCAGCAATGCTAAGGACAGCGGTTACTTATGTACTTACTTATAGTAGATATAAATTAATGATGTTGTAAATTTTTTTAAAAAAAGAGCTACCGCCGAGTTTCTTGCTGGTTCTTCTCGGTAGGAATGGCATTCCGAACCAGTGGTAGATTCACTCGACGATTCAAAAGTACTTGTGAAAGTTTATTTAAATAAAAAACATTTGAATTTTGAATTTTTTTTTTGAATATTGTAATGGGGCATTTTAAACAGTTTTTTTTTTAATTTCTATCTGCTATTTTATCTGTTATTTACGAGTTTGTATTAGTTAAAAAGGAAACTTAGCACTAGAGAGAACTTCATGACACTCTAAAACATGATTATGTTAGGAAAAAGAAAAAAAAATATCGCTAAATTTCCATTCATAAAAAAAGTTTTAATAAAAAACCTCTTTTTATAAGTTACGTTTTATTCATGGCAATCAGTTTGCTTTTGTCTCAATATTTATTATTATCAGAAAAAGAATTTCTAATTTGCTGAACGTGAAAATTTCAATTCCTGCATAATATAATAATCCATCATCTCAGTTGATAAAAAATAATGGCTTAGGTCGTCTTATCGCGTCTCATACAATCTAGGCAAAAAATACGTGATGGAGACTTGAAAATTATAAAAAAAAATATGACGGCCCACAATTCTAGTGGCCACAGTATAATTCTTGACAAATTAGATTTTTGCTAGGTATCCCGGGCTTAGACGAAATTACAGCTGACTTTGACTCAAGTGCAGGCTTTTAAACGTGAATTAGAGGCCGCGTCGCTCAAGCGTAATGGGGTATTATGACGGAGTGGGTGTCGCTAAAAATCATGTAGCCATTTTTAAATTTTCCAACAGAACCGCATTTTTAATAACGACGAAAACTTAAAAGAATTTTCTGTTTTGTTATGTGCGCATCAAAAATTTACAACCGCTTAAACATGCAATAATAATATTTACCGTTCCGAAAGTATCTTTGGTGGATGTTACTCGGTTTCGGCTTAATATTTAACATGCTTGGCCCATTACGCGCTTTGAAGGTAGCTTAGCAAATAAACCTTTTTAATTTTTTACATAATAACATACCAGAGTTCTCATCATGGTTATACGTTTGAGGTCCGGTAGCGAAATAATCGGGTACCGACCACCATCTGCCGGAAGTTGTACAATGTTTGGATAATGAATAAAAACGCGTAAATAAACTACACTTGTGTATTAAAAATAAAGTAAAAATAATTGTTTCATTATTAAAATAAAAAATTCTCAAGCACTAAAAAAAGAGAACACTGAAGCAAAAAAACTGTTTTGATTTTTCCATAAAAGTTATTAGTTTTACAGCAAGATATTTCATACGAACAGAGAAATTTTATTTTCAACTCTACAGTAATCCAAAAATCTTCCGAGCAACCTTTCCATACATCGTAGGATTTCCGAGAGAAAGCTGCTTCGAAAAACTTCTATTCCAACTCTGTGTAATCTTACTTATAAAAATAAACTTTTGCATTAACTGATTTTGAATCAGGGGCGCGAAACTTCCGAAGGTAGGCTAACCCTGCCGTTCGAGTCTTCGTAAAAGTTACGGAGTCAATCAGGGAGAAAATAGAAACAAATAAATATACACTTTGGTAGTTTTGACTTAATAAGCGTAAGTAGACTCAGAAATTTATGGATGAGTTCGGCAGATAATGTAGAAGTTGTCAGATAAAAGCGGCTTTACTGGGCTTCGCGCTTTGTAAGGAATGTAAGCGAGCTCAGGCGAGTATGTTTTAATGTGATCATAACTTACATACACATGTGACAGTATTATTTTGAACTTTGTTTTGTTTTATCGTGTTATGAGAAAAGATGTTTAGCATAACTGCTGATATATTATTTGAATAAAATTCAAACCTGCTTCAGTACTTATTATACTATGTCTAATTACCTTATACTATTTAACGTATTTATTTATAAGTTAAGTCATTTAATAGATTTTCGGAAGAATATGTTAATATTATTATGATTAGGTACAATTATTTTCTTTAAAAAATTGTTCCTAGCTACGGTTTTAATGATGGATACCTAAAAATTATCGTGAGATATTAAAAAGTATGAAACAGTGTAGACTAAAGCTTTTGGCTCAAAAGCCTTTCCATTAAAGAACTCTACTCTCTACCAAAAAACATGACAAACTAAAGCTAATCAGTGTTTAGCGTCAATTTTTGAGTCAGAATATTACACAATTTCTTGTAAAGCACTCTCTGTGGGTAAACGTGAAGAGGCTTGATCTTCAAATTTTTTCACTCCCTTTTTGGATACAACGTTTGAGACTATATACGTGTCGTACTTCGACTGAGTTGAGTGTAATTAAGGTGCAAAGATATCCGAAGTCTGCCGACTAGGGGAGGCTCGAGTGCCCTTCACTGGTCGGCTGTGTACTTAAAACCGATGAATGTTGCGTAGGCTGCCATTATTCCTCTGGTTTTTGCGTGCAAAAGATTCAAAGAAAATTTAATTGGGTTAAAAAATAAAATTCTGAAACTTTTTGTGAATAAAATTCTAAATAAGTTCTAGTATCCATCAAACCAGTATCTTATAAAACAAGAGCAATGTTATAATCTAATAATTGTGTTAATTTAATTTATAAGTACACTTCAACATCACAATAATTTCTGGGGAGACGTCGCACAAACATAGCAATAGCAGCTGCCGGGCAGCCACATGTTTATTGAGCTATCGCCTAATCTCGAAGAGCTACAAAACTAAACCACATTGGAAATGTTGTATAACTAAAGTATTTCTTCTCTCTAAGGATGCCAGTAGTGGAACCCTTGTCTGCGCTAACCAATCACACCCTTAAGGCTCGCCGAATTACTGTCCGGACTGATTACCGCCTTCGTCCCCTCACCCCCCTGCTCCTCGCCACCCCTGTGCCCGTATACCTCGCTCGTCCTGCGTCAACTATTATTTGTGTTTCCTACTTATAATTTGTGAGCTGGAAAAGTTCGACAAACACCAGTCATTTTATTAAATGTAAGAAAACTTCTCCTTAACTTTCGTATTGCGCTCTGGGATCATTCATTAATACGATTCGATTTACTCAATCCAAAAGTTGATCAGATCAGACGTCTTTGATTGCCCGAATAATATTATTAGAATCATTTACGGCCCCGACCCAAAAGGTTGCGTTTTCCGAATAATTAATCTCATTATTGTAGAACATCAAAAACTTTTTAAGCTTAAGTAAATACAAGCATTGATAAACTGTGAAATTTTGAACTTAAATATTATTTTCGTATAAAAGCACTGTCATATTTTATAACAAAGTCCTTAACAAACGCTTCTTTATTAAATGTTATCTTTATGAGTTGTAATGGCACGCAAAATACACGGAGGCTTTTACAATCCCGATTTTTTGTTCAAAATGTTTGTTCATTGGCGCGAAACGAAATCATCGCTCCGAATTTAGCTTCAAGAAGAAAAGCTATCACAGTACGTGTTTTACATGTTTCTGTATTTTATTTTTTACTGTCTTATACAAAGTCTTGTCACACTTTACTTCTCAAATCACACCTTTAGGCACTATGCAGGTGTTATTTGTCGAAATTTTTAACAGCTTCTGAAAGGAGCAGGTTCGGGGTTCTCAATTCGGCACGTTTTAAAAAAAAATAATTGTTTTGTCAATGTTTTATAAAATTATTTCTATAAGTAAGTATAAGCTATTTCTGTTCTTTCTATGGTATTATGTTACCGCTAAAGGGTATAGATGTATTATGCTTTTATTTTTAGTCAAAAAACAAAACTTCATTATTTATTATTCACGCCCAAACGTTAATTTGACATACACATCCAAATTCTACGAATACATTGTTAAAATTGGCACTGAAAAATGCAATAATTGCTTCATTTACGGATTGTCATTGCGGTCTCAATAAATTATTGTCAATTCAAGAATATAAAATTGTACACCACAGCAATATATCACGATTGTCATTAATACCGCTCCCACATAATTATCCAGTGTTCGAATTAAGCTCACGTTAAAGTTATTATTGAAGCACCTATCTTCCGTTGTATAACCATCATCGTTATTGTGCGCATACAGTGGAGTAAAATATCAGAGTTAAAGGTTAGTCCCTTTAAGCAGAACAGCGTTAAGCCTGAATACACATAAGGCGCGAAATCAAGTCAAGAAATGTGTCCGACGTGTCAACTTTGCTCCTGAAGTTTTGAAGCTTGAAGTTCTCAACAACGACGTCCATAACAGTATTCATAAACGTTATAGTAATCAGCGCATATTTAAGCCAAGTTCCTACATTAGTGCGTCGGCGTCAATGTCAGGCGCTGCAATGTGGTTATACGTGATAACATCAGCACTTTAGTCAAAATACAATTAATAGTACCTACACAAATACGCGAGAGTCCAGTGTGTCCTCTGCCAGGCTAGACTGCATGTGTGTTGCGCTAGAGCTTAAGTGCGAGATCACAAGGGATAAAAAAAATGTCTTACGGGCAAAAATCCCGCATACGTAATTACTTATTTACTACATATGGAAAAGCACACACAGGTGAGATAGGACAAAACGTCGTTACCCTCCTCTTCATTGTTTTCATAACATTATTGTTACTTTGCTCATCGTCTAGGTAGGTATAATAGGTCTCTTAAAGATTTTTAACCCCAACTTTTTGCCGCACTAAGTAGTATTATGCATAAAATATTGTTGTTTCTAGGTAGAATTAACAGAGTCAATTGTGAACGTGGTCTTACAAGTCGTAGGGTGGAGCACGTTGGAAGATGGATCGCGGCTGTAATCAGTTAATGCATTATGCGGTTTAACCTGCAAACCGGACGGAACTGTGTGTGCATAAATATTGATACTACTAACTAAACGTTATAATATAATACTTCAACAACAGTTACTTGATCTGAATTTTGAGAACTTTGTTTTTTTTTTATTCGATAGTAATAAATAATTAAAGATTTATAAAAATAATATAGGTATATTTTTGGATGATATCAACAAGCTAATTATTATTTTATCTAACTGATAACTGATAAATCAGTGTTTGAAAATATGCAATTAAAAAACTGAATGTAATACCTACATACGAATAAGTATTTCACTACCCCCAAAAAAACTCTTTCAATTTTACCCTTAAAAATTCAATCTAACTGAACTGAAGAGCGTTCAGTTACCAAAAAAAGAGTTTTTTTCGTAAAAAGTTACCTTTATAAGGACTTAACATCGTAGGAAACGGCCGAATAAGTATAAGAGTGGGGAGCCTCTCCTGCGTTGATAACAGAATTATCCGAATGGTGCTATCTATCTTTTAAATGTGCACCTTACTTTTGTTACTTTCGGGTCGCAATGCGTTGTTCGTAGCGTGACCATTTTATCCCCGGTTTTCAAGCAAAATTATATACGATCGAGTTATGTTTTCACGCTATCATGATCTTTTTATTTGCTTGCGAGAGTTTTGCAGTAGACGCTTTCTGAATTTTAACGGTAGAAAGGTTTGTTTAATTCGCGGTGATGATTTTATTTTTAGGTTTGTTTTATATTACCAAGCCAAGAGTAGGTAAAAGCTAAAAATTGGAATATCGATTAAAAGTGACAAATCCATACTAATATTATAAATGTGAAAGTGTCTGTCCGTCTGATACGCTTTCACGCTTTATATTTTAACAATTTTTGACTTAATTTGGTATAGAGACGAAGGGAAGTATATATAGGCTTTATAAAATCTAAATAAAATCTTATCAACGCGGATATATACCCAAATGACGATTTTCATGTCTCTAACTTAAAAAACATAGAACTTTAATGTAAGGTTCTAACCCCCATTTCACCCCCTTTGGGGTGAATTTTCTCAAAACCGTTTCTTAGCTGATGCTTACGCCACAGAAGGAACCTACCTCGAAATTCCAAGTTTGTATGCTTTATATTTCCTGAGATATCGTGATTAGTCAATGAGTGAGTGGTATTTCGTAATATAGATTCTATTCAGTAAGATAGTAAGAAATAGTTAAACCTGTTCACCATAAGGTGAACAGGTTTAACTGTCATTGATAACTGAACAAACACTTATCAATGACAAGTATAAGTTACGATTATGTCACAAGCATAGTGAACAAAAAGTATTTATCTTTGGGACAAGAACAGTTTAGGCATAGAAACAAAATTACTTTCTCGCCAAGTTTAGATTTATTGGCAACTATGTATGGCTCAGCAGCTTTTAGTTGTTCTTAATACTAAATCATATTGATATCACGCCGAATGCCGACTGATGAACATAGGATAAATGTTTTTTAATAACACTTTCTTTAAGAATTCTACGATTTGTTTTTGGAACGAAGTTCCTTATGGGACGATGCGGAGGGGTACCCTAGCCGGCAAAAAATGTCCGTAACGAAAATGCGTAAGATTTTGAAGTCAAAACATGCTCGCGTTGTTACGAAGACAAAAGGTCTTAAATATAAATATTCGAATTTAAACTTTAATACCTCAGTGTTAAGGTTTATAGGGTTTTTAATATTTTTTAAAAATTTAAAATAAAATAAATAAATTAAATATTCGTTTTGACTGCCATCGGCAGTCTCTATGACTGCCAATTTTTAAAGTATAGTTTATGTATGTTTGCTATACAGTGTCTTAATATTAAAGGCAAAGGTGACTGACTGACTGACTGACTGACTGACTGACTGATCTATCAACGCACAGCTCTAACCACTGGTTGGATCGGGCTGAAATTTTGCAATCAGATAGCTATTATAACGTAGGCATCCGCTAAGAAAGGATTTTTGTAAATTCCCCCCCTAAAAGGGTGAAATAGGGGTTGAAAGTTTGTATGAAACTCCGTCATTTCTCAAGTTATATCCATGAAACTTGGTTAACAAGCTACGGGTAAAAAATTAAGAAATATGAAATTCACAGTTTTTGAAATTTCTACCCCCGAAGGAGTGAAATTGGAGATGAAAGTTTGTATGAAAGTCCTTCATTTCTCAAGATATTTCTCAAGTTATATCAACGAAACTTGGTATTTTGGCTTACAGTAATAAATAAAGAAGTATGTGTGTCACAGTTTTTCAAATTGTACCCCCACGGGGTAAAATAAGGGTTGAAAGTTTGTATGAAAGTCCTTCATTTCTCAAGTTATAGCCATGAAACTTAGCATTTGGGCTTTCAGTTAGATATCCAAGAGTACGTGTTTCACCATTTTTGAAA
Organism: Erebia ligea; assembly: GCA_917051295.2. Taxonomy (NCBI): domain Eukaryota; kingdom Metazoa; phylum Arthropoda; class Insecta; order Lepidoptera; family Nymphalidae; genus Erebia; species Erebia ligea. The sequence continues at coordinate 14,240,442 of OU785223.1, read as the reverse complement.
ATTTGACCCCCCAATGGGGTGAAATATAGAGTTTGTCCTTCAGTCACGCCGTAATAGAGCAACTGATCAACGTGATTGCATGAGTATAGTTGAGGACCTGGAGAGTGACAGGCTACTTTTTAAACCAGAAAATTAAGGAGTGCCTGCGGGGAAAAAAACTTAAACCACGCGGACGAAGTCGCGGGCATCAGCTATTTATTATATATTTTTATGAATCATTGTGAATAAAATAAAAGTGTTAAGATAATTTTGTTAAGTAGTTTTTGATTTTTATCGATAAAAAAATCATAATAAAAAATTTATACCTGAATAATTATTTTCTTTTTACCTCGGCTAGGAAATTAATATGTGTGTAATAAGAAACTTCGTTCCTATCTGGTGTCCCAATACACAACACGTTTTTTTTTTACTTTATACAGGGCGGTTGCAGAGAATTTACAAAATTGATCTACTTATTAATTGTTTTTTCTTGCGCTAAACAATAAACATGTTAATAAACAACCGTATTAATTGTATTGATTGGCTATTTTGAATACTACAATATTAGAATATCTTGAAAGTATAATCAACGTCATTGTAACATTCATAATAATACTTCATCCTATTGACATTCAGCTATATTAAAAAGGCTAAAAAACCAAAAAAATATTACGTACCTAAATAATATTTTCTGAATCGGATGGTATTCGAAAAAAATATGAATACATGCACGTGCGATGTGTATTTATCCATCAGCTTATATTGGTACATATTTTAATCATCGTAAAACGATCGCTCGCCTCATGATGCCACTCCCTGCGCAGGTACTAAATCATAAAAACAGCTAAATACGTACCACTGATAGGTACGGGAAAAATTAATATTTGACGCTGTTTCTCCTTGACTAAATCAATATCAGCTGTCTTAATTTTTGCATCAATGAACATCAGGCTCTCCAATGAAGCTCTTCAATCTCAATCTTCAACCTCTTCAATCTTCTTCTTCTGCGCTTGAGAAGGGAATCATTTATCAATTTGTCTAGAAGATTTTCACTCTTTTTTTGAAAATACCAATATTATAGCTGGCAGGAACGGAAGCCGGAAGGTAAACTGGCCGCATAACTTTTAAATGATCAAGAATATTTTGTACAAGCAATATTATAGCATGTCTTAAATTACATACAGTCATGTGAAAAAGACATTTGTGATTGTTTCTTGTTTTTGTCAGTTCAATTTTATCGTTCATTCTGCCATAAACAAAAATTTGATACCCTGTTCCTCATTTTAATACAACTCCGCGTGCAAGACTGTCGTTTTTTTATTAGTGATACGCCCTTTTGTTTTCCTATTTATTTAAACATCACAACAACTGATTCTTCTTTTTATAACCAAACTAGCTGACGCCCGCCACTTTATCCACATGGATTCAGGTTGTTTTAGTTTAAACGGGAACTCTTTATTTTTTCGGGATAAAAAGTAGCTTAAGCGTTCTTCCAGACTATAATCTATTTCCGTGCCAAATTTCATCCAGAACCGTTCTGGCGTGATTGATTGACAAACATCCATCCATCCATCCAAACTTTCACCTTTATAATATTAGTTAGTATAGATAGTTAAATATCATAAATGCAATACAGCATCTATCTGCCTGTCTACCTTTATGTCTGTTACCTGTTTACAGCCCATCCACTTAACCGATTTTGACAAAATTTGGTTCAGAGTTAGCAGGTTTCCTGAAGACGGAGTTTATTTATCCCGGAAAATCATTGTTCCCAAGGGATCTTAAAGAACCTAAAATACACGCAGATAAAATCTCGTGCATCGTCTAATATGGTCTAAAAATACTCATAACAAAATTATCAAAGTAACTTGCGCTGATTTGCACGAAACAAATTCGAAAATTTGAGTGTCACTACTCATCTAACCTCTTCTAAAATCACAAGAATTGTATGGAATCTTTCGTCCTTTAATCAACACTATTAAAAAAAAAAAATTGTTTCGTGAAACTCAGCGTTAGAGAGAAATAGTTTCGTAAGTAACTGGATAAGTGCGTGTATTGTCATTTATTATGATAACAAACTTTGCCAAGGGTAGGTTTATGAAAGTACGGATTTCGTGATCCGTTAAGTAATGTTGAGCAAGTAAGCTGACTTCCGCGCATGGGTGCAAGCGCCACATGTCACGTCGTGTTATATTGTGCTTATAAAATATACCTATAGGTATAAAATTAATTAAATTTCAAAAATAAAATGCAAATCTGATTACAATTGTGATAGTACAGTAATATTTTAGAAAATATAGAGTTCAAAATAAAATTTGAGAGATTTGACGACCTCCCTGGCGCAGTGTTGAGCGCTGTTGCCTTAACGTGGGCGGTCCCGGGTTCGATACCCGGCAGAGTCAATTTGGGAATTTATAATTTCTGAATTTTCTCTGGTCTGGCCGTGGCTAGTTACCACCCTACCAAGAACCCACCCAAAACAAGTTAAGCTGTTGAATCGTTATTAAGACTAAATATTAATAAATGTTAATTGGATAGCCATTTTAAGCTATTAAAGTAAAAATATTTTAAAAAGCTCAAAATAAGAGTAGGTGGTGAGAAGTAAGAAGCTCATGTCCACATTCGACGGCAAGTTAAAACACAAGCTTTGTATGTATGTGCTGGTCTCTTAAAAGGCAGAGCCGCCGTGGGATAATGAAGTCCACATAATATTAAAAAGTTCGAGGATAGAATATAATAATATGATCATATTATCACAATGCCATCATATTATCTGTTATGATACACTGAGACCGATATAAAATCGTAGCCCGTGCTATGAGTGTGGAGGCAAGGTGAAGTCTCTCCTTGAGTGGCTAGTTACAATGACGAGGCAGATAAAGTGGGTCGATAACGTGAAATAGCAACGTGAAAACGTGGCGAGAAAATAGCATTATTAACCTCCCGGGTATAATACGCGCGCCAGTGCGCCAGATATGGTAATGATTATGTAAATCTCCTCCTCACAGGTACATCTTGGGAACGTTATATATACTTATTAAAACCAAGATTGCCAGACCAAAGGGATTGTATGGCGGAAAAACTTTCACCGAACATTTGAACTCCAACTCGAGTGTTTATCGGCTTTAAATTTTTACGACGTTAGTAATTCGAAATCTCAGGTTTCTTGAAATCGGACCATCGACGTTGCAGTCTCACTGGGGGACTCTCTTTTCAATTTTCTTAGTTTCTCGCTCGAAGCAAGGAAGTATTGTATGGCTAGATTTTTATCTTTCTCAAAAGCTATTTAACTAAATGGAATTTACAGAGCCCGCACTGCAGTTCGACGAAGTGCATTGTAATATTTAAAATCTGGAAATTTGAGTTTAAGCCGTCTGTTGTATTTATTTAGTGTTCTCAAGTTTCCCTTAACTCCCTTGATTCTTCTTAAGTATTTAAGCTCATAATTTCGTGGACCGGGAAAATACTGTATTCTTCTAAGATTACAGATATTGTTTTTCTCAATGTCCAGTAGTTGTAGAGTCTATGAACCTCGACAAATAATGAATACAGACGCGGAGTCGAAAATGTTCAACTTAAATCACTTAAAATAATTGAGCCTCGTTAATCAAGAGAACAGAGTTTTCACAAGTTCTTAAATTATTTGCCGCAAATATAAAACATGGAAATTCAAAGAGTTTCTCAAATATTTTCACCAACGCAGACGTCGGAGGAACACAAAGTGAATTAAACGAATAGAAAATATTGAAAACAAGCTGAGAGCATTAAAAACACTGACCTGGGGTCTTGTTAATGAACTTAATGAGTGAAGAAACTGAAGTTGTATAGCGAAAGAAACTTCTCGAAAGCATCTTGTAAGTTTCAATTCCAGAATTCTGTTACACCGTCGTGGCAACATTCGCACAACTTTTCGCGAACAAAATGAATGCATCATGAAATAAATACGGCTTAATATTTTATTCATGAAACTTTTTGTATTTTAAGAGTTCAAAAGTTTTATGGAAAACAAAATATAAAATAAGTAGGGTTTTGTATATTATAGAGAATTAGTGTTTTATGGAGAATAATATACCTACCTATTGTCAATTAGTTGATTAACTAAAATGCGCTTTTTATAATATATAAATCATATTATTTTACTTCTGCTTATTAAATAATATGGCAAACAAAATACACTCCAAGTCTAAATACCACTCATAATATACTGAATATAACCATTTTATCAATAGTCGAGATTTCACGTTAAGTCTTGAGTGCCCTGGTCCAGACAGGAAGCCACGCTTTTCAGCGAAGGGCAAAAACTATTCCATTCCGCTTGCCCATAATATTACCTTTGATTTAAATTTCATGTTTGCATAAAATAACATTTCGTGCTCTTACGGACTGCCTTCATAGCAGGAGAGTTGGCGGCTATTTCAGTAGCGACATATTTTTAGAGTTTTTTAGAGCTTGTGAACGTACATAAAGCACGTAAAAGTACGTAAGCAAAGTCAAAAGACACGGATTTTTCGAAAAATTACAAAATTATTAAAAATTTTGATGAGTCAAGGAGACTTACTTATTGTCCAAATTATTTTACAATTTTTCATTACGTTGTCATTTTACTTTCTCTTCCTGCAGGGCTAGCATGGGCCGGAGATAAAAAATGTATCCCCCGATTTTATCCACTGACAAGAGATAAAATTAACTTATCCACCTCTCAGAGCACGGCAACAGGTGAGAGGAGAAGTTTATCCCCGTTTGACATTTCACGGGGCCTCGGGGGACTATTTATCCACCGTTATTTAGCGTTTTTATTTATTTATTTAGGAATAAAAATTGTATCCTTTCCTCGGGGAGAAAATTGTCTCGGCCCATGCTAGGTGGGCTGTCACTATATTTTAAAAGAACCTATATCTTATAAGCTTAGATAGTTTGATCATGCCCGCTACTAAGTACCTACCAAAATTAAAAAAAAACTAGAAGTCAAATCCCTGAATTTCTCTGCCATCTGCTCTCTATCTATTAAGATCGACTCTCTATTTTACTTTGGACCAAACTTTAGTAACATTTTCTTTCAAAGCTATTTTAAATCAAATTAAAGTTTTATAAGATAACTTTGAAATGAAGCGGACATTTTTAAAGGTGTTTCATGCGAAAAGCACAGTGATTCCAATTTTAGAATTCATAACTTATAATGATTAAATTTACTCACAACCCTTTATAGATAAAGGCTTCTTTTTATCCCGGAAAGTATTTCCCGCTGGAATCAAAAAATCTTAATACACGCGGACGAAGTCGCGGACACCATCTAGCTTTCGTATAAAGCATATTATAATAATCATATCCAGATTGTAGGTTCATATATGATAAAGTGACAGGAAGAGAAAGAAAAAATGACAACGTAATAAAAGAATTGGAAAATAATTCCGACAAAAAGCAAGTCTCCAAAACTTACGTCAGACACTCAGTAAAATGAAATACGTTGCCGGCACCGGCCTTCGCCAAATGGTTTAATATCGAAATGTGATCACTTAGCGCAATCTCCTACAAAAGAAAAAAAAACAGAAAAAAGCCCCAAATGTACTTAGCTTTTACTACAAATCGAAATACGTGTGTGTATTTCGTTTTTATGCAGCCCGTCGAAAGTAAAATCGATTGATTTTAATTTATCCTTTTTTTAGAAAACTACTCAGTAGGCATTTTGAATATTCCTTACTAAAACTTGATTTTCTGTCAATATGTTATTTAATCATGAAAGTACTAACTTCGTTTATTATATTGCCATTCTTTGATCTTATAATTATGTATGTAAAGGTAAAACATGAGTATGTTGAATTGCATTACCTCTTTCAGGTTAGCGCGTTTCGTTCTTAACTACGTTATCTCTACTTTTAAAGTTTAAATAATCGTCTACGCAAACTCGCACAAACAACTGTTATTTATTTTCAAAATCCAAATCTCATTTTAATCTGTTTAAAAAGGTCGCGTATGTTGACTAAAAGTTAAAATGAATAAAATTTTCATCTTCCATGACATTCAAATTAAGCCACTTAGGATAATGTGAGCTATAACTACTTATCCGAAGTTCTTTTAAACACAAAGAACCAATTCGCAAATAGACACAGCCAAAATACTTTAAACTGTTTGTCATTGTCGTTGCGACATATTTTTTAAAAATATTTTTGTCAATTGTTGGAATATATCCAACACATACCTTTTTTGTTGTTTATCATCCAGCATAGGTCACTGTCAAAAGAATTGCTCATATCGTACCATCAAAACGAGTTGCAAATAAAACAAAGCCCATAAATGGTGCGCAGTTACAGATAATAAAATTAATCGATTATGTGTCTCAACTCTGTATAATACCTACTAGATGCCTCCTGCGACTTCGTCCGCGTGGATTAGGTTTTTTTTTAATTTCCGGGAGAACTCCTTAATTTTCGGGATAAAAAGTAGCAAATGTCCTTCGCCAAGATGCAACAAGGATGCAACCTAACTCTATACCAAATTTCATCAAAATCGGTTGAAAAGATGGGTCGTTAAAGCGTATAGCAGACGGACAGGCACACTTTCGCATTACTATACTAACTATTCCATACTAACTTTATTAGTATGGAATTATTATGGGTATTATGGGTATTTCTTTACGAAATAATGATTAAAATGGTAATATGTTTTAATTAAAATGCACAACAGTGAACTGTCGATTGAATACTTCATTGCAGCAAAAGCGCCCAAGAGGAAAATATTTACGCTTTTTCGAAATGCAGAAATCAAGTAACAAGGAATTGGTTTTAGCGAGTTGCAGCGTCAGTAACCGAACCGTTGAATAAAACGGGCGAACTGCGCGGTAATAATGGCTACCTTGCTGAAGTATGAGTAGTGAAATTTGAGTGCCTACGCTACATTGCCGGCAAATAAGTTGGCGAAGATGCTGAGTAATTTGTTGGCTCCTTTTAATATTTCCGAGTAGTCACCCCGGATGGGTTTTTGAATTAAATAATAAGTTTTTTTTGCCTATTTAATATTATGAAAGTATTATGTATCCATACTTATATTATGTCTTTCTTAAATGTGTCTGTCTATCTGCTACGCTTTCAGGGCCCAACTTTTAAACCAATTTTGATGAAATTTAGGTTTAGTTTGAGGTACAGAGATAGGTAGGTTGCATCTCGGGAAAATACATAGGCTTTGTACCCCGGGAAATCAACGATTTCCCGCGGGAATCACAATACCTACCACCAATACCCAAGCGGACGATGTCGCGGGTATCATCTTATGTCAATCAGAAGGGCATCAAAAGTAGTTACATCAAATACTATAAAAATGATTATAAGTTATCAACAAAGAGTAGATAGAAAAATCACGAGTAAAAATCGCAGAAAAAACATAGATACTGTAACTAACCTGACGTGGTCCCTTAGAATCTATACCTTACTCTACCTATAAAATTCAATATCTCTTTAAAATGGCACGTGATTCATCTAGCAGTAAGACCCTCATAATGTTGTGTCCATAATAAACCAAGATCTTTTAGAGTTTCGGAAGCTTCGAGTTCAACCATCCCAACGACTTGCTTATATACCGATCTAGATGTAATTCAGTTTACGTTAAAGACTGTTATTATTGACGTGTTCCAGTTTTAAATAATTTATAAGCGCTTTCAAGTATTGATTTAATATCAATACTATATATTCAGTTCGAATGTTGTGGATATTATACGTGTATTCGAGCATTGAATTACTATTATGCCATGCATTCAGTTCGAGTGTTGTGGATATTATACGTGTATTCGAGCATTGAATTACTATTATGCCATGCATTCAGTTCGAGTATATGAGTATTATACGCGTATTCGAGCATTGAATTACTATTATGCCATGCATTCAGTTCGAGTATTATGTGCTTTTGTTCGTTCTTAGATCCTTACTTCTTAGCGCCTTGAGTACACACACTGTGAGCCTGTTATTATGTATAGGATCATTTAATATGTGTATAATACCATATATCTCTTTAATACTTACACTTAAAGTGTAAGAGTTCCAGTTCATTCGTTAAGTGCTGTGCGCTTCCAACCTAGGATTAAGACTTAATCTTATTTAACAACAATTGTTGTTCCTTAGGTCACCGTGATAGCTAACCCTAGTGGTTTTTTATCTTCCTTTTAGAAGAAAAGGAAGATGTGAATGGCACCATTTACTTATAAGAAGTAAATGATGATTGATAGCTCCGCCCCGCATATCAATGGTAGGCTTCTTCCCTCTCTTGGTACCCCATGAGACATATCTAGTCATCGACTAATAGGTTTCATAAGTATACCAAAAGGTAACAGCCCCCCCCCCTTAAACCACTAGGTCATCATTTGGGGAAATAGCGCGACGTATGCAAGCATACTTTAATTTAGTTAAATACAACGCGGAGACCACCATGGGTAGTAGGACGTCATTTGTACGTTACATAGGTTGTGAGCCAATGTGACGCAGCATAGGTCGTGAATCTATGCATTTACAAGTAACATAGGTTGTGAATCTATGGAACCGTAAATAGTATAGTAGCACAGGTTGTGAATCCATGCAACTATGAATAAGTGTCGAGGCTGAGTCAGGCGTAGTGCAAAACATAGTTAGATATCCGGTATCTCACGTGTGATCCAACCTTCGGTAATAATAAACAGCGTCCTATCAACCATGGTTAGTTGTCGTTCGAATGTAACGATAGTTACGGGTTTACATAATGTAAGCATAAGTAATCATCTATAAGCAGATCGCATGGCAGAGTCAGGTATACTGCAGAACATAGTAATGCACATGAAGTACATTGCGCACAGAGAGCAAGCTCTCTGGTTCAACAACGAACCAATCCCATCCAAACGTCCAACTAGGTAGACATCAAGACAGAACCAGCCGTGCTGAGGCATCGCCGAAGCGATATAACCTACATTCCGCAGCCCCAAACTCAACCAGCGATGATTATATGTAGGTAATATACGTGTAAATATATTGTATTAAAATATGTATATAAATCCACCATAGGCGGATCAAATATCGTTGGAAGCCTCCAACGACATTATGCGTTCGAACGAGCGACGGACATCGTGACACATACTGCACGCACCATTACACGAACAGCGAATCCACTTTGCTCAGCATCAGCCCGAGAACGACGGTGGACATCGTGACACATACTGCACGCATCAAGCATACACCACAGCATCGCTGTGCATCATCACATTCACAAGCTACCACAGCATACTATCGCATCGCCGTCGCTTGTTCGGCGACCAGTCCGTTTGTCGGAAATCTTTCTAGCATGGATCGAGATCGCTCCTCCCTATATATACTATATTTTATTCTCTTGTTTTAAATAATATTTTGACTGAGAGGTACGAATCGTCACAATACGCAATATCAAAAGTGCTATAAAAGGGTATTGCCGGTGATGGTTTTATTGCAGCAATCCAGATGGGCAGTCAAATGGCACGGGACCTGACCATGATTAGTTCGGGGACTGCAGTCTACTGGAAATAGAGATAGAGAAAAATATAGCGCAGATTGCTTCCATTTACCGTTAAACCTTCAATAGTATCTATTAGTACAGAGATTACGGTGTGGAATGACAACCTAAGATATTTTAGATTGATATTTATTAATATTTTTTCTAATATTTTCTATTATTATTTTAAAAGAATACAAATGAACTGCGAAAGGTTATAATTATGAATGTCGTAATTGGACTTTTTTTATTTGAATACTATACAATACCACAATAATTAAGTACACTACTTTTTTTTTAATATTTTATCAGGGCCCTTGGACAGGGATTACAAGGGTCGTTCAACAAGTAGGTAGTAGTTGTGTAATGTTCTGAGGCTAATATAATGCGCAACACATATCGGCATAGTGGAGCAGAGTTCAGACGCGGCGTTTTTAGGGTTCCGTACCCAAAGGGTAAAAACGGGACCCTATTACTAAGACTCCGCTGTCTGTCTGTCTGTCTGTCTGTCTGTCTGTCTGTCTGTCTGTCTGTCTGTCTGTCTGTCTGTCTGTCTGTCTGTCTGTCTGTCTGTCTCCAGGCTGTATCTCATAAACCGTGATAGCTAGAAAGCTGAAATTTTCACAAATGATGTATTTCCGTTGCCGCTATAACAACAAATACTAAAAATTAAAAAAATATATATATTAAGGGGGGTCCCCATACAATAAACGTGTTTTTTTCGTATTTTTTTGCTCAATATTAAAAACGGTAACAGGTAGACGGTTCAAATTTTCACAGAATATTAACTTGTATATTACCTTTCAAAATAAATAATTAAATATCAATAAAGTAAATATTAAAGGGGGGCTCCCATACAACAAACGTAATTTTTATTTTAAATACGTCATAAATCGTAAAACTTACGATTATGACGTATTAAATATAATAAAGGTTGGTACGGAACCCTCGGTGCGCGAGTCCGACTCGCACTTGTTTATGGTTACTCAAACTAAGCTTTATTTTAACATAGACAGCAACATTCTCAGTTTACATGCCGTACGTTGCATTTAAGGGATACGCTCTAATAATAATAATTTATCAATCGTTAACAACAAAGTGTTCTGTGATCATAAAACAATAAGTAAGTCTTCACAGGTACACAATAATTTCAAGTCTGCAAAGACACGACTCCGCTGAGATCAGCCCCCCGATTATGTAAGAATTGTCGATCAAATCGTAATAGTTCGGCGTCAAAGTAAAATAAACCATAACAGTATTGAATTAGAGCTCAATTTCGTGTACCCATTCTTATACGTTTAGGTATGTACGATACCCTAAACGTATGAGAGGGGCTCAAAAGAGCGGTTGCCCGCGCATCCTTTGAGTATCTGCCTTATTTTATTGTCATCATACCAATTTTAACCGTATGTCAAAATGCTTAAAGCTGAGTTTTAGTTTTGTCTTAAAGACTCGGCTCCATTCTACCTCTTTACTTACGTTCTAGAAAAAAATTCGATATTTGTTTTTCTACAGCGAAAAACGCTAGGTACCGGACAGAACAGAACGACTGCACGGAACGTCGATTTTAGAGGGGAAAGATACTTTGCCCTGTCGTGCTAGTGTGTGCGCTCCATAAAGTGAATAACGTTGACGAATAAATTTTGTTTGGTTTTGTACGTCGGACAGTTAATTTGTCCATAGTGTGTTTTCACTCTAAGGCAATAATTCCGATTAAAAAAATCGTAAGTAGGTAATTGATGATGCAGCAATCTATATCAATGGGCTGGCGAATGGCATGGGACCAAAACGATATTAGTTCAGGGACTCCAGCGAGAGAGTTAACAAATACTTGATAAAATATTATCTAACGATTGCTTTATAGAGACAGTTGCATGACGCAAAAGATTTGCAGGCGGAGAATGCTCAAGAGCTGCGAAAGGCCTCAATTTTAGGACTGAAAGTCTGTGCTGAAAGTACGAGAGACGTTAGCAGAATTAGATACACCGCGAAGGTTCATGAAATGATAGATTCCAATTCACTCAATTTATATATTATCGGAGTATAGAAGTCACTAACACCAGTTCTATACTCTGATGCGGTCCAAACAAGCAGCATTGTAATAAAATGCGCTGTGTGTCTTTTATAGCTTTGGCGGTTCTGTCGCCCCCTGACGATTTTACTGGTCTTCTACTTTCTACGATTTTATAATAAGTACTTACCTACAAGTAAATATCGTAGTTAAATTTTTAAATGCAAATAAAACGCGCGCTTTTGCGATGTTTAATTATGTTTATGAATAAGCATTATTTCGAAACCTTATAATTTTGAAAAAATATTAATGTGTTCTGTACTCGTTACTTATTTATATTTTATAGCAGCTCTTTCCCCAGGCAGCATTTTTAGAATTTTGCCGTCTTTTTCTTATTCGCATCGCAAAATCAGGTCGGCCGCCATATTTAATTCAGACGCGGACTTCTTGCATTTTTCTTAAGTATTATGAAGTTACAATAAAAAAAATTAAAGCATATTATAGCATTTTATTTACACAATCGGCAGAAGTTTACAACCTGAATCATGGGAATTAATGAAGTGTTGCTACACACAATCTAAAAAAAATTGTTTTATCATGGAAACGAAATTTCTTTGAGAAATTAAAGTAATGAAAGTAGAGCTTAATAAAACTACTATTTAAAAAAGTTAATATGACGGATATCTATTTCTGTTCCGAAAATATATCATAAATTTTGGTATCGCAAATGGGAAACAAACCAATAACTAATCGAATAAATTATTCTCAACACGTTAATATAGTTTTTATCCCCACTCGGCTCAGCGCGCGGTAGAAAAGGTAATATCCTTATTTATTTCCGCTGGGTGTTCGCCCGCTAATTGCGACGCGCTACCCAGTGATTTTCCACGATCCCACTTCTTATTGTAATTACTCGCGATATTTATGCACAGTTTTCAGTATTAATAGACTCTGTCGTAGAAACTTTTGTTGTCCTCATTTCTACAATAGTACACAATGAATAACGTCACTTCATTTTATTGTCCCCACTAATATCCATTATTAAAAGCTCCATCACTTATTCATACAGAAAATTATTACCATAATAAATCGTCGAATTTCAGCAAATGCAACGTCATCCCATTAAAACAACAGTTTAGAGTAAATATCATTTCAGTGTTCGGACTGTGTTTGATAGGCTTTTCATGCAGTCTTTAAACGTTTTGTAATGGAATTTAATTTACAATCGTCAGAATCAAATGCGGGGGAGATTCGCTTTAATGGCTACAGAAATGCAAATAGAACTGATTGGCACTCTGCGTCCCCGTAGCACCACTTACCTGTCTGTACCTTGTAAATTTTGTCAACGCTTGCACGTTCAACGCTGATTTAAAGGATTCTATAAAGTAAATCTGTTAACACTAAACGTACCTATTTATTGTAAGAATCAAAAGAAAATCAGTTCGCAAAATTCTTGTACATTACAAGCAGAATTTATTGGCAATTGTGTACCCAAAATTGTTTCTGGGGTTACAAGCGGGCCTGCACGTTACTATTTCATGTTGTTGCGAATCATTTCACTGTGGGCCGGATAAGTACCCAGTCGTAATTTGGTCCCTGCAGCATACTTATATTTACGAATTGCAAACACGTACTAGTATAGAGGTTGAGAGGCGCACCTCTGTGCGCCCTTCGCTACATCGACAGTATTCAAATTCCATCCAACTACCGAAGTAAAGTTCCCGTTGTGAATAGATAAGATTAATGGTAGCAGGATCGTCCGTCAGAGAATAGACGCAGTAGCTACCCGTTTGCCCGGATCGTTTGATACTTGCACCTTGTCGTTGAGGCTTGTTGCCTGCTGGAAACCATCTAACTCGACTACGTCTACAAACTGATTTTATAGTGCTTTAGGTTATTCATTTCGAAAATAGGTTGGAGCGAAAATGTGGCTATCATTTCTAAGTCCGCAAATAGAGTAGTGATTAGTCTTTCAACAGACCAACTTTCGCGTGCATCAGTAATTGAAGTAGCACGTATCATAGACATTGCAAGGGGTATAAAAGCAGTTTGTAGCACGTAAACGCCAACCGTGAAAATATGAGGGACATATCAAATCGTGTGTAAACTCTCAAACCCTCCTAACAACGTACAATTGAATTTTATAGAAGGAAAAAACTTCACCGCTCACGACAAAGAGTTCTATTGAATATTACATTGTACAGCCTTCGTAAGTATTGGTTTAGATATAATTGAAACATCATGCAATGTATTTGTTACTAAAAACAAGATTATAGGTTGCTAATAAAGATAATAATAAGCAAGGGACCAGTGAAAAAGACGTTACTGACTGAAAATTTAAACCACTCGGGCTAAAAACTAGATACTTAACACTAAGATAAGTTTATTATCTTCATAGCGTCCACCATCACCAAGAAAGTATTTCGAGGTAGTCAACTTTGTTAACATGAAAGAAAAACAGTTAAATAAATAATGTAACTGATAATTTAAATAATATAAAATGAAATTTCTGTACCTACTTTTGCGAAATATCAAGTTATTTGGTTACGTGGAGGTGGTGCCAACTCGAATTGCAAGATTTGACTTTTACAATCAACTACCGGAACAAGTGAGTAACACAGTTTGTCGGGACGCCTCCCTTTGTTAGGTATTGCTCTGCCCAGTTGGTAACATGACTGCCTAGGTACAAAGGGGGTTGCAGAGAGAGACGTCTCGAAATGTGTTGTGAATGCTTGGTTATACACTTACCCTGGCCCTCCTAGCGTAGTCCGATTGTCCGTGTTGTACGACCGTTTGCTTTCGGTCCCTATCGCGATCAGTACCTCCGTAAGGACCGCCTCTTTCGTTGATGCCCGCTGTTGTTCCCCAATACTTCGCGCTTTCTGTAATGTAAGTGGCAACGGGCAGGTCTCGTCGCCAGACGAGACCCACCAGGGCGTTGACCTCCTCGGCGTCGGGCCGAGGAAACCAAACAGTGAACACGAATATTACGTTAGAGCAGGAATGGTTCCATCGCTAGCTTATTGGGTCCTAAAGACCAACTGTGAAAGATCCCGTCGGATCAACTATGACGCTATTCCCCTTGGAATAGCTAACTCTTGAGACTGTAAATGGATCCCATTTGATCAACTGTAATGCGACTTCCCACGAAGCCGCGTGCTCAAGAGCCTGTAAATGGTGGGTAACCCACCAACTATGAGGTAGGATGGAAACATTCCCAATGTATTCCCATGATGGGTAATCTTAAAGACTATGCCACTTACTTGAGGAATACAGCGTGAGGCATCAACCAGCACGGCTCGATGCCACCTGCCCAGACGCACAAATGAAAATGGCGCCGGCTGCGGAATCCCCATGCGAGAAATTTGAGGTACCACAGACAATCGACTACGCTTTTAATAAGAGATGTAAATTGGTTAACTAGTCTATGGTAAAAGTAATGATCATAGTGAACTCACCACAGATTTATAAGCGTCGGGTTCCGAGTTCCGGCTTTGTGAGACGTGATGTCACTGAGGTTAATATTTAGGTGGTTTAGATTATTGATTATTATTTACATTTATGTCACAATTTATAGATTCGCGACGATTGTCGCGACACTCCCCAACAACGGAAGTTACAATAAGACGATTAGATTTTGTGTCCACTCTCTAATCTTCTCGAGAGCTCTAACGGCCGCTTCTCTCTTAGGCCTCGGCTCCTTGGAAGGAAGGTCCTTTCCACTCTCATGAGGAATCTCTTCCGATAGAGTTTGATTTTCTGGTATCGTTTCATTGTTGGGTTGTACAGCGTGATTACTCTCCTCGTCAAGTGTGTCAGTTCCATTGTCAGGAGTCTCACTGACTTCTCTGGAGGTCCTTTCCTGGACTTCATCAATTACGTAAGCAGAAGGTATATGATAGTAATCCGGTCTAGGCTTGTCAGCTAAAGCATTGTTTTCTTGTCCATCCATCTCCAGAGGATACAGATGAGAAATGGATCTAACGAATTCGGTATCTCCCACCTTTACTGTAGCTGTTCTACTAAATCCATCCTTTCCTTTTATAAGTTTTGTTATTTTCCCAACTCGCCAGCTTTCCCGATTATGATGATCTCCTTTTATTTGGACTATTTGTCCTTCTTGGGGTTCGAGCTTCGAAGTAACTCTCGGCTCCTTATGTGAGTGTTGATATCTCTCTCGAAGGCTGAGAAGGTAGCGATTCGAGAACATCTCCTTAAATTTGTCTTGGATCTTAAGAGCTCTTTTCCAACCTTTAACTAACTCCCTCTTCGTAACAGTGCCTTGTATTAAAGGTTCTTCCCGAGTAGCTTCAGTTGCTATACACCTTCCCACAGTTAAGAAATCCGCCGGTCTCAATATATGATCCACTTCAGAGTCTATGCAAGTGAGTGGACGCGTGTTTACCACGGCTTCAATTTCCTTCATGACTGTAGATAGTTCGCCGTCTCTCAGACAGTGTTTCTGTAATGTTCTCTTCATACAGTTCTTCACGATACCTATTAGTCGCTCATAAAAACCGCCAAACCATGGTGCCAGTGCGGGAATAAATCTCCAGCGAACTTTGTTTTCGATGCAATACGGTTGTGCTAAGACTTCTGACAGTAATTTAAATTGTGACGCATTATCCGACGTAATGAGCGTCGGTAACCCCCTGGTAGCTGCCATTCTTCTCAAGGCTTGAAGGCTTTCTCCAGCTGAAAGGTCTCGCACGACTTCTAAATGTATGGCTCTTGTTGCTAGACACGTGAACAAACAAATCCATCTTTTCTCTAACCCATTTCCATTGCTAACCAAAACTGGTCCGAGATAATCAATTCCCGTGAAGGTGAAAGGTGAGCTGTAATTAACTCTTTCAGGTGGTAATGCGGGTGTAGGTGGTAACTTGTACGGTCCTCCGCCATGTTTGACACACGTCGAACATTTCTTTATCACTTTTTGTACCTGACGTTTGCCTTGTAAAATCCAGTATGTTTCGCGAATAATACTCAACGTATGATTGACGCCTACGTGATAATTTTTGTTGTGTGTCTCCGTGATTATTCTATTAGTTAACTCAGAATCTTTAGGTAATAGAATAGGATATCTTTTATCGAAAGACCAGTCTGTATTTCTCATCCTTCCTTTACATCTTAGTATGCCATCGATATCGAGAAATAATCCTAAGTTTCGGCTCAAGTTCGTTTCTATCCCTTTTATTTCATCTCTGAAGTGCTCCTCTTGTAATTTCTTTATTTCATCTAAATGAGTCTCTTCTAGGTGTTCCTTTTCCTTTTCATTTATTTTATTTTGATTATTAATTTTATCCGATCTTCTATCATGACTTGCAAAACTTATTTCATCCATTTCAACTTCATTATCTTCTACTTCGTTCGGAAGATCCTCCCCCGCCAAAAGGGAATTGACTTTTGTCGTTTCTTGCATCCATGTATGAGATGTTTGCAACAAGTATTGAGGTCCAGCTAACCATTTAGCTCTGTCTTCACGGGTGCTGGACGGTCTTGTTGCTACGTCTGCTGGGTTTAGCTCTGTGGGAATATATCTTATAACCAATTCCTTATTCCGTTTAATTTCCTGAACTCTCCTTGCTACGAATCGTGGTAGGAGTTTAGAAGATTTACACCACTCGATTACAATCCGACTATCGGTCCAAAGAAATTGATTTGTCACTGTTGCGGGAATGAAATTGCGGATGAATCTTATAAGACGACTCCCAATCAATACCCCAAGTAGTTCTAACCGGGGAATCTTTAAACTGTCTTGATCCTTTATAGGGATAAGTCGAGATTTTCCAATGATGAAACTAATTTTGCCCTCGTTCACTATGTATACTGCAGCGGCATAAGCTTTAAGAGATGCATCTGTAAAGCAATGTAGTTGAACGGTGTTATCTTGTGTAGCCGTCATATAACATCTAGGTATCGATATTTCCTTGATTTCGTCTAACTGTCTACGTATTTTAGACCACTCTTCCTTCATTGGTTCTGAAAATACAGTGTCCCATTTAACTTTGCTTCTCCATAGTTCTTGTAAAAATAATTTCGCGGGTAGTATGTATGGTGCAACAAATCCACACGGATCATAAATTGAGGCAATCACTTTTAATACTTCTCGTTTAGTGTCCGCATTAGAATCGACTTTATATCTCAGTTGAAGTATATCATCTTTCAAGTCCCATTCGAGACCCAATATCTTAACACGTTCGGAATTTGATGTGTCTGAAATTTGTGACATAAACTCGTCAGAATTCGAACTCCACTCTCTCAAGTTCATAGACATCTGTCCGAATGCTTCTTTGGAGTCCTGATATAATTCTAAAGCTTCTGTAACAGATGGACTGCCGGTTACTAGGTTATCCACATATATATTATTGGCAAGATCTTTAACACTTGGTTTGTCATTATTCGATAGATGAAGTTTAATCGTGGCGTTTAATAAGAATGGGCTGCTAATAATTCCGAATGGTACACGACAGAATCTCATGTAAACGATGTTATCTTCAGTTGGTGGTTTATTAATATCATTAATCCACAAGAAACGCGTTACATCTCGATCTTTATCATGAAGTGCAATTTGTAAAAAAGCCTTTTCTACGTCCGCTGACAATGCGATTTGGTGATATCTAAATTTTACTAACAATCCCGTTAAATCTTCTAACATCATTGGACCACAATACAAACATTCGTTCAGACTTTTGTCATCAGCCTTTGTTTTAGCCGAGGCATCATACACTATTCTAATAGCATTATCTCTTTGATGAACACAATGATGTGGTAGGTAATGAATTGGATGTTTTTCGTTATTGGTATGTTTCGATACTAGCTCTATTACTCCTTTACTAATTTGTTCCCTTAAAATTTTATCATATTCCACTAAAGTATCTGAATCTAGACGGTTAAGTAATGAGACTAATCTGCCAAAGGATAATCCAAAGTTGGTCGATAAAGATGGAGGATATTCTATCCACGGCCAGGATACAGTATATCTATTGTCGACAACTTCAGTAGTTTCATTAAAGGTTTTAACTGCTTCTTCATCGGCACTAATCTTAGGTGAGTCAGTGATACCTATGGATTCCAAGTCCCACAGTGATCTTATGTTCCCGTGATCTAAAGGTAAATCTGGTTTATTCAGTTTCGTCTCTCCACAAGACAGAAAGTAAGTAACTACAGACAATTCGTCCACTGGTTCTGAATTGGTCTCTCCTGATAGTATCCATCCTAGATTAGAATCTACTATGTACAAATTTTCTCTGATCTTTATTTTCTCCGTATTCATTATATTATGGTAATAGTCGTTTCCAATCAAAATATCAACCTTCGATGATAATGATCCATCATCGGCTAAAATACCTTTATTCTTCCAATGTCCTAATTCTACGTCAGGATATGGTACGCATTGCGAGATATGAGGCACGACATTAGCGTAAAGTAGTAATGTTTTATTGGTCCTAGTGCGGAGCTCTAATTTCACTATGGGGCTATCTATTATCTGAGGAGTTCTTGAACCAAAGGTAAATATAGAGAGCCTACTTTCTTCCTCAACTGGAAGGTTCAATCGTTTCGCCACTGATTGGGTTATGTAAGTACGTTGACTTCCAGAATCCAGTAATGCTCGACATTTTACTTCTACGCGGTTATCTCCTACATTCCGGGCGTTAACAATCGCTGTCTGAAGTATAGTAGTAGCCCGTGCGTTTAGTTGCATCAATGCATTAGTTTGTTCAATTTCCTCTGAGAAAGTTTTAGGACAGAGCGCTCGATTGTGTGAGCCACTCTCCTTGCAGTGAAAACAACTAAATTTTCCTCTACACCTTTTTATGGTGTGCCCTTTGCGAAAGCATCCGTAACATCGGCTACCCAATCTGTCCCTTCTTTCCTTTAATGTTTTGAAGGTTTTGCATTGATCATTAAAGTGATTCTCTCGACAGAAAATGCATTGTAATTTCCTACTCTTGGGATTTTGCCTTTCTTCGTTTCTACTTTGATCTGTTGATTTCCTTTTGAATCGTTTCTTAAAATCCACTTCATGACCTTGAGGTAATTCTCGATCCTTATTCAGGAATCTCCTTCCTGGTTTCTTTATAAAATTTCCTCTATGATTCTGTGTTGGCTTCCTTGCCTTTCCTTTCCTATTGTTATCGAACGCATTCACCTGTAATGCTTGTGTAGTATAACTTTCTTCCGCTTTTCCTTGAACAACCCGATCGGCATCCTCTCTAGCAGTAACAATAATCTCTAAGCATTTGCGTATCTCCTCGATGGATTCGGTACTTATTTCCATTTTCATTTCGTAAATAATTTCCTTCGGGAACTTCTCCATAATCAGGAAACGTAGATGGTTATGGTTTATGTCCTCGCCTAGCGACTTGAGCACTCTCAGGTGTCGTTCAATTTCGTTGAGAGTATGTCTCACCTCTGCAATGTTCATCGCCGTTGAAGCTTTCACTCGATATAGCGCTGAGTAGTGTGCATCGATTATATGATTCTCCTTTCCATATCTGTTTTTTAATGTCGCCAACGCTATTTCGTAATTTTTGTTTGTTGTCTCCAGCCCCTCTATGACTTTCTTCGCTTCGCCCTTTAATGATGCCTTTAAATATAGTAACTTATCAACGTCCGTTAGGTTTCTCTTAGAATAGAGAAAGAAAAAGAGAGAAAGTGGAAATTTTCAATTTGAATTGAAGGGAAATAAAGAAATCCTTCCTTTTCCATTATTCTCCATTTTTATTTAATTTTATTTAGTAAGTACATCAACTGAACTGTTCATAGGTTAATATGTTGAATTGGTGACCGAGACCTTCTTTTAATTTCAGTTTAATAATAAAAAACAGAAATTTATTTATTTATTTATTTTAAGCTTCGCTATATCTGTTGGATGTGCCACATTAAGGTCATATGGTTTAAATATCTATGGTAACCCTCGTTTTCTAAATTTAATTCATTCGTTAAATTCATTTATTAAATTAATTGTATGAATTTTCGATGACTTGGTATAACAAAAATTATGTATCATTGTTGTTGTAAAACAAAGTTAATTAGTAGATTTATATTGATTATGTGGTTTATTTTACTAATTCACACCCAACCAGTGTGGTGGACTACGGCCTAACCCTGATCACTCCGAAAGGAAACTCATGCTCAGTAGTGAGCCAGCTATGGGTTTATCACAAGGTTTTAGTTTATTAAATTTCATTATTTTTTATTGACCTCACAAATAAAGTTAGTTAGTCCATGAGTCAATTTCAAATTTTCAAATTTCATTTCCAAATTTCATAGTCCGGCCCTGTTCTCTTAGTGTGTCAACGACTCTACTAATAATTATTCTTGCATAGGGTCTTAAGCCAAGGTAGGCATTAACTTCTCTTTTATGTCTCTATGACTTGCGCAACACCACTATTAATAACTATATATAATAGTAGATTCATTCGACTATTCATAAGCACTTGTAAAAAGTCCATTTGAACAAAAAAAAACATTTGAATCTGAATAACCACCAGTAACATTGTAAAGTAATCATTGTGTTGTTTCACCGAGGCTAGACAGTGCTTTTATGCCTCTATGATCTGCGCAAAACCACTAGTAATATCCATACACAACAACCATTAGTAACATTGTAAAGTGACTATTGTGTTATTTCACCGAGGCTAGACAGTGCTTTTATGCCTCTATGATCTGCGCAAAACCACTAGTAATATCTATACACAACAACCACTAGTAACATTGTAAAGTGACTATTGTGTTACTTCACCGAGGCTAGACAGTGCTTTTATGCCTCTATGATCTGCGCAAAACCACTAGTAATATCTATACACAACAACCACTAGTACTAGCATGTTAGAAAGGTCTTGTCTATCCTTCCGATAAGACACATAAATTGTAATAGAATAAAATATTTCTATTCAAATAAACTTTTACAAACGCTTCCCGTTCTTTATGCACCGTACTAACATCTATTTCTCCTATATAATTCACTTTATTAAATATTATCTCAGCTCTAATATTCAGTCATTCTGATTGCAGAGCGTATGGAAACATACACTCACGTTGTAACCGACCGGTACGAACACTCAACGACATAATGATTAATGTTAAAGTTGTATTTTCAAGTCAGGATATTTAACCATGATAGTAGGTCCAACATACTTGCTTTGGTAAAGGTCAGTGACTCTATTTTACTCTTGCAATCACCTGTACCTAATACTCTAGGTATTGATCATGGCTAATATTTATGTTACTTCACTATTTCATTCATATACCTGTTAAATGTAAGTTCACCTTAGGCACGGATACCCTTCATAACTGTCATACAAAAATAATTCTGATTGGTGTAGGTAAAACACTACAAAAATAATAAATATAGCGGTAGGTGCAAGAAGTTACATATTTTAAATTCAATTTTCTTTCTTCATAGATACTGAACCCTAAAACACTTTTAAATTCACCCATATTCAACACTAAATTTAATAAACAAAGCACAAAAAGTCTAATAAAGCTTTAATCTGTTAGAATGCTCATATGAACTCAAACTTTTGATTCAATCTATTTAGTAATACTTAAATCAGTGGAGTCATAATAATTATTCAACAAAGAAATTCAAAATTTATCCCATTTTATCATAAATTACTATAATGACTCACAACATTGTTAATAGCACTCTAAGTTATTGAGTTTTATAAACCTTTGAAAACAAAAGAAGAAAATGTAGGTAGGTAGGTAAGTATTCTATTTATAGACTTTCTTTTTATAATAAATGGTAGGTATGCACTCTTCACTGCTCACTATAATATAGGTACTTTGATAATGTATGGTACTAACATGTCGAGACATGTCTGACTTGGGCCAATGTATAACAACATTCACAACTCTTTTACATAACACCCCTTTTCTTTTATTTCATGATTTTAGGTATCTTATTGAAAGTTTATTTATCAATTTATCAAATCCCAGCACCTCCACCATGTCGGGACGCCTCCCTTTGTTAGGTATTGCTCTGCCCAGTTGGTAACATGACTGCCTAGGTACAAAGGGGGTTGCAGAGAGAGACGTCTCGAAATGTGTTGTGAATGCTTGGTTATACACTTACCCTGGCCCTCCTAGCGTAGTCCGATTGTCCGTGTTGTACGACCGTTTGCTTTCGGTCCCTATCGCGATCAGTACCTCCGTAAGGACCGCCTCTTTCGTTGATGCCCGCTGTTGTTCCCCAATACTTCGCGCTTTCTGTAATGTAAGTGGCAACGGGCAGGTCTCGTCGCCAGACGAGACCCACCAGGGCGTTGACCTCCTCGGCGTCGGGCCGAGGAAACCAAACAGTGAACACGAATATTACGTTAGAGCAGGAATGGTTCCATCGCTAGCTTATTGGGTCCTAAAGACCAACTGTGAAAGATCCCGTCGGATCAACTATGACGCTATTCCCCTTGGAATAGCTAACTCTTGAGACTGTAAATGGATCCCATTTGATCAACTGTAATGCGACTTCCCACGAAGCCGCGTGCTCAAGAGCCTGTAAATGGTGGGTAACCCACCAACTATGAGGTAGGATGGAAACATTCCCAATGTATTCCCATGATGGGTAATCTTAAAGACTATGCCACTTACTTGAGGAATACAGCGTGAGGCATCAACCAGCACGGCTCGATGCCACCTGCCCAGACGCACAAATGAAAATGGCGCCGGCTGCGGAATCCCCATGCGAGAAATTTGAGGTACCACAGACAATCGACTACGCTTTTAATAAGAGATGTAAATTGGTTAACTAGTCTATGGTAAAAGTAATGATCATAGTGAACTCACCACAGATTTATAAGCGTCGGGTTCCGAGTTCCGGCTTTGTGAGACGTGATGTCACTGAGGTTAATATTTAGGTGGTTTAGATTATTGATTATTATTTACATTTATGTCACAATTTATAGATTCGCGACGATTGTCGCGACACAGTTTGGTATAAAAATGATAAATAAAATACCGTGATACTTTTTGCATATATTATATTCATTTTTGTCAGAATGGCCAATTGGTCGACCAATTTCCATTTTAATAGGCGGTTGGAATTACATGCGATATTTAAAGTGCAAATTAGAATCTGCTATAATAGATGGAAAACTGATTTTACATTAGTGCTGAAAATTCAGTGACGTGCCCAGTATCAATATTAACAGTTGCCGTTTTAGCAATGAAGTTAATTTTACTAATTCAGGAATTTGTACATTGTAATTTGCGCAAAATTTGAAACATTTAAATATACTAATTATTACAGTAAATACTTATTAAGAAACAATATTAGGTACTAGAAGATGCCCGCGACTTCGTCTCGGCTTTTTTGATTCCCGTGGGAACTCTTTAATTTTCCGCGATCAAAAGTAGCCCATGTCCTTTCACAGCCCATCTTTTCAACCAATTTTGGTGAAATTTGGCATAGAGATAGTTTGTATCCCGGGGAAGGACATAGGCTTTATCCCGAAAAATTTGAGAGTTCCCGCGGAAATCAAAAACCTAAATCCACGCAGACGAAGTCACAGGCATCATCTAGTTTAATATGTTTTAAGGGACCGGCGACCACCGCTCGCAACTTCTATTCGAACCGCAAATATAAATTTGCCGGTATATTGCTATCCCTATTTGGCTGAAGACACCTGATCGCGTGCAAGCGCGATAGCAATATGAGCGTACAGAATTTGTTATACATTTAGTCTTGTTCCGTGAATACCAAAAATGATGAATGAAAAATTGTTGTGTTTTTAACTTCGTGTTGTTATTCTGTAACTTGACAATATAGGCTATGTTCCTGATCAATTAGTACGTGAGATATCGTTGGTTTTAATATGAAACAAATAAGGAGAAAACATGTCGTTTATGTCGCAAAAACATGCAAAATGCAATGTGCTTACATTTAATTTTGGGAAAGTATTTTGGAAAAATAATTATCCAGGGACCTAGATAAATACAAGTTCAATCTTAATAATCGCATAATATGGAGGAAATATGCTCGAATTACTAATTATTTTGGTATTACGTTTGTATGAGCAATTAGCCCTCCGCTGGCGCCTTAACACGTAGCGTTTACTCTACACGTACTCTATAAAGTTACGTGTTTATGTTTACCTTATAAGTTTAATAGAAATGCAAGGGCGTGTGTTTTATCTCGAAAGAGAGGCTTCCTATCCAAATCCGAGTGGATAAATTCGTGTGTAAAAGCTAGCATGGCTATAAACGATACTTCTTATATATTTTTCAAGCTGGTTTAAGCTTAAATGTACATGTTTAATTAAAGTTTATTTGTAAATCACTATTCTCTACGTAAAGTCGAAGAGGTGGTTTAAACAGGTGGTCCCAAATTATTTAATTGAACGATAACAGCCGCAAGTTACAGCCTGTTTATGTAATTCTCAATTACTATAAGACCTTCCTCTGACGATTAGCCAGTTGAAATAGCTTTACGATTCGTAGTTCCATTAAAATTCACATAAGTTAGGCTAAACAATGTTATTATAACATTTTGAAGGTATGTATTTAACTTTGAATAGTTCTAAATGTAATAAAGCGTACCCGTAATATGTTTGTAAGTTGAATTCGTACTAAAACTAAACAGAAAAACAAGAATTACTAAACGAACACTAAATAATCAGATGCCTCTAAATCCTATACTTTCCTATTTACTTATAATAATGTTCAGAATTTTATACTGAATCATTGACATCAACTTATAGCTTGAGATAGGATATAGAAAAAAAGATGATCATGATGTTTTTGAAGTGAAACTTCTTTAGAATCGTTCTGATTTGAAAATTCAACGAAACGAAAAAACGACACCAAAAAGAGACAAACAGATTCATAAATAGGATTTAGTCTGCGAGAGAATGAGATATGATACGAGATAGTTATATTTATCGCATTCTCTCGTAGGCTACTTTTCTGAAGTTTCACTTCTGCCATACGTGAATTGCACACACACACTTTTTTTGTTTAACGTAGACCTCCACTAAGAAATAATCAGATTTTTTTTTATGAACTAAACAGCATGTATCCAATAGAGTTCAACGGGTCGCCAATTATAATACGTAGTAAGTGGTGCTTGAAGAACCGATATGGTTTATTGTCCTACTAGCTGATGCTCACGACTTCGTCCGCGTGGTTTAAGTTTTTTGATTCCCACGGGAACTCCTTAATTTTCCGGGATAAAATGTAGCCCATGTCACTCTCCAGCTCCTCAGCTATACCCATGCCAAAAATCACGCCGATCCGTTGCTCCGTTGCGGCGTGATTGAAGGACAAACCAACAAACCAATAAACCAACAAACCAACAAACAAACACACTTTCGCATTTATAATATTAGTATGATAGAGCTGAAATAGCGCTACCCTATAGGCAAAGACGTGTCTCCGAGCAAGCCGATATGGGGTTTAATTTAAAACTAGTCTTTCTAATTTAGCCGGCTCGAACTGAGTCATCAAAAACTACTAGGTGAAAATATCGTAGTCAAGGGTTTACGTGTCATCGATTAAAAAATTAACAATATATTTTTGTGGTCCAATTTCAATGGTCCAAATTTCTTAAAGTCAAATATTGAAATTACCTGCTACAAGAAGCAATAGGCATTTTACTGACACCAATAGGCTCTTACTCCGATTATGTTCCAAGAATGTGTTCGCATCGCTGAAACGACGCGCTTTTACGCCGTAACTGAATTATCGCTCTCTCATAAGGGAGCAGGAGCAACTGATCGCACCAATTGTAAAGGTGTAAAATTTGATGACGCCGCCGTTTGCAAATCGATTAGGGTAACTCTACAATATGGTACACATGCGACAAAACGTTACTTGCTTTTGGACTGAGAGCTTGTACTCGTATGCCTGGGTGTTTAACTAGTTTGCTTTTGAGTAAGCATGTATAGTCCGCGCGCGAGCTCCGAGGAATCCTATGGAATGTTAAAGTAATGACCTAGAGTTGTTTAAAGTACAAAACAATACTGCTATCGCAAAATTACACGCGTCAAGCTCGAAACTAGTACTGGGAGCGAGCTGGATAAGGAGCGACGATCGGGGGTGGCGTACAGCCGTCGCTTTCAGACCCCGATTCCTCGGAGCTCGTGCGCGGACTGTACATTACCGTACCTTCGTATAAAACGACTGAACCGTTTTGATTTTATTCCATTAGGTGACTAGCTAGTAGCTACCATCACTTCAATGAATTTTAATTCTCACCGCCTAACCTAGACTAAGCAGGGGTATGGTTTTCGTGGGTTAAAAAAACCATTTGTATTTCTTTTTAAAAATAAATTAGGTATTTATTGACGTTATATTGTGCAGATATAATAGATAATTATGTTCTACTTCTACGCACTAGGTGACACTGTAACGTGTTAACACATAATAGGCTAGGTGTCCTCAAGCAGGTGTTTACTGCTTAGTAACACCACGATGTTTGCATAGATACATACATTGATATTATTTCCATTTTAAATGATATTTATATAATAATTTTAATATAGATAATGTTTTCACCAGTTATTGCGTGGCCGGTGGCATGGATGTTGAATATTGTAAAAATATTTAAATCTAATTTAAAGTCACTGTAAAAATTAAATTGTTACAATATTATTTTTTTAATGAGCGCGATGTTCTCCGTGTATAAAAGATGATGATGCACTGAACATTTTTTTGGACCATAAATAAACAAATAAAATTAATACAACCGAATTGAGAACCTCCTCTTTTTTTAGTTGGTTGAATATATATTTATTACTCTCATAATGAATATTTTTATACCGAAAAATTGTGTCATTATTGCCGCAAAGATGTGGTCCACCTAATATAATAAATCGTTAGTCTGCAGTTGACGTGTTACATTGGCAATACTGCAAGGAACAATAAACATGGATTTGGATCACGCTATGTATCGGTTCGCAAGTGGCCATGTATTCTCAAACACTCACCGAGCTGGATTAGCCTTACTCAATCCTATCGTAGGTACATTCACCGTCGCGTCGTGAGTATATTATAATTAATCGAATATATTATAATTAATTAGTCTGTCTGTCCGTCCGTATGTCACAGCCACTTTTTTCCGAAACTATAAGAATTATACTGTTGAAACTTGGTAAGTAGATGTATTCTGTGAACTGCATTAAGATTTTCACACAAAAATAGAAAAAAAACAATAAATTATGGGGGTTCCCCATACTTAGAACTGAAACTCAAAATATTTTTTTTCATCAAACCCAATCGTGTTGGGTATCTATGGGTAGGTCTTCAAAAATGATATTGAGGTTTCTAATGTGACTTATTTCTAAACTGAACAGTTTGCGCGAGAGACACTTCCAAAGTGGTAAAATGTGTGTGTGTGTCCCCCCCCCCCCCCTGTAACTTCTAAAATAAGAGAAAAAAATATATGATGTACATTACCATGCAAACTTCCACCGAAAATTGGTTTGAACGAGATCTTGTAAGTAGTTTTTTTTTAATAATTTAAAACTAACTACAGGTTTGTACGGAACCCTCGGTGGAGTCAGACTCGCACTTGGCCGGTTTTTTTTCAAATGTTACATCAAAATACGTCATATATGAAAGTTACGATTATATACTAGTTATTATTTCACTTCGATACTTGTAGTATTTCACTGCAGAAGTTATGACAGAAGATTAATTCACACTTTACTGAAATTGCGTGATGAGTTTTTAGTGAAATTAAGGGCGCCCAAGGTTTATTACGAATTATTTGGTTTTCTAACAATTTTATAACTAAACACCACTCGATGTCCGTGATTAATACCTCATTTTTTTATTTATTAAACCCTTTATGTTCAAAAGTTCTGAAAATTTTGTACAAAATCCATCACCAACCCGACCGATGCCCGCGACTTCGTCCGCGTGCAATTGAGGTTTTTCGGTTCCCGCGGGAACTCTTTAATTTTCTGGGATACAAAGTAGCCTATGTGCTATTCCAGACTATAATCTATCTCTGTGCCAAATTTCATCCAGATCCGTTCAGCCGTTGGAGCGTGATTGAGTAACAAACATCCATACATCCATACATCCATACATCCATACATCCATACATCCATACATCCATACATCCATACATCCATACATCCATACATCCATACATCCAACCAAACTTTCGCATTTATAATATTTATTTGATCAGATACTTCTTTTTTATTCAAATAAATGGTAGAAAAATATAATTTAGCATGTAGTGGAATATAAAAAAGCAGCTCTGCCCCATTCACGCTATCTTTGGGTTTTGGACTCCTTATATTATATAAAAGTTTATACGTGTATGTTTAAACGAGCAAATAAGATCTCATATAAAATCTGGAAATTCAACTCGAATGGCTGTTGAATCCGAAGCTAAATTTGCATTAAATCCATTTATGGCGATTATACATTCGGAATAGTCCATAGCCGTATTCCGTTAGCAATAGATATCGCAACGCACAATACATGTCGATTTGGATTACGCTATCAGCTCGCCCCGTTTCTAAGTGGATATGTAGCCTCAAATAGGCACTTACCGATGCCGCAATGAGATGCTTCACACTTCCTTAGTCCGATTTTACTATCACTGCCATTGAGATAAAGACCAGAGAGATGCAGATCTTATACATTACGCATTTTAAAGAAGTAATCTTCAAAATTATACTAGATACAATAATTATTTTTCTATGATTCAGATATAAGTTAACCCTTGACTTTCTGATAAAAAAGAAAATAAAATCTAAGTGTGAGATCTATAGACCGAACTTTGACTTTGCTTAGACTTAAGACATGGTTAAAACGAGACAGATTTATGGTACTCACATAAGTCCATCTCATTTTAACTCTAAGTAAAGTCTGAGCCAAGTCAAAGTACGCTCTAAAGATCTCAGCTTAAGACTAGAGCGGGCTATCCAGTAATCGGTACCTACGCGGTGTCGAACTGGAACGCTAAATATAGTGGCGGCACGGTTTTGCCACTAAAATCAACAGAGTATCCGTCTACAACAATAGCAACAGTCTACAAGCAATCGTCTTCTAAATTTATTTCGATCACCACTGTACCATACCAGTCATTTTAAAAATTCGTTGTATTATTTTAATATCATTAGTCATATTATGGTTACCTAGAAACCACGGCAGCTCCGCTTGTATGAAATTACCGGAAAAACCTTTCTTAGTGGGGTCTATAATATTCTGGTCGGATCCTATAATTGCATAACTTTCTGGATCCAAGTTTAAATTGTGCGTAGATATTTCCACCCGCACAATTTCACTTACTTCTACAACGCTGATACGACGTGCATTTTCATTTGTTATTGAATTACTCACTCAGAGGAAGGTGATCAGCATTGTTTACGGCAACATTAAAATTTGACGACGCTGTATCTTTGCGAATTACTCCAGATTCAATCTATACAAAGTAGAAATAAAATGTACTTTTCGTACAAGAAGTACCTACATACTCGATTCCCGGCCACACTAGGTCCTGCTAGAAACTTATACTTTCTTTGTTTTTGATTCACAAATAATAATTTTAATTGAAAAATTCAAAATTATTACAATTATTGAAATAACACGTTTTGTAAGCAATTATACCTATACCAAAAAAACTTTCTTTAATTTGGAATTTCTTTAAAGTCCACTTACAATTATTATTAATGAAGAATGTAATTAATGGAAGAATAGAGGGAAGAAATTAAGGGTAAAGAACGTTTGCTACATTTTCATTTCTCTTTACTAACCGACATTTCTGACTCCGTAAAAAAAATCCATGCACACTATAGTAAAGCAATTTTCACTCAATCCCTCTCGTAAACGAGTACAAACTTACACAGCACACGTGCGTCCGTATCAATAGTATAACAAATAGGCTGTTATTTCGTCAGAAATAACCCGAATCAAGTTTCAGTGCGAAGGCTTTTGTGTATGGCAGGTGAAAAAGTGAGAGGCTTGATTTATTCGTATACTGGCGCCGCCTATCGCCGCATGATTGAACGGAGAACGTGTTTATACATCGACCAAACCGTGAAATATGACAACTAAAATACTCTGTGGAGTCTCTCTATTTTTAATAGTTGCCGTCTCTACAGGCGGCGATCTTATAAAATGCGGGACCCGCCTTGACTTGAGTTTTAATATTAGAAATATTGAGCTGGTATGAATATAAAAATTGGATTTATGCCGTATTGCTCCTTGTATTGTTTCTTTGTATTCTTGTTGGCTGATTTTGTTTCTGTCAAACGCTTTCGAGCTGATATTTGCATGAGTTTTATGAATCAATAGATTTTATAAAAAAATACTATTCATAAAGATATCAGTCACTTCCATTTTCTGTTTTAATCGTAGTCGTTTTGATCACAGTCGTAAATTTAATATCACTGAGTAGCTACTGCAAATATTTTTCGAAGTCCACCACAAACAAAGAACGGGAAAATAGCATAACAAAGCCAAACGTCATAAACTATATGGACCATCAACACAGTAAAGTTCAATCCAAACTTGCCCTACGACATTCATGCGTGTGCAAGTAATAGGTACTTGCTATAATATGTGGCTGAGTGTCGACAGTCGATATTGACTTTGATAAACGATCTCGTCAGTGTCGCCCTACAAGGAGCTACGTCACTTACTTTGGTGCATTGCGGTTATATCTTACTACCTGTAATGTAAGGAGTTTGTTATTGATTGTTTTGGCAGCTATGTTTTATAAAGAAATAAAGGTGTCACTCAAGAATTTTACAATGGCGAACGAGGGTTAATAGATCAAATTTTAATTAAAATTATGGCTTTTTCGAATAAAATAGCGGAGTTTGAGGTGAGCGGGGGAAATTGGGAGGCATATTGCGAACGATTGGAAATGTTTTTTATCGCTCACGATATTAAGGAGAATTTGAAAGTGCCAACATTAATTTCCGTTGTTGGAGAGAAGGCGTATGAATTAATGGTAAATTTATGTAGTCCTGCCAAACCAGGAAGTAAAACATTTACTGATTTAGTCAAAATTGTTGGAGAACATTTGCAGCCTAAGCCGTCTATCTTAGCCGAACGATTCCGATTTAGAAAATGTCGACAAAAGGAGTCAACTCTTGTGTCACAATATGTAGCAGAGTTGCGCCAATTATCCCGGTTTTGTGATTTTGGAAGTAATTTGGATGAAAATATGAGGGATCAATTCGTATGTGGCTTACATAATGACCTCATACGTCAAAGACTTTTTGCGGAAGAGACATTAGATTTTGCTCGGGCGGTCAAGTTGGCCACGACTTTTGAAGCTGCGGAGCGGGACGCCCGTGCGGTGGAAGTCGGAGTAGCATGCAGCAAGGTTAAATCTCAATCGTTGACGAAGACGGGAGGAGTTGCGGGTGATGGTGCGGTCCATCGTTTTCAGCTTGTCGAGTGTGAACGCTGTGGGGATCGGCGGCACAATAAAGATAGTTGCCCATACAGATTTTTTGAGTGCAGCCGATGCCGTCAGATCGGGCATTTACGCCGACGCTGTCCTGACGAAACCCGAGCACAGACTGCGAGGCAAAATGTGGTACGCGGCTATAATAATAGGGCACGGCGTGGTGGCGCGGGGCGCGGCACCGTAGTGCGTTGGGGAACGGCGGCAGCGCGCGGAGGGCGCGGTGCGGGCAGTTCGATGACTTACACGGCGGGCACCAACCATTTGCTAGACGAGGACTCGTTTCATGAGGAGTCGGGCTCATCTGAGGTCATCGAAGAAGATGAACCGATTTATCAGATGTCTTTGAGGGATTACAGACCGGTTAGCATAGTAGTGTTACTAGACAATAAGCCTTTGACTATGGAGATTGACACTGGTTCTGCTTTGTCATGTATAAGTAAGCAAACATATGTAAACAAATTTAAGTATATATCATTAAGATCATGTCGATTAACATTATCTTTTTATGACGGGACGAAAATAAGGCCTTTAGGGTATATTCCGATAGAGGTGAAGTATAAAGATAGCATTAAAATATTAAATTTGTATGTTATCGACAATGGAACGACATCATTATTAGGGCGGCAATGGTTAGCCGAATTAAATATTGAAATACCCAAGTGCAAGGTTAATAATTTGCAACTTCCCGGATCTACAAAGAATGATGCAGAGGAAATATTTTCCAGATTTGCTGAATTAGTGTCGGGTGGACTGGGGCGTTTCACAGGCGGACGCGCTCGTTTGCACGTGCGGGCGGGCGCCGTGCCGGTGTTCTGTCGCGCGCGGCCCCTCGCATACGCGCTCCGGGAGCGAGTCGACGCCGAGCTGGACGCGATGCTGCGCGCCGGCGTCATCGAGCCTGTCGACACGTCGGACTGGGCTACCCCGTTGGTTATTGTTAACAAACCGGACGGCGCCATACGAATATGCGCCGATTATAAAACCACATTAAATCGTTTTTTGTCTGTCGATAAGTATCCAGTTCCAAAAATAGAGGATCTTTTGGCAAATTTAAATGGGTGTAGGTATTTTAGTAAAATTGATTTATCCCAAGCGTATAATCAAATCGAGTTGGATCAAGGTTCAAAAGATTTCACTGTTATAAATACTCATAGAGGACTATTCCGTTATAACAGACTAGTTTTTGGGTTAGCTTCGAGTCCTGGCATTTTTCAGAGAATTATGATTAATTTGTTCAAGGATATCCCAAATGTTGTAACTTTTTTAGATGATATCTTAATTGCCAACTCATCGCTCGATGAACACAAGGTTACATTAAATAGGGTGCTAACTAGACTTAAAGATTCCGGTTTTAAAATTAAAAAAGAGAAGTGTGTATTTTTCGAAAGTCGAGTTACTTATTTGGGTTATGTAATAGAGGATAATGGTATTCGGGCGGATCCAACTAAAATAAGTCCTATTCTAAACTTAGCGGAGCCGAAAGACATTTCTGAATTAAGATCATTTTTGGGGATGGTTAATTTTTACGGTCGTTTTATTAGGAATTTAAGTGGTCATCTTTCACCGTTACATAAATTATTAAAGAAAGGCCATGCGTGGTTCTGGGGTGAAGAGGAAAGAGCTTCATTCGTTAAGATCAAAAAGTTGTTATCAAGCTCTGAAGTTTTGGCACATTATGACGTAAATCAGCCGGCTATCTTGACTTGCGACGCGAGCGCGCACGGGCTCGGTGCGGTACTGGCGCAGCGTGATTCCGGTGGGAGTGAGCGGCCAGTGGCATACGTGTCTAGAGCACTCACGCCTGCGGAAAGGAATTATAGTCAGATTCAAAAGGAGGCTCTGGCAATTATTTTTGCTGTCAAGAAGTTTCACCAATATTTATATGGGCGACGGTTTACATTGCGAACGGATCACAAACCTTTGGTGAGTATTTTCGGAGCGGAATCGGGAATTCCGAACATGACAGCTAGCAGGCTTCAGAGGTGGGCCTTAATTTTATCAGCATATGACTTTTCAATAGAATATGTGAGCACGGATAAAAACACAGCTGATTGTTTATCTAGAATGATAACAGCGCATAGGGAAAACAATGAGTCTCAAATGATCGAATGTCCTGAGCAGACATATTTACATTTTGCTTCAGAGGCTTTATTGCTCGATTACAAAGAATTAAAAAAGTATACTAACCGAGATCCCATTATGGGACGAGTATTAAGTTACGTTCGGGACGGTTGGCCCGCTGAGGTAGAAATAAGAGAGTTGCAACCATTTTTTAATCGTAGAAAGGAATTATATAGTGAATTAGGTTGTCTTATGTGGGGCCATCGAGTAGTGGTGCCGGTTGAGTGCCGAGAGAAAGTGCTGAGGGAACTTCACGACACACACATGGGCATAGTGAAAACCAAGGCTTTAGCAAGAAGTTATGTGTGGTTTCCCGGCATAGATGAGGCGTTGGAGGCGATGTGCCGCGCGTGTGAAGTGTGCGCTGCGGTGGCGGACGCGCCGCCGGCGCACGCACCCCACATGTGGCCGTGGCCGGGTCGGCCGTGGACGAGGCTACACATAGATTTTTTGGGACCCATAGCTGGGCTTACTTATATGGTAGTAGTCGACTCCAGTTCAAAGTGGATCGAGGCTATTAAAATGGGCTCTATCACAGCTAGGGCTGTAATTAATAAGTTAAGAGAAATTTTTGCTAGATTTGGTCTCCCAAAGCAATTGGTCAGTGATAATTTTTCTTCGTTTCAAAGTGAAGAATTTGGAGCTTTTTTAAGTCAGAATGGTATTGAACAGATATTTTCTGCCCCATATCATCCTGCGTCTAATGGAGCGGCGGAAAACGCAGTAAAAATTTGTAAACGGGTCATAAAGAAAGCTTTAATACAGGGCGTGGACGTAGATACGGCGTTATGTCGTTTTCTTTTATTATATCGAAACACTGAGCACAGTACGACAGGGGAGAGTCCAGCCAAACTTTTGCAAGGCAGGTCGTTGCGCACGCGTTTAGATAAGTTAAAACCAGAACGGGAGGATTTAGTTCGATCTGCCCAGGCACGGCAACAAGTCGCTGCGGGAGGGGTAGAAAGGTCATTCGAGATAGGAAATAAGGTTTGGTATCGAAATTATAGGGAAGGTAATAAATGGTTAGGAGGGGAAATCATTGGAAAAAGTGGTAATACAAATTATAAAATACTTGCTATTGATGGAACTGAGATACATCGACATATCGATCAGATTAAAGAACGTTCGGAGGTTTGTTCAAATACTTCAGAGTCCGTTGAAGTTGTGGATAGGTCTTCAACGGGGCGGTCCAGGGGCGCAATGGTGGCGATGGCGTTGAGCTCGGCGTCCGAGGCGAGTCCGCCGGAGCGAGGCGAGGAGCCGGGCGCGTCAGCGTCTCATACGCCGGCGGGGGAAATAGAACCTAGTTCTCGGACCGAGGTTTCAGGCGAGTCACATTCTCGTGCAGCGGGGGAACCGGGGCCTAGTTCCCAGCCCGAAATTTCGTTACGAGTCGGGGAGCGTTGTGAGCCCGAGTCAGGGGGACCGGCACGGCAGGCCGTACAGCGTCGCGAGCTCGTGCGGAAGCGTTGGCCACCTAGGCGTTATGGCATTGACGATATATTTTATAATATTATTGTTTAGTGTTAAGTTGTTTAGTTTTAATTTGAATATATTGTAGTTGTTTTAGTTTTAATAGGTATTGTTAGTTAAGAGGGGAGGTGTAATGTAAGGAGTTTGTTATTGATTGTTTTGGCAGCTATGTTTTATAAAGAAATAAAGGTGTCACTCAAGAATTTTACACTACCCTACCCTTGTTTACACACTATCCGCGTAGTTTTTATGACTACTAACGTGATATTACGTCCAAAGAGTACTTAGGGTAGTCCTTTATTTGTATCATACAGTTTATTGCACATAAGCGGTGAATAGGGATTGTTGACTTTCTCTTAAAAGTAGCTATCTCAGAATTTCTCTGTGTAGTTCTAAGAAATATTGGATCCTTTCTCGATGTTCATTTCTGAAGGTGTCCTTCCATTACTCATAACTAACGACGTTCCGCCTCTTAGTTTTAGTACTGAGCTGATATATATTTTGTGCCCTTTTCTAAATGAAACTGTCTCAAGTTGGATATCTACTAAGTACTTCTACTGTTCCCTTTTCGCATTAAAATGTTGTATATTTCTACGAAAACTCATAAATCCCCAGAGGTGCTCTACTTTTTATCTATGCTAATATATTATTAAACTTATGTTTCGTTAGGCATTTTGGGATATGAATATTATCTAAATTGCCTTTTTTAACTAGATCTGATGATGATGAATTATGCAAACCGGAAGTTGTTTTTCTATACAATTTAGAATACAGATACAATTTACTTTTTAACTTATGGTATTATATACTGGCATGCCCCAGTTTCGTTTGAAAATTTTTCTTGTTGTGTATAGGTTTTCTCTTTACTTAACTCAACGTAAGGTGTTTAAATTTAGAGGCTTAAGAATTACCAGTTTATAATTTTATGCGTAAGGATGATTAATATTATGGGTAAATACTACTATCTCCTCACAGTCCGGCATAATCCTCATAATCTGTTTTAACACGGGAAGCATCTATCGCATTTAGGAAGCCTTTGTTAGATACAGATAACGGGGATGTCCCTGATGTTCGACAGATGCTCTCAGCCTCCACTGATAGCATTTACATAGTGCTTAAATCCATTTCAATAAACCTGATCATCATCAGCAGCTGCAAATATGATCGGCGACTTAATTGCTTCCATATAACAGGCATGTAGTAGAGATGTGATAATAATCTTTAAATTATATAAAATTCAAAGTCCTGACTGACTGAGTAACTGACTTATATTATATCAACGCACAGCCTAAACCGCTGGGGTTAGAAACTTGAAATTTTGACAGTAGGTTCCTTTTGTGACGTAAGCGCTCACTAAGGAAGGATTTTTCAATTCCACCCCTAAGGGAGTGGAATAAGGGTTGAAAGTTTGTATGAAGTTTGTCCGTCATTTCTCAAGGTATATCCATGAAACTTGGTATATGAGCTACCGGTTAAAAATTAAGAAATACATGTTTCACAGTTTTTGAAAATTCTACCCCCAAAGGGCTGAAATAGGGGAGTAAAGTTTGTAAAAAAGTCCTTAATTTTACAAGATATTTTTAAGTTTATTTTATTTTATTTTTAATTTTTATTTTTTTTATCTACGAAACTCGATATTTTGACTTTCGGTAAAAAATAAAGAAGCACGTGTGTCAAAATATTTAAAAATTTCACTCCCAAAGGGGTTAAATAGGGGTTGAAAATTTGAATGAAAGTCCATCGTTTTTCAAGTTACAGCCCTGTGACTTGGTATTTGAGATTCCGATTTAAAATTATGAAGTACGTATTCCACAGTTTTGAAATTTCTATCCCTAAGGACGTTAAATAGAGAGTTTGTCCTTCAATCACGCCGCAACAGAGCAACGGATCGATGTGATTTTTTGCATGGGTAGGTATAGTTGAGGATCTGGAGAGTGGCATAGGCTTCTTTTTATCTTGGAAATGAAGGAGTGCCTGTGGGAATTAAAAACGTATGCCACGCGAAGGAAGTCGCGGGCGTCCTCTAGTTTATCATAACAAAGCTATAACGACATTTAGGACTGCTGCAAACAAACCTATGTACCAAAATTTACACTTACTAGCTTTGATTATACCTAACTAGTTTATTCATTAAATACAGTGCTGTAGCTTTTATTAAGCATCTAACTGCTCGCAGCGGATAGGTCATGTTAAGAGTGTACCGTCAACCGTAAGTAACCTATCCAACTTATCCCATATAAGACACGTGTAATTTTCTTGGTGTACCTACTTTAAAATTAAGAATACACATTATTTTGCTTTGCATGTGCAGTTCTGGAAAAGTTTTAAATACCTTCAATCCCAAGTACATGAAAACTAAGAACACATAATATTATTTTGCTTTGCATGTCAT
Source organism: Erebia ligea (assembly GCA_917051295.2). Taxonomy (NCBI): domain Eukaryota; kingdom Metazoa; phylum Arthropoda; class Insecta; order Lepidoptera; family Nymphalidae; genus Erebia; species Erebia ligea. The sequence goes on along the minus strand of OU785223.1, from coordinate 14,202,603 downwards.
GCAGTTCTTAGATCATTCAAGTTAAACAATTGAAAATCAGAAGTTACTGTATTAAACCATTTTGAAAAAAATATTTTGTTTTCGGCTTTGATTAGGTCATAACAATGATGCCTAGTAAGTAATATAGTATATTCGTGTAGCAATCATGTTGCAGAACCTTTATGTTACTGGGAATAATACAATTAATGTAATAATACAATGTTAATGGGAATAATATAACGGAGAATAATCCTAATCTCTTTGAACATGAGAAGCATATAAACGCATTGAAGAGGCTTTTGTTAGGCATGGATATCCATGATATCCGACTGATGCACTCAGCTACTGCTGATAGTATTTGCATAATGCCTAAACCATTTCGACACACCTCGTCATCATCGCCGGCGTGATCTCGTTACGGAATTGAATATCTTCATAAGGTTAATGGTATCAAGTACGTCGAGAAAGGACTAAGGCGCTTGTGAGATATTGTTAGGCCTTACTGTGCAAACCTAACTTAACTTTGTACAACAATTAGCTGAGTTCAGGCCCTTATTGTCAATTATGCACGACACGTTTTAGACGCTAATTAAGTTGAGTTAGATTTTAAGTACTCTTAGATAATATGTGTTAACAAGGTTCCTATGTGTTGGATCAATAAAACAAATTCTGTAAATAGAATACCTACTATTATATTCCAAGTACAATATAATACCTAAGACGTACCTTCCGCCTAATTTGCCAGAATGATCATATACAATTGATAGAAGATACACCACAAGCATATTTTTAACGAGAGGGAACCTAATCTTCCAAAGAGCTTAGCATAATGCTAATAGGGCTCCTTTCTCTCCCTCATAATATTTCCATTGATTTTAATATTTATTTCAAACAAACATTTTCTCCTTTAAAATGATCCTTATAGGTATTAATACTATCGAACATCGGTACTTCTATTCAATTTAAAACAGTTCTCAAGACGCTTATCGGAAAACGTTAGTCCGCAAATTCTGTGGAGCTCGCTCGTTTACTACTCAGAAATAAGCATAAGTATTTGCATAATACTGAAACGTCAGCGATACGGATCCTCGGGGCTCATTAACGTAATTGATCGGGTTCCCGCTAGCCCCGAATCAATCGCACGTCCCACCATTGATTTGCATTAATTACCGCACCGAATGTCGCATATCGACAACGTTCGTAAAACAAATGATTATTTTGATGGACTCCCGCTTGATTATGAACATTTAGTAAAAGCTGAATTAGGTACACGTGTCATCGGAGAAATCTTATAAATGAAAACCAAATACTTTTTCAATAATCTTTTTCCAGAAAAATCGCAAACATTAATAATATCAAATATCGAATACAACGGATGAAAGCAGACAATCGCGTTTTACTAATTCCAGCAGCTTTTATTTTTCTATCAAAATCTCTATTCGAACGGAATTGAAACAAAAATCGCTATCGAAGTGCTTGCCAACAAGATAATACGAATTCTATCTCATACACCGCACAATATAAAACCTGCTAACGTAAATGTAACATCAAAAAGCGAAGCGTAGCAATCTAGCGGGGAATAATTTTTCCGTGTGATTGCGATGCGATGTTTTGGCGCATCGCTCGACAAATAGCCCCCGTCGCAGTCCGCAGGGCGGGCCGCTGACTTTACAATTTCTACCAGTGTTGTGGATACCGGTATCTAGAAAAAAATGTGGAAATTGGCGAAGAGCGGAACCTTGGGGTGTCGGCCGCCGATTCGCCGCGTTGCAACACGGAGATTGTACTGTCTGTTTTGCTTGCCTCTTAGCATCTTATTTCCGCACGGAAAAATTGCACGGAGACCAAATTTTTGTCTGCAAATTGTCTCTAAAATTATACCACCCCTAGAGGAAACTAAAAGTAGTCCCACTTTAGCACTTACGTGCAAATGAGTAGGTACTTGAGTATGGAACTAGAAATATTGTGAACAACGTTAAGATATTAAAAAGATATGAAGCTATAATAAACTAAATTAAACTCAAAGGTATCTAGTTAGTAGTTAAATAAGTCATTCTCATTCTTGGAAACGTTCCCTAACTTAATAAACGACAAGAGTAGGAAGCTTGGCGTGAAAGTTGAGAGCGTATGCTATCTCATGCAAATTACAGCAGATTTATCATAAGACGTCTCCGTAATTGCGACGTGAGGAGATATGGCGGGAGCGCTTAAAACCAGTCCGCAGAAAAAAGGCAATTAAAGGGATAAACTGGAACACTTAGGTCGGACGTCACGGATGCGATATCTTCGAGAAGTGGGCGACAAGCATCCCGGTAGCGTAGGTATTACGTGCGTACAACTAAAAAGAGATAGCTAAAGCCCAACCCAACGAGATGTACCTTTTCTACGTAGAAGCTAAAAAATGACATAATTATCTTGCCTGGAAAGAAGAGTGAGTGTAACCTTATAATCTAAAAGTAAACTAAGACCTTACTCTAAGGCCATACTATAAGAAGGAATACATTTGTTAAATTAAAACTCCTCGAATCAACATAATACTGTCGACAACAGTAACTCAGTAGATTATCATCTACTGTGCCAGCAATGCCTAGTGGAAATCGTAGAAAGTACAATAATTATTGAGCGACTTTCTAGTTACGCGTCGCTAATACTCACGCCTCGGTGGCGTGAGTGTGTGTGAGGCTTAAGATCCGCTTAACACGTAAAGGGCGGGGGCAATATCATAGACTACAGACTAGAGAAGGAGCGGTAACATCCGCCACCGATGCTATTGCACTTGAAGCGTTACAGCGCTGAAAGCAATACAGTTATTTGATTTGAGCCGGGTGTTTGCCGCTGTCTTCCGCTAGATTGTGTTTCTTGGTTTGGCAGATGTCAAAGTTGTATATTTTGAAACAAAAGGTTCAGTCTTTATTTGCCACTAGCTAATGCCTGCTACTTTGTCTGCGTGGAGAAGGTATTTAAAGCTCATCGAATTTCCGGGATAGTAAAAATAGCCTGTCTGCGTACTCTAGGAGCATGTACTGTTAAAATTTAACAGGCATGTAGTTTCTCAAGTAAAACTCTATAAAAATGCATAATGCGTAAGCTGTTTCCATAAATAATTTTTTTAATCGGAATCCATACTAATCAACGACCTCAATTTACATAGTCAAACAAATAATGTGGGCGTATTTTACTAACGCCATCTAGTCTGAAAAGCGGGACAGCGCTATGGCGGGGACGAGGACAGGCTAATACAGGTGTGGAGCGCGCTCCACAGGCGCCCAATTTTTTTCTATGAAAGGGCCCATCTAGTACCTATATATATATATCGATGATACTAATATTATAAATGCGAGAGCGTGTGGTCTGTCTGCTACGCTATAACAGGCAACAGCCCATATTTTTAGCCGATTTTGATGAAATTTGGTACAGAGATAGATTGTATCCCTGAGAAAGACACAGGCTACGAAGTCACAGGCATCATCTAGTCGTTAATATTTTTTTGAAAATGAAAAAGTAATTATTTCCTTTTGATTTTCTGCAAAGATATTTCATTTGCGGATTAGGAAACTCTAGGTATTAAGAATAACAAAAGATATTGACGTATGTAATATTTTCCCTGTAGCTAAGTCTCAAAAGATTTAACAAGAGCAAGTTAGCGAGTAGACCGTAAGTTAATGGGTTGTCATCGTATGATGGGTCGTCCGCCTTACAAGTTAAGGGTTCATCACCGTGGACACGGCGACATCCTTTTATTGACACCCGTTTAATACTGAAAATAGTATTATGGCGCATTTAATAATTTTATAGTCTTTCACTTTTTTTTGCGTTAATGACTTGTTCTGAGGGCTGAGTGGGAGGTTTGTTACTTCGCGTATCGCGTGAAAGCTAACTGAAATTTGTAGGGAATTGATCGAGAGCCAGCTACCATCTGTCATCAAGCGCTTGACAATTCTATACAAACCGTTGCATTTCATCAAAAAATAAGTATAGTCCGACCAAGTTAACTAACCCGGTGACAACGTCGCTAGTATCTATGCAAAATAAATTAAAAACAAAAACTAAACAGGCATCAAAATTAGTTCCAATTTTTGCCACCGGGTCAGATATATTTGTGGAACTATAAAGTATTCAATAAGAACGTATAAAGCTATTTTCAAAACAAATACCTTTAATAAGGCAAATATATAATGATATTAACTGTTTATATCAATGAAATAGTATTTAACTTGAGATTATTTATCTAGAATAAAAGAAATAATAATTATATTGAACAATTTTTTTTTAAATCCTTTAAAAATTTGGTGTCATGAAAATGCATTACAGAAAAGCGGCGTGCTTTTGTTTCATTTATTTAACACAATTTAGTTAAACACTGAAAGATTTGGCAAGAGGCCGATTGTTTTCTATATAAAGTGATACTGACGTTGTATACTTCAATTTATTTTATATATTTTGTAACCTATTTAAGGATCTCTAAAGTTTGAGAACCTACTTAATGTTTTTGATTTTTTTATAGATTTTGCCTTATTTACGTATGTATCGAGTTGGAACGGGCTCATCAACAGACCAAGCGGTAGTAATATATGAATTAACTTTTCTGAGTTAGGTTTAAAGATATTTATTTCTCAAGGAAGAACAAAGTTCACATATATGAGAACAATAATAATACTTAAACTATGCTTAGACAGTAAAAGTAGAGTTTCACTAGTCCGTCCAGTGAGATAAATAAAATTATATTTAAAACTAGATGATGCCCGCGACTTCGTCCGCGTGGACTAAGTTTTTTCGATTCCCGCGGAAACTCATTAATGTTCCGGGATAAAAAGTAGCCTATGTATGTATGTATATTCTTTATAGCTGATGCCCGCGACTTCGTCCGCGTGGAATAAGTTTTTCAGTTAATTTTCCAGGATAAAAAGTAGCCTATATTACTATCCCACGGTATAATCCCCCTATAATGGTGAAACACTTCTTCATATTTTAACGAAAGCGCAAATGCTGTTTCATGGCTATAACTTGAGAAATTAAGGATTTTCATACAAACTCTCAACCCCTATTTCACCCCTTCGGGGGCTGAATTTTGAAAAACTGTGAAACACATATGTTTTCATTTTCAACCCGCAGCTCATATATCAAGTTTCATGGATATAACTTGAGAAATTAAGGACTTTCATACAAACTTTCAACCCCTATTTCACCCCTTCGGGGGTAGAATTTCGAGATAAAAAGTATCCTATGTCCTACCTCGTAGTATGGGCTCAAATCGTGCCAAGTTTCGTTTGAATTCATTCAGTAGTTTCGGCGTGATGCGCGGCCAAGATACAGACAGACAGACAGACATACAGACAGACAGACAGACAGACAGACAGACAAAAATGAAATAAATTACAGATTTGGCTTCAGTATCGAATAATGAGTGCCCTCCAATAAAAATGTCTTCAATGTACAGAATTGGACCTGTTACAGTTTTATTATAAGTATAGATTCTTTTTGTTCGCCATAAACAACTTCGAGACACTAGTTTTACTAATTTATCTGTATTTTCTGTGAGAACTCTTAAAGCTTAGGTACGTTTCCTTTTCGTGTTTTAACCACGTCACTGTGTGCCAATTTCAGCATTAATAAAATGACTAAACGTGACCCGGGGTGTCCCACCATCCATCACGACCGAGCGTCAAGTGTTGTCCGAGCGATTAAAAAAACTGTTCCTAACTGATGCGGCCCCAAAGAGAAAACTGGCGAAGAGCCGGTGACTGCAAATACGGTATGCCAATATTAGAGTTTTAATTTGAAATACACATAAAAGTTTATGCAGTCAACTATACTCATATTTTAATACAAAGTAGTATTTGTACCAGTAGGTATACTTAGTTGAGTAAAAATTTCCTTACAGAAAAAAAAATTGTCTGGCGGACAAAAAGTCCGGTCGTCTTCTATATGGAGCTGCATAGACTAACGCGACATGAAAAATGTGTTTCTCATAAGAAGCGGGGGTTTTGGCGGAAGTGTGTTTTCATGTATAAAGTGTGTTTTTGCCTATGATAAACAAACTTGCTGCGCATCCACATGCGTCAGAAACACGCTCGAAATTCAACATTTTTTTTTTTACACGTTTAGATGATATGGCGTGATGGGCACCAGCTCTTTCTCTAGAAAGTATTTCGCAGCCGGTAAATGTTCTAGGAGAGGGTGCGATTAAATATTAAATTCGCGGTCCGGAATTTTGACCTGGAAAGCGGTGGGTTTCGTTCTATGTCCGTTCCGAAACCCGTGCCCACATCCGGACAGTGAAAATGAAAACAGATTTATATTATGTAATTTTTATCGCAGCTATAATTACCCGTGCTCAGTTGCTGTATGTATGTTATAAAATATCTATACTTACTTATAATAAAACTGTAACAGGTCCAATTCTGTACATTGAAGATATTTTGAAAATTTTTATTGGAGGGCACTCATTATTCGATACTGAAGCCAAATCTGTAATTTTTTTCATTTTTGTCTGTCTGTCTGTCTGTCTGTCTGTATCTTGGCCGCGCATCACGCCGAAACTACTGAATGAATTCAAACGAAACTTGGCACGATTTGAGCCCATACTACGAGGTAGGACATAGGATACTTTTTATCCCGAAATTCTACCCCTGAAGGGGTGAAATAGGGGTTGAAAGTGTGTATGAAAGTCCTTAATTTCTCAAGTTATAGCCATGAAACTTGATATATGAGCTGCGGGTTGAAAATGGAGACATACGTGTTTCACAGTTTTTGAAAATTCGACCCCCAAAGGGGTGAAATAGGGGTTGAAAGTTTGCATAAAAGTCGGTCATTTCTCAAGTTATTTCGATGAAACTTGGTATATCCACGCGGACGAAGTCGCGGGCATCAGCTAGTCTATAATAATATTATATAAGATATAATAATAACTAGTGTAAGGTATAACTATTTAAATGTACCTGTGTACTACACTTACTAGTCCATACTAATATTATAAATGCTCAAGTGTGTATGTCTGTCTGCTACGTTTTCACGGTCCAACCCGTGCAACCGATTTTGATGAAATTTACAAGGTACAAGGATAGGTTATATCCCGGGGAAGGACATAGACTGTTTTTTCCGGAAAATCAAGGAGATCCCGCGGGAATCAAAAAACTTAATCCACGCGGATGAAGTCGCGGGCATCATCTTGTCATTTATAAAGTCTTTACCATCATATAAAATTTAAGTTTCTGTGATTTCGTACTGCCTAAAAAATGTTTTGTATGAAATCTGTTGTTAAGAATTAGGAATCTTTGTATTAACAGCTGTCGAGAAGGGGATTAATCTTGTTGCTAAAAGGCACTAGTTGTCTCGTAAGCTAAATAGAAATCTGACGTAGGTTTAGTTAAAACCATCGCAAATAACACAAACAAAGAGACGACGAAGTTACTTGAAGGCTCGTCGTGTGCGAACCTGATAATGCTCTGATGATTGATATACTCATACGTCTCTGTTCTAACTAATGACAGGGTTAGGGTGTTGACTTTCAAGTTATTAATTAATATTGCTATTATTTCAGCAAATTATACATGCCCTGTTATACAGGACGAGTACCTACCAGGCGGACATAATGATACAGGAGGATCAATGTACGTAATTGCGAATTCTTTCAAAGCGGCGAATATAATAGGGGACTGCCGGTGACGTGTTCATTCAAATACTGGCTTATAAAATGAAAACGATAGCAGCGTGGTGTATGGTGAAGTTTAAATGCGAAACTATTGATATGGAGCGGCGGGAATAGTTGGTAAGTTAATAGTATGAAAGGAGTTTATTCCTTTTAATAGGAATCAATACAGAGCTGCTGCTCCGACTTCAAGAAGGCGAAATTTAGTGATAGCCAGATAAGAATAAATAATTATTTTTATTAGAAGGAGAACAATTCCAGTGATGTTGTACCACGACTTGGTTGCTCAAATTTCTTTTGAGCAGGAAAATACAATAATTATAATTTTCTTATAAGACCCTTCATTAGTAACAAAACACGTCAATTTAGGTACTTATTTATTCTTTTATTTTTAGTTCGACGTAATTTACATTTAAAATCATTTCCATTTTCCACCATTTAAGATTTAATGTCATGTCATTAATGTAATTATGTCATGTTATTGGTGGCATGTTTTAATCAAATTAGAAAGTATTTTGATTCTTTTAAATGGGTAAGATCCCACCCGGTCCCAACTTCGAAGTTGTTCCAAATTGAAATAGTTGAAGGTATATAAAACCTTACTATGACGACGAAAGTATTAAAGTAATTGTTGACAAGAAGTATGTAGGAATTCATAAAATACACGAGAGAAAGCCAAGTTATGAGGAGGTCCCAACATGATTAAATGCAATTTCTTTACAAAGTATGCTCCGGGCTCTATGTACAACTTTTCCTTTCAAGACCGTTTTCTAAAACTCGAACGATGTTCAAGCGATTGTAGAAGTAATATATTAAGGCACATAGTATTACTATTATTATTTAAGTATCTTTGAAAATCATTTTTAATATTCTGTAAGTTTTACTATTAAATTCATTCATCCACCGGTTGCAATAAACACAAAAAATAAAGCGTTAGTTAAACAAGTAGGTATAGTTCCGGCCACTTAATACCATAAAAAGTAGATTTATGTGTCCAAGCCACGTCACCGCAACCCGGCATTTCTATAATATACACTATGCCTTACAATTCTATTAAGTCATGAAAAATCGAATCACTTTTCAGTTCGTCTATACCAGTATCAAGTTGCGGCACCAATTATTTTTATGCAATCGATGCGAAGAAAATTTCGCAGCCGCCTCTTGCTCGAGCGTTTTAGTTGATTTCCCACTTCGATGGAACTTGTGTAATCAGCTCAAGAAAAATGTATATAGGGAACGCGCAGCTGGGTCCAATACATGCAAAACTTTGATTTTAACTCTGAATATCTCGGAAACTAATGCGGCTCTTACAATGTAATTTAGTTTTATTGTTACTGGACGGCTTTAGAGTTTCGAGATAACAAGAAACTTGTGTAAAGCTGCGTTAGGTATATGTAAGCGTACGATTTTTTTGGAACCCTAATTTTTAAACTTTAAATTGACAATTTCACGTTGCCTTTTTTGGAAATAATTTTTTTATAATTAAACACCTTGATTTAAATGTACCTGTTCTTATGAATGTTTCAAGGACTTTACGTGCCCCGTTACTTTCTTTTCCTTCAAGGCAAGAGTGAATTTTCTAGACAAGCGTGCTCCAACGTAGACCTCATCATTGCTTTCTATAGACATTGATTGTCGTCAAGGGTATCGTCGCCTATTCAGCGATGAAAAAAAAGAACCGATTATGACTTTACCGAAGCAAAGTGTTGAAAAACTGACCAAAATTGATTCAAAATGGCGCTTCAACTAAGTTCAATAGTACACCGTTAATTAAAGGTAAAATACGCCATATAACATAGTCGTGAATAATGCGGGCGGCGTCGGCTGCAGCCTCACTCTGCGGTCGCTGGACTTATGCGCTACTGGACGGTAGTTATGAGCTCCGTCCCGCCCATAAGTCACTCGCTACATCTGTTCCATCATGCCCCGAACTTACCTTCATTATAGACCAACATAGCCTAGAAGACCGCTATTCAATCCATACTGTACGAAACGCTACTGTTACATTTCCCAGCTCAACCACAGAACTGATGTTTGCGATATTTTGCGCATAATAGTTTCACCCTAGACACTGAACGTATCGAATACTTTTATGCTGTTTTTTTTTTATATTTGACAAAATTGCGCATTTTATCTTTTGAAATGAGTAGGTACTCGATCGATTACGAGCGTATAAAATTGAAATCACGGATTATATTTACGCAGATTAATGATAATGTAAATTTTCTTCTGTTCTACTTAAAGGTCACACATAATATATCATCTTTTTCACCATGCCGCAAACTTATCTTAATTATTTTAAAACAATATAGTGGGGTTTACTTATCCATTACAAGTTAGCCCTGGTTCAGTCTTTTATCAAACCCATACGCCTAATAAGTAGGTTTCTACACGGCATCGCACCTTAACGCTCTACCAGTGTAACTGTAGACTAAGATTTTTACACAAAGTACCTACATTAAAATAGTACATTGTTCACTGAGGGGAGAAAGTGACCGATTACTAACGAGGGTGTAGTTTGAGGCCCGAGGCGTAGCCGAAGGGCCGCAATACACGCGAGGTAGGAATCGTACTTTCTCCCAAGTGATACATAGTGCTTTATACTACACCTGCGAGGAAAATAAGCGATAATTAGTGATTAAACGAACTTACAAAGGTTTAGGTTAATAGTTAATAGTCCTTTATTAGGTTAGGCTTGCTAGCTTTAATTTCTATTGTATTGTTTTCAATAAATTAAAAAAAAAAAGTGAAGTTCTATCATAACTATATGAGTCGCTTCATTCGAAGCTTCACTATCACAACTAGACTACATTTTGAGGATTATTTCAATATAGATTTCGATATCGACTATCGACATCGATATCGACAATCGACATCGATACCAACAATCGTCAACGATATCGATAATCGATATCGATATCGACTATCAATATCGGATATCGATGTCGACAATCGACATTCACCATATTTGACTTTTCTTTGTCAAATATGGTGAAGCTGCTTCTAATATTATCTATATTTCAATAAGGTACTCGTAAGACATACCTATCCAAATTCTCAACGTCCATACCATACCTATCTACTTAAAACTAAAAAACAACATCGCGTTAGAAATGGATTTTCATACCGTTTTCTCCCCGCTTAGCACGTTAGAAATGAAATTTCATAAATCTTTTCCTCCCGCATATTTGGTTTGTAGCAAAGACGTAATTTCTACCTCGTTTTGACAAAAACAAGAGGGTACTTTCCGAGCGGGTGTAGTATAATACTACATTGTTCACCGAGGGGAGAAAGTGACCGATTACTAACGAGGGTGTAGTTTGAGGCCCGAGGCGTAGCCGAAGGGCCGCAATACACGCGAGGTAGGAATCGTACTTTCTCCCGAGTGATACATAGTGCTTTATACTACACCTGCGAGGAAAATAAGCGATAATTAGTGATTAAACGAACTTACAAAGGTTTAGGTTAATAGTTAATAGTCCTTAATTAGGTTAGGCTAGCTAGCTTTAATTTCTATTGTATTGTTTTCAATAAATTAATAAAAAAAAAAAAAAAAAAACATAATCATACGAAGCTTCGACAATCGACAACGATATTGACAATCGATATCGACTATGAATATCGGGTATCGATATCGACTATATCGACAGCGATATCGACAATCGACATTCACCATATTTGACTTTTCTATATCTATCCAAATTCTCGACGTCCATACCATATTTACTTAAAATTAAAAAACAACAGCGCGTTAGAAATGGATTTTCATACAGTTTTCTCCCCGCTTAGCACGTTAGAAATGAAATTTCACACATCTTTTCCTCCCGCATATTTGGTTTGTAGCAATGACGTACTTTCTACCTCGTTTTGTCAAAAGCAAGAAGGTACTTTCCGAGCGGGTGTAGTATAAAAATATATATTTCTTTGGCGGCCGCACTACAAATAAATATAAGTAACACACCGCGAGGCGTGTTGAAAGTTATAAAAACTACAATAAAAGCGCCACGAGTGCGATTTCGTGTAACCAGACATCCAAATCGCCTATTCCGCGAGGCGCTACCCTATAAAAAGCCTACAATTTCATTAAATCCACCCTAAATAGTTACGAAGAACTTTGTTATTTCGCTGTCAGTCAGCGTTTAAAGCCCAGCAACAAAGTTAAAACGAAGTAATTAAAAAAGAAAACACAAAATACCTACTCACAAATTCGGAAGCCGGTCTCTCTTCACTTAAATTACTTGCGATTACACCGACAAAACACTTAATGAAACACGTTAAATCGCACCAACTGGTCGTGCTGTGGCCCGCCATGCCACGCTTTCTAATGTTAAGCTAAGCGCAAATAAAAACGACGCATTTCGATGGCGATTTTTTTTAAGGCGCCAGCGGAGGGCGAATTGCTCATACAAACGTAATACCAAAATAATTAGTAATTCGAGCATATTTCCTCCATATTATGCGATTATTAAGATTGAACTTGTATTTATCTAGGTCCCTGGATAATTATTTTTCCAAAATACTTTCCCAAAATTAAATGTAAGCACATTGCGTTTTGCATGTTTTTGCGACATAAACGACATGTTTTCTCCTTATTTGTTTCATATTAAAACCAACGATATCTCACGTACTAATTGATCAGGAACATAGCCTATATAGTCAAGTTACAGAATAACAACACGAAGTTAAAAACACAACAATTTTTCATTCATCATTTTTGGTATTCACGGAACAAGACTAAATGTATAACAAATTCTGTACGCTCATATTGTTATCGCGCTTGCACGCGATCATGTGTCTTCAGCCAAATAGGGATAGCAATATACCGGCAAATTTATATTTGCGGTTCGAGTTGAAGTTGCGAGCGGCGGTCGCCGGTCCCTTAATCTATATATATAAAATTCAAAGTCCTGACTGACTGACTTATATATCAACGCACAGCCCAAACCGCTGGTCCTAGAGACATGAAATTTGGAAGGTGTGTTCTTTGTGAAGAGTAGGTATCCACTAAGAATGGATTTTTCGAAATTCGACCCCCAAAGGGGTAAAATAGGGGTTGAAAGTTTGTATGAAAGTCCGTCATTTTTCAAGTTATATTCATGAAACTTGGTATTTGAGCTATCGGTTCAAAATGAAGAAATTCGTGTATCGCCATTTTTGAAAATTCTACCCCCATAGGGCTGAAACAGGGGTTAAACGTTTGTAGGAGAGTCCGTCATTTTTCAAGCTGTAGCCATGAAACTTGGTGTTTGGGATTTCGGTCTGAAATGAAAAAATATGTGATTCACAGTTTTTGAAAATTCTATCCCCAAGGACGTCAAATAGAGAGTTTATCCTTTAATCACGCCGAAATAGAGCAACGGATCAACGTGATTTTTTGCATGGGTATACTTAGTTGAGGACTTGGAGAGTGACATAGGCTTCTTTTTATCCCGGAAAAATAAGGAATGCCTGTGGGAATTAAAAAAACTTATGCCACGCGAACGAAGTCGCGAGCATCCTCTAGTTTCATATAAAGAGCGAGCAAACGAGCCGAGCTGATGGTAAGTGACTACCGTCGCCCATGAACATTTGCAGCACCAAACGAACCACCAATGTATTGCCGGCTTTTAAGAAATTAGTTTAACCGTCCTTTGAAGAGACCCATATTGTAGTCATGACGGAACACAGAGGATGGAAGCTGGTTCCATAATTTGCAAGTACGAGGCAGAAAAGACCTGGAAGACCAGCCATCCAGGTGGTAAGGATGAAATTTGTTTCTGCGACGCCCTAAATATGCGACTGTAGAACACGGAAGGTGGTATTAGATTGAATAACTCTTCAGCACACTCCCCGTTGTAGAGTCCATACCAGCTAATTTAAGTTAATAATATAGCTATAACACGAATGAAACGTGAAAGTAGTATGTGCTACTCGTCATTCCATACACTACCTTTTTTCAAAAAATCACGTTAATCGATTGCCTCATTTGAAAGACAAACCAACAATCATGTTCGTCTTTGGATTTAAAAAATGGGTAGTAATATCGCCCCTAGTTTTCACGCAGCTTTACTGAGTCGACTAAACTATGCGCTGGGTGGTAATTTTTACTATCTTACTCGTAATGAGACTTTTTTTTTAAGTATACGGGCCAGCGCTTGGCTGCAATCAGACTTGCTTGCAAGTGGTGATGCAGCCTTAGGTGGAGCGCGCTTGCCTAAAAGATGCCTATTCACTCTTGAACTACGAGTATATTAGCAGTATATTTTAACCCCATGAATTTTCGCGCTTTTGACGTTGCTTCGCCGCGCGTCTAGTTTGCACGCAGCTTTACTGAGTCGACTACAGTCTGCGCTAGGTGGTAGTTTTTTACTCAAATATCTTACCCGTAAGGAGAGTTGGAACTACTTGAGCAAAGTCCATTAAGGAATATAAACTCACGCCACTGTGATTACAAATGCTACTGATTTCGGCGACCGTTTCGGCTCGATTAGAGCTTTTTAATTGAAACCTTCTCAAGTGAACTTTGAACGGACATCATTTTTAAATTAACCGACCCTTTTACTATTATACATGTAATTCGACCTAATTAAAGCTTAAATGAATGTTTCAGATGAATTTTTAAGGAAAAGGTAATTTATAAACCCTATTTTGAATTGTAAGAAATGAACAAAAATTCACCTGGTTTATAATATATTAGCTTAGCGTTTTTAATTAATGTTTTTATATTTTTATGCACTCTTAAAATAGAAAAATAGATTATCTTAAAACGTACTTAATATATGTAAAGATTACATAATATTATGTACTTATTAGGAACTCACCTTCGTAAATGATAGCCAAGGAAAGTATTTAGGTTCAATTTTAATATCCTCAATATCATCATCAACTTATAGGTATCATCGTCAACTTATGCTTATACCATAATGACTAATCCATTTTTATACAAGTGGGTTTACAATTTAAATTGATAGGTCTCAGAATAACGTGTTCTTTACTGAAGATTCCTTGCGGAAAAGGTCTGAGTTTTACAGTTATGTACCTATAGTAAAGGAAAGTTACGTATAAAGGGAAGTTATTGAGAAGAATAAGAACCAACTGCCATAATAATAAAAGCATTTAACAGGTAGTAAAAAATGAACACGTACCTAACGTATTAAATCACGGTGGACGAGCTTATACAATTGTACCATATAAATATGTAAGCTAAGGAAACGCTGACGTCTGCGTACCGCCACGTTGGTGCGGAAGCCGCGTCAATTAACTTGGCCGCGATGACATATTAGTCTTTGTTCCCTGTTCGCTACCACGCTGCCACCCCATCCCACCAACTGACTCTTTTCCCACAAGAAACTATAATAATGCTGTATTTTAAAACATAGAACAAATTCTAATTATTTTAATACCCAGGATTCTAGACAAAAATACAAGACACATAGAATTGAGGCCAAATTTAGGTACAAGCACTGAAGCTTGCCCGAAAATATTTCCAATTCTGTGCTACGTAACAGCACCAAATAATTGATCGGAATATATTTGGTTGTGTTCAACCGGAGTTTTTTATCGGGAAAATTCAATATCACGTCGGGCTCCTGCCAGATGTCGAACAATTAAATTCCCTGAATCGATACTAAATTAAATAGATCCACTGCGAAAATAAAAAGTTTAGTGACTGTCAATGTCAAACAAAGAAGATGAAAAAAGTTTTTTCTCTCAATTCCATTTTCCTTCACGACTCCTCTTTCACAGTCTCTAAAAGTTTTCAAAATAAGAGGTTTTCGCGAGAGTCTCAATTATCGATAAAGACGATATTAAAAATTCGTTTGTTTTGTTCTTCGCTTCTTCGCGCCCGGAGAGCGGTGTCCCCTTTTTTCTATTGTTTCCTTAAGAAGGGAACCAGGAACGGCGGCAAACGATAATCAGGAATTTCGGCCAGTACTGACTGAATCATCCGATTTTGCGCGTCGTTTATCATAGCGAATAATTAGGCGAAGAAAAGTTATTTTTCCGTACGAATAATACTGTTTACTTCGTTGAACAGCTCGTTTAACTTTGCGATAACTTTGCGTTTGTTTCGATTGCCACGTAATTCAACTTTTCCAAAGGTGTCTTCTCTGTTATCTTTACCACAATCACAATTTGATAATTAATTCCATAATGCTTACGCAATTGGTAAAGGATCGATAGAATGTCTGAATTTACATGCATAGTTGCCGTTCCGTAATACTTACTATGAGGAACAAGCACTAAATTTATTCGTGAGCATTATAGTGTACCTTACATGTACGAGGCACTGCTCCCTTAATGTATTCATGTAATTCGCATAGCCGGCATCCCTTTGACCGGCCACGCAACACCGCATGGGCTTCCCGGATAGAGTAATATAACGTCATGTTTTAAAACCATCCATCATGTTTAATTTCCATACAAAAGAAGTAGCGAATATTCTCTGCCTCTCTTAAGTTCATGTGCTACGAGTAAAATTTCGATTATTAAAAAATATCACCTTCCCTATCTGATTAAAATAATTTAAAAGGTTTTTGAAAAGCTTATTTTATAAACAAGCGCAATGCATTCATTAAAACAATTCAATAAACAAAATTTCCTTTCTATGCGCAAACCCTGGTATTCATTATGATGTAGGAAATTCGTCAAAACACGATTGTCTGGAGCGGAAATTGTGCACTCAGTCTCGAAACGCACGAATTTAGTTTTTGATCTTTTGCACTTGGTACCTATTGCAAAAACATGTTTTCAATAATATTGGCGGTCTTTTGTATTTCCCCTTTGTTAAAAATAGAAAGACACGTTTTTTTAATCAGTAACGGCCAGAGAATATTAAAAGAGAATTGATTGGAATATAAAATATATCTACTTACAATACTCCAATCATAAATATTTTTAACATAAAATATAGAGGGAGACGCTTTCCACGAAAGAGAAATACGAATAATAATATGTCTCTTTATAAAGCTGGCTATAAGAGTAAATATTAAATCTAACAGAATAAAAAAATAATTATCCTGTAAAATAAGATATAACGTTGAAAGCTTCAAAGCCGTGGGTTTTATATCAAACTTTGTCTTTATTTTCTACTTTTCATATATTCCTTTTATTCATACAAGAACTGTCCAGCTTCTTTAAACTTTAAAATACACGTACCTACATTCCTGGAAATGCAGCGTCGGTCTGCGATTCCTAGCTATTGCTAGTTTCAGTTTTTAATTACATCAACTTGGCTATCAAAAGTCTTTGTGACTGTAGAATGTAACTATGTTCTAATAAACTATCGATATCCATACTAAGATTATATACATGCAAAAGTGTTTTTGTCTGTCTGTCTGCTTCGCTTTCACGGCTCATCTGTTCAATCGAATTCGATGAAATTTGCTACAAGGATAGTTTTTACACCGGGGAAGGTAATATGCTACTTTTTATCCTGGAAAATTACTTTTTATCCTGGATTAAAGTTTTTTGATTCCCGCGGGATTATTAATCCACGCGGACGAAGTCACAGGCATCATAGCGGGTAGACATTGTAAATTTTTATAAACGGTTATGAATAATTTATTGTAGATATTTTTACTAAAATGTACCTAATTTATATTCTATAATACATAGGTGCACTTAATATACTCGTATATAGTTTTATCATTTTAAATTTTTAAATCGTACGCAGTAAATATCTAGCCTCAATAAGGATGGGCGTGCAAATGGACTGAATATGTAGTAACGGGATTCAATCAGAGACCTATAATAGAGAGTCCGAACGATCTCAGGATCACAGCCCGCATACTAAATTATGAGCCCTTAGTTATTTATGCATCATGAGCCAACATCTTAATAGCGAGCGAGAGTTATGTCCAGCCTAAAATAATATTTTGTGTAAATGTTTGAAAATAAACAAGCGTCCGCCGGTGCTTTAGATTCACAATATGTCGTAAGTTTGGCGTACGGTACGCCCTTGCGGCGATTTAATATTTGAATGGACCCAATAAAGCATGGTGTTGGTAAAACTATGTTCGTTCGCAGTTTGATGGCACATTGATGTAGAATTTTAGTACCTAGGTGACTATCAAATTATCATAGGCTTACCTTTGGATGTGCTCTTCTGGGAAACGCCACTTTGGGGTCTATCTGTAAAGAACAAAAATTTGATCAGAATTTCCATTAATAAGTTAGGTCAAGCTGGCCAATCTATTGCAAGCACCTTTAGGAATTTGTATTAACGTATACCTACATTTGTGTGAAACCTGTGTGTTTGATTCTACACATACATAATATAATATTATTCTACTAGCTGAGGCCCGCGACTTTGTCCGCGTGGAAATGTTTTTTGAAATTCCCACAGGAACTCCTTAATTTTCCGGGATAAAATGTAGCCTATGTCAATCTCCAGGTCCTAAACTATACCCATGCAAAAACACGCCGATCCGTTGCTCCGTTGCGGCGTGATTGAAGGACAAACCAACAAACAAACATACCTTCGCATTTATAATATTAGTATGATTATGCGCCATTTTTTCCTTCTCGAATCCTGCGCAGAATTAGTTTACGTTTAATTCAAGCTTTAGACAAGATGAGATAATATGTTTTGGATGAAAGTAATTAAAAATGTATTTAATGCTTTTATAAAAAAAAGTTTTATGATCATTAATTTCATTATCATCATCATTTCAACAAATCGCAGGCCCACTACTGAGCACGGGTCTCCTCTCAGAATGAGAAGGGTTTGGCCATATTCCAACACTGGGCCAAAAGTTCGGATTTGGATTATTTTTATACAACTTATTATTAGCACAATCTATGATATCCATATTCATACTTAATATTATAAATGCGAAAGTATGTCTGTCTGTCTGCTACGCTTTCACGGCCCACCTGTACAACGGATTTTGATGAAATTTGGTACTGGGATGGGTTGTATCCCGGGAAAGGACATAGGCTAATTTTTATCCCGGAAAATTAAGGATTTCCCGCGGTAATTGAAAAAACCTAATTCACGCGAACGAAGTCGTGGGCATCATATTCTTGTCATTTATATTTAACATAAAAGTAACAAAGTGAAGCTTAGATTTCCTAAACAACTTTATAAAAATAGATAAAAAAGCATAGAATACGCTCTATAAAATAAATTGGGAATGTAAATAAAGTAACCACGTCATCAGCACTAAGAAGTCGTCTAGTTAACTTTAACTTAATGATTCGAGCACGAAAAAAATATCACTCAGGCGTCTCCGCCCCCTAATCATGGTTTCAAGTCCGGGCGGGAAGCGGCTGTGATAAATTCGCATACCTACCATGCGGCACTAGCAAGCGAAAAAAGAACCGACTAGGGCAAGTTGGGCTTGCACATATTGTTCCGTTATAGAAACCTCTTCATTGCAATTAACTCAGTGCTGAAAACAAGCCTCCTTTCAGAATAATAAGGGTTCATGCTATTGGCTGATAAAGTGTGGAACGGTAGGCTTGACACACCTTTCTGAATGTCGTCGTCTCAACGTATAGATGTCCACCACTGGACGAAGGTCTCCTGCATGGATCCCCACAAAACACGATCAACAACTTATGGGCAAATCTCAGACAAGATATTTAATTGATCATGACTAGCTCTGAAAATTATACAGGTGCGTGCCCGGGGATCAAACCCGTACCCCCCAAACAGGAGGCTAAGGACGTTGCCCGTCTACCCCTTGCTGCAAATCTAATGAACAATATGACAAAGCTTTTGTGAGTGACTTGTTTTTCTTGATGTAGAGCTTTATGATATACACTCCCACGGATGAAAGTTCTTACTTCGTCATGCGTTTATATCTTTGACAAAAGGTTTGTACCCTTCGTAAGCACAATAATTTTCTTTCTGACGTCATACTACGAGCTTGACTACGAGCTAACAATATCTATATGGAACTATAAATACGTCTATGAATATCTAGTAGGTATGTGCTAACGCACTAGAGTTTTTGGGATCTTTAATCGACAATCTTTTAAAATTGATAGATAGATAGAGAAATCAAGATTTAAAAAAGAAAAATAACACAAAAATTAAAAGGGTAAATTAATAATTTAAATTTTTGTATTAACAGCTCTTGCACGAAAACAAACTGATAAATATTCTGTTTTTACCAGTTTTTACTTTCGAGTAAAGATCACTAAAAAGGTATATTTCCGATTCTAAAGCGTTGCTTATCTATTCTTTGTCTAACAGGACCAGGCTTTATTACGACACATAATTAGTAAGTGTTACTTCCTAATTGCTTATTTTGACCATCAAAAGCGTTTACTTGACATGACTTTATAAAAAAATTAAAACCAAAAAAGATAATACAGCATCAGTAATATACCTATATAACAATCATTTTATGAGTATCATGGAAGACACAGATAAAAAAAGATTAAGAAAACTGGAAAAAAAGTTAGCAATGTTTTAAAAAACTAGCTACATTGTTTTGATATTAAGTACATTAATATCAAAACAATGAATTAATTGATTGATGATGACTATCCCAAGAACTCCTACCATTATTTGATTAATAGAAAGGGGTCATGACCCTCAGTAATGAAGAATACGACGCAGAGAGAAATTAATATCAAATCAGTAATTGCTTTCCGAACCGGTGGTCATGTCATGACATTGCACCAGTTTTTCTACGTGAAATAAAATCATTTCATTACTTTCTAAACCTAAGTAGGACCTAGCTACCTGTATTATAATACAGACTCAGACAAGCCTTGCAATTAATAACAAGCGGATGCACGTGTCGCTGATGTTGCAGACTTGTAATTTACTGCAGACATCCGGCGTTTGACGCGAAAATCGGAAGCGTACCTTAAACTGGCATCGCCTATACCTACTGTACTGTCCGTTCTAAAATCCCGGCTGCAAAAAAGCATCGGACTGAAAACCCTCCGTGGTCCTGTCACTCGATTTCTCCTCTCGTCTTTTTCATGTAACCGAGCGCTACTATTTCATACGTGGCACTGTTTAAGCCCTCAGATTTTCTCCGGCAACGAGCGGTCGCATTGCTCTTTTTCCTCGTGTTTCGACGCGCCACTGACCGTTTTAAACGCAAAATATAAACCCAAAGAAGCTACTTTTGACATTTTAGAGGTAAAACGTTTCATTTCCACACGTACCTACTCGCCGTTTTGTCGACCGGTTTCTAAATTCGTTTTGTGACTTTGTTTGTTAGGGTTACCTTTTAACGCATGGTAATGGGTCAGATTGTTATTTTAGTTTACAGACTCTCCAGGTGATGTGGACAATAATAGCAAGATAGGGCGCATATAATTTGAATGAATTTATCTTTCTCGCGCGCTTGTGACAAAAGTAGCGGTAGTAGCAAAAATGTATGCCAATTTCATATACTTATACCTATAATAAGTGGAAAAACAGTCAGTAGAATTATTTTATGTAAGGAGAGAAAAATCGACACAAAAAATTAAGCTATCATTTGCACAAAAGCACAAAAATGCTACACTTAAATGAAAGAAACTTTCTAACAATTTTCCTAAAAGTATCGCAATGAATTCAGGAGTCC
Organism: Erebia ligea; assembly: GCA_917051295.2. Taxonomy (NCBI): domain Eukaryota; kingdom Metazoa; phylum Arthropoda; class Insecta; order Lepidoptera; family Nymphalidae; genus Erebia; species Erebia ligea. The sequence goes on along the minus strand of OU785223.1, from coordinate 14,181,459 downwards.
TAGGCATCCAGGACTGCGTAATTACGAGTCAAGCGTGAGAGAATAATTTAAAAGATTTTGCCCAAGAGGACTGCATTATTACAATATCAGAGAAACGGCTTTACGGCGTCATTCATACATTCTTAATTATTTAATTATCTTTTGAGTGCGCCACGGAATAACGCAGCTGCAGAAAATCCGGTATAATTTGATTAAATTGGATTTTCACCCTGGAGAATATTCATTTTTATAACAATATTGTAATAAGGTATGACGGCTTAAAATAACGACGTGTTGTTACGAGTACGAACTAGAGTACAGGAAGTGATTTCCCAACATGTTTTGAATTCACAGTGAGGCGTAGGAAAGTAATTGCCAACCTATTAAACGTCTCACGCAAGCAATTTTGTTAACGCTGTAAATGACCACGAAAGTATAGAGAGCAAGCAGAAAAATCATAAAACCCCAGATGGTGGCGCTAAAGCGATTAAGCGGGTCGATGATAAATTTTAACGAGTTATTTTAATGGAAGCGATCGCAGTCAGTGGCTAGCCTGCAGCCTGTGCCGATAGAAAAATAAAACGAAGCACCAAAAGACTGCTCCGTTCGTGATTGCGAGCCTTTTTATTTTAAGATACTTTTAAAAGTTTGATGATAACGACTTTAACATTAAACAATTTAAGCTTAAGATGTTTGGAGCAAGAAAATTTCAAGTCAATTTTTGCTTTATTTTTTTCGTGTTTTTATATACTCGCGATTATGGCTTTGCGGTTCTACAGAGTTATTTATGGAAATAATTCTTATAATTATATTACCTTATTCATCAAATGAAACATGTTAAAATAGTTGATTATTTAAACGATTGGCAATTATTAAAAACGATTTTGTTAATATTGAATCCATTCTGATAACTCTGATAGAATGTAAAATGTTGACCTACCAAACAAACATTGCAATCCAAGTGCACAAAAGTTAGTAAACACATGCCGTATTTTTCATCCACGTAACATAAAAACTGGCCAAGCCCGAAGCCACGCTAAAATTGACAGCGAAACATCGATATCATACGAATGTGACATTTTGATATGGGAACCATTTGCGTGATTACAATCGACGCAGTAGCGCACCCTCCTTAGTCGACCTCCCCCTTTCTACAACTTCCCTTGCGATAAAGATTGACATTGGGTTTTAACTTTCGAATAATCTTAAGTCGTACCTTGTATAGCAAACTAAAAGTTACCATAATCCCATCGTGTTATATCTTATAATCCCAAACTAACCGATAACTTTTAGCGTATCATCGCAAGAAAAGATTGCAGGAGGAAGCACATTAGTCGGATATCACTGGTGGCCCGAGAGCTCGTAGGAAACTTTGAGGGGGTGCTTAAAAGAAGGTTATAGTATTTAAGGTGCTTTTTCTGAAGTGTAGTAGATTGTGAGTCATAAGATCATTTTTAGGGTTCCGTACCAAAATGGTAAAAATGGAACCCTTATGGTGCGACTTTCTCCGTCCGTCCGTCCGTCCGTCCGTCCGTCAGTCACAGTCGATTATTTCTGTAACTATTAAAGCTATCGACATGAAATTTGGAATAGTTTTGTATAATAGTGGCCTAACATCATTAAAATAAAAAAAAAACGAAAATTATTTTTAGTTTAATTAAAAAAGACGGAAAATCGGGGGTTTGAAATTTCAAAGTATGATAACTATACTGAGTGGGATATCATATGAAAGGGCTGTACTTCTACATTCTAAAACAGATTTTTATTTATTTTTATGCATAATAATTTTTGATTTATCGGGCAAAACGTCGAAAAAAAATACCGTTCCCCCCCTTATCTCCGAAGTCTACCAATTGAAAAATCTGAAATAATTCGGGTCAGTAGAAGCTTATGTATGTTTTACAGGAAAACTATAGCCAATGCTCTAACTAGCATAGTTTTTTTGATATTAACAATAAACCTCTACAAACAAAGTTAGTTTTGCGGTTCATTTCGTCTTGTTTTTAATACGTCATAAATCTTAAAACTTACTACAGGTTTGTACGGAACCCTCGGTGCGCGAGTCCGACTCGCACTTGGCCGGTTTATTAATTATAGAGTTAAATTATTTAATTCTCTATGAGGTATTTATTTATATACGGAATTATACAAGGGACTTTGTAGCCTATATCTGTTTTGGGATGAAACCTACCTCAATCGACCGGGAAAAAGTACCAGACACACTTTTTACATTATGCTATAAGTGGAATTTCCGTGTACATTTTCAATATCATAAAAAAATACAAAATGACAAGAAATTTGGCTTGGAATAAATAAGAACCCACCATGGACTAGTCTGGTAGGGATATGCGTGCTTATTGAAGTACGCGTTAGTCAATGGAGAACTTAGGTTACGCAGAAGATCCAACTTAAGTCTTAAATTATCAAGCACTTCATCAACATTACCAACGGGTTCTCAGTCAATGCTCATGTCTAAGCTGGTTGAAAAAGAGCATGTCGCGACATGGGCGATGCCTTCGACACAAAATCCATAACGTTAAATTTTATATTAAGTAAATATTCAACATCGATGTCTGCTAAGGTTTTGTTGGCTATTGTTAAGAGAATAATGTTCGCTGAATCTTTTAACTGACCTTCGGATGCGATTTCGCTAAGATAACGTATAGGAGGTGAAGATACCTACTTACAATCGCATCGTTTGTACTAAAGAGGTAAAGGAGGGAATGCGGTACCGAAACGTGTCCAACGCTTTCGCATTACCGCAAGCTACTTAATTATTAACTAACTAGAAGATTTTTACCATCAAGATTTTTCACAAGAACAATTTAAAATCTTCCTTTTAATATTTAGTGAGGTAGTTTTATTTATCTATTAATTTAGGTGAACCAAAACACCTATAAAAATATATGGAAAAGAAGTGGTTAGCGAAGCACTTATATCTGAGATGTCTGAAAGAAAGAGGGATTGCAAGAAAATAAAAATAAAATCATTTATTTGAAAAGAGTGGTCAGTCGTAGAATCATAGGAGTGGGATAATGCCCATTGTAACACTGAGTAGGATAACTATCTAAGCTCCTGTGTCGATTCAGTTGCACCTAAGCGTACGAACACGGTACAATGACTACAATGATCTTGTACCGATCTACCGATACCTTGTATGGACGCTATCTGAATGAGATTACATATTTTTAAAGTACTTAAAATTTTCGGCACAAACACCAGGCAAAACTTTAAACACAGCTCTGTAGGTCTCATTTATTCATTTACGAAATGTTAATACATTAATGAATTACCGCTTTCGATGTGTTCGTGCAATTTCAATCAGTGGGTGTATTGTTAAAATACCGATAATTATTAACAATTGTTTCCGAGCAGCGTAGATAAGGACAAGAAAGTTTAATGACGCACTCAGGAACCTGGTAGCTAAATTTATTTACGGAATCGTAAGTGTCTGGCTGCGTCAAGTGGTACCGCATCATTTGCTGTTCAGTCAACGCGGTCTGACTCCCCTAATTGGAACAAATTTGGCTGCAGGTGCAATACTCGAGTTGGCTCAAGATTAGATGCGGACTATTGCAAGCATATTCCGAGCAATTCCGTCTGAAATATTTGATGTGCAACGCGCGACCTGCGGCCCGACACCGCTTTGCTACATTCAGCTCCACTCCACTTCGCTGCCGCCGTCACCCACGTATGGGCTAAGACTAAATATAATTAAATTAACAATATTTACCCTCTACAGCTGTGATATATGATATTGCACATGGAAGCCGAGGTAATGTTTGGTGACGACTTATGTATCCACATTATTAGAACGAGCTGGAATTTTAAGCTATTATTTAAACTCTCTTTAAAAAGCAATTATACTCGTAACTTAGTTGTATAACAGTAGGGTGGACTGCATCTGATCTTGAGGCTAACTTATTCGAATAATCAGGGTCAGGGTCAGACTAAAAAGCCATTGTTTGTGAACCTGATCGCTCTCTTGTGTTAAATTTCCGCCCTAAATGAAAATGAAAATGAAAATGAAAATGAAAATGATTTATTTCATGTAGGACCACTAGTGTCACTTATGATAAGTCGTAAGAATCTACCACCGGTTCGGAAAGCTGATTCTACTGAGAAGAACCGGCAAGAAACTCAGCAGTTGCTCTTTTCAAAATCAGAAAAATGTAACAATTTGTATAATATAACTACATACTTAATATAAAATGCATACGCTACGTTACAAGTAGGTATTACACTAACTTGTGGGTTGCTGGATGCGAAGCCGGTTGCTTCCATGCAACTTTGTCATCGAGAAAATCATCTATACTATAATACCCTCGACTTATCAGATGCTGTTTAACACAGTCTTTAAATTTATGTAATGGCAACTCCAGAAACTCTTTTGGTACCATGTTATAAAAGCGTATACTCGACCCCACAAAGGATTTCTGCACCTTGCGCACGCGATATGACGCTGTTACAAGCTTATGGCGGTTTCTAGTACATCGATTGTGAGTATCACTTATTTGCTTATAAAGATTAATGTTCTGCCTAACAAAGATTATATTATTGTATATGTATTGTGAAGGCACCGTAAGAACACCAATCTCTTTAAATTTTTCACGAAGTGATACGCGTGATCCGAGTTTATAAATAGAACGGATGGCTCTTTTCTGCAATACAAAAATTGATTGGATATGCACACATATCACACACTAGACTATGCACACTAGTTCAATATAAAAGAATTAAGCTTTGTGTAATTAGCCAGTCTACATTAATATTGACTGCTATATCTGTTTAGTCAGTGGACTATTGAATATGATATTTTCACATATAAATGCAAGTTGATGATGCAAGTTTTTTTAATTACTACAGCTTTTCATTTAATAAAGAAATATGCAAACAAACTGCGACACGATCGGAAAACACTTGACACAGATTGTTTATAAAGTAGGGTTTGTTTTTACGCCCGCGGAGACATGCCGTAATGAAGCCTCACTGGGGAGGCTCTACAAACGTCATTACTGGGCCACGCATAAATATGCAAGGCAGGTAACGCACATTTTCATGCGACGTCGCAAGAATTTTATCGCTCGCTTAATTCCGTGTGAAAAAAGTGGACAAGATTGAGTCAGGTGGATTTGTGGGTGTTCCGTCTCTTGCATAAATTATTTCAAAATATTAAACCGTATTTTAGATTCCTGTAGAGTATTTTGTAAAACAAGCTCAAAGGTTCAAGCAATAAATATGTCGGTATATTGAAACGTGTATTAAAATAGTAATAAGATACGAAGTGGTCATTGCGTGGGTAACGACACACCACATCGCTTGGGACTAAACTCACACCTAAGTGAAGCCGAAGGAAGTTTCCATTTCGATTGGATGGTATTAAATATTACCTAGATACACCTTTACCTATACCTATGTATTTGATTTTCTTATTAGTGTTCCAATGTAATAATATATAGTCCCATGTGAAATAGATAGAAGTTTCTTCCTAAATATATTATCGGAAGCTTAAATAAAACAACAACGTACAAAAAAATAAGGGCATACTCTAAAACTCGTGCGGGTACCGGCCTGTGCCCAGTGACGTCGCGTATGTGCGCCCGCCTCATGCAGCATATCATAATATCTAGTTCAATTTTGGTGTGTTCAATATCTAGATAATTTATCATTTTCTAATCTTTGTGTAGTTCCTTCGCCAATTGACCCACGGACACGCGAAGGAGAACCCGCGCGATTTTTAGCGCACGTCCTCAATTAATATTATTTGATCAGTATACACTTTATTTAAACCCTGTGTTTCAGCTACAAATACTTAACTACAAACCAATACACAGCGCGGCAGTCTTGCGAGGCATAGCTTTGCCTGACAGTGCGATCAATTGACCAAGATGCCGTAGCAGTGTACGTCGAGCAAAACAAAGCCACACATGAGTGTCACACTGCTATTCATGATAAATTGACTTGCGTAACGCCAAAACTGAGATTCTTGTTTAAGGTAACGTGAGAAAGACGGCCGCGTGGGAACCAACACGCTGCCACGATTGGGCCTACGCTCACCACCTAAGTGCAGCCGAACAAAATTTCCATCACTTCGAGGGATATTGCTTTCTGTTAAACAAGAATACAGAAAGTGCGAAAGGGAAAGAGGGAAGCGTAATTGTATATAATTAAATGCCCCGCAGGGTATTGTATCGCTTAACAAATACTATTATTATTTTCTTTTACCACTGGCACTGCTAGAATTACAAATGCACTGAAATAATTACCTTTAAGTCAATTCCTTCATTTCTGATAATAATTGTGCTAGACAGAATATTATATTCTTATTGTTTTTACTATGAACTTTAATGTTTATTAATTTTAAATATCGTCGGGATATCATTATTATTACGAGTATGATTATAACATTTCTTCGCAGTAGACAATAATATGTTACCTTAGTTAATTCTACTACATTAACATTGATCCCACATGACGTATATGAACCTATTTTTATGCGTTTGAAACTCAAAGAAGATAATTTGAGGCCAATTTTGTATAACACAACTCTAAAATAAACCAAAATGACAGCTTTAAACCTAGGTCTGCCCCTTTCCGCAGGGAATATTATGAAAGGGTAAGCAATATTTTTAATGCTGTCATTTTAGTTGAGTTTAGAGATTGTGCACAATGCCCCAATGAGAAGATAACCTTAAACATATTTTATAATTATAAAATAAAAAGAATTTACTGTTAACTCTGTGAAACTGATTAAACTAAAGTCCCACAATCTTATCCGGCCCGGTGGCCAAAATTGGAACAAATTTTTATGCCTGTCTAGTTTTGTTTTTATTTTATTTTTAATAGATACTAGCGACGCTGTCACCGGGTCAAATAAGTTTTTGGAACTATAGTTGAATATAGCAGGAATGTCAAAGATAAAGCTCTCTCAGTGATGCCATTATCAGCTGCACCAGCAATGGCAGTCTGCGGCCAGTCATCTCTGGAGGCAAAGATTACCCACTATTTGTCCTGCGTCCGAGATCTAGACTAAGTTTGTAAAACAAGTAAGTACAAAGTACTAGAAATGGCCATTTTTGTTCGCGACACGTTCTACCTACCAGCTACCTATGAGGAATACGACGCAGAGAGCCTATTACAAACTAAATGATTTTCTTGAAGAAAAATAAGGCAGCCGTCTCTCTACTACCACAGATTTTTGCTGTGCCCCACCGGGGTTCCAATATTGTATTAAGAACTATTCTATTGACATTATGTAAAGTAATATAAGAATTGTATTGGAATGCAAAATAAATGAATATGAATATGAATATGTACCTTGTTATAAGGGTTTCCAGTAGTTCAATAACTATTGTATTATTCAACCAAGCGTATTTATGCAGTAAATTTCTAACAAATGACTAAGTTAGCCCAACTTATCCAGCAAGTATTCCTGATCCGTGCCCAGAAGTACGGGCAGACATCCGGCGCAGATATTTGCAGTCAAAACAGACTTAGGGCGCTTCGTGGTGCACTCTGCGCATGTCACTCCGTTTCTGTATTATTTATTAACTCCAACGAGCTTCCGATGCTACTTTATTCCATTGTGCAACTGTATCCGCGTCGGTTTCTGATGTCCGAGTCCGGGAAGTTTGCCCCGACTGACACGACTACAGGAAACTTTTCGTGCATAGAATGAATACGACTGTCAGCGAAATGTAAACATGGGAGGCTTGATAAATATTCCACGATTCGTAAAATCTCCAAAGCTTTTTAAACCGTTTAAATCAACTTAAAATATGCAATAAGTTACCACACAACTTATGCAAACTTTTTGAAATTCTCCTACAAATGCACTTGATATTAAATGTAAGACCAGCACAAACGAAATTTGTCTACGTTTGCGAGGTCGGAGATGTTATTGGGAGACCCCGTAGTAGTAAAGGACTCTATATTAAGCATTCCTGTCCCCCAATCTCTTCAGGTGGGCGCGGGACGTACACTCAACTTGAACTTATTATTTTGGGGTCGCATGCAAAGCGTTTGTTTTTCTGCTACGCTCACTAATTTACATATATTTCATCCTTTTATTAAATTTCATACATGGTTGTTGTTTTTTCACTCGTCAAATGGAGTGTAGTAGAAAATTCATGTGACTTTTTCGGGGTATTTTTTTTAACAATCTGTTACTTTGGACCACAAAATAAACAAAGTAAGTATATACTTAGCAACTACTATTACTCGTAGTAATAAGGCCGCCTTTACACCCTTAGAAGTTGTAGATTTTGTCATGATTTGTGTATCATAATAGGTATCATATCTGTTTGTGACAATTAAGAGTTTTTACTTACTTAACCAATATAATTAAGAAACTCAAAGCTTTTATAAAAGTACACAGGTTTTAATTTTCCTGATTCTTGCAGTTTCAGTAATTCCAGTTCTTTTATGATGGTAAATTAGTCAATCAATGAGACTTCTTTTAAGTCTTTTTTACTAATTTTGCAAGATAATCCAACGTAGTTAAACGCAAACGTCGAGTTATCTCAGCGCTGTATAAGAGCTCATTTTAAGCCTGGCTTTGAATCGTCCATCATTAATGAACTCGTTATAACGTTAATTGTAGCCACAATCGGGCGAGGCGTGGCATTAAAACGGCATTAAAAATGTACGTATAGCATTTAAAGATTCCCATTTCGCGGTAGTCGCGTGCGGCCGATTTACTAAAGCTACTGGCCCCGTGCCCGTTAAAGCAGATTACGGTCGAAAAAAAATCAACAGCTCTTGGCGTTATGAGTTAATTTTGGAAGAATAACGCGGGCGCCGGTTAGTGTTTCCCTTTATTTGGCGTTCCGGCCACTCGGTTTGTTTGAACGGATAATCCAGCGCAAAAACACGTCGAGTCTACATTATGTAGTGGTACCACAAATGTGTGTTTGCTATGTTGCCGGGACGTAATTGTCAGGCGATAAAAATCACTTACTGTTTTCATAATAACCTCTAGAGTTAACAACTAAGTGGAGAAAGTAACTAAGTAAGGATCAGATTAGATTCGCGCCACTGATGGTAATTGGAGTCGTAACCCACATGCATGCAAATAATGTTTATAAGGCAACTTAAAAGCCAGCTATGGATAATATTGTTTTGGTCAATGTACCTATTCGAAAACCCTTGTTATGAATGTTATCACAGAATATTTTTCTTGCAAGTTAGTTTAACTTAATATTACCATAATATAAAGGCGTAAGTTTGTATGTGTACACACACATGTATGTTTGTTACATTTTTACGCAAAAACAGATGGACGGACGGACGGACGGACGGATTTGGTTGAAACTTGGAATGGAGATAGATTATACCCTGGATTAACACATTATTTTATCCCGGAAAATCAAAGAGTTCCCGCGGGACCAAAACATCCATGCGACGCTCGAGCATCATCTAATTTGATAATAACTTTAAATATATACCTAATATAGTTAACGTTACCATCAGGAAAAGATTTTTAACACAGTTTAGCTGAAGCACGAAATATTAAGTATTGCTACGTACAGAAGTATAAAATAAAAAAGGCTATTTATGAACGAAAAAGGCAGACGAACGATTTTATTTGTTTTCCGCCTTTTAAAAATATTATGTAAATTCCAACAGTCCGATGCTTATGAAAATTAAATATTTACACGTACGTGCGTGATTAAAAAAAGCGGCATTGGGCAGTCAAGTGTAAAAAACGCTTAATTAAATTCCGATGCGTATTCCGCCGAATCACGTTCGACTTTAACGCATTTAATTTGCAGAGATCATAAATTCATATTACACACCTAACACATTCCGCTCACACTGAATTTGAAAACATGAGCTAGGTAGTCGCCGTCTTGCATGAAAATAAAATGCTTTTCAATGCAGCCATTGAAGTATGTTACCGTGCAGCTGCATACATTTGCTGTAGTATGCTACTTATTTGAACTATTATATAACTTGTAAACATGCCTGGGATCAGGCGCATGCTACGCAGACACCTTAATTTTTTGCATTAATAAATTAATTGAAAATTTTATTTTCTTACTTACGGATACAGTTTTTGTTTATTAATAATTGTTATGTCGAATCTGAATTTGGTAACAGCCGGACCGAACGTGAAGTATAAAGTACATCACATTTTTATACACTGCCAGTATGAAACCACGTAAAATATTGAAAGTTTCCAGCGTAAGGGAAAATTTTAATTTTTCGGGAAATTCCGTCGCTACATATTTTAAAACTCGACATGATTTATTAATATCGGATCGTAAATACCATTTAGCTGTATGATGGGAAAGTATTTGTGTCACATTCAGGACACGTCAATGCTCCTTTATCGTCTTATCCAATATCGTTTTCTATTACGCTTTCACTCTAGGATGATAAAATAAACGTAAATATGAACTCACTAGGTAATGCCCGCGACTTCGTTTACATGGATTTACGTTCTGAAAACCTCGGGGTACTTACTCATTGATCGCCCGGGAAAAAAATACGGTACGTAAATTATAATATTAGCACTAATTCTCAAAATTATATTTTATTGGTACGTGTAACGGTATAATTATTTTTATTGGCAGTTTAGTATTACCTTAACGCCGCCATAAACGGGCCATCAAAGTTGGTCATCCATGATTTGAATGGATAACTTAAAGATGTCGTTGCACTAGCGCAAAAGACTGTAAACTTAATTAAACAATTATAAAGAATCCAAATTAAACAAATAAAAAGAAATAGTTAAAGAGAAAACTTAAGCTTACTAGAAAAATGCTCTTATTAAATTAAGCTACTACGAAATACTTCAGAATTCATTCATAGCTAATAGTTAAAGTAAATAAAAGTTCTTATAGGATAACTTAGGTGTAGTCGCTTGGAGCGATTTCCAGTCGATATGTGTTTGGAACAAAGTTGATAGGAAAACTAAAGTTTCAGTATTTCTTAATAAAATATAAATGGGAAAAGTTCTTATTTAAAGGGTGGATTATTTCAAGGAAACGATAAAGCAGGTACGCTTCAAATATTAAAGTAATATCGTTCAATAATATTATTCCATTACCTTATTACAACTTAGTCCGCACAGATAATTTCTATGAGATTTTCTTAATATCCTTTACCTATATTTGTTGTAATTGCGTTTTTATAGCTAGAGTTTAGGTCATAAGAGTTATTGAAAATGTATTAAGTACTTTTTTAGTTTTGCGCGTAACCTCGCTGTAGTTCAAAAAAGTAATTTTTAGAAAACAAATCCACATATTTTAACAGATTTCTGACTTAGACAGGAACTGGCCATAGCCCTATAATAGGTATTATTTCTTTTTAGGGTTCCGTACCTCAAAAGAAAAAAACGGAACCCTTATAGAATCACTTTGTTGTCCGTCTGTCTGTCTGTCAAGACCCTTCTTCTCAGGAACGCATGGAGGTATCAAGCTGAAATTCATATCAAATACTCAAGTCTACTGTCCCTTGGAGCTGTGAAAAAATCAAATTTCTAAGCCAACGCAATCAAAAGATACAGCCGTGTATGCTGCAAATTTTTGACACTCGCAAGGGATTCAAAACCTACCGGGTACTTCCCGTGAACTCAGAATCTTGAAATTTGGTACGATGCAACGTCTTATAACACAGATAAAGGAAAAATTGCGAAAAGCATAAATTTTTAGTAACGTCATATAATAAAAATATTTTTAATAATTTTAAACTTACTACCCCTTTCCTCATGAACGCGTAGAGGTATTAAATTGAAATTCATATCAAATACTCATGTCTTTATTACCTTTAAGCTGTAACAAAATCAAACTTCTATGTCATCGCAATCAAAAGAAACAGCAATTTAAGCCGCATATTTTGAAACTCTCAACTACTAGCAAGGGAATCAAAACCATTTAGCAATAAAAATATTATAACTTTTCTTATATACCTACAGGTTTGTATGGAACCCTCGGTGCGCGAGTCCGACTCACACTTGGCCGGGTTTTTTTTATAATAATAAAGTTTAACATGAAAACAGATATATTCAAAATAAATAAGTATTACAAAGCAACATTATCGACTGCGCACTATTTACCAGGTTCGTTTTATGTAAATTGAGTAAATGCTCTTCTCGCTCGATTTGCGAGGCTTCAGCTAATCTTCCACCAGTCGACTACAATTTAATCAAAGTAAACAACGACAGCGCTGTAATTTGTCTAGATTACTTCGCGGCGAGCTATAGAAATCGCCTTTTTTATCCATCTGTACGTACTTACAATATACGAGACTTTATTATGGACGAGAGCTCGTAATGTGTCTCGGATTCCGAGATAAAGATGATTGTTTTCTACACAAATGACTAGACATTTGACAAATAACGATGTCTTTTTGATTTATACTTAAGTATTAGCATACTAGCTTAGTAAACTGATTATTTCCTAAAATCACAAAAATTACTATTAGAAAGCTTGTAAAAATTGCAAAAATATAAAAATGAGATCCGAGGGACCTATTCTCACTTGATTTCAACAATTAGGGCTCGCAGATATCAGAATTATATATTTTGGATTATTGATGATTTCCAAAATTCAACACATTATAAAAGTGGATTTGTATGTACAGACAACTAAAATATTATAAATAAATAAAAAAATAAATAAATGTTTATTTAGCTTTTACACGGCTAACAAAGAAGAAATACAAAAATGAAAAAACCGGCCAAGTGCGAGTCGGACTCGCGCACCGAGGGTTCCGTACCAACCTGTAGTAAGTTTTACGATTTATGACGTATTAAAAACAAGACGAAATGAACCGCAAAACTAACTTTGTTTGTAGAGGTTTACTGTTAATATCAAAAAAACTATGCTAGTTAGAGCATTGGCTATAGTTTTCCTGTAAAATATACATAAATTCCTATTGACCATAATTATTTCAGATTTTTCGATTGGTAAACTCCGGAGATAAGGGGGGGGGGGGGGGGGGGGGGCAACGGTATTTTGCCCGATAAATCATAAACTATCATGACTAAAAATAATTAATAAAAATCTGTTTTAGAATGTTTGAAATTGTAAATGTACAAAGTAAACCCTTTCATATGATACCCCACACAGTACAGTTATCTCACTTTTAAATTTCAACCCTCCGATTTTCCCCCCTTTTTAAATAAGAACAAAAATAATTTCCAATTTTTTTTAATTCCAGTGTCTTTGGGCCACTAATATACACAACTATTCCAAATTTCATGTCGATAGCTTCGGTAGTTACTGAAATAATCGAGTGTGACGGACGGACAGACAGACGGAGAAAGTCGCACCATAAGGGTTCCATTTTACCATTTTGGTACGGAACCCTAAAAATTATAACTACAAGATAATTACTAAAAAAGCTTACTTACTAAAATACAAGATGTATTTAACTAGGTAAAAATATAAATTGCCCCGTGTGTCAGCTAAAAAGGCTGCTGCCTCAGCATGTTGCTGCAGTGTGTGATAACTGCAGCGCTGATTTTCAGGCAGATCATATAGATTTAAAAATACAGAAAATCATGAAAGACTCAGTATTGTGCGAAATAATAGTTTTATAGACGTAAAACTTTACAATTAAATTTTTTTTATATCTGTTGTATGCTATTTTAGAAAGAGAAAAATAGTCAGCGTTTGTGACCTGGTAGGCCGTCACAGACTAAAGAAGAGGAAGAGAAGCAAAGAAAAAGCCGGGCGTAGGTTCTAAGCTGTTTATTTCTCTTCCGCCTATCCACACTGTAGTTTTGAGATTATAGAAACGGGCACTGTCCTGAACGTTAGGCGGAACTCCGGGGTAGCTCCAGGGCTCCTGTTCCAGGCGCAAGCCGGACGCAGTAGGGCGTCCCTGACCGAGCAGCGTGAGATTTTCTAGTAGCCGCCTTCGTAGTAAGGCTCCCAAAGAGACCAACGGGGCGTCTTCTCCCGTCCTCGGAACAGTTCCTAGGTAGTCCTTGAAACCTGGAACCCCAGAGCGGCAGGCGTTAGGGACGTGGTAAAGAACCCCGTCCGCCGTAGGTGCCCTTGTCCAAGTCCAGCGACCGTGGCAAAGCACTACAGCGGCACAGGATAGCGTACTGTTAAGATATTAAGCTACCTACACTAGTAATTATAGCAACTCACCCCAGCGGGTTTGGTAGGCAGCCAAATTAGGAAAAGACGGGTGTCCACGTAGTAAAATATGAGACGAAGCAGCGCACTGTCCACTAGCAAGTGCAGATCTGGAATGGCCGCGCGCGCGCGTTTGCAGAAACTTCGCGACCCGAGCGACCGGCCGAACCCGCCAACCGGTTTCCCAGTTAGGGTTCCGTGAAGGCGCTAGTATGTAAGATGAAATGGTCATCGGAGTTACGAAGACGCAAGGAATGCGCGCGGTTCCGTAGCATTATTTTTATAGTATTGAAGTTTTATTGGTTTTAATTAGTTTTATTTAAGTATTTTTTCTAATCTTTATATAGACCGTAGTCTTAAGATAGTTACAACGTTACACGTTGCATCCTTTCATATTGTTTCAATATTTTTTATATGAAAAAAGGCACATTTCATGCGATAGCTATATTTCTATGAAATAACTGTTTCGTCCAATAATAAAACACTTGCAACAGTTGACCTATTCGTCGGTTTTCGTGCGACATTTGAAACTAAGATAAATGGACAATGAATTCAATAAAATAAAGCATCTGCCTGCACAATAAATTGACCATTTAAATTGCTCTTGATTAATTTTTAGCGCGAAATAGAGGTGAAACTACCTACATGGATTTAAATTTTGAATGGAGACCTAATAGATATTGTATTTTAATATAATATCTATTAGGTATAGTATAGTTTACATAAATATTATAAGCATGTAATTAAAATTGAATAATTTACAAAAACTGATCAGATAATGGTACTATAGTAAATAATAGCTGATATGGTAACTGACATAATATAGTAGAAAACAAATTACTAATTTCTGCAAAATAAACTCCAGATCTTTCATTTCCAGTGAAGGTACAGTAACATTTTACACTTACTATAAAATCTTACATAATATCCTACGTATACATTCTAAAATCTTGATAGAAAAACATAAGGCAGCCGTGATTTTACGCTTTATGATAGCTGCAGAGGCCATTTGCCCGGGGACACAGAATTTATGACATTCTGAATGTGACAATAAACTCTCAAGAAATCAGGAACTTATTCCCTGCAGTCATAACGCTTAGAAATTGAGACATGCCTTCGAGATGTTTAATTTTATATGACATGTGCACAATTATGTTATACGACGTCGTAGTGTATAATATATATCGCTATGAGACTTGTTAAGTTACATTTTGTTTTTTTAGGCACGATAAAAATAAAACATAAAACTACAAAATGCTGAAATATACAATACCATAATCCTAAATATTGAATAGAAGCAGGCCTTACTTTGCGGAAGTCCATGATAATAAATGAACTGGAAGTTTAATTTGCCATAACCCGCCACAGTAGACAAATTTATGTGCTACAGGTTGTGTCTTGCACTTGCAGCTTGCGATATTCACTACCCAGTAAGTAGCAGTAAGTAGGGTAGTTATGTGTCGTGGTGCTGTGCCGGTGCGAATTACTGGCTTACTGGGTGGTAAATATCAGAAGCTGCAAGTGCAAGACACACACTGTACCACATAGATTTGTCTACTGTGGCGGATTATAGCGAATTAAACTTCTAGTTCATTCATTACCATAATCCTAATCGTACGTCGTAAATATATTTATTTAAATAATTAAAAGAGAAATTAAAATTAAGTTTAACATTTCAACCTTTATCTGCCCCGTTAAGCTACAACGCCGAGGCTAGCGGGGCCGATGGCACTATTTTTCCCAACTGCCCCGTTAACGGGGTAGAGCCAGCGAGGCAGATGGGACCAAGTGGACTTAAGGCCTTCCCTAAAGCTGAAGGTTGTTAAATAAAAATGATTAAGTAAATATTCTTGATAACGACCTGATTTTTATAATAACATAGATGATAATAATATTAACTTTTTAAAATTCTTATTAAAATCTTTTGCCAAGTCAAAAAATCTATAATAATATTATTATAAAATTTTGTGTTAAGCAAAACAAAATATGAAAAGTTCGTACCTTTTTACCATCTAATTCGTGTGTTGCTTGCGCTAAAACTTTGTCTACGCTGGCTGAGTCGCTGAATGTGATGAACCCAAAGCCCCTGTAACAAAAAGAAATTTCAATTAAACTTTATAGAAAATACAATGTTTAGGTAGATAAGACGGTTAAGACGGAGAAGAATATTAATATCGAATGTGCAGATTAATAAATAAAATATTATCTAACCCGTAAATGGTACAAGTGACCCAAACAAAGAATTACATGTTATACAGTTTTCTTTATTACTCAAACATTTCCCTGTCAGTATTCCTAAGCTGTGCTTTTGACTTTGCGTTGTCTGCGTGCCACTTTTCGCGATATTCGACGACCTCCCTGGCGCAGTATTGAGCGCTGTTAAGGTGCGGAGGCCCGGCAGGGTCCACCACCACTACTACATCCCATTAACGACCCACTGCTGGGCACTGGCCTCTATTCTTAGGAGAGAGGGAATTTATTATTTCTGAATATTCCCTGGTGTGGCCTGGTGGGTAGCCGTGGCTAGTTACCGCTCTACCGGCAAAGACGTGACGCCATGCGATTTAACGTTCCGGTACGAAGCCGTATAGAAACCAATTAGGGGGATGGGTTTAATATAACTACCATGATCTAACAGATTAGCCCGCTCCAATCACTTTTTGATCCACGTTTTCCTGATTTTATAAATTAATAAATTAATTTTTTATCCATTTAAAGGGACCATGTCATGTCCCTTTAAATGGTTAAAATGTAGGTATAGAACATCATTTTATTATTACCAGTTTTCATTATGGAGAGATTACGTAAACCACATAAAACTTCTATTATAATATAAAACAAAACCAATAAACAATAATTCATAATTCAAATCCATTACAGTGACATAAAGTAAAGAAAATGCATTTCCCATAAATTGTATTTAGTGAAGTTTCAAATTTTATAAACTTTTTCACTCGATACAAAAGACGTGGAAGGTCTTTATAGGCTTAAAAAATGAAAACTGGCATCAAAGTAAAAACTTTAAACAAGTAAATTGAATAATAACAGCGATTTTCAGTAAGTCGACGTCGGCCACGAGCGCTCGGGCGATAAATAATAAAAAGCCTTCTCCACTTTAGGACTTGCAAAAATCGCAATTTATAGAGCATTTTAATTTCACTTAGCCGATCCATATTTTACATGTGGCGGCGCTCCCGACCGGGCTCCGGACTCGAATTAATACTAAATTGAAATTGTAAAAATGGAAATACAATTTTCTCCTCATACCTCACCCTCGCTACCTTGCCGCGAGTGCCGTTGCTGTTGCCAGAAACGTGTTATAATAACACCATCTTCCATTATAAATACAATGATAAAAACGTTATAAACGATTCCTAGTGTTTTTTTTTTTGAAAAATTAATTTGCTATGCTTTATAAAAACAATAACTCATTCAATACACTTTAGTATTTTATTTAAATATTTTATTATCCATACTATTTGCCAGCAAAATTAACTGATTGTGTAAAAATAGCATTTAATAAAATGCTTAAGCATACGAGTGGTATAATATATACTCGAGCCTCTAAAAGATTCATAGCTTAATACACCCTCATACTCTTAGACGACAACGAACGTACTATAGTAAGGGCGCTTGTATATGGAAATTGAAAATAACGAGGAACTCCGTTCACACATCGAGCTGACTGTGTATAACACGACCACTAATAATCGACCCACCGCATCCTCTTGTTAACCCCTATTTCTACCAATCTTTTGCCGATACATGAGACGTGGCAGGTCTCTCCAACTTGGTAGCACTACACTGGCGTGGAGTTGAGAGGCCTTTTGCCGAATGGAGTTACGTCCTACTTATCTTTAAGAAGACGACGCCTTATTTTCTTCCTCCAAGAAACAACTAAGTTTTCTAACAAAACATGTTGAAATAGCTTGTAAATGTCAAAGTTATTTGTGTAAAGAATAAAATCGTATGAATAAATTAATTTAAGAATGAAAATATTTTAACTATTCGTTTTTCAATAATAATATCTACTTTAATTTAGAGAGAAAACACTGAAAGTATCATGAAAACCACGCATTACGGCTTTAAAGTTAAATAAATACCTAAACTTGTAAGTAAAATAATGAACATCGAACACATTACTACTTTTTTCATCATACAGTCTAGTAAAATTGCTCTATTAAATCTCGGAACTAAAGTATCTACAGCAAATCAAACCTTAAACGCAAACCTCCTGAATGTTCAAGTTTAACAAGGAATAAAACTAAAAGCTCTTCAAATTTTGCAACCCATTTAGTATCCTCGAAAATCGATAAAAAGTTCCCAATAAAATATAAAGTTCGCGTATACTTTCAAACGTAATTCAAGTTGCATTTCACGTCAAAGATCTCTAAATGTGGACATTATGCCTACATCTTGGCTCCGGACCAGTGAATTTAACGTGTTAGAATTTGTACGTGAAAGTATTCCGCTTACAACGGCTACTTTATATGAAGTTGGATAACTTGGCGTAATTTTGTTAGAAAGTTCTAAAGTTGTATAACTCGGCAGTTCTAGATGACTTTTTCTGAACAAGGACCGAAATTAATTGGATACTACTGTATGCAGGCACGGTGTTATTTGGTAACACAACTTCAAAATTCAATATTGCTTTTGTGTGGTTATTTTCGACGACCTCCCTGGCGCAGTGGTGAACGCGCTTTCTTATATTAAGTGGATTCGATCCCCGGCATTGTCAATTCGGGAATTTATAATTTCTGAATTTTCTCTGGTCTGCCCTGGTGGGAGGCTTCGGCTGTGGCTAGTTACCACCCTACCGGCAAAGACGTACCGCCAAGCGATTTATCGTACCAGTATGATGCCGTGTAGAAACCGAGTTTGGGTATGGGTTTTATATAACTGTCATAAACAGTTTAGCCCGCTACCACCTTTTTCACTTACCACCAGGTGAGATTGCAGTCAAGCGCTAACTTCTAGTAGCGTAAAAAAAACGCGTCTGCAGTATTAAATTCGCTTTTATTTTATCTCATTTATTTAACTAAGTGAATCGAGGCAATTACGCACTAGGGACCGGACAGGACTAAACGTCGGAAGGGAAACGCGCTTTTTCCTGTCGCGTTAGTCTGTGCATTGTGCAATTTCATATAAAACTAAGTTGTTTGTAAAATCCTACTTATCTATACAATTAATACACCTACAAAGACTTATTTGCATTGGATTGTTTCGGAGTGCAGGAGTTCTCTAAAATATGTATATTTTGGTTACATAGTTGCTACGCCTATACGTAATAGATGCACTTTGAGGGTGTCCTACGGCTTATTTCACTAATCGTTATCCCACCTGTAGAAAGTCCCCAGATGTATCTCAGTTATCGACCATTAAAAAAAAAACATACGCGCCGAATTGAGAACCTCCTCCTTTCTTGGAAGTCGGTTAAAAATACGGTTTAAGGCTGGTATTGGAAACACTTTAGCCTACTAAAGTGTTTATTTTACCGAAAAATATTATGTTGAATTTTCCTATATCACAGAAATAATATTCACGTCAATTTAGCTCTACTAGATAGAAATAGTTAATATTCTGTAGCTCTACAATCGCTTAGCCGCCAAAAAGCGTTATCGCGTACAAACTTAATACTATTGGAACGGTCCTGATAATCCACTTGGCTATTGTGCTTGGACAAAACTCGTAGAAAATAAATATAGGACGGGTCGAGGTAAAACCCTAAACCGCAAAGTCAGGAACAAATAGCGGTAACTCCCGTATTCATGGCTCATGGCTGCAGCCCGGGGTGGAAACCGATCGCAATTACTGGCGGAATTAATATCACGCCCCAAATGTTGCTCACACATTTATACGTATCGAGTGCAATATTGTCTCCTTTATTAGTTGCCGAGACAAATGCTGCCACCGTCGTAATTTCATCCTCATTTTGGTCTTCGATTGCCATCTTTCTTATTTCATTGTGATAATTAATATTTCTTATGGCCGCTGCGTAGCTGACGGATTGCACCCCTATTTGTTATATTTGCCCTCGTTTACCCGGGGGCATATCTAACAATAATTAATGTAGGTGACAAATCCATACTAATGTTATAAATGCGAAAGTGTGACCGTCTGTCCGTCTGCTACGCTTTCACAGCCCATCATTTTGATGAAATTTGGTATAGAGATAGGTTGCATCCCGGGGAAGGACATACTTTACTGTGATCTACTTTTTACCCCGGAAAATTTTCTGCGAAACGTTCCTGCGGGAATCAAAAAAAATGAATCCACGCGGACGAAGTCGCGGGCATCATCTAATATAGTATAATGGCACAAGCTATAACCGTAGATACATATATTATATATATACTTAATCCATATTAATTTATTTTGCAAGAAACAATAAAAAAAGAATACAGAAAATCTACATTTATACGTTAAAGACGTTATTAAAAAAAAATTATAAACCTTTGCATAATTTGAAACAATGATTGATATTATTTTTAAAATAATACGCTGATATAATTTCATTGTTGTAACGTGATAACTTAATACATAATTCACAATGAAATTAAGTAATCCCATAATTAATCTAAATGGACTGTACAGCTGAATGGTTCAAAACAATCAGCCCAGCCGCAAAATACGCGCATTAAATGAAGTGAATGGCCGCCTCGGGGGAACCCTGATAAATTAAATTGATTAGGATCCCGTTCGATGCTGCCCGTCGATGTAGCTCCACGTAAAAATAAAGCCAAGTGAAAAATAACGCGTCTAGCTGATTTCTGTAACTAAGCCCAAGTATTGTTTCCTCTCATTTCTTTTCCATTATAACCGATATTTCAGAATTTGCTTGGCTAATCTTTTGAATAATTTTGCCATTTACGCCCAAGAATTCTCTGATCATTTTAGTAGAGTTGTGTTTGTCCTAAAAATATGAGAGTTCAAATACGGGTCTCTCCTTATCATGATATTCAAATTTTGACTTAAAATACCCAATTATATAATTTAATAACTGAAAAAAAATGTAATTTCAATATCAAGATTTTTCTCTTCCACTAGCAAATTATTCGTGGTATATTAAAAAGTTACGTTAATGCAAGCTTATTCGCGTATGGTTTACATAGTAAACCGTTCCGTAGTTAAGCCCTGGCGCGCAAGTAAGAAACTACTGCCAAAATATGCTTCGTAAAGCAGCGATTCAGTGCCTCCGTTAAGTGAGCCTTAAACAGCGATTAAAATTTAAGCCCAAATTTAGACGGCCTAATCTCATCGTTGCCCCGACTCACTGCATTTTGTGACCTGACGTAAATAAAAGACAATGAGCAAGTATAATGGGGTGAAGGGGTTACATTATCATGGTTGAAGAAGCTGATGTATCAGAATGATGTAGAGCTTTTGCTATTTCTATATAACTCTATATAGAAATGACGATGAACTATGAAACATAGACAGCATGACATTTGACAAATTTTAGGGACAAGTATAATTTTACTGAGAAGATCTGAAAAAGAACCAGGGCAAACGAAATAATAGCTCAACGAATTGTACCTACAACAGGTAGGTAGGTAGTTTACCTATAGAAGACCTAGTGACATAGGCTACTATTCATCCCGGAAAATCAACGAGTTCCTATTTTAAACCTAAATCTACACGGACATTCATCACGTGCACCATCGTTCATAGTTTAGTAGGTATACACGATATGGTATAATTTGCCATCGCCGTATAATTTTTGCTGCCTTAATTCCAGTGTCACGATTTTAAACATTACGCAGGGCTCTGTAGTATAATATATTCTAGTGACAATGGATTTCAAGACAATATTACTGGGTGTACATGAGCAGTAGTGCCAAACTTAGCGACGCAAACACAAGACAAGGTTTCTATATAGGTTGGTAATAAACAAACACGGCGTGTGTCGCAGCCGATAAGCCTGTCGGTCGGTACATGCAACTACAGTTGAATCTCCGTCTCTCATACCGTGTTTCAATAATGTAGCGTAGGTATTGTACAGAAGACAGTTCAAGGCGGATTGTGGTTTTGTTGGCATGAAACAAATTTCGTTTCAGATTATTGGTTACCTAGTAATTGTGTCCTACTTCTTGCTATAAGCTGTAAAAAAGCAAATCCAATACGATAAATACATGAATCAAACAGAATCTTGTATAACATCAATTCTACCAAGCAAAACTTATTTGCGCTATAAAATAGTATTTTTATTAGAGGCTTTAAAAATCCATACAATTAACTAATCTATGCTTGTAATAAAACTCGCAAATTAGTTTACGTAACCTAAAGAAAATGACTTTTTTAAATACGTTTGTGTTTCAGGAACGTACACTGATATGTTTCACTTAAATTATGTATGTGATTTAATATGCTCGTACTATCACAATTTCTATTATAAAATATTTTATCCATGGTAGGTACTGTTATGCCACTTGATTTTTTGGGTAATAGTTATGCGTAATTACTTATACGTAATGCGTAACTATAACAAAATACTTATTGTACTTAGCTCAATAACTCATCGTATAATATTATTTGTTTAGTTTGCGTTGTTTACCAAATGAGTACAAGGATACCGCGTTAGATAGAGGTCAGTGTGTACTTAGTTAATAATTACATAGTCAGTGTCGATATTTCGTAGGTATTATTGACAATTAATAATTTGTGTTTACGATCATCGGGTTTATTAGCTTTAGAAGATGAAATCTTAATGTTAATTTTGTAATAGTCGTTTCTGTATTTATTTCAATATGCATGCGAGATATTCAAGTCAATCTGAATCTAAAGTTTACTACAATTACTAACTTAGAATAAACATTTCGCTATATTTGAATTACATACATACTATAATAATTATGTTTAAGAAAAACAAATACATATTTTGGAAGTTGGAACTATGAAAGATATTATAACGATTTGCATGTTTTGCTGACTGATAAATAATCACACTAAATAAATATATAATTTATTACAATTTAACATTAGCTAGATAAAAGAAGAAACCGCGGAACGTAGATAAAATAATGTCATGTGCAACTTAGCAACTCTACTCTACGAATATGCAAACATTTTGTTAAAGTTAAATCCGCGATGCAAATAAGTTTAGATGCAGATAATGATCCAAAATAAGTTTGCATATTGGCAGCAAACTTACTTAATATCTCGTGGATATAAATCAGATCTCCAGGTGATGGAACGGTGAAGATCAATCCGATAAAGAATGAATCCAATTCACGGTCAATGTAAAGTTTGGATCAAAGCCAAAACCACATACTTGGTAATAAATAGACCAAACGTAATAACCAAGATTTATTCTTAAGACCTCCCCATGTTTGATCTTGTATCCTACACGTGTCATTTTACGCTACCTTCTTTAGGTTACGCTCTAGTGAGCTCGGGGTCTAGTGAGCTCAGGGTCCACCGTATAGTTATTAACTATTGGGTGTAGGTTGCAAACACCACGTCATTAGCTGTAAAATTAAGCGACTTTAACGGTGTTTCACTTGATTTTACATTTTAAAAAAAATCCTACTAAGCTACATAAGATCGCTAATAAATAAATACAACGGCGATATAAAAAAAACAGCGATTTTACAAAATATAGTCTTTCCCATTAAATTCCATTAACTTTGATACGCTTGAGCATAGCGTTAAATGTGATTGATACTGAGATTTTTCCTAACAGTCGACTCACCGCTATCTCGAATAATAGGGAGATACAAATTAGATTCATAAATGTCTGTCCACCTAATTGTGCCATTATTCTCTGTTTGCTATTACCTATTTAGCTTATTACTATCAGACAGTTTGTTAACAGTAACTCTATTATAATTTTAACCACAAAACAAATACTCCCAGCGTGAATGGCAAATGTTATTAATTGAAATACCCTCAATGCATAGCCTATTCAATATTTATGTAACTCTACATAATTATTTCGTGACGCTCTACTATGACAAATAATTTTCCAAACGTACTATTCCAATTTGAGTGTGTTACAAATTGGTGTCGTCTATTCGCTAACATTAATTTTTGTTTTGTTTTGAATACAGCGGAATCATGCCGTCGAAACAATTGTTTGCAATTTATTATAATGCACCGTTAATAATAAATTATAAAATAAACAATGCAGTGTTTTGTGTTCCATTTAATAAATTTTCTAATTGTCATGTTAGTTAGTGATTGATGTTGACATGTAGACCTTTTATTATGAACAAGCTTTTGGCTTACTACATGGGTTTCAACTTTTCGTAAGTACACTTTTCTAATCTATTTTCTGGTAACAAATACGAGTACAGGTACAGATTTCTTCATAAATTTCCCATACTGCTTGAAAAATTCGTCTAAATTTTAGGAGCCTGTCACATATCATTCGCGTTGTGGGCTGTGGCCGTTGTTCTAACCGAGACACACAAAGTTACTAAAGTAGATTAAGGCTCCTTTACAACATAACTTTTTAACTTTTGTCGATTAAAATGAAAGTGAAAATGTCGGATGTTATTTGACAATATTGTGTGACAAAAATACATTTAAAGCAAAAATTGTGGTTAAAGCTATGCGTTTAAAATAAAGCAGTTGCAAACTGATGACAACACTTTACAAGATATTTTTAATTACATGAATGTTGTGGTAGAAAGGGTGGGTGTAAGTGGCATGGATTTGACTCGCCCCATCAATTCGCAGAAGTGCATTTGATTAAGTACACGATATTATTAATATATAAAAGAGCTTATTATTAAATAACTTTAAAAAGAGCAAGGTTCTTTTCAGTAGGGAGGGCATTCCCAAACGATTTATTTAATTGTATTAAATAAATCAATAAAAATATGGTATTACTTATAAAGCAGATGTCTCACATTGAAATATATTTCTTGGTATTGATTACAGACCAGTTATATATACAAGATCGATTTATTTTATATTGATTTATGACAGTTCTGGTATTTCACGATAATTATGTGAGTTTAGACAGCTTTACTCATAGAGGTATAATATTATAATGGCTTTACTACATTTTTCATTGTGTTATACTAAAAAATGTTGATTCATTACATAATCTCGTAATCTACTGTATAATGTAATTAATTTGTGGTCAGTACCTGAAAGCTCTTCCGTAGTAGATTAATGGTTTGTGTATTGCAAACGCATGCCGCACTCAATTGGTCTATTTAATTTAATCACTAGCTTTGCTCGCGGTTTTGTTCGTCTAAATTAGGTAATATTTAATTAGGTTGTGTATATTTTCCTATGGTCTGTAAGCGGAAAAACAATTTGACAAATTTCTCTTCGATCATGTGCTTGTCTAAACTTTCGTTCTCTATAGGTTTTTTTAAAAACCATGACCACAAATTTTATTTATTTCAGTTTAGTAAACTTTTTTTCAGATCTCAACTCAGGTGGTAGGTACGTGACGGATAGGTCTTAAATGTATGTCGACAAACCTGGAAGGCGTTTTTATTAACTTTTAGATAAAAGTAAGGGTTTATATGATACTAGAACGCTAAATCACTTGGAAGTTGGCGGTACGTCTTTGTCAAAATCTGGCCACAGCTGAAGAGTTTTTTATCCAACAAATCCATTTCATTTACTTTAAAAATACATAGTATAAACGGCTTTGCAATGAAACTGGTAAGTAGTCAGAGCTGAGCTGAGCTGATCTGAGAATGTTCCCTTAAATTTTTACTAATTTAATAGAACATTATACGTTTTAGGCATTTTTCTTTCTAAGCATTTAAAATAGTAGCCGCTTCATAAAAATAAAATATGAATAATTCCGCGTAACATTCGCATTTATTCAAATTTACATTTCGGTTTTCGGATGCCGATGTTATTAATGATAGTGTAATGAGGCGAAAGGTGGGGACTCCTTATTTAAATATTACAAACGTTAAATACAAACTTGCGTGGAATTAAGAATGCTAAGCCAATGTTTATTGTAGATTTAGGATTTACATTGTTTTGATTAGGTAAATCGTGATTAAATTAGACTACATTACTGTGAAGCGGATTAAACGCCAGCAGTATTTTGAGAGAAACTATGAGTGCGCATCTCTTATTATAATGGAAGGGCTTAGGCATTAGTCCACCACGCTGACTAAGGGTAGCTAAGGGTGACAGACTTCACACACCTGCGAGAACATTACGGAAAACTGTCGGTTAAGGAGATTTCCTCACAATGTTTTCCGTCGCCTTTTTAGCAAGTATTGAAATTGCCTGAAATGCAAATAACTCCGAAAATTAAGAGGTGTATACCCGAGGATCAACCCCGTGCCCCCCAATTATTAGGCCAATATTTTAACTACTATTACTACTTATTGTATCAGTCTTTTACACTCTGTGAAGGGAATGATAAACTGATTTAGTTAAATTTTGTAATGATGTGACTTTTTGGCAACCGCATACTATCATACTCTTGCTAAAAAGTAACGGCATTACAAAATTTAACTAAATCAGTTTAAAAGGCCTCGTGCATGTAGGTCTTATTATTTTGATTAATGATCAGTCTATATGCATACCTAGGCAAAAAGGCATTATTGATCTAATAAAGAAATATCTGTTGGTATCTATCTATAAAGTGCTACTTAGTGCATAATGAGTCCTAGTCCTAAAAGTCTAAGAATTGATCTAAAAACCATCTAGTGTGTAGCATGATTATTTATATTATTATTATGATAAAACACAAATATAAAGATAATAGTAATATAATAATGTCCTCCCGACCGAATTTCGGCCACGGCGGCCTACCTCCAGAGAGATTAGCCAGCTGCGCGGGAGATAGTGCACGAGTGTGTGCGCATACACAGGTGCACTCTCTGTTCCTTTACTCTCATATCCCGATGGGACGGAAAATCCAACACGACCGGAGAGAGATCAGGTGCAGGACCGACGGCTTTACGTGCTCTCCGAGGCACGGGGGTGGAACACCACCAACTTCCTTACTCCGGGCAAGTACTGAGAATTTCTTGTCAGAAAAACCCAATACTTGTTATGGCCCGACCCTGGACTCGAACCCGGGACATCGTCGGCCGCAGTCGAACATGCTAACTACTAGACCAACGACGCAGTAGTATAAAGATAGGCATGGTACAAACCAAGAAATCAATTTGTCAAGGGAATGAAACAGTAAGTCACAAGTGGTATGAATATAATAACTAACCATTAGCTTGAAACAAGTTTAAATTCTCTATACGAAGTAAATTAAGTTAATAACAATAATTGAAGGTGCGAGGCAAATGTCTTGAAGTCTACTTGTGTGAAATAGTATTTATCAGTGTTTGTCTGTCTGTAGAAGCCTTACAACGTTTTTAGGGTTCTGTAGTAAAACACGGCACCCGCTATAGTTTTGTCTATTCTGTAGGTACAGTTTAAATTTGGTACAGTAAAATAAATTTATAAACGTTGAACAATTTTTTTTTTAATATAAAATAACTCATAATATAAAACCAGTTACCTCATAATATAAAAAGCCCGAATATTTTTATGGTTTACTCTCGTGGGTGAAAACTCAAAGGATAGATATTAAAAATCATTATGAGGTTTACAAGACATTTTTTTGATAAAAACTACGTTTTATATAATAATGTACTTATATTATAGCAATTCACACATGGTTGCCTCAGAATACGCTTATGGTAGCATAAGCGTATTCTGAGGCAAACTTATGACCAGTAATTTTAAAATGCTTGTATCTTGACTTGACTAGTAAAGTAGACTTTACTTGCGAGTTGGCCATTAGAACTAAGTAAAATAGCCGCTTTCATCGCGTTTAGAGTCACACTGGATAGACTGTAAAGATAAGAAATTGGCTAAATAAACAGAATACAGGGTTGGTCTGCTTTGCGAACTGTGAACCAAGCGCAGTCTAAATCACAACCAGCTTGAAACAGGAAGTGTCGTGAGACAGCAACACCATTCCATTTAGCTAAAATACATTAGGCAATATGGCCATTAGGGATGTTATTATTTGACCAACCGAAGGTGGCGTGCACGAAGACCGTTTGGCCCCAATGAAATTTACACCGGCGCATTTGCAGCAGACTGGTTTGATATGAAAACGTTTGCAGATTTTGCAGCGGACTATCTAGAGTATCTTGATGGCACACTATCCATACTAATATTATTAACTACATGACGTCTGCGACTTCGTCCGCTTGGATTACGGTTTTTTGATTCCCGCGGGAACTCTTTAATTTTCAGGAATAAAAGTATGTATACCTAGATAGATAGGTTGGGATACAACCTATCTCTGTACCAAATTTTATCAAAATCGGTTGAAAAGATTGGCCGTTAAAGCGTAGCAGAAAGCCTATCTGTTCAACTGATTGTGACGCAATTTGATACGGAGATAGGCATCTCGGAGAATGCCACGGGATTTTCCCAAAATCTTAATACTCGCGGACGAAGTTGCAAACATCGTCTAGTTTATCTATATCTATATATATAAAATTCAAAGTCCTGACTGACTGACTTATATATCAACGCACAGCCTAAACCGCTGGGGTTAGAAACTTGAAATTTTGACAGTAGGTTCCTTTTGTGACGTAAGCGCTCACTAAGGAAGGATTTCTCAAAATTCCACCCCTAAGGGAGTGAAATAAAGGTTGAAAGTTTGTATGAAAGTCCGTCATTTCTCAAGTTATATCCATGAAACTTGGTATATGAGCTACCGGTTAAAAATTAAGAAATACGTGTTTCACAGTTTTTGAAAATTCTACCCTCAAAGGGCTGAAATAGGGGAGTAAAGTTTGTAAAAAAGTACTTAATTTTACTAGATATTTTTCAAGTTATGTCTACGAAACTCGATATTTTGGCTTTCGGTAAAAAATAAAGAAGCACATATTGTGTCAAAATATTTAAAAATTTCACTCCCAAAGGGGTCGAATAGGGGTTGAGTTATAGCCCTGAAACTTGGTATTTGGGCTTCCGATTTAAAATTATGAAATACGTAGGTCTATTCCACAGTTTTGAAATTCCTATCCCCAAGGACGTTAAATAGAGAGTTTGTCCTTCAATCACGCCGCAACAGAGCAACGGATCGATGTGATTTTTTGCATGGGTAGGTATAGTTGAGGATCTGGAGAGTGACATAGGCTTCTTTTTATCCCGGAAATGAAGGAGCGCCTATGGGAATTAAAAAACTTATGCCACGCGACCGAAGTCGCGGGCGTCCTCTAGTTTAATATAATTATCAATAAAAATTTTTTTGACGCCTGCGATTTCGTCCATGTGGGCTTAGGATTTGTTAGAACCCCGTGAAAATTCATAATTTTCTGTATTATCGGAAGCCTATGTCTCCGAAATGCAAACTATCTTTTAGCAATAATTCAGTGAAATTGGTGGATAAATTAAGGTAATAGATTGATACACGGAAAATTGGATTCGCTTTCTACGTCAGCATGATCCAGTTATTTATGACTTTAAAGTAATTAACGTAATCCACCAAAAACGTAGATTAAAAATGGCTTTGTTAACTATTACGATTCGACTAATAAATAAAAAAGAAGTGCGTATCATTTTGTTCTACATAAAAACTTTAGGTAGTAGGTAAAACCGACGGATGTTCCTATTTGACTAACCAAAGGTAGCGTGCATGAAGACCGTTTCACCCCGACGAAATTTACACTGGCAGATATAGGTACACCAGACGGTCTGATATTAAAGCGTCTGCAGCTTTTGTGTAGGACTAACTAGAACCGTTTATACAGCTTGCCTCAATGGTAGCGAAGATAAAAGTTTACGGCTCATACATAAAACGATTTTCAAATCATATTTATGGGTCGTCCGAACATCTGCAATGGCTAGTTCGCGAGGAAATTGAAACCGTCGAGTGCATAACGCTGTCACGAACAATTTAAGTTTGTATTGTGTTCAGGACGATGTGCTTTTTGCAATGGTCAGCAGATCCGACCAACTTATTGTTGTTGTGTGTTTGCGCGGTGCTTTCAACGTCTTTTGTGAGTTTGAAACAATAGACTTCACTAAAGTTTCAACGCTTGCCATTAGATTAACTATAATTACCTAGGGTTTCCGAAGATAAGGAGAATTCATTGATACGATTAATATAATATTTTGATCTTTTTTTAGATAAGCGATAGCCACCTTTTTATTTTAATAGCTCAGATAAAATAAGACTCAACACATAAAATCAGGCAACCAGTCAAATGATTTTAGGCACCACCGCGCCATCCATATATACATTAACTAGCTGATGCACGCGACTTCGTCCGCGTGGAATAATTTTTTTTTAATTTCCACGGGAACTCCTTATTTTTCCGGGATAAAAAGTAGCCTATGTCAAAACAATAAACCAACAAACAAACACACTTTCGCATTTAGAATATTAGTATGATTGTAGTACCAGAGGAACAACTGACAATGCGTCGTCGGCTTTAAAGTTCTTTTTGAAAGAAAAAGAAAGAAAGAAAGAAAAAGCATTTATTTTCAAACCATTTTAAGCATTTTTTTGCTATTAAATTAAGTTTTTTTCAGCCCATTGCTGATTTACATACCTACCTAACGAACTTCTCAAATCAATTCCAAAAAGACCATTTCCCCAAAACTACCTTGTTAAGTTTAAAACTGAATTCTCCTACTTGTAGGCTACTTAGATCCTAGAATTGAGTTGCCAGAACTCTTGTTAAAAAGCGGAAATAAGGTAAGTTGAAGAA
This sequence comes from Erebia ligea, assembly GCA_917051295.2. Taxonomy (NCBI): domain Eukaryota; kingdom Metazoa; phylum Arthropoda; class Insecta; order Lepidoptera; family Nymphalidae; genus Erebia; species Erebia ligea. The sequence goes on along the minus strand of OU785223.1, from coordinate 14,150,720 downwards.
GACAAATGCTCAAACAGTAACAACAACCAACAAGCGACGAGTTATCTTCCTAACAGTGTGGCCAAGTCAGCGAAACTTGAGTGTAATTTAATTTGCATCCTGGCTAAAATAAAGGCGTCAGCGGTTAAGACGGGACAATGTCACGGCTGGACGCCTTCAAACTAGAGAAAGTAGTTAACAGTAGGGCTTGGACAGACACAAAACGCCACATCAGCGACACTCAACGGCGAAGTAACAAACGCGACTGCTAGTTGAAGTTAGAAGTAGTAGTAGAAGAAGTAAGTGCAATGTAAGTATTCAGACAGTGGAGTACGTGGAAAAACTGTGCCGTTACAGTCAGTTCTGTGACGTGCTTTATACACTTTTGAGGAATCCGTAGTTAAATAAGGAACACTTATAGATTGGTCCAGTCCGAATTTCCGTCTGTCCGTGTATCACAGCCAATTTAAAAATCAATTAAGTATTTAAGAACTGTAAAATAGAAAACACACTATTTTGATAAATCCCGCTTTTATTAAATCAATGAAAAGAAATTCAGGGTAGGTACATCCTGAACATGAAAAGGTTAACATTTTTAAGGTTGGTTTCAGCTCTCTTTGGTGGCAAATTGAAATACGGACGCAAGTAAAGCATGTGTTACTTCCGTCCGAAAAAAGATCTGTGTTACTCGCAAGTCACGCTTAAAGAAGTTTTTCTTTAAAAGTGAGTATAGCTATTGCATCTAGACTTGAAGTTAAAAGGGATAATATCACGGGTGGACGCGTTTTGCGAGCGTTGCAATGTAGAAACTAAGGGGCCAACAATAAGCTTGACATGTGCAAGTGGAGGGAACCAAGAGTTTATTATCCTCGAGGAGACAACTTCTAAGGACGGTATAAGACTGCTTATTTAACCCGACCACAGAATTTAGAATAGGTATAGAACTAGTAATGAAGCGTGAACTCGTGGTCACACATATTATAATATTTATTAAAACATTAATAATAATTGTGCAAGTTATTATAACATAAGACGCATTTGTAATATGTTACATTAAAAAAATTGTTGCTTTGAGGACTAGAGATATTGTAGCTTGAAAAAGTATGTATGTAGCTGTTAAGTGGCGACTTACTGCCTATCCAAGTAATTAACCATTTAACTCTGTGACTTGGACGATGAATATAATTTTTTACTGCTTATTACCACAGAATAAGTAATAGTACAGCTGTATCTAGTAGCTGTAGCTGTAGTGTAGCTGTACGTAGTACTTCTGATCGCTTCGGAGGCTACTTTTAAAAACGCAAGAAATTTTCTTTTATTAAAAACAAAAAAAAAAATTACAATTTTAATTCAGCTTATCTGTAACTTACATAATACCTTTTATAGACTTATACATCTTACACTTTTTGTTTTTGTAAAAACACAATCCATACTTCCATACTAATATTATACATGCGAAAGTGTGTCTGTCTGTCTGTCTGTCTGTCTGCTATGCTTTCACGGCCTACTTTTTCAACCGATTTTGGTGAAATTTGGTATAGAGGTAGATTACATCCCGGGGAAGGACATACTTTTTAGGCTACTTTTTATCCCGGAAAATTATGGAGTGCCCCCGGGAATCAAAAAAACTTAAACAACGCGGACGAAGTCGCGGGCATCATCTAGTGTCTTATAAATTCTCAAATGAAGATTTAAACATAACACATTCGTAACTATTTTGGCAAAATAGCGACATAACGACATAACATGAATTTTCTTTTTTTCCATACCTGTTCAGGTATAAGTAATCCCTGCGATATTAATTTTGAATAAATAATTATATTATTTCGCAATATTAAAGACCGTTATAGAAACTGATACACGTGCAAATCGAAATTAAAATAATCAAATTTTCTTCCATTTTAACCAAACCAACATTTTAATTATTATCCAAAGCAACATTTTAATTATTTTGAAGATACACTTATAAGCCACGTTAACACCAAAGTATATTGTACAAACAAGAATTTCAATTAAGTCAAGACGGGGTATGCAGACAAATAAATGATTTTCTACACACACACTCGCTCGTTACACCTTGATAAGGCGTCCACTTAATTAAAATAAACGTTCAGTACAAAATAAGTAGACACTTAGGCTCTGTGAGCGAGCCACAATCATACTAATATTACCCGTAAAGAGTCATCGTTGAAAATGAGACTCCTTTAATTTTCTCGAAATCGCCCAGCTCGATTTCAGTTTTAATTCGACAAGAAAGAGGCTTGCTATCAAAAGAACTAACTGCGTCCCCAACGAACCATTTCCATACGCGAGGGAGACTGTATTAGTTCTCTACCGATTACATTCCCCGCTTCGTTGCGAAAGACTTCAGGAAGAATAAACTTCATTACGATGTAAGTATGGGAAATTATATAAAGGAATTATCTTTGAATGTCGGGCACACGTACGCGGCTGTAATTGCCCAAGTCTAAGGTAATTCACTTTCTCTAAAGAGCAATAATATATAATACCTTCTCTTAAAGATTCAAGCTTAGTTTGAAGCGCAAAAACTTCAGCTTTAAAGACTATTTAACTATTCAACTTTTACAGTAGTAGCTACTTAATTAGTATTTCTTAGTCACCTAGTTATCTCATTACTAGGAGATGTCCCTCGAATTTGTCTAAGTAGAACTTTGTTATTATAGATTATTTAATTGCTAACTTTGGTATAAAATCTTATTTTTACTGACTTTAATAAAGATATGCCAAACGGTCTTTTAACAAAAAGTAACAGTTTCTAGAGATGTCATACAAATAATTCCCAAGGTTTTTTTAGAACCTATCATATGGGCTAGTATATAGACGCTTATGTACTTAGGCGTTGCTGACGAATGCGTCGACACCATTGACTTACCAATACCTTAGACGCACCATCGAAACGCAAAAACGGCACGGTCAAATTGTGCACAAATAGATATTGTGAACAATTTTCGCCTCAGTCGCGCATGAGTACACTAGGCGACAAAATGTCGTATGTGTCGAATTGTTATTACAAAATTGAACCCTAAATATAAAACAATATGGTTGGTTTTTGTGAACCGTTTGGTGTCTCAGTCTATATTATCTATAGCTGTGTTTGTATAAGCGATTGTGGACGCTTTTTGAGTATTAATTTGTAGGTAATGTTGTATCCTTAGTTGGTAAATCGATGGTCGACACCCATTCGTCACAACGCAGACTCGCCTCGCCAAGTCGCCTTCTCCATATTTATAGAAAAAAAAGTTTTGTGCCATCCGCTTGAATAAAAATTTAAGCCACACCATTTGGAATATCTAATACCCACATTTTATATTGTAGTCCAAAGTGAAATCTTTTCTAAAAACTGCAAAGGTAGAAAATCTTTGCTGGCGTTGGGTAGGTGAAGTCAGCTCTTACATATTGAGCAAAGGATTTAGGTGCACGGACTGGAAGCGGCCCCGTGAGTAAAGTAAATAGTAGCCGTGAAAGGGCCTCGGCAAAGAGATCTAAATCACTCTTTGTCTCGCATTAAACGCATCTCTTTGAGAGATTTTCTATCTTTCAAAAGTTTTCGACTTGAATTGTATTGGATGTCGAAATTGAAGACTGCAACATATTTTTAAAACTCAACATTTTTATAAAATACTAGCCGACTACTCCAGCCGCGATTTCGTCCGCGTGGAATAAGTTTTAATTCCCACAGGAACTCCTTAATTTTCCAGGATAAAAAATAGCATGTGACACTCTCGAGGTGTCATGTCATCCAATACTATACTCATGCAAATAATCACGTCGATCCGTTGCTCTGTTACTGCGTGATTGAAGGACAAACCACAAAAATGCGAAAGCGTGTTTGTTGTCCATCAATTACGCAGTAACAGAGCAAAGGATCGACGTGATTTTTTTATATAATTGATGTCCTAGAGTGGAATAACAATGGTCTTTGATTTTCATTACAGAAAATCAAAGAATTCACTCACGATCTTTTAAACTCGAACGAATGAATCAATTCTGTTATCTACTTACCCAGTTATTTACATTGTGGCTAATTCTGTGTGACACAATCTCTAAACTAAACTGAAATGACCACTTTAAATCTAGTTCTGTTCTCTCCCCTGCAGGGAGTAAGTATTAGAAAAATAATTAGCAATACATTAATGCTGTCATTTTAGTTGATTGTGTCCAACAGAATAATTAGCCTTTATTGTATTTATTTGTTTTTCTCAAACATGATAATTGATGTCCAATCGAGTTTTGACCCCCAGCTTGCCTGCATGTGAATTTTAGAGAAAGCTTTATGTTTGACTAGCTAATGCCCGAGACTTCGTCCGGTTCTCGCGGGAACTCTTTAATTTTCTGAAATAAAAAGTAGCTTAAGTGCTATTCCAGACTATAATCTATCTCTGTGCCAAATTTCATCCAGATCCGTTCAGCCGTTCAGGCGTGATTTAGTAACAAACATCCATCCATTTATAATATTAGTATAGATTTCAGTGTGCCGTTTTTAGTCGAAGTTCAAGAAAATAATTAATTCTTACAAAAATATATTATTATTATATTATTCTTTCGAATTAAAAAAGTTTTGTTTCAAATGGCCCCGCAGTGGTTTATGCGTGATGTGAACACAAACAATCAGTTGAATGAAAACACAATTCAAATAAACTTAATTAGTAGGTAGGTAGATAGTTGTCGTAAACGTAGACGGAAACCTAATTTTGTAATTAATAAGACAGAGTGTATAAGTTTCGTCTCCCCCAGTTCCATGTTAAAATAATCTCGTAGGTATATGTTCCATGAACAATAACTAAGTTTTAGTTTGGATTACGCGTGCTAACGCTATTTGCCGACGAAGAGGTGTCGTATTTGGTACAAAATAAGTTTTAATTAATGGATTGGTATTAAGAGACGTGAACATTGCGTAGAGATTTGGGACGTTATTTTGGCAAGCTCATGTCATGGAATTGGATAAATGGGAATGTACCACAACATGACTAAATAGAGCTTATATTACACACAATAATATATTATTGTAATAATTGCAATGGTATTGTTTTGCCATTTAGTATTTTCATGCAATTTTATTTAGAAGAGCGATTGAGTTCCTGATTCCTATTTGGGATCATCGGCTGTATGCCACGACAGCAAACTGAAGCCAAAACTGTTTTTTTTATCATGTTTAACATTTTTGCTATAGGTCATTACCGCAATTATACATAGTACTAGCGATCCGCTCCGGCTTCGCACGGGTAGCACTAATAATCCTAATAGTCTATACCCAATATAGCCAGTGGGCAGTGGGTAGTGGGCAGTTTTACAGGGCAGGTTTTATGTTAATATTACATTGTGAGTATTACACAGCCGCCAGCCCTCAGATTATAAGTATTTAATCTGAGTGCCACGCCGGCCCCAGTCGCGCCATTTTCCCTTGCACGTTACATTATTTCTATGATATCTTATAAGATATATTCATCTAAATTAAATGGTGAAAAGGACAATTTTTATCTTAATTAAATACTTGAGATGACTAACATATTTATTTTGATAAGGGTTAATACAGATGCCCAGCAGTGGGACGTTAATGGGCTGTAGTGGTGGTGGTGGTGGTGGTGGTCGACGGTCATATTTTGTTCTCCAGTGAATATGAGGCTTAACGCCGATAAATTAGTTGAACATTTTAATTATATAACAGTATGATTAGAGCTTGAACAGATGAAATGGTAAAAGTTTCCAAGTTAATCTCCAGGGTATCGAGATCTTGTATAGACAAAAATCAGAAGGAAAACATTATTATAGCGACATAACTAATAACAGGAAGTCACCTCGTTACTCACAAGTAAATGTTACGTCGACAATCTCGCGCGCCCTCCACTTCTCGACTTAATGAATGAGAATAATTTTGCCAAAATACTTCGGAGAGACGGGACACACGCCCGGGGAATTTTTCAATTTGCATCTGACATAATGTAATAAGAGTTACACCGAGGATGCCGGCGTTGTAATTAATAAAATGTGAAATATTACCTGTTACAATGAATTTAGAACATAAAAGTTGAGTGATAAATTTAGATAACAAGCCGGCAGTGTATTCCGGAGTCCCCAAATACTTGGGAATAGTTCGCGGGGTGATAAGTTGATATGTCAGGTCCGGAAGGTTTACGCGAATCGCAACTTTATTCGCATTTAATGAACGCGTGAACACGGAATAACTTTGAGAAAGCTTGAATAATGTATGCCCTAACGAGATGTTTTTCTTGAACGAATCTCATTAACCCACTTTCTGATTGTCTGAATGTAAAGTTTGGGAAGTTCTTATTCTTGAAAATATTTTATGCGTATAAATCAAACCATGTCCAATTAAAACTACGTACTTCTTATTATCCTAAATTTATAATCACCAAATTCAAAACAAAATAAATTATCTTTTTAATACGTTGCGGACTTAAAACAGTTCTTACAATACTGGATTAGGCTTTGTACTAAATTAAACCCGCTATTATACAATCACACACAATGCTGGCTAAAATCGAATACCCTTTATTGCATCCATAAAATAACCGATATTATCTCAAGCGAGCTAACTGTACCATAAAAGTAATCCTTCTATTTTAATGGCTTTCCAACCTGCGGTATGCAACTATGTCTAATTTACTGGAGTCCTGAAATCCCGAGTGGATTTATAAATTTTTGATTATTTTTAACCGACTTCCAAAAAAGGAGGAGGTTCTCAATTCGGCGCGTATGTTTTTTTTTTTTTTAATGTATGTCGGTGCATATATCTCCGTGGTTTCTAAACCGATTTGAAAAATTTTTTTTTTCAGTGGTTAGAGGAAGCTCCCGAGGTGGTCCCATAAAAAATTCTGACTCCAAATCCTCAATTCTGATGCTGTAGGTGTACCGTACTACATGAAATCCTCAAAACTAGGGAGTTATTAAATTTTGATGGTGAATTCATATAGTAGGTATCAAGTCACGTGTATACGATTCAACTCTGAGTCCCAACTCCTCAATCCTGATGCTGCAGGGTACAGAACTCCTTAAAAATAGCGATTTAGGGTTTTTAATGGTGAATTCATATTGTAGGTGTCAAGCAACGACTTCATACTTAAACCCAAGTCCCAACTCCTCAACTCTGATGATGCAGGGTACTGCACTCCTAAGCTGTGGAGATTTCGAGTACAATAAAAAGTTAAAAATTAAAATTCTTTCCAAAAAACCGACTTCCAAAGCCACTGTAAAGCAAATAGTTATTTGTGTTACATGGGGCCAAAGAAAATTTTTGTTCCCCGAGGGCGCTATTTTGAATTCAGAGCGAAGTGAAGGATTCTATAGTAGAATCCCGAGCGTAGCGAGGGGTTCTAAAGTAGAATCCTGAGCGTAGCGAGGAATTCAATATACGCCGCCCGAGAACAAAAAATTTGGCCCCGAGTGACACACACTATTTTTCATCATTACGTATGAGAAAAAGCTAGGAGTATCAACCTACTATGTATGGACATTACCTATACGTTTAAGCACCAATCAGAAGATACTCCTATCAACCTTCTATGTAATTGTAAAGACATTATTTAGACGTATATTTAAAGTTTAAATAAAATGTAAAGACGTACCTATATCCGATCAACAAATTGATCACGTGACTTCGGACCAATCAGAACAGAGAAATGCAATGTCGTATATTCGATCAACAAATTGATGACGTGACTTCGGACCAATCAGAAGAGAGAAATGAAAAGTCCCATGGGCCTACAAGTGACACTTTGCTCCCGCTATCCTCTGAAGGCAATATGCGTTTTTCGAATAGGTATGATGAAAAAATAATTTTGATTTCTACACACTAGGTTGAAGTCGGGCGGGTATAACAAAGATAGAAAGTTGACGCGTCAGCCTCGCCCGACTTCAACATAGTGTGTAGAAATCAAAATTATTTTTTACTTTACAGTGGCTTTGGAAGTCGGTTTTTTGGAAAGAATTTTTATGCTAATTCAATATCTATAATCCTCTTTGTATATTGATAAGAGTATGGTTATTTATTATGTAATGATTTAAGTGAATATTATAGCAATATGAATAAGACCATAATATTTTTATTACATCGTAGGAAAAATCCCATGCTCCTTCACTGAACTAGAACCGATATAGCATTTTAAATATTCACATATAATCCTTCGCCCCGCGTTGTTTAATCGCTGCGTTAAATTCGAGAAAAGTCGAGAACATATCAAATATTAACAGAGGCCGAGCGTTGTTTCGGAAAATTGGATAATATCGCGCTATTGCATCAAATCTAAGCACATTCTCCCCAAGACAGAAATTAACCTACCGAAAAAGGAAACGGCGGCTAATTCGTTTTCTATAGAAAATCGAGCAACCTAAAATCGTTTCTTTTTTCTCGAATCCCCCTCGAATCATCATTAATCAAGTGGAACTGAAGTTTCACGCTACCTCCCGAATCTAATTTCACAAACAAAGAAAGCGAAAACCTGTCTACCTTTATCAATCAAAACTGTTTGAAAATTCTATTCCGTTAGTTCGCACTGCGGAGGCGCGCAACGGGACAATTGGAAAAATGTATCACGAGTAAAAAGTCGTATCGGAATGTAATATCGAGAGGACGTTCGGAATATTCTTGTCAAGTGAAAATAAAGGGTCGAAAAATACAGTGACAGTTTGTGAGTGGACGGTGGTCTTATGAAGCGGGCAGAAGTTTCGAATAAATAAACTCCGGGCACAAATAACGGCACCGTCCCGCGCGCTGTTTGCCTGTCACCGAAAAGAGCACCCGCTCTTATGACATATTCTATGACGTCGGATAGTCAGGTATTGTTAATATTTTTGTTTGAAAATACTGTTGTTGAGAAATATTTTCACAATTGGTTTATTTGATTTCATTTCATTAGATAAACGAATAAAAGACGCGTAGCTACAAGTACCGTGTGAGATGAATTTAAAACGTTTCAGTTATTTAATTTACAGCACTCGCTCAGAATCTATAAAGGATGTATGGAACAAAAGGGTTCAACAAACAAAAAAAAATACACTTGATTAAGCCAAATAACGAAGGCCTATATCTACTGCTCTGTTAAAGCGCTAAAACCTCAATCGGAGTAAGTTTTGAGAAAATCGACTTAAAGTAAATGGTATTTACGCATCTTCAAAACAAATTAAACGTATTTTTGACCTGCATACTATTAACATACCCAAATTATCCATAAATTGTACCATTATACTTCCTACTTTGCGAACCGATGATCTAAAAAAACATTGTTTTATATTATTAAAAAAAATACCTTATCAGTATGTAATAAAACCTTTATAAATATTTTTTAACAACTGTATTAACCGTAGCAGCAAATTACATAAAATATTAAAGCAATTAAGATATGTTTTCTATGAAATAAAATTAAACAAAAGTAGGCAGTGCCAAAAAGACATCCTATTAGCAGGTATTAAACTGGTAAAAGATTTTAAAATATTTTTTTGTTTACAAAATTCCTACTGGTACTGATTTTTTACATGGGGATGGATAAATTTGTCTAATTTTAAGAACTTTGCACCTACAATGCAAGCCGATGGCAGAAATGGTTTTGCTAATGAACCCATTAGGGTTCATTATCAAAACAATTTCTGTAGCTAATATCAAAACTGCATCTGATAACCTACACTTCGCATTAGTGACATTATCGAAAACCGATGAATGACGTATTCGTCTGAAATTGACTTGTTTCGGGTGGCTCAACAGGCATTTAAACTCGCACTTTGAATGCAGGTTATATTGTACAATAGTAAAACACCCGACAAGTGGGCATAAACAGGTAAGCTATGCCAGGTAGGTGGTCAAGAAATGAGTAGGCAAGGCTACCTCGGCATATTCATATTCTTTATATTATTTACTGTCGGTTAGAATAAAATTAAGCTCGTTAACAGAACGGTGAAAAAGAAAAAAAATAAAAAATTAAATATAGCCTGGTCAGGATTTTGATAGGCAAGCTATTTTAGGCGTATTTATCTATTATTAAAACTTTATTAAAAATATGTTTCATCTGGTTAATAGATCGGTAAAGGTCGTGGTATCTGGTCGTGGTATAGGCTGTTTAACCAATATGAAAAGTATGTTACACAAACCATCAAAGTCAGAATTAACCCACTGAATCCATAGCACAAAATTAAACAACGGATTCAGCACATGACACAAGGATTGCAATGACGAAGGTAATTTTTGAGGCCGAACCCTTAGGGATTATACTGTCGGACGTGCCAACATTAAACTTACAAATGTAATACAAGTGCCTAATTAATTTGACCCATGTTTTATCTAAAACTACTACTATTTCTAAAACTACAAACAGTAAAATTCCTGTTCAATGATATCATACCGAAGAAGTGTGTTATTATTAACTTGAATTAGAAATCTTCGTATTTTATAGCTATATATATTTTATTCAAAATTTAGTATTTTATGATAGTATTTAAAAAAAATCTTAATCGACGTACTCAAAGTCGCGGCTATAGGCTAGATCGGGTACAAAATAATCTCATAGCATCTACATTACATGAAAGAATGTCACTTTCCGACATAGCGACAAAAACATTTTTACAAATTCAACGAATCCCAGCGCAGCGTCCCGGCCCCATTCCATCACATTTGACTAGGCAAACATTCAGACCCCACTATCTACCATTGACTTAAATTCATTGACTTCCCGTACTGAGAAAAAAGCAATTTCACCTCTCCCTTCACTGCGGTCGGCATATTAAGGAAGCAATATTATGCAGATTGAATAGTGACTTAGGTATTAGCTTTAGATTTTTTTAATCCAAAGATAACGGACGAAAACTGGCGGTTCAATTTAACTTCTTTCTTATGTTAATAGCTTTCTTCTTTTCCAAAAAGAAAAAGTTAGAAGATAAAGGGTTTCGATTTTATACTTCAGAAAACTTTAACGATTCAAGTACTCATATTAAACTCTATGTACAAATAATTGCGAAATAAAATGCAAGTTTTATAGTGCCCAGGTAAATTTTCTTATAATAATAATTGGTGTGGGAAATGAGACAAAGGCGGTTCATGTGATGCGAACGAAGGCAACGTTTGCTCTATTATTTCGACTACGAAATATCTTTCTTTCAAAAAAAGGAAAAGCGCTATCCAAAAAATGCATTAAAATACGGAAGCTTTTCAATTCCACATAAAATTTTGCAACGAGGATAGAAAAAAATTCTACACAGTATATGATACAGTACAAATGTTAAGGAAGCAATATTATGCAAATCCGAGCGTGGCTGCCGCAAATATAAAAAGCTCTCGTTCACCTCTCACTTTGCATCTCAAGGCATGCATCCTGATACTGGGATGCCCCTAGAGAAAAAAATGAAAAGGCTATTTGTAATTCTATGCCGTTTAGTAATATTTGCGTAAGCCTCGTCTACACTTAGGTACATCCTTTCACTCAGAAAAATTACCTACAGAAATTTATTACTTTAGAATTTATGCGGAGTTATTTGGCAGTCTAAATTCTAAATGGGGCGCGAAACCAAGTAAAATGTTATTTTTGCGAGCTCCGTTGTACACAAACTAGATGATTCCCGCGACTTCGTCCGCGAAGATTAAGTTTTTTTTATTCCCGCAGGAACTCCTTAATTTTCCGGGGAAATGTAGCCTATGTACTTTCCCGGGATACAATCTACCTCTATACCAAATTTCATCAAAATCGGTATAAAAAGATGGGCCATGAAAGCGTAGCAGACAGACAGGCAGATACACTATCGCATTTATAATATTAGTATGGATTTATACTACTTCGATCAAATGTTTCTCAAGTGGCCTTAGTCACGTTTGAAAAGTGAAACGCTGCTGAATATGAGGAGCTTGACAACGACGAAGTAAAAGGAGTCTCGAGATTCCTGCCCAATCGTCTTCGTCACAGATCAACAAATCACGATAACTGTGAAGAAGAAATGATACTAAAACTCTCTTTAGTTGCACGGATGAAAATAATAAATAATGATACCCAAAATACCATTTGAAAGATGCTTTATACCGTATATCAGTTATTTGTGAGAAAATTACCAATCCCGGCTACAGTCGAAATACATTGAATTGATGATGTTTAAATCAGATTCAGATATCAGAAGAAGTCTTAGACAAAAATTTGCCGTCTTTTTAGGAAAAGACTTATGTAAATTTAATTTTTTTTTATATATAAAATCTCTCGGTCGGCTCGTTGGTTATTCTTAACCGTTGCTGTTGTTACTTCACCTTTGTGTATTGTATAATATTATTATCCGAGTCCATAATATTTTAGTAACAGCATTTTAGAAAACGGAAGTCTAGCTTCATTGGATGTTAAACTGATAGCAAAACCGATGTCGCTCGTCAACGTCGCTCGCTTTGTCTAGCACGGTAGCTGCCAAACCAAACTTGGATATTTACATAACAATGGCTCGAATTTCATTCATGCCTACTGCATATAGGGTGTACGATGCCTGATCGCAATCTAGTTAATATTAAAATAGATGCAAAACTCTGGTTTAGGGAGTAAGAACAAGCATATACCAATTTACGTTAAATTCTAAACTATATAGTAATTTGAACAAACAACTTAAACCTATAATACTATAGAGCATGTGGGTAGTTATGTAGAGTAAACATAACACTACTCAATGGAAAACATGAAATCGGAATAGAGTTGTAGATATTCTTATCTTTTATCAGTATTGTTAAGGTAGTTCATCGTACCAAAACCGTAAAGTTGTAACAAGCTTCAGCCAGAGTTACGAGTTAACCATGAACGGAGTTAACCCAACCACAAAGCAGGTATCAAACTGTGAGACTATAATATTTACTAGAGTGAAACAAGTGAATCTCCATTCCGCCTAAGATAAAAATGTTCATTGTGATTCCATATTATAACTTTAAACAGCTCACAGTCTGTAAAAAATTCATTGCTACTGCGATATTTGAAAGAGATGTCGACAAAAGTGTTGAGGGATATAATACCTTTTTCAAATCGCCTATATTCATCGTTCTCCTAGCTAGCTTGGCCGAGGACAAGGCCTCTTTAAAATGAAATCTATTAGCCACTCGATCTATCTGATTTTCGAAAACAAGCCAGCTCCGGGTCGATATAACCATTTACATTTTCGTCAATTGAAATAAATTACAATACCATTTGAAAACAATTACAGGGGATTTTTAAGGTCTCGTCTTTGAATGTTTTGCTTACAGGGTCGTGGTTATGTTCCAAAATTTTGTGCTTAAATTTTATGGCGTACCCTCTTCATTTCCAAACCTTAGCAAGTTACAATAAAAAGTTACAGGAAAACTATGGGGCTATTTAACGTGATTAAAAGAGATGATATATAAACAGGGCGGCAACAACTTCTGTTTTAAAGGAACTTTTTATGAAGACCAATTTATTCTTCAAAGAATATATTTTCACAAAACAACAACCGACAAAAAAGAGCCACAAAAATGAATTCTGACTATGAGTTACATTTTCTCCGAGAAAGCGTAATCTGCTAGACCAGGAAATCTTCAGCCTCCCTCTTTCCTTAATTAGCGGAATATTTCAAAGAAAAAGAAGCAACAGGAAGCAATGCAAAGAATGATAAAAGGAAGGCTTGTGACCGTTAGCGCTGCGTAATAAGTCCACATTATCTATAGGCGAATGAAACCTTCCATTTGAGAGATTAACTTTGATTATAATATGATTGATACTGGGTTCATCGTTCTGTGGCTATGTCTATGGCATCGTTTATCATTCGGTAAAAACTTTTGATGCATTGCTTTCAAGTATTTTGTAGCAAAATTAAATAGATAGATATTTCTAGTTTATTGTTTGTATTGTTTTAAATAGTAATACCTAGACATATATGTATATATGATTAGGTGATCCTATTTTTCCTCAATATAAGTATGAGATCATTTGACTAGATTTTATTTGAATAAAGCTAACGAAAACTTTATTCAGACACACACGCAAAAAGTAACAACTTGATTTGCGACTAAAGCTCCTTGCTTTGGCATTTAAGTCAACCGTAAAAGCATCAAATAAATTGTAGGTCAGAAGGGACAGATAAAGAAAGTTTCAGCATTTTCTGTAAGGTTTTTCAGTACAGTATTGACTTTATTTTAATTTAAATGTACGGAAAATGTTGGAGTAAAAACAAAATGTAGGCTATCTCATTTATCTTTAATAGCCTGAAGATCTTGCCTGACTTTACGGAGTTTATACAAAAACCTTATTTATAAAAGCTTTCAAAAGCTTATATTTTATAGTCAGTATTTAGCAGGTTAATGTGTAGGTATATGTTAAGAGATCACATTTCAAACAGAAATATTGTATTTTAGTATATTAATTAAAAGTTCAATTTTATCTCAAGTTATGCATGTGCATTCACACATCCACTCGAAAGGGTATGTCGTGGGGCGAGCCTAAACATGAATTTCCTTAGTCTCGTCTTGTGGTGACATAATAGGTATTCGCGACCATTGATGTAGAATTTTAGAACCTATATTCTATTTCAATGTTCGCGACACTTCGAGTTGTATCATTTTCGAAAAGGAGGACTCCCTGTTCGCACATTATTATCATTCGTCTCAAGTCTTGTATAACTTCACACTGGCGCAATTATGCGCTTCATGCTATGATCTTTTATTTGATAACAATGTCGATGGCATTAACATTAAGCGGAATGACGAGCCGCGGTGGCGTATATGTGAATGCAAGGATTGACACTAATGTTCAGTGGCGAGTCGGGCCGGAATGTTGAATTTGTAAACGCACAATATAGAATTGGTACTAACCTAGTGCCTACGCATAAAGTTTCTACGGTGCGAAAAGTGATAGGATGACGCAGCAAGCGGCGAACACAAAATGTGTAGCAAACGTAACGTTTTCTGATTTAATATTATTAAATGCATGATTTTATTTAAATGTCTTTTAAAACTTAATTTTATTATTAAAATTTAAAAGAATTAAAACTGTAATTTATGAAAAAAAGTTAAAGCTATTCAAAACGGCAAAAATTTATCGCGAGCTGTCAAAGTGGGCAAGCGCTTAATTCTTTCAGGCCAGGCTTAATGTGCAGTTGTTTTATTTTGATATGTCACTTGTCATTAGCCTGTAGAGCCCCACGCTATGAAAATATCTCTAGATTTCAGGCTTTACGTTAGGAATAAATTTTATTTTATAGTTAAAAACAATAAAGTAACTCGGAGTTTTGTGTTACTAAAATTAGTAAAATGCAGCTTTTATGTGTTATTTATGATAGTATGATCAATAAGTTAGTAGGTAAATTTTTACTAGGAGTGTATAATGTGTTAATTCTATGTTTCATTATCATATGATTATCATGCTTTTGAGACTTGCAAGTTTCATAACATTTTAACTGACTCTAAGTTTAACATCTGCAATTTTTATTCGACTATTTTTATGCCTACAGACGGACATCAATATTGACGTCAAAAATGCATTATACGCAAGCAAGACAGGTTTAAATAAGGGTTGATTTACAATGGCAGCAAATCAAATACATTTTTACAAAGCATAAATTGATCTAGCACGCAAAGCACAAATATCTTCACCTCTGCGCGAATTTTGTTTTCTAGTTATAATATATAGGTTAATTTTGCAATAACCAATACAAAATTTTTGAAATTTGCTTCAACTCATCACCAATATGAAAAGAGCCTAATTTATGCAGTTTTGAGAGTAATTTATCTGAAAATTAATATTTCAGTCAGTCATTATTTCTCTTTATTATTTAATATGAGATATATTTCGATTTATCTCAATTAAGCTTGCTTAAGCTATGAACCGAATCTATTTTCTCGAGACAAGCATACTTGTTATATTATTATACTAAAGAGCAAAATTGCTAAATTCCGGGTTCGTAGTAATTAATTTCGCTTGCTTTAAAGGCGATTAAGACTTCATTGTGGAAGCTTATTATCCAATATTTAGGAGAACGCTATTCTGTTGTATTTTATTGTTTTACTTTTATATGACTGAGCCGCTTGATTTAAACCATTGGTTATGTTAACATTCCTTAAAAATTTACGGACTTATTCACAAATTTGTTAAAGTTTGTACAAGTCTGTAAAATTTTAAGACAATGTAATTTTAAATTTTTAATGTAATAATTTTGTAACAACTTTACCAAGTTTGTTTATTTGGACGCATATATTACTCTTCCACGCCACAACCACTGAATCAATTTTCTACAATTTGGAGAATGCCCTGGATAAATTCTACATTTTTATCCCGGAAAGTTAAAGAATTCCAGGATTCAAAAAACATCAATACTACGAAGTCGCGGGCATTATCTAGATAATAATAAAATTAACTTAGAACTCTCACTCTGTCCCTGTACTTCGTACCAGGGAAAAAAGATCTCGAGTACCAACCGTATACCCTATCAAAGAGATAATTTTATTATAACATCACAAATTATAATAAGAACAGTGAAACATAAAACTCGAACGATAAACTTTCAAATTAGCCCATAAATCTGGTGCAATTGAAGGATCGCGACCCGCGACAAAGACATCAGAACTTCATCCTCAAAATGAGTATCGGAAATTTACATCAACTCGTAATACCGAACCGGCTGAGCCTTTATTGTAAACGCCGTAATTTGAATTTCGTCTTTGATATTCAAATGAACCTCTACTTGAGACACTGCCTTAGTTATTTGAGTTTTTGTAAAGCAATCAAGTTTGTTTACAGGACTTCATGTAATTGTAAATCGCGCTCTTGTGGTCTTAATTGATCCATAAAATCACTCCAAAATAATTTTGGGTTGAAAGACCCTTTTAATTCATTACAAAACTAGCTTATGTCCGCAACTCGTATACCTACATTGCTATGCGAGACGCGCGCCACCTGTTGTAAAGTAACAATTGGATCAGTTGCGACAATGTGCGATGGTATAGCATAGACAATGAACAGACCGACAAACAGGTTTTTTAGGGTGTTTTAGGGTTCCGTACCCAAAGGGTGCCAACGGGACCTTATTATTAAGCCTTCACGAAGTTATTCGCGTGATCCGAGTTTATAAATAGAATTAATACGGAATATGAAGACGAAAGTGTGTCTGTCTATCCGTCTACCTACTTTCTATCAGTCTTTCTTATATATTTCACGCTCTGTGCCCCAGCAGGTTAAGCAAGATTTAATTTTTCTTATTCTGAAATATATTATTGTAATCTACCTATAACACAATACTGTAAGTAGGTAATTAATTTAAAACGTGAATATCGTCAATGTTCCTTAACAACTTTGCCACAATGACACAAACAGACAACAGACAGCTTACTAATTGAAAATCTATAATTACCCACTATAATTCCTCCATCTATTCCCTATTATACAGTCAAAAATTTCCATACAGGATCGCGTGCGTGCAATGCCTTCAGTGCGGAAACTTTTCACCCGTCTGGGATATAATCGATATCAGAACGGAATTGACAAGTCACGAATTTGACTGCGACCCTTGCCTTTTGGAGAACGTCTAAAGTCTGATTTTTAATTGCGTGGAAATCTGACGGTTCTTTGTGATAAAACAGTACCCACAAAAAAAATAAAAAAAAACATCTCTTGAGACTGTGCTTTCAAGCAAAAAAATCTATTTTCAATCTCTTCTCTTTCGCTCATTTGAAACTCTTCGTCGTTCTCAAAATTGATTACGTCGGGGTCACCAAATTTAATTTTATTGAAGACTAGCTGATGCCCGCGACTTCGTCCGCGTGGACTAAGTTTTTTCGATTCCCGCGGGAACTCATTAATTTTCCGGGATAAAAAGTAGCCTATGTATGTATGTATGTATATTCTTTATAGCTGATGCCCGCGACTTCGTCCGCGTGGAATAAGTTTTTCGGTTAATTTTCCAGGATAAAAAGTAGCCTATATTACTATCCCACGGTATAATCCCCCTATAATGGTGAAACACTTACTTCTTCATATTTTAACGCAAGCCCAAATACTGTTTCATGGCTTTAACTTGAGAAATTAAGGATTTTCATACAAACTATCAACCCCTATTTCACCCCTTCGGGGGTGGAATTTTGAAAAACTGTGAAACACATACGTTTTCATTTTCAACCCGCAGCTCATATATCGAGTTTCATGGCTATAACTTGAGAAATTAAGGACTTTCATACAAACTCTCAACCCCTATTTCACCCCTTCGGGGGTGGAATTTTGAAAAACTGTGAAACACATATGTTTTTATTTTCAACCCGCAGCTCATATATCAAGTATCATGGCTATAACTTGAGAAATTAAGGACTTTCATACAAACTTTCAACCCCTACTTCACCCCTTCGGGGGTAGAATTTCGGGATAAAAAGTATCCTATGTCCTACCTCGTAGTATGGGCTCAAATCGTGCCAAGTTTCGTTTGAATTCATTCAGTAGTTTCGGCGTGATGCGCGGCCAAGATACAGACAGACAGACAGACAGACAGACAGACAGACAGACAGACAGACAGACAGACAAAAATTTAAAAAATTACAGATTTGGCTTCAGTATCGAATAATGAGTGCCCTCCAAAAAAATTTTTCAAAATATCTTCAATGTACAGAATTGGACCTGTTACAGTTTTATTATAAGTATAGATAGTTGCACATGATATTATACGAAGAAGGAGAAATCTTGTTAATGAACACACTGAATTCTAATTATTGTTCGATTTATTACTTATTATTCAAATTTCACAAAGATGCAGGATGATAATATTTAAAAACGTTACAAGTTATTCGTTGAAGTGTTGGCCACGTAATGTCGGCTCAAAAAATTATTTGCGCCGCCGTCACGCTTGCTCGGCCGTTGTCGGCCACCGTCGTATTAGTTCGCACATTCGGCGAGAACATAGTTAGAGCATTTTAGGGAACGGAAATCTAGGTTCATTGAATGTTAAACTAATACTTTTATTTATTAATTTTATTTTACAACATAATAAATAGGTACATGGGCATTCTTATGAGTAAGTTTTTCATAAAGTTAAAACGTTTAGCAGACTAAAATTCGCCATAACAAACATTAAAAATTGAAAATAGGGAAATAATTTGGTAATAAGTCCATTTAAGCTTGATATTGATGCAGGCGAGATGTAATATTGATTACCTACATATTAAACTAGTGGTTCGCCCCGAACTAAGACCTCGCGGTATCCATAAACTTGTACAGAGCGCCATCTATTGACATAATTGTGAAGTTCTGTTAATATACTAAAGCACATTAAAAATTAAATAATTTCGTTTCCTTATAATATTTATCTAATTTTAGTATTTGTTGTTCATGTACAGGATATAATTCAAATAACTGATAAGTTTCAGGCTCAGCCTTTCAGAAAATTGAGAGTTCTGAGGTCAACTTTGGACGTTAGAAAATCGCCACTTTGAAAGCCCCCCATTTCGTCAATTTTAGGGGAAAAATTAAAAAAAATATATTTTTGGACTCTATTCCTAATTATCTTTAAAATGATATACCGCAACCCTATGTAAAGCTATAAAAAATATTTTACTTCGCATTCGCTTCTATGAGAGCCCCCCCGAAATAAAGATTTTTATAACTTTTTAAGCCATATTCGGCGGGAGGCCATCGGTTTACATATTATATTTAAACTTGAAGTAATTACGTTCAGTAATTCAGAAGTTATGAGGCTCTGACAGACGGACGGACGGACGGACGGACAAGTGCCAATTCACTCAAGTAGACTCAGAGACCTTCGCTTCGCTCGGTCAAAAAAGTGTGTGTGCAATTATTCACACACGGCAGAAGTGAAACTACAGAAAAAAAAAAAAATATAAAATATATATATTATAATTGACCGAGCGAAGCGAAGGTCTCTGAGTCTACTTGAGTGAATTGGCACTTGTCCGTCTGTCCGTCCGTCCGTCCGTCCGTCCGTCCGTCTGTCAGAGCCTTATAACTTCTGTCTAAGTAGCCTACGAGAGAATGAGACAAATATAACTTGTATTCTCTCGCAGGCTAAATCCTATTTAATGAATATTATGTGTGTCTCTTTTTGGTGTCTCTTTTTCATTTCATTTTTAGTTTTGTTGAATTTTCAAATCACAACGATTCTAATGAAGTTTCACTTCAAAAAACTTGGAAGACTGAGTGCAAAACCGATAAAGCGCCAATCACAAAAAATATCGAATTTAGATTTGATTTTTTATGAGTTTTATGGTCTAGTGGCATGTTCGACTACGGCCGACGAGGTCCCGAGTTCGAGTCCCGGGTCGGGCCATAATTGAGTATTGGGTTTTTCTGACTTGAAATTCTCAGTACTAGCCCAAAGTGAGCAAGTTTTCGGTGTTTCACCCCCGTGCCTCGGACAGCACGTTAAGCCGTCGGCTTTTATCACTAACATGATAATAGTCGTTAAAGCCCGCCAACCCGCATGGAGCAGCGTGGTGGGTCTAAGCTTAATTCCCTCTCTCCTATGAGAATGGAGGCCTGTGCCCAGTAGTGGGACAGTGATGAGTTCTATGAAGGAATCGGTATCTACGGTATTTGATTAGTTTTTAGTAACTATCGATTCATCAAATATCAAATAAATATTATAAATGCGAAAGTTTGGATGTATGTATGGATGGATGTTTGTTACTCAATCACGCCCCAACGGCTGAACGGATCTGGATGAAATTTGGCACAGAGATAGATTATAGTCTGGAATGTGTAATACACTACTTTTTATCCCGGAAAATTAAAGGGTTCCCGCGGGAACCAAAAAACCTCATTCCTCGCGGACGAAGTCGCGGGCATCAGCTAGTACATAATATGTAATGTGCGTGCGATGCCTTCCGTGCGGAAACTTTTCACCCGTCTGGGATATAATCGATATCGGAACGGAATTGACAAGTCACGAATTTAACTGCGACGTATACCCTTGCCTTTTGGAGAACGTCTAATGGCCGATCGTTTAACTTAGCCTATTAGTTCAGGATTATAAAACCAGTTTAAGGGTAGTTTTCCTTTGGCAGTATTTTCTATTCTAGTATGCAAATACTTCCATCGCATAAAGCCGTATTGTTTTGATATTGTTGACGATCATGTTTTAGAATAAATTATAATCCTTATTTTAGGGACGTCAAAGAACGTGACATAAACTGTCATTTTGAAATAATACTGCTTCAAACGATAATTGTAACCCCCTGTACCAATAAAGCCGTTGTATAAAGTGATTCATAATAATATAAGACAGTGCTGGCTGAGCATAACAAGACATAATATTATTTTCATTCTGTTTGACATATTATTTATTAAGGACACAGTTGTCGTTTCGAATCATCACCACCATCCCAGCCTAACGCCAGCCCACTACCACAGTACTAAGCACGGGTTTCCTCTCAGAATGAGCATGGTATCTGACCGTAGTTCACCACGCTGGCCAAATCTAGATTTGCACGAAAAGCCGAAAAGCTAGAGAATCTTCCAAATATGAGAGGAAGAGAGATCGCCTAAGACTATCATTTAACTATAGGTGCTATACATAATATGTATTGTATTATAGTATTTTGACTGTTTTTCACATATTATACCTTACACTGAGTTCTTAACCGGTAGCTTCAATAGATGTGGTCAGTAGTAAATTATATCTAAAATTTTCGAAAATGAAATAAGCCACCCTTTTCTATTACGCTTCCCAAAAATAGAACTGATATTTAGTTGAACAATAAAAATAACGAATTTAAATTTCAAGCTTCAATGGGTCAACGGTAAAAGGATCACAACTTGGAAGGTCGTGAATCCTTGGCATTTTGATGATTAACTTTAAAAACATAAAAAAATTGTTATTTCGAAAAGTTGGATAAAGAATCATAATATTGTACTTGTATTAATTTCAAATTAAAATTTAATTTCAAATTCTAGGTTAAAGTAGGAGTACAGCCTACTCCGTTTAGTTAAAAAATAAATAATTATAACTGAATTGATTGATTGCTATGTCTAATTGAAAGCGCTAATCACTGGGAGTATATTGACGCACTTTATTTAACGATTTTACAAGGTAGATGTCTTTTGAAGAAGATCTAATGTAGTGTGAAACCAGATCTCCGACAGCTGTTTTTTTTTGTTTTCTTATTTCTAAATTGTATAAAAAAATCGCTTATATCTGCGTTTCCGTTTTAAGCTTTTTAAATTAATGATGGTTTTCATTAAGATTTAAAATATTTCACGAGAAAGGTTGATATGAGCAACGCATGCTCTGTCACGAAGTTGGGGCTAGTTAACCAGGGCCAGTTTTTAACCAGTTAGTTAAAAAGGGTTGTCCCCTTGACCGATTTTAACGCAATTTCCAACAGAGATTGCATCCCAGAGACAGGTAGAGTTGTTTTATCCCAAACAATTAAATTCCAGAGCATTCTTAAGTTCACACACAAACCTTTTTAAAGTTCCTTAAGTAATGGGTTGTCTGGAGGAGATCACTTTTAGTGATAAGGTCGTTCTTGCGCACGCGTTGTTTTTCCGTTTTTTTGTTTATAATAATTAAGTTATTTCTAAGTTGTGTGGCAATAAAGAATTTATCTATCTATCTATTTTTGAAGTCGCAAGCAGCAAGACCGAGCAAACCTTACTATAACAACGTTAATAAAAAATTAAGCTATATATTAATCCTTTCAGTTAAAAGCTATAAATATTCGAGACCGTCAGCTCCATCTATAAATAAGGTTTAAATTTTAAACGCGCCGTGCCAGTAATTACAAGCGAAGCGAAAATATTGCAAGCCCGACAACGTGTCGACAAGGCGTCGCGTTAGCACGTTAGCGTGCATTCTTTCCCTGCGTTCATTACCATAACAAGTAGTTTCGTTAATCAAATGTACGAAATTAATAGCGCAGTTTAGTCGACGTTCCGCCTGGCAATCAGACGGTCATTACAAATTGCTAGCAATTACTGCGACACTCACCCTACCCGCTCATGACTGCTTTTTTTCATACACGGTAAATATTGCATAATGGTGAACGTACGGCGCGTCGTAAATAAGCATTAATGGTGTGGAACTTAATTTTGCCCCTGATTTGCGTATATGAAATTTTTATTCATGTTACATATTTCTATTAAGATCAAACTTCAAGGCGGTGTTTTATTTATAGTAGTGACAGCACTATACAAATAACAACCAGATAGTATTATCAAATAAATATTATAAATGCGAAAGTTTGGATGTATGGATGTATGTTTGTTACTCAATCACGCTCCAACGGATGAACGGATCTGGCTGAAATTTGGCACAGAGATAGATTATAGTCTGGAATAGCACATAGGCTACTTTTTATCCCGGAAAATTAAAGAGTTCCCGCGGGAACCGAAAAACCTCAATCCACGCGAACGAAGTCGCAGGCTGGCAGCTAGTTTATAATTAATACCTATTTATGATATCCACTTTTTACTAACAATACTTTCATAATTATATAATTTTTGATTTTTGTCAGTTTTACTTAATACATTTTTCAAAAAATAGTAAAAACTATCAATTTATTTACTTTTCTGCTTTGTAAAATGAATTCAGGCCGATAATCCTGCAATGTGTATAATATGAAAAGATATTTATTTTATCGACTCAAATGCGAATAAAGCTCTCAATTCCTCATTCTATGAATGATCTTATCGCGATTTCTCAAATGTTTCACTCTTTCGGTATAAATCCTTTATATTTGCCTTTAGCTTTGGCTACCGTGCATAAAAATTCTTTTGTATTGAGATGAGTATTTCCAAATAAAGTAAGCGCTCAATGCAAATTTTCTTTATGCAAATATTTTCATATCTTTGACGTAGTCAAATAATAAATTGTTCTATATATAAAACCTATAAAAAACTTTATCCAATCCCAAAAGAAAATTAATTTTCCTAAGTCAATTTTATGATAATGATAAATTTTATGATAATGTTATAAATTTTTAGTCCTACTTAAGAACGCTCTTCCCTCGTATTAAACTGAAAATTCATAGTATTAACAACTCTGAAAAAGTGACAAGAAGTTAATTTTAATTAAACTTTCCACAATCGTTATCAGATAACATTATTCATTAATTTTAAGAGCCCCAAGTCGAAGTCCGATAATTTTTCGCGAAGAAGGGAAATGACGTCGAATTTATCACTAAATCGTTGAAATCGTTTTGAATTAACATAACGAGATATGCAAATCTTACAGATTTATTATTTTCTTAGCGATAATTATTTTTAGGAACATAATACAATTAATACCAATATGTATCACCTATGATACTTAATCTTTTTTTAATTATAAATTACGACAAATAAAAGAAGAGCTTATTTGCATCCATATTATAAATGCGAATGTTTGTCTTTTTTGTCTGCTACACTTCCACGACCCAGCTGTCCAACCAATTTTGACCAGATTTCGTACAGAGATAGGTTGGAGCTGGATAGGTATCTCGGGGAAGGACATAGGCTACTTCTTATCCAAGAAAATTAAAAGTTCCCGCAGAATCAAAAACCTTCATCAACGCAGGTGAAATATCTAGTCGTAAAGGCATCATCAATTACGTAAATTATAATATGTTGTATTGCTGCGTTAAAGAGCTAATTAATAGTCTTATCTAAATTTTCAGACAAATAAACGTAATCGTTTATTGTAATAATCGCAGTCTATAGTAACGAGATTAACTGACAACAAAACTATTTGATGCCTTTTAAATAGGAAGAAACAACACTGAGAATAGATGATATGAATTTAATATTTAAAAATACAACCTTTCAATTGTGAGTTTATACCATCGCTAAATACTCTTTTATGAACAGATTCCTTTCAAATAATATGATAAGAAATGAAGAAAACTTCTTCAATATCGCAGTGACCTTCCTATATAAAATGCCTTGTAAAGTTTTTCATTAATAGAGGATTAGCGAGGGCTGAGGAATAGCTCCCAAAGTATTTATTGAAGAAAGGGGCCGGCTATAACCCGAAAGGAATATAACGCATTCAAATATCAACGAAATTTATCAACCTTCGAGCAGTGGGCCCAATACGTTTGGGTCGTTTATGGCATATTACAGTCGGAGACTCGTCAGCTCTACGCCGGAAAAGTCAATTTGACACAGATTACGGAGCGACTGAACGAAATCTTACTAAAATGCGAACATTTTCAGAGGACTCGAAAGATATGAACAAAATATGTAATTTCAGGTTGAACTTAGATTCCATAAATCTGTCGCATATTTCGTTCGATAGATTTTAATAGAATTTATGTTCGGTTAAGATCTTAGTCGATACATACCAAACAAAATTTGTTTTCCTCAATAGATAACTATTTTGCAAAACCACACAAACCACTATTTTGCAAACTATTTTTTTATCCACGAGGATAAAATTGTGGTCACCATGTTTTATTTTGCGTAAGCACTCTCATGGTTTCATTAGGCATCGAACCAACCTTCATAACACTAGTTAATAATCCATACTAATATATATGCTGTCTGTCTGTCTGTCTGTCTGCTACGCTTTCACGGCTCATCTCCTTTTCGATGAAATTAGGTACAGGGATAGGTTGTAACCCGGGAAAGGACATAGACTATTTTTTATCCCAGAAAGTTAAGGAGTTCTTGCGGGAATTAAAGAACTTAATCCACGCGGACGAAGTCGCAGTGTACGCGCTAAACGCCATCTAGCTCAGTTTGGCAAAACTGCAACGACATTTAGCGCTTATCTAAGTGGTGTACAACAGTACCAAAGCAATATTTAAGAGATGGTACTACAGTGTAGCGACAGATGTCGCTACGGGTATTTTTTGGTAGGTTTCTGTAGGAATAACCTTGTACCCACGTGACCGCTATGATCGGTGACAAAGGGAGTCTCTTGCTGAGTGCCGACGGGATAAGTCACGGCCGGGAGTTAAACCCGTGAGTACAAGATGGCCGAGCGCGACACGTAGATTCTCTTTGAAGGCGCCCGTGCATCTTAGACTGTAAAACGCGAGCCAGGAGTATGGGATCCATTTTGTATTGGCTTTTTGTCGCGTAACTATTATATATTATTTGCAATAAGCTTAGAACTAATTATTTGGACACCGCGTGGTGATAAGACGTGAACTGTGTGTTGATAAGTGTTTGTGCGCCTGGAAAGGCAGTGAAATCGTGTCAGTGATAGGGGTCACAACGAGGACCTTCTACCAGTGGAAGATCCGGCCAATTTTGAGGCTAAGAGCGGCCTGACACAAGCCTAACAGGCTAAGTGAGGTTTCACCGTTTACCTTATCCTTGCATCACCCAAGTCCATCCTCACACTTGCCCCCTCACTAGCTTTGGTTGCTGTTACTGGACTATGACAGCGTGATCACCTAGGTAAGTGTGTAGTGTTAAGCCTATCACTAGGATATTCAGTTAAGGGCATTAGTCCGAAATGCGTAAGTTACAGAACCACCTACTTCACTTAAGCTGATTCAGCGAATCGTACGATCGGTCTATGGGCCCCCGAATCGTATCCGATTTGTGAACGCTGAACAGCGGGTCAAGCCTAAGGCTTGGCCTAAACATTTTGGTAGCAGAGCGTGGTTTTGACGAACCACTTAACATTTGGTAGTAAGAGCGTGGTTTTGACGAACCACTTAACATTTGGTAGCGCAGAGCGCGTGTTCCTGACGGACCACTTAATTATATTCACTCTGGTGGTTCTGAAACTCAACGCATTTCAAAGTAGCAATAACCTTTTGTACTAGCTCACATAGTATTGAATAGTAGCGGGCAACTATAATTGGCAAATTCTTGTTTGTTGCATTGTTAATTCATCCATTCTTGACCAATTGCTGGATGATTCGCTGCTTGCCAAATATACTTGCTACTGCTGGTGCTACTTATAACTTGTAATTAATTGTGGCGCATGCGGATTGGTGTAAGCAGTTGCAGAATCTAAACTTGTAAACGCCATTTGAGTGTCTCGCTAGACTTCTTGTTGCTCAAATTCTTTGTTTGTTTGGCGGTTTATTAAGTTGTAATTATTTGCAAGCTGCACCTTTCCTTGTATGTTGTTTGCAGGTGCCCAATTTAAGAAAGAATTATTACTGAGCAGTTAAACTGTTAAGTCTCACGATAATTGTTTATAAAGTTCGTATTGCATATCGAGATAGGGATTGCAACCGGGACAGTTGAATTCAAGTACTTTGTACAGTTGTTGTTGTTGAATATTGCTGTTTCAACAGTAGGTACTTGCTGTCCCACCCGGTAACAAGTAATTGAGGTAATCTTTGCACCTGGACTTGAATTATACACAAATTAGTTTGTGAGGGTACTTGGCTAATTGTTGACTTGTTGTGAGCATTAAGTGCTTAACTCCATCTAGACTTAAACCGTAAGGATTTGTAAATAATCTAGGTTAATAACATCCAATTCATTCAAGGTTGTATTCTTTGAAAGTTGAAATTAAAGGGTTAGATCGTGTAACAAGTCACAATCACAATGGATTGAGACAGGTCATTTGTTGATTCTTGTTTGTTTGTTGAATCGACCTAGTCAAATACCTTTACTTGATACCTCTATTTGATGCGTTGGATGTTATTAGTTAATTACTACGGATTACCATAGCGATTGCAACGGATATCAGTCACGTTGATCTCATCTACCTGTTCACCTATATATTCTGATCTTGCTAATTGTAAGGGTGATATTGCATGTCCGCATTGCAAGAGTGACCAACGTTCCTTTTTGATACTGATATACCTACTTGCTACTGCTAAGTGCTATTTATAGCTCGTAACTAATTATAGCGCCTACGTATAGCGCAATTGCAATTACTAAACTTGTATTTACCATTCCAGTTTGTTATTTAATGTCTTGTTTGTTTGACGGTTTGGTAAATTGTAATTGTAATTATTGTAATTATAATTAATCGTAATTAATTGAACTTAATTGGAAAACTTGCACCTTTAATTGTCGGGTATATGTTACAGTAATTCTTGTTTGTTGATTGTTACTAAAGCAACTCGCTGTAACCTTGACCTTGCCCTTTGTTGAACCTGGCTATGAGTGTAATCGGTGGTAGGTAACCGTCGGCAACTGTAGTTGACAATCAAATCTTTGATTGCGTTGCCTTTGATTGATTTTTCTTGATTTAATTATTGATTCATGTTCGATGACTGTTACTGGCCGATTATAAATTGTGATCTTGTATAGTTTTAGAATTATACCTGCCGTTTGATGAGTTAGCGTATTGTACCTAACTTGCAGTGGTTAACTCTGATAATATTATTTTGTGTAGGTGACTTATGTAGGTACCTAGTTACGGATTGTTTTGAACATTATTACAACACAGCTAAGTTGTGAATGACTTTGTAGTTTGCCACTTACAATTGTAGGCGTCATTCGAATATAGTTTTTTGCTTTGACTTTCCTTGTTGTTTTGATATTATTTTTGATTTGTTTAGCTGTCTTGTAACTTGTAATTTGTTGTTGAAATATTAATTAAGTGCCATTGAAGAAAGCTTACACTTTTTTCTGTGATATTTATTTGTTTGTGGTTTAGAGTACGTGCCATGTTGTAGCTAATATATTAATTTAGTAAATTTGTGAAATGGCAAACCACGAAAAGATTGTAAGCCGAATTCAATCGGAGCTGCTTTGGGCCACGGTAGCGGCTTCATTGATAGGTCGTGATGTCCGACCTGCTGTATTGCTACAGCTGTCCGACCAGGTTCTGGCCAGACAGACGTTCTTCGAGGAGTTGTATCTAGAGATACTGAAGTTGGAAGTCTCTCCTACTTTGCTTGAGTCCGTCGACCGGAAGTACGACTTATTTTTTGAACTAACCGACGACCTCTGGGAGGCAGGCGCTAGATTAAGGGAAGAGGCTAGATTAAGCTCTCTCCCCGAGCCCCCTTGTCGGTCCCCAACTCGACCTCTGGATAGTGGCATGCTATGCCCACCGGCTGAGTACTCCGTCGTTGTTGGTTCCTTAAGGACACCGGAGCTCGCCGACCAGTCAGGTAGGGATGAGGACCAGGCTGTCCCCCCGCCTGCTCGCAGTATGTCTCCACCCGGGGGTGTTCCAATTCCCCCGAGGGGGGTCTCATTCCCCCCTCTCCCACTTGATTTGAGGTCGGAGGCGACTCAGGCTGTCACCCGGCCTTCTCGCGGTCCACCCCCACGCAGGGGTGTTCCAATCCCTCCTGGGGGGGTTTCACCCCCCCATCGCATTTTTGATAGGAGGCTTGCAGTGACGCAGGCGACCGCCCGGCCTACTCGTTCGGCACGCTCTCGCCGTAAGCGAGCACGACTGAAGGGCCGCGCGCCTCGACAGGTCCGATTGAGGCACTACGGGGTACCGGGCCCCCCGATTTTGGAATTGACCCCTGAGTCCCGAATGGGGACTTCCGGTTTGGGAACCGGTTTAAAGGACGGGCTGGTTTGGCATTTCCGACCCCCCTCCAACTCCAAATATAACAGCGCATAGTTGTTGAGTTCCGTTAAGGGAAACTCGCGGTTTTGATTAGGTTATATTTAGTAAATTAGGTTGATAGTTTTAACTGTGTTTTGTCTTGAATCTTTTGCTTCAACATTGAAGCGGGCCTCGGGTTGAAGGGTTCTCCCACCCGCCTAAATCCCTTTGTTGATTTGCCTAATTTGGTTTTTATTTTATTTTATTTGTACATTGTTTTGTAAATAACCCACTATCGCCTTAACCTTGCTCGCGCTGCCTGCAACGCATATTCGGCTATTTAGTAGCGCGAATCTTGGGATTTAGCAATTATGTCCCTATTGTGGACGCCATCTCCCCGACCTCGTCGTGTCGACTCTACTCCTTGCAGGAGTTGTTAATCGTTTTGGCAGGCCTATTCGCCACCAAGAGTCCGACCTCCACGATGCTCGGTTTCACTGAGCCTACCTGTGCGTTTTGTATATTTCGGCAATAGGGCGGCCCAACTGGAATTGTGAGTGCTTTAAGCACCGGGCCTTGTTTGTAGTCACGCAAGGTAGAACTGCCTCGTCGAGAATTGTCTGACCTGGTCTGGACTTGGAGCGGTTCTAATTGCTAAGATACCGATAGTTAGCACTGACTTACTAACTTTGATATTTTTATTTTTGCTTGTTTAATTTGAATTCTGTTGTGCACCTAGCCACTCGAGTTGTCTCTTAAAGTTTTGAGTGCCATCTGCACAGAGACTTGTGGCTACTGGTTCGATTTGTTCTGACGATTGTTGTATTTGATCTAAGTGTATGGATAGATCCCTAAGATTAATTATTAATTGTTTAGCGATAAGATTTATCTTTTTGTTGTTAATATCGCAAGGACGAACCTCCGACGCGCTATTGGCGCAGTCATTGTCTACTTGTGTTGTAAATTTGAAGTTTGGTCGGAGATTCGGTTTTGCAACCAACTACCTACCCACTTTGTAGTGGACTCGAAATCCTTCGGTCCACGGGGGGGAGTGTGTACGCGCTAAACGCCATCTAGCTCAGTTTGGCAAAACTGCAACGACATTTAGCGCTTATCTAAGTGGTGTACAACAGTACCAAAGCAATATTTAAGAGATGGTACTACAGTGTAGCGACAGATGTCGCTACGGGTATTTTTTGGTAGGTTTCTGTAGGAATAACCTTGTACCCACGTGACCGCTATGATCGGTGACAAAGGGAGTCTCTTGCTGAGTGCCGACGGGATAAGTCACGGCCGGGAGTTAAACCCGTGAGTACAAGATGGCCGAGCGCGACACGTAGATTCTCTTTGAAGGCGCCCGTGCATCTTAGACTGTAAAACGCGAGCCAGGAGTATGGGATCCATTTTGTATTGGCTTTTTGTCGCGTAACTATTATATATTATTTGCAATAAGCTTAGAACTAATTATTTGGACACCGCGTGGTGATAAGACGTGAACTGTGTGTTGATAAGTGTTTGTGCGCCTGGAAAGGCAGTGAAATCGTGTCAGTGATAGGGGTCACAACGAGGACCTTCTACCAGTGGAAGATCCGGCCAATTTTGAGGCTAAGAGCGGCCTGACACAAGCCTAACAGGCTAAGTGAGGTTTCACCGTTTACCTTATCCTTGCATCACCCAAGTCCATCCTCACACTTGCCCCCTCACTAGCTTTGGTTGCTGTTACTGGACTATGACAGCGTGATCACCT
The DNA here is from genome assembly GCA_917051295.2 of Erebia ligea. NCBI lineage: Eukaryota > Metazoa > Arthropoda > Insecta > Lepidoptera > Nymphalidae > Erebia > Erebia ligea. The sequence continues at coordinate 14,119,660 of OU785223.1, read as the reverse complement.
AGGTAAGTGTGTAGTGTTAAGCCTATCACTAGGATATTCAGTTAAGGGCATTAGTCCGAAATGCGTAAGTTACAGAACCACCTACTTCACTTAAGCTGATTCAGCGAATCGTACGATCGGTCTATGGGCCCCCGAATCGTATCCGATTTGTGAACGCTGAACAGCGGGTCAAGCCTAAGGCTTGGCCTAAACACGCAGGCATAATCTAGTATTATATAATTAAATAACTGCTGTTTTTGAATCAGAATAGTGTTAAAACATTATAAATGTAATTGCCAAAATTAACGGTATTTAAACCCTAACTAGCTTTTGCCCGCGACTTCACCCGCGTGGAAATTTCTTAAAAAAAGAAATTTCAAAAACTGTGATAAACTTAAATTTAATAGATAATAATAATAGAGTAATTTGGAAGATGTGTGTGGTTTGGTGTTGTGGCGGTGCGAATTGCTGGCTTATTGGGCGGTGCATATCACACAATAAGTGCAAGCTACACGTTGTACCACATAGATTTGTCTATTTTGGCAGATTATAGCGTATTAAAATTGTTCCTTCATAGGTTACTTTGCAGAAATTAATTAATTCAAGGATTTTCTATAATCCTAAACTAATAAAAGAGTTACTTATCAATGAAGCCATTAGGGTTAAAGGGGCTGTGCTCAGCATACACATTACCAATCCTAGAAAAGGCAATCGTTTGAACTAAAAGGGCTATCATACATAAAGTGATACAAAGTGTATCTAAGCGTCCACTGAGTGGATAGTGTAACTCTATATGGACGCGTTTCGCGACGATGTTCTATTACAAAAGGGAATTGGATCTTGATTCATTGGTTCGGAAAATCGGCAGCGTACCTTGATAATTTCATTTCTGTACAATTTGACCGCGACCGTGGTCAGACGATTCTTGGGGGTCTCCGCGGACCGAACACAATACAGGCACTCCCCTAAGGATCTCACACACAATACTAAGCTTTTATTGCCTCCTTTTACAATCTCCCATTACCTCCAAGGCTTCAGCGCTACTGGGAATCAGATTCGTTACAGTTTTTTATTTTTATTTTTTCTATTTGAACGATTTCTATGTCACTCGAATTGCGCTAGTAACGAACTGTATTTTATTTCGCAACAAGAAATTAGATTCCGTTTTACGGAAAGAAACGTAGTAAACATATGTGTGTGTATATATATGGACTGGCTCTGTGTTTTGTCGTGGAATCTAAAAGCGTGTATTGTGTAAAGCAATAACGGCTAGTGGGGGAGCAGTTGCATCAAAAATATCGTATTAGAGGCCACCTCTATCGGCGGTCGCTGCAGGGACGACTCCGTTCAGCTTTTACACAGATTGTATTGGAGCAAGTGCGATGCAATACTGTAAATATTCTTCTGGTGGAACAAATTGAAAAATTGGTGAAATTCATGAATATGAATAAATTTTCTGTGGCCGTGAATGGGGGGCATCAATTGTGCAAAATGCATACTTTTGTTGTAAAAAATACTTGCATTGATCAATGCGCGGTTTCATACGAGTTCGAACAAAATTTCTTCGATCAATTCTATACACGCTGCCGAGATTTAAAATCTCACACTAACACTGCAGAAGACATAAATAATAAACCCTTCAAAGTAATAAAATAAAATAAATACGAACGTGAAGATAAAATAAGCCTGTTTAATACGCCAGCCAATATCCATGTTCTACGTTGACGTTCTAAATTGCTAAGAAATATATATGTAACAGAAAGAAAAGACATAAAGCATCGCATCTTGGTCCTGCACACAGACGGAATCTTACTTTAACTTGCAACAAACTCGAAACAAAAATAGCGTCGTCGACGTTTCGAGCAGCCAACTAAACTCCTGACGTAAGAGCTAACGCTGTCAACTTGAAATTACAGGGCACAGGAACAGAGTACGAAGAACCCGTACCTTTTATACAAAGCTTTGTAAGTCTGCGGGCTGTTTTTCAGCTTAACTTGCACTCTTTGTTCGTGCGATAGTCGAATAGGATAAAAACGAACAACCGTATCCACTCGATCCAACCGCAAAGCATTTACGATTTTTCGTGTTTTATGCACGAATATAGATCGGTCGCACTTTGTATGTATGTACTTTATAGTTTCACGTACTTTACTCTTTGTATCGCTTTGGTAATGTCCGTTACTATGTACCCATACCACTAACAAACATGAGTAATCAAAACTAAAAATTAGCGTTGGGGCACCTGGAACCTCTGCAGATAACTAAAAAGGTTTCGCGTCCGAGAGGCCCAGAATCCCACAGCGCAAGCTATCTGTGGTGCTCTATCTGTTTGAAAAGTTACACTGATGTACAAAATAACTATTTCCACCAACCGCACCAACGTTCTTTGCAATTGTGTTTTAGACAACATCTCTGAGGGTGTTGGAGTAAAACGTACGTTGAGAGCGTTTTGGAAGATTTCTGTGGTGTGGTAGTGGTGCATATTGCGTGTTTGCTTTCTTTTCATGTTTAGAAGCGGGAGTACAGGTGATGCAAATTGCATGCTGCACCTTGTAACACACCAAATTGTGTGTTTCGGCAGAATATAGCCAATGAAGCTTCTTGTTCCTTGATTATCATAGACTTACTTTGTTTTTTATTCACTACAAGTTAGCCCTTGAATGCGATCTCAACTGATGGTAAGTAAAGTAAGTCCTCAAAGTAACGCCTGCTTCTATTCAACAAAATAACATAATTATTTATTTTCTATTGCTGTGATATAAATTTTTTACCAACTGTTAAAGATAATTAAGAATCAGGGAAAAAGACTGATAGAACAGGCATATCCATAAATCTCAGCCAAACGAGTATTTCCTTTAACTTATGAGAAGTTTGCAACAAAAAAAGTTGGTGGCATTTGTAACGGCTAACTTAAAAAGTGGCTTTGCAGCGAACGTCGTCAACACAAAATTACAGGACACAGGAATCATGTTCATAGGAGCCGCACCTTCTATTCAAAGCTTTGTGAATCTGTGTGCTGCTTTCAGCTTTACTTTCAGTCTTTGTACGCGCTATAGCCGAAAAGGATAAATCCTAATGCACGAACCGCGCGAGGGAAACCGCACGGTAAAGTGTCAAACTGTCGATTATATAATGCCAACGGCACCAAATAAATATTATAATACAATCTATTTTGTATTACATTCAAACATCACAACTTTGGGAAATTCAGCACCCAAGAGGTTAAAAAGGAAATGATTTGCAAGAAAAACCGGAATTTTTCAAGTTACTCGTATATACATGCAAATTATTGTGAAAAGAAATACGTGTTTCAGGACGTTTGGAAATTGCACCCCAAAAGGAAATTCATAAATCTCACCTGATCTACTTAAACCTTAAAATACATAATCGTATATTTAATCGGGTCTATCACTAGGTTTGAAATTTGCCGTGTTAGTCAACTGCAAAAATAAACTTTATCGGAGTTTGTGACGATTCGTACCTCTCAGTCAAAATATATATATTTAAAACAATATTAGAGAATAAAATATAGTATATAATATAGTGGAGGAGCGATCTCGGTCCATGCTAGAAAGATTTCCGACAAACGGACTGGTCGCCGAACAAGCGACGGCGATGCGATAGTATGCTGTGGTAGCTTGTGTATGTGATGGTGCACAGCGGTGCTGTGGTGTATGCGCTTGATGCGTGCAGTATGTGTCACGATGTCCACCGTCGTTCTCGGGCTGATGCTGAGCAAAGTGGATTCGCTGTTCGTGTAATGGTGCGCAGTATGTGTCGCGATGTCTGTTGCTCGTTCGAACGCATAATGTCGTTGGAGGCTTCCAACGATATTTGATCCGCCTATGGTGGATTTATATACATATTTTAATACAACATACTTACACGTATATTACCTACATATAATCATCGCTGGTTGAGTTGGGGCTGCGGAATGTAGGTTATATCGCTTCGGCGATGCCTCGGCACGGCTGGTTCTGTCTTGATGTCTACCTAGTTGGACGTCTGGATGGGATTGGTTCGTTGTTGAACCAGAGAGCTTGCTCTCTGTGCGCAATGTACTTCATGTGCATTACTATGTTCTGCAGTATACCTGACTCTGCCATGCGATCTTATAGATGATTACTTATGCTTACATTATGTAAACCCGTAACTATCGTTACATTCGAACGACAACTAACCATGGTTGATAGGACGCTGTTTATTATTACCGAAGGTTGGATCACACGTGAGATACCGGATATCTAACTATGTTTTGCACTACGCCTGACTCAGCCTCGACACTTATTCATAGTTGCACGGATTCACAACCTGTGCTACTATACTATTTACGGTTCCATAGATTCACAACCTATGTTACTTGTAAATGCATAGATTCACGACCTATGCTGCGTCACATTGGCTCACAACCTATGTAACGTACGAACGACGTCCTACTACCCATGGTGGTCTCCGCGTTGTACTTAACTAAATTAAAGTATGCTTTCATACGTCCGCGCTATTTCCCCAAATGGTGACCTAGTGGTTTAAGGAGGGGAGGCTGCTGCCTTTTGGTATACTTAGGAGACCCATTAGTCGATGACTAGTGCCTCTTGGGATACCAAGAGAGGGACGAAGCCTATCATTGGTGAGCGGGGTGGAGCTACCAATCACCATTTACTTTACATTAAATCAATACTTGAAAGCGTTTATAAATTATTTAAAACTTGAACACGTCACTAATATCAGTCTTTAACGTAAACTGAATTATATCTAGATCGGTATATAATGGTTGAGCTCGAGGCTTCCGAAACTCTAAAAGATCTTGGTTTATTATGGACGCAACATTATGAGGGTCTTACTGCTGGATGATTCACGTGCCACTTTAGAGAGATATTGAATTTTATAGGTAGAGTAAGGTATAGATTCTTAGGGGCCCCGTCAGGATAGTTACAAGTTATATTAAATAAGGATTTTTTTCTCTATTCTTACCTAGGTCTTTTAATTTGAACTAAAATATGTATTATGTAGATAATATACTCGGTAGTTATCCAACTGAGAGCCGAAGAACGGATCTTGTTAAAACTTTGTGCTAGAAGGATTTAAGTCTGGAACATACATTGAGGTGAATTTTATTAAGATAATAGTAGATTTCCTTGAATTCGTTTGTATAAAGAAGTTCTAGAAACTAACCCTAAATTATTTGAATAAAAATCTATTTTAAACTTTGTGTTAGCATCGTTAAGGTTGAATAACTATAAATATTTAACTTTTCACGACAATATTTATAGTCTTATGCCCTGTTTAACTTAAACGGGGTTTAAAAATGAAATTGAAATAAATCTTCAAACAATTGCCGTGCACATAAAATAAGGAAACACGTTTACAAATTTTTTTCTAACAAAAAATTTATAAAGTGGCTAGCTAACAAACGTTTAAAATAATTTACGCTGAAAGGTTGTTGCATTTACATAAATATTAGGTAGCGATAGTCTAAAACATAAACATTACACGCGATAACGTTAATTTATGAAAATTACATGTAGGTATTTGTGTTTCATAATTTAAAAAACCGGCCAAGTGCGAGTCGGACTCGCGCACCGAGGGTTCCGTACAAACCTGTAGTAAGTTTTAAATTATTAAAAAAAATTGCTTAAAAATTACGTTTGTTGTATGGGAGCCCCCCTTTAATATTTACTTTATTGATATTTAATTATTTATTTTGAAAGGTAATATTACAAGTTAATATTCTGTGAAAATTTGAACCGTCTACCTGTTACCGTTTTTAATATTGAGCAAAAAAATACGAAAAAAACACGTTTATTGTATGGGGACCCCCCTTAATATATATATTTTTTTAATTTTTAGTATTTGTTGTTATAGCGGCAACGGAAATACATCATTTGTGAAAATTTCAGCTTTCTAGCTATCACGGTTTATGAGATACAGCCTGGAGACAGACAGACAGACAGACAGACAGACAGACAGACAGACAGACAGACAGACAGACAGACAGACAGACAGACAGACAGACAGACAGACAGACAGACAGACAGACAGACAGACAGACAGACAGACAGACAGACAGACAGACAGACAGACAGACAGACAGACAGACAGACAGACAGACAGACAGACAGACAGACAGACAGACAGACAGACAGACAGACAGACAGACAGACAGACAGACAGACAGACAGACAGACAGACAGACAGACAGACAGACAGACAGACAGACAGCGGAGTCTTAGTAATAGGGTCCCGTTTTTACCCTTTGGGTACGGAACCCTAAAAATGAAAACACTGTTATTATGTACGAGAGTCTACGTCCACGCCGTCGCGAAGGTAGCATTGCTACATGGCATTCAGTTCAGACTATGAGTATTTACATATTTGGTTAAAAAATTTCGCCATATTTTTTCTTGTAATGACTTAACTACATGTATGCAAGCTGCTTTATAAATATTGTCAATTGTTATATAAGATTCTTAAAACTTTAAACTAATTTCTTATTACTAAGGATATTAATAAGGATTACAGATAATTATCCATCTAGGCTACTTATAAACATTACACACAGTCTACTTATTGTTACTATAGAAACATCACTATCTAGTGGCATCGAATTTTTAATTTGTCATCTCGACTTACAACAATAAATTTCATGTGCACAATATAATATTAAAATCATTCTCTGGTAGCTTACTCTACATGAAATTCTCTTGATTAGTTTAAAAAAACAAAAAATTAAAATAATCAAATAAATATTATAAATGCGAAAGTTTGGATGGATGTATGGATGTATGGATGTATGGATGTTTGTTACTCAATCACGCTCCAACGGCTAAACGGATCTGAATGAAATTTGTCACAGAGATAGATTAAAGTCTGGAATAGCACATAGGCTACTTTTTACGGAAAATTAAAGTGTTCCCGCGGGAACCGAAAAACCTAAATCCACGCGGACGAAGTCGCGGGCATCAGCTAGTTTAAATATAAACCTTAAAACTAAGGCAGTAAAGTTTAATTACGATTGTAGTATATTTATATTTAACACCTTTGTTCGCGAGCATGTCGCTGTTTGCGAGCATGTCGGAGCGAGGTGTCGGTGATGCAAATCCACAACTTTACCCCCTACCAAAAAGTGCTAAACGCGGCTAAAGAAGTTTTCACTTCAAAAATTAACTTATAATTTAGTTTCAAGAATTTGAAGACTAACTTCGTTGACGGACGCATAGCTAATACTTTAGTCTAGCAAGCCTCATTATGGCCTCTTAAACTTAAATTCATCTAAAGCTTGGTATTAAGTAGAGTTGAGATGCTATTAATTATATTATAGTATGATTAGAGATGGGAAGCTGATTTGACACAACAATTACTGTAATATTCACAGGGCATTAAAAGCACATTGTACTATTGCTAACAAAGATTTACCCAAGGGCTTTTGTGCTACACTCTCCATTTTCCAGAAAACAACTCTATCCCGGCACGTTCCGTCAATAATTTTCTTTGAACATCACAGATCTCACCCAAGAACAAATCGAGGTGCAGTAAACATCGAATAAAGGGGCTTGTCTATAAAATATCATTTCTAGCTCAAGTTTTTTTGTTTTTCCATTGGATCCCGTTCTACAAGTGGGCAATAATTGAAAACGAAACTCTTTTGCGCAAAGGCGAGATGGCGGGACACAAAATAAAGGCGTTCGAAATAGATTGAACGTATAAAATTTTCAGTTGAAATTCGCACGAAGCGTCGCGGTGGTTGGTACTCTGTATCTTTTTACTTTGTAACCTTACTTTTTATTCCATTAGCGCTCATGTGAGGCCCCTGTAGCCAAATATCGTGGAATATTAAGAGCTGTTTAGTAATGACAATACCTACGGAACGCAGCTCACGCCACGCTAGCCTAACTGAATTAAACTTGTGCACCATGAATTTAGTGTTTGTGCTTATTGCTGTAGCAAATTAGTTTGTTTACCAACTAACGCACACTTTTCATAGAATTCATGTAAATCGCGACGCTACGTACTTTCTTCGTGAAATGGAATTATGAATGCAAAGTTAAGTTTAAACGCTTAAGATGAATGCAAGTTCATCGAGGAGAACTTTTACAATAGCCGGCTGCCTGCCTGCTGCGCAAAAAACTTGGTCACATTTTAACTCTGGGAAAATCCGGAAGCGTTTCAAATTGTGATCCTCTTTGGAGCTTTCTCTTTACTTTATATGCGCAATGTACAACGCTATTGCTCTAACACAAAACTTTTTATTTTCGTTTATACCGAGTCAATCGTCCGCGAACATTTTTCAGGCAAAGTTTAACAGTGGAGGCAATCGCTCCTGAAATTCGAAAATGAAATCGTTCCGAGCGTCGCCAAGATTTATCGATGGATGTTTGAATTTACTTTCAAACTTTCGGGGCATAAACTTATGACACGCAATCGTATATTATACTCAAGATTTTTCTGTATTCAGAAAATTATAAATTTATCTTTTGTTTCAAAGAAACTTGTGGCATATTTTGTCTGCAATTGTGTGGGTAAAGCTAATATTTCATATTGGTGGCATAATTAAAAGAACGTCAAGTCAATTTTGAATTGTAATATGAGGCCAAGCCAACCCAATCCAGTGGGTTATCGACTGTATAAAACTAGATAGACAAGTCAGGTCACGAATGTCACTGAATACATAATTCCTATAAGTAACAACGTAGTAAGGACGTAATGGTGATAATAATTTACCTACTACAGTTCTTAAACTAAAGTTACGAAGGTTCCAAACCCGCACTTGTCTGATAAGAATACTCCTAAAAAATAATAATCTAGATTCTAGAAGAAGTTATAGCGAGAATAAAATTAAATAACAACTGTTTCCCTTCGCAGTCGTGTACTTTGAAATTTTATTAATATGCTCGTATTCACGTAGGCACATATCTCCGTGACGACGGCCACTGATGTATTCGTGAAAAATTTTCACCTGTAACAGCACGTAATTGAAATATACCACCGTTTTCTTTCCGTTTCGCGTACATTATTCAAAGTATCTTGGAGCAACTACAAAATCCAACCTATGTAGCAAAACTACTTTCGATTGGATTTGTTCAATAATGAAAAGTTGTTATTGTCTTCTAATTTTTGAAGTGAAGTTTACGAATATTTTTAAGGAGACCTGAAGGCGAAAACACACCACGGACCGGATAGGACACAAAAAAGTCCGCGTGATTCACTTTTATGCGGAGCGCGCACACCAGGTAACCGGACGTTCTTTCGACGTAGACTCTTCGCGCGGATTTTTTGACCTTTAGGTTTACCATTTAGCAAAAAATTAAACAACCGATAACAAAACGCACCATATTGTCCTGAAAGCAAATATGAGCGAGACAAGGTATAGGATCTTACATACAAAGCTAAGAAAGCTTTGCTTTGCTTGAGTATCCCACGACACCTCACGCCATTTTTAAAACAGTGATATTTCTTTTAGCAAATAGATTTTTCTTTTCACCAACTTAAGAATGATGAATTCTTATATTTTTTTTCATATTTTCTCCTGACAACAATTCCTCAACATAACAGAAACGAATATTCAATCAAGAATTCATTTTATTCTTCGTTTATTTTAAACTTTTTCACGTCTTTTCCCAATGATGAAATGGAATTTATAAAAAGTGAATAGCTCGCGTTTGCAAAATGTTCTTAGACTGCAAATATTTATAGAGAGCTCTGATCGCTTCATATACAATGTTCATATAGGTATTAAACAGTACACAAGTTTCAATTGAATGCCACACGTCATCGCAGGGCATATTCAAGGGATGCGCCTTGAAATTTCCAATAAAAATCTGAAAACCAGTTTGTATTGAGTCGATATTTCATTTCATCTCATTCACACTGCGTCTAGACTTCGAATAGTGGGATTGCTTATATACACTCCAATACATAATACATGAGCTGGAAATATAAGTCCTAGCTTTCATTTTGTACGAGCCACTAGTGAAATTAACAAGTTTTTATTGGCATTACTCCAATCGAATAAGATTGTTAAATTGATAAAATTGTATGTACTCTTTAATATTATTGCAAAATCAGGGAGAATTCAACAAATTAAAATAAATATATATTACAAACACAACGTAGTCAACGCAATAAATTATTATATCGTACAAAATTGAAACCGAAAAAGTTGAAAGCTAGGGCGTCCTTATCACTTAAAGCGGTGTTTACTTTTTATAAAACGGTAAACAATAATAATGGCATAATTAAAAGCTAGAACACATCAGGGTGTCGACAGAGAGGTTCGACGACCTCCGTGGCGCAGTGTTGAGCGCTGTTGACCGGAGGTCCCGGGTTCGATCCCGAGCAGGATCAATTGGGAAATTATAATTTCTGAATTTTCCCTGGTCTGGCCCGGTGGGAGGCTTCGGCAGTGGCTAGTTACCACCCTACCGGCAAAGACGTGCCGCCAAGCGATTTAGCGTTCCGGTACGATGCCGTGTAGAAACCGGATAGGGGTATGGGTTTAATATAACTGCCATGCCCCTAACAGGTTAGCCCGCTACCATCTTAGACTGCATCGTCACTTACTATCAGGTGAGATCGCAGTCAAGGGCTAACTTGTAGTGAATTAAAAAAAAAAGGAAAAAGAGCAACACATCCGCCTGAAACGTCTGCGTCGGTGGGGAAACACGATTTGTTCTGTCGCGCCATAAAAAAGTAAGTTACGCGGAGTTTTGTCGGCCAGACAAAATACCTGTCTGTAGTGTGTTTTCGTTCTAAAATATCAGTAACCTATATTTTTTTACAGCTAAGTAAAATGCATTAAAAACTAGTAAATTAAATTCATAAGTAGGATATCATCATAAGAAAAATGTCGACAATGTATTTCTATAATACGTTTCCACCACTTCGTTTCTCACATAGATAAAGCCAGCTCTATCTCTTAATCAGCTAAGCTACATTCACATTGTTACGAAAGTCAGTGACAAGTAGAAGCCGGAATCGCGCGTTTTGACGCTAAAATCTATCAAGCACTGATGTATAATAGTGCCTATTTGTTCGCGTCCAGAATTGCAGCGGTTAATCCTTGGCACGCCGCGGACGGCATGTCCGCATAAAATAATCCATGATAGAAAAGCCCCTTGCATGCACGCACACGACTGTCGCATCGCTTCTTGGCTTGTACTTTTTGTTCCATTTTAGTTTTGTGACTTTTTATCGATGACAGCATAGCGCTTGACCGCAATCTTATATATCAATAAATTATGATGTACATGCAACGTGATGAAAACGTCAATCTGTAAGCAGTATCGCAGTTTCATAAAATACCGGTCATGCGCTTTTCCTATTTAAATAAAATTCAAGGCGTTACGATCGTGATCGATGACATCGGATCGGTGTCCACGCATTATATTTGTCTTCATACTGGTCGTCGGAATTTTTTAACACCACCACCACCACTACAGCCCATTAACGTCCCACTGCTGGGCACAGGCCTCCACTCTCATAGGAGAGAGGGAATTAGTGCTTAGACCCACCACGCTGCTCCAATGCGGTTTGGCGGGCTATTTTTTAACAACTGTATGGCAAATCAACATAACTCCAATATCCTGAAACTATATACCTATAGCTAGTAAATTAAAACAAAGACTCTTATAATTTAAGCCCAAATAAATTGTATTAAACTGCCTGTTCCATTAATTGGAACACAGAACCTTATCACAAAGAAAAAACGCTTAAAAGTTGTAAAAAAAAATTACCAAATTCCTAGTACAGGAATTACGGCTTGTAATTTAGGCTATAAATGACATAATATTATTGAAGCACTTTAATGTGATAGTATTCGATTTGGTTCAACAGATAGACTGCAAAATTATGTAAAATTATATCGAATATTAGATGCAAGTACAAGGGTGCAGTAGAAGCTGTATAGTGGCTGTATGTAGCAAAATTGGTAGCTCGCTAACGACCCACTTACGCCACTAGATTCGGTGGTAAATTCAACCAAATAGGCAATAAGAGTGAGTAGCGGACTGCAGCAACGCACTGTACACGGTCTTGTTACCGACTCAATCTGGTACTGTAAGGTTTTGGACACACTGGCACCGAATAGAATAAAATGTAATTATTTATGAAATAAAAAAAAACACCTCATGGAATTCAAACAGTATCTGTCCATTTGTCAAAGACGTTATATTAATCAGTAAATAATATAAAAACTGAAAATTCTTCGATCTACAAAAAAAATACCCATTATGTAATAATATTATTATACAAACTAAAATATAGATTCCAATAAGTAATTTAAGTGAATATAAACATATTGATCCGTTTACACGCGGTTGAAGTACAAAAACACCAAAAAGGTGTTAACTATCTTAAGCCCGCGACATCGTCCGCGTGAAATATTTTTTTTTTTAAATTGTTCGAAATAAAAAATAGCCTATGTCACTCCCCAGGCCCTGACGTGGGATGAGGTCAAGGGCGTAGCTTCTAACCGCTCAAGATGGCCCAACACTGTAGACGCCCTCTGCCCCACTGGGGGGACATAGGACATTAAAACAATTCCCCAGGCCCTCAACTATACCTATGCAAAAATCACGTCGATCCGATGCTCTGTTGCGGTGTGATTGAAGGACAAAACAACAAATAAACACACTTTCGCATTTGTTATAATATTAAACTATGATGAGCACCGTTTCTATTTGTACAAGTACTGCAGCTCAAAAAAAAATGGTGACCACAAAACAGCTGTTCGGTTTGGTGGCCATTTTCGGCGAAAGTGATGTTTGAAAGTAATTTCTATCCAGAAATGGATCCGGTCGCAAATGAAGTAGGTATAATTTCAATTATTCTTGCGTATTTTTTTAAAAGAAAACCTGAATACCTCTCTTCGCTCGGTTAAAATTATTAATATCGAGTTTAAACCCAATCTAGACGGATCTTTCCATGGGTAAGCAGTGACGCACAAGCAATAGCATTGTTAGCTCGTTCGCCTCGCGTCCTGATCGCTCCAACAAGTTTAGCTCTCATGAAGATTGCTCTCCCATCGCTGTAACTCGATCCAATGTATTCCAAACCGAAAATACTCGTATGTCTGACGTAATACTGTTGTTCAGCTCAGGGAATTGTGGTCTCCGCATGCAACAGTGTATGAAAAACGATTTTCATTTTAAAGCCACATTAATTAAAATTTGGTACCTAATGGTCAATATAGATTGTTATTCGTGGTAATATAATTTTACCACTGTTATTTACTACATTCCTATTCTTAAGCATTGGATTTTGAAAGACTTAAATTTAAAAATCCTCTGAACTTTTGGCTGGCCCACTACCGATCATGAGAATGTAAAGGGTTTTGGCCATGGTACGCCACGCTAAAAAAACTCAAAAGGCTATTACTTATTTTTTAATCATACTAATAAAAATGCGAAAGTATGTTTGTTTGTCTTTTAATCACGTCGCAACAGAGCAACGGATCGACGAGATTTTTGCGTGAGTAAGCTAGGCTACTTTTAATCCCGGAAAATTAGGGAGATTCCGCTACATAAAACGAATGCTATGATGGTTCCAACGCGCCCTACTCTGTTATATTGAGCGTTGTGCAATAAAACTAAGTCATGTAAGTCATGTTTAAATAATAGTCTCAAATTCACTTCCCTGATAGCAAGGACATTTACAAATTCAGTGCACTGATAACGTAAACATTTACAAATTTAGAAGCAGCTTGAAAGATTGCGTTTAGCGTCCGACCGGTGCGATATGACACGTACGGGCGCGGCCTACCGTCGTATCATAATAACGGGGGATGGCTTCATACGATGGCCGATTAATGAAGCTGGCGTGCTCCACAGAACGTTGCCGTAATAGTTTTACGACTAACCCCTATCCCCCCCTAGAACCCCACGGCTCAGCCCGGCTCGACTACTTGATTATGCATCGCACACTTCCAACCGATTATCGAACTAGTAATGAACGCTACCGCATACAAAATTTAGAAACTTTTTATCATACCTACCAACCTACTGCGATTTCACTAATTTTTATCCTTAAAGTTTTAAACTGCGATTATCTGCCATAATAGCATTACGTTCCGAGTATCTGAACTTCCTTATTTTTAACGACTTTACTATGTTTTTTGTTTTTTTTACTACTTAGTCCTTGACTATCTGCCTATCGCCTGGATGCTAAGTGACGATGTACCTGGTCTAATCTGGCAGGGGTATGACATTCCTCTGTCCTCTCATCGTTTACTACACGACATCGTACTGGAACATCTAATCTCCTAGGCAGTACATCATTGTCGGTAGGGTAGTAATTAGCCTGCTGAAGCCTCCCACCAAATGAGACCAGAGACAATTTATTAGTTGTAATTTCTCATATTACCGCTGCCAGAAATCGAACTTGAGACACAGTTACATGCAGTTAGTTATAAGCGATTAACGCTGTTCCAGGCTTTTACCTTACGGTTAGAAATCCTACGTTAATAATTTTGGTCCATATTTCCATTTGATATCGTACTGAGCACCTGCACGATATCTCGTTAACGAATGATTCCAAAAAGCACAACAAACCCACCACAGTCGCAATGCAACTGTGCAATCAGCTTGAATAACGCGCAGTTACGCTCTGCAGAGGTATTATGGCAGTCTGCATGACGCTTAACCGAATATTGGAGCCTACTCCTGCATAATTAATAGCCCAGTTCGAAGATTATTATCGGCAAAGTAATCCAATGTAAAAGAAGCTATGCAAAAATGCAAAATCCCCTGCACTCGATAGAATTAATGCAAATTCTATCCAGATAAAAGTCCTCGTAGACGATGCTCAATAGCGATTTTATTAAATTTCATATGATATGCTACGAACACGTCGATCCAATTCAACTATAGCTCGTCGAGTCGTGAGTCCTTTCGAGCATGAATTAAGCACTTTAGCCGGTCGCGCATCTGTTAAGATATGGCGGCGCGGAGCGGCGACGTCTGCGAGGGCGGGGGACGCGCGGAATCCCTCTCATTTACCACCACTCGCTTCTCTGTAGATGTTTGCCGAAGCGATTGCGTCGAAGGATCCTTCCTTTATGGTGCTACTTAGAGTCTCATAGTGATTCGCGGTTTTATATCGGACGGCTCATGTAATGGGGCGAACATTTTTCACGCTACGCGAATGGCGGTCCCGGTAATCTTTGCATTTATATCGTGATCCTTTATTGATTTTAGATTTTTAGCGAAAAGCGAAACGAATGAAACGAGCGTGAATGGAGACGCGCTCCCTGTAAGCCGATGTAAGCCCTGACGATGATATAAACTTTCATTCAGCCGGGCGCATATTATCAGAAACCCTAAAGTTACACACGCATTTGTATGAAATAAACTCGTTGTGTACTTAATCTGCTAATGTTCGTGTGCATTATGCCGAAGTTCCATAAACGAATTAGAAATATTTCCACAATTTATAAATCACACCATTAGCTCGTCCCTCCAACAGGAAAGGGGTATCTTAAGTTTTGAAACTTGAGCCATTAAATTATGATAAAGGGTTTTATTTTTACGAGTAAAATAATTTACCCAAAGTCACGTTTAAACACTTAACGCCTATGAAATCAGGAATAAGACTGTTTTTGCAGAAAATTGCGTCGAGGAAATGTTGTTATAACGCGAAATGCTCAAATTAATTAAGAAAGTAATTTCAGTGAGCAATCAAAGCGAAACTAATTTATCTTGTTTTCGGCAGTGTATAAATTCATCATTTGTAAAGATACATCCGAATTTAACACATTTTCTGGTGGCGACACTTCATTCCCTTTAAGCCTAAAAGAAAAGAAACAAAAGGAATGGAACCCACCATTAAAATAAATAAAAGGAAATAAAGCACCGACCGCAAATTATTTCACTTAGGTACCTACTTTCTTTTTATAAAAATGCGAACGACGCATTAAATTTTGGGGAGAAAGGAAACTCCCTTGTAAGCAATATCGAGCAGGCAAATTTTTCAGATATTGCCTTCAGGTAGCGCACATTTATTATGTACCCGAATATATTACTCTTGATTCATTGGCTTTAGATATTGATTTACTTTGCTTGCATAAACTGTAGTTGGGTGAAAGTCCACGGGTAAACTACCGGGCTTTGACTTGAAGAATTAAGGGTAAAGTTCGTGTCGTGCGTGCGGACACTTTGGGAGCTGAACTTTGCTAACTAAGGACACCTTGCACATCTAAGAGTGTTACTAGTTTGTTACAAGTATGACGATTAATTATTTATTAATAAAAAAATCTTGGGACAAAATTGGCAAATTTCTTCTTCTTCCTGTGCTACATTTTATAATTTGAATGTAGCACAGGAATTCTTATGAATTCTTATTTCCTGTGCTACATTTCATAATTTGAATGACATCGAATGAAAAATATAAATATGTTTATTAATATTTTTATTCTGTCAAATCTAATTATAAGTGGGTGTACAAAAATAAGAATTAATATTTGTAACATTATACGAGTTTTTAATGTAAACAGTTGAAAATTCTTGCCCAATAATGAAAATGCTGACTGTACGAGAAATTATACAACCAAGTAAAGTAGGCAGGCTGTCACTTAATATCGTTGTTTACGACGGTAACTTCTAAACTGTTATCACTTTCAGGACACCGACTGTACATCTTGGCCTTTGCCGATGTCCACTTGATTTACGGTTACGATAAGGTGTCGACCTAAAAAGTTTCGTACTGCCCCAAGACGAGGAATATTGTCTCGGAAGATTTAAAACCGAAAAACAACAAAACATTATCTCTCCCTTTTTTTTGTTTCCACGAAATATCTCTCGGTCTACCGACTATTCGCTATCAGTTTGGGTCGGTACGTGAATTATGTTGCTTACATTTATTTCGGAGCCCTGAATCCCAAGAACTATTGCTTGTTATAAATTGCGATGCGGATATTGATATAAAAAATAATAAGGTTTTGTATAGTTTGATAAGTTTGGCAAGTAATTTATTATTTTATATCTCCATTTTCAGTGAATGTACAGAAGTACAAACCCTGAGAGCTTTATTTGTGTTTATAAAATATTTTGGTTAACACAATCGCAAAAGAGGTTACGAAGAGTGGCGATTCGGGACGCAAGTTCACATATTTATCCCTATAGGTTCGCCTCGCAATCACGATCGCAAGCACGGATTCTGTACCGCGACCAATCGCAAGTGAGCTGAGCTATTAACATTCCAGAGTGTTAACAGCGAAATGATCCTTAAATATCAATAATCATACACAGTATTACGTTACATTTAGCTCAAAGGCAAAGCACGTAAATAAAGGGTCTTCGGTCACTATACATATAGAAACGTGCGAACTGTTTATGAGGGGGATGGCGTAAACTTTGTTAAAATCTAATTTTGGTAGGTATATTTGTTCTGTATTTGGCACATTATACTAGCTAACCTATCCCGGCTGCGTTCGTGTAGAATATAAATCTAAATCATTTTATTTTAGCAAAAGCCTAGGTAAATTAATAATATAAACCTAAATACAAAATTTTTGACCCACCAGTTAGGGATCATTTGTTAATAATATACCAGTCAGTCAGTCAGTCACAATGCACTTTAATATGTACCTACCTATAGAGAAGATATAACATAAAAGTCTACTTTTGTAATACTTCCAGTCAATGATTCTATCTCATCAAAATGATGGTAAGTATATTATTTTGTGACAGAGATAGCTTACAGCCCTCTTATTTTTAGATCTTTAAACAACCAAATCTATTTGAACGAACTCGTGGCACTACCTAATTAGTAACTTATAAATTAATGTAGTGTTAGAACACATTAAATTATCATTCTCTGTAGTATTGTTGTATACAATGAGCGAAGTCCTTTACCTGTAGTGGGCTGCAGGCAACATTCACATTCCCAACCGATCCGCCTCAATATCGAAGGCAGGGATATTATTTCAGAGTGGAGGCACGGTTAATATTGAGTTGTGAAACCTACGATTTACCTAAGAGAGTCGCTGTTAACGGAGCAACTTTACTCTGACACTTTGACAACTTATTTCTTGTCTCGAGACTTGCTAAATCTCTCCGTTTGTTTATATAGCGGTTTGATTGCTATTCGGATAGTGATTATTATTAAACCTTGGATTTAGATATCCAGGACGGTTCTACATGTTGTACTTTAATATGTTGCATGTTTAAATAGTTTATGGCGTATTTTATATTGAACTGGCTGCTTTTTTATATAGATGTTCCTATTCATAACTTCTTTTGGATTGTAAAATGTAATTATCCATACTAATATTATAAATACGAAAGTGTGTCTGTCTGTATGCTACGCTTAAACGGCCCATATTTTCACCCGACCCGATGAAAATTGCTACAGGAGTAGTTTGTATCCCGGGGAAGGACATAGGCTACTTTTTATCAAGGAAAATTAAAAAATTCCCGCAGGAATAAAAGCTCAATCCACGCAGACGAAATCGCGGGCATTATCTAGTTGCATAATTAGTAAAACTGAACGATTGAAATCTAGTTGAGGTAGAACTAATTTTAATTTAAAGTTAACTAAGTAATTAGTTAACTTGTCGAGATCTATGTGCCGAAATTCATCTAGATTGCTCCCTAAACCTTGAAGATGCCACAAGTACCTATATGAAAAGCGTTATAATCACCAGGGTATCAAAATCTATGTATATAAAAGCGAAATACCACTCATTCACTCACTCACTCACTGATCACGATGTCTCAGGAACTATAAAGCATACAGACATTAAATTTGGAAGGTAGGTTTCTTCTGTCGTGTAGACATCAGCTTAGAAACGGTTTTGAGAAAATTCATCCCTAAGGGGTTGAAATGGGGGTTGGAAGTTTCTATGAAAGTCCTTTGTTTTTAAAGTTAGAGACATGAAAATTGGCAGTTAAGTTATGAGTTTAAAAATCTATATAACCAATTTTATGAAAATCTACCCCAAAAGGGGTGAAATGGGGTTTGGCAGCTTACGTGAGGATTCCAGGTTTTTAAATGAGAGCCTTGAAAATCAGTAGGTTATTCGATTTAAATAATAATAACCTGTATAAGCAATTGTACGAGAATTCACCCCAAAAGAAGTGAAATGGGGTTTGAAAGTTTGTATGAAGGTTCTAAGTTTTTGAAGATCGGCATTTATGTCCTATGTTTTTGAGACATGAAAATCGGCTTAAATAACTTATTACTTTTAAATAATAAAAACTTGCTTAAGCTATATAGCCGCTATAAGTAGCCCTTTGACAGCGGGAAAATCTCATAAGTTTGGAATTGTAAGTACGCGGACGAAGTCGCGGGCGACCTCTATAATCTGTAAATTTCATCCAGATCCGTTCAGCCGTTCTGGTGTGATTGAGTAACAAAGATACATCCATCCATATATATCCATCCATTAGTATAGATGAGTCTTCCTGCAAAACTGCCAGATTAAAAGAAATACATAGATCAAAACTAACACACACACACACACACACAGTAACAGGTAAAAACAAATACTAAAAATAAAAACTCAAATAATAATTAATGATAATATTATGTCACCAACCAAAATAACGTGTAACTCAATAATGAAAAATATACTGAGAAAACCGTAAAGTTAAGTTTTTAAACGTGGTGACACAACTATAACCGTCAGTTTAGCCGACGTTCAGGTTAGCCCACGTTCAAGTTAGCCCATGTTTAGGTTAGCCCGCGTGCGGGTTGGCCCACGTTCGGGTTGGCCCGCGTTTTGGCTAAACTACTAAATACAAATAATATTTGCCGCACGTGCCGCGCCGCTCCGTGCATCTCGAGTGCATTCGAGATGCAAAGTTCAAAGTTTGCTTGAACCCCAGGCAAACACTTTCATGGATGAATTTCTAAAGATTCTAAACCTATATTCAACAATACATTATTTTGTGAGTAAAAAATATAAAAATCTACAAAAGGTGCGCTAGGTCCCAATCTTGAAAATAATAATCATACTAATATTATAAATGCGAAAGTGTGTTTGTTTGTTGCTTTGTCCTTCAATCACGCCGCAACGGAGCAACGGATCAACGTGATTTTATGTGGCATGGGTGTAGTTGAGGACCTGGAGAGTGACATAGGCAAAATTAAGGAGTTCCCTAGGGGATTAATAAAAAACTTAGACCACGCGGATGAAGTCGCGGGTATCAGCTAGTATACCATATAAATGAAGACTCAGTCTACGATGATCTAGTCTCTGCAGACTCGGCAGTAGTTACGGATCAAATTATTTGAGCGATGCGCAAACCAACACAGCTATTAAAGGAATTTAGTTTAGCAACCTGTAAAGTTGATAGCGAAATCTCCACTCATACAACTCGCCCAAATGCTTAATTCAGTTGAAATAATTCCGAGTTCCATTGTTAAGTTACTAAATTTGAAGCCCGACATTTAACTGCTTACAATTCAAAGGTAACCGCAAATTTCTAAACGAGTATGCTTCTATAGAATGAAACTTATTTGCAAACCAATAACTTTTAGCCGTAGTTGGTCAGTTCACGCCGGCGTGGCCTGAGCAACCACAGGCGGCAAACTATGTGTAAAAGCATTCCTTTTCAGGTTTTGTTAATGTAAAACATCCCATATTGGGATGGGATCATTGCTTGTTTAAAACTTTTGATCAAACAACATAATAAGCCCTTAAACATTTCAGATACCCTTCATCCGTTCCTAATTAAAATCAATACTGTTGAGTAAACTGTGCTCTTTTGAGTTTATATCAAAATACGTAAATTGCGATGGAAAGCCCTTTATTACTTCATTCAACTTTACCTCTGGGTAAAGTATTAAAGGAAAGAATATTCTGAACAAGTGTACGTACTTGTTCAGAATACTACATGTATTTAAACTGTACATGCAATTTAGCGATTGATGCCATTTTTCCCGTGTTTTAAATTATTAATAAAAGGTTTTAAAGAAAAATAATAATAACAATATGATCTTATTTTAAAATAAATAAGAAATAATCACGACTCGCTAAAAACATTTTTCTAAATAATATATATACAAAGTATGATGGATTGCTAAAATGACGTACCTCGACCGCCTCGTCGTGGGATCTTTCATAACCATAACCTCTGTGATTTCGCCGAATTTATTAAAGTAGTCTCGAAGGCTTTCTGTAACAAAGAGAAAAATGTGTAAGTGTACGTGATAATTTAGAAAAGAAAAGGGTCTTGAAAAGAAGAGAGTCTGTCACTGGGAGAGTCTTAATGAACGAACTTTTGGACTGGGTTTATTCAGAAACCCAGATAACTAGTAACTACGCAGAATAGTAGATAGGCTTGGATAGAGACAACTCGCAACGGCAGTAATTTCTAAAAATGAAAAACCAAGAGCCTTAATACCTACAAGTTCTCTGTGAACGCGAATTGCTGCGACTGCGTAGAGGTTAAGCTGTACCTGTCACATATTGTTATCGTGCTACGCAGTCTGAAACGCTTCGAGTTTTGATGTCCACACCACACCGTCCTGCACCTAGCACACCATCCTATGTATAATTTACAACGCGCAATCTCGCGATTTCTTCATACAAACGTAGAAGGCAGATTGCTTCACTTTTTGATATTGTTTGCCCAAAAATAAGTACGATATCCTGTCTCGTCATTATTTAGGCTCATGGGGATATTAATGGCAAACCAATTCATAGTCCAAGGATAAAAGATCCAAATGTAGTATTAATACAAGATACTCGTAAACCCCTTCCAATACGAGTTAAAACAAAAATCACTTTGTATAATACTTGTAAACATCTGAAAGTAAATTAGATTTCCTTGTTTCAAAAAAATTCGATAGCTATTTTCTAAAGCGTGAAGCTACGCATCGGCATGGGACAAAGAAAGTTCATGGTACATTCTCTGAACACTTACACAATGGAAGGGACGCGTTTTGTAACGAAACCTTTTCGATTCCCAGTTCATAAAAGTAAGACGATAAGAGTCGTACCCTCTGAATGACTTAAGAAGCCGTCATCCAAAATGTTTCGGCGTGTACCCTGAATAGGAATACACTTTGAGTTCTTGTGTTACAAGAGATTTTCTGTGACAAGACTTATATTATAGTATTTTTTGTAGTCTATTACGAAGTTCTTTAAAAATTCGATACTATCTATATCTAATAATACTTTTATTAAAACTGTAACAGGTCCAATTCTGTATATTGAAGATATTTTGAAATTTTTTTTTGGAGGGCACTCATTATTCGATACTGAAGCCAAATCTGTAATTTTTTTCATTTTTGTCTGTCTGTCTGTCTGTCTGTTTGTCTGTATCTTGGCCGCGTATCACGCCGAAACTACTGAATGAATTCAAACGAAACTTGGCACGATTTGAGCCCATACTACGAGGTAGGACATAGGATACTTTTTATCCCGAAATTCTACCCCCGAAGGGGTGAAATAGGGGTTGAAAGTTTGTTTGAAAGTCCTTAATTTCTCAAGTTATAGCCATGAAGCTGCGGGTTGAAAATTAAAACATATGCGTTTTCACAGTTTTTCAAAATTCCACCCCCGAAAGGGTGAAATAGGGGTTGAGAGTTTGTATGAAAATCCTTAATTTCTCAAGTTATAGTTATGAAACTTGATATATGAGCTGCGGGTTGAAAA
This sequence comes from Erebia ligea, assembly GCA_917051295.2. Classification (NCBI taxonomy): domain Eukaryota; kingdom Metazoa; phylum Arthropoda; class Insecta; order Lepidoptera; family Nymphalidae; genus Erebia; species Erebia ligea. The sequence goes on along the minus strand of OU785223.1, from coordinate 14,097,087 downwards.
TGAAAACATATGTGTTTCACAGTTTTCCAAAATTCCACCCCCGAAGGGGTGAAATAGGGGTTGAGAGTTTGTATGAAAGTCCTTAATTTCTCAAGTTATAGCCATGAAACTAGATATATGAGCTGCGGGTTGAAAATGAAAACATATGTGTTTCACAGTTTTTAAAATTCCACCCCCGAAGGGGTGAAATAGGGGTTGAGAGTTTGTATGAAAATCCTTAATTTCTCAAGCTATAGCCAAGAAACAGCATTTGGGCTTTCGTTAAAATATGAAGAAGTACGTGTTTCACCATTATAGGGGGATTATACCGTGGGATAGTAATATACCTAGGCTACTTTTTATCCTGGAAAATTAACTGAAAAACTTGTTCCACGCGGACGAAGTCGCGGGCATCAGCTATAAAGAATATACATACATACATACATACATAGGCTACTTTTTATCCCGGAAAATTAATAAGTTCCCGCGGGAATCGAAAAAACTTAGTCCACGCGGACGAAGTCGCGGGCATCAGCAAGTGTTCAATAATTTTTTATCAATTTTTTCTCAGTGAAATATTCGAACGTTTTTTTCAATGAAAAGTATGTATGATTTATCTCGATTTCTATGCATTAGAAGCCTGAGAATATTATTATACAGGATGTTTTTGTTAGTGGGTCCGTTCGCAAAAAAATTATACTTTTTTTTGGATATAGGATTCTGGCATAAGAATCGTCGTCATTGATTTAAAAAAAAAAAAAATGTTTATTCAAAGTCTAGTACTAGTAAGTCAGTAGTAGTTGGCCTCTAAAAACTGACTGAACTGGACGAAACTATATGGGTTCCTTAATTTACTACGAAACCCCGAAAAAATACCAAGTAAATTTAGTCTCACACATTATTAGCAGAAACAAATCATAATAATTAAATGTATAAGAGATACTTCTTTGAAGGTTCAACTCGTGGTGGACCGTGTTTTTGCATTCATATTGGTTTGTTAAAGCATCTCAAATGTCTGCCTCAAACATATGCAAGAAGCTCCAAGTTTGGATTTGCGGCGGTCGTATTACTCACTAATGGATGGGGTGGAAAGGCTCCCTTTAAAATGAATATGCTGATTTCCCACGTTCGTGTTTTTAGGCTTATTTTACATAATTTCCGGTCAGTAACTGGTGCATTATTTTGATTGATATTGTCGATATATTTATGCTTATAAATAAATAAACTTGTGATAATTTAAAATATTGTGGCAACCCGGTGGTTTTGTCCATTTACGTGATTGAAAATGTTTTTTTTATGTATCTGTATTTTTATTTAAGTTACGAAATGATTTTGTCGAAAATGAACTACTTGCTTGCTTGGAATTATTACTTGCCATGAATATTAATCGGAATTCGTATACTATTAATAATTAATTATTGTCTGAACTATTTTTATAAATATGCTACAAGAATTTCGTAAATATTTTAAACCTTTTTTAAACTTTGGGTAAGAATAACTACCATCATGTTACCTACACAATTTTTAGTCTAGTATATAAGCATTGGCGTATATAGGGGGGGGGCCGGGTGGGCCGTGCCCACCCCAGAATGATCTAGTGCCCACCCCAGGAATCCCAGGATGTTGGGTTACCGATTCGAAATTCTAGGCTGGACAACTAAGACGCGTAAGAAACATCACACAAAAATCATTGAAATCAAATAAATATCTACAACCAAGATATTAATGTACATGCTTAGTTTTTATAACATACTATAATCCAGTAGGTACATTCCGTATAATTACTTTTGAATACACAACGTAGGTACTAAGAAAATGAGTATGTTAAGAAATACGTTACGCCGGAAAAAGTTATAAATGTTTTTAACCGACTTCAAAAAAAGGAGGAGGTTCTCAATTCGATTGTTTTTTTTTTGTATGTTTGTTACGCGATGTCTCCGCCAATTATGAACCGATTTTGATAATTATTTTTTTGTTTGGTAGGTCATACTTCAGAGGTGGTTCCATTTTAATTTGGTGACGATCTGATGTATATCTCCGGAGATGGAGAACGGAACTCCTCAATGGATAAGAGTAAATTGCTCGCGATCAGTGTGATAGTTTTGTAAACAGTATGTTTTAACCATGCATAGCATATCTTTTTTTTTAGGGTTCCGTACCAAAATGGTAAAAATGGAATCCTTATGGTTCGACTTTCTCCGTTCGTCTGTCACAGTCGATTATTTCAGTAACTATTAAAGCTATTGACATGAAATTTGGAATGGTTGTATATAATAGTAGCCCAATATCATGGAAATCAAAAAAATTTAAAATTATTTTTCGTTTAATTAAAAAAGTGGGGAAAAATCAGGGGTTTGAAATTTCAAAGTAGGATAACTATACCAAGTGGGGTATCATATGAAAGGACTTTGTACTTGACTTGTACACTCTAAAACAGATTTTTATTTATTTTAATGCATAGTAGTTTTGGATTTATGGGGCAAATTGTCAAAAAAAATACCGTTCCCCCCTTGGAACTCTACCGTATTACGCGTTCAGCACTCACAGCGCAAAAATAAAAATATAAGTAAAATAAATAGTAAAAACAGTGGGGCCACTAAAAATTGTGAAATAAAATATTTTCAAAAAAAAAAAACCGACTTCAAAAACCACAACCACTAAAAAGTAAAAAATAATTTAATTTATTATGTATACAAGAGTTAATGTAGTTCTATAATAACATTTTTTGGAGTCGGTGCCAATGTGGAGTCACGTCAACAATAATGAAGAGTATAGGTAGACGGTTCATGCGGCTAATTGGTACCGACTGCAAAAAATGAACTACATTAACTCTTGTATACATAATAAATTAAATGATTTTTTACTTTGTGGTTTTTGAAGTCGGTTTTTATTTTTTTTTTGAAAATTTTTTATTGCAGAGAAGAAAAGTAAATTAAAGTTGGTCTAATTAGCTAATAAATAAACATGATTAACGAACTGTTGTTTTTTTTGACGCATAGTGTGATATTAAATTTATAACTACCTATTTAACAACAGTTTATTCCAAAAACAAATTTAACAGTATATGTAAAAAATTTGACATGTGCTCTCCTATAAATTCTAACTGCAAAAGTAAATTTATACGAACAAATACTGAGAAATTTATCATTTTCTTTAAGACCATAGACTTTTGAGTTATAAATTTTCCTGTAATCTTTATGAAATCATTTTTTGGATGTTTTCAAAATCTTAGTTTCAGTAGGCTTCAGAGTTAAATATAGGTTAGGTCTGCCTCTTGCGACTCTGCCTTGCGATAATCGACCATGGCATCTCAGGAACCAGGGCCTTACGGCAAGATGACGAATCTGCACCATCTGTTTCATGTTTTACATAACCTCCGTAGAATAAATGTCAAAATACGAAACTAGAACTTCCAGTCTGTCATAGTTAGATTTTTTTTGTAGTAGTAGTGGGGCCCAGGCCCCCCCTGGAAAATAACCCTAGATACGCCAATGTATATAAGTACCTAATTCTATTTCCATTACATAAAATTAAAGCAATTATTTAAATTTAGTTTAGCTGATACTTCCACTACAATATTGCCTGTACTCTATGAGGGGTTTCGATTAATACTAATTAAGAACAAACAGGCCAATCACAAGAGGCTTATTGTAGGATACATTCCAATTTAAACTTGCCTTCAATTCGAAAGTGCGGCGCTTCTAAAACCAAATGTTGGGCCATGCTTTTAAAGTCGATTTTCGACTTGTTTCGGACTGAACTTTTCTAATCTGACCAGACTCCGGCTTCAGTACCGCACTTCGAAACATTAATGAAAAGTAACGATTGCATGTCCACTTCGCCATTAATCAGCTGTGCCGTGTATGAAGCAACCGGCTACTTAACTTTTATTTATTTCTATGGGAGCAGTTTGTTTTTTATCTGTGTAAATGTACTTTATAAAGCTTTCAATTCATAATTTCGGTTTAAATTGTAAAAAAAAAACTCACTCAGAACAACAATCATGTTCAATAAAGTATTCGTTAACTAGCTGATGCCCGCTACTTCGTCCGCGTGTTTTAATTTTTTTTTATCCCGCGAGAACTCCGGGATAAAAAGTAACCTATGTCACTCTCCAGGTCCTCAACAACATCCATGCCAAAAATCACATCGATCCGTTGCTCCGTTGCGGCATGATTGAAGGACAAACCAACAAACAAACACACTTTCACATAAAATATAAAAATAAGTATGATACCCTGCTGTTATTTACTTTGATGCGGAAGCAAATTTCATATTTTAATTTATTATTAGGTGCCTACTTTGCATAAGCTCAGGTCACACTGGCACTCTCGAAAATGAAAACACTGCACCGCCTTATAGCAAGCTTTAGTTTTTGGCCACCTAAAACTATCTATTTTACTGTAAACAAATAGAACAAGAATTATAAAAAAAAAGGAACGCATGCTATCGAATTTTCTAGTGTCACGTTAGATTTTGCGTACAAGGCATTGCTGCGAAGGACAGTGGGGGTGGATTCCGCACAGTTGTTTAACGACCATAAAATTAGCATTTGGCTAGCGAGTGGTAGTTTCAATGTGCACGAGTATTAGGTACCTGAATTATTAAAGCTTTCCAAAAAAAACTAAAGCTTTGTTACAATGTTTGAGAAAATTAAATGTGGTTAAAATTTGGTTTGTTTCTAAGTTTTAAGTTTAGTAACCAATTTTTATTTTTGGAATAAAATTGAATTATGAAGTTAAAATTAGTGTTTATTTCACGTAGGAAAACTTGTGTATCCTGTGGCTCTACCACTCTTTCGGGAAACAGATTCTATTGAGAATAAATTACAAGTTACTTATTAAGTTAAATGTTACAATTTTATTCTGAGGTACATGGTAGCTCCATAATTCAATTCAGAATAATATTTTCCCTACTTGCTCTAAAATCAGTGTCGTACCTAAATATATAATGCGAAGTATTATCACGCTTAATTAATTAATGTTTTAGTGCATCGACATTCAATACTACTTACTTAATTGTTTGAATGTGACACTAAATCTAAGTTTGAGAATACAAAGTGTGTAGCAAGTTCAACGGCATTATTTTTAAGAAACAATGAATTTCTTGCAATTAACTTTTAAGAAACATCGACCCTAAAGAAAACGTAGTACTGAAAACGTAACCTACTAACTAAATCAGATTATATTTTATTTAGGCTTTGAAATTGAATCGGTATTGAATCTGTACTGGTTTTGAACTATGCTTACAAAGCAATTATACCTACTGTTAAGCTTTAAGTGCCAAAATTATGGCTCAACTTGACCAGAAGCGTAATCGCGCGTTTCTGTGACAGAATAATAAGGTCGCTATGATGTAGCTACGCTAACTAGAAAAGTATATCAATACATCAACACAATACACATATAGATACACAGACAAGTAGATATCGATATATTTTATTCACTCATAATATTCGCATTGTCTACAGTGGCGTGCACGGCATAGAGGCATAAAAGCATTGCTTACCCTTGAAAACGCCCAATGCGTATGCCTGAAAATAGTTATCTACCTAACCAAATGCCTATCCTGGCTCCGAATACTGCGCATTGATCACTTGATCAATCTCACAAGCACAATCATCTGGCCCAATAAAGCCGGTCCCGTTCTATAGGACGACTGCGCCAGTCTACGCTGTAGCGGACAGTGCGGGTGAGTTCGGCACACTTGTTCAACCACCATAAAATTGGCGTTTGGCTAGCTAGTAACATTTTCAACCAAATACAAGTAGGTACCTGAATTATTTGTCCACTCTTCTCACTAATCGGGAATTGCTTCTAGTACCTGATACTAGTAACTACATAAACTTGCTTAACTTTTTCTATAAACAAATATATAAATATCTATCTACAAAATATGTCATGTTATTGCTCTACTACAATAAATAGGTATATAAAGGCGTATTAGTGCACATAATATTATACAGCCAGTATATTTATAACATGAGTAGAGACTGCCTCGTTGGTCTAGTGGTTAGCATGTTCAACTGCGGCCGACGAGGTCCCGGGTTCGAGTCCCGGGTCGGGCCACAATTAAGTATTGAGTTTTACTGTCTAGAAATTCTCAGTACTAGCCCGGAGTTAGGAAGTTGGTGGTGTTCCACCCCCGTGCCTCGGAGAACACGTTAAGCCGTCGGTCCCGGTTATTATCACTAACATGATAATAGTCGTTAAAGCCCGCCAACCCGCATTGGAGCAGCGTGGTGGGTCTTAGCTCTAATTCCCACTCTCCTATGAGAGTGGAGGCCTGTGCCCAGCAGTGGGACGTTAATGGGCTGTAGTGGTGGTGGTGGTGGAGTAGAGACAAGTGTATTCTGACATCCTCAGAGCTCCACCCACTCAGCAAGTAGGTAAGCAGCGAAGTACCTACTTGAAAATCCTACTGAGTCCGGAGCACTTGGGTTATTGTAACAAAGCAGTGAAACAAAAGACTAAATCATATTTATGGTTTTCTAAAATTTAGTTTTCATATTAGGTACCATTGCCTACCTGTATTTAGATTCCAAAATACCAAAATTCCCTTTCTTTGTACCTTCTACAAAAAAAATTGCAATCTGCGTAGTCTGTGTTAATTATAATAATAACTCTTCCATCTCGAGACCATGGGGTCCCGGACCTTTGGAAGGCGTACGAGGGGCCCGAAACCAACTCGCAGAGACCCGTTAGACAATTTTACTCTAAAGGAAATGTGACACCAACCGGTGAATACCCCTATATGCACTATGCGAGTGCACCCAAGGACAATCCCCGGTTAGTGCAGGACTATTGCAAAACATGAAAACAATAATGATAGGTATGGGTCTACGGGTTTGGCTTGCTATAATGGACTGGTGAAATGGGTCTATGGAAGTACTATGGCCCCTGCCTGACCAGTGTTATTTTACATGGATAAAATGGCAGGGGGTGACTCGCACACTCAGTAAATGGGCCCCCGGAAACAGCCGTTGGCACAAAGTGACGTAGCGGCATGGGGGCAACATAACTTGAGGTGCTTGAGGAGTGGAGAGGTATTCCACGGCTCTCAGGACAATCCTGGTAGTCCATTCAAGATCCCTACTAGCATCTTACTGGAATACTTTGAATCTGATACAGATACAGATACTTTACAATAATAATTATTATTATCAAGTGAATTTTTACCAGACAAGTTCTTAATAATAATTTATTATAATGAAATCAGAAAAGTGTATCCATACGAACTAGGCAGGAAGTATAGGTTGATTTAGTTCGTTTTCTTTAAATAAAATCACTTGTTTAATGAATAATGTGAAAGTATTTAAATTAAAGTTCGTAACACCTCCATTTTCCATTTAAAAGTATACGTAAGAGAAATTGTAATTATGCTTTTTGACTCTGTCAATTATGTCTGTAATGGACATGACTTTTCAGCATGTAAAGTTCCCCGAATTAAAGTAAAGTAGTGGTTTGAATATCCAGCAAAAGTATATGTAGATGTGATTGCGTATAAATTTCAGTTACAATTGGCTCAGGAAACGGCAAGGTTCAATTTAATGGTGGTTGCGCATGACAAAATATGCTGCGTCGCCTCTTCTTCGATGATAACGTATTACAGGGTTGACACACGATCCAATTAGATATTTTATATTTTGCATTCAAATAATCGTATTACTTGGAAATTTAACTGCATTTTATGTCTTACTTTCTACCCTTCATACAGGTTTAATTATTATAAACTAGCTGATGACCGCGAATTTGTCATTGCATGGATTTGGGTTTCCTAAAATCACGTGGGAACTCTTTAATTTTCTGGGATAAAATACTTTTTATCCCAGAAAATTGGCTACTGCCAGTCTCACTTGACTTTGCGACTAGCATCTTCTTGCGTTAATAGAGTGATAAAGGCTACATACTTTTCATACATAAAAAATTGTACCTATGGGGTAGCATCAGTCCACGCTGAGAATTACAGGCAAACCCAGTATTCAGTATTTCGTTAGGCATTTGGCACACCTCAATTCATTTAAATGTGTTAAAATGTAATAGTATATTGTGTATTGGGGTGAAACAAGACGATTTGAAGCACTTTGAATAAATAATTTTGACTTTAAATGCATTTTGACTAACGAATAAAGAAATAACAAATCTTAAATTTAACAAATCATATAATACAAACGTTTCCTCGCCAAAAGTAAAATCAATTATAGTGAGTGGCTGGATACTGAAAATATTTAATTATTATTTTTGGCACGTATTCAAAATAATAACCTCTCAGACGCGATCTCCTATTTCTGACTTTACTTGCACACAAAAAGTATATAGATTATGTAATATCTTTATTGAACTAGCTCTCTCTACCCTAGATTTAAGAGATATATTATACCTAATTTAATAAATTTATCAAATCCATACTATAATTACAAATGCGAAAGTGAGTCTGTCTGTCTATCTGTCTGTCTACTACGCTTTACGCTTGGCTATCAATTCTCAGGGTACTTTTTTTGCAATCATAGGTGTATGATGCGATTTATGAGGATTATAGGTTAATACTCTATGGAACTCCATAGAGTATTAACCTATCAATTGCCTAATCAAATGTACAAAAAATGTCCGATGACAATGAATTATTCTGAAATTTTCCTTCTCGTCCTTCCAGTAATTGTTCATCGAAGAATAATTACGGGAATTCTGAAACAGCTTGGACTTCAAATGCTCCCTAATTGGCAGTTTTAATCTACTAACTTTTGTGCGGAATTCAGCAAGAATAGGCACCCAACTTGTCGTGGTTGGTGGTAAAACCAATCAAAACCATCTAACTGTGAATTTATGAATGTATTTCTGCAAATTATGAGGATCGTACCTAATGAATATTTTAATTAATTCGTATTTGGGTGAGCCAATCGTACTTTTACAAATATTATAAATGCAAAAGTGTGTTTGTTTGTTGGCTTGTCCTTCAACCATGATGCAACAGAGCAACGAATCGACGTGATTTATTGCATGGCTATATTTGAGGACCTGGCGACTGACATAGGCTTCTTTTTATCCCGGAAAATTAAGAAGTTGCCGCGGTAATTTAAAAAAAAAATTTAAACGCGGAGGAAGTCGCGAGTATCAGCTAGTAGTGTACGATAAATATTTACACAAGATTTTTATTTTTCTTTCAACAGAAACAGAGAATTATAACATTTGGATGAATAAACATTTTTTAAGTTTCTGTAACTACTTCAAATATTGTAACATGTACTGATTACTTGCAGCAAATTGTATGGTATCAATGATGTTTCATGAAATGTGGAAATAATAGCATTTTACAAACTATATATTCTTACTGAAATTTTAAAAGCTTCCTTCCTCATAGTAATTGCCTTTATTTTCGTGAACATTGAAGGCTGACCGATTTCAGCGGGCTGCAACTCTCTAAAAGTTTTCCAAGTATAGATTTTGTAGGCTATAATACATATCATTATATATTCGTAGGCTGGCGAACAGAGCCTTTTGCCACGGCAGTTGCTCAACCACCATAAAATTGGAAGCTAGTGAACTGAGCCCGTTTGGAATAACCTTTAGTATCATTAAAAACACTAGCGGTCTCAAATAAAGGATATTTGAATAAAGATTTGATCAGACTTCTTATCTAGTATTGAATCTTGACGTTGCACATCTTAGTGGCCATCATGATAAAAATAAATTACTTTGAAATCATCATAAAGTTGTACGGATGCAATGGGTTTCCAGTTACACACTAGTATATTATATATTAAATATATGTATGTTTTATTGATATTTCTACAAAATATAACATTTTGCACTTGAGAAAAGACTAACTGTTTTTGTTGTCTCTGTAGATTTATTTTTCCGAATTGGTGGTATTACACAAAATCAAAAAAGCCAAGTAAGCCAAATGAGTCGGATAAACGAATTCCAAAATCAAGATGAAATTTCGAATTAATATTGAGTTTTTTTAATTTGCATGCTTGATTCTGGAATTCGTGCAACTGTAACGCAAGTAATATTTTTGTTCATTGTTTACGCAATTTTTGCATTACAAACAATTGATATTGCAAATAATTTTGCAGACATCATTAAATTAAATTGCTACGCAGCTCCAACATAAGTCACTTGTGACTGCCATTATAAATGGTGCTTGAAAACTTGTTAATGAATTTTACAAGCATTTTGTTTTATTTGTTGGTTGCAGGTATAATATATAATATACATATGGCGAATTAATGTAATTTTATGACAAATAATACCTTTGTAAGTGAAAAATATTTTAATGAATTGTGTTTTTTGTTACTCGTTAATTTTTTATGTACCTTTAGCTATAAGAAATTCAGTATTTTTTTGTAAATCAACATGTTTACGTACAATTTAATCAATAATATTAATTTTATCGAATCGGAATGAACTTAGATTTGTGTAAATGAACATTAATTTAACTCTTTTAAAATAATAGTTACTTGTTGCAACTAAATTTTATACTTCCTGAGTAATTTAGGTGGTAATTTTTTTAATTATATATGCACTTTCATTGTAGTCCACCGGGTTATCCTTTCATTGATACTCAAAAATTGGGTACAGTCCACGAAAATAAAACGAGAAAAAGTACTGACTTAATGATACTTTTAACGTTTTTATACACTACTTTGAAATGGTGTCCTGCGTATAAAATCGGGCCATTAAATGTGTATTGTGGTTGGCGAGGCGCCAGCCACGTACTGCCGCGCGTCCGAATCTGTGAATCTCTTATGCCCGTTTGCACTAAACTCAAGTTAGGCTTGTCCTAGTTAGGATACACCTAGGCTTAAGAACGGCCTAGCAAAAAAATTCGTTTGCACTGACAGTCTTGTCCTTGCTGTGTCGTAACTTAAGCATTGCCTAGTTAGGCATCTCTAGGAACGAATGGAATGAATGATTGTTTATGGTTTTTTTTTTTTAAATATATCTTGCAAAGTAATGTAAACACTAGAATATTTTTTTACCTTATCTTGTCATAACCTCAGGCATGAGTTGAATAGAGACAAAAGCTAAAACATTGGTGTATTTTATTTTATTGGTTTATATATTGCACAGGTGACATTAAGTACGTGGAGTTGAAGGTTATTTATTTTAGGGGATTTTATAAATCAGCAATTAAAATGGAAAGACAAATAAATAAACGAAAAAGAACTGCCAATTTTACGGCAGAGGAGAAGTTGCGGTTTGTACGGTTGTTGTGCGAAGAGGGGCAGTGCATTATTTCCAAAGTAACAGCCAACGATACTGCATCAAATAAAGAGAAAGAACAGGCTTGGGCAAAAATCACCCAAATTCACAATTCCAGTGGTGACATAATGAGAAAGAAGGAGAAAGAATCTAATAAATCTTGTCCCATTGTTGCTTGTGATCAGTGTAGTGTTCTACATAATTAACAATCACAATAACAATGTAGGTACTCTGTGGTTGTGATACATAACAACCACAGAGTACATATCAACCGTGAGACCAATTAATGACAACAAAATGGTCCACAGACTACAAAAAATTCAACTTAAGCATCGCCTAACGCTTGGGCGCTTACTAATCGGGCTCATAAAGTTAGGCATCTCCTAAGTGGATTTAGGAATGGCCTAAGGTTAGTGCAAGCTTTTTTTTCGCTAGGATAAGCCTAAACAAGTTGGGCAGGAAATTAGGCGATTCCTAAGTTTAGTGCAAACGGGCATTAGTCTCTACATTCGATTTAGATGATTTCGACGTAACAATACTGAATCAACAACAACGAACAATTTACAACAATACACATAAACTCAGACTTTTTATCATATTTAAGTCACAATATGAATTTGTTTAAGGATCTGTAAAGTTTTTTTTAACGATGAATATTGCAATGATCAGGCAAGTGGACAAGCTTAAGACAAGCATCTAGAAAACAGTTCTCTTATTACTATTAGTATTGGTATACAAATGTGTGTAGGTATTAAATGCAAACCATTTTGTATGGGTTGTCTGTTTAGCGCACTGCATTCCAACTCGGCTTTGAAGTATATGATAATGGGGCTGATTCTGTATAGCACAATCTCTAAACTAAACTAAAATGGCAGCTTTAAATCTAGTTCTGTCCCTTTCCGTAGGGAGTATTATGAAAGGGTTAGCAATATTTGTAATGCTCTAATTTTAGTTTAGTTTAGAGATTGTGCACTACAGAATCAGCCCCAGTATCATAGGGCCCTACTATCCCAATGCGAAGGTAGAACGATTTATGAAGTTAAAAGCTTTTTCGAATTAAAAAATATAATATATTGAACTCTACCACAGGTAGGAAACGAAGGTATCGATTTTCTTACGAGATCCCTTTATCGACAAGGAGCACAATAATTATTGGAATTCAAAATTCAAAATTTAAAAGTTTTTTATTCAAATAGACTTTTTACAAGTGCTTATGAATAGTCGAATGAATCTACCACTGGTTCAGAATGTCATTCCTACCGAGAAGAAGAATGATTAAGAATAGGTAATTGCCTAGATCTCTGTCAACAACTGCCGCTGTCTCTTTTGAGATACGACCTGGCAGCGGTGCGTTGCTAATTTTGCAGCATCCATTCATTTAGACATCGCGAACCTGGCTTCTGAATGGGAGCAGACAATATTAGGAGGAGGCCCAATAATGTAGCGCATAAATTATTCTATAAATTGCATTTGGAAATAGAACGGCGATTAACCGCGAATATAAATTACGTCTCTCATTATCTGTCCCTATTCATCCTGTTGGAATTTTTAAATGTAACGGCAAAGTGAATTGATTGTGACCTATGTACATCGAAACCTATTAAAAATTGTACTTACGTTTCATTTTACATATTAAATGACTAAATATATTAAAGCGAAGCGTATGTATATTAACCCATTATTTGTAATAAAAAAGCTGTTTGCTATATATTCAATTTAAATAGAATAATTAGAACAATTTAGATTGAAGGATGTAAAATATGGGATTTTAGTAAGATACTAATAAAAATCATTATATTTATTTATTCTATCAATTTATTAACAGTTAAATATTTGTATATACAGTAAGTATTATTAACATTGTGTCTGAAGATTAAATTTTGACGTATGAGTGTCAACAGATAGCTTTTATGACCCAAATAAGTACGTGATCCAAATATCGTATTACAGTAAAAAATTGACACCCAATAAACCCTTGGAGTTTCGCCAAATAAAAATCATAAACCAAAACGATAATATTCAGCCGTGTAACTATGGGGTGGTAATATGGAACACACCATACAGTATTTGGAGATGCTTAAAGATTCATAAACCTAAGCTTTCCACCTCAGCGGCAGTCGTAAACTTGAGTGTTATGTTCGTGAGTGTAATATTACATACGTGTTATATTGTAACTTGAAGTACAGGCGGACTTTCTACACCTGATGACGTCATGAATAAATCGTGCTACTCTATTGTGTTTATTACGATACATTTGAAAGAAATAGGAGGTAATATTACAAGAAGGTAATAGTTTTGTGGAAAACAACACTAGCGTGTAGCCTTTCCACGTGGTTGAAGTAATAAATAATGTCTTTGACATTGTGGCAGATATTAAGTATAACCTCATGTATGTCAATAAATTAAATAAACCAGTCGATTTTTATTTATTATTCTACTAGATGAAGCCCGCGACTTTGTCTGAGTGGATAAAGGTATTTTGATTCCCACGGGAAATCTTTAATTTTCCAGGATAAAAAGTAGCCTAAAGAATGTCCCTCCCCGGGATAAAACCTAATAAATCTCTGTACTTCTGTACTTAGCAGACAGTCAGACAAACAGACAGACGAACTTTTGCAATTATGATATTGGTGTAGATTGCGATGCTCTGGAAAATTGTCGCGCTTACTCAGTATTTAAGATCAAATTTTCACGTCTCTTTATATCTACAAAATAAATCACTAGGTCTATAATAAATCAAGAGTGTGTTTTACATTTTTTTCTAATAAGGTTTAAAATAATTTTACCAAACAAATTATATGATACGACCGCGGGAACTCTTCAATTTTCCGGGATAAAAAGTAGCCTATGTCTTTCCCCGAGATGTAAACTATCTCTGTACCAAATTTCATCAAAATCGGTTGAGTACACTGAAAAAAAAAATTAGTAAAACTAATTGCTTTTTCGGTAATATACATTGCTTTGGCCAGTAAAAATGGAGCCTATTGTCCAAACAAGTTCAAGTAACCGAAAAAAAAACAGTTGAGTTATAACAGTAGATATTACCGGTTGACTATTCTTACTGTTTGTAAGACAGTAAGTAAGAAAGTAATAGTTAGTATGAACTGTTTGTTTCAGTAAACTTTAAAGTTCAAACAATTAAAATAGCTCGTTAGCTCCTAACTATATTCTAAAAAAACTGTTCTGAAGCAGTAAAAATAACTGCTACAATATCAGTAAAGCTCTGAAAACGGCAATACTTAAAAATAACCGTTTGCTTCAGTAAACATTAATGTACAAACAATTGAAACAACTGATTAGCTTCTTACTGTTTTTTGCCCATTTCGACGAACTGTCAGTAATCAATTACTTTTACAAAAAATCAGTTTTTTTAACCGAATTAAATTTTACTGTGCCAAAAAAGTAAAAAGTCTCGTGCTATTTTTTTCAGTGTAGTTGGGCCGTGAAAGCATAGCAGACAGATAGCCAGACGAACGGACAGACCGACAGACTTTCGCATTTATAATATTAGTATGGATTTATCTTCCAGTAAACGAAGGGATCCATTCAAAATGGACGAAGTCACAGATATCTCCTTGTTTTGTATTAAATAAGAGAGCGGTGGCCGAAATGTAATCAACTAAATGAAAATCTTACACAACTTATTAATATTCCGCGTCGGAGTTTTCAGCGAAATATTAAAAGACAGTTCTAAGTAAAGCAACAAGTTAAACTCTTGTTTGTTGAAAATAATTATTTTGCATTACAAACAATGAAACGCTTTGACTTTTGTCGCTTTGATCTGTAGCATTTGAAAATTGAACAGAGTGAATAGAAATGGAATATAATGCGAGGCACGTGATTTTGTGAATAATTATTGATGATGATCGGAAAACTGTAGATATCGCACTTCAGTGATGATTGGCGTACAAAAGTCATTTTTATATTGTGTGTGATGTATGAAAACTTAAACGAATAAAAAAAATTTCATCATTAGTACATTCTGTATATAGCGTATAAAGGATATATTCAGTGGTACAAAAATATTGCGGGTGGGGGAAATATTAAGCTTTAAAGTGCTAATTTTTGTTAGAGCGGAGTGAGAGAGTGGTCTTAAACTTCTTAGATTTCTTTCAAATTCAAGGTTCCACCACAGTAGCCTAAACACCAATACTTACCATGACAAAAAGTTTTCACCAACTACAACAGTAGAAATAGTAACATTACTGCCCTAAAGTAACCTATAAGTAAAGTATTACTGAATTAAAGCACGGCTTTAATTCACGGCTGAGTTATATTGGAAGGACGAGGCGAAGCCGAGGACTTGCCAAGTGATTTTGAAAGGACGAGGCGCCAGCTTAGACCTTTTTAAGTAAGCGAGGCCGTGAATTGCTATTTCGGTCGAGACTTAGTACTTTTCTCTAATTTTGCGAGGAAACAATAAAGCCGATAAATGGCGTTGACTCTCCTAAACTCACGCTAAAACTCAAGTGTTGCATGGCAATTAAATGATTTCCTATTTGAGTATTAATTAGCTGTCAGAGAAGGGCCAATGTACGTATTGTTTTTTTTTTAAATTAATAAAGTAATTTCCGAGAAAATTTTATTTATCTGATCGATCTGTCGGCAATCAGATCAGAGAAGTATCTCTGTCAGGTCATATCACACAGGAGATAGCGAAATGTTGACAGAGATCTAAACAATTAGGTGCCCGCTATTACCTGATAATAGATTATGCGTTATATCACCTTAATCATCGTACGTGACGTTAAATGGAATGGACAGAATTGGCATTAGCATAAACGCTATAAAATTGCTTTGTTGATATGTACATGTTAGCGTATATAGCGTATGCATAATATTCAGCACAATCTATATCTATACTTATTATTGTAAATCCGTAAGTTTGGATGGATGGATGGATGGATGTTTGCTACTCAATCACGCCAGAACGGCTCCAGATAAAATTTTCCACAGAGATATATTATAGTTTGGATTCGCACATAGGCTACTTTTTATCCCGGAAAATTAAGGAGTTCTCGCGTGAACCAAACATTCTCAATCCATGCGGACTTCGTCCGTGTTAATTAGTTTGTTTTATACCACAAGAAACTTCTTAATTTCCGGGGATAAAAGTAACCTCTATCTTTCCCCGGGATACAACCTATCTCTATACTAAATTTCATCAAAATCGGTTGAGAATATTATTGGCCGTAGTAGACAGCCTAACAGATCGGCGTGATTTTTTTGCATGGGGTATAGTTTAATACCTGGAGAGTGATATAGGCTACCTTAAGGAATTTAAAAAAAACGTATTCAATGCGGACGCAGTCGCAGGCATCAGCGTTATAAAATATTTTTCAACATCAAAGTTGAAATTTCTCTTTTGAAGTCGACAACAGTTATTAATTTTATTACAAAAATATAATGTAGCACACAGTCTTCATACCAAGTTTAGACGTCACTTATTTAATAATATTGGGGAAGATATACAGAAATTTGTGTCGTCGACCGTACACATGCCTCGGTGCTGGCGCGGGCGGTTAGAAGATTAGTTGACAATGTCAGGAGGAACAAAGTTCCCCAAAGTTCATCTCGGATAGAACTTCCGGCGCTGTGTGCCCTTAAATTGAAACTCTACAACATCTGCACTGCTTTGATAGTTATTGAGAATAAATTACCCATCATCTTCTGTGGCGAGGAATATATTATTTTGATAGTTTGGCCCACGTCAATTTCTTATTACATCAAATATAACTATATTGAATAATTATAACGTAGTAAAACTAATCTCCGGAAAATCATTAATTCTTCTCAAGAATGTTTACTTGTAAGAATAACCAAAGAACATTTTTTTCTAAAGTAAAAATTATTATATGATAAAATGACATAAACGTGACCACCATAAATAAAACTTGGTTTTATATTTACGTCATTTAAACATCGGAAATAATTTATTAAAACCCCGAAAAACAAACAAGAATTTCGCACCGGAACAAAATCGTAAAAAAAACAATATATTACGAACGCGCACATTATGGGCGAATCTGAATGTGTCAGTACGTAATTTATCGCAGAACGTGTTTTTTGTGGAGGTTCTCTTGACCTCGTAAAAAACAGCTGGGTGTGGGGCCGAAATCAGAGGACCACTCGAAAGACTCCGCTCGCGCCTATCAAAAGTGGGAAAAACAAGCGATCGCCACTCGATTCAGACTCGAGGACGACACTTGACACTCCGTCGTGATTTTTACAATGTTTCCTCTCCACCACGCTTTTTGCAATCGCTTTGATGTGTGGCCTACTTTTTAGCTATTGCGCGTCAAGATATTACAGTAGGTACTTTCATTGTTTTTAAAGTGCTCCCTTGGGGGGGAAAGAGCTTTTGACTTTCTGAATTCTATTTATCTGAATCTTCAATTTTTTCCAGAAAATTTTATGAGAAATACTTTATTTCTTGTAAAGCACTCGTACACTCTAATGATGTAAGTCCTTACGTCTACTGCTTTGTATTTTTATCCACGCTTTTCCATTTTCCTAGGTATACCTAATCACATCACATGGATGCTTGTGTCGGTTGTATGTATCACTGATAAAATAAAATTAGACCATACTTTAAAGTGCAGCAGCACTGGGTCGATATGCATCTAAAAATGGGAAAAAATTATATTGTATCAGTTTAGTGCAGCCGACTGTAACTATTTTTTTTTTTCATAGAACATTTATTCGCTGACAGCGACAAAATTTGAGTCCGGCTAAGTGCCAAATTTATAACATTGGTCTACATTGCTAAAGGTTTTTCGCTAATTGGTTTGGTTAGGCAAGGATTGTTAAAAGATAAAATATGCGATGCGGAATGTTTTATATTCTGATCGATTGCTTCATTACAACTGCGAACCCGATTGAGATGGATTGATGTGTTATGTCAGCATTTATCTCGGTTTTATGAATAAAAGGATCGTATAAAAAAACACCTTTACTGAAATATGAATGAAGTGTACCGTATGTAGTTACCACCTGGCAGGCTAGCAACTGAGCATGCCAGTACAATGTATTAGAAACGATTAGAGGAATCTATCTAGAAGAGTTACGACTGCAGATTTCTCTCAGTCTCGGTCTCTCTAAAGTTTTTTTAATTATATTCACTTAATATTTATGATCTTCATATGATTATTATAATAATCATTGTTTAAAACGGGTGCCAATTATAATTATTAATACTTCATCGCATATATTCTATGCAAAATTTGAACCACTATTTAACATACAATAACCACATCAATATAAGCCATTAAGATACGTTACAAAATAGGTACCTATCTAAATGATAATTAAATGGACCAATGATAGTTATTAGAGGTGCTTTTTTATAGTGTTGTACTTATAGTGTTCCGTATTATAAAAGTTAAATGGAACACTTATATTATATGTGGGTACTTCTCAGGCGCCTCATTATTTGATTGACTTCGGTGGCACAATTTTTTTTTTGTATTTGAGTCATACTAGCTGGAAATATCAAATCTAGATTTAATTTAGTTAATATTGGTAGTAAAGGGAACTTCATAGGCCTAGCGGTTACATTGTAATTCGATTTTCAAAAAATGGTGTCCACCGAAATCAATATTTTAGTCACCGAAATCAAAATAAAATTATTTATGGAGGTATTTAATATTTTGAAGACTAAACGTAAAAAAATTCAGGTTAATTTTACAATAAAATATTTTATTTTATCAACATATTTACTTATAACATAACATATACCTACCTACTTTAATTACTTAACTTAGATTTAGGAAAATTTACGAAAATCTACTTTGTACTTATGTATGTATTTTATTTCATTTCATTCATTTCATTTCATTCATTAAATCGTTTGACTGTTAAATAGTTGAAGATCTTAAAATAATTTTACATAGTAGGAACAGTCTACCTCTAACAGGCATACGATATAACATTATGCTTAAATTTAACATAAAGTCAATTATTTATAACATTTGATTCAGACAATTTATAATAATTGGTACAGATTATTAATTAGTAAAAACAGAATATGGTTATTATTATTTGTAAAAATTATTTGAACAAGTTAATTTTTAAATTTGTAAAGTCCTTAGTTTTGTCACGATTGAAAAAGGCATTTAAGCTATAAAATGTCATGTTATTGAGCCATAATTTAAAGATTCTTCTATATTTATTAAGGTTTTGAAGCGCTTTTATTTCCAAAGGTAAATTATTAAATACCCGTATTGCACTCACATACGGACTGTTATAATGCATTTTAGATGTTGATATTGGTAATTTTAAGTCATGGTGATCTTTTTGTCTTGATGCTACCTGCCTAGTTCTATAGCATGACTTATTTATAAATAGATCTTCATAATTTTTGACAAGTAAACACAGCTCTAGTAAGTAAATCCCAGTTAAGGTTAACAGTTTATTTTCTTTAAATATTAAACGAAGTGATTCATCTTGTTTTTTGCGTTATATTATTCTTATAGCCCGTTTTTGCAATATGAATGTTCGTTTGATGTCAACCGAATTGCCCCAGAAGATGATGCCATATTTGATTTAAATAAATGACATACTAAATGAAATTAAAAATAGTAACCATAACAAAGTAGGAACTTAAAACAGTCTCTATTTAGATCTATCATAACACACATAGTCCAGTCGCTCATTTTGAAGCGAAAAAAAACAAACTTGTTTACAGGATGGGAACAGTTGGAAATGGTAAAGTGGCATATAATAAACGTAAAAAAAAATGCGTGAGCAGGGGTTTTTCCAGATATATTTGGGGGATGATAAGGGGTGGAATTTTGGATTATTGTGATTTCCGGCGAAAGTTAACTTTGGAGAGAAAAGTGTACAATAGAAAAGTTGTAGATCATAAAAAGATCTACCACTTTTGTCTATATGGTTTTTTCACATAACCTAAAAATCTCCGAGTAAAATGCAAAAAACCGCTTTTATCGTTTTTTATTTTTCATTTACACAAAAATAATTTTATGTTGACGAAACTTGGTGAAAGTATACATTTTTGTATTTAAAATATTCACAAATTTTTTCAGATAAAAAAGTTAAGAGACTTCCGAGATAATCACGTTTTTCGGCCCAAAAAAATATTTTTCAAATTAAAATTCTCCTTTGGAAAATTGTCGTAGAGACTTCTTTCAGGGCGCAATTTTTTCGTTTTGAGTTATACTTTCTTGTGAAATAATAAAAAAATATAGCCCCCATTTAGAAACATGCTCAAAAATTGGAAAAATCAAAAAATGAATTTTGCAGCTATCTTTTTTTTACTAAATATATTAACTATTTCCACCGAAAACACTGAGATCAATCCCACTGAAATCAAAATAATGAGCAATATCCCAGATTTTTACAAAAGTATCCTAAATTTATAATAATAACCTCCTTAATTGCAATCTAGCACTCATACGATATACGTTTGTATAAATTAAATAATAGTAGTTTAAATAGATATGGATAGAACAGTTCCACCGAAATCAAGTTTATGGGTATACCAAGCCACCGAAAGCGATTATTTACCTTAATAAAAGGGACGCACAGAGAGGCACAGACGTGTTGCCTTTAACCACCGATGCTGCGCGACGGATAGTTTGTGTTACTCTTACTACTATTCTCGCAGTTATTAAAGTACAGAAGTTATAAGAGAATTGGAGCGCGCCACCGGTATCAATTGTAAACGTCGGACGCGAAAACGATTTGTTGTAAGTTGTCAACTAAGGCCTATTATTGATTATAAATATTATAATTTGAGCTAGTAACTAACTAGTTTCTTGTAAGCACCTGCAAAATAGTGGCATATTTTATAGAAAAAAAGAAAAAAAATAATTTTCAACGCAATATGGGGTGCGGGACACGGCACCGAGGTCAATATTTCCGCGGTTTTCTTTTTTTAACTTAACTTACATAATGTTTACCTAAAAAAGGACATAGGCCCCCCCTAATATTTTGATCATATCTACCATACAAAAAATTATCAAGTGGCTAGCAATCTATTTCATACAGGTTTTCGACCCGGACACGCTTTTTTGAGCCGTTTGAGAATGACCCATGTAAGTATGTAGGATACCGCTGTTTTTCTCGGAATAACGTTGGATGCTAAACTCCAATGGGGCCCTTATATAGATGACTTGTCGAACAGACTCAGTTCTGCTGCATATGCGGTTAAAAAGATTCGCCAGTTGACAGATTTAGAAACTGCGAGATTAGTATATTTTGGTTACTTTCACAGCATTATGTCATATGGCATATTATTATGGGGTAATGCTGCTGATATTCATTCTGTTTTCGTGCTGCAGAAAAGGGCTGTTCGTGCCATTTACAACATGGGACCTAGAGAGTCCCTAAGAACTAAATTCAAAGAAGTAAAAATTATGACAGTCCACAACCAATACATATTTGAAAATTTAGTATATGTGCATAAAAACATGCATAAATTCAAGAAAAAAAGTGACTGTCATAATGTTAATAAAAGAAATAAGAATAAAATTGTTGTGCCCTCTTCTAGACTTTGTAAAATTAGTAATTCATTTGTCGGTAGCAGTATACGTTTTATAATAAACTCCCAGAAGACATATTGGAGATGTCTCTCAACAAGTTCAAAGTTTTTGTAAAACGGAAACTAATTGAAAAGTCATATTATAGTGTAAAGGATTATTTGAATGACAGGCAGCCATGGGTATGAATTGTTCCAGCGGCTAATTATGTTATATTATAAATATAATTTAGTAATTTACTATATTTGTGAGATGGTGATAAAAAAAAAACCCCGGCTGAGTTTGTTGTGGGCTCTTCTCAGACCAGGGCGCGTTTTGAACCCTCGTAGCTTTATTCTTAAGATACAGTTGTTAATTATCACCATCAATTCTTATTCTTTATAAACATGACGTTCAGAAGGTGTACTTTGTAGGTACCAATTTTGAATAAAGATGATTTGATTTGATTTGATTTGATTTGTAAAATACTGATACTAAAATAATAGCAAATCCTAACTAATATTATAAATGCGTATGTGAGTTTGTTTGTTTGTTACGCTTTCACAGCCCATCGTTCAAACCGATTTTGATGAAATTTGGTACAGTTTTTTATCCCGTAAAATTGAGGAGTTCCCGCGTAAATTAAAAAAAACTCAAACCACGGCATCGCGGGCATCAGCTAGTAACTTATCAAAATGTACCTATCGAACTCTCGTTTCCGTTAGTATTTATGATGTCATGTCAAGAAAATTTAGATTGATAAATGATTATGCTAAGTACCTAATAATAATTACCAGACTAAGTTCAGACAGTGCAGTCCCTAACGTAGAACTAGCACTATAGTAGTCGGAATATCTGTTCATTGCACAGTTCTCGAGTCAACTAGTCTGAGTGACTTTAATTCATCGAATGCGATGCCATCTGGGATTACTTGACGCTGCCTCGGTTAAGACCACTGGATGTTTGATCGTCCTTAGTTTAGGTACGTAATAGCTAGGAAATGACTACTTATTTACACAATACCAACAAGTTTTTTATACTGTTTACTTTCCGACTGAGCTACGCAGAGGTAGGTAAATACGAGTACTTGAAAGTATTCAAAATGTTCAATTTGAACTAAAATAATTACACACATGTAATCTTTCTCTCTCCATCTATACCTACCTACTTGAGGGAGAGAGAAAATGTTTATCGCGTTTTATAACGTACGATTTTTCCAGGGCAGGTCCTCGCTGTTCATCATCCCAAATAGATCTATGTTCTAAGAAAAAGTATATTGACAAACGCACACGAGCAAGTTTGGTCTTCGAAACAGTTTCGTCTACGACCTAAACTTCAACAAACTTTGCGCTAAAAGTGTGCACACGTGATCACACGATACCTCAGTGTTTCGACACATAACGATTTTTTCAATATATTATAGTTGCTCGAAAACGCTATTACAAAGGCAGTAAACAGGGCTTGTATGGTAAATTTACAGCACTTGTGCTACTTTCTGCAGATTTTTTAGAAAGTTTTTTATGGCAGGATAAAACACGGGGCCTAGACTGGAAAACCGTGAAATGCGTGAAAAGCTTAAGCGTCAGACTCTCTCCTTTATGTATAAATGGAGAGATACAGTGTACCTATTCGTACTTAATTATTTTAGTAAGTAAGTGTTGAACGTTTTGAACAAGTGATTGGGAGTCGCGGTGGCCAAGTCTTTAAAGAAGTCGCGACGTAAACAAGATGTTGCATGTTCGATTCCCACTCATGAAATTATTTAAAAAAATAGCGAAACTACAAGCCAAAAGAAAATACTAATAAAAGCTGCTTCGCTAAATACCGTGAGAATTTTGCAAAAATCGATTGTTATTTCTTTTGTACACTTGAAAGGGAAATTCTGTGTATCATTTCAGCTTTCTAGGTCGAAGGGCTCAGTCAGAACTCTTCTTTTTAAAATAATTATGTAGAACCAAATACCAGTATTACTGGCATACTCAGAGTCGCTTAATCATTACATAAGGAGTTCCTTAGTATAGATTTCAATAAATAATCTATACTTAGATTATTAAGTGACATTTAAGTGCGGCTGAATCTATCGCTATTATTTAAGTTTTTTTACGTCCTTTAAACTACGTACTAAAACGTGTACAACTAATTTTATGTGATAACCAGTTCTTTAAATTATTTGTAACTAGCTGATGCCCGCGACTTCGTCCGCGTGGATTGGGGTTTTTCGGTTCGTCCGTGGGAACTCTTTAATTTTCCGGGATAAAAAGTAGCCTATGTGCTATTCCAGACTATAATATAACTCTGTGCCAAATTTCATGCAGATCCGTTCAGCCGTTGGAGCGTGATTGAGTAACAAACATCCATACATCCATACATCCATCCAAACTTTCGCATTTATAATATTTATTTGATATTTGATTATTGTAATTAATATAATGTTCCCTGTTGGAAAGACGTGCGGCTTACCAACCGTTACATACAAGAACATCCAACATAATTAATTGTGAGAATGTTTTGAAAACATCAAGTTGGTGCAAGTATGTCTTACAGATTTAATAGACAACGCGGAAGACAGAGTTTCTCGTGAACTTCACTGAAGTTGGAATAAGTTTCTGTGCATACCCTTAAATTGAAATGGATACGAAATACTATGGTGGTTTGCTTGCTAGGTATTTGTTTTTAACTACTAAAATCTTCTGTTTTTTATTCAGGTATAGTGAAAACACTCTGCTTCGCTCCCGTCTACATTGTAAAGGGAACCTCTGAGCAAAATGACAATTTTGTACAACTATATCCTCTATATTATTATAAAATATGGGAAAGTGAGTTTGTTTGTATGTTTGTTCCGCTTTCACGCCGTAACTACTGAACGGATCTGGATGAAATTTGGCACAGAGATAGATTATTGTCTGGAATAGCACATAGGCTACTTTTTATCCCGGAAAATTAAAGAGTTCCCGCGGGAACCGGAAAACCTCAATCCACGCGGACGAAGTCGCGGGCATCAGCTAGTATTTAATATAGTTAATTACAATAATAAATTAGTATAATTATATTTTGGGCTCGTCCCTAAGAAAACGGTCCTTCGACTTCACGTGTTTTGCCTTGAAGCACGGCTGTTTGTGCCACAAGAAGCCATATTTGTGAAGCCACGAGCCTCGCACTGTCCCTAAGTAGGTATCATCAAGCAGTTGCTTCAATAAATCTCTATAACTATATATAAACAAATAAATAACAACAAATAAAGTAATTTAAGATTTATTTATGTGTATTATAGAGCCTTTGCGATCGCAAGTAGGTACATACAATATTTTATAGAGTCGCCTCACGCGCTATCTTCAACGGTCCCTGATTGCAGTCCGATCGAAATTATATTTGTACCATCGAACATTCAACCCCGCCGGCGTCATAAAGGACTTGTTAAATATTTGATTTTGTATAATATTATCACGTAATATTGTCTTAGGTTAAAGTACTATTATAAAATTCAGAGCGCGAGATTCTATTTGAATTTCTTGGAATGTTTATTTGCTTATGTATTGTTCCATCAAAGAAAATGGAAATTTATTTAGATTTTGTTTTATTATTCCTTAAATAATTCGATTTGCAAGATTCAAGTCTAGAAACTTACTGATCCGCGCTTCAATTATTGTCAAAAGTACTTTTAATCATGTACAATGAAAGTAGTATGTATTAATTTCGTTATAAACATAAAAGTATTTTGCACGTCCCACGAAAAGGCTTATAAATCTCATAAGGGCTCAAATTAGTAGGGCATACACCGACAAAAACGTGAGTTGAGCCGTGTTATATTTATATTTTTAATAATTGGTTACTAATAATTATTAATCAGCACTCAAATTGAGCTCACTCGCTTTGCCCGAGCACAGTTATTGTACTAACTGAATAATATTAAAACTGATTTCAAATATAATAGAAGGGATCTTTAACGAAAAAAGTACATCTTGTAAATCTTACAAGGTCAGAAGGTATGTACTCGTAAATTATTATAAAGTGTATAATATTAACAACGTAAAATGACCTAAAAGATGACGAAAACTGCATTAAAACTCTTACACATCGATGATTAAACCCTACTGAGAAGTTTAGAATTTCTCTGTGCTTTCATACCCTAGATTCCTCAGTGCCTGAAGACGAAAATTTGAACAGTGCGTGTTGCCAGTGATGACTTACGGCTCCGAATTCCGAAACATGGTCGCTTGCTATGGGCTGAAAACAAGCGGCACAAGGCCGTGCTCTGTGGCGATCCATGCAGGAGACTTTCGTCCAGCAGTGGACGTCTATAGGTTGAGACGACGACATTACAATAACGTGGATTGTGATTTTATGTTAAACTATTCAGATATTAATAAATATGCTGTGGTAACTTAAGAAAACCTTTTTTTATTTAGGCCCGGTGATTATCCCTAGAAACATATATCTCTTTGATCCCTATCTGTAATACTTTATAAATATTCGATTTTCGGTAATAGGTATCGTCGCGTAATATTATTTGAAAGATTCTCGCTATAAGCCTCAGCCCACAGGACATTTTCTTGATACCTACATAACAATATATTTATTTTATGGATTAATAAAAAAAAGGAAGTAATCCTTTTTTATTTGACGGTTATAAATTAAGTAAGTATATAAATTATTATATTTTGATAAATTTTCAACAAGTAGCTGAGCAGATCACTCGTTTATCCATAAATAAAGTAACCAAATCTAAAAACGATGTCAAAAACTGATCAATGTTCATTCCTATAGTCATGCTTGTCCGGTCTCACAAACGGTTGAAATAAATACTCTTTTAACATAATAAGTATTGATATAATAGTCCAACCAAAAGACACAGGTTCAGCGTAGTACCATTTTATAAGTTTCTTTACCCGGAATAAAAAATTAAGTAATATCACGAGACGTATCACTGTGCCTCAACCCGTCTGAGGTATTTGTTAATTCTGCCTCCATTATACAGAATTCAGTTTTCTTAAACCAACGAGGGTTGGTTCCTCAACTGACGTAGAGCTTGTCAGGCTAACAATGGAAAATTTGCACATACGAAACTCGGCATTTTATTCTATGCTTGCGTTAACGTATTCTTTAAATATTAAAATAAGCTTTGTTGTAGTATTAAATCAGTTTTTCGGTGGTTTGAATTAACTTGTAAAACTCACTTTATTTGCTTTAGTTCTGTATGATTATTTCATTGTCCAATCCATATTATTCACACATGTCCAAAATAAATATCTATGTATCCGGTAGATACTCATTTTTACATAATATTTGAAATAAATATGATGAAGAACTAGATATTAGGTACCATTACCTTGAATATCTGCTTCTTAGGAAAGTAAGATTTTTTTTCTTTATATTAAAAAAACTGAAGAAATTTTAAAATTACCGACTTGACGATTCTACTTAGAATAATAGTACAAACTACACTAGTGGGAGCTCTCCAGCTAAAAATAACACATGCGCTTTATATTTGACTGTTACATAAATATTAAAGTCATTGCATAGTAAGGGATCTCAAAAAGCACTGAGTGTAAATGCATGTATTTAACAAGACTATAATAAAATACGGTGTAAATTGAATATTCACGCTTGCAAGCCGAGGTTGATGAACTTTGAGGATCTTGTGAATATTAATACACGCCGAAGGACCTGGAAGCCTGACCCTGAATAATGGAGGACTTTCTTGAAAAAAAACGAAGGGCTCTAGAAAATAAGTAACAATGAACGCTTGAGAATAGGTAGATTCAAATATCTTGTGTGAACAAGGGACAATATTAAATTTCATGCTTAAAATTTTCTGCTACTTTGGAGGTTGTGTGCATTCAATTAAGAATAACAATTTTAACACTATATTTATTCTGAGTGAAAGATGGTGATAATAAAAAAAAACCCCGGTTGAGTTTGTTGTGGGCTCTTCTCAGACCAGGGCGCGTTTGGAACCCTCGTAGCTTTAGTTTTAAGATACCGTAGTTAACTATCACTATCACGTCTTATACTACGAGTATGTAAGCATGACGATAAGAAGGTGTACTTTGTAGGTACCTATTTTGAATAAATATGTTTTGAATTGAATTGAATTGAACTGTTGTGAGAACTGTACAAAAAGAAATCGTAATTATAGTAAGTAAGTAGGTATACCCCATTTTATTGGCTCTTCACTAATATTATGGCTCTAGGTATTTTTGCACAAAATTAAAATAATAATAATAGACCATCTCGTCCTGGCCATAGTAAGTACCTATATATTACCTAGTAGGAACTTGTTTATAGTTTCTAAGGCTCCTGTATAACTGAGAAAAAAACTATTATAATAATTTAATCTGTGGTCCTGACTGATCCTGGCTTACTTCATCGCACGTAAGTTGGCTGATTACCTGAAACAAACAAAGATTAAATTAGTTATTAAAATAGATACATAGAACAATCCATATCTACTACGAGTAATACCGTTAGGTATTTAATCTGTGCTAATAATATTATTAATGCGAAAGTATGTAGTATGTCTGCCTACCTGTCTACCTGCTACGTTTTAACGGGTTATCTGTTCCACCAATTTTTACGACATTTAGCACATATTGCTTGCATCCCAGCGAAGGGAGGCTTATTTTATCCCGGAAAATATAAAGATGGAAAGAAATATATGGACTCCAATGACCCTAAATTCACGTCTACGAAGTCGCGGGCATCATTTAGGAAATTGTAAATATATGATAAAAAATATTCAATTTATTCTTGAAAATTTTGTGAAGAAAAGAGCGGAAAAAAAAGACGGGAAACTATAAAAATAAGCATGATAATGTATTATTGAACACAAAAAAACCTAACTAGCTAAAAAATAATACATGGTATTAAATGCAGAATATTCGTGGTTGAGCTTATTGATAGATAAAATCTTAGTAAGTGAGGTGTATCATTGAAGCGGCGAAATAGATCACTCCCTGTAGGGAAACGTCAATCGGCTACTGATTTATAGAGGGTTCGTCGGCGTCGCCGTCAGCAACGTCTACTAAACTGTCCCCTGTACTATAACCGTTTTGCTCGTGCTCTACCGGGCCACCGGCAAACAAGTCACTCACCTGCCGTCTCTCCCTCATCGAAAATGCGAACCCTAGGAAATGCCTTTATAAACGAATCCATTTTAAATTCTGAATAGTCTACCAAAACACGGACGGAACTTCCAGACATGACATGCGTGTTAACGAAATGTTGGCGCTTGGTCAATTTCAACGGAAATTTTATAGAGTTCATGTTGAATTTCGTAACAAATTAAATCGTACCTACCCTAATGGATCCGTTCACCGAAGTTCGATGCTTTCAAGTCGAACATTTCTAGTTTTCTTTTAATTAGAGAAAGTCGGAAATACATAAAACAAAAATCCCTAACAAGGAAAATTGTTAATTTGCAAGGGGTCTTTTATGCAAACTTTCAACGGCAACTTGACCTAAGAATTCAATCAGAACTCGGTTGGCAATAATTGCACGATCCGAGAGCGCACTATGGCGAAACTTTACATCCCCTTGTTGGTGTTCTATTGAAAACATCTTAGTGCTATTCGTGCTGCTTGGCTGGTAATAAATTGCTACCAGACGGGCTACTCATCATATAAAGTTATTTAATCTGCAAATGCAAATCCAAATTATGACTTCCGCTACTTTGGGGTAAAATGTGTTTTTGAAGCAGTTGTACGTCACCGCGACTGAAATATCTGTTCTAGGAACATAATTGTGCCAGGAGCATTTAAAGAAAATTAATAAGCGAGAAATCTTTTGCGGAACATATCTGAATAGAATTGAAACATTTTAGGAGCATTGAAGAAGTTTTTAGTTCAATTTAACGGCAATCAGGACGGCCGTTGAAGACGGGGCGTGAGAGGAATACCTAAAATATTAAACGTGCCGGAATGACGGGATGCGGCGGGACAGCGGCCCACTAATTTGATATTTGCGTTGTACATCAAAATGGATCATATTTCAGGAGTTTCTCTGTTATATTATTTACTTGAATACCGCTATTGTTACTTTGTTACGTAATACAAATTCACAGGTTTGTATACCAGCACTGCAAAATAGTAGTTAGAACTTTATAAGGCATGCTTTCAAAACTATGACAAGGAACATAAACATGCGTAAAAATAGAGCCGCTGAAAGCCATTAGAGTTCCACGAATTTAGAGTGAAAGAGAAAACACTACGAATCAGGCACGACAAATGCGATGCGATCGCATTTGTCGTGCCTGATTGCGATGCGTCGCGTCGATGCGAAAAATCCAAGAGGAACGACGCGACGTTTTGTCTGGTAGCCTGGTACTGGTGGTAGGTAGTTTTGTTAGGTATAGGGAGCATTCCCTACAAAAGTGAATGACGTGGATTATTTGTGCTGACTGGTCGGTAGTGTGTTTAAGCGAATTTGAGTACATAACCACTGGCAAGATGTAGATACGTGCTGCTTATTGTATCATACTTATTTATCCATCAACGTAATATTATTTAATTTTTACAAGCAAGCCCGCCCACTCCAGCGTTAACATTTCGTATTCACAGATTTTGTCTCATAATAAAATTTAGCGTAAACTAAGATAAGTCAATGGACCAATTCTTAGACATAATTTTATAGTATAAGTTTAGGTTAAAATAATGTTACTCATTAGCTTTATTTACTCATAGGCTAGATCGTAAATTTAATATTAACTGTTGTTAGTGCTTTATGATATTAAAAAAAAAATTGTCTTTAAAATCAATGTAACTAGAATATTTAAACGTTATTACTATTTATTCTCTGCATTTTCAATTTTTTGTGTATTCCAATCAAACAATGTATTTACGCCGCCGCGTTTGTTCGGCCGAAATGTAGGGACATCATCAATATGTGAAAATCTCATTCGGGATTTAACATCGGGAATGGTGAAACATTTATGATACGAACACAAGCAGAAACCAAACAATTTCACGAATGAACGTGCCCTAGCATACAATAACGTTGATTTTTAAGGTCATACTCGTTTTAATTGCTCTGTAGGAACGGGGCGCTTGATTTTTTTTTTCAAAAGTTTTAAATGGATTTCTTCTTTAAGAATGCTTTTTTTTCTGTACAAAAGTTGATATACTTACTTCAGTTAAAGTGGTAATAGTTTGAAGCGTTGAACAAAATTAGGTACATGAGCTTAATGTTTCATTAAGTTTAACGACCTCCCTGGCGCAGTGTTGAGCGCTGTTGTCTTAACGTAGGAGGTCCCGGGTTCGATTCCCGGAAGGGTCAATTTGGGAATTTATAATTTCTGAATTTTCTCTGGTCTGGTCTGGTGGGAGGCTTCGACCGTGGCTAGTTACCACCATTTTTTTTTTTTTATCCACTACAAGTTAGCCCTTGACTGCGATCTCACCTGATGGTAAGTGATGATGCAGTCTAAGATAAACCACCATACCGGCAAAGACGTTACGCCAAGCGATTTAGCGTTCGGGTACGATGCCGCGTAGAAACCGACTAGAGTTATGGGTTTAATAATATAACCATACCCCTAACAGGCCAGACCGCTACCATCTTAGACTGCATCGTCACTTACCATCAGGTGAGATCGCAATCAAGGGCTAGCTTGTAGTGGAATAAAAAAAAAAGTCTGCGCACTGTATAATCGTAGAAAGTCGTAATCGTTGCCTATTGAAAAACATTTTCCTATACGAAGTCCTAAAAATTTGTATTAGCCGTTTGACAAAGCCAATCATAAGTTTTACGTGCTCAAACTATAAGGTAGGTACGATTTTCTTACTCAATCGGGCCTCTGGTTTCGACGTGTTAACAAAATTATCACTAAAGGCCTTTGACAGAGTGCACCTATCTGCACCATAATCTGCTAACATTATACTGGTTACGGGCTGTCGATGGGCCCAAATAGATGAACTATAAATTCATTGTCTAAGTTTGCTAAGACAGCGCTCTCTGGACTCAGAAGATTAATTTTCTCAGTTCAGATTGTTTCGTGACCCATTGTGCAAGTGATAATTGGATTTTGTCCACTATCGATGATTTAGGTGCTTAAGCTTTACTTTTAAGAGGAATTTATGCTGAATGCTCGGCAGAGTTAATTAACTCATTATTCCGTTTTCTGTGAGGCGGTTCGCTGCGACACCCATTATGTCATCCGTTTAACCTAGTGGGGATCTGCACACGCGACGCTGCAGTTCTTTCAGTGTGTAATCGCCATTTCAGCACCTTGGAACCCAATCTCTATCAGTCTGCCTTTGACGACTTTGAACTCGTCTCCCTTGGCGCAGTAGTGGGCGATGTAGTCTTATAGTGGTAGGTCCCGGGTTCGATTCTCTGTAGGGTCACCGGTCAGTTTAGACACTTATAATTTCTAAATTTTCTCTGCTGGTCTGGTCGTAGCTAGTTACCACCCTACTGGTAAAGACGTACCGCCAAGCGATTCAGCGTTCCGGTACGATCCCGCGTAAAAACCAATAGGGGTATGGGATTAATATAACTGCCGTACCCCTAACAAGTTAGCCTGCTACCATCTTAGACTGCATCACTACTTATCAGGTGAGATTGCAGTCAAGGGCCAACTTGTAGTGGATTAAAAAAATAGTCGTCTGACATCAACTGAAAACATCAGTTTTCTTCTACTCTTTGATATCACAGGGTTTCATTTAAATACAGATAGTTATTTATACGTGTAGCTGACGTACGATTTACTAGGAAAACATAGCATGCTACACAGGAATGTTGCGCCACGCCCTCTGCGTGCTCACACCTCTAAAATACCAATTATTATGCTTGTCTATTATTTTTATTAATGTAGTATATTTTTTATTGCCTCTAGAATAGCTTGCCCACGGCACTCTTCACCATACGAATGTGTATAAAGTGACTGTGTATATACGCCTATGATAATATTACGAGTATCACTGGTATAATACTGCATTACTTTCAATGTATTTGTTATATTATGTTATTTAATTTGTTATTAAATTTTCATGAACGTTGCCTGTCCTTTGAAATATCAGCAGTCAAACTTTTTTCACTCAAAGCAAAAATTCTGTGCAACGAGTCTTACTCATTCTACTATTTGTAAAATAAGTTCGTTCCTTTATGATCAGCCTTCTGCACTCACCACCTACCAAAAGCCTAAAATTAAGAGTAGTTATCCTTTACTTATCTTTTGTGTTTATTTTTTAAAGCATAATAAACACTTTGTAAGGCATCTATAGTAAGCCTAATAAACCTATTGATACTGCCATACTATACGATATTTTTTTTTATCCACTACAAGTTAGCCCTTGACTGCGATTCCACCTGATGGTAAGTGATGACGCAGTCTAAGATGGTAGCGGGCTAACCTATAAGGGGCCTGGCAGTTATATTAAATTCGGTTTCTACGGCGGCGGAACGCTAAATCGCTTGGCGGTACGTCTTTGCCGGTAGGGTGCTAACTAACCACGGCCGAAGCCTCCCACCAAAAAAATAAAATAATAAAATGACGTGCGTTTTAATTGTACTAAAATTAAAATCTGAACCAGCAGGAGAATGATGAATTCCAATCATAATAGTTCCAAGTTCCAATCATAATATCAATGATCGGTGTAGGTAAGTATTCTATAGTATGGCTACAATATTATTATTATCATTACTTACTGAGGACCATAAAGCGTAGGCACAGATACATACATTTTGATACACTTTTTCACACAGTTTTCACTTCGTTGTGGCGATAGTTGTAAAGATTCCAGCGTAATAATTGTTCCAGTCAAAGTTAACTGTGCGCAAAACTGTGTTTAATGATTCCATTTAAAGTAACGTAAACCGAGTATTCAGTATCGATGAATGTTAAAGTTACGGGAAAACGTCGTGCTTAATAAATCCATACAACAGCTCACGTTAATTTGATAAGTTATACTCAGGGCTCAGGTGTGGATCCACCTTAACGCATAACACTGACGAACAAATCGGACTTGCAGACGACTTTAGTAGTGGTCTTTTCACACTTTTTGTGATGAGTTAATCCAACTTTGTAGAGATTCGATGTTCCCGCAATCTTCCGGGTCAGGTAGATGGCGGCAATAAAAGAGATGTGTTTTATGAGCGTCGTCGTCAAACCGAACATAATCCAATGCCTTGTGATTGTTCAGCAATGTATTTTTAAGTGAAACCACGTTGAAGATTCTTCACTGAATTTTACATTCGACTTTGTTTTCTTGCAGCTTTTTTATAAGTTCTATACATCGCTGAAAAAATCTTACAGGCTATAAAGGCCTAAAAGAAGTCATAATTATACCATATTCTTTAAAATTTAGAATTTTCCAATAGATCTATACATGTCGATATATTATGCAGTTTAATTATGTCCTCCCGACCGAATTTCGGCCACGGCGGCCAATCTCCAGAGAGATTAGCCATCTGCGCGGGAGATATTATAGTGCACAAGTGTGTGCGCAAACACAGGTGCACTCTCTCTTCCTTTACTCTCATAGCCCGATGGGACGGAAAATCCGACACGACCGGAGAGAGATCAGGCGCAGGACCGACGGCTTAACGTGCTCTCCGAGGCACGGGGGTGCAACACCGCCAACTTCCTAACTCCGGGCTAGCACTGAGAATTTCTTGTCAGAAAAACCCAGACTTGTTGTGACCCGACCCGGGACTCGAACCAGTTATTATGCAGTTTAAGTACCATATAAATGCAAAAGTTTGTCTGTATGTCCGCTATACGCTTTCACGGCCCAACAGTTCAAACGATTTTGACGAACTTTTGAACAGCGACAGGTTGTATCCTGGGACGTAGGTTACTTTTATCCCGGAAAATCAAAGAGTATGTACGGAATTTTCTTTAAACCTTTTTAAAAAAAAACACGAGGACAAAGTGTCGGAAATTCTCTAGAAATAAACTAGGATACATGCTTATTGTTCTAATCAAGCATTAAGCAATTTATAGAAATTATAGACGTTCAACTACTCCAACAATAGATAAATGCGTGAGACATATCCTGTCAGTCACACACAATCACTATAAAACTATAGTTGCAATGGCATAGTTTCACAATAATTATAGCCGACGTTCCTTAACCTCGGTAGGTATACCAACTTTTAAATAAATAAGGCGTCTGTTATTGATCTTTTCTAATTGTGTTAGAGCTTCACTGTCGATCGACGGCCTTCTCATTAAATATTGGTTAAAAGTGGCCGTGAGTAACTTGTTTGTTAGAATGGACAGCCTTTATTGGCTTCGTCTTTTTACTAACTCGTAAAGTCGGTGCTGAGTTGTACTAAAGGCGGGGAGTTTTCCTCAATTGAGATTGAAGAA
Source organism: Erebia ligea (assembly GCA_917051295.2). NCBI lineage: Eukaryota > Metazoa > Arthropoda > Insecta > Lepidoptera > Nymphalidae > Erebia > Erebia ligea. Next base: position 14,062,117 of record OU785223.1, on the reverse strand, counting down.
ATCAATGATTCATGTTTCAATCAAAATCTTAGGGCTGCACGAATCAAATTAGAAGAGACATTATTTATTAGGACTATCTATGCATACTTATTGTACATCAATAATTAGATAAAAAATTCTAATACCTACCAATTTTATCGATTGAATTTCTAACAAACCAAGTGAATGAATCTGTCGCAGTCGAACCATACAAAAGGAACCATTATATTACGGCGGTTCAACGTTTAGCTGAAACGTCATTGCGATACATTCTAAAATACGACGGCCCGCATTTAACCACATTGTAATCGAGTTGTATTGTAAGAGGATAACGCTTAGCAGGTTGAGCGCTGATGCATGATAGCTTGCTGCTACCCCTATCTGAATACTAGAGAGCGCTCGTGGCTTCGATCTCTTGAGAATTTCAAAAATCTGGCCTTATTTATAAAGGGGATCCCTGTGCAAAATATCAGCTTTCTGGGTTCAAGGGTTTGGGCTGGTAAATCAATCAGTGCGTGAATGAGTCAGGGCTTTTCTTTTTTAAAGTGAAAACTTCTTCAGCCGCGTTGAGCACTTTTCGGTTGCGGGGTAAACTTGTGGATTCGCGTCACCGACACCTCGCCCCGACATGCTCGCGAACACCGACATGCTCGCGTTGTTACGAAGACAAAAGGTCAATATAAATATACTACATTCGTAATTAAACTTTTAATGTTTATATTTAAAAAAACTGCCAATATTTTTATTAGCATTGATTGAAAATGCTCGTTTTGCCAGTGATGATTTACAGCTCCAAAACGTGGTCTCTTATAGTTAGCGCCAAACAAATAGAAACCTCTGAGCTAAGGTGCGAGTGCTTGTTTCACAGATCTGTACAACTACGCGCGAAAAATATATGCTATTGCGACGCGTCCTGCGGTCAACTTCAGAAGCGACTACTTGATTGGCGCGATCTATATTCTATACTATGGGCCTGATGAGGAGCCTCAGAGTGCGACGGAGAGGGCTATGCTAGGCAAGGGACGTCCATCGGTTGAGGCACCGATAGCTATTAAAAATGTCTAAGCAGTGATCACACCAGCACTAAATTCTGCTCATGCATTTTAAAGATCCGGTGTTTCAGACGTCGTATCAGTAACAGCAAAGAATGAATTGCGTACGCCAGCTTTAATCAGCGGCTCTTTGATGTTATCTCATGGTCTACGATTATTTGTTTGAAAATTAGCAATGAATTAGAACATATGTGCCGCATATCTGTATTCTGGAAGCGCATTTGTCACTAAATATATTTGCACTCCACTTTATTTGTCCGTCAGTAATCACTCGAGCACACGCAATTATCGGGTTAGGAGGAATGACACTGTAGTGTTGATTAGACACATTTCAAGCTCGTCGGCTAACTGGATGCACACGTCATTATATGGCTCGTGGTTGCTAAATGATTTAAGTTAGTTCTAAGTCTCTTGTGAAAATTTGTGGCGTTTCTCTACGTCTCTCTTATCAACCCATTGCAGGCTCGAGTCTCCTCTGAGAATAAGAATAGTGAGCATGAGTCTCCTCTCGGAGTGAGGTTTTGGCGATAGTCCACTACACTGGCCAGGTGCGGATTAGCAGACTTCAAATACCTTCGAAAACATTATGAAGAACTCTCGGGCGTGCAGGTTTCTTCACGATGTTTTTCTTCACCGTTCAAAGCAAGTGATATTTGATTTCATAAAACACACAACTTGGAAATGGTGGAGATGCTTGCCCGGGTTTGAACCCGCAAACCCATACAGGAGTTTGAGTGTTTTAACCACTAGGCTATCACCGCTTCAAGCTTTCTATAAGTACTCTTTTGGAAAAATATTTTTTGCAGTTATAATGCTGACTAGCTTCAAACCTTAATACAATATGTTGTACCTGTTTTTAAGGAACTCCTAAGCCCAACTGGTGACACTTACACATGGCTAAATGGACTTACGTGGTCCATATGTTAGTATAATTATTTATGCAGTATTTACAGTTGCTTTTACCGAATGTAACCAGCTTTAGCAATCTCTATATCTAATTAATGTAATTAATCTCTATATACTAATTAAAATATTTTTCGTGGAAGAATCTAATCTAATCTAAAGAATCTGATCTGGGCTAATCAATCTAGAAATCTGAATGAATGAGCTTCTGAAGATTTTGTTTCATTCTTCATCGTCGTTGCCGTAGCCTTAAACGATGGACATCCAGTGCTACACGGTATCTTGTATACTCTTGGACTTAAACAGTCCACGCTCTCTTCACATTCGTTTGATGTCACCTGTCCACCATTCAACACACACTACGCTCTCCATTCCGTCACCCGTCGGCCTGAAAGTTTCTATGTCAAACGAACTTGAATTTTATTAACAGTAAGTAGTACAGATGGGCACATGGAAATCATATTCGTCTAATTTCCATTTTCCATAGATTAGTCATAAGGATCATATTGTGTCAGATGTACATCGGAACACACATGTGTCAGTTAATGTGTCTACAGTCCACGCTATATATCTGTCAGTAATCGCTCGAGCACACACAATTATCACCCCCTGTATTGCAAAACTCTGTTTCAATCAATGCAATAATCGCGATCCTATTACCAAGGGAATCTGAAGCTCGTATTATCTACAAATTCACAGTTAAAGCAAGAGTACCATAAATTTAACCAATGCAAACGATTGAGGCGGTCTCAATGCATCAATGGTGTTTCGTAATACGTTCACATGTTACGTAAAATGTCACTGCCGTTGAATAGACAAATTTCGCGCGAATCGGCTAACTGGGCGCATACATTAGCAACCCGGGGGCGTATTAGCGAAGTACTGGTGGTTCGATAATTAGACATCTGAAAACGGTGCTAATTATCAGCAAGTCGAGAGGATTCTGATGGTCCTTCCAGAGAAACGTTGCAAATGCTACGCAGTTAAGTCGATTTTGACTATCAGCTGTTGATTTAAAACACATTTCATTTAGTCCCGCCAGCTTATCTGGCGCTGTGGCCAAAATTGGACAAATTTTGTATGCCTGTTTAGTTTTCGTTTCTATTTTATTTTTCATATAGCTACTAGCTATAGCCTGTCACCGGGTCAGATAAGTTTGTGGGACTATACTATCGATAACGACAAAATCAAGGTACTATAAGATATATACATGACGTAACTGCCTACGTCGGCTATCGGATTCACCCAACTAACAACCTCACCCGCTGCTCCACTGAACTTTGTAGATAAAAGAATAGAAATGCCTACTTAGGTCCTACACACTGTTTGTTCAAATCTTGTAGTTTTTTCCTATCCAGAGAATAGCCAAACATAATAAAATTGTGTCGTCGGTTGAAAAGAGTCCTTCTGACACAAATCCCTATAATCTTTTCATGTTATTTTTACCAACGTTATCAAAAATACCTTTTTATTTGCACCTTGCATTCAAGTTTTTAAGAGGGAAAATATATTCTAGTTTATAAAAAACTTAGAGTCAACGGCGAGCAGTCACGGCAACCATTAAAGTTACAAAAGGCTGTCTCTTTAAACAATACAATGAAAATAAAATAATTTATACAGGAAAGCTTAACTTCAAAAGAGTCTTTCACTCAAAAATAAAGCGTGTTGTAGTACCTAAACAAGGTGGAACATTGTTTTGCATAACAAAGAGAAGAAAAAAACACCTAAAGGAAAACATAAAGCCACACTTTATTCTCAGAATACTTATTCAAATGAGGCTGTCCCTTCTAAGTTTGTTTTCAATCAAAAACTCGCACAGCTTTGTGTCGCTAAACTTTATAAATGAGACGATTATCCACGCCGCGGCTCGCGTGAGATAGCGAATGTACGTGGCGAGAGTCGGTGACAGCGCCCTCTACTCCATCCCAAACCTGTGGTCTGCAGTACCCCGATAAGCAGCTACAGCGCTGGTCACCTGCGCTGCATGAATTGCACCGCTTTTTAACTCTCAGCCCCCTCATGCTAACTTCATCCGGCTAAAGCGCTCGCACTTTATTTATGACTTCGAACTTGACAACAACGCGGACAGCTCAGTAAAGTTTTCCCGCAGAAAAAGTAAATTTAATAACGAGTACGAACGACTAAGCTTACAATTTATTAAAACGTTCTATTAGAGTTATGGCTTTAAATATTTTTATAGAACGAAACATTAATTATAAACTCACCTTTCTAAATCTAAAACCTTAGTAGGTAAATGCTATCAAAGTATGATATTCTTATGTTTTCATTTACCTACATTAACTACTTTTTATCTAATTTGTTAGGTAGGTACATAGGTATATAAAAACGTTCTTAATATTATAAACTAGTAAATTCTTCTTTTGTTATTATTTTGTTGACACTAAAGGTAGGTATGCAAGTAAAGTAGACAATCATATCAAACCACCGAGTCTAAAAACTTAATATTCTGCATGTAGGTTTCTCCTCTAAAGTAAAATAAGGACAAAAGTACAATACGGGCAGGACAGAACAAGAAATCTATGCGTCGTAGGAGCAACACGCTTTCTCTTGTCGCGGTAGTTTGTTCAGATACGTAATATAAAAGTGTGTGCGCAAACATTTTGTCCGCCAAACAAAAAACTTTTATCCGTAGCGTGTTTTTGATACTAAGGAAATTCCAGAAAACCCTAACTCAACCGGTACCACTACAGCCCATTAACGTCCCACTGCTGGGCACAGGCCTCCACTCTCATAGGAGAGAGGGTATTAGAGCTTAGACCCACCACGCTGCTCCAGTGCGGACGACTATTATCATGTTAGTGATAATAACCGGGACTGACGGCTTAACGTGCTCTCCGAGGCACGGGGGTGAAACACCGCCAACTTTCTAACTCCGGGCTAGTACTGATAATATTTTCTAGTCAGAAAAACCCAATACTCAACTCTTTGTCTAGGTGCGAATTGGCAGTGAGGGCGCTGGGTAAGACTGTCCGTTCGTGTAGGCGATTGCCCTTTTTTATTTGAAAGTAACGCAGAAAAAATGGAAAAAATGAAAAATGGAAAATTTTGCAGAAAATGCGCCAACCCGACGAGTACTTACTCTGCTCAACGATCTGATTGCTCAGCACCAACAGCTAGACGTACTTATTTAATATTAGTTTTAATGAATTTTGTCAAATTTGTACCTAATTCCTGACTCGGTATGCGTTTTGGCATTGCTGTAAGCGTACCGAGGATATTATTTAATAAATCAATAAATCAATTATGGCCCGATCCGGGACTCCAACCCCGGACCTCGTCAGCCGCAGTCGAACATGCCAACCACTAGACCAACGAGGCAATCAACCCGTACGGGGTCGCAAAAAAAGCTAGCTAGACAAGATTTCGTTTAATCATATTGTAAGATAATATCATTGTAAAGATGCACAAATAAAGATATAAAATGAATTTTAAAGTACTACGTAGATAATAATAACGGTCTGAAAGAGTACAATAATAATACGTACACAGCAGTCTAGGAATAGTACATCAAGATTAGCTCGAGGCTGCAGTCTGATTACTTCCCACGTAAAGAGAGCTCGGTGCCTCCTGCGATTCTAAGATGAACATTTTGTAAATCCATTTTTAAAGAGGCTAACTCCTTCCTACCTCATAAATCCGACGACTTCAATTTCAGTTGAAGTTCAGTTTCACTTCAAATCAACATTTCAGCGGAAAATAAGAAGGGACTTATAAGCTTTTCGCCCAAACACCTCAGATATACCTACTTCTCTACATAAAATTTAGTTCATAATTACAATGTCACCTACTCTGACATAATATTATTTCTAATCAACTAATATCTATATCACGATGATGCCCGTGATGATAAGTGGATGAGGCGTGTGGTAACAGACAGACAGACCGTCACACTTTTGTATTTATGATATTAGTAGAAGTTCAACTGTATCAAAAATCCTAACTTATAATAGACTAACCGATGCCCGCGACTTTGTCCGCGTAGTTTTTTTAATTCCCGCGCGGGGTTATTTTAATTTTCGGTGATAAAAAGTAGCCTATGTCCCTCCTTGGGACATAACCTTTCATCAAACAAACAAACATAAGAGCCCACACAAACACGTCATCTTTCGTTCTATTTTCTTTTCAATTTTGAATCTAAGTCTGCAAATTAGTTTTAACTATTTTATTTAAAACTTATTTTGTCTATTTATAGATTAAGACATTATTCAACGCAGGTGCTACTTTAAAAATGCCCGATTTTCCACATGTAAGTGCTAAAGTTAATTTCAGTCACATTATATTAATTAGGTATTATAATTTATATAGTTTGTAAATATGGTTTTTAATTTTTTTTTTGTCGTCTCGAAATTGTCCGAAGTAATTAAATTATTTCGGTTGAATCGCATAGGTAGTTTTTTTCAATTAAACCTTTCTATAAAGTCTCGCAAAATATCGAGTTAGTACCTATCGAATGAAAATAAATGAACTAAAAGTGGCCAAACGCCTGTTCAGAATGAATTGCAAACAATATTACATTTTGGAAACAATCTACGTTAAACCAAAATGAACCGAGAGTCCGTCGCTAATTTTTGTGAGGTAGAATTACTCTATCTAAGAAATAATTATTTATTATTTTCAAATACTTATTCAACCACTCAACAACCAAACCAAAAATTTGCTTTTACGCTTTTCTCAGCTTGACTCTCGCTTTTCAGGTTCGCCCTGTTTTTTTTAATTTTTAGAACTAAATAAAATGCTTCTGTGTAGCGGTAACAGGTTTTTATAACTGTGCTCGTATAAAACAGCGCAGCGCAGCTCGTGCTGATGTGGTGCAGTAGCAAGAGAGTTGTAAAGATACAACTCTTTTGCTACTGCACCACATCAGCTTTGAGTTATGATCAAACACCTTTTTAAAATTACCTACAGGCTCTTGGGTCAGAAGGGAATGATGTGGCAGCTCTTTATATTGCAATTTTTGTGTCCAAACAAAACGAATTTGCTGCGCAATCAAAGCGGGAATCCGATTGATGACATGGCGAAATAATTGTTTCGTGAAATTGAAAATATAGCGGCTTGTGTCTGTGTAACTCCTTTAAAATCAATTAACGGCTTGTTCCCATGATCAAAACTTACAATAATGAAGTAGTTTTAGTAAAACTTACTTTCGTTTTTCCATAATATACCTAACTAAGTATTTATTATTATTTTATGGCTATATTTCCATTTTCCATGAACCTATAATATTATGTTCAATGATCATACTAATATTATAAATGTGAAAGATTGTTTGTTGGTTTGTCCTTCAATCCGCAGCAACAGATCAACGTAGTTTTTCATGGGTATAGATGAGGACCTGGATAGTGACATAGGCTACTTTTTATCCCAGAAAATTAAGGAATTCCCGCGAGAATTGAAACGAATTATTCCACGCGGACGAAGTTGCGGTCTTAAATTTTCATTTTAATGCTTAACAGTAAATCAGCAGACTAAAATCCAAGAGTTACTAGTTGCAAATCCTATCCGTTCCATTATTGTCATACTCATCATAAGATAGGTATATGCTTAGTTGGTAGGAAAAGGCAGTAACGAATAGACGAAATAATCCATAATAGATAGATAGAGTTAGTTAAAAGTAATTAGTCGCTTCAGAATACAACCCTTCAAACATTTTGCTCCCTTAGTGTTATTATATACCTATTCGTCTTTATTATTTTGTAGGAATAACTTTTATCTATAATCCAAATAGGTACATTATATTAAAGCAATGCAAACCTGCCCCATCACACCTGTGACATGGCCTATAAAACTTTACCAATATGCCGTATTTCACAGTCAACTTCAATCTCAAATAGCGATATATTATGAAGCGATTTCGTACATAGGTACAAGTTAAAGAATTGGAGGAAACTTATCGGGGTAGCTCCTCGCATATTCATTCTCATGGATGTGAAGCCTATAACGGTGCGCAGGGTTGCCTCAATTTCTTTAAACATAGGTACCTACGTGGATAAAAACTTTCTCTAGCATACCTATCTTTGAATTGTAGGTAGAAAATAGACATGTTAATCAAAATAATTGGATGGTTTAAGCACCATTGATGTCTCTTCCATCTCGGGACCATGGGGTCCCGGACCTTTGAAAGGCGTACGAGGGGCCGAAACCAACTCGCAGAGGCTCGTTAGACAATTTTACTCTAAAGGAAATGTGACACCAACCGGCGAATATCTACGAGTATATGCACTATGCGAGCGCACCAAAAGACAATCCCCGGTTAGTGCAGGACATTTGCAAAACATGGAAATGGAACATGGAATAATATAATCAATAGATTATATTATTACTATCTCAAGTTTATTTAACTTTCTGAGATTAGCGAGATATAGGTAAGCTATTTTATTGTAAAAACTCATGAGAATTGGTTATAGAGCGTTTAGAAATTATTAGCACCCTTATTTTATTCGTCTTTATTAAACGGGATAGCAATAAAACACTTGTCACTCTGTTTACTTTGAGTAGGTACTCTGCCATAGTAACTGAGCGTTATAATTTATTGTTCTTGCAGAAATATAATGTACAAAAAATATTTTACGATATTATATGGAATTTTCACATATCATAGGGACGGCCCTGTGATAAATGGTTATATTTTCCAAGATGTATGTGCGTTCCTAGTATATGTGTAGACTAAAACTTGGTTCTTCACATAAAGCACTTTATGAAAGAAAATCCAGCGAATCTTTTTGTCACAAGCTGGATATCACCGAGAGTAGGTTACTTACGTTACACTGATAATATCTTTAGCGCACGTCAAGGTTACATGTTAGGCATATTTTGCTCATAATAATATTCAGTAGTCTAAAATCTTCATAATGTGTCATATATTACCTCCTATTTCTTTGAGAATATTATCAAGAACACAAACTATTGGATCTATTATAATATTATAGATTTGATCTAATAATTTCCAAATTGTTTTATACTTCCTTCAATGAGATGTACATTCTACGGAATCAGAATAAATGGTATTTTAAAGCGAATGGTCAAAAATCACCCACAGAATTATTTATGTATAACCTAACAAAAAAATTTGAACCTCTTTTTAACTTGGCATTTACCTACGAGCTTGTGCCTTACCATTATTATGTACGCGCTTTCTTATCATACATGTACTGTTTTTATGTAGGATTTATCAGCAAGAAAAGCAAAAAACGTCTAGTTTAGTGACGGTAGACTAAATTAACTTTATTGGCAACAAGATATCCGCGACTTGGTTCACTTAGATTAAGGTTTTTAAAAATCCCGTAGAACCTCTTTGATTTTCCGGAATAGGTACAAAGAAGACTACATCACTCTCCAATTCTTTAAATAGAACTAAGCAAAATTTGAGTCGACATACCGTTGCTCGGTTGCGGCGAGATTGAAAAGCAAACCATCAAACAAATACACTTTCACATTAATAGAATAGAAATAGATAGAATCACTTCCCATATTATAATACTATAATACTAGTCACGAAGTCCGTTCGCGTGGACTAAGTTTTTTCGATTCCCGCGGGAAATCCTCAATTTTCCGGGATAAAAGCCTTCCTCCTTCCCCGGGATACAACCTATTCCTGTACCAAATTTCATCAAAATCGGTTGCACAGGTGGGCCGTGAAAGCGTAGCAGACAGACAGACACACTTTCGCCTTTATAATATTAGTATAAAGTATAATATAATATGGGAAGTGATTCTATGGAAATCCTAATTAAATATTCCACAACACAGGCAATTACATCACATGTAATAATAGGTATATAAGAAGAGCCTTATTCAATTAATATTCGTTATAAGTTTCCAGACCATATTTGTCACGCGGTTGTCTCATCTCGGTTGTAGATTAGTATGTGCTGTCACGATCTCGGCTCACCTCAAAACTAAGGATCACACTCGGGAAGCAACTAGTTTCCATACCACTTGTGAATAGCGGAAGTTTATACTGAAAATTTAAACTTGCATTTTATTCAGTTTGTACCGGAAGCAAATAGTTTTATTATCATAATTCACGTTTTATTACCAAATGGTACTTATTTAATATTTCATGATATTTAATATTTGACGACCTCCCTGAATGTGGTGTGGTGTGGTCGATCCCTGGCAAGGTCAATTCGGATATTTAATCATTTCTGAATTTTTCCTAGTCTGGCCTGCTGGGAGGCGTGGCTAGTTACCACCCTACCGGCAAAGACGTGCCGCCAAGCGATTAAGCGTTCCGGTACGATGCCTTGTAGAAACCGATAAGAAGTATGGGTTTAATATAACTGGCATACCGTGGTCATACCCCTAACCGGCTAGCCCGCTATACCATCTTAGACTGCATCATCACTTACTATCAGGTGGCACGTCTGGTAGGGAGGTAACTAGCCACGGCCGAAGCCTCCCACCAGGCCAGACCAGGGAAAATTCAGAAATTATAAATTCCCAAATTGACCCTGCCGGGGATCGAACCCGGGACCTCCGCGCGTTAAGACAACAGCGCTCATCACTGCGCCGGAGGTCGTCAATATGAGGGATATTATCCAAATCCAAAAAAGTTGGGGTAAAAGGTTATAGTTGTTTAATTAAATTAATACGTACTGTTTGCATAACTTCAATTTTTAAAGAAATAAAGGATGATGACGGAAAGTGGGCCCTTCTTGCGTCTTAATGAAATTAACGGTAAAACGTAGGAAATATACTCAGGAATATATAATAAAAAAATCATTAAGATATTATGTGGGAGTTTGGAGTAATCTCACTTTTAAGTTTTGAAGCTAGGGTACAAGTGGTGCCATCTATTTGGCACAAAGTAAACTAAATTAACCTAATATATAATATATTTATCGACATGCAGGGTTCCGAAATACTTAAATAAATATATATAATATAGATAATTATTTTTCCTCACCTCCGGGCGGAAAGCGTCAATTTTCCTCCCGCTGCGCTAAACGAAAATGCCGCTTTCCGCCTCCGTCGAGGAGAAAAATAGTATACACACCACGGGCAGTAAATAAGAAAGCCTCAGATCACATGTTTATTTTACTGCCCTAGATGTGTAATGTACTATTATTCTTAGCTTTAATTAAAATAATGGTTTGCGTATAAGTTTATTTAGTTTACCTTGTGTTACCTAGATGGCACCACTTGTACTCTAGCTTCAAAATTAAAAGTGAGATTACTCCAAACTCCCACATAATATCTAAATGATTTTTTTATTATATAATCCTGAGTATATTTCCTATGTTTTACCGTTAATTCGATCCAGACGCAAGTGGGGCCGAAATCTCTAACAAAAACCGGCATTATCCTTTATATCTATATTATTAATTCTAAACCGTTCTAAGAGGTGGTGCTGATATGGCACCATCCCTTAATCATTACTATTCTAACTTTCACTGATATACGCACAGGGAATAATATCCAATGAATATACTTCCAACGCAGGGCTATCAAATTTGACATTTATATGCATAAAGTTCGTTTATATGAAAATTCGGTGCTAAAATAACACTGCTTTTACCATGAACCTCATATAAATACGTAAATTGAATAAACAAGCCCAATCCTACGGGTTCACGATTGCGTTTTCCCATCAATGTTATATTCATATAGACTTTAGAAAGCAGATTAGACAATTTATTTAAATTACGTCTGTTACGCCTATGTCTTGGAAAGTCTGAAGATTACTCGAAACAGAGTACACTATCTTAAGTATAAAATTTCAATAAATGAAATTCCCGTAATAATTATTATTTTCTCAAACATACTTGGAAATTTGAGCATTATTTTGACAACCTTCTTCGATATAAATCGAAATTGCTGTACTGGCCAAATACATGCGAGCAGCGGCCTTCTAAAGTTGTATGAAAATCCATATCTGTCGTGGTTTAGCGGCCAAATAAATTACATACTAAATTCATATCTGTCGTGTAGTTTAAAAGTGGAACGATCTTTTACTCCGAAACATGGCAACCAAGGAGGTAACTTATCAAAGGTTTTATTTAAATTTCGAACTAGCTTGCAAATAGAAAGCTGTTTATTGAAAAAAAAACAAATGAACACTTTGACGCGGGAAAAATTATTGTTGTTCGTTGTTCGTCATTAATTTTGAAATGTTTTTGACAAAATGAGTTCAAGTGAAGACAATGAGTGTGATGAACACTTAGTTTTAATTTCCGCGCATTATTTGAGAAAAACACTATACAAGCCTTGGCCACAACTAGGCATTGATGGACTTACGTATGTGTGCCTCGGCTTCGCCTCGGCCCACATTGACGCGTTCATCCCTCAATGCCTGTTTTGATGGCCGCTGCAGTAATGTACTATATAAATGAAGCTAGGTATTGTTGTAGTTTACGTAAAATCCATATTATAATATTATAAATGCGAAAGTGTGTATGTCTGTCTGTCTGCTACGCTTTCACAGGTCATCTGTTCAACCGATTTTGATGAGATTTGGTATAGAGGTAGGTTATGTCCTATGTCTTTCCCCGGGATGTATCCCTGGGAAGGACATAGGCTACTTTTTATCCCGGAAAATTAAGGAATCTAGCACAAGAATAATTTTTTTATACAGAAACAGTGATCTCTTCATACTCTATGGCCATACCAGATCACTGTACGGCTGAAGCACAGAATATAATAGTATGGCTGACACACAATTCTTCTGATATACCTGGCCTATTTTTGATGACTTTTTGATCTACTTTCGGTGAAAATTGCGCAGAAGTAATAAAATTTTCCAGTTAATACCTATAATAAAATTTGATATAGGTAATTGAATGTATAGGGGCTTAATAATAATTTACCCCAATTTACCGATACATAATAAGGTAAGGTAGGATTAGCAGAGGAAACAATATAATATACCACATTTTCGATGATGAAGGTTAAAAATGAATTTAGCCTTCTTTATTGGCCCGTTATAAGTGCGTAATGAAGCGCATGGATACCAGGAGAGCAGTGTAAGGAGGCAGTGATGCGATCGCTCTCGGACCGCATCAGAAATCAATTAGGAACGGCTGACGGCCACGACTTGCCTCCCGCATGAATTATTGACGACGTTGCCGGCCGCGTGAACCACCCCTAACACATGATTTCGATCTAGAACAGATTTTAAAATGAGTTGTTCGCTATGAACTTATTGTCTACGAGTAGAGTAGCGAGTAGTAAATGCGTACATACTACATACAAAGTTGATCACACACTGCTGCAACAGTTGGCAGAACCTCCAATCGCACTGCAATCTCAGTAATCGAAAGTGAGATGCCAGTTTTCTCTACTGTTCTCTAAGTATTTTAGATAATCCTATACTAACAATCAACAATTCTTGTAGAAATAATATGTAAATGTTTTTTTGGAAACGACTCTAAAGATTTGGATGTTTTGTGTTCAAATAACTATTAACTTTCTAAGTTTATATAGATAGGTGTCCTCCCTAAGTTCCCACAAGAATTTTAAGTTAACACCCATTCACAAATAATTCAATGCTATATTACATACGCTCTTAGAAAAAGAAATCTTTGAAAATAGCTCTATGTACACTTGGAAACTGTTTAACTCGTAGTTGGGACACCGACATGCTACTTGCCAACAAAATTCCATCGGTCTAATATCGTATGGTTAAACAATAGGTACGGCTCGATTACTGGAAAACTCGATTTCCTTGCAGATTATCCTGTCCGTCATGCACTAAGCTGAAAGTGATGGCTGCAGTTTGAATGGGTAGTTTTAGTCTAGGTACTTCGTAACAATTAAATTCTCGAGAATCCATATACATACTAACATTATAAATGCAAAAGCTGCTACGCTTTCACGCTCCATCAATATTCAACTGATTTTGGCGTATAGGTTACTACCTATACGCCAAAATCAGTTGAAAAAATCCTTTCCCGGAAAAAATGTAATTTGTGCGAAATCTACAAAGTATTTTTACGATTACAGTAAATGAAAAGTCAAGAAAAAGATTTAAAAGTTAGAAAAGTGTGTCAACAGTTGGTATTTAAAATTCTTTTGAAGTAAAATTATATTAATGACATTTAAATATTTTCCTGGTAAAGTTAAGACCGGCTAACTAAAGTGTCAAGAAAGAGCGGGCGCTGTATGTATTTAGTAGCATCGCCTTGTCTGCTTTCGAGTGAAATGTACGTTTCATTATTATAATACTGCACTCAAATCGGTTGGGTTTGTGAGAGAAAAGGCGTGTGAGACTCCAAAGTTACCATTTTATTGTGTAAATGCGAGAGCGTTAGCTTTATTTTGAAACAGCGGTATATATGTGTGACTGACAAAATTTACACTTCGCGGAGTTAAAGGGATTTTAAAGTTTCGCATCCACTGTAGATAAGCGTGTTTGGCCTTTCAGAATTGTATTGTCTGTGCAAGATACACACCGTCATACGAGTAATGAAGCCTCGCTGAAACGGTTAAACAACTTGTGATGCCTATTTATTCCAGCTTCTGTCAACTTGAGACATCCTTTGACTTGCGTACGCACTACGCGGTGGCGTTTTCAAGAACACGCAATATCTACTTTAAATGCTAAATAATTCTCCCCTTATTCAGTGTGTTTGAGAGAGTTTCACACGTTAAAAGTAATTGCAAATACTCATACAAAAGTAAATTATGTGAACAAAGTAAATGATGCCCGCGACTTTGTCAGCGTGGATTAAGATTCTTTGATAATCTCGCAAGAACTCTTTAATTTTCTATGATAATATGTTAGCTTATTTGTTAATTCATGTTATAAACGATTTCCATTCGAAATTTCAGCCGAATCGATTCAGTCATTGTAGCGTGAAGGAGTAACAAACATCCAAACTTACAAACATCCAAACTTTAAATCTTTGTTAAAGAAAATGTGCGAATGGCGAATTTTTTTTTATTCCACTACAAGTTAGCCCTTGACTTCGATCTCACCTGATGGTAAGTGATGATGCAATCTTAGATGGTAGCGGGCTAACCTGTTATGGGCATGGCAGTTATATTAAACCCATACCTAGTTGGTTTCTACACGGCATCGTACCGGAACGCTAAATTGCGTGGCGGTACGCCTTTGCCAGTAGGGTGGTAACTAGCCACGGAAAATTCAGAAGTTTTAAATTCCGAAATTGACCGTGCCGGGGATCGAACCCGGGACCTCCGCACGTTATGACAACAGCGCTCAACACTGCGCCAGGGAGGTCGTCAATATCTCCCTAACTACTTATAATTTTTAATTGATAATAAAATAACAGGAAAACGAAGGAGAAACGTGCTCCTATATATTGTAATCGTTTGATATACGATGTCGTAATTACACACCACCTGATTAGCTTCAGCTCGCAGAATAGAAGCTAATCAGGTAGTCAGGCAGCTGAGCGAGTGTGCAATTACTTACTCGTAAGAACAGTTTTTCGATGGACTACCTATCCATGCTTACCAGTAATAAGATTAACGATAATTTATTTTTATAATATCCGCAACCATAAGTTAGCAAGTCATTACTCTTTTAGGAATCAAATAAATATTATAAATGCGAAAGTTTGGATGGATGGATGTATGGATGTATGTTTGTTACTCAATCACGCTCCAACGGATGAACGGATCTGCATGAAATTTGGCACAGAGATAGATTATAGTCTGGAATAGCACATAGGCTACTTTTTATCCCGGAAAATTAAGGAGTTCCCGCGGGAAACGAAAAACCTCGATCCACGCGGACGAAGTCGCGGGCATCAGCTAGTTATTCCTAATAAAAACATGAATCCACTTAATTTTGTGTAGTTGTAAAAGTGATTTTAAATCAATAAATTCAGTAGAACGTTTTAGTATTGTGTATGTACTAGCTGATGAACGCGACTTCGTGGATTGAGGTTATTTGGTTAGCGCGGGAACCCTTTAATTTTTCGAGATAAAAAGTAGCTTACGTGTTATTCCAGACTATAATCTATCTCTGTGCCAAATTTCATCCAGATCCGTTCAGCCTGGCATGATTAAGTAATCTATCCAAACTTTCGAATTTATAATATTAGTTTAGGTAAGTTAGTTTATTTAGTGTATCTTAGTGTATTTTTAAGAAAATTGTCAAAATATTTTCAGTGGCGTCTAAAAACCACGTTCCGTTGTAAAAATACAATTAATCAAAGAGTTCAGGAGCTAGAAATTTTGCATGATGTAGGTTCTATAATTAATCGACTCCTTGATTTTTAATAATCTATAGGTTCTTTAAAATACCTAAATACCTACATGTTTAGAAATCTTAGCAGTGGTTAAAAGATACCTACTCTCAAATAATTTTATCTTAAAATATTAAAAGTTCCCTTAGCACTTTAGACTGCCCCCCTAGCATGGGCCGAGACAATTTTCTCCCCGAGGAAAGGATAAAATTTTTATTCCTAAATAAATAAATAAAAACGCTAAATAAAGGTGGATAAATAGTCCCCCGAGTCCCCGTGAAATGTCAAACGGGGATAAACTTCTCCTCTCCTCTGTTGCCGTGCTCTGAGAAGTGGATAAGTTAATTTTATCTCTTGTCAGTGGATAAAATCGGGGGATAAAATTTTTATCTTCGGCCCATGCTAGGGGGGCTGCACGTCCACATATTAAGTGCATAATAGACCGGGAGATGGTCGTAGGTGATAGTCTCCCATTTTCTACTGCATGCCTTTTTAAGAGTTGATAACTAACCCTAAAGTATGAAAGATAGAGGGGTTACTAGCCCTTGCGCGCTTGCACGTCATAAACAAAATGGCTTCTCTTTGTGACAGAATTTTAGTTTTTGCCGTGACATTCTACTGCATGCCTTTGTAATATAACGTAGTTGGAACAAATTTAAGCTATAATAATTGATGGCATGCAATTCGCAACGGCCGACGGGGCTCAAACGGTTACGTAGAAATGTAAAAAAAAATAGAACATTTCCGTGTTTACAAATTGCATGCCGTTGTAAAAAATTACTTTTTTTATCTCAAATATACTCTACGAAAATTGGCATGCACCCCTCGTATGACCAAGGGTGGAAAATATTAGGAAAATGTTGTGAAAATTCAATACAGCTTTTCCGTGATTTCAAACTACTTCTAATAAAGATAAACATTAATTTAATGACCAAATAATTCTGAAATACAAATGGCATGCATGTTGCTCATGATCATTATATTATAAATAATAACAAAAGTTGCAAAAATTTAATAAACATTTCCGTGTTTTTTATTTGCATGCCGTTTTGTATTTCATAAAAACGTATTATTTTAAGTATATACCGAAAATGGCATGCGTATTAAATAATACCATCATATTTTAAATAATAATGAAAGTTGCAAAAAATTTAATAAACATTCCGTGTTTTTAATTTGCATGCCATTTTGTATTTCATAAAAACATATTATTTTAAGTATATACCGAAAATGGCATGCGTATTAAATAACACCGTCTTATTTTAAATAATAACAAAAGTTGCAAAAATTTAATAAAAATTTCCGTGTTTTTAATTTGCATGCCGTTTTGCATTTCATAAAAACATATTATCAAATAAATATTATAAATGCGAAAGTTTGGATGTATGGATGTATGTTTGTTACTCAATCACGCTCCAACGGATGAACGGATCTGGATGAAATTTGGCATAGATATAGATTATAGTCTGGAATAACACATAGGCTACTTTTTATCCCGGAAAATTAAGGAGTTCCCGCGGGAACCGAAGAACGGAACCGAAAAACCTCGATCCACGCGGACGAAGTCGCGAGCGTCAGCTAGTTTTAAGTATATATCGAAAATGGCATGCGTATTAAATAACACCATCGTATTTTTAATAATAATGAAAGTTTCATAAAATATGTGAACCATTTCCAGTGTGAAACAGAGATCAGAGATTTGGATTTTGGCGCTAACCCATCACCTACCTAGCCACGTTTCCGCGGGAACTCCTTAATATTCAGGGATAAAAGTAGCCTTTATGCTATTCTATATACTTAGCAGACTATAATCTATATCTGTGCCAAATTTCATGCAGATCCGTTCAGCCGTGATTGAGTAACAAACATCCATCCATCCATCCATACATACATCCATCAAAACTTTCGCATTTATAATATAACTAGCTGATGCCCGCGACTTCGTCCGCGTGGATATACCAAGATTCATCGAAATAACTTGAGAAATGATGGACTTTTATACAAACTTTCAACCCCTATTTCACCCCTTTGGGGGTGGAATTTTGAAAAACTGTGAAACACGTATGTTTTCATTTTTAACCCGCAGCTCATATACCAAGTTTCATGGATATAACTTGAGAAATGAAGGACTTTCATATAAACTTTCAACCCCTATTTCACCCCTTCGGGGGTAAAATTTGCGAGAACTGTGAAACACGTATTTCTTCATTTTTAACTGGTAGCTTGTATACCAAGTTTCATCGATATACCTTGAGAAATGAAGGACTTTCATACAAACTTTCAACCCCTATTTCACCCCTTTGAGGGTAAAATTTTGAAAAACTGTGAAACATTTATTTCTTTATTTTTAACCGGTAGCTTGTATAGCAAGTTTAATCGATATCACTTGAGAAATGACGGACTTCCATACAAACTTTCACCCCCTATTTCACCCCCTTAGGGGTGGAATTTTGAAAAACTGTGACACACGTACTTCTTTATTTTTTACTGTAAGCCAAAATAAAAAGTTTCGTTGATATAACTTGGTAAACATCTTGAGAAACGAAGGACTTTCACACCAACTTTCATCCCCTATTTCACCCTTTTGGGGGTCGAGTTTTCAAAAACTGTGAAACACATATGTCTCCATTTTTAACTCGCAGCTCATATATCAAGTTTCATGGCTATAACTTGAGAAATTAAGGACTTTCATACAAACTTTCAACCCCTATTTCACCCCTTCGGGGGTAGAATTTCGGAATAAAAAGTATCCTATGTCCTACCTCGTAGTATGGGCTCAAATGGGCGCAAAAAAAAACAGGGAAATGTTCTTTATTTTTAATTTTCGTTAAAAAACCTTTTTTAAATTTTATTTTTGCACATTTTTTATGTCAGGCTTGTGTAATATGCATGCCATTTTTTTTATCAACTTAAAATAATGTTTTTTAATGAAATATTGAATGGCATGCAAAATAAAGTCACGGAAATTATATCAGCGTTTTTTGCAATTTTCGTCATGCATGCCACTAATTTACAACTTTCTGTTGTGCATGCCAAATTTGCTAACGTCAAGTAATTATAAAAACTAAGTATTGTTCAAATGGCATGCAGTTTGAAATCACGGAAAAGCTGTATTGAATTTTCACAACATTTTCCTAATATTTTCCACCCTTGGTCATACGAGGGGTGCATGCCAATTTTCGTAGAGTATATTTGAGATAAAAAAAGTAATTTTTTACAACGGCATGCAATTTGTAAACACGGAAATGTTCTATTTTTTTTTACATTTCTACGTAACCGTTTGAGCCCCGTCGGCCGTTGCGAATTGCATGCCATCAATTATTATAGCTTAAATTTGTTCCAACTACGTTATATTACAAAGGCATGCAGTAGAATGTCAC
The DNA here is from genome assembly GCA_917051295.2 of Erebia ligea. Taxonomy (NCBI): domain Eukaryota; kingdom Metazoa; phylum Arthropoda; class Insecta; order Lepidoptera; family Nymphalidae; genus Erebia; species Erebia ligea. Next base: position 14,042,629 of record OU785223.1, on the reverse strand, counting down.
GGCAAAAACTAAAATTCTGTCACAAAGAGAAGCCATTTTGTTTATGACGTGCAAGCGCGCAAGGGCTAGTAACCCCTCTATCTTTCATACTTTAGGGTTAGTTATCAACTCTTAAAAAGGCATGCAGTAGAAAATGGAAGACTATCACCTACGACCATCTCCCGGTCTATAAGGCATGAGTGACGTAAAACGTAACGCAATATAGGTACCTATTTAAAGTTACCATATTATTGATAGCTATAGTGTCTTTAAAACATATCAATATATAATATTTACAAATCTAAGGTAAGAGATTAACTCTCAAATAATTTTATTTGAAACGTTCACGTTCACTTAAGTGCACAAGGTATGAGTGACGTTAAACGTAACTCAATAGGTATGAGTTACCATATTAGGGAGGCACTACCTGTAAACTTACACACTTCATACTGTGACGTCAGGACGGAGTCCCCCGGCGTTCCACGGTGAGTGACATTAATGAGATGCGCGAGCAATTTGTCTATGCACGCTTGCATACATATTCACACGTGGCTTCATACCATTATTCACATACGATAATAAACTGAGCCGCTGAAAAAAATAGAGCGAATTCGCCTTTTCATTGGATTAAGTCATTATTTAGCCGGTACAATGACGTGTAGAAACCGATTAGGGGTATGGGTATATTATAAACTAGCTGATGCCCGCGACTTCGTCCGCGTGGATATACCAAGTTTCATCGAAATAACTTGAGAAATGACGGACTTTTATACAAACTTTCAACCCCTATTTCACCCCTTTGAAAAACTGTGACACACGTACTTCTTTATTTTTTACTGTAAGCCAAAATAAAAAGTTTCGTTGATATAACTTGTAAAACATCTTGTGAAACGAAGGACTTTCATACCAACTTTCATCCCCTATTTCACCCTTTTGGGGGTCGAATTTTCAAAAACTGTGAAACACGTATGTCTCCATTTTCAATCCGCAGCTCATATATGAAGTTTCATGGCTATAACTTGAGAAATTAAGGACTTTCATACAAACTTTCAACCCCTATTTCACCCCTTCGGGGGTAGAATTTCGGGATAAAAAGTATCCTATGTCCTACCTCGTAGTATGGAATCAAATCGTGCCAAGTTTCGTTTGAATTCATTCAGTAGTTTCGGCGTGATGCGCGGCCAAGATACAGACAGACAGACAGACAGACAGACAGACAGACAGACAGACAGACAGACAGACAAAAATGAAAAAAATTACAGATTTGGCTTCAGTATCTAATAATGAGTGCCCTCCAAAAAAAATTTTCAAAATATCGTCAATGTACAGAATTGGACATGTTACAGTTTTATTATAAGTATAGATGTCATATCCGAAACACGTTAAGACCGCTGCCATCTTTGATTGTATCAGATTACCACCAGATGAGATCGCAGTCAAGGAATAACTTGTAGTGGAATAAAACAACAATAACTTATCCATATTAATAATATAGATAATAATTGAAAGGATAAGATAAATAATAAATGCGAAAGTGTACAATGCTTGACAGTAAGAAACGATATTCAGAAATTACACTTGGTGAAAGGTGCAGGTGAAATTTAACGTCGATCACAGATTTTTCAGTATTTGAATAATAATAACAATGACGGCAAATTAAACAAGTTCAAAAATATGCCAAAACTGTAGCTAACTTTTTGAGTAATTTTTATAAAGACTAGGCAGGTAATAAAACCACCTACCTATATACTGGCCGTAAATGAATCGCGTTTGAGATCTTGTTTTATTTAAAGCAAGCATAATTTTACTGAACTGCTTTTTAAAAAATCACCTGCCCTATTAAAAATGATCATTTTTAATACACGATGTAGAATAAAAATGATACCATCGACCGCTTTGTAAATAGCTGCTATCAGTAGCGCTAGGACACAAATTAACTGGTAAAGGCTGATTGTTAACATGGTTGACATTTATTTTGATTTAGCTTTACGAGTACTGCGCAATGTTATGCGATGGGTATTTTAGATTACATTTTTAACATCGTTTTACAATGTTTTGTTTTGTTTTAACTGCAAAGTTGGGCTGTTCGTTATCAAATAATGCTTATGGAGAAAAAAAAAAATATTTTTTTTTCTTTACCATAAAGTCCCTTTACAATAATAAAATGGCAACTATATTGTGCACTACCATCTAGCCTACACTGAAAAAAATAGCACGAGACTTTTTACTGTTTTGGCACAGTAAAATTTAATACGGTTAAAAAAACTGATTTTTTGTAAAAGTAATTGATTACTGACAGTTCGTTGAAATGGGCAAAAAACAGTAAGAAGCTAATCAGTTGTTTCAATTGTTTGTACATTAATGTTTACTGAAGCAAACGGTTCTTTTTAAGTATTGCCGTTTTCAGAGCTTTACTGATATTGTAGCAGTTATTTTTACTGCTTCAGAACAGTTTTTTTAGAATATAGTTAGGAGCTAAACAGCTATTTTAATTGTTTGAACTTTAAAGTTTACTGAAATAAACAGTTCATACTAAGTATTACTTTCTTACTTACTGTCTTACAAACAGTAAAAATAGTCAACCGGTAAAATCTACTGTTATAACTCAAATGTTTTTTTTTCGGTTACTTGAACTTGTTTGGACAATAGGCTCCATTTTTACTGGCCAAAGCAATGTATATTACCGAAAAAGCAATTAGTTTTACTAATTATTTTTTTCAGTGTATGGGCTAATAAGTAATATTAGTTTAGCTTAAATTTCTACATCTAATTTACAGTCCAATAACTGTCTGTAAATAAAGGAGTAAAGGATCTAGTGGATAAAAATAAAGATAAAATTGACTGACTCAATGTAGCAAGATACTTTGGCGCTTTGGTTATGTAATGCGATCAGTATTCTAAGTATACTATTTAATTTGACTTCATACCACATGTGTTTATAACCTTACTAATATTGATAATGCGAAACTGTGTCCGTCAATTTTGACGAAATTTGGTATCTACTGAGATGGGATGCGTCAGGAAGGACGTAGGCCGTTTTTTATCTCGGATAATTAAAGATTTCCCGCCGAAATCAGAAAAATTCAATCAACGTGAATGAAGTCGCGGGCAGCGTCGTAGAGTATAATCACTTATCAAAAATATGTTTCTGCCCCGATAATTACCCTAATAAACTATCATAGACTTTCTAAATTCTGACCACTATGTTACCCTAAAAACTATTTGAAGTTTCGCACGCAAGACTCAAAGTAATACAGGATATCATAATGAGCGTTGAATAAAATATTTAAAACGATGAATATTTCATAAAAATCCGGGCAAAGTTTCGAGCTAAATCTATTTGTTTTACCGTTACCGTGCCACTGGTTCATGAAATTGAATTCAAAACTGCGTTTTGTACCCCTCTAAAATCTGTTCGACGTTGCGTAATCTTTTGATTAGTTCACACTTACGCGATCTCATTGCGTTTTTCAGTCGCATCAATAATCTGAAGTAATACCTAAGAAACCTACCTAAGAAAGAAAAAGAAATATCTTTAGCTTATTTTAGGTATTTTTTTCAATATAATATGAAAAATTGATGTATGGTTCTGTACCAGAATTTACGATGCTGCTTTTTGCTATGATACTGTGTCCAACTCGTGGACGTGTACGATAATTTATACATCTTAAATGTACATATTATGAACTAATAGTAAATAAAATGCTCTGCTCAAAGCAAAACTCATGAGCAAATTGCCATGGTAAACGCACCTTTGCTACGACTCGCCTTTTCTATTCGTAATAATTTGTAGCGCTCACACCTATAAGTAATTTTCGTGCGTGTAACATGTGTATAAGTCCTTACCGGGTAAGAGCACCTGTCAGAACCAGTTTACTATCATAAACAGCATGTTCTGCTGATACCTTGGAAACTAAACTTAATAATTAAATTACGAACTACGAAGTTCGCGTTCCATCCATTGCATTGCGTTCAAAGCGCTTTAAATATTATGTTTTAACAACCATATTATTATCGCTAATTTTACCGTAAACTAGCGTGGGTAGAGTAGGTAGACATATGACATTTTGAACAAGTTCTAACAACAATTATTTTAACACTAATTTGGCAAGCTAAAAGTTTTCTAAAAGTATCGGCATCATGATCATAGACGATCATGATGCCGATACTTTTAGAAAACTTTATCGCCGGTCCCACAACTGAGGTTGAGTCCCCTCTCAGAATGAAAAGGGATGGCCTTCACAAACCTTGAGAACGATATTTAGAACTGCCAGGCATGCATTAAGTTATCATCACGGTGATTTCCTATCTAGTGATTTAATTTCTTAAAAACACATATTATTAGCCTACATATTGTGAAATACAGCCAGTAGTATTGGTAAAATTATTTATTTGACCAATGCAAGGAAATAAGAATTTAATATAAAAACTATAATATCTAATTGAATTAAATGCGCATTTGTTTTGCGCCTCTTTAAAACGGCAACTTCAATTCACTGAAATCTCATCTCAAATGAATAAATGCAGGAAACAATTAAACAAATCATACCAGTATTTTAAAAAACAGCGGTATTAAATACATTGTATTTAAAGCACTCAAAATTTAACGAGGAAACTGATTGGCTATCCGACAAACCAACAATACAATTTAAAACATGTCCATTGCCCGTATTTATCGACGTTTGCGATATAAAAGTCGTGATCTTGTACGTCGCACACAATAAATGCCCATCGCAAAATCCAGTTACGTTACGAGCCTCGACAATTGATAGAGAAACTGTGTGCAACGATGAAATTTAAAAAGTCATTTATTTCGAAATGCTTTTTCTCGGGTCGCCCGCGGCGGAGCGGTATCAATTTTATTTTCCGTCGCGGCTTCCTGGCTCGGGACATTCGTTTGTAAATACTTATATACGTTAGGATGGATTAACTAGGGATGATAGAAAATTCTAGAAAGCAGAAGCAGAAGCTATATTAATATATTCATAATATATTAATATAGCCTCAATATTCATCCACATAATATAAACTAATAGGTAAGTTCTACGTAATTGTTTTAATAAACTCAGTTTGAAATTCTGAGCACGTAGGTATAATGCGAATCAAGGAGACACAAGGTCGAGTTGTTTACTTCTGGGTTCGATCTCATATTTCATTCCTGAATTTTAAGCTATGGTAATGACTCGCTGTCAACCGTCGCGTGTTCTTGAACAGATTATTTTAATTTATTTTGTTTTTATTGTATACCAATACAAGAAATCCAGTGTACAAAAAATCTAATCATAAAACGTTAAAAAATTATTTATTATTGTCTGATTGATTCCCTCAAAATAACTGGATATTTTCATAAAATACATTCCTCATAAATAAAATAAACTTCTGTAAAACACTTACTGAGTAAACCCCAGTATCATAACAATATCAAAGAGACTACGTTTTTTATAACCTCACGCATCCACGAGTAAAACCTCTATCAAAACTTTAGTAAAGGCAAAAATGTTTTCCAGTAGCTCAGGACCGTACCCGAGTACCAACTCCCCTCGAGGAAAAAGTGACGAAAAGTTAAAGCACAAAAATAAAAATGTTAACAAAATGACTTTGTAATCCTATCAAACACTTTACGTTTTCCTCGTTATACTTTAAATTAAGTTACGTAACGATTTCTGAATCAAATAAATTAAAAGATGACATCGCCTCTTCATGGTAGGAAAACATTTTTCCACTCGTTCATACCGTCTTGTTTGCTACAATAACCTCATCGCTGCATTATATTCGAGAAACAATCTCCTTTGAGAGTATACATCAAACAATAAATAATTTAAATATTGCTCTTATAAAATGAGCACGAAAGATGAGCCGTGCTCTATGACATATTACCGAAAATTTGCGTAATGCTCACCCCGTAGAGGCCCGGCGGCATCTATTGCGATATGAAAAGTAAAACGTTTATAATACGGGTGAAAATGAAGTATGGATGGTGGGAGTTAGAAAGAGAAAAGATAAGAAAATAATGCGCCCCCATATATCATCACAATCGCTAGAATTCGCCAGTCGGCCGGGCTGGCCACCGACCCTTCTTAGCCGCGTGAAAATGCCTCTAACATTTACTTAGCTGAGCAGAAATCATTTTACACCATTATGGTAGCGAATATATTTTATTTCTACGAATTATTATAAAACAACATTGTCATTGCTATAAGAATTTCGGAGCAGTTCGTTTATGAAAACTTTACACCTCATGGAACAATAATTTTCATAAATCAAAGAAAAAAATAAGCTCTAATTTTTTAGAAAAGAAAAATCCATGTTTTATATTTGCTAGAGGCAAAGTCCAATTTTTGTAGCAGTAATATTTACTACGAGAAATGGAAAAATCTAATATTCCTTGTAAGTCATAGGTCAGATGAAAATATTATTCCTATAGCATACGTATTTTGCTTGTTATGTTAAGTACTTATGCATGTTTGATCTAGAGCATATTATTAAAGTATTTCAATAATATTACTATCCCGTATAAAAATATCATTGACAGTAGGTATGACGGTTGAAATTACAATCTGCAATTCTTGTTGCAGAAGTTGTATAGTTGCATCATCGTCGAACTTTCAACCAGTCTTGTTTCCAGAAGTTCACAACTGGACGTGATCGCTTTGAATTGTGAGTGGTGTTGGGGTGGTTGCGTTCTGGCTCATATTTACTCGCTTGAAATCAAACGTTCATGTCCCAAGCTGTCAAAGTCCCTCCCGGACCTAAGATATAATTTCGGGTCCAATCCAGCTTCGCAGCTCATCGAGCTATTTCAAATACACACATTTTTCGTTAGATTTTCTCAAGGGCCCATTCAACTCTAGGGCAATATATTATTATAGGCTTACAGTTACAGTACGCCTAATGACGTGCCCGCATTTACCTCAAGTAAGTATCATACCCATAACTTTGTTTAATAGCAAAACTTCATAATCCTTAAATAATTTATTTCCTTACAAAACTTGTAAATCCCTAATAGAGTGTTCTTGGACGAAAAAAATGTCATCCAGGTGTGTAATAAAACTTTTTTAAGCATTTTATAATAATTTATTACGCTCTCTACGGCAGGATAAATTATTTTCCGAATAAAATAATGTTCGAAGGAAATAACGTTTCCTAAAGTAAACGCACAATTTTTTTATGAAAACTAGTTCATTTTCGTGGAAAGTAAACCAGTATTATAAAATCTACTATATATACTTGTCCGACTGTTTGAATGATCTAGCAAGGCTTACCCTAAAGAGAAATAATTGATGTAACAGGCTTCTAGTTCACTTAAAAACTTTACAACTTCTCTACAAAAATACTGCAACGTGAATATTACAATTGTTTAATATTATCAAGAAGAAATCTCCAGACCAGCAAACCACATGTAAGATTTATTGCTTTAAAATAGCATGAGCTCAACTAGAGTTCAACTAGATGTCAACCGGCGGGTAAATTAGTTCCCAGACGGTTGGCCCGTTTCATTTGCTCACACATTCGGCAAACTAGACAAATTATAGCGAACTGTGCTTCACATTCTTGGGATTAGTTTACTGACCCGCTTCAAACGGGCATCAGTCATTTAGCCATTGGTTAGTCACTTTACGTCTTGTTAAGAATTTGAAATTCGTAGTGGCAATAATTCTCTTTTCTTCTCACAAATCGGCGTGAACTATTGTAGCCGTGTAGGTTATATTTAATAGGCAACAAAATATTGTCACTCGTTTTGTGAATTTCAAATTCGTAGAGGCAATAATTCTCTTTTCTTCTCACAAATCGGCGTGAACGTGATTAAAGGTTCGACGAACTCGCTGGTGCAGTGAGCGCTGCTGTCTAAACGTGCGGAGGTCCTGGGTTCGATTCCCGGAAGGGTCAATTTCTGTTTTTTTCCTGGTCCGGCCTGGTAGGAGGCTTCGGTCGTGGCTAATTACCACCCGTACGGCCGTTCCGGTACGAAGCCGTGTAGAAACCGATTAGGGATATGGGTTTAATATAACTGACATGCCCCTTACAGGTTAGCCCGCTACCATCTTAGACTGCATCATCACTTACCATCAGGTGAGATTGCAGTCAAGGGCAAACTTCTAGTGGATTAAAAAAAACCATTTAATCCAGCTAATTTAGGTTCATTTAGCAACCCTTCTATATGGTTGCAACCTTTCATCTCACACAGTGATCGTGACCTATCACAACTCGCAATATTCGTATTGACCAGCCGCTACTCTTGCGCAAAAATCCAGGCCTTCCACCTGGTTGTAACTTGCAATCTTTTATCTCATAATCTCATACAGCGTTCGCGATCTGTTATAATCATACTTAATCGTACTAGATATTATAAATTCGGAAGTGTGTTTGTTTATTGGTTTGTCGTTCAATCGCGCCGCAACAGAGCAACGGATCAACGTTATTTTTTGCATGGGTATAATTAACGACGGAGAGTGACATAGCCTACTTTTTATCCATAAGGAGTGGAAATTAAAAAAAACTTATCCAAGCGGACGAAGTCGCGGGGATCAGCCAGGACTCTAATAATCATAATTATTCAGATTTTTATTTGACCGCTATTGACTATTGACCGCTGGGTGAATATTGCTTAAAAATGCTTTAGAATCAAAATGTAATTAAGTATAGATAGGGTTTTCCTAAAAACACCACAATATAACAGAATTAAACCACTAGTTTCACCCAATAACCCATTATTCTTTGTCTCGACTCATGATGTCTTCCGTGTAAACTATTATTAGTTTTGTAGCACAGAATATAATATAATAGTTGGTTGTAGATCGGTCAGTTTTAGTTGTATAATTATTAATGTGTGGCAATAACGATCGTGCCATAAATTAGACTAAACTGGTCTGCTAGTCAATCAGTCTTCGTGTTAAGTTTAGCATTTGCTCATAAATAGCTACTGTTGACGTCTGTTTCGACTAAAGCTAGTCGTGGAATGGTTTTCAATCGTATGTCGCAAATAAAAGTTGCATTACGATAACAATTATTCTGGTTATAAAATATAATGATTGCGATATTACTCATAGGTAATAACGGTAATTTAATTATTACAGTCTAGTGACTAGCTTGTTCGGCTCCTGGTTATTGGGTCCTACATTCGAGTCCTAGTTCAGGCTTGAAAGAACAAGGCTTTATATTGATGCATAAAAAACTCGATCGCAGCACAGATAAGTGTTTTTTTTTAATTGTAGTATTTTCATCCCGTATCTCGAAAAGCCAATCCACTACAGCCCATTAACGTCCCACTGCTGGGCACAGGCCCTCACTCTCATAGAGCGAGGAAATTAGAGCTTAGACCTACTAGAAAAGCCTATCGTTTACTATAAACTTGTCTTGAATCTTGATAGGAAGTCTTAATAGGAAAAAGTGAGAATGGGACGTGAAGATCTTCTGACTAAACGTATGGTAGTTTCAAGAATTGTACAAAATTTAGGCTAGACACAAATTAGGAGGCATCAATTATTTTGACGGATGTTATTTTAACATCAGTTGTTTCTGAAAATAAACAAAAATTAATGCATAATACGAGTCATAAACATTATTTTCATGTCAGCACAATGACTAAGGTAAATAAAAACCGGGCAATATAACATGAAGAGGCCACTTAATAAAATTACATGAACGAATGACAGCGCGATATCGTAATGGCATAGATAAATAACGGAATTAATAAAATGATTGATAGTTTCGGTACAAAATAGGGTGGTTATAAAATGAAGGCGCGGCTATCGATATTACCAAGCGTTTATTGAACAGGCTTGCAAGCTTAACGCCATATTTTTTGGGGAAATATTTTTAATTCGAAAGAAAATGTAGTTAGCTGTAACTGATGTCATATCTTACCCTTATTTGGTATGAAAGAAGAAAGAAAGAATAATCTTTATTTGAGGCAACTTGTGCACACAATATATTAACTTAAAATGAGCACTTATTTAAGTACATGCGAAATCAAAATTTCGTATCTCAAAATAGGTAAGCCATTCAGCTTGTGTTAGACTCTGGGCCTCCCAGACACGAAACAAAAATGTGAGTCCCACACTCGTATCTTTACGCAACACATTTGGTTTTAATCTATATATATAAAATTCAAAGTCCTGACTGACTGACTGACTGACTGACTGACTTATATATCAACGCACAGCCTAAACCGCTGGGGTTAGAATCTTGAAATTTTGACAGTAGGTTCCTTTTGTGACGTAGGCGTACACTAAGGAAGGATTTCCGACGTTCCCTCAAATATGGTCGAGCGAAGCAATGGCTGGATCATGCGTCATGCTCGTGAACGGGTGCCACCGTCGGAAATGGGGCTGCCTCTGTCTGCCAGTCTTGGCGTGTATTGAGTATTGTAGGTATGCTCGTGAAAAAAGCTTACTATACAATCGAAGATTACGTAAATGATAAAAAAAAACAGCGTGGATTTGATTCGCTCCAGCTATGCGTGGGACTGCAGTTACTTGTATCATTATGATGATTGTAAGTTTTGATGGAAAAGAGCAACCACCGAGTTTCTTGCTGGCTCTTCTCGGTAGGAATGGCATTCCGAACCAGCGGTAGATTCATATTATAACGATTCAAAAGCGCTTGTAAAAGCTTATTTGAATAAAAAAACATTTTGAATTTTGAATTTTGAATTTGAATTTTTCAAAATTCCACCCCTAAGGGGGTGAAATAGAGGGTTAAAGTTTGCATGAAAGTCCGACATTTCTCAAGTTATATCCATGAAACTTGGTATTTTGGCTTAAAGTAAAAAATAAAGAAGTACGTGTGTCACAGTTTTTCAAAATTCTACCCCCAATGGGGTAAAATAGGGGTTGAAAGTTTGTACGAAAGTCATTCATTTCTCAAGTTATAGCCATGAAACTTAACATTTGGGCTTTCAGTTAGAAATGAAGAAGTATGTATTTCACCATTTTTGAAAATTCTACACCCAAAGGGGTGGAATAGTGGATGAAAGTTTGTAAAAAATTCCTTCATTTCTCAAAACATTTTTCAAGTTATATCAACGAACCTTGGTATTTTGGCTTTCAGTAAAAAATAAAGAAGTACGTGTGTCACAATTTTTCAAAATTCCACCCCCAAAGGGGTAAAATAGGGGTTGAAACTTTGTATGAAAGTCCTTCATTTCTCAAGTTATAGCCATGAAACTTAGCATTTGGGCTTTTGGTAAAATAAGAATAAGTGTGCGTCAACATTTTTCAAAATTCCACCCCCAGTGGGGTAAAATAGGGGTAGAAAGTTTGTATGAGTCCTTTATTTCTCAAGTTATTTATTTCTCAAGTTATAGCCGTGAAACTCAGCATTTGGGCTAGCGTACGTGTTTCAACATTTTTGAAAATTCCCAAAGGGGTGAAATAGGGGTTGAAAGTTTGTATGAGTCCTTTATTTCTCAAGTTATAGCCGCGAAACTTAGCATTTGGGCTAGCGTACGTGTATCAACATTTTTTAAAATTCCCAAAGGGGTGAAATAGGGGATGAAAGTTTGTATGAACGTTTTTCAAATTATATCAACGAAACTTGGTATTTTGGCTTTCGTTAAAAAATAAAGAAGATCACGTGTCACAGTTTTTCAAAATTCTACCCCGAAAGGGTTCAAGTATGAAAGTTCTTCATTTTTCAAGTTATAGCCGTGAAACCTAGCGCTTGGTTTTCCAGTTAAATATGAAGAAGTATGTAATTCACCATTTTTAAAAATTCGATTTTTAAAAATAAAATAGGATCGAATTTTTAATCGAATTTTTAATTTATAATCGAATTTTTAATCGAATTTTTAAGGGATGAAAGTTTGTATGAAAGTCCCGCATTTCTCACGATATTTTTCAAGTTATATATAACGAAACTTTGTATTTTGGCTTTCCGTAATACGTGTGCCCAGTTTTTCAAAATTTCACCCCCGAAGGAGTAAAATAGGGGTTGAAACTTTGCATGAAAGTCATTCATTTTCCAAGTAAAAGCCATGAAACTTGATATTTGAGCTGACAGTTAAATATGAAGAAGTACCTTCGTGTTTCACCATTTTTGAAAATTCGATCGCCAAGGCCGTTCAATAGAGTTTTTCCTTCAATCACACTGCAGCAACGGATCAACGTGATTTTTTGCATGGGTATAGTTGAGGTACCTGGAGAGTGACAAAGGCTCCTTTTTATCCCGGAAAATTAAGGAGTGCCTATGGGGAAAAAAACTTAAACGCTATATAAAATTCAAAGTCCTGACTGACTGACTTATATATCAACGCACAGCCTAAACCGCTGGGGTTAGAAACTTGAAATTTTGACAGTAGGTTCCTTTTGTGACGTAGGCGCTCACTAAGGAAGGATTTTTCAAAATTCCACCCCTAAGGGGGTGAAACAGGGGGTGAAAGTTTGTATGAAAGTCCGTCATTTCTCAAGTTATATCCATAAAACTTGGTATATGAGCTACGGGTAAAAAATTAAGAAATACGTATTTCACCGTTTTTGAAAATTCTACCTCTGAAGGGGTAAAATATGGGTTGAAAGTTTGTATGAAAGTCCTTCATTTTTCAAGTTATAGCCATGAAACTTGGTATTTGGGCTTCAGGTTTAAAATTATGAAATACGGATTTTACAGTTTTAAAAATTTCTATCCCCAAGGACGTCAAATAGAGAATTTGTCTTTCAATCACGCCGCAACAGAGCAACGGATCGACGCGACGCGATTTTTTGCATGGGTATAGTTGAGTAGGCTGGAGAGTGATGTAGGCTTCTTTTTATCCCGGAAAACTAAGGAGTGCCTGTGGGAATTAAAAAACTTATGCCACGCGAACGAAGTCGCGGGCGTCCGCTAGTCTATATATATAAAATTCAAAGTCCTGACTGACTGACTGACTTATATATCAACGCACAGCCTAAACCGCTAGGGTTAGAAACTTGAAATTTTGACAGTAGATTCCTTTTGTGACGTAAGCGCTCACTAAGGAAGGATTTTTTAAAATTCCACCCCTAAGGGAGTGAAATAAGGGTTGAAAGTTTGTATGAAAGTCCATCATTTCTCAAGTTATATCCATGAAACTTGGTATATGAGCTACCGGTTAAAAATTAAGAAATACGGGTTTCACAGTTTTTGGAAATTCTACCCCCAAAGGGCTGAAATAGGGTAGTAAAGTTTGTAAAAAAGTCCTTAATTTTACAAGAAATTTTTCAAGTTATACCTACGAAACTCGTTATTTTGGCTTTCGGTAAAAAATAAAGAAGCACGTGTGTCAAAATATTTAAAAATTTCACCCCCAAAGGGGTTAAATAGGGGTTGAAAATTTGAATGAAAATCCGTCGTTTTTCAAGTTATAGCCCTGAAACTTTGTATTTGGGCTTCCGATTTAAAATTATGAAATACGTATTCCACAGTTTTGAAATTTCTATCCTCAAGAACGTTAAATAGAGAGTTTGTCCTTCAATCACGCCGCAACAGAGCAACGGATCGATGTGATTTTTTGCATGGCTACCCATGCAAAAAATCACATCGATCCGATGCGTATAGTTGAGGATCTGGAGAGTGACATATAGGCTTCTTTTTATCCCGGAAATGAAGGAGTGCCTGTGGGAATTAAAAAACTTATGCCACGCGAACGAAGTCGCGGGCGTCCTCTAGTAATAATATAAAAGGCTATTATGTCCTGCAATATCGTTACAGGAGAGGTTGAGGTCTTCCATAGCGCAACTAGTTGCCGGAGTAATTTCTTCGGATCCCAGCAGCAAGTGCGCTCGGGTGTTCGCAGTTAATAGTGAACGGTATCAATTAAAACTGTCCCGTCTGATTTATTTTATTGGTTCGGCAATTGATTACATTACGCCAAATTGACCGCAATAAATGGCAGTCTCACGACGACGCTCGCGCCGCAATGCGTTCGAAAATGATATGATTTTGGTGACCGTTGCAATTTATCTGCATGCAACCGATAAAATGTAAAATTATGAACAGAAAATACATATAATGGAATAATATTGTCCATTTTCTTGTGCCAAATTTTACATTGAACTTAACAAGACCAGTGCCCCGTATTCGTCAGCGTTGATTTAATTTAGGGCGTACCTAATGCTCAAACTATACACATAATCAATTTTTTTTACGCTACTACAAGTTAGCCCTTGACTGCAATCTCACCTGATGGTAAGTGATGATACAGTCCAAGATGGTAGCGGGCCAACCTATTATGGGTATGGCAGTTATGTTAAAGGCATACCCCTTATTCGCAACGTTGCATGTACCTAAATAACTATACATACTTAATAATGATAGCTTGCCTTGAAAAAAATTCTAGGTATTTTAAACGAATTTATGAACCTTCCTTCAAATAAACAAAGAGGTTACAGTTATGGAAGAGATTAACTTAAGGCAGAATGTAGAATCCAGCTGAACTCAGAATTTTATTAAATCTGTGACTCTATATCGTTAGCTGTGGGATCCACATTGTGTATTAACAAAGATTAGCAATTTGAAATGAACTCATTATTACACCAAACGTCACATACTATACCTACCAGTATCTTTAAGATAGATGACATTTATAGAAGCTTAATATACTCGTACCAACGACGTTAGAAGATAAAGTGCGTGGATGAGGATGGAGGAGGAAGGAGTGTGATAGCGCTATTTCAAAGTCTATGTCTATATTACATGGATTGACGGTTAAATTAATAAATAGATTATATACATAATAACCTATACTTATATTATAATCTAGCTGTATACCCGGCATGCGTTGCAATGCCATTTTTTGGGCCAGGAACCTTTGGGTCCCCAGAATACCCAACCAAAGTTTCATTACAATCTGATCAATGGTTTCAAAACGCTTAAAGGACAAAAATACAAACATTGATTTTTGTTGATATATATAGATGAGAAAGTGTATGTTTCAGTATGTGTGACTGCATGTCTGTTACCTTTTCACGCGGTCTTCATCTAGTAATGAAATAAGCTGATATTACTCGTACTTCACGTGCCAGTAATAATGTCCCCGTATACCTACGTATCTTGATAAGCTGGACAACACATGCTGAAGCCTGCGATAAAAATGTATCGCATGCTAACATCAATCTGAACGCCCACTCGTTCGCCACAATTAATGACATTTTTTTTTCTAAACGGTCGCAAAATTTATAATTTATCGTCTCGAAAAAGAGATTCAAATACAGGAGGGGCATTATTTTTACAAATTGCTCCTGAAACGTGTCAGAAATGTATCATAACGCTTTCCACGTTGAAATATTGATTGACTAGAAATCGGAATATATTTTGGCGTTTATATCTATTTGATGGATTCGGATGTGAATATTCTTCACAGGTACCTAAATGTAGGTAAAACCGCGGTTATAGGTTATCAATAATATCAATAATATCGTCGAGCTGTGTTTTTGCAATTTACCTACATAACTGAAAGTAAGGCTTTTGAATATTGATGGATCACTTACATTGATTTAAATATTTTTGCGCGTTTCGGGTTTCATATTATATTTTTATTTATAGACCTGTCCGGGGCTCGCACGGGTGGGCTTATGTACCTACTACAGCGATCGTTGCTTAAGTATGTTATATATACTAAACTAGCTGATGCCTGCGAATTCGACCGCGTGTAATAAGTTTTTTTAAATTCTCGCGAGAATTCCCTAATTTTCTGGAATAAAAAGTAGCCTCTACAATTCCTTATCTATATCCATGCAAAAAATCACGTCGATCCGTTGCTCTGTTGCAGCGTGATTGAAGAACAAACCAACTAGCCAACAAACAAACATACTTTCGCATTTATAACATTGGTATGATGATGCCCGTGCCCTCCCCCGCGTGGATATAGGTTTCAATTTTTTTTCCGGCATTTAAAGTAGACTTTAAACTAGTTACATTAGTTCACATAATGCGTTATAAGAGACAGACAGCCAGACAATAATTTTAAAAAAAATACCGTTTTGGGCTCTGTTTAAGCTTAATTACCCTACTAATTACTACCCTTAATTAGGCTACCTAGGTTTTCTTCAAAATTGGAATGTACAGAAAAGGTAAAATATGATTAACGGTGATAATGATAAATTAAATTTATCATTACCATTTATTTATAAGTACCTACTTGAATATTTTTGAATAGATCTAACACGCATGAGATAAATATTTGTTTGCTAGTAACCTTAACATTTTAATAGTGGTATAATGTAAGTTTTAACTTTAATTTCGATATACCTACGATTACATATTTTGAGCTTTATGTTCGGGCAAAATACGTTAAAATGATTGACTTATTGCGGTCATTATTAAATAGAGGCTGCTAAATATCGTTAATCAAAAACTAAACCAACAATTAGATATCGCTTTTGTTTGTAAAATTATATTGTAAATCAGGACACCGGATAACCAAACAGTTAATTAAACGAAACTAGATTTAATCAAATTGGGTACAAATTACACGGTAGCAAACAATCAGCAACAATAAAACTGGCCTTTGAGTCCAGGAGTCATTGAATTGATGCTGTTTGTTTATTTACATTTATCGACTCAATTTAACGATTGGCTGCGATCCTTTTTTTATTTAAGAAACTTTATTTTAATCGGATGAGAGTAAAATTAAATGTTGATTCAGATTTTCAAGCTAGCAGTGAAGTAATGTATAATAATTAATAATTAGGGGCAAAAACGGACAGGGCGTGTAAGGCCAGCGTCGTAGTCTGTCTGCTCCATAAAGTGCGCGTGAGGATTTTTGTCCGTAGTGCGTTTTTGCCCTTAAAGTAATAATCCACTGCACATCTCAACTGGGGCTTAGTCGCGTCATTTTTGCATAGGCAGAACCGCACACAGTTTATACTGAAGGATCTGGAAACCCACCGTTAAGTACCTCTTTAATACTTAACCCAAAAATCTCTTGTTGTAATGACTATGATGAATAGAAAGTGGTCGCAGCCCTCAGAAATGAGGTCCACGCCATAATACGACGTAGAGGGAGATAAAAAATAGCCACTATCATAATTTGACGATCAAACGTATTAAAGGAACTCATAAATTGGATGTTTAGGACCGTCCGTAAAACGACATCAAAGATTGGAACCATACGAAAAACTGGGACGTTAGACAATTGCTTCTGATTTTCTATTCAAATTGCAAACTTAGAATTTCCACGTTAGCCGATCGCACGGAAAATTTGAATGAAAACTTCATGAAAGTGTTGACTTTGCACTAGGGGGCCTATAACAATCTTGGAGCTGTAAAAAACTCATTCGGCCCCAATTATATGTTCAGATAGAATCTTACTATGTTTTTACTGAATTTAGAATTCTGAACGACTAAAATTCGAACTTAAACATAGTAAGCCTTTTGTTTTTCATTTCATAAAATAGATAGGATAACCTTGGATTGCAATAAATCACAGATCTTAGACGCACTTAAATAAGTAAAGAGACACTTGATAATTACCTTTTATTAAAATAAGTCCACTGAAACCATGTAAAATGATAATAATCTCAGGGCAAATACACACTACGGATCGGACAGGATGAAACGTACCTACGTCCGAAACGTTGGCAACAAACATCATTTTGGTTTATGTGCGAACTACTTATAAAAGTTAAAGAAGCAGATGTGTTGTCCTGTCAATTCCCTAGTCGTTCGCCTATAGTCCGCCCTTATATAAGACGAAGGAAGTATTGGAAATTATTTTCGTATCGAGAAATAGGTTCCTCGAAATCTTACGCTATATTTTTGACGTAGAAAAAAAAAACTTTTATCAACATAGCAATCCTCTTTTAAATTTATTAGTAAGGTAGGTAGATTCACATTATGCATTCAAATCGCACCGCATTCAAGCAATTTTTGGGACAGGGAAGTAAATGGAAACTCCATAGCGGCGTTGAGTTAGTGCTCGGAAACATATCGCGTAATGGCCTTTGTCGTTAACAAAAAGCGACTGATCCGGCCCAGATCCGCTTTGTAGCCCGTTTCCTTTAGCCAGTTGACAACATAATTATTGAGTGCAGCCATCGAATCGGTCGATATACTCGTATATGGAAATAGACGGGTATCGCCGATAATATAAATGCAATTTTCAATGGTTTTGATGGCAGAGGTCGTCTAATCTAAAATGAACGAGCTTCCCAATATTTTTAAGCTCACATAATAAATAGCAATACACGCGAATCCACATCGCTTTTAGTCGTTTAGTCACCGGCTATGTAGTCGTGAATTGTATGGCTGGATCTGTTAGCAGAATCTGTTGGTCGACTAATGCATAATATGACGAATTCTACCTCATTTAACCGAATTATAAATGTAGCCCCATTTTTTTAATTCACTACAGACCGAAAATAACACAATCTCCACACATGATACTATCGGGCCGTCTTCGGGCGATCCATAAAAAAGTGAATGACGCTGACTTTTTGTCCAGTAATTTTCTATGTAATTTGTTTTGCGCCCTGATTGACATCCCCATACTGCAAAATGACACAGTTCTGGTATAATGACGTAAATTATTTAAGTGGTAAGTCTAATGCCTACATTGGTTATTTTGTTATCAAAACAAACTCGTTCTACTTAACCACTTAGTCTGTGCTTCAGCGTAGACATTTCAATTTCCGTGCCGCCAATGATGCAGTATGCACTTCTTGCAGTTGACGAAGTAGATTGCACAGCAAATGCTAGATGGCGCTACATAATATTATAACTCAGCTGCTATGGCGTGATGTTTTATTGCGACGCGATTACTGATAGATGTCGCTAACGACAAAAAACATTTATGCAGAGATATATGGTGCGTTCCGAAATACACTGAGAGCACTGGAAGCCCCCAGTAAAGAGCACTGCCAGTGCTCGCAGTGCTTATAACGGAACACACATATAGGTAGCCTATTCCTAAGACACTAGATGATGACCGTGATCGCATCCACATGGATAAAGGTCCGGGGGAACTCTTTAATTTTGTAAGATAAATTGTAGGCAATGTGTTTATTGAGGTCTTACCCTACTTATTTCTATTCCACATTTCAGCCAAATCGGTTCGGTCATGTAGCGTGAAGGAGTAACAAAAATCCAAACATACAAACTAGCGATTTCATCAAAATCAGATGAGATGATCGCATGGATTATATTGATTTACAAGTATCCAATTACACTTACTTAACCTATTCACGTACATCTTATGATTTTAGGTCCTATTCTTGAATAAACCAAAAGTAAGTAGCAATTAAAATGTATAGTGCCTTGTGAAACTCATTTCGTTTTTAGGGTTCCGTAGCCAAATTTGGCAAAAACGGAACCCTTATAGATTCGTCATGTCTGTCTGTCTGTCTGTCTGTCCGTCCGTATGTCACAGCCACTTTTTTCCGAAACTATAAGAACTATACTGTTGAAACTTGGTAAGGAGATGTATTCTGTGAACCGCATTAAGATTTTCACACAAAAATAGAAAAGAAACAATAAATTTTGGGGGTCCCCATACTTAGAACTGAAACTCAAAAATTTTTTTTTCATCAAACCCATACGTGTGGGGTATTTGTGGATAGGTCTTCAAAAATGATATTGAGGTTTCTAATATCATTTTTTTCTAAACTGAATAGTTTGCGCGAGAGACACTTCCAAAGTGCTAAAATGTGTGTGTCCCCCCCCCCCCCCCCGTAACTTCTAAAATAAGAGAATGATAAAACTAAAAAAAATATATGATGTACATTACCATGCATACTTCCACCGAAAATTGGTTTGAACGAGATCTAGTAAGTAGTTTTTTTTTAATAATTTAAAACTTACTACAGGCAAACCTGTCGGTGCGCGAGTCCGACTCGCACTTGGCCGGTTTTTTGTTATGTTTATTACTCCGACAATATTCTTCGAATAAGTCATAAAACTTACTTTGTCATATCTTATGCATATTTTAAGTTACCTACTTACATAAAAGCTCATCAATTTGTCAATCATCAACCGTCCATACATCTGTCACTGTTTTGTAAATCTTCACTCTGTCTATTATGCTAATGCTCAAAGACCGAAACGCTCATTGAGCGCAAAAAGAGCTCACAATCGTTGTGGTCACTGTAAAACATCCACATCACAAAATAGGGATGAAGCCTGTCAAAAATAAATTAGGTTTTCTTACGGATTATTAAATAGAGGGTCTTCAAAAAGACCTAAAATTCACATCCTCGTTTAGTTTTATGTTTGATAACCATTTTAAACTACAGAATAAATAAAAATAATGATGACGACACAACTATGTATTTCATATAAACTTCCATACTAGAAACCCCTACAGTGTTTTTCAAAGTGCGAAGCCAGCTGTTCTTTCGTTCAATGAGCGTTTTCGTTCTCCTATCCTAAAATATGCATTGCAGTTAAATAAAATGTGGCTCGCGCACACGATTACCTTGTTTATAACAACGTCAGATCATAGAAAAAGAGTACTTTTTTTAGATCCGAGTACCAATTATGTGACAACGTTTTGTGGTTTCTAACATTATTCATTTATGTAATAACTAGCTGATGCCCGCGACTTTGTCCGCGTGGTTTAAGTTTTTTTTATTCCCGCGGGAACTCCTTAATTTTCCGGGATAAAAAGTAGCCTATGTCACTCTCCAGGTCTTCAACTATACCCAGGTCTTCAACTATACCCATGCCAAAAATCACATCGATCCGTTGCTCCGTTGCGCCGTGATTGAAGGACAAACCAACAAACCAACAAACCAACAATCCAACAAACAAACACACTTTCGCATTTATAATATTAGTATGATATTTATGATACGAATCTCCTCTCAGAATGAGAAGAATTTGGCTAAAGTCCACCACGCTGGCCGTGTGAATAGGCAGACTTTAACGATATTAATTTAACCTTTCTTTGCTTAAAATAAAAAAAAACTCCGAAAGTTACAAGTGCAGGATCGAACCCACGTCAATCCAAATAGGACGCCGACGTCTCAACCACTAGGCTATTACCAGTTCAAAGTACTTAAATTTAATACTAGATGATGCCCGTTACTTCGTCCGCGTGAATTAAGATTTTAGATTTCCGCGGAAACTCATCAAAATCGTTAAACAGATGGGCCGTGAAAGCGTAGCAGGCAGACAAACAGACAGCCGGACAGACAGACACACTTTCGCATTTATAATATTAATATGGTAGTATGGAAGTAAGGATTGTGTAGGCACTACTTAAATAGGTTAAATAAATGTCTGCAGCTTTCATTTTAAAACTACCTATAGACTATACAAATCTGTCTTGACACAACATTGTAACATAAAATTCAGATTGCTCGAATGTTCCAAAAGTTTAGGTTGTTTGTGGTGTTCTGGCGTAGGATCAAAGGTATTGTCATGGTTTAGGAGCGTTCACGTTGAAACTCAGAACACAATTCGATATAAATCACATGTCGTACTGTCTAGGCACCGCAAACATCCGACATTCACAAATATAACCGCAAATCATATCTACTTTAAAGTTTATGCAACTTAGTATATTTGTATACTTACTATGTTTGTTAATCTGTACCTACTCGTAGATGGATAAACTTTCTTCAAAGGAAAAGCTTAAGCCGCGTCTAGAATATAGATTTTCCGCGTAGGTTTTTTCTGTAATATTATATTAAACCCTCGTGTAGAAATATTTTTTTATGATTATATATTTCTATTAGGGTAAATTATGGAACCAGCTTCGATTTTCTGTATTCCTTCATGATTATAATATGGGGCTCTTCAAAGGGCGGATAAACAAATATCTCAAAAGCCAGCAACGCATTGGCAAATGTTCATGGGCGGCGGTAATGACTTATCATCAGGTGACCCGCCTGCTCGTTTGCTCGCTATATATAAATAAAAAACCGGCCAAGTGCGAGTCGGACTCGCGCACCGAGGGTTCCGTACAAACCTATAGTAAGTTTTAAATTATTGTAATAAAACTACTTACTAGATCTCGTTCAAACCAATTTTCGGTGAAAGTTTGCATAGTAATGTACATCATATATTTTTTTTAGTTTTATCATTCTCTTATTTTAGAAGTTACAGGGGGGGGCACACATTTTACCACTTAGGAAGTGTCTCTCGCGCAAACTATTCAGTTTAGAAAAAAATTATACAAGAAACCTCAATATCATTTTTAGGAATGGCATTCCGAACCAGTGGTAGATTCACTTGACGATTCAAAAGTACCTACTTGTAAAAGTTTAGTTGAATAAAAAACATTTGAATTGAATTTGAAGTGTCCAATGGTCACAACCCGTAGCGATGAGCTTACGTTGCAGGCAGAGAAGAAAACGTAGGCGCATAAAAATCGAGGGTAGGTACCTATGGGGCCTATTAAACTGCTATTGTGCAATACTTAACTAAATTTGCCTGCTCCCATCAAACTGCATCGTCACGTACCATCGCGTACCTAAAATCTCAGTCAAGAGCAATCTTATAAAAAAATGAGGCATCCCTAAAAAAAAATATATTTTAATGAATCCAACAGCAAAATACAAGCAGACGACAAGAAACTGTAATAACAGAGTTTTTCTAAAAATAGTTACCGTTTTTATGTTCAGTGCGGTCCCGGGGAAAGATTCCCAGTTGTCAGTTCTCTGTTTTTAAGAAAGTTTTGAATTCTCGGATGGGTATTTTATTTTATTATTCTACCTGTTGAATAGCTCAAACTTTTAATTCTAGTGACTTCATAATTTTAATTGTGACAGAATCTGAAGTTTAATTGTTTCGCTTCTATTACTTTTAAATTATTGTTAGTTCTTTATGTTCTCATATTTTTTACAGAAGCTTGACAAGGTTTACTGCCACCAGAGAAATGAACTACCTAGTAGTTTGACTATAACATGTAGGTAGGTCTATTCCGTAAAAACTGCCTCAATCTTTTTCAAAAAAAACCAAAATTCAAAAGTTTTTTATTCAAATAGGCTTTTTACAAGTGCTTATGAATAGTCGAATGAATCCTTATTATTCATTGTAGCAATTAATTTACCGTAAGAAGGCCCCTGGCTTCCAGTGGCGTTTGACTAAGGGTCCCGCCAAACTAACGACGCGGAACCGGCTTGAGCCGGACAGAAAAGCTTTATGTGAGCTTTGTGTATACGGCCAATGCCGTTACACAAATATGCGAGTGCGAGTGAAAACGCGGCAAAACGCCGAATCCGTGTCTGAAGCCATCACGTCGTATCGGCCGGGGCGGGCGACGTTTTTTTTTTCACTCATAGTACCATATACATAAAGCTGTTTCTGACCGGCTCAAGCCGGTTCCGCGTCGATATGTAAGTAGATGTGGTAAGACCCTAACGATCCATACATGGTGTATCTAATCATAATAATATTATAAATGCGAAAGTGTGTTTGTACGTTGATTTGTCTTTCAATCACGCTGCAACAGAGCTACGGATCGACGTGATTTTTTCATGG
This sequence comes from Erebia ligea, assembly GCA_917051295.2. NCBI lineage: Eukaryota > Metazoa > Arthropoda > Insecta > Lepidoptera > Nymphalidae > Erebia > Erebia ligea. The sequence continues at coordinate 14,019,274 of OU785223.1, read as the reverse complement.
GTATAGTTAAGGACCGGAGAGAGACATAGGCTACTTTTTATCCCGGAAAATTAACGAGTTCCCGTGGGAATTAAAAATACTTATTCCACGTGGACGAAGTTGCGGGCATCAGTTACACCATAATATAACAAACAAAACACGTTAAAACTCAAATAACGTTGGCACTTTAACTTTCTTATTTACTCATGCTATAAATTGCTTAAAATACGTGCTTGATAACATTGCTTTATACTTGCTTAATACGAGCTTTTAAAGCATTAGGTAGGTAATAAAAATAAGGGTAAATTTAAATTTTCAACTGCAACACAATTCAAGGAGCAGTTGTTTCCGACAACGCACGTGCCTCAAGAAATGACTGCTTTTAAAATTTATGTGATCTTATTCGTTTAGCAGCGCAGTATTCTTTAATTCAACGTAACATTCTGTAACTTCGAGCACTTTGCACATAAGAAAACACGCATAAACTAACTTTATCACAAATTAATAAATTTTTATTTCATGCTAGGTGATGCCCGCAGCTTCATCTGCGTGGATTTAGGTTTTAAAATACGAGAGAACGCGATGATTTTCCTGGATAGCAAGGAGCTTAAGTCACTCTCCATATCTTCAATTACATCCATGCAACAGATCAAGTCGATTCGATGGTTTTACGTGATTAAAGTACAAACCAAGAAACAAACACACTTTCACATTATAATATTAAGTAGGTGGAATGTCTCTATGGTGGAATGGATTGAAGTAAAGTATCAAATTTTTTTTTTTTTTTTTAATGGAAAACAATACAATAGAAATTAAAGCTAGCTAGCCTAACCTAACTACTATATAAATCATGCCCACGTGGAATGGTGGCGAGAATGCTGGCTGCATCAAATTAAATTAAACCGATGAAGAATAAGGAATGGTTGACTCTTAAAGACAATTAAATATATGAGAAGTAGGTTTAATGAAAACCTAAAGAAATCATGAACCGATCTTTTTTTCATAGAATGTTGTGAAGTTTAGCAAAAACACTTATCGCACTCGCCCACGAAAACGTACAATTGTCAACGAAGTTTCTCTCTAATCTTAATTGAAAATTCAATCATTTATTCATCTGATCGAACTCGTCGAAGGCTTTCTAATGGCTAGCGTGCCTTTTTCCTCCATTTTTACTTCGTATTAAAATTGCTAGCTAATTTTCTCCTGTAAGGGATTGAAGTTATCGGTGCAAAGTGCCTTAAGCGGTTTTTGTTACAAGTCCCCAATTTATTTTAATCACTTGAATAACCCACGTTTACGCTGTAAAAGTACTAAGGTACCTCATTAAATTTAACTCTCCCATACTTAATATTTCTCTGGTCCCTTGTTCTCACAACTCGGCTCCAGCGGTCCTGTTAGATATTGATTGCTACAATGTAATCGCAATCACCTCTGATATAGTCTAACCCCCATTCTCTATAGGCCAAGATCCATTTTCACATGAAGGATACGGTATGAATCAGATAATAAAAACAATTGATATTTTAAAAATGATTAATGCAGCTCTCACAGAATAAGGTTTCAGGTGTCCTACTTGTTGTTACTTGTTGTTGGTGGTAATCCATACTTGTTTCAATTTTCGTAACCTCTGTGCTACCATAACTATTCTCTGGTGCTACGTAGCTAGTTATAGGCAAGACTTACCATATTAAAAATCTCAAAATCGATGATGCTTTGCTAACATTTTTTTTTTCTAAAAAATCTTACAACAGGTTCTTTGTTCGTTTATTCACATACATGCTTAAAGACATACCTACTACTTCTTGCGCCTCAAAAACAATACAAGGGCTTTCGTTAATATGATAAAACGGTATTACCTTCTCAATATTTATCCAAGCTGGCAATAAAATAAGCAGACAACCAAGCAGGAATATCTCCGCCCGTGGGAATAACGGGAGGTAAAAGAAAAATGCATTTATACCAGGCTTATTGAGTTTCCAATAACGAGTGGTAATGAAGTAGGTTGGCAATATTGTCATGACCCAGGTTCATCTGATATTCATGACTTATGAGTTATATCATAGCTCCACGTGTTCCACGATGAAACTTGTTTTATTTATTGAAAGGAATTCAATAGAATATCTTGATGAGTTTGTATTGAACTATGATACGCTCGGAGCGTTTTGTGATGGCTTTAACTCGGTATTGTGGTGGCAGGTGTTTCCATTACGTAGGGTTTTACGTATACATATTTGATTCGAAACGTTCAATTCCCTTTTTCGATAAACATGAAGCGTAGGTGAGATATTACAAAATTAGAGTAAGTAGTACAATAATATAAAACACGCTATGTGATAATATTTTTAAAATTTTAGACGTATTACTTACTGGAAAGTAGCTAAAATACTCTAATTCTAAGCTAAAACAAAAGCTGAAATACGAATACACAAAAAAGCGAATGATTTGCCTAAACCCTGTATTCCAGTCCAAGGACCCTATTTGCGGTGGACGAAGCAACACGAGAATCACGAAATCGATCTAGGGTTGCCATCTTTGACTCTATAAAAGTAGAACTCAAGATCTTGTATAAACCGACACCGCAACATTTTCTATTATAGTCATGCACTAGAATTTATTCCCACATACCTAGTAGAGTACCTGAGCCATTTGTCATTTAAGAAATATTAAGTTAATGTTTCGTTCACACTTTCACAAGCTATTTTCCACTCAATGCCAACACCGTTTGGATAAAAAAGATATAAATTTTTTAACCAAACGGTGTTTTTTAAAATAGCTATGAATAATATATCGTGTTGTGTCTATGAATGTTTATTAGCATTTATCTCGTAATAAACCGGCTTTCAAGCGTAAGAAGTCATGTTTCACGCCATGCTCTAGCGCAATCAAAAATGTACTTAGAAATGTGAATAGACCCAGATCGGTGGCAACCCTAAATCGATACTACGAATCGGTCACTGGCCACCGATAAAGTAACGTCGCTTGCCTATGCCATCTGACCGAACGAATAAAAAGACCTATCGACCTAAATCTATTGTTTGCAGTGCAAAAGTTAAGTCAGCTTGTTATTGTTTCAACGTGAAGGCGAGTTTTAAAAAAGCGCATTTTTAAAAATTGCAAAAAACTATTTATTTTAATTGGTATTTGATTATCTCTTTTTTGATTGATTCCAAATGGATCTCAAAATATTTGAATAATAACATGTATTTGGTTACTACCTACTACCTATTTATTACTTAAATTTTACGAATTTACTGTAAGGTTTACAAGGACAACCTATCTGAACATCACTGAATGATGTGAAGAGGTCTGAGAAATTGAAAAACTTCCCTGCAACACATTATTCACTTCTTCCTTTTAAAATAGCATTAGTTAATTTTACTAGATATATTAATCCTTATAATTTTATATGGAGGCTCCGATGCCTCAACAGTGTCGAATTGTGACCAAATGCTCGTCTATTTTGCACACAAAAATGTAGATAAGTTAGATTCACACCACGTTTGCGCTCAATTTTGACTTGTCCGGTATAATATGAAATAAATTTTACCCTAAAAGCTTTCATCTGGCATCAGTTTCAACATTGTTGAGGGATTGAACCAAAATGACTAAAGGTCAAAGATTTTATATTGATGATTGTATTTGTTATATCCTAAAAATATTATGAACTTTATTACAATATCCTTAAGACCAAATACTTACTGAAACAATAATTTGAACTTAAAACTTATAAGAGCGCTTCAAACAGTGACTGTTTTTACAGTCAAACAGCAAAACGGTTTGTAGGAGGTTTGTGATTAATTCCTTAGCATTGAGCCGTTACATTACAAACATTATTTCTTATAGGGTCTTATGGTCAAAATACACAGCAAGTTATCTCCCGAATACTCAAACGTGGTACAATAAACGCTATCGCGGTTTTCACGGAGCTAAGAGCTCAAACTTTGCGAGAATTTATTTCATTCTTATTGTACTATTATGCCGTTCTCAGCTACACAACATAAATAATAATGCGGGCCGTTATAGGGTCATTACAGTGGGAACGGGCAAGAGTGACGTTACAAGCCCCTTCTATCTCTCACGTACTGTGTACACTACAGCCTGAGTTATACGATGAATTAGTCTTTCGTGATCTAATTTTATATCAGTTGTAAAATCGTGAACAACATTCAGAGATGTTGTTTTATTCGGTTCCTCTTCACATTTAAGGGTGATTTAAAGCTGAACGATGAAATCTCTATGCGAGTCAGAGATCATTTTTATAGGTTTATCGAAGTGGGAAGCGAAAGTATTTCTGACGCTGATGACCATATTTTACGCACACTAGAGTTGAACGAGATGAAAACTTCCACTCATTTGTAATGCATACCTAAGTAGGTAACATTTTCATACATAGTCGCCTAGTCTTTTCATTCCGGACACTTGATTTACTGGTGAGGGTCCAGCATTGGTATAGGTACTAGGCTAAAATTAAAAAAGACTCCAAAATGCGAAGCAGAAACAAAGCATTGTAATTACGGTTCGTCACGTTTTCTCGTTTTTAGTCGCTGACTGCCGATGCTGAAAATATCCTGAGCCTAGTCCAAAATTAGGGGTGCCAGGGGATTCAAGAGAACATTATTAGATCATACTAATACTATAAATGCGAAAGTGTGTTTGTTTTTCCTTTAATCACGCTGCAACAGAGCAACGGATTGACGTGGTTTTTTATGGGATAGTTGAGGACGACATAGGCTACTTTTTATCCCGGAAAATTACGGATTTATTCGGGAATCAAAAAAAACTTTTTGCACGCGGACGAAGTCACGGGCATAGCTTATGCCCGTATAGCTAGCTTTAATAGTGCATTATAAACGTATAAATTACAATCCATAATGAGTTTCTCGTAAACGTAGACGTATCAATCTTGAGACGGGCTTACGAATACCAGTATCTGAATTCTTTGCAAGCGCCATACATGCGGAGATGAAAGCAGGGTCATTACACGAAACAAAGAGCGAAAGCCGCTCAAACTGTGCATAAATCGTACCGTGCTGTTTACCTACGCCGAGGCTTCCTAGGACGCCGCCAAAGAAAACTCAGCCTAGTTTACTAGGAAACGTACGCTGAAAGAAAACTCTTTTCAGTGTTCCTTAAGAATATTGCCAAAACAAAATGTATATAATATTAAAAGTAGAATAATTATGCACTACAATGTGCTTGCTTGTGTTCTCATGGACCGAATTCCGCACCAACGTCTCTATTCTCCAAGAAGTCGGCATTAAGCAACGGCTTTCATCGCTGGTACAGAGTCGCATACTTAAATTTTTTGGACACGTCTCCCGGCGTGAGAATGACTCCATCGAGCGCCTCGTCGTGCAGGGCAAGGTGGAGGGCACCAGAGGGCGAGGAAGGTCACCCATGCGATGGACCGACCAAATTAAGTCTGCTGTTGGCGGTTCATTACACGAGTGCACCAGGCTGTCGGCCAGCAGGGAGAAGTGGCGGATGCTCGTGAGGCGCATAACATCTGCCACTAAAGCCGTCACTGCGTGATGACCACGACCACTCTGTCAAGAGTGTTACGACGAAGAAGACAATGTGCTTAGTTTATTTTGCAAATTAATATATTTGTAAGATACACGTACAACGATTTTGTAAGACAGGACAAGACGTCGTAAATTCCGACGAGTGGACTTTTTTCCTGTCTGATTCTTAGTATGTCTTCGCCTTTAATTCCAACAGATAAGAAAATGTATCTTAACAGGCTTTTCTAAATCCGAATTAGAGGTACTTAACATTATAAAACACCTGTCCACTCTTACCTTACTCTGAATACCATGTTTACTATTTGAGGACTTATCTCGGAGTGCGCAGATTTAATCTGATGCTTAATTAATGTGACGTATGAAACAAGCCACCGTTATACAGATGGTTGGGCACACGCCAACGTGTACTTTTTGCTCCACACATGAAATGTAGTGAGATGATAAACACTTGATGATAAACATTTATCGATATTACTAATCGAAATTTAACTTGTTGATGATGTTCATTATGAAAAAACCGGCCAAGTGCGAGTCGGACTCGCGCACCGAGGATTCCGTACAAACCTGTAGTAAGTTTTAAATTATTAAAAAAAAACTACTTACTAGATCTCGTTCAAACCAATTTTCGGTGGAAGTTTGCATGTTATCACTCTCTTATTTTAGAAGTTACAGGGGGGGGGACACACATTTTACCACTTTGGAAGTGTCTCTCGCGCAAACTATTCAGTTTAGAAAAAAATGATATTAGATATCATTTTTGAAGACCTATCCATAGATACCCCACACGTATGGGTTTGATGAAAAAAAATTTTTTGAGTTTCAGTTCTAAGTATGGGGACCCCCAAAATTTATTGTTTTTTTCTAGTTTTGTGTGAAAATCTTAATGCGGTTCACAAAATACATCTACTTACCAAGTTTCAATAGTATAGTTCTTATAGTTTTGGAAAAAAGTGGCTGTGACATACGGACGGACACACAGACAGACAGACAGACAGACAGACATGACGAATCTATAAGGGTTCCGTTTTTGCCAAATTTGGCTACAGAACCCTAAAAAACCAACCTACCTTGTGAAAATGGGAGTAACTATATTTAATAAATTAAGTAAGCACTTGAACTTTTATTGTATTTGCTTCAGAGACCCTATGGATTGAACGCTTCGGTTTCCGATGATGATTTAATTATAATAGAAGTAAAAGTTTATAAATTTAAAGTAAACGAAACTTAGTGATGGAGGCTGCTGGTGTCGCGTAAACATAATTATTTTATTAAATATGTAAGTATATAGATAGCTCTGTACATAGGTGGCGTTAGTTATGCCTGAGGCCCTCATGGCGGTAGAAAGGTGCGGTACCTATTTATAGAAGCTCTCGGACTAACTGATCGAATGTTAATGAGAAAACGTTCGGTTCATGTTATAGTCAAAGCGCATCCCGAGAAAAATCAGTGAGACACCTTGCAGCTTGAGCAAGTGCACATAAACCACGACGGGTCATCAGGTTAAAACAAATTCTGAAGATATCTGAATTTGAAAGCGTTAAAGCTTTAGTTCGATATCGATAGATCGCTAGTCACACCACTACAATGTTGTACTTACCGTCTGTCTATGTAGTGAATACTCTACTAGGAATGAGACACTGAATACGACGGCAACCACAAATCAGTAGCTGCTTTGTTCTTTCACGAACGCAAACAATTCGACGAGAAATCGGCGCTGGACTATTTTAAAGATAATTGCGTCTACTGTACACGTATAATGTTAAGTTTCTGTGCGATTACCTTACTCCACTGATAAGTAAAAGTTGCTAATTATTAGGTACTTTTTTCTCCGTCGAGGAAAGACGACGATTGTAAAACAAAATATGGCATGTTTTAAATCACACTAGCTGATGCCCGCGACTTCGTCCGCGTGGATTAAGGTTTTTTTTGGTTACCGCGGTTAGCCTATGTGTTATTCCAGACTATAATTTTTCTCTGTGCCAAATTTCATCCAGATCTATTCAGCAGTTCTGGCGTGATTGAGTAACAAACATCCATGATCTATCCATCCAAATAACAACAATACACATTATACATCTAATAAAAATATGTCTAATAATAATTATAGTACACTGATTCCAATGTTTATGAAAAGTATTATCGTGCTAGTAAAAATATTACTTGAAGGTACCTTTAATAACTTTACCGTACAAAGGCGAAGACGACCTCCAACACTCTTTATAAGTTCCAGGGGCAATTACAGAGTCCATATCAGCTAGTGTAAAAGAACCTATTACTACAACGTACTACCTATACCTATTCTGTGCTATTACTGAAGTTCTTTTCAATCTTTTGTTCTTTCCAATAGTGCAGACTTGACAAAATGGTCGTGGCTGCTGAAATGACGTATATTATAGGTGCACGTAGGTCAATGTCGCGCTTCTCACGTGCGATTTTCACTCTCCTCCTATGAAGTACCAAGCTTACTTAATGTTAATAAGAGCAACTGATTGTGCTAGTTAAACCTTTTGTTCAAGCACTCTATATGTAGTTGAACGAAAGTTGAACAGGGTCATTACCTGTTTTGTTCTGGCTATTCGGGAATGGTTGTTTTGGTTCTAGATCTAATAGTTAGGGATATTGCCGTACATTGGGACTAGCTTCCGCTTTATTCGGAGGTGTTTGGTAATTAACTACATTGCGTTGTTAAGTGTTACAGACGTAAACATGGACGTTGTTTGCGATATGAACTATCATCAATGAGCAGCAAATATTTGTTGTTGATATTTAAACAACTGCATCTTACAGCAGTAAACGATAGAGTAATATTAGCATTGCAGATTAATTGCTCAGGCTTAAGCTGCAGACTCATCTGTTTGCTTCAATATCTTTTCGGTATAAAAATATAAAAAGTCACTGAAAACACAGATGCAATTATTTATTCATAAACTTTGTATTCATAAACGATGTACCTAATAGATGTAATATAGAGATACAGTGGTTAAGACGTCCTCTTATTCACTGGATAAAATGTTGGATTATGTGCGCCTTAGCACTTAATATTTCATGATGAAGGACACATCGTGAGGAGACCTGCATGCCTGAGAGTTCTAGAGTTCTCCATAAGTTCTCAAAGGTGTGTGAAGTTCGCCAATCCAACTCGCCGAATGTGTTGAACTATGCCCAAATCCTTCTCATTAGGAGAGAAGACTCGTGCTCGAGGGGAATGAAGAGGCCGACGATGAGTTGATGATGATGATAATGGCCTAGGTATATAGCAGGATCAATTCGTCACTACAATCTGTGATTTTAATTAGAATTCAATATGTATCAATAGAATTTTAAACAAAAGTACGCTTGACAATAGAAATCAAACAAGAACACCAATAAAAAACCTTATAACAACAAGATAACAAAACTCGAACGGCAGTTTTATTAGTATCAATTTCTTGCAAATCTCGACCACTCAAAACGTTACCGAACAAACAACCTCCTGGTTAATTAAAGTATGAAACGTTGGTGGATGAAAATTAAATAGGCTCTAGCAAATTGCGTTTAAACGAGGGTTCTGATCCACCGCTTTGTGCTAGTGGCGACTTTGTAAGGTTTTGCTTTGCTATGGTCACCTTTATGTCGCCAGAAATTGTATTTGCGCAACTCCTGTACTTATCATGTTTTGCTTCTGGTTTTCAAGGTTTGTTTATTTCATAATGTATTTCGAAGTACAATAATTAATTACTTACCTGTTATACTAATAAATTGATATGTTGAGAACTTTATGGAGTTGGTATTTATGATTTTGCGTTTATACTTTACTCGCTGATGCCCGCGACTTCGTCCGCGTGTTTTTTTTTATTCCCGCGGGAACTTCATAATTTTCCTGGATAAAAAGTAGCCTATGTCACTCTCCAGGTCCTCAACTATACCCATACCAAAAATCACGTCGATCCGTTGCGCCGTTGTGGCGTGATTGAAGGACAAACCAACAAACCAATAAACCAACAAACAAACACACTTTCGTAACACACATTTATAATATTAGTATGATTTTTGTTAGATGGATTGATATTCTGTTTTAGATTATTAGTTATCCATTAATTTGTTAAGACTAGCATAGCATAGCTTCACAGAAACAAATTTAAATATTGTAGAAAATATTTCAATCGTACATAATATTAATTGTTTTATAGGGTTAACAGCTGATACTCCCAGATAAGGTAGAGTTCAATCAATTGTATTTCAAACTTAATAATGCATTATTTAGATGCTACTTATATAGATATCATGATTGTGTAATAAAGATAAGTTTATTTTTTTATTTTTTTTAACCACTGCAAGATAGCCCTTGACTGCGATCTAACCTGAGTAACGATGCAGTCTAAGATAGTAGCGGGCTAACCTGTTTGGGGCATATGGCAGTTATATTAAACCCATACCTACCCCTATTCGGTTTCTACACGGCATCGTACCGGAACGATAAATCGCTTGGCGGCACGTCTTTGCCGGTAGGGTGGTAACTAGCCACGGCCGAAGCCTCCCACCAGGCCAGACCAGAGAAAATTCAGAAATTATAAATTGTCCCTGCCGGGGATCGAACCCGGGACCTCCGCACGTTAAGACAACAGCACTACACACTGCGCCACGGAGGTCGTCAAACTTATTATTATTACTTTTAAATTGCTCTATTGATTTTATCTTGAATCACACCTAATAATAATTAAACCCATCATTTTAAAACATAATATTAAGATTTATGATTGTTTATCTTTATCTTCATTTTGAATTAAAAAAAGTAATTTTACCAAACCTCGAACAAAATGTTTCCTTCATCTTATTGCTTCATTTTATTAAGAGAGACTATTCTCATACAAAATCTATCCTTTTTGAGTTATATTTTATGCTGTTCTAGTTCTGTTTCTAAATTGTGCAATAGGACAGTAATAAAAATCGGTTCTTTTCCGTATAGTTCCCCTGATCGCGGCATTTATTGCATCTCGGAATAATAAAAGTTTCCGCAAAGAGTTCTAAGACTGAGCTCGTTTACAAGTTTTAAAACTATGTACGAACTACTTCTTCATTTATTTTAAAACGATCTTTATATTAAAATTGTTGTCTTTGCAGTTTTTACATAATAATGTTATTGCTTATAGACCTTATAGGCGTTAATAATATTGATTAAAAGTAGTAATTTTATTCAACGACAATTCAATCATCGTCTGCAATCTCACATTCTGTTGGTTAACCTAATGGGAGTGTAAATCAATAATTTATAATCAACGTTAAATCGGTTGCAGGTGGCACAGTTTTATTTTAACATTCCCTAAATGCCACTGCAGGGAATCGAAACAGCCCTTCTACGTAATTTAAGCACTCGGTCGTCATATATTGACGTAGGCATGCCTAATTATTAGGATTGGATGCTCTGGTTAAATGCGAGAAATGCTGTTTAAACGGATGGATGTAACCAAACGGGATGATGGGCAAACAAATTAGTTAATTAGCAGCAACTACATGTAAATCAACTGATTAATTTGTCTAATCTATGTAATAAAGTTTGAAGCAAGATATAATTTTCAATAATATGAACCTATTTTGTGTAGATGTATTAGCTAAGCTCATTTGGAGCTATGTGAGGGAAAACATAATACCCGTATCTTAGGAGGATATTTTGTGAAACCCGCCAAGCCGCAGCGTTTGTTTATTCGGCAACTTCTATTCTAAAATGCAAATGTCTTACTTAACTGGTGTAGTGTTTTACGTGATAATAGTACCTAAGTACGTAGTCATTTATTTAGTTACTTCCGTCACTTGAAACTCTGTCTGCATGGAATTTCTGCATTGAACTTTACTATTTATTTGGGCAACTTTCTTTACGTGTTTAAAGATAGAATTAGATAAGTCATAAATCTTTCCTCTGTTCCATTTTCCACTTGTAGTCCAATGATCTTTTATAAATTATACTAGCTAATGCCCGCGACTTCGTCCGCGTGGATTGAGGTTTTTTTGGTTCCCGCGGGAATAGCTTGTGTTATTCCAGAATAATCTATCTCTGTGCCAAATTTCATCCAGATCTTGTAAGCCATTCGGGCGTGATTGAGTAACAACCATCCATCCATCCATCCAAACTTTCACATGTATAAGTGGAGTCTTTTTCATATTTTTAAAGTCTCAAAAGTAGCCTTAATTAGATTTTTTATCGGTTTTGAAATATTATCTACTAGCTTATTTAGCAGACGGTGCACGCTATCGACATCGGCGATGCGCGCACTCTTATTGGAGTTTGGAACAAAACGAGCAAGTCGCATACTAGGCGATGGCTCGTTGAAGCGAAATTATATGCACTCAACAAATACAGCCGACTCCGGGAATCGCAACGCCAATTTACCAAATGTTGTGCATTGCATGAACCCGATAAATTTTCACACAACTCTCTTGCCAATAGATAGGCAATAAATGTTGGGAACAAACTCAAATTTAAGCAAATTTATTTGTCATTTTTTTCATATCCAAACTAGCTTGAATTTTTTCTATCCGTGAATTTTTACGACGCCTATTTCTTTACCAGGGCCGCATAAGTCATGCGGAACGTCATATTATGTGCATAGCGAGAAAGCTGTGACGCGTTTCAATTTTAAATAGAAAAATATGAATCGCGAGCTGCTTGGATATTTCGTGACAATCTGTTGAGTAGTTCTCGAAGAGACAAAAGAAAAACTCGCTGAGATGCAACTTGTAAGACCTACTTCCTATTTATGTAGAATGCACACTCACTTTCACTAAGGCTCGCTAAGTCCATGATTTGTTGAAAGAAAATTTGATGCTTCTTTTTTGATGACAGAGCGTTGTATAAATAGATAAAATATAGCTTTAACTAAGCGATGTGTTGCCGATTGTAGTGCATGTTTTCTGTAATGATGCACCTGTTCTTTGCTTATTTATATGCTGGAGTTTGACCAACGTCACACATGCATCTTGTTATTTTATTAGAATGCTTTTCATTTCTGTTGGTATGTAGATGTTTTCCAAGAATAAGTTCAATACAATCCAAGACATAATTAATATGGAAAGTAAAAAGTTTGTTTTTTATTTTAATTTACTACCTATAAAATAAATTATTGAGATTGATAATGATTTATTTGCTATTTAAATAACCAAGCGATCTGGATGGAGGAGCTTGGACTTTATCCGCGTGTGTTACCAATACGTTATCACAATAATTTATCAACTTGATAGTCCCGAGACAGTACGGAAATAATTAACCAGAAGCATTTTATCCGAGGGATCGCATTCAGTACGGAATAATGAATGAAACGTCGTCGCTGCGTCACCGGCCAAAGATATTTAATAGTTATAGTGGTGACAGAAAAGACAAAATGACAAAAACTATCGTATAGCATTTTTCTCTAGTAAAAACCTCAAAAACGAAGAAATAAGGACCAGAATCAATTGGCATTTTTTTCTTGAAGTGCAAACCAATAAAATACTTTTTTCTGCTGGTACATGAGATTTACAGACGTTTAAATTTGATTACTTTAAAAATTAAAAAAAAATTGACGCCTCATAAATCTAATCTAGGCCTTATAAACTCTAATGCACCTTCTTTTCAGTGCCAAAAGTAACTTTATGGTCTTCAAAAAATGATAATGAAATTTTGTGGTTTAATGGTGGCTATTCTATTCGAGGGACCGCAGAGGCCTAGTTGTGACAACGCATAAGAGTCGATTGCGATTGTTGAAGCTACGTTGACCCAAGTCGGTAACAGGATGGGTGACCGAATTTGGAGGTTCAAATTTTCCTCCGTGCCTCGGAGAGCACGTAAAGCCGTCGGTCCCGGTTATTATCACTAACATCTGATAATAATCGTTATAAAAACCTAAGAGTTTAAATACTCGAGTTGAATAGTCGAGTCGTATGCGGAAAGACGTGGGAACCCACCGCATTATTATTCCAAGAAAACTCCTACCATTATTTGATTAATAGAAAGGGGTCACGATCCGCAGTAATGAGGAATACGACGCAGAGAGAGAGATATGCCTTCATCTTTCTCTGACTTATATCTACTGTATCGACGTATTAATATTGTTGACGTATTAATCGAGTCATTCGATATTGTTAAATAAAAAATACTTATCATTGCGAATGTTTACTTTACCAATTTAATTTCCTTTTATTTGGTTTTAAAATTTACTCAATGCAGAGTTTGTTACTTTATTTGCTTCAGCGTACATGTTTTTTAATTTTCACACTAAAAGGTACGTGTACTAGCGTCCCCATTGACATATCAATGTCACCTTCGGGAACCATTGTATCCTAAATAAAAAAGTGTAATAAAACTAACCACACAACTAGTACGTGAATTTCGAAATTCATAATAGTTTTTGTTTACCATATTTTGTTGCAATTTCGTAATAACCTGACAAAATTTCTTGTGGATTGCTGCACACTGTCCTAATATGGATTTGATTCCTGACTGAGTCAGTTTGGCATTTATAGTTTAAGATTGACTAAAGTCTGGTCTGGAGACTACCGCGGCCGTGTCTTATTAGCACCCTACTGGCAAAGCCTTGTAGGAATTTATAGTTTCGGTGTGATGTTGGATTATACGAATAGACTTAACGATAAGGGATACCATACAAGTTCCATATTAGCCAGGTTAGCTTGCTTGCATCTTAGACTGCATCGTAGTTCGCCTAAGGGGGGTTAGTGCGAACTTATTGTGGAATAATAGATAAGCACAGCTTTCAGTCTTTTAGCTTTATGTAGATAGAGATACTTAGACGGTGAAGTTTTGTAACAATAGACACCTATAAACTGAAACAAAATATAACCTACTGATATCTATCTTCAAGACTCTCACCAGACTCCCAGTTAAACTCCAAGCGGAAACCGGTCAAGAGGGACGTGGGAGAGTCTATCCAATTATGAAAATAATAAAAGATCTCAAGAAGTGCCATCTATGCGCCTTTATCAAGACCCGAGAAAATGTCTCGGCTAGCAAATTTTGTGCAAGTCTTAAAAACTTTTTAATACTTTTTAAGGGATCGTAATTATAAAGCGCTCTAGTACCAGCTTTATACCTTCGTGAACCATTTCCGGTTTTTACTGAAGTCTACGTATTATAGCAGCTGTAACATGACTAAAAAAACTATTCTATCAGCTTATCAGTATTTTTAGAGTAATTTTGAGAGTAGCTTGTAAGTAGTTTGTTCATAAAAGTCATGCGATTTAGGTCTCTGAATCGGAAAATATAGGTATGGGAATCGTATATTCCTATACAAAAATGTCTCATTTTGTATGGGAATCCTAATTAAGACGGTGAGAAGCGGTGTATGTGCCCAAAGTTGTGGGAGTTCGTCGTTTGGCCGAATTTTATCGGACCGACTCCGAATATTAGTATCGGTCGTATGCAGCAGGCGTAACTCTATTACTAATAAAATTTTCAATCAACCTAAGCGAAACAAAGACGCGGAATAATATGATAAACGAATGCAAATACTGTTATGTGCCCGCTTGAATCGGGTGCCTTAAAAGCAAAACAACTCGTCATAAATATTGCCAAACCGCAGCAGGATAGAATCGAATATGAGGGGAAATAAAAAAAATATTAAAATTTCGCGGTCACAATCCCGGCTATCGCTATCAAAGCACGTCCAATCAAACGGGACGTGACAATGAATCAAAACCTTTCCGATTTGTGAATAGCTAGCTAACTTATTGGCGGTTCTTTATTTGTTGATTGCTGTTTGACACCTCCGCGGGTGGGTATTCGGGCGGTATTTTTATTTAATTAACTTTATACTGGGCGCACGTTTGCGGACCACGTGGGGCGGGTGGCAGGGGTGTATTACAATGCTGACTAATTTACGCGCGGTTTCACTTAGTTTTATTTTTTTCCACGAACGCTTTTCCCCGCTTAGGACTCTGTTTAATATTTACGAAATTCGTTTCATTTTAGAACCGGGTAAATGCGATTGTGGACTCACAAGTGTGTACATATAAACTTTTTTAGAAAAAGGTTACTGAAAATATTTTTCTATAACTTTATATTATATAAGTGAAAAAGCATTTTCTCGGCAAGTGCGAGCACCTTAGGCTGCATCATGAAGCATGCATGTAAGCAGACAGAATAAGCGCTAGCCTAAAAATTAATAAGTCTTAAATCTTTACAAAATATTAATAAAAACAAGCTTTTGGCGTCCGCCATATTTAATTTATTGTATTGCCATTTTTCGTATTCTTTTTCAAACCCTTTTTATTGATACCCATAGCATGGGGGTTCATAAAAAATAACCGGTCCACCATCTTTGGGAGACCACCCATATTGGATTTACAATCACGTCACTTAGCCATATTGGATTTAAAATCACATCATTAAGCTTACCATGCATGACAATCCAAACTAAACGTGTATGCAAAATTTCAGCTCAATCGGTCAGTGATATAACTGTTTTAATATTCAGTTGCAAGATTTGACCCTAACAAACCCACAAACATTGCAAGATAAATAAAAGCTCCTAAAAATAAATGCTTGCTTAAAAGGGGAAAATGACGGATCTTTTTATATTATGAAAATATCTTAGGTACTCCACTAAGAAAAGATTTAGAAAATTTCATCAAGGTCTTTAAAAAAATGACCCCGCTATGAGTATTATTGGTAAAAATCAAATCATAACAATGAATATGTACGAGCCTCTTTGTGTGGTATTTCTCATTTCTGAGGGTCGCAACCTCTTTCCAATCACCCATTGTATTGTTAGGAGTTTTCTTGAGTGATATATGCATTCACATCCTTTCGCACGTAGGCGGTAGGATACACATCAAATACCTCTTTAAACTGTTTATTTTTCGAAAGACTAAAGATTCGTTTGGCAAGTACCAAAAAGCTCTAAAGTATCTCTAATTGAAAGCAACTGCAACGTAAATAGGGGCCAAGTAGAATTCGCTTTGCAAACCTGCGCGAAAGATAAGACGATAATAATTCTTCGCGAAATGTCACAAAAGTTCATAACTGATAAAAGTTTCGTCCCTTTCTTAAATTTTAATAGAGATTTAATTTTCGCGCGTCCTATCCGGACCCGATAACAGAACTAGCTGTCTCGATGAGGAACTTGATTTTGTACCTACTTCGTACCTGCATTTCTGTGTCACCACACGATAATACGAGGTATAATAGTAGTGTTACCTATCTACCAAGAGATTGAGGTGGTCCCAGGATACTGGAATGGCGAACTGGCGAATTGGCAGACCCTCCACTAGGTGAAGTCCATCAGTGAGCGCTTTTCAGCTGACGATGACGCTAACACTTGTTGTTACATGGTTTACCTACACGTACCTATATTATATTACACAACTATACGAACAGTGCTCAATAGATATTACCGAAGGCTTATGACGTATTTTCTGAGCATGAAGGCTTCAAAACCCACGTAACCATGGTAAGACTATTAATTCTTCTAACACCATTTCCTCATTGTTAAAAAGAAAAGAACACTACCACCATATCCAGATGCTAGAAGGATGACAGTTAGCATTGTTCCTTATTTCTCGAGTGACTGTAATCATACGAAGAAAAGAGCTTAACCTTTTTTATCATCCTAATAGCATCCGGATTGGGCTATACATAGAAGTTTTAATAATACCTACACTTCAAAAACCAATAGCATAGACCTGCAATATTATCAAGTTCAATATCCCCCCACACAAGATAGGTATTATGCGCGCGCCACGCAAGTTTGTAATTGAAAAAGTTCCCATCGTTTTTAACGTAAAGCCTTTATTTGTTTTTCAATTTATTTCACCGATCTCGAGTGTTGTGTGGAATATCTAGGCTAAGTTTGTTTATTGAAAATTTAAAATTTTGCTTAACGTGCCTGTGTTATTACAAAATTATAGGTTAGACTTTACCTACAATTTGAATAAAGATAAGTATTTCGTAAGGTTTATCGAGGAATAGGAATAAGTAGAATAATTACATATCATCATAGTATTATCTGGTATAAAGAAAATAATGAAACGATTACAAGGTAATCATACTTATACCTATCTCTTATATATTTTTATCCCAAATAACAATTCGGTTCCTTTGGGATACAGGGTGAAAGTTTTGGTCTATTTCACCTAAGAATTACGTTAAACTTAATCCGATTTTGTCAATTCTGTTTCTTTACAAAGCTTTTATGCTTTCAGGTTGGTCTTATATGATTTTCGTAACTAATTTGATCGGAGATGACGGGCAGGACTTCTCAACGGATAACAGCAAATCAATCGCGATAAGTGTAATGCTTTTAGAAGTAAAAAGTAGATATTTTTACTCTATGTATGCACAATACATGCTGTAGTAGTTATCTGTTATACCGTACTACTTATAAAATTAAAGAAAAACATCCGATACTGAAATTTAAAAAATAATACTTAGCCATATTTTAGCCGTGGTTTGAATAAAGCAGCAGTTAAAAGTGCATTTAATTTTTAAGTAAGCTCCTAACAGCTCTTTTTAACTTCTGCATAATTCAAGTTTTAATTTGAGTTGCGGCCTAATTTTTTTAACTTTTAACAAAGTAAAATGCTTAGGAAATTGAATAACTTTGCCAGAGTTTAATCGTTTATTACATAATTTAAGCTACAATGGTTTCCGTGTAAACTGGGTATCTTACAGTTTATAAAAGGGAAGTGGTGTAGTTTACATGCAAAAAAAAAACATTAAGTCTAAATATACATACTTAATATTATAAATGCGAAAGTATGTCTGTCTGTCAATCTGTCTGTTTGTCTCCAACGGTTTAACGGCCCATCTTTTCAACCGATTTTGATGAAATTTGGTACAGAGGTAGTTTGTATCGATATCATAATTAAACTAGATGATTCCCGAAAGAAATCCTTAATTTTTCGGGATTAAATGCAGCCTATGTCCTTCCCTGGGATACAACCTATCCCTGTACCAAATTTCATCAAAATCGGTTGAACAGGTGGGCCGTGAAAGCGTAGCAGGCAGTCTGACAGACAGACACACTTTCGCATTTATAACATTAGCTATTATCGCTATTATAGCAGGGACTGTGATCTTATATTTTACAATTATTATTTTACATTAATCATGGGCACTGGCAAAAACAACAAAATCATTGATTTTTCAAGTGTGCAAAAGAAAATCGAGAGATCGGTTGCACTGAATTTGTGGCTCTAAATCAATGCATTAAGGTTCATTTTAGTTTGGCGCAAATGTGATCGAACGCTCACGTCGATCAATCGTAACTGGGAGTAAGCGTACTTGACTGTGATCTCACCTGATAGTAAGTGATGATGCAATCTCCGATGGTAGCGGGCTTACCTGTTAAGGGTAGGCAGTTATATTAAACCCATACCCCTAATCGGTTTCTACACGGCATCACTCTGGAACGCTAAATCGCTTGGCGGTACGTCTTTCCCGGTAGGGTGGTAACTTGCCTCGCTCGAAGCCAGACTTTTTAATAAACAAATTTCAAGTTGTTTTTGTATAATATTTTCTGTATAATTCTTCTACTTATACTAAATTATTTCAGTGCAGGTAAACCAGTAGCGAAAATATCGGAAAAGTGGTAATTTGTAATATTTTACAAGTTTTACAAGCTTTTACGCCGCAAACGGATACGAGACCGGTATTCTATTGAATGTTTCATGATCTCTAAACTTTTCCCTCTTACATGCAAAACAGATTTTTAAATGTTTTGCGGTAGCTTATAACCCAGAGATTTGAATCCAGATCATTTAAATCAGACAAATTCTTACCTTAAAAGTTCCAATCGACTCACTGATCTCTCTGATAAGTATAGGTAGGTACTTTTTTTTTTTTTATCTACTACAAGTTAACCCTTGACTGCGATCTCACCTGATGGTAAGTGATGATGCAGTCTAAGATGGTAGCGGGCTAACCTGTTAGGGGCATGGCAGTTAAAACCTACAGAACCCTATTCTTAAAAATAATTGACGTGTAAAACCATGAATAGTAAGCAAGCCTATAAAAACAACGGGCAACGGGTCGACGTGATTTTGGCATGCAGGGTATATACAGTTCGCGCGCGAGTTGAATGCAGTTGCTCTGCGTTCAACTCGTGCGCGAACTATAGTTGTGTGGCATAGGGTACTTTTTATCCTGGAAAATTAAGGAATTCCCGTGGGATTTAAAAAATCTTATTCCACGTGGACAAAGTCACGGGCCTCAGCTACCTTCTCGTTTCTTATAGGAATTTGAAACTTAAATATCCTTAATCGGCACTTGTTTGTTTGACTTGTTGTTGGCTTCGGCCGCATCATATGGCTACAATATTAACAAACTAAACACCATGATGAAAAATATTATTATTAATAAAAATTTAAAATATACCTATACTAGATGATGGCAGCGACTTTGACTATACGTGGATAAAGGATTTTTAATTCCCACGGGAACAAAATAGCTTCTGGGATAAAAAGCCTATGTCCTTCCCCGGGATACAAATATCCCTGTACAGAATGAGTTGAAAAGATGAACCGGGAAACCGTAGTAGACAGACAGACACACTTTATCATTTATAATATTAGGTAGGTGTTAGGTAGTATTATCGAAGCTTTATAAAATAAAAGTTGTAAAACCTATCATATCGGCGTAATGGAAGCTTAAAGGCGTGGAAAACATTGTGTAGTACAAATTTTGTGATTGTTCATTGATAAGCACGTAATAAAGGGCCCGTGTAATTACAACGTTAGTTTTTATTAGCGGAATGTGGTTAGGGCAATAGCACGCCATTGACAATAAACGCCACGTGGCGTGTGCCCGAAACAGCCTTACATGTGACTCTGTTAAAGCTCTACCACGCGAGTGCGTTTCGGGCGTTTTTCGTGATAGTTCGCGTGCGAGTTGAATGCAGAGCTTATGTATGTATCACCTCAGGCCCCGACTGCATTCAACTCGCGTGCGTACTATACTGACCCGCCCCGACGTTGCACGCATGCAATCTATACTATACTAATAATATAAATGCGAAAGTTTGGATGGATGTTTGTTACCCAATCACGCCAGAACGGCTGAACGGATCTGGATGAAAGGGGTTGTTTCATCTTGGGCCAGGTACTTGGACAGTATTCCAAAAAATAGTATAAAATCATAGAAAACAAAATAAAATATGCTTTTTGGCAGTTTTACAGTGATTAAGAGGTACAAAAATAAAATGTTTAATTAGGTACATTTGTAGAATAGCAACTCTCGCAGCGCATCCATCCATCAATCTGACTGCTGTTGGATATTTTAAGGTTAATTCACATTTCCCAGGTAATTTTATGTCAAATGTCATCATGACACATGTTATATACGTCAATGTCAAAATGGACGCATGTTGTTGCGCTTCTATTTTGCAAAATAATTTCGCATTGTACCTCGTAAATTGAACTTTTTAGTAAGAAATAAAGAAAAAAATGTTACTATTTTATGACCCTGAACATTTTGAAATACCGTACAAATACCTGGCCCAGGCTCCATATAAATTTGAAACAACCCCTTTGGCATGGAGATAGTATAGTCTGGAATAACATAGACTACTTTTTATGCCGGAAAATGAAAGAGCCGCGGGAACGAAGTCGCGGGCATCAGCTATTATCTATATAAAACCTACATGAAAAATCTTAAGATTCTAGACACAGCGGCTTAAAGCTATGTCAATCAGTTTATAATTTTGCTTAAATAAACTGAGATATTTTATTATATTTCTTATATTATGCACCTATCGGTAAACAATAATATTTTAGTACCGTACTTTTTATTAAAGCTTCTATTATATTATTAGTGATTTAATCAAGAGAATATTATTGAAGCGCTTGCACTGCTCACGTTAAAATATAACCTTATGTTACCTTGAAATCGCTTTCGTTTATACCGTAATTACGTTTACTGTACAGTGTACCTACCCACCATTACGCTCGACATCAGCTCGTGTGTTAGGACTCTAATGTATTTGAGTTGCCCTAATCGTGTGTAAATACGACGGGAACTCGTATGCCGCACGTCGTTAGCTTCAATAAGCTACATCCATAAATAGTTTGTTTGATGGAAACATTCGTCATGCCGGCTGAAGTCTGCCCGTGTAGTGAACCGACGAGAACTAATCGGCTTTTCTCCTAAATCTATGCGAAATAGATACATCAAATACCAACAGGCTAGTAATATCAAGTTCCATATACGCGTATAGTTTAGAGTTTAGACTTTCACAGAATCGACGCTAGTATTTGGCAATAATGGTTGATAATTTCTAAATTTAGTTACAATAAATGGATTCTTCAACAAAAGTATTGTTCGCCAGATGGCGCTCGCGCCGTGTGGATTTAGGCTTTAACATCCAGGGATTTTTTTGATTTTCCGGAATAAAATATAGCATAATATGTCACTTTACAGCTATACCTACCCATGAAAAAAATCACGTCGACCCGTAGCTTTGTTGCGGCGTGGTAGAAGAACAAGCAAACATACTTTCGTGTTTATTAATAATAACAGTAGGTATAGATCCGGTAATTTTACCAATATTTAACAATGATCGATCATCGACGCGACGTTGCAACATCTTAATACAAATGAGACTGTTGAAACCATTTTGCGTTGATTTTTATTTCGTTAATGGAATCGGGTCTAATAGGTACCTAATTAAAACAATAATAATTATTGTTAGCTAATGAACGTTTTCATAACCCTGTTTTGGTTACAATAGTTAAGTAAGTAGTACTTTAAAAAATTAGAATTTATAAATTACATAAGAGTACAATAGATTCTGGTCTACAGAATTGGAGTCATTTTATTTGCTCTTGGATCTGGAAGATACAGCAGCATTTTTCAATTTTTTCCCTTCTTTGGCTAACTCTTTTTTTAATTAAATCTAAATAAAAGTGTCAAAAAAATAAAACATTTCCCAATTTTCACTTATTTATTTAATCGTATGCGGTATGGCATTCGATTCATAATAAGCGTTTTATATTATACTACATATTATATTATAATTCACCTCCCAGTCCCCAATTTTCACTTCAGAATCTCTACGTTAGAATGCCAAAGTAGGAAAGCATCTTTAAAATGGCAAACTTTTTCCGCATCACACAATATATCCATTTGCGTGCTTTAAAATTCAATTTTAGATAGGGAGCATGTAAATCGGAGCGTTATCGGGAATCGATATTCATCGCGCATTCACGTGAAAGTAAAATGTGCAATCCTTCTAACTATCAGGAAAAGGGGAAGGTGAAAGGTGGGAATCAGCAAAAGCTTCGTCAGCGGAATCAGTAAAATGCATTGTCCACCGGCCAAGCGGAACGGCGCGGGTTGCGGCCGCACGCCGCGAAATAGCATTCGTTTCCAACCGACCTGCGTTGTCCGCCAAACTTAATTGCTCTATTGTTAATTACGTAACGTTTCAACGTTCACCGCATTTTGCATTGTGACTAATTCGCATGAGACCACTATTAATTATAAGTTTTAATATCGGCACTGGAGCAATTCGAAGCGGTCAAAGTACTTAGTGCAACGCTTTGTGCTTTGTTAGCTCTATTTCAGGGAAATTAAACCTTTACATCTAACTTCCAGTGGAACAAAGAAGCGCTTAAATTCTGATTCGCAGTAAAATCCTGTCTTTCAAAAGCGCAGGCAATTTCTCTCGTTCAATTGTCTAGAGTTCTAGGAATATTTTCATATTAATTTTATTATTATGAATGTAGTACACTTATACATTCCATATTTTACTAATTTATTTTACACCTTAGTACAATCTTCTTTTCTATGGAGCATGTTTAATATGTATTGAGACTTTTAATACTAGGACTTTAGAATTTAGACTTTTAAATAATCCATACTTCCATATCTAATATTATAAATGCGAAAGTGTGTCTGTCTGTCTGTCTGTCTGCTACGCTTTCACGGCCCATCTGTTCAACCGATTTTGCGGAAATTTGGTACATGGATAGGTTGGATCCCGAGGAAGGACATAGGCTACTTTTTATCCCGGAAAATTAAGGAGTTCCCGCGGGACTCGGAAAAACTTTGTCCACGCGGACGAAGTCGCGGGCATCATCTAGTAGTAATATAAATTCGAATTAATAAAACAGTATTATTTTGTTTAATGATTATTCCTAGTCCGCGTCACTCATGTAGTATACGAAATAATTAATATATAACATCGTATTAGATTTTAGTGTAGCACATACGAGATGAACTTTTTTTTTTAAATTAGTTTTTCAAGGCACGGAAGAAACGAATAGACTCAATTGGGACCTCCAAAGAATGCCCACCCACGACCATCCACTTAATCCATCATCCTGCGACTTAGATCGTGGCTGCTAACTAAACACTGAATAGTCTTATTTGTATAGTCTCATTATATAAGATATTTGGCACTAATTACGCGAGATAATATTGAATTAACCACGTCACGACTGTTTAACCATCCCCGCAGCATATATTACACGCTGCAATAATTTGAAGGCAAATATCGTCACTGGGCATGTCAGAACGAATTCGTCTCAGCCCGTCGTCGATTAAGAAATTACAAATGCAACGATTAGTTTAAAACGAAAGCGAGTCATCATTTATCTTGGCGAGACAATCCGATTGGATACAGCCCGTGAGTTCAGCTGGACGATTATTTATAACTAAGTAATTACGTATACCATCCTGCAATAGACTCGGAACATCGTCACAAGTGCGTCACAAGATACGCTACGTCAAACTCGTATGAATTTAATCGTTATGGGACCGCGAGTTGCGCCTTCTGCATAATTTGCGGATGTATGCGATTGATAGATAATATTATCAATTAAGACCATCGAAATTCAATTAACACACAAATTACTTTTAAAACTAAATCACATAATCTTGGTACAAGTAACAAACATAAATTACTATTATCAAAAGCTAGGACCAAAACTTATGGTACTAAAACTATACAGTTTGAGGGAGCACTACTGTACAATGGCTTACCAAATGAAGTTGTTAATGAAAAATGTTTTATTAAATTAAAAAAAAAACTCAAACATTTCCAAAGTGAAGTTTAATAATAAGATTAGTTTGCAGATAGAAATTAGTATAAGGTCACCTTTTTACTGTCTAAGCATTCCTTGAGAAATAAATATCTTTAAACCTAAAAAGAATTATATCAATGATGAAGACTATTAATAGGTAAACTAAGAAAGAGTAAGAATCGAGTTCTGTAGAGATTTGCGCTCGGTGAAATCCATTTTCTGAACAGGTTGTAGAGTCGCTGAAAATCTTATTACGTCTATATTAAAATGGTCGGAATATGATTTCAGTCGATGATGTTGCCTACTTTAAATAATTTTTTTTTTAAAAAGGCTCCTACTTAAAAAGTACACTTAAATCGAATTAAACAGAAAGGTTCAAGATGATTATTGCATTAACATATGCGTAAAATGCGCGTATTTTTATGCAAGTAATCTAGGGATACAGTCTCAATTGTTATCGTACATGTAATATTTCGTATTGATACAAAATAAATCTTAAATCTTATGCGATCACATACACAGGTACACTACAAAATTCATATCTTATCAATCATTCACTCCAAACTATAAAACAACATAATGTATGAAGCCTCTCGTGAGATAAATTTTGAAGTACCTACCTATTTATAGAACGAATTCTATCAAGTAAGTACAGACACAAAAAAGGCCATTAAAATGTTGGCTGTTAAAGTTTTAATTTATAAAGTTCTCCAGTAACAGCGGCTGTCCATTTTAGAGTGTGATATTTTTAAACTCCCAAATAGAATATTTAAAACATTTGTTCGCGCTCATATATCAAAAGTCCACATTGTCGCAGTATTTGTAACGTTCACTAAGTTGATATGATAAATTGTTCCGTGTGATATGAATCGGAGTTTATTTTTAATGACCTTTCACTCTGGAATTAAACGTTTTATTTTTATCATTGTAGCATGTGCAGATAATCTAAAAGCAGAAAAATTCAATTATTTTAGCCCAATTTACTTTTGGATTCGATTGATTTCCGTTATCATTTTCCATCTATCCAATAATATTTACAGTAGAGGTAGGTATATGATCCACTTTGTGCCCTTTGCTTTCATTTTATTGGTTTATTGTAAAAATAATCGAACTATACTTTAGCTGTGTGTTTGGTATGCATAAATTAATTAGCCTTGTTTATTTAATTCCACAACCACTCACACCACAATTCCACATCAGTTTTTAGTTAGGTATTCTACTAAGCCGAATAACAAAATTCGAAATTATATCTCAAAATACAAATCACATTCGTAATTTATTTTATTTCCTCCCCTCTATTCAGTTTAATTCTTTTGATTTATAATTGTTCTGTTAATAGTATCCCAGAGTTAGAGAGTTTAGTATCACTGTGACGTTTTCAATAAATCAGTTATTTGTAAAACAACACACCAAACGATTTCCTTCCACCAAAATTCTCGTTCATCATTTGAAGCTCATAATTCATTTGCATTGATTTGAAGAGAAATTATATGCGGCCTACTTTTACTTTTTTATTCAAAGAAAACAGAAAAATGTTACGTTTATACAAAAAAAAATTAACATGTTAAATTGGCTAGACAAACTTTTAGAATATAATATGCAAGTATCTGTGAAGGGGATTCAACAGTTTGCTCACGGCTCAGAGCAAAAAATATTTCTACCAAGAAATCGGCCCCAATATCAACGCGGCAGTAACAAGGTTCAGCAATTATGCTATATCGAGGGAACCTAATTCCTCGCCGAAGTACCTACCATTTGTAGTTATTTATTTACAAAGCGTTGGTGAAATCGATGCGGCTTTATTATTTATTGCGTACACGATATACCAATTTCTTGGTAGATATTGGTAATAGTTCAGAGGGCATTGCTGTTATTTATTTCATGAGGTTGTATTTTCCGAGCATCGCGTCGTGTCTGCGTTGCCAGACTTTTATTTATTTAGAGGTGGTTCTTTATTTTGTTAGAACTTAAGTTATCAATGTAATAAATGGGTGTTTTTCCTTTTAGTTCAAGTTGGTTTGAACTCGTGCTTTATAAAACACGCTCCCTTAACAGAGGTTCGTATTTTTGGACTTGATAACTGCAGTTTAATAACCAGAAGCAACGAAATTTACAACTATTCTCTATTCAAGTAGTCTCTTGTTAATATGGCTTCTACGAACTTTGTGACCTAACATCTATTCGATAGCAAAATATTGAGTTTCTACTTTATTAGCATTACTCGATAGCATCAAAGGATATAGTTCTAAGGATATAGTATACGTAACAAACCACTTGACAAGATTTTATGATATTATGTACCTATGATGATTTTGTGAAGGCACTTACATCAGCAAACTCACACAAAATAATTTCGTTCATACAAGCTTGTAAATCTTGGATTTATGATCTACTAGCTGATGCCCGCGAATCGTGGTATAAGATTTTTGGTAACGCGGGAACTCCTTACTTTACAGGGATAAAACGTAGCCTATGTCACTCTCCAGGTCCTCAACTATACCCTGCCAAAAATCACGTCGATCCGTTGTTCCGTGATTGAAGGAAAAACCAACAAACAAACACACTGCTTTGCATTTATAATATAGGTATTAGTATAATCTTAAGCAAGAACCTGTTTTACAGGCTACTTTTTATCCCGGAAAATTAAGGAGTTCCCGCGGGAATCAATAAAACTCAAACCACGCGGACGAAGTCGCGGGCATCAGGTAGTTGATTATAAATGTGCCGTATTATTCGCCAAACGAAGCGAGTTACAAGGCGCATCACGCTCCACTCTCCAGACTGTGTTTGCGCACACACGGTTCGAATCAGACGCGTAATATCTTGTTACATTTTCAATGCATCTAGTGCAGAGCTACATAATGAAGCGTTTGTGCCAATAAGACGCTGCTCAATAGGGATGATGCCTATATCAAAAATAAATTATTTCCAACTGATTATTAAATAGAGGGTCTTCCAAAAGTGAAAAGACCAAAAATTCACATCCTCGGTTAGTTTTAAGTTTGATAACCATTTTAAAATATAGATTAAAGAAAAAAAGTGCGTTGAAATTTTATGACGTCACAACTGTGAAATTCATACAACTTCCATACTAGAAGTGCGTTTTTAAGTTTGATAAAGAGTTGCTGATTTGATTGAGTTGTCATCATCCCCATTGTAAACATTCATCATACCGACAGCAGGTAGGTACTTTGTCCGCATGGATTTAGATTTTTGAAAAATCCCGCGTTGAAAGTGCTTATCTTTTCAGGATACAAAGAGTATCCATTCTCAGGATGCAACCTATCTCGGAACCAAACATCAAAATCTGGATAGACAGACAGACAAACTTTCGCATTTATAATACTCGTAGTATGGATTCTTTTAAATAATATGAAAAATATTCGAAATAAATGAATCTCAAGCTTTTTGTAATCCGATAACTTTGTGATTGATTAGGTAAGTACTTCTGATGCTGCAGATATTCTGAGGCGGTAGTACGCTTTAACATCAGGTAAGGCGATTAATAAGATAAAATAAGGGCACAATAAATGTAATAAAAATCACAGAGAAAAATGTCACAAGTTTTCGTCTGCCGATCACAAAACAGCGTTCTCTTTGGCTGACACAACCATCTTAAGACTGCACCAAGTCCCCGATATTACAAATACGTGCCCGAGATGCAAAACCACGACCAAAGGCAGACGTATGTCTCTTACGACATGCCATCATCATAAATAATGTACTAGCTCTCACCGCACCTGAATTATTCAACGTTGACGGCCACTTTATTAAATTTGTTGTTTTATGAAAATACCTGACGTCTCTCCCTCACAAATTAATAAAAAAGCAATATTATCATAAGCGAATTGAAAAATCAAAATGTCTTAAGCAATTTTCAATGAAATGTCTTATCTGTGTGGGCAGAGAGCTCACATTATACTAGAGCAGACGGCCTAATTCAAAATAAAATATTTATTTCATAGTGCATCTTTATAAATGGCGGTCGTTTAATTTAACAAGTTTGTGTTCAGTAAGGCCGGCTATACACGGACAGCAGTCAGGATGAATGCTTCAAGCTGCAACTGCGTAGTGAACTGCAGTCTTCTACGTACACACATACATGGAACCGCTTGAGCTGTTGCGACTGCTTCGGGCGGTTGGCAGCAGTTATCAATGGTAGCTTCAAACTGTTGACTATGACTGCAAGAGCGGTCCGCGTATGTTGATCACTGGCTGACTGCTCGAGCAGTCCGTGTTTGGCCGGCCTAAGAGTGATAAATGATAATTACTATGTACTTACTCGTACATGTCAACTTTTAAATAGAATATTTTTTAATCTCTATACTTAAACCAAAGTTGTATAATAAGCATATTGTGACTTTATAATAAACTAACTACTAGATTAACATTTTAATTAAAGCGGAATTGGTCTATTTTACCGGGGATCTCTTCCACAATTTATAAGGTATTCTACTCTATGGTCTAACTCAATGTGAGTGGTATAACGTTTTAATACTTTTGAGCGCGGTAATTGGATTTTTAGTAACAAAATTTACGGCCATATCTTATCAGAGTGGAGCCGCAAAAGCGGCTTTAGTCAACGCCCCTTCTTTACGGTCACCCCCTAAATTGCATCATTTGAAACGCTACTTTAGAAATCGCCCGCAGGTAAAGATACTATCATTCTATGATGGACCATAAGCCACTTCAAGAACCTTCAAATTCGGCATTCCTTACATCATAGAGCTCAACCACACGATGGTCAAAAAAATTACAGCGCAATTGCTCTCTTTAATTAAAGAGCCATCACTGGCGTGACAGGACAGGACGTCCTGCTCTTCCGAGTTCCGTCTGGCCCTAGCTGTCTTAGCTCTTAAGGCGCTCTCAGTTCACGAGATCAAAATCAATTAATATACTTAATCAATATCAAATCTTTGATAGGTACATTAAAATATGTTCCTTCAGTCCAAGTACTCGCGCAGGATTCCTTACCTGTATAAGATTGCCTCAAAGACGCAATTATATATTATCATTTGATTATCTATAGGTAGATATTATTTAGAATAAGATCTAAAATAAAATTTGCGTCTATAGATAGCTATAATAATTTTTAATAATTATTGTCTATTTTTATATTTTTAACCGATTTAAAACGATAGAACTTTCTTTATTCGGCTTACATTTACCTACTCTAAAAGGTTCCTGTAATATTTTGGGTGACGTGCGAAGCCGGGGAAAGTCTGTAAGTTTTATAAATAGGACTGCGGTTCCATTGGTTATTTAATATTTACTTTAATCTAAAAGGCAAAAGGCAATACAAACTCTACATCGAATGAATAATCGAGAAAACGATGACTCTGGTATAATTTTGGCGCAGAATTGAAGTAAATTTTGATGCTACTTTAATGAATGCATCGCGAACTTTCTCGCTGACTTGCAATTTCAATTTTCATATAGACTACGTTTCTTGTTTTTCATTAAGCAACCACAATTTCGACACTGCTTCTAATTTTCTGAATAGAAAGCGGGTAAGTACCTACTAAAATAATAGTAAATAATATAAAGATTCAATTAGTTCATCATTCACATATAAATTGTAGAATAATATTATGTCTATTCAATAATTAATTATTTTCCGCCAATGTAAGATAAAAATCGAATCCGTAAAAAGATATAACAACGCCATCTTTCTGGTAGCCGGTGGAACTACCTAATGCTGGGAAAGTGGAAACTCATCTACGGTGGTTTACATTAAAGATGCGCTACATTGAAAATGCATTTCGCTTTTTGCAGATTATATTTAAAAGCAAGATCAATTACTTTTAGGCGTTCTCGAATGTATTGCATTAATTTAATTATTCACATTTAATGTTGCACTAAAATAATTATGAACTTACTAGCTCATGCCCGCGACTTAGTCCGCGTGGATTGAGGTTTTTCGGTTCCCGCGGGAACTCTTTAATTTTCCGGGATAAAAAGTATCCTATGTGCTATTCCAGACTATAATCTATCTCTGTGCCAAATTTCATCCAGATCCGTTCAGCCGTTGGAGCGTGATTGAGTAACAAACATCCATCCATACATCCATACATCCATCCAAACTTTCGCATTTATAATATTTATTTGATATTTGATACTTATGATAATTTTATTTTTATAAATAGTAGATACTCCTACGTCTAGGACTTTTCTCTCTCCCTCTCTGCTTCGTAATATATCCTGAACACTGAAGGTCGAGGCTCCTTGCATTGCATTGGTAAGGATTTCTTGGGATACGAAATCGGTAGATTTTCAAATGCTTTCGCATCAGGCATGAACTGTACGATTACTAACAGACACTTACGACTTTGCACGCATTTGATCATGTAATAAAATTATTGTCATACATTTTACGACCTACTGTCCCATTTCTACATGTTCTTCGTCTTCAGCGAGCAATAAATTCGATAAATGGCACAAAACTCTTAATAATCATACCTAATTCCTCAGGTTAGTTTAGTATAGTATACTTCTTCTAAGTATAATATATAGGTATGCTGGCCGGTACTGTAGGACTTTCCCCTACGTTTGGCGATAGAATTTGGCATTCTGCTACGACTTTTTCTCGAATAGAAATTTATTGATTAATTACTAAATAATTAAATAATAACCGTTTCAAATTTTTTTTTGTAAATCTAGCAAGAATATTTTTTTAAAAATATTAATAAGTGTGTCTGTATTATGCGTTCATAGTGCTTCTGTTTTCTTTACTCAATGCGTTCTTGTTATCATAGAATCACAAATCTAGTACCTAATACCTACTTATAATTTCGCTAAATTTATCATGACGTCTGATTATGGATGTCAAATATTTTGTTCACTGATTTTGATAAAGTAAATCATGTCGTAGTCTAAACAATCAAAATAATGCATCGTTATATCGTCAATACAAAAATATTTATTCAATTTCTTATCATTTAATAACTTAGGTGTTATTTGGGGTTGATTATCTGGCAAAATTTAATCATTCGTCCTCAACGTCCATTTCGGTTTCATACTCTTTTATTGTTCATTTAAAACTAAGATATACCAGTTTAACTTATCGAATAATATTCATTAGCGACAAATCTAGTCAGACTTTATTTATTGTGTTTATTTATTTTTAACCTAAATGTGGCGGTCTTGTTATGATGTTTAGTGATTAAACGAACTTGCAAAGTGAAGTTCTATCATAATTATATGAGTCGCTTCATTCGAAGATATAATAGTCAAATCAAATCTAAAATAGGTTTTTAACATTTAAAATAGGTTTACGGACTTATTTGATTATAACTTTACCCAAAGCTAAAAAAATGAATTTTAAAAGAACAGTTTAATTTAGTCAGTTCATGTCATATTATTAATAATGTAATTAGTGTTAGACATATTCCTTGAAAATTTAAATAAACAGCAAATTGATGCCGAAATATTAAATGGTGTTAACAAATATATTTTATGGGTATTAAAATATATAATATAGTGAAGTTGTTTTGTGTCACATTATTTTGGGCGTCAACTAAGACAGAATTTAATTTAATAATGAAAGAGACCTGTCATGCTTTATATTAAATATTCGTTTAGTATGATATATTTGACACTTAATAGACATCTTAAAACTATTCAACGAAAACCACACGCTCGCATAGTTAGTACCTATTAGTTTAAATTGTATTCTCGTCCGTTGGCTAACCGCAAAAAGGCTGAGGCACTTCCTGGGAAGTGTGAAAAATAAACAAGCATAAGACAAAGCAGATTCGAAGTGAGCGAGGCGGGAAGTCTATAAGCCAATGTTCTGCAAGTGGCTGTCAAAGATTTTTTAAGTGTGTTCGAACGTCGATGGCTGCACGGCCGCCACTTGCTCACGAAGCCATTCTTGCTGGAGTGCAGAGACTTTTTCCCCCTCTTGTGTTCCGAACCTAAAAGTGTTGAGGTCATGCATAGTTGCATACTACAATGCTGAAATGCCACGTACTACGTTCGTATCGATTTATTTCTTTCCTTCTTTACCAAAGGGTTCATTACTAATATTTATTTCTGAGGGCATACTTACCTGCTTTTATTAAGTACTACAAGTTCATAAATATAATTAACTTTTATTTTACATGGTCATGTTGAACAGACAAAAATTAAACCAGACAAGATGCTATACAAACTTTTACTTTTTTTTTATTGCATTAATTTATACAATAGTCTTAATTACCAAAAATCACCATCTCGTAACTAGTAGAAATTTAATGTTAATTTAAAAATATCATTATCTTCATCATGAAGTACCTATCTATTTGTGTTCTATGTGGTATTTCTGTACCAACTTTCCATACTGTTCAGGAAACCATTCCCTGAGTCTCCAAGTTAGTTCTTTAATTAAAGTTTTCAGCATGTCATCGCATTCGCTGCAATTTGTTTTCATCATCTCAAGAACTGTACCTGTAATTAGGTAACATACGATAAAAAATTACGCAACTTCACCGCTTATAGTAGGATAAATAATACCTATAGCTGTTATCCTTGGAAAACTGTAAGTACCTACATCATTGGTCTCTAGGGAATTAGAGAAGTCTTAAGTTTTTTCAATAAAAACTGATGAGGCAATGTAAACCTTGGCACTGCAAGAAAAATGCTCGGATGACATGCGCAAAGGAGCCTTATAGAATGAATCAACCAAAATTGCTTTGAACTTTTTACCAAGCTAAGCATTCTCAAAGTCTCAGTTGACATCTTTTCACATTTTTAACGAGCATTTATTTACTGTAGTTTGTATCGATTCGTTCGTTTAAAATTCTCGATTGAATTTCGATGAGCGAATGTTTAATTTTGTTTTTTATTTCAGGGTTATATTTATAATCCGGCTGTACTAAGAATTACCGATTAGAATTATTTCAGAAATTGTATTTTTTTACATACCTTTGTAAACTTGTTCCGCATCCGAACACGGCGTGGTTTCTAAAAAGCACGACAAAGAAATAAGTTCCGGTGGATGTTCAGACTGTTCGTTGTGACTATGGGTGCTCGCAAAGGAATGGCCAAAAATGGTCAGAGTTACAATCATAAAAAACACTTCTGTGATAACCTTCATTTCAAATTTGGAGATATTTATATCTTTAACTTTATAAACCGTTATCCACTAGAAATTTAGTATCTACTACAGAATAAGTTGGTGGTCTACACAATCTAACAGCTAAACTTTTTTTTATGATGCTACAACTTTATAACGCAGTTATTTGTAAGCTTGAAATTAATATTGATCGAAACATTTATTCGTTGTACATGTTTATTAAGAATGCACATTTGTAAGAGCTCTATTTATTTCAAAAATTCATTTTTATACTAACTTATTAATTACTAATTGTGCATTTGTTAAAAAGTCTATTAGAAACTAGAACTCGTTTGCGGTCATAAAGATGTGACTTGGTTGTCTATATTACTTATTAATAGTAATATCACTTATTACTTGTCAGTAATTAAGTGATATTGTTAATGTTATTTTTGCGTAATTTATTAAGTAGGTACACTTAAAATCATGACAGCGACTGCGATGAGATCGACTCTCAAGGTTTATCAAACAAGATTGGTAGTTTCAGTCCTGTAACCTAGTAAAGGTAACAGAGTGTTTTGAAAAACATCACGTGTTTCGGGAAATATAATGAAATATAAACCCGCACAAGAAAGAAGACCCGGGAAAGCTAGTAGTACTTTAGATGCTTTCCCGTAAATCGAAGAAGTTGTAAAGTAGGTCGACTGAGGTCGAGTGCCACAATCCCTTGCGAAGCACTTCTAGTCACTTCGAGCAAGCTATCGCTGACTTCTTGACATCACGACGCGACGATAGCGTATTTTGTAGAGATTTAAATAAAAAAATTCTTCATCATTGATGTTGACTGCTTTTATATTTCGTCGCTTCATTCTTCAGATATAATTTTTACATTGTAGTTTCCTCAATCATGCAGCAACAATCGCACGATTTTTAGAGATGTTTTATTTTAGTATAATGATAAAATTCTCCCGCTTAAGGCATCCCTACCTGGTTACACATTCAATATTTGTTCGTCATTCTTTTTTCGTGCGTAGCAACGATCGGACGTTCCCACTTTCAACAAAGTTAATATTATTATTTTATATCTAAATAAAAAATATTGAAAAAGAAACAGCCGCTGCTTCTTACAGGAAAACGGTGAGTCTTTAATCTTTCAATTTCAGCAATTTATTTCATGCCTGACAGGCTTAAGAAATTATATTTTCATGCAGTGTCAAATTACACTATGTTGTATGTGGGTACTTAAACAAAACAGTTCTGTCACTTTTATTGTGGCTCTTGCGTATTTATTACATTAATGATTATAATATCTAACTCACTAAAGGTTTTCCTAGGGTTTACCCGAGAGGTAACAACGAAGGAGAGTAAACTTTTCAGCATAAAACACGCTTATGAAATTATTCTTTTATGCAGCGTTTAATTATTCTAAATGTCCATCCGGCGGGTTGCCCAAGAGGCACCATGAAGAAGGTTAAGCCCTTCAGCATGGCTCGCCTAAGTAATTATAGTTACTTAGTACTAACACGAAGTACGTGTTAAAGTACGCTAATCCACTGGGAGGTTACTAGCGAAGTAACACGACGCAAATCAAACCTTCCAGCTAGACACTCCTAGCGACAGCAGGATAAGGAGAAATATTGGCGCCCATTAGACTCGTCTGATGACGAGAACTTTGCAGGTTAGTCGAAAATTCTATTACTAAGTGTTAAAAAGTGTTTTTAACTCGGGATTGACTGCGAGTCAATTGCGAGATCATAATTGGCTGCGAGCCAATTATGAGTCATATTCTTATGACACTCATGCAGTGAATATGTGCCACCTGGACTAGATAATATGCACATTAACTGCAAACTAAAAAAGTGTTTTTAACTCGGGATTGACTGCGAGTCAATTGCGAGATCATAATTAGCTGCGAGCTAATTATGAGTCATATTCTTATGACACTCATGCAGTGAATATATACTTATCACCTTGACTAGATATGCACATTAACTGCAAGCTTTTGTCCGCGAGACAAAATTAACGCAAAATGCGTACATACTCGTACATACTACCTCCATATTCGTCCGCTCACTTATTGTATTCTTTAGAGATACAAATGAGGTTGAGCACCATGCACAAGACGAATTCACCATTCTCTGAACAAGGGGGAAGTCGTGAAGAGTCAAAGACGACCAACTATATCAGATTCGTCACTAAGGACCGGCTTAGCAAGCCTAACACAAATTGATTTCGTTTCGTTCACAAATACTCGAGAAGTATCCGGAACACAGGTAAATTAATTATTTACCTACTTATAAAGAAGGTTACTTTTTACTCTTATTATATTTTTTTCGTGCGACGTAGCAAACGCACGTGCACTGTTTGTTAAAACTTTTAAAAGTGAATATTTAAGTGAAATGCCGAAACGAAAACGCGAACAACAGAAACGTAATCGTCGAAGGATTATTATAGAATCTTCATCAGACTCCCGGTATGCATTCATAAATCAACCTACCCTCGCATAAAAATAATTTTTCACTATCATAATATTGCATTAAAATACAGCTAAATTATATCGCTTTCAAATCAGAAAACCGGCTTATTCGAACGTACAAACGCCTGATGGTTGACCAAGAGTTAAAACGATGGCCGTCTACCTTACTTTTCATCATACCTGTGTAAGAAAAACATACAACAAACATTTTTCTCTAGAAATCACAAATCATTGTGTAACTGAACAGCCTGGCGATTCACAGAGTGTTAACACAAAGGTTTCACAGAGACTAAAACTTTATAGTCTCGTACTAATTAATAATAATAAATCTCGTAGTAATATTACAGTCGTCATTTTCAGACTGTAATATTATGTAACAGAACAACATGGCGCTTAACCGAGAGTTAACACGAGGGTTTAAATACACGCTAAAAGTTTCGTCTTGTACGTTCCATACAACAATGGGGTGTAGGCGAACAACCTGGTGGTTAACCGAGAGTTATCACGAAGGTAAACCTTCGTCAGAGGCTAGAAGTTACGCCTTGTATATTTCATACGATAATATTATGTAACCGAAAAACCTGGCGGTTAACCGGGGGTTAACACGCAGATTTAATAGATGCTCTAAGTTTGTCCAGAGCTCGATCCAGAACTCCTCGGTGTACTCGGAGATAGAAGAGACAGGAAATGATCCAAAATTTGGTGAAAAATATAATAAATGAATAGACCTGAAAGAAATGTAAATCATTCAGTGAATGAAATAGTCAAGATCTCAGGTTCAAAATTTCCAGATGTAATTGTTCACAATATAAAACCTCTCAGTATCAAAAGTACATACACCGTCAGAGAGGTAACAAAAGGTCTGAGATAATGAATATATCCTTTTTATCAGTTATCTAGGTACTTTAGCGTTATATAAATTCAATTTATTTACGAATACTGTAGATACAGAAAACGAAAATAAAAGCGGCTAGTATCTTGCCTCATAGTGGTGTGCAAAGAAAATTTGCAACAAAAATGTGTGGTAAAATTGCAAAAATTACCCACAAGTTTTACGTTTTTCCTACCCACATGTTCTTGGGCTCAAATCTCTAGTTTTATATCTCCATCGTGCTGGAAGCATAATATATCATACATCCGATGACGCGTAAGAATGGTTGACTAAACTTAGAAGACGGCAGAAAAATAAAAACCTAATTGAGAACCTTTTCCGTTTTGGAAGTCGGTTAAACGGCGAGTATTTTTACGACCGGAAGTAGACTTCGTATGATGTACCTAACAATGTAAAATTTTATCGTATTATTGTTTTTTTAAAAAAGATTTTTCGCGGGCTAGCGGGCAAGCATTACTGCAAACTCGGGATAATGCATAGTTCATGCTGCCCGAAGCGGGATCTTAACTTAAGTATCTATGCATCGTCCATATATTGGAAACAATCTTTGAAAAACCGTCATGACACTGTCGTTATTATAATACCTACATCGTTATCACTCGTGGAAAACATACAATTTACTCTGCCTTAACATACTCCATAATAACTTGCATAATGCAAAATTAAAATACTTTGTTTTTTGTAAAAAGAGTAAAGAGTATAGATCCACGCTCTCAGCGCGTCTACCTTAATAATTTACGGAGGGAAATGATTTAACGCATTCATTCAAAAATAAGTAGGTACTTATGAATATTAAATAATTTATAATGACTGATGACACATGTTTTTAGCGACATGAACAACTAGGTTGTCCATTGTTAAAAAAGTATAGTAGCCTGATATCTCACTTAATTTAAAGCTTCTAACGTCAGTGGGGTTTAAAGCCCAAACCGACCGACTTACACCTCCAAGTCGACATTAGTACTACCTAGTAGTCAGTGGCGTAACTATACCATCTGAGGCCCGTGGCAAATTTTTCGGATGGGGCCCTCCGGCGTCCCAGTAAAAATAGTCACGTTAGAATTTAATTTTAATAAACCACTGATGTTATTTCTGAGCTCGTGGCCTCTTGGGCCGGGGCCCTCTTTGGTCGGGGGCCCGTGGCATTTTGCCAGTCCTGCCACCCTATAGTTACGCCACTGCTAGTAGTCTATCACAATATCGACCGAGTATATTCATCATTTTTCATTTATATTCTGCGGGGAACTTATACACAAATAGGTATTTGTCGTATTCCATAATCTTGATTATGGCATAATTTTTTGACAAACATCATAAAATGGTACCATTATTAATAATTTTATTAAATATGTGCCTGTTACTAAAGGCACATAATTTACCTCTACAACAATAAAGGACCTCTACAACAGGACCGGAATAACCCGTTCCTTTCCCGCCGCGTTTTGAAAAATAATAATTTTCTCCCCCCTTCTGGGTAGGTTTCCAAACGTTCAAACGTCCCATTGGACGTCTGTTGTGTGTAAATACAACCAAGTACTGGGCCGGCTAATATACTTTTGATTAGATTATAAATCTTGCAGCATTAACATCAATAATTATTGGTTTCATTTGCTTGCATCCAACCTGTAAGCTTGTTACTCAGGCGCTGATGTAAAAAGCGCAACATTGTATTTCTAAAGTAAAATGAATACTTATGAAAAATCTTAGACTCATGAACTATACATATGATATAACTATACGTAGATGAGAATATCAAGAAATCCGCACATGATTCCAACCTTAAGCATAAAGCTGCTTAAAACATTACGACTCAAATAAGAGATTGAAAAAAAAAATAAAAAAAAAAAAAAAATATTGACAACAATAATTAGTATCTATTCAACATGGATACAGTTCTTGCAAAAATAGATATTTTCTGTATCTCTAAACATCTACAATGTAAAAATTATATCTGAAGAATGAAGCGACGAAATATAATAGATGATCAAACGAACTTCCTGAAGTGAAGTTCGATCATTATTATATGAGTCGCTTCATTCGAAGATATATAAATAAATTCCCAACCCACCCAACCCGAAATATATTTTTGCAATAACATTAGGTACTTATATATCTCTAAAAAGAATGACGAACAAATATTGAATGTGTAACCAGGTAGGGATGCCTTAAGCGGGAGAATTTTATCATTATACTAAAATAAAACATCTCTAAAAATCGTGCGATTGTTGCTGCATGATTGAGGAAACTACAATGTAAAAATTATATCTTCGAATGAAGCGACTCATATAATAATGATCGAACTTCACTTCAGGAAGTTCGTTTGATCATCTATAATTGACTAAAAGAACTGATAAGTATGAAGTTTATTTTAAAGAATACTATCTATTCCGGAAAGACTAATATAAAAGTGAATGGTTTTGAACATTCACTTGTATTGAACAATCTGAAAACAAATCGCATATTTAAGAAAATTACAGGATAATATAAACATTACAGGAGCTTTCTATCGAATCGATAAAATACTGTCAAACTTTTTAAGAAACTATAGCCTAAATCGGTACTATTAGTGAGGCAACACTTTCTCGTGGCTTTATCGATACCAAAAGCAAAGGCTCTGATCGTTTTCGGACTGCTGAGCAATAGTCCGTCACCGATCCTCGTATTTCTAGAAGAATAGATTTTTGACCAGTATTCATAAGAATGTTTGCAAAAAATTATTAGCAAATTGATCGGCTCTGTTTGATGTTTGACAAACTTTAAATTGGTGTATATTATTAAGGTCTCATTGACCTATCTATCTCTTAAAACTCTCAAGTTTAATATCAGTAAAATATGTTTGTTTATTTTTTGAGATTTTTTTGTATCTATAAAGTCTCCTAAAATAATTTAACTCTACGTCCCCTCAGCCCCCCTAGCATGGGCCGAGACAATTTTCTCCCCGAGGAAAGGATAAAAAATTTATTCCTAAATAAATCAATAAAAACGCTAAATAACGGTGGGTAAATAGTCCCCCGAGTCCCCGTGAAATGTCTAAAGGGGATAAACTTCTCCTCTCCCCTGTTGCCGTGCTCTGAGAGGTGGATAAGTTAATTTTATCCCTTGTAAGTGGATAAAATCGGGGGATAAAATTTTTATCTCCGGCCCATGCTAGGGGGGCAGGGCTTAGATCCTTCAAGGGCTCACACGAGCCAACGATCACATCATCGTCGAAATTCAATACCGATCAAGCCAATACGTACTAAACATATCAGCTGCCATACACAAATGTACATAAACATGTTTAAACTAAAGCTGCGAGCCGTATCCTAACTTCAATACCTCCAATAGCAATTAAGGATTTGCCATTTCGTGCAGTCAGAAACGAATGGAGCACTTCATTCAGCGAATCAATCTGCAATCACGAATGATCGCTACTTGGCAGCGACAGTTCAACTTTATTGCCCTTGCATAAACAGCAGTGCACATTTTTTAAATATATTGTGTTGTATTTCAAAGTATTCTTTATAAGACGTGTTTAAAATATATAATATGTAGAACAGAAAACCTTCCACAATGCAATAATATGTTTTCTGCTGTGCCAGGTATTCTAAGTATCTTCTGGTTAGTCTGGAATAACACATAGGCTACTTCTTAGCCCGGAAAATTAAAGAGTTCCCGCGGGAAACAAAAAACCTCAATCCACTCGGATAAAGTCGCGGGCATCAGCTAGTATGTTATAAAGGAATCAATTTAGTTTGGAAAAACTATATTGTTTTTTTTTAAATTGTAGGTACCTATTTGTTCTAACCTATGAACTTTTATAGGTAGGTTTTTATAGGTAGGTATATAAACTAAGTCCTAACCACGTGAATGATTGTTGTTAGTCGTAAACTAAAACTGAAAACCAGATGACAGCTTGAATACAGCAATCTCCGACAGCAATTAAGGCTGCACCAGCGCACAGGCTGGAACGAATAGAAGTCTTTAATCAAACAAATAGTCATGACTCATGACAACAATCCTGCTAGAATTTTGTGTTCATATAACCTGCATTGAAAGTGCGAGTTTCAGTGCCTGTTGAGCCACCCGAAACTAACCAATTCCAGATGAATAACACAAAATAGTTATTTGTGTT
This sequence comes from Erebia ligea, assembly GCA_917051295.2. Lineage (NCBI taxonomy): Eukaryota > Metazoa > Arthropoda > Insecta > Lepidoptera > Nymphalidae > Erebia > Erebia ligea. Next base: position 13,978,270 of record OU785223.1, on the reverse strand, counting down.
ACATGGGGCCAAAGAAAATTTTTGTTCCCCGAGGGCGCTATTTTGAATTCAGAGCGAAGTGAAGGATTCTATAGTAGAATCCCGAGCGTAGCGAGGGGTTCTAAAGTAGAATCCTGAACGTAGCGAGGAATTCAATATACGCCGCCCGAGAACAAAAAATTTGGCCCCGAGTGACACACACTATTTTTCATCATTACGTATGAGAAAAAGCTAGAAGTATCAACCTACTAAGTATGGACATTACCTATACGTTTAAGCACCAATCAGAAGATACTCCTATCAACCTTCTATGTAATTGTATAGACATTATTTAGACGTATATTTAAAGTTTAAATAAAATGTAAAGACGTATATCCGATCAACAAATTGATCACGTGACTTCGGACCAATCAGAACAGAGAAATGCAAAGTCGTATATTCGATCAACAAATCGATGACGTGACTTCGAACCAATCAGAAGAGAGAAATGAAAAGTCCTATGGGCCTACAAGTTACACTTTGCTCCCGCTATCCTCTGAAGGCAATATGCGTTTTTCGAATAGGTATGATGAAATAGTTATTTGTGTTACATGGGGCCAAAGAAAATTTTTGTTCCTCGAGGGCGCTATTTTGAATTCAGAGTGAAGTGAAGGATTCTATAGTAGAATCCCGAGCGTAGGGAGGGGTTCTAAAGTAGAATCCTGAACGTAGCGAGGAATTCAATATACGCCGCCCGAGAACAAAAAATTTGGCCCCGAGTGACACACACTATTTTTCATCAATGTATGACAAAAAGCTAGAAGTATCAACCTACTAAGTATGGACATTACCTATACGTTTAAGCACCAATCAGAAGATACTCCTATCAACCTTCTATGTAATTGTATAGACATTATTTAGACGTATATTTAAAGTTTAAATAAAATGTAAAGACGTATATCCGATCAACAAATTGATCACGTGACTTCGGACCAATCAGAACAGAGAAATGCAAAGTCGTATATCCGATCAACAAATTGATGACGTGACTTCGGACCAATCAGAAGAGAGAAATGAAAAGTCCTATGGGCCTACAAGTTACACTTTGCTCCCGCTATCCTCTGAAGGCAATATGCGTTTTTCGAATAGGTATGATGAAATAGTTATTTGTGTTACATGGGGCCAAAGAAAATTTTTGTTCCCCGAGGGCGCTATTTTGAATTCAGAGCGAAGTGAAGGATTCTATAGTAGAATCCCGAGCGTAGCGAGGGGTTCTAAAGTAGAATCCTGAGCGTAGCGAGGAATTCAATATACGCCGCCCGAGAACAAAAAATTTGGCCCCGAGTGACACACACTATTTTTCATAATTACGTATGAGAAAAAGCTAGGAGTATCAACCTACCTACCTATTATGTACCTACCAACCTACTATGTATGGACATTACCTATACGTTTAAGCACCAATCAGAAAATACTCCTATCAACCTTTTATGTAATTGTATAGACATTATTTAGACGTATATTTAAAGTTTAAATAAAATGTAAAGACGTATATCCGATCAACAAATTGATCACGTGACTTCGGACCAATCAGAACAGAGAAATGCAAAGTCGTATATTCGATAAACAAATTGATGACGTGACTTCGGACCAATCAGAAGAGAGAAATGAAAAGTCCCATGGGCCTACAAGTTACACTTTGCTCCCGCTATCCTCTGAAGGCAATATGCGTTTTTCGAATAGGTATGATGAAAAATGATTTTTTACCCGCTGAATGACGTAGCAGCCCTCCTTTCAATCCTGTCAGAGTATCTTTTGTTTATTTCATACCTCTAAAATTGCCATTTTAACCATTTTTTTATTTTTTATTATTTTTGTACAAAATATTGTCTTAAAACTAATAGAAAAAAAGTGGACAAAGGTAAAGCTTATCTCTAAAAAGAATATCTCTTCCAGCCTTCCTTGAAAGTGAGTAAGGTGAAATTGTTAAGTGGTATAGGTACAAAAATCCATCAACTAAACTGACAGATATCATATTTGTAAACAACAACCTAGCAACTAAAATAAATAAGAAATACAATTTTAATTAAACTCGCACTTTTAATGCGGATTATATGAAAAATATAGTGCGTGACGCGGGATGAAACACGATTTCAGACTTCGGGTGAAGTACTACCAGCCCTCGCTTCGGTCAGGCAGGCAACTTCATCTTCGTCTGAAATCATCTTGTTTCATCCCTAGGCACACAATCACACACAATGTACTATTTTACTGCTCTTTGCAAAATATCTTTATTTAATACTTACAAACTTATCTGTTACCTTTTCTTGTGAATTTTTGTCCTCGTCAACTTAAAGACAACCTCTGCCGGACACTGGTCTTTAAGTACCTACTTAGGAACTATCACACGATGCGGTCTAACGCTGCCTTACAGCAAGCATCACTTCTTCGGTAAGAAGGATAGTACAACCTAATGGTAGATTCTTTTGACTATTCAAAGCACTATTGTACAAGTTTATTTCATTGTAAAAGTTTATGTTCAATTGTGCTAATAAGTAAAATTGTATATTGTAGCGCGACGCATTATAAAAATACCAGGGTGCGCGAACCGTTAGAAGACAATGGTCTGCACACTTTCTACATCGCAGCCCCTAACTAAAACGCACATGGCAGCCACCCGCTTTGTCCGAGAAACAACCCGGACACAATTCCATGAAGTTGGATTTTTTGTATCGATGCCTGAGATGGGATGCTTACGAAGGCCGGCCTGTCACGTAGTCATCACGTGCAAAGGAATGCTTCCCCTTCCCGAATGAACCACCCCAGATGAACTGTATAAAAGCGGCCTGCATTCCTTCAGAATACGCAGTCGAGTACTCGTCAGGAACTGTGCGCTCTCTTCCCTTTTCCTAGACAAAGTACTCGATCCTGAATAGTAACCGTGCGCCACCTCCCGGTCTACCATTTCAGAACCGCGCAGTACTCAACTTGAGTAGTGACCGTGCGCCTTCATCCCGGTCTCACTCAATCAACGCAGTACTCGTCTGGAACCGTGCGTTATATATCCCGGTCTCCTAGGCGCCATACCCTACCTCGCTGGAAACCGTGCGCTACTCCCGGTTTCGCCAACGAAGGGAACTGGCCAGAGAGTACCCGCATACCTTGTATGGATGAAGCCTACAAGAGACAGCAGTACTAAGAAGAGTCGCGGCTCGTCAAAATCAACCCCTCGTCTCCGCAAGTAAAAGTGAAAGTTACCACCCTAGATTCAGTGAAAGTGAAACCCATAGGACTCTTTGGACTGAAAGTGAGAGTGAAGTAAATAGGACTGTCGTAACGTGAAAGTGAATCTAATTAGACTCTTTGGACTGAAAGTGAGAGTGAAACCAATAAGACTTTTAAGTTAAAGTAAACCATAGTAGTCTTATTTGCGTAACATATGTAACTCTAACTTATAAATTATCTGTCTTTACTTGTGTTCTCTGTACTTAAACTCTTCGTGTGAATAAACCAACTCCTTGTGCTAACCGAGTGTTTCTATCTGTCACGCCTGGAGCTACCCTCACCGGCTCTACCCATCGGGAAAGAGCTCACACACCTTACAATTGGCGACCAACGTGGGGCACCTTCGTTACATTGGCGCCCAACTCAGTGGCCCTGGCTGACAGATCAAGAACCCGGTCACAACCCAGAAGATGGTGATCAACATGACGGAAGAGCAGCAGCAGAGATTCATTACGACGGTTGGCAGAGGGAGAAAAGGAACATTCCGGAAGGTTTCAGGAAACACGGTCAAGACTTTTGACGAGCCTTTGGAAGCTGCGAGAAGCGCGAAGAAGTTAAAACGCGATCAAATGCCCCAGCCCAAGGAACTGCAAGTCACGGACCAGACACCGATACCTACGAGATATAGATGGCGAAGTTTGGTAGCTGGATACTCTCCGCACCACGCCAATATTCCGACGTATCATGACGTCGAAGCCAGTATTGAAAATTCTGATGAACAAAGGACTCCAATATCGATGGTACACTTGCCATCAGACAATATAATGGAGATCTGTGCCCTAGATTGGAAGCAATCCTCAATTCTAGGAGAGGTTGAGAGTTCCCAGCCATTTAAATCAGAGACTGATACCAGCGATTTCATCGTGTGGACAGCTTGAATCCAGGGGGAGAGACCTGATGAACCTGCAGAATATGCAAGCCGGCTCTTGACAGCAGCCGAGATAAACTATTCCTCTACAGAAAGAGAGAAACCCAATGAACCTGTAGGATATGCAAACCGGCTCTTGACAGCAGCCGAGATAAACTATTCCTCTACAGAAAGAGAGAAACCCAATGAACCTGTAGAATATGCAAGCCGGCTCTTGACAGCAGCCGAGAAGAATAAGTTCGCTATAGAAAGAAAAGAAGTAACCAAAGTATGGAGAGAAGGACTGCCTCCCATACAGCTTATAATGGACAGTGCTAACAGTTCGTCAAAGAAACAGACAGCAACTGAGCGAGAGCTCAGGCCACCTGACATTGCTATCACGGACTTCAGGCAGATATCTTCAGAGAACTTCGTACCTGAGATACGCTGTATTAGAAAACAGTGCAACCCGTGCCAACTAGGCAACAAAGAGGCCACTAGAACCCCAACTGGGAGAAGCTGGCCAAGGAAGATGAAAAGAAGACGCGCTACTGAATATCCTGGTTCCTCGTCGGGACGTCGTCAGAACCAGAGGGGGAGACTGTAGCGCGACGCATTATAAAAATACCAGGGTGCGCGAACCGTTAGAAGACAATGGTCTGCACACTTTCTACATCGCAGCCCCTAACTAAAACGCACATGGCAGCCACCCGCTTTGTCCGAGAAACAACCCGGACACAATTCCATGAAGTTGGATTTTTTGTATCGATGCCTGAGATGGGATGCTTACGAAGGCCGGCCTGTCACGTAGTCATCACGTGCAAAGGAATGCTTCCCCTTCCCGAATGAACCACCCCAGATGAACTGTATAAAAGCGGCCTGCATTCCTTCAGAATACGCAGTCGAGTACTCGTCAGGAACTGTGCGCTCTCTTCCCTTTTCCTAGACAAAGTACTCGATCCTGAATAGTAACCGTGCGCCACCTCCCGGTCTACCATTTCAGAACCGCGCAGTACTCAACTTGAGTAGTGACCGTGCGCCTTCATCCCGGTCTCACTCAATCAACGCAGTACTCGTCTGGAACCGTGCGTTATATATCCCGGTCTCCTAGGCGCCATACCCTACCTCGCTGGAAACCGTGCGCTACTCCCGGTTTCGCCAACGAAGGGAACTGGCCAGAGAGTACCCGCATACCTTGTATGGATGAAGCCTACAAGAGACAGCAGTACTAAGAAGAGTCGCGGCTCGTCAAAATCAACCCCTCGTCTCCGCAAGTAAAAGTGAAAGTTACCACCCTAGATTCAGTGAAAGTGAAACCCATAGGACTCTTTGGACTGAAAGTGAGAGTGAAGTAAATAGGACTGTCGTAACGTGAAAGTGAATCTAATTAGACTCTTTGGACTGAAAGTGAGAGTGAAACCAATAAGACTTTTAAGTTAAAGTAAACCATAGTAGTCTTATTTGCGTAACATATGTAACTCTAACTTATAAATTATCTGTCTTTACTTGTGTTCTCTGTACTTAAACTCTTCGTGTGAATAAACCAACTCCTTGTGCTAACCGAGTGTTTCTATCTGTCACGCCTGGAGCTACCCTCACCGGCTCTACCTAAGCAGGAAAGAGCATTCGTTACAATATATAATTTTGTTGTATATTCGCATCAAAATGTAAATCATAGCCATCATCTTTGTACTCGTAGATACAATTTCATATCTGTCATATTTTTACTTCATAAAATATTGCAGATTTTAAAAAAGTCAATTTTATTTCCTGGATTTCACCCCTAGTTTCTTGCATAAATTAGAGAAGCAAGCCTTGATGGCGTCTATACAGCGTTCTCCGATAGCAATTAAGACTGTGCCGGCTGGTGCAGGCTATAACGAATGGAACTCTTCAATCAACGAATCAATCTACAATCGCGAATGGCCGCCACTTGGCTGCGACAGTTCAACAAATTTATTGCTTCTAGTACGTTAGTACATAATACCTCAATGCTTCTATGTCGACAATAGTTTTCAAATTTGGGACTTTTCGATTATCTGGAAGTAGGTATATATTCCAACGAATTTTAATAACTGTTGTCATTACCATCATCAACTCATCTCCGGCTATTGCGAGCAAGGGTCTCTTCTCAAAATGAGAAGGGCATAGGCAATAAATAATTTATCCGTATTAGACCAGTCAAATTACACTATTACAAGGAAAAAATTGTTAACAGGATAAGAATAGTTGGAAACGATCCTTAGTTTTATTATTTGATAAAAAACTTGACCCTGAGGATTCTTCTGATAATTGATTTTCAGTGATTAAGCAAAGACCCGGCTGCTCCTTTCCTTTTAAAAAACATTTAAGGGGGACATTTAAATCTTTTATATTTTTTCCGTACAATTGAATAATGCGATTATTTTTTAAGAATTATTTGAAAATTTAAACAAATTATTAACATTTAGTAAAAAAAGGATGGTTGCAAAATTCATTTTTTGATTTTTCCATTTTTGAGCATGTTTCTAAATGGGGACTGTATTTTTTTATTATTTCACAAGAAAGTATAACTCAAAACGAAAAAATTGCGACCTGAAAGAAGTCTCTACGACAATTTTCCTAAGGAGAATTTTAATTTGAAAAATATTTTTTTGGCCCGAAAAACGTGATTATCTCGGAAGTCTCTTAATATTTTTATCTGAAAAAATTTGTAGATATTTCAGACACAAAAAGGTCCTATGCTTTCACCAAGTTTAGTCAAAATAAAATTATTTTTGTGTAAATGAAAAATAAAAAACTATAAAAGTGGTTTTTCGCATTTTACTCGGAGATTTTGAGGTTATGTGAAAAAATCATTCATACAAAAGTTGTAGATCTTTTTATGGTCCACCACTTTTTTGGGTTACGTACCCAAAGGATAAAAACGGTTACCGACTCCAAAAAATGTTATTATAGAACTAAATTAACTCTTGTATACATAATAAATTAAATTATTTTTTTACTTTTTAGTGTTTGTGGTTTTTGAAGTCGGTTTTTATTTATTTTTTTTGAATTTTTTTTATTATTGTACACTTTTGTCTACGACTTCAACTTTCGCTGGAAATCGCAATAATCCAAAATTCCACCCCTTTTCATCCCCCATGTATATCTGGAAACACCCCTGCTCACGCATTTTTTTTTTTACGTTTATTATACGCCACTTTACAATTTCCAATTACTGTTCCCATCCTGTTAACAATTTTGTTTTTTTTCGCTTTAAAATAAGCTAATTCGCCTGGACTATATTATATAATCATAAATGCGAAAATGTTGGTTTCTTGGTTTTTTCCAATCACGCTCCAACAGATCAATTAATCCACGGGTTTTTCTCCTATTATACCTGGGACTATACACAGGTATAACAGGAGACGATAATTATTATATATAATGGTACAGGCTACTTTTTATTCCGGAGAATTAAAAAGAAAGTTTCCGTGAGATTTTAAAGACCTAAATCATCGCAATTCATATCATACAAACAATTTTTTGAACACTTTAAAACTACAGTAGATGGTAAATTAACCTAATAATGAGACAAAAATGAGACAACAAAAAGCAAAATTTCGCAAGACCACTCTAACACAAACTTAGAACGTCACATTGTTTTCAACTCATTATGAGCTTTACCTGCAGTTAAAACTAGTTAAGGTGTAGCGTGATTAAGTTGAACAGACGTTGGCTCCACTGCCAGAATCACTTCAGACAACGACGTCGAGTGTACGTTTAGTTATACTCATTTTAAAGCTTTACTGGTTTTGTACCTGAGGTTAGTGTAGTAACACCAATGACTGTTTATTCAACATACCTATATGTGCACACTACCGAGTAAAAAGTCTACTGAAATATATAGTAGTTAAAATCGAACTTTACAACAAGTTTATTCTAAAACTAGCAGATGCCCGCGACTTCATCAGCGTGAAATAAGTTTTTAAAATTCCCGCGGGAACTCCCTAATTTTTCAGGTTAATATTTATAGCCTATGACACTCACGAATAATGTGGCTTTCTATTGGTACCAGAATTTTCAAAATCGGTTCAGTAGATCCAGAGATTACGCTGTTCAACCTCACAAACTCACAAATTTTACCTCTTTATAATATTAGTATAGATTTAGACTATAAAATAAATAAACGTGGTGAATAAGCTCATATTACAAGTTAGTAGCATGTATTGCATATAACTTACTAATTTTATTCTTCAGTAAACTACATATTAAGTTAGTGGCGATACGTAATGCAGTTCATTGGTGATAAAATTGCTTTTTAAAGGAAGAAAAGGAAACCAATTTAGGTATTCATGCTCTAAAATACATGTATTTCTTATATTCTACTTCCTATAACAGTTGTTTTTTTTTTCTTTGTTAATATAATTTTACAAAAAATTTGTAACCACCGAATATCAAAATAAGATACAGAAATAACAGGTATTATTATTATTATGACATTAAAAAATATCAGTTTTGTTTATATCAAACAGCTAAATAGACTTTTATTAATTATTCTAACATGTAACAAGAAACTGTTAAACTTAAACAACAGTTAAGCTTAAAACAAGTTAAAAGGTTACAACTCGCATAGTTTTCAACTCTTAACGACTTTTACTTGTACTTACGTTATTACGTATTGCCCAAATTAATCAAGACTAGTACTACTCACTCTTATAAGTATTTTAAAAATTTACTCAGTCATGGCTATTCAGAATCTATTAAGGCTGAAAAGTTTGAATATACCTATTTTTAGCAGAGGTACAGAAAGTTCTTATCGTATATTCAAATATTGAAAAAAATATATAGGATGAACCTGAATGGCTACGATTTATGAAATAGGTAATGACTAATGAGCCCCAAAGTGGCAGTTTTCACGTCATGTAATGTCATCAGATAAAGTCCTCGTAGTTTTACTTGCACTTAAAGTTGAGTAAGGTGTAACGTGATTGATTAAGTTGGACTAACGTTGGGTCTTCGGCCAGAAATACTTGCAACGAAGAAAGGAAATATGCGTTATCTTAATTTTGTTGAGAGTCAACTCGAAGTTTATATTTCTAGTGCAGGTTTTAAATACTAATGTTAGTATGTTCCTACGTAATTATGATGAATTTTCAATGTCTAGCTTAAGAATCAAAAAACTTTAAGAAAATTAACTGTGTATTTATTACAAATTCTGACTAGTTTATCAATAAACTTTTTCAAAAAGAAAAATAAGACTTAAAAAATTGTTAAAAAAGGTAACGAAACAATACTTATATTAAATACTACTTTAAGAACTCACAACTTTGTGTACGGCCTATACGGCAATATATCTAGCCTACATAATATTAAATACAAAAATTTGAAATATTACTTGCATCTATATTTACCATCAACTTCACTAAGTTTTGAAAAAAAACCCTAAGATAATTATTTCGAAAAAAGTACATTTTGCTATACATAATATTTTGTCTGCAAAAATTATATCGTTTGAAAAGAAAGCAGTATAAGTTTTATTTTGCCAGTTATAGTTTTTAAGTTACGAAATATTTTCGTCAACAAACTTGAATACAAAATAATAAAAACGCCAATTCAACGCCACATTATTTTATTCCACGAATTGCCAAAATTGCTTTAAACAGTTCTGTTTTGTTAGCCAAAATTCTATTTAACAATTTAAATCCACGCGGAAACACATTTTGCCAAATAAAGCATCGGATGCATGGGCGTCACGCGATTGCGAAAAGCGGCTAACAAATCTCGAGGAACCGCTTGTCTCCGTATCTTTCGGCGATTTACCTGAAAATAAAAAACAATTGCGTTAATTTACGACACTGGACACTTGCCAAACATTTCAACTGGTCGTCTAAACTTGGTCTAGTAGCAAAATGAATGAAACGACACGACGCCTTGAGTCAGAGAGTTATGCTCGTACTAGAGATTGTTGCCTTTTAAAATTATCCCAATGAGAAGTGCGATTTTGCTAGAAAATCTTAATAAGTTTCCAACTTTTTAGGGACATCATAGATGCTTACGGAAACCATGTATAAACCGCATAAACAGTTTGAAAAATACGTTTTAAGCTCTCAAATTATGATTTTTTAAGACGATCCACTCCCAGATTGGTGGACAAAGATATGTCTTGCTTTATTAAATTGACGATACAACTTGCTTTCAGTCTGTACGTCAACAATGTCATAATCTTTAGTTGATTAACCTTTTATCGCATTCTAGCAATGATTTCGATAGACGATGGCAATATATTGACGCCTGCAGATGCTGCAGACTCATGAGCACTCGTGAGTTGTGAAATCTACATAATATCTATAGTTTGTACCTCAATACTTTAAGGCGTAGACCTTTTCCTGATCAATTTCAATTTATTTATTTAAAACATGTATAGGACATACAGGTGTCTCTTATGTTACGTCATGTTTTGACTCTACCACCGGTTCAGAAATCAAATTCTGCTGAGAAGAGCCGGCAAGAAACTCTGCAGTTGCTCTTTTTTTTAAAACAATATATTACAATACGTAATACGTACATAATACGTACAATGGTAAGTATATGAATTAAATACAATAGTGTAAGTTATTATATTATCCTGTGGGTAGCTGCATCAGTTATCAGAAGAGGCTTAGGTGAGCATAGACAATATAAAACTCATTTATAAACTGTCATCATGACGGCATAGGCGTGCCAAGGCGTTTTCCAATAGACTCATTTATCAAACGCCCGTCGTAATGAGACGTATCTTAACCATTCTCCATACACCCGAAATATTTCAAATTCATTATCATTATTTAGAAACGGTAATTCATTAGGAACGGGAATCTACATAAATTTTAATCGCACAAAGCGTCAATTGATTTATTTAGATTTCCACGTCTTCGAAAAGGATAAAATAAACTATACTTCTTAAATCGTATTTAAAATGTTTAAACGAGCGAAAGAACATAGGTAAGTTAATTTTGTAATTGTTTATGTATGTTGTTAAATAATGTAATTTTGTATGAAAAGAACAAATAAATACTCATTGTTTTTTATTTAACTAAGTATTTTGTTAGTAAACTGTTAAAACTTACAAAATTTTAATCATCATATTTTCCTTAGGAGCAGGACTTCTAAAATTAGTGCCTCCTCTCAACCTAGGGCTGCGTATCCACGTAATCGGAGCGGAGCGTTTTTTTTAACTAAGCTAAGAAGCGGTGTGCTATTTGTTTAGGCCACACACACTCTATATCTAGACTCTGCATCTTCCTCCATTTTATTATATTGATGAGGACAGTAAAGTATAGTTCTAGTGGTTGTTTTTTCCTCGAGCTACGAGTAGCTCAAAGCTACGCGTATATGCTACACAGATGATGTGATATGTAAAGTTAGGCACATTAATGTGTATTTTGAATGCTTTCATAGAAAAAATACTACATAAATAAGTAATAATTTAACCACCTAATTTCATTTTACAGTGTTTATTGAGGTCATTTTAACGAGGAGTTGAACCACTAACATCTGTTATGAAAACATTGAGCGCAACAAGGCACAAAGCTTTTACTGCCATATTTCGGCACAGTTGAAACATACGACTACCACATCTCATGCATTAACAATAGGGTGTATTTTAGATTGGAAATTGTAATTTTCACAAAAGTTAGGGCAGGGTCGGTCGGTCCTAGAAGATTGTTATTACTGGGACAGACACGCAAATAGCGTAAGATAAATTGATGTCTACAGCACTGATTTACAACAATCGCGTTAATAATACCATCGAAAGTCTAAATGATTATTATGCATATTCCACTACAGCCCATTAACATCCCACTACTGGGCACAAGCCTTCACTCTCATAGGAGAAGGAATTACAATTTAGAACCACCACGCTGCTCCAATGCGGGTTGGCGGGCTTTAACGACTACTATCATTGTCGGCTTAACGTGCTCTCCGAGGCACGGGGGTGAAACACCGCCAACTTCCTAACTGCTCGCTATTACAGAAAACCCCAATACTTAATTATGGCCCGACCCGGTAATTCGAACCCGGGACCTCGTCGGCCGCAGTCGAACTTGCTAACCACAAGACCAACGAGGCAGTATATGTATATTATTGTATAATAATTTCCATAAATTCCTACCATAAAAAAACATAATTATTTATGAATAGCAGATGCCCGCCACTTTATCCGCGTGGATTGAGTTTTTTTGGTACCCTCGGGAATTTCCGGGATAAAAAGTAGCCTAAGTGATATTCTAAGTATAATCTATCTCTTTGCCAAATTTCATCCAGATCCGTTCAGCCATTCGTGCCATTGAGTAACAAACATCCATCCATCGATCCACCCATCCAAACTTTCGCATTTATAAAATGAGTAGGTATAGATTGTGTAAGCCCATCCTAATGTGAAGATGTAGTTTGATTTTCTTAGTTAGACCCCTGTAGGGAATTATAATTTTATTTGTACTATAAAATCTGGTTAGGTAATCTTTAACCATAATGGGTCACAAATGACCTCGTCGGCTGCAGTTGAACATGCCAACCACTAGACCAACGAGGCAGTCTGGACCTACGAAATAAAAAAAAACTAGAGCCATAATTAGCACTTGCAAGCTAACTAATGCCAGCACCGATTAGTATTAGACATAGGAAAATAACGGGAACTATCCAGTCACATGACGGTCGCGTCAGCCAACTGGGCTATCGTCCGCTGACGCATGCGACGGGAAAACAAATTTAAATAAACCATAACAATATTATGCCGCCGTAATAATATTAAATGTCTTTTGCCGCTGCGGTTAGAATTTCATAAAGATTTAGAAGATTTCATCATACATAGATTAAAGAAATTCCCAACTATGAAAATAAAAATGCGGGCATCTCATAAAATTATTATTTACTAGCTGATGCCCGCGACTTCGTCCGCGTGGATTGAGGTTTTTCGATTCCCGCGGGAACTCTTTAATTTTCCGGGATAAAAAGTAGCCTATGTGCTATTCCAGACTATAATCTATCTCTGTGCCAAATTTCATCCAGATCCGTTCATCCGTTGGAGCGTGATTGAGTAACAAACATACATCCATACATCCATCCATCCAAACTTTCGCATTTATAATATTTATTTGATATTATTACCTATGTATTTTGATTTTTGTTTTGACAATAACATAAGTGTGTTTTATGAGTTTACTGGATGATGCCCGCGACTTGGTCCGCGTGGAGTAAGGTTATTTGAATCCCGCGGAAACTCCTTAATTTTCCGGGATAAAAGTAGCCTATGTCCTTCCCCGGGATACAACCTATCACTGTACCAAATTTCTAGAAATTGACAGACAGACAGACACACTTTTTCATTTATAATATTAGTATGGATAAAAGTTTTTTAATTATATGTAGTTAATTGTAGGTATGTAGGTTATTATCACTAACATGATAATAGTCGTTAAAGTCCGCCAACCCGCATTGGAGCAGCGTGGTGGGTCTAAGCTCTAATTCCCTCTCTCCTATGAGAGTGGAGGCCTGTGCCCAGCACTGGGACGTTAATGGGCTTACCATATAATTGTATGCAATAATGAGCAGATTATGTTTAGGTATACTCACTATATTATACTCGTAGCAATATTGTGATACTCATTCTGTGTTATTTATTCTGATTATTTTTTACCGTACGGCAGAGCAATGTTAAGATTACCACATCGCGATGATCGTAATCTTTATTGGCTGAATCTATTGTTCAGTTAGCGATTAAACTCAATCTCTCAACTATATTTTTTATATTATGAAGATGCTGTTTAAGATAAGCGCACTAGTAAAGGATGACGTTCTTAACGACCTCCGTGGCGCAGTGTTGAGCGGCAGGGTCAATTCAGGAATATAACTCCCATGCCCCTAACAGGTTAGCCCGCTACCATCTTAGACTTCATCACCACTTACCACCAGGTGAGATTGCAGTCAAGGGCTAACATGTAGTGGATAAAAAAGGATATAATAATTTATTACGTGCAACACCTGTAATCTAAAATCTAAATATATAAAATTCAAAGTCCTGACTGACAGACTTAAATATATCAACGCACAGCTTAAACCGCTGGGGCTAGAAACTTGAAATTTTGTCAGTAGGTTCCTTTTGTGACGTAGGCGCTCACTAAGGAAGGATTTTTCAAAATTCCACCCCTAAGGGGGTGAAATAGGGGTTGAAAGTTTGTATGAAAGTCCGTCATTCCTCAAGTTATATCCATGAAACTTGGTATACAAACTACCGGTAAAAAATTAAGAAATGTTTCACAGTTTTTGAAACAGTAGGTACGTACCTACTTCGCTGCTATGTGGCATCGTACAGGTATGCTCTGATACGATATGACTGCATAAGTAAGCCATGGCCATATTTTCTACCTCACTCAAGAGCTCATGTAAAATATCTCGAAATTAGAAGAGAAAAAGATTTTAAATAAATTGTTGGGAATTTCTAAATGAAATTATTATGTTTGCGTGGTATGTACAAAACGCTAGAATATCATTAATTCCTCTCAATGAAGCGGCACGGCAATTACGAACTGTTTTGAATTCTTATGCGTCGTTCGAGTAAACGACTTGATTCTATAAAATATTACTTAGAAATGTTGAACTACAATTCGCTCAAGATAATCACGCGCGCATTTTTAAAATACAACTGAGGTACGACGCATAAATTCAGCTTTTAATATTTGTAGAGCCCGGTAGAGGATCTAGGTATGTTAAATCATTTGCTTAATTATATCACTAGAAAGTGATTTATAATAAAAAAAACTTATTACTATTACTGTTTACTTATTGTAAATTACTTTTTTAAGCGACTTACGTAAAACTTACTTACAAGTGTAGTCGTGACCTTTTATAAAATATCAATGTATTTTTCTCTTTCTATCCCTTAACAAATACTCGGGATTCTAAACGACAGTCATATAGAAATCATCTGAGCTTTATCTTTATTGTTTTTGTTAGAGGCTAGAAGGCCATAAGGGCATCTGACGCGAAGTAACTCCGAACAAGGCCGACGGCAGCCCACATGACGCGCTTCGATAAATGCTTGACAACCGCGTGGTTAGGGCTTGGGTTGAGGTAGGCAAAATGCCAAGATAAATGGATGGATATTTTTAAAATCGTTTCTCAATAAGTGAGTAAGCCTAATGATGAGCTCCCTGGCGCATTGGTAAATAGTGTGGTCTTTTGAGCGAGAAGTGCTGGGTGCGATTCCCAGTACGGACAATGTGAGAATCCATACTAATATTATGAATGCGAAAGTGTGTCTGTCTGCTACGCTTTCACGGCCCATAGGTTCGACCGATTTGGATGAAAGTTGGTATAGGGATAGTTTGTATCCCAGGGAAGGACATAGGCTTATCCCGGAAAATTAAAGAGTTATTTATTTTATTTATTTATTTATTTATTCTGTACAAAATACAAATTAAAACTAGACTTAAATATAGAAAGGACGTGTACAAGGACATCTTATCGCTACAAATGTGGATTTCTCCCAGATGCCCTAGGTGTGAGAACAATTGATGTCTAGAGATGCATAGCAGGTACAGAAACGACAACAGACTATATACTAAAACTAAATAATATACATAATTTAAAAGCATATACATATATATATATAAATACCTACATATAAATATAATTTAAACAATAATACATATAATATTACAAACACATAATATAACATAATATACTTATCTTAATATATATAAATCTCGTGTCACAATGTTTGTCCTCAATGGACTTCTAAACCACTTAACCGATTATAATAAAATTCGCACACCATGTGCAGTTCGATCTAACTTGAGAGATAGGAACCGAAAAACCTCAATCCACGCGGACGAAGTCGCGGGAATCAGCTAGTATGAATATATATTTATAACATTATACATTTACAATATACAAATAAATAGAAATGAAGAACTAAATATTATTATCTGAAGAAGAAATATAGTGCTGTGTAAGTCTTGACCTGAAAACTCCAAGGGATGGGTTGTCCTGGAGCATATTCTCCGGAAGAGAATTCCAGAGACGCGCAGCCTGGACACCAAAGGATTTAGAGGCAAAGATCGTATTGTATGGAGGTACGAGTAGATCGAGAGCTCTCAGTGTTACACAGGAACGCATCGGTTGAGCTCTGGGAGGAGCTACCTGGAAGCGTTCCCATATGTAGAAAGGGGTGCAAGATTGGAAAATTTTTAAGAGCAAGGTTAGGATGTGAACATTACGGCGAAGGCGAATAGGGAGCCACTTCAGTTGACGTCGGAAATCGGAAATGTGATCGAATTTGCGCAGTCCGAATATAAAACCGTTACCGCGGGAAAAAAAAGTTGATCCACGCGGACGAAGTCGCGGGCATCATCTAGTTCATAAATAATTCCTAAATTGCCTGAGAGCTGGTCTTGTACATCAATGCTAAATATCATCATCCTAGCAGCCAAAATTCTATTGGTTATCTTCACGATCGTAAAGTAACCTCAAGTTTACGATCAAATATCGAATCATTTCAAAAGCATGAAAATACGAGGTGATTTACAAAATCCAGCAAATAGCCATAATAAAAAAAAAAGTAGGTTGAAAAATGTTACAAAAAATTCGGCGATTCCATAATACCATTAAATACCAGACTTTTACCTGTCCAGCTTAAATTAATGATTGCATAAAATATTTTAACACATCAAAAGTTAAACTGCCCAAACGCGTTATTTTATTTATAAATACGCAAAATCCTTTGACAATATAATTTATGTCCCTATTATGAAAAGAATAATGACCATTTTCAGCTTTTATTTATCAAAAGGGCATAGGAAGCCACTACAATTATCTCCGGAAAGGCAACAAAAAGAGATTGGGGTTTAATCCTATCAGAGTATAATGCCCCCTAAACCTCTAACAAAGCATGTCGTATCCCTGAAAATATACGATATTGTATAAGGTATTAGTACACATTGATTTATTCCGTCATTAACACAGTTTAGTTTCATTTTATATATTATATCTAGTAGGTATGTACTATGTATAGGTAAAATGTATCATTTATGAATGAATTCAAATACATCGAATTAGAAATCAAAACATAATATAGAACTTGTTGTTGATAGGACAGTAAAACAAACATAGGTACCTATCGATTTATGTCAGCAAGAGTAGGGACTCAATATTAATAATAAATGTATAAAGAAAAATACTAAAATATAGAAACAAAAACTTAATAATCGCGTGCGCGTTAATGGCGTGTAACAGTAGATATAATTATTTAGGTTCGATATTATTATCTTTGAAATCCCTCTTAGCTCTCAATATCCTTTCTATATGACATGGTGGATTTATATTTCAAGAGAATTAGCTATCTACAAAGTAATTAGCACTCAGATGTGGATAATAGGTATTATAATATTATATTAATATACAATTGTATGATAACCTGTGGATTATATATTACTAGCTGATGCCCGCGACTTCGTCCGCGTGGTTTAAGTTTTTTGTTATTCCCGCGGGAATTCCTTAGTTGTCCGGGATAAAAACCAACAAACAAACACACTTTCGTATTTATAATATTAGTATAAGATTAGCACAGAAAATAATACACTAATTACAATAATATTTACCTACTTACTTGTTATTTAATTTGGGGTATGGAAGTGTGAACTCCAGCCTCATTTTCTTTACCAATTAGTATCATGACGTTGTTATCTCTTCGACTAAAATATAATAATCTTTAATCAATATACTTACTTATTTTATTATATTATAATAACTTACTTATTTTAATAAAATAAAATATCATTTCTGGTCGAAAAAATGATTGTTCCCTCAAATTATTAATGTTTATGATACACAACAGCAAAAAAATATATAAAATGGATTTATAAAACGAGTTTGTTGAAAACCGTGTTATTCCACAGCGGGACACGTGTTGACACGCTAGCTACTAACTGAATTGTATTCTTCATAATAATATTGTATTTCTTTGTGTTATAATCTTGTTAACATTTGTATTTTCCACACTATTTGCCCATTAAAATTGTTCAACTAGCTTCTGATATGAAATAATGAGTGTTCGACATGCATCGGACATTTTACTCTAGCTTGAAGTTATATAAAATTAATTGCAATTTATTTCTTCTTGTTATATTGACAGATCTAAATAAGTATCCATACTTAATATTATTATAATTGCGAAAGTGTGTTTGTTTGTTGGTTTATTGGTTTGTTAGTTTGTCCTTCAATCACGCCGCAACGGAGCAACGGATCGACGTGATTTTTGGCATGGGTATAGTTGAGGACTTGGAAAGTGGCATAGGCTATTTTTTATCCCGGAAAATTAAGGAGTTCCCGCTAGAATCAAAAAAACTTAAACCACGCGGACGAAGTCGCGGGCATCAGCTAGTTACATATAATTGAACAGCAATAAAAACGCTACCTTAAAATTACATCAGCAAAAAACTACGGTAAATCAACATGCTATAACTTCTTATTGCAGATTTCCTGAAAACTCACATTATTTACTTTAAAAAGTAGCCAACGGAATAAGATGTAAATTTTATTGTAGTTAATTAAACAAAATTTAAATTAGTTGTAATGTTGCAACAAAGTGGGTTGTTAGTGAGATTTACTGCTGTTTTAATGGGCGCTTTTAACTTTGATGGTGGTTTGTTCCGATACTAAACTCATATATGACAGCCAAGAAAGAATCCTTCAAGAACAATTTTGCTACTTTGTTTCTAATCAAAATATTTGTTGTACAAAGTTTTAATGGAAGGATAATATGGTGGTGGTGGATATCGAACGTCCATAAATGTTTTGTATTGGAAGCTTGTAATAAACGACGCATTTTTTTACTTTAATTAATTAATTATTGATGGTTATTAAACTTAAAACTAACAGAGGGTGTAAATTTAACATCTTTTGATTTGTTATTTCCTGTATTTATTTATCAGCAAGAAATGATTGCTTTGTCTCAGGGAACATCCCTTTTATAATTTTAGATAAGTCGTAGAAACCTGCAGTTTATTGGTAAAAGGGGGCTTTCTTTATTACATCATCATTCATCATGGTTTATGATTGTTTCAATACACATTAGCTTAAAACAATAACCATAGCGTGTGGAAAGTGTATTCTAAACTATAATAGGTATACATGCTAAGCTATACATGCTTCAGTCACAGAATACTAAGTATTACGTCTAGTAAGAGTACTAAGCTGATGGTGAAATAGTTGGAATTGTCGTGCAAACACAACTCATACTGACGTAATATGCATAGGTAGGTACAGCTACTATTCAACTCATGATGAGGGATCATAACAAGCACGAACATTTTTGCACGCTTGCTTAGTATAATATTTCTATTTACTTAGTCCTTCATTGTGACTTCAATCCACTGTCAAACTTTATAGCCATACTAGCTAATGCCAGCGACTTTGTCCGCGTGGATTGAGGTTTTTTGGTTCCCGCGGGAACTCTTTATTTTACGAGATATAAAGTAGCCTAAGTGTTTTTCCGGACTATAATGTATCTCTGTGCCAGATTTCATCCAGATCGGTTCAGCCTTTCTGGCGTGATTGAGTAACACACATCCATCCATCCATCCATCCATCCATCCATACCTTCGCATTTATAATATTGGTAAAGAAGCTTTTAATATGGATTTTGCTTCTCAGATACCATAAATGCAAATGACCTTCAATTAAGATCACTCGTGAAGTTAATTTTCTTTACTTTAATAATAGCGATGGAATTTTGACCAATATACTTATCTATTCCTATTTAATTCTAATGGCTTAAATAAAGTTTATCTCATAGATCGTAATGAGACATGAAATTAAGGGACCTAAATCAATCAGGGGTAATTCAGACGGAGTTTAGTTCCGAGCTCGGCTGCTGTTAGCGGAAGGGTTAAGTCTCTTCATTATGGCAAGTTCATACCTATACGTCAGCGTTATGTTGAATGTTTTTATACAACGAAAATGTGAAAGTTTGGATGTTTGTATGTTGGCTGTTTGTTACTCTTTCACGCCACAACTTCTAAACCGATTTGGCTGAAATTTGCAATGAAGATAGCTTAATATAACCTAATTTAATACACAGGCTACATTTTTCCAGGAAAATCAAGAACCAAAATATCTTAATCCACGCGGACGAAGTCGCGGGCATCATCTAGTAAAATAATAAGATCTTCGGCTATATAATGTAGTAAAATAAACTGTTAAAGCATTCTTAATACCTACCTCCCAAATTAATCGAAGGAGGCAAATCAATCATGGGGTAAATTTAGGCGGAATTAAGTCCGAAACGTAGCTGCCATTAACGCGAGGGTTAAATCTCTTAATTAATGCAGGCACGGCAGGAAAGCGTAGTTGCTTTAAGGTTTTACCTACGTACGGTTTTTAGTACGCCGAACCGACATCGAGAAGGGTAAATAATTTACCCATGTGGTGTAATTAAATCCACTTTTACACATCCGTGTAGAGTTGCTGTTTACATACTGGATCTGTATATTATATTTAGTTATATATGGTTACCATTAATTTATAACACACTTATATACTAGAATTCAAAAATCCAGCAAGTGCGTGTCGGGCCACGCGCAGAGTAGGTGTAGCTATTGTTCCGTAACTAGTTGCCCGTCACCATAAGCGGGGATTTTAAATACGTTCGTTGATTATTACTGGTAAACTTGTAAAGTTTACTTAATTGTGATACTTTTCCTTTTATCTTCCTCATATTTGCTACTTCTATGATTTTTTTCACATATATCCAGAAACTACCGTTTAGCTGGCAGAGGGGGGTGACATTGGACTCTAACAAAAATTATCACGTCAAAGCTTAATATTTCACAAATGGATCCCAGCCCTGAATCGAAAAATGGTTTTCCCACACCCGCGCTATTTTTGAACGACCTATCATCACACACCATGGGATAGACGAGAAGAAAAAAAATCATCCCCACTTTACGTGTAGGGGATACCTCCCCTACACGTAAAGTGGGGGTACCCCCAAAAAAAAATATTTTACCACTATGTCGGCGTGATTGATATGTATATACCTTTGTCAAATTACAGTTTTATAGTACTAACTAGCTGATGCCCGCGACTTCGTCCGCGTGGATTAAGTTTTTTTTAATTCCCACGGGAACTCCTCAATTTTCCGGGATAAAAAGTAGCCTATGTCACTCTCCAGGTCCTCAACTATACCCGTGCAAAAAATCACGTTGATCCGTTTCTCCGTTGCAGCGTGATTGAAGGACAAACCAACAAACCAACAAACCAATAAACCAACAAACCAACAAACAAACACACTTTCGCCTTTATAATATTAGTATGATAGGCTCTGAGTTAAGCCGCGGACGGACGGCTTCTTAGCAATAACTTAGGCGAGATGGACGTCAAAAATGGTAGGTACGACATCATTGATATGAAATTAATCAATCAAAGATGAATTCAGCCGGAGTTAGATCCCAAGCCCGGCGATTATTACTTAACGCGAGGGTCTCTTAATTAATGCATTAACGACAGCATCAGCGTAATTGGGTAAAAGATTTATTTATAGGTAAAGCTTGTCATGGTTATGAGAAAAGAGTATAGGTTTTTTAACGGCCGATATATAAGGAATACTTATCTGTCGATAAGTTTCTCAGCAACGTTGTTATAAGTCAAAAAATGGTACGGCATTTTTAAACATAAAACAACGTTGCTAAACATAATAACTTGACGACAAATTATAGTTAGATAGATAGATTATGCATTTCGATCACTAATCAGTCATTAGAGTAGGCATGGATTAAAATGAAAACTTGCCATAGCTTTGAATTAGACCAAGTTGCAAGAGACCCCATGCATAAGGTAAGCAAGAGACCCCATGCATAAGGTAGGTATATTGACTGTCAGAATAAATATACAGGTCATACTAATTAAATTATATTAAAGTATTTTAAATATCAAATTTTAATTCTTTATTCTTCATGAGATAGGTTATTATTTCCTACCCTACATTCATAAAAATTAAAACCAGTAAGAGGTTTTTAATGGATGCGTTTTCGGAAAGCAGCCCGCGCATCTTATTTATTTAGGCAGGCCGTATTTTCAGAATCGTAATCCGATTAAAGTTTAACGAATTTGAATCTCTTTTCGCAGTAGGTACACGAGAAAAGTATAAAAGGTAGATACAAAAACTGTGAATGTAACGAAGGTATGGTTATCAGTTAAGCAAAATTCATAAATCGCGCCTAGATTTTTGAAACAAAGAGCCGCCGAGCTAGGATTTCGCGTTTCAAAGTTTTTACACGAGCGAAAAAGCTGTGTAAAATTTTTATCTAGATTTAAAAAATTCCATACGAATACGCTCGAAGGATAAGCCATAAAGTTTGTGGAGTCCGCGGGAAAAATTCCCGAAACGAAACTACTGTGGGGCGAAATTCATAACGCGCTTAGCAGTTTGGCTCACCTGTCTCGTTAAACTTGGGAATTTTTAAATTAAATTCCGAACACCGAGTCAACAAAGTTTCGAATACTTCAAATTCCTTATCGTAATTAATCTTTCGATTTAATAAAGTATAAACACACAAAGGCTAGGCGCACAAAGAAATACACTGAAGGCGACGACAACCGATCAAAATCTACAACACTTTGAATAATAAAACTGTAATGAAGTCTACATGGTAGTAAAATTATGTCACTTTTTATCTAGTAAAATGATAAAAATACTTGGAACTGGAATAACTTAAACTAAAAATCTGAAACATGTTGTAGCGGTTACCATCTGTGTACATTTGATGGCGCTAATTGTATCTACATCACAGGGTAGATAATTTCGACTGAAAACTTATAAAACACATAACAAGCCTGCATCGCGATATTGAAGTTTTCTGAGAATAGCGCTATATTTAACGTTCAATCTGTAGGTACTAGGTATGAAAAATGGAAGGATGTTGCTAAATCTCGTAATTAATGCAATTAAAGCCGCCGCTAAGGCGAGAGGACTAAGCAATTATCGGTTCTTCTCTTCCTCTTACACGTTACGCAGGAAACTCATTATTTTATTAAACGTTTGTTACAGTGCAACGATCGCAATCGTCTCTGATTGGCTAACACTAACATTGGCTTGATATTGGCCAAAATTCAGTGTCGCAGCCCGCAGGCCGCAGCAAGAGCAACCTACTATTTTTCGGAATAGGTGGCTACAGGATTCAGTACTTCAGTTTTATTATTTCTCGGAAGATTATTTTTTAATCCTACTAATATTAAATGCGAAAGTTGGGTGGATGGATGGATGGATGGATGGATGTTTGTTAAGCACTAAATCACGCCAGAAAGGCCAAGCATGTGATTTAATAAAAAACATAAACTAGTTTTCCATACTTGTAAAACTTCGTTCGACTGAATACCTATATTTAATGGATTTTAGTCAATTGAGCTGTTGCGTCATGACTCATAAAACGGCTGACGCTCGACGACGTCACAGCGTCACTCCATAAACAATTGTTACGTCGTATTCGGCTCGAAGCCAACGTCAGTGTGGTAGGAAACCAAACGCACTTCTGGAATACGTTATTGATTTTCACCGCCCGGTAGGAGGAGCCAAATTTGTGAGAAAGGGACCGCACGATTGCCTCCTCATTAAAACAGAAGAGAAGCCTCCACTTCTCTCACTGCCTATTCTAATTAAGGACGTACCCATTAACCAACTATTTAAAATAGGTAAGGGTCTGAGAAAAACATTCGTATAAGAATTATACTCGTAGATATAAATTTCCCTACAAGTTCAAGTGCTTGATGGAGATTTTAACGCAAAGGAAATTTGAAGTTTTAAATCACTTTTGAAACGACATTATTTTTATGTTGAGAAAAATTACGAAGTTTTAAAGTGTGGTATAAAAGCAACAAGTTGGAAGGCTTATGAAATTTAACAGCATTTAGGTGAAGATTTTATTAATTAAAATTTCGAGAGTTGTTTACGTGTTCAATAATCGGGTGGAATAATTAATCAAAAAAGAAGGTGCCGTAAGAACAAGCTGCTTATCTATAGGCTTATCAGCTGATAGCGAGGTTCATTAAGATTGAAAACTTATTTTTACTGGTCGTATAAGTAGGTATAGGTACCTAGCAAAATTTGTTATTGTGTTTTAGCACTATTCTGAATTTCTTTTAAAAAATCTGATAAATTAAAGTACCTAAGTAGAATCTGAAAGCATCCTATAATAGTACCTACCTACTTAAAATATACTATCATACTAATAAAAATTTACTTAGGTATTACTCACAAGACTTACCTACTAAACATATTTTGACGTTTATACGTATTAATTAAAAGTAAGTAAGTAAATTATTATCTAAGCATATTATAATGGTTGATTCTTGCGACTAATCGTAAGTGGCACGAGTTGTCCTACATATAACAAATAAATCATTTCAACATAAACTTTGTTGGCATAAAATAAGTTTAATAAACAGTTATTCTAAACTGAAACACAGCTCAAACATCGATATAAATTAGTGTTTACACAACCAGTAAAGAAGTTACTTTATCCGTCATCCGTATCGCACTATACCTAATCATAATACCAAGATATTAAGATATACCTCTTCAATTTTTTCTAGAAAATAATTCGTGAACTAAATTATCAAACGCATATACGCTTACGAGTAAAAGCAAAAACTAGCAAAGGCATGTCCCGATAACATTTCCCAATAGAGTTCAAAAGGTCAGAGCTGGCGCACGTGAGAGACGATCGCATCTTGAATATAATGTACTCCAGCCGTAAACGAAGGCAAATCTACATAACTTTATGAATAAAGCAACTTTTAAACGCCCCAATGGAATCCTTATGTATTTTGTACACAAAAAGTCATTGTTTTTAATAAACGGAACCGCATTGCTCAAGTTGAACTTTTCAAAAACGATTCACTTTTCCGAAAATATACCAAACTAGCGGACGCCCGCGACTTCGTTCGCGTGGCATAAGTTTTTAATTCCCACAGAAACTCCTTAATTTTCCGGGAAAAGAAGCTTATGTCACTCTCCAGGTCCTCATCTATACCCGTGCAAAAACTCACGTTAATCCGTTGCTCTGTTGCGGCCTGAGTGAAGGACAAACTCTCTATTTAACGTCCTTGGGGATAGAAATTACAATAATTGTGAAATACGTATTTCATAATTTTAAAACGGAAGCCCAAATACCAAGTTTCATGGCTATAACTTGAGAAATGAAGGACTTTCATACAAACTTTCATCCCCTATTTCATCTCTTCAAGGGTAGAATTTTCAAAAACTGTGAAACACGTACATATTTCTTAATTTTTTACCGGTAGCTCATATACCAAGTTTCATGGATATAACTTGAGAAATTACGGACTTTCATACAAACTTTCAACCCCTATTTCACCCCCTTAGGGAGGGAATTTAGAAAAATCCTTCCTTAGTGAGCGCCTACGTCACAAAAGGAACCTACTGTCAAAATTTCAAGTTTCTAACCCCAGCGGTTTAGGCTGTGCGTTGATATATAAGTCAGTCAGTCAGGACTTTGAATTTTATATATATTATTATAGATTACACGTTTCAACATAATATAATATTAGAGCTGTAAGTCAGTTCACCCTTAACCAATATTATATAAATTTTTTATGTCCTGACTGACTGCCTTTCGTGTGGCCTTTACATAGGAGCATAACAATTTAAATATTATGTCGAAGCAAAGTTTTTTCATATATTATATCTTTTTATATCCTTATCAGCTATGCTCTTTTACACTTGTGTTTATAGCTTAAAACCCGGGTAAAACGTATCAAACTGATGTCCTGGTGACATTTCCCAATAGAGTTCAAAGGGTCAGGGCTGGCAGACGTAATCGGGACGCGGCCGACGATCGCGTCTCGAATAACAATACTTCAGTTCGGCGAGCCGGACGGAAATCTGCATAACAGTATGTAAGGTACGTCATAAAACATAAAAAGAACTGAATGATCTCCCTTGGAAATACAAAGTTATGGAAGTATAATATCGTGGAATAAAAAAATGTTTTGGTCTGAGTATAAACTTTTATTTGGTTTCAGAAATATTCGCTTTGACATTGAGGACCTGTGGTTACCTGCGTCAATCATTGTTACAGTCTCAATTGTTGTGATTGAATCTTGCTGCGTCAATGGATTTTGGCCAATAGCGAAAGTGTTAACTAATCTCTGGATTAGTCACCTCTGGGTGATTGCGATCGTATACTGTGGCTATCGTTTTTAGCCAATCGCCCCCTATTTCTCAATCTTCAACTATTGTAATTATTATGACTGAAGAATTTTGATGTTTTAACCAATGTTGTTTACTTTACAAAATTTGTCGGTTAAGGTTTAATATGCGATTGTAACATATCTTAATATATATAAATCTCGTGTCACAATGTTTGTCCTCAATGGACTTCTAAACCACTTAACCGATTATAATAAAATTCGCACACCATGTGCAGTTCGATCTAACTTGAGAGATAGCTGGATAGTTTAATATTATATAGATTAGGATTATTAGTGCTACCCGTGCGAAGCCGGGGCGGATCGCTAGTTATGTATATAGTATTCCATGCACTCATTGAAAATAAAACAAAAACTAAAAAATATACCAACATAAAACGGTTTTGTCATAACTAGTTGCCTAATCTTAATTACATCAATTTTAAAACGCGAAATTATTTGTTTCCTAACTCTAGCAGCTAATGAAGTATCTAATTGTTTTTAGTGAAAGCTAAAGTGAAATCTTACGTAAGTAAAGCGATTAAACCAAAACGCCAGATTGTTAGATTTATTTCACTAGTAAACATTGTAAAGGCGAAAACTCATTACAAATAATTTTGCTTGGCGGAGAAAAGATCCGCGCGCGCTTATTTATATGAAACTGCACAGACTACTGCTATAGAACAGAACGCATTTTACGATTTGGTAAAATGCGTTTCTATATAGTTAAGATATAAGACATTGCACAGAATTAAATCTTTAAAATAAAAGACATGTGACTAGTGTTTCAATTAAAAGAACCATAAAAGTTTGCACGTTAGTTCTCTAAATTACCCTACTAAGAAAGGATTTTGAATTTCTACAGTAATAAAAAAACAAATCCACACATAGAAACAGACAGAATCATGGGCGGTACCTAGTAAAGTTCCTTAAATTTCGTTTAATAAAATCAAATGAGCGTCCCCCCCCCCCCCATTCCAAAACATTTCTACCTGCAATTTCGACCCCTTCTTTCAAAACAATCCCATTTAATTTGCAAGTTAAAGTAAAATCAAAACTGGACTCACTTACCAACGAGGCCAATTCGTGAAAGATTTCCAAACTCTACAATTTTCAATTTGGCTTTGCCCGAACAATACTGATTTTAACGCGTGAAAAGCCGCCATGGAAAAAAAATTGAAAAGCGGTCAGCACAATCAGGCCCTCAAAAGCAGTACCTAACATAAATGAGGCCATTAATTATCCGTGATCTCACTTATTTTTTCCACCGAAATACGCGCCTTCGATGCCCATTTTACGGCACATATTTTTTATGTTTTAATTTAATTAATAATTAATTTGCGCAAATTAGGCAATTATGTACCTATACTCTCGCCCTTGTATACCTACCTATCTTAGCGTGGTTTTACTAGGATACCTGTACGGGTTCCGGTTGATTTCCTCTCCTGATGAATATATACCTGATCCCTTCTACTAAACACTTTCTTGCAGAGGATGTCGCGTCATAATTTGCCATGGATTTTCGTGACATAAGTACAGAGCTTCACGGAATTTGGTAGTTCATATAAATGGGTATAGTACCTTACGCTTCTTTTTTTTTGTTTGTACTAACTAAAGGTTTTCAAGGTTGTCAATTCACTCTTCTATTAGAGTATTTTTCTTGATCTAATCAGAAATGTTCATTATTATCATAATATATAGGAATAAGATAGCTTGTGCCCGCGGCTTTGCCCACGTTTACTACGATTTTCGTACAAATAGCAATCTCTATTCTATTTTATCCTGTATTTAATTCCCCTGTATTTTCAAAAATCCTTATTAATTTATCGAATGCCTACGTCATAATAGCTAAGACGTGTACCTAAGACAAACTTCAGCCAACCGTTCAGTGGTTTGAGCTGTGCGTTGACAAATCAGTCTTCTTTTCCTTTTATATATTTACTAGCTGATGCCCGCGACTTCGTCCGCGTGGATTGAGGTTTTTCGGTTCCCGCGGGAACTCTTTAATTTTCCGGGATAAAAAGTAGCCTATGTGCTATTCCAGACTATAATCTATCTCTGTGCCAAATTTCATCCAGATCCGTTCATCCGTTGGAGCGTGATTGAGTAACAAACATACATCCATACATCCATCCATCCAAACTTTCGCATTTATAATATTTATTTGATATATTTGATTGATTAAAAAATTATTTTATCGTTTTTGCGTACCTACTCTCACACAGTATAGAATTCGAATTGAGGTTGAACTATTGTTGGTATATACGTTGTACGTATTTTAGCTTCTGCATAGGCAATTTCATTCAACCGCATCAGTCACGATTGAAAACTCATCGTATGTGCAACAGAATGGAATGGCGAATCTAACAAATCCTCATTTTGCGAGTAGGTGCGGCCTTCAAAATACATTAAGAGTGTTCGCACACTATCTGTAAGCTATAGCATACTTAGGCGAAATTACAATTGCATTAGCATGAAATCATACTGATATTATAAATGCGAAAGTGTGTTTGTTTGTTGGTAGTCCTTCACTCACGCCGCAACGGAGCGAATTGATTTTTGGCATGGCATAGTGGAGGACCTGTAGACGTAGAGTGACATAGGCTACTTTTTAACCGACTTCAAAAAAAGGAGGAGGTTCTCAATTCGACTGTATTTTTTTTTTTTTTTTTTATGTTTGTTACCTCAGAACTTTTGACTGGGTGGACCGATTTGGATGATTCTTTTTTTATTTTAAAGCTGGTGCTTCCCGTGTGGTCCCAATTCAATTTGGTGAAGATCTGATGAATATCTCCGGAGATGGAGAACGGAACTCCTCATGGATAAGAGTAAATTGCTCGCGATCAGTGTGATAGTCTTGTAAACAGTATGTTTTAACCATGCATAGCATATCTCGTTCTGGTTACATCCTGTATTTTAAAACAGTGGGGCCACTAAAAATTGTGAAATAAAAAATTTTCAAAAAAAAAATAAAAACCGACTTCAAAAACCACAAACACTAAAAAGTAAAAAATAATTTAATTTATTATGTATACAAGAGTTAATTTAGTTCTATAATAACATTCTTTGGAGTCGGTGCCAATGTGGAGTCACGTCAACAATAATGAAGAGTAGGTAGACGGTTCATGTGGCTAATTGGTACCGACCCCAAAAAATGTTATTATAGAACTAAATTAACTCTTGTATACATAATAAATTAAATTATTTTTTACTTTTTAGTGTTTGTGGTTTTTGAAGTCGGTTTTTATTTTATTTTTTTGAAAATTTTTTTTATCCCGGAAAATTAAGGAGTTCCCTCGGGAATCAAAAAAAACTTAAACCACGCGGACGAAGTCGCGGGCCTCAGCTAGTTTCTGATAATTTGAAGGCAACGTGATTTGCAATACAAATAATAGGGTAGTATATCAATCAATTAAGATGACATTCGGCACAGAGATAGCTTGCATCCCGGAGATGGAAATTTTTATCCTGGAAAATTAGGAATTAAAGAACCAAATCCATGCGAACAAGATCACGGGCTTCATACTCTAGTTCAACATAAAAGCATTATAACACCATGCTATGGTTCAATTGCAACCTCCACCAACCATAAGCAGAGCCTTAAAAGCTTCGCTTTTTTTTTTGCAAGATTGCGCTTGACGACAATCACGCTTAATACAAAGCAATTATGAGGTCTAGGTTGAAGCGCGCCAGCGTAGAAGATGCCTATTCACTCTTGCCTTGAAGGTACTTAACTTATACGTGGCAAGGAATACATGCGCTGGAAGGGAATTCCACATCCTGGCGGTTCGAATCAGAAACGTAGAGCAGAACCGTTTCGTTCGGGCTGACTGGACGTCAACCACATAAGGATGCCAACGCAAACGGTTTCTTGCTGTTCTGTGGTAGAACGGTGAAGGGGGAACAAGGTAGAAAAGTTCCTGAGCACAAATCAAATCAAATCAAATCATCTTTATTCAAAATTGGTACCTATAAAGTACACCTTCTGAACGTCATGTTTATAAAGAGTAACAATTGATGGTGATAATTAACAACGGTATCTTAAGACTAAAGCTACGAGGGTTCCAAACGCGCCCTGGTCTGAGAAGAGCACACTCTCCAAAGTATATGCGATAAAAGACCGTCAAGCAGACGACATTGCGCCGGTGCTGTAAGCAATGCAGTTTCGCCTGCGTGAGTGATTGATCGCTTATTAATTAATTAATATTTTTATTTCTTAGACTACAGAGGTCCTTTAGTGTTAGTTACTTATCCTATGTTAGTATTATACCTAATCAAATAAATAATAAACAATAATATGTGTTAGTATGACTTTTTCTATGCTAGTTAATATAATTAATACACTTACAAACTAAAGCTGACATCCAGTGCGCTTTGAAAGCGCTGTCTATGTTTGTTCATCTACGTTCTAATTTTTTTTTAAATACCTTTTACAAAGCAACGTGTCGCTAAGCCTAACTTCAACATAAAATTAGTCTTGATATTCCATTGGGTGCATAAAGAACGTGTGGTGGAGTAAATGGCTGTAAGGATTGACGCTCGGCCGCGGCATTGTTTAGCACAACAATAGCCTCTGTGGAGTCATTAACCTGTCTCGGTGTCAGGGCTTGCGCAAACTCGACGGATTTGGACTTTTTTTATTATTATTCCACTACAAGTTAGCCCTTGACTGCGTTCTCACCTGATGGTATGACGTGATGATGCAGTCTAAGATGGTAGCGGGCTATAAGCTGTTAGGGGTACTGCAGTTACCTATGTTAAAACCCATACCGCAAATCGGTTTCTATGCAACATCGTACCGGAACGCTAAATCGTTTGGCGTTACGCCTTTGCCGGTAGGGTAACTAGCCACGGCCGAAGCCTTCCATTCCAGACCAGAGAAAACTCAGAAATTATAAATTCCCAAATTGACCCTGCCGTGAACTGACCTCCCACTATAAGACCGTAGATTCGTAGTGAAGGCACAGAATACCTACACAATTGGGTATTTGACAACTATTCAAATATATTATTTTTTAGTGATTATTAAATAGAGGATCTCCCAAAAGTCGTAATATCCTCGTCCCCTGTTAGTTTTATGTTGAATAACTATTTTAAACTATCGATTAAAGTAAAAAAGTGCGTCGAACTTTGATGACGTCTCTATGCAATATTTCATACAAAACCCCATACTAAGCGCGCGTTTTGACGTTTGAAAAAAGTTGCTGATTTGACTAGTTGTCAAAAACCGAATTATTAGGGTGATAGTTCGTATTGTTTACTTGCTTCTCCTAAACGTGTAGCAGCGAGTGGCATTGCACTATTCAGATTTATCTTGTTTTAGCGAATAGCACAATAGGCTTGTTTGCACTTGTTGTTTGTTTGTTTGAGCTAGGAGCGAACAACCTTAGAACGACGCGTCTCAATTTGCAACCGCTTGAGCTAATGACGACATATTTACGTCGAGTTAACTTTGGAATTACTTCAAAGTGACGACTTGACAGCTATAAGTACCTAACAAACAAAATGTCTTTGATGTGACCACTCCACAGACTTACTAAATATACTAGCCTTACTTACATAATAAAAGTTTATGGACCACACGCAATCTCGGCACTGAAATAATGCAACTGATAGGTACTAAATAACATCTCCTTTATCTATCTATATATTTATAATAAAACTGTAACAGGTCCAATTCTGTACATTGAAGATATTTTGAAATTTTTTTTTGGAGGGCACTCATTATTCGATACTGAAGCCAAATCTGTAATTTTTTTCATTTTTGTCTGTCTGTCTGTCTGTCTGTCTGTCTGTCTGTCTGTCTGTCTGTCTGTATCTTGGCCGCGCATCACGCCGAAACTACTGAATGAATTCAAACGAAACTTGGCACGATTTGAGCCCATACTACGAGGTAGGACATGGGATACTTTTTATCCCGAAATTCTACCCCTGAAGGGGTGAAATAGGGGTTGAAAGTTTGTATGAAAGTCCTTAATTTCTCAAGTTATAGCCATGAAACTTGATATATGAGCTGCGGGTAGAAAATGAAAACATATGTGTCTCACAGTATTTCAAAATTCCACCCCCGAAGGGGTGAAATAGGGGTATAATATAAAAATGAATCCCTATTTCCCTTGGTCACGGCATCACGCGTGAACGGCTGGACCAATTTCGCTAATTCTTTTTTTGTTAGGTTTGTCTGGACGCCAGGATGGTTTATATTCACAATTGGACCCGGTAGGGGGCGCTGCAATCGGGTTCGAGGTTCAGAGCGGGACACGGCTGGACCAATTTCGCTAATTCTTTTTTTGTTGGGTTTGTCTGGACCCCGGGATGGTTTATATTCACAATTGGACCCGGTAGGGGGCGCTGCAATCGGGTTCGAGGGTCCCGCCAAACCACGCGGACGAAGTCGCAGGCATCAGCTAGTGTAGAATATTTTTCAGAAAAATACCTATTTCTGACTTAGTGCAGAGTTTCTATATATCTATTAAGTTGTGCACTTTGTAGTGTTAAGATAATACTAAAACTTGAAAAAGTTAGTTTTAGAATCGTTATTATAATAATTAATGGGCGGAAAATACTTACTTACTAGGTACGCGATTTTACCCGCGTGATAGACTGTTAATCCTGTGGGAACTTTTCCGGGATAAAAACTACTAAGTTCCATTAAAATCGGTCGAACAGATAGTCAATATTAACGTAACAGACCAGCAGATACCTAGACACCCTTTTGAATTTATAATATTATCCTTATGGCTCTATGCGTACTGCATCCGATCCGAACTCACTCCGAATCCGAGAATTCATAATCAAATGTGCTCTAGTACTATTTGTATGAAGTAGTATGAAGGGTTGCGCACTATTTTTTTCCGAATACGAGAACATCTCCAATTCGGAGCGCTGTTCACGGACCGAATTAATAACCTACTTGTATGAACGCTTGCGAATTGCGTCTGGTACGCAATGTGAAATTGACATCAGGATCCGATCCGAGTTTTCTATATCTGACTTATTACGGATTTGGATCGGATGCAGTTCATACTTAAAAGCCCTAATGATACTGACAGCAAAACCTTGCTTACAAGGCAAGATTATTCTGACCGTATTATGTAAATGAAGTAAGACAGAAGAGTATAGGTACTTAGTCTATCGCATCTCCTTGTAACAAATCGGAAGCGTGCATTGTGCAGCGCAACAATAACCGCGCCGAGTCATCAACCTGCGTTGGTGTCAACGAGTAATTTTCAAACGATGTTTCTTGCAAACTTACAGCGCGCACTTTAATCAACGTCACAGAAGTTTAGACGCAAGGCTATGCGAACGATGTCTTAACACCAAGTGTCTGTATTAGAAAACTTGGATGATTTTCCTATAAGTTTATTAAAAGCAAAGTCAAAAGATCTTTATTAAAATTTGAAACAATGTACTTACACATTTTGAACGTCAAACCTACTAATAACATGCAAAATTAGTTTGTATGTTTGTTGGTTTGTTCTTCAATCACGCCGTGACAGCCGCATTTTGCATGGATATAGTTGAGGAACTGGCGAGTGACATAAGCTAATTTTAATCCCGGAACATTAAGGAGTTCTCGTGGGAGTTAAAAAACTTATTCCACGCGGACGAAGTCGCGGGCATCAACTAGTAGAATATAAGATGTGATGTTTAAGTTTCAATTAATTAATTTGACTAACTTAACTTTCAAGTTAAAGCTTAAACAAGCTTAAACTATAAATAATTTTTACCCAAACAAATCCAGCGAGTCATCTTACTTTACACGGAACTAATAAAATGTTTACAAATATGGAGGAGTGTATAAAGGTAATTATTGGAACACCTAATATTATAAACAGTACGTTCCTATCTTCAAACACTTCAGTAGATCTTGTAACTTGTAACTAAGCAAGAAGTTTCTTCGAAAGAGCATAATAACAATTAGTAAGAAGCATTGGAAGTATAAAACCCAGTATTTTAAATGCATCAATTGAGAAAATTTTATAAATATCAGAAGGTACAAATTAAATCGTCTTAGGTTCACAATTCACACTCTTTGCAGGTCTTAGGTAACTGTAGATCAGTTATACGTTATAACTGAGGTTTACTATACTTTCCAACACAACAAAGTAGGTAAACACGTTATTAGAAATTTTCCAAACGACTTCTTAAACGGGATTCTGAAAATATTATAATCGAAGGAAAAACTACTAAAAAAAGAAAACTTCAATTCTAGGCCTGAGTGTAACTTTTCAACGTGGTATCGACTTTACGGTAGAAACATAACATAATAACCCATTTATTTCATAAGATTACGTCGTAATTTGACAAATGTGGTAGATTAGCGTAACTCCGGGGTCACGCTTGTTAACTTGTAATGTATACTAGGGCTGAGAACCTTGTTTATAAGTTTTCAAGGTATGAAACGTAGCAATAGAGTTGACGTTGAGGTCAAATTTTATCCATATTAAATTAATTATAATGGGTCCATATAGTTCAAAATGTTAGGCCGGCCCAACAGAACACATTTTACTAGCAATCTTTGCCGAGAGATTACAGAGAGAAACTGCGATATATCTATACAACATTTTTTAAAGATAGCTAAATGAGTAAACGTATGGCGATCTCGCACTGGGAATCGCAGCAGTCCGGTGGACGGACGATATCAAACGAGTCGCAGGGAGTCGCTGAATCTAGGCGGCACAAGACAGTGGCATGTGGAAACCCTTGCATAAGAGACCTATGTCCAGCTGTGGACGTCTATCAGTAGACAACGATGGAAGTAACACGTAGGGCTCTGAGCCCATGATACTTATTATTTATTTTATATATTTTAAGTAAATAATCTCCAGACCAGTAATGCAATTGTGAAAGAAAATTGTAAACAGTTACAGTTACGTTTGTCGAACGGAATCATTCGAAATGTTTAAGGAGTTTATCTTTCCGATATGCAAGGATCTAGCAGCTACTTAAACAAATCGATTAACTATTACGTTGCTCTCAAATGATTTTTTTTACACAATTCTGTTTCTGATTTACGTTATCAATCAGTACTACGTGGTGATGTCAAATCAAGGCCGGCCATATTTATGTAAGCCACTTATAAACTTATATTAAAAGGTCCTATTCCTTGTTCTATTTGTATTTATCTACACTAAATAAGTCTCTATAGTAACTTCCAGAGACAATTCAGTAGCGCAAAGGAGTGTCTGAAACAGGTTGCAAGTCTCGAGCACTGCCACGTGACTGTTTGACGTAAAACTTAAATATAGACCTACCGTAGCCATAGACTTATAATATTTATTTACTTACCTGCCGATCCTGTATCAAGTTATCCCCTGTTTACTTGGAATTCGTTTTTAAAACAAATCCTTACAACACAAGACAATAAAATAATATAGAAGCAATACTAATGTATACCTACTTCAGTACTCGTACTTAATAGGTACTTAGTATGACTAAGTGTTGTTATTACAATAATCATTTAGGTACTACTAAACACTTATTATGTTACTTCTACCAACTTTTCAAACAGAGGGATATCTAGGTAACTATTGTAGGTAGGTAGGTATACTTAATAAGCTAGTTGTCAAAAGTATCTAGCAGGCTTAGCATGCGCACAACGAGATACTTACAGTATTATAACTTGCATAAATACTACTTTTATCTCTACTTTTGTCGTAACGAGACAAGTAACCATGTTAGCTTCGGTAGACAAATACAGATAACGGGTAGACATATTTTACTCGTTGTGCGCATGCTAGCCTATTGGTCATGATAGCCAGCACGCTCAACTACTGGCAGGTAGGGGGGACATAGCCCCGCGTTTGATGACGTCTGTCCACCTCTCTATCCATCTGTCTTACTCACAGGGTCTTACTCCAGGAACCAGCGTTGCGCTTCCCGGTTCGAGGTCGCTATTCCAATACATTGGGATCACAGGCCACAACCTATAGACATCCTTATTGCTCTCTCGCTACCGCTCCCGCTGAAGGAATCTAAGCTTCCTTTTCAGTCTAATTTAGCGACCATATCTTGGATCCGATTGTAATAACTGGCAATAAAATACCTACTTTATCCTAACTTATATTACATAAAAATGCAAGTGTGTCTGCCTGTTACGCTTTCACGGCCCAGATTTTTACCCGGTTTTGATGAAATTTGGTTAATGGTATAAATGGTACTTATTATCCCGGAAAATTAAGAAGTTCCATCGGGAACTAAGAAAACCCCACGCGGAAAAAGTCGCGGGCATCATCTAGTATCCCATATGTATATTATAATCGAAAATACATAGTCGAGGAGCTTTACAACTTTTCAATTTCACCTCAATACCCGCTACGCCGATAACACAGACAGTTCCACGAGCGTATCGATAAGCGTTACTAAATCCTATGATCCATTGAGCCAGTAAACTACGAGATCCTTTTAAGTTTATCCATCTTAGTTATCTATCTTTAATAAATACACGTTTACCTGTTTTCCGATGTACAAGTTCTATCCACTGCTCACTATATATTACTAGCTGATGCCCGCGACTTCGTCCGCGTGGATCGAGGTTTTTCGTTTCCCGCGGGAACTCCTTAATTTTCCAGGATAAAAAGTAGCCTATGTGTTACCTATTCCAGACTATAACCTATCTCTGTGCCAACTTTCATCCAGATCCGTTCAGCCGTTGGGGCGTGATTGAGTAACAAACATCCATCCAAACTATCGCATTTATAATATTTAATTATTTGATTATAATTATTTTTTAATTTAATCAATCGTATATTCTATTACCACTACAACATCTTCATCGTCATCATCATTACAACCCATCGCCGGCTTACTCCACGAGTCTCCTCTCAAGCCCCCGTTTGTGTAACAAAATAGTAATCGTAATCGTTTTTCAAACGTATAATTCGACCTGTTTGAGTAGTTCACAGATGCCTACACGTCAAAAAGCATGTATGAACTCCTTAAACAGTTCGAGTTATACGTTTGAAACTGTCAAATGATTACGATTTGCTTAGACAATTGGGCCTCAGATTAAGGAGGTTTGCCTAATTTACCACTCTGGCCAAGCGCTGATTGACAGCCTTCACACACCTTTGGGAACGTTATGAAAACTTTCGGGCATGCAATTTTCCTCACGATGTTTTCCTTCAACGTTTGATGTGGTTGAAAGTGCGTGCCCAGGGATCATTCTATTACTACAGAGTAGTTATTATTTACTAGTGGGTCCGGCAGACGTTGTCCTGCCCTGAACCTAGAACCCGATTGCACAGCCCACTACCAGGCCCCATTGTAAATATTAACCATCTCGGGACCCACTCAAACACACTCGGGACCAACAAAAAAATCCATCAGAATCGTTCCAGCCGTACTAAAGTGATACGAGAACATATTATTATCTAACTACTTATTTATCGGCAGTTGATTTTTATTTATATAGATTGAAAATCCATATAAATTGTAAAAGAATAAAACATTTAATGCTTCAATTCGCTATTTCCAGGTTTAACTAATTTACGTCGTAAAAAATAAAAACGTTAGTGCATTTTAATAACTTTAATGCTTTCCTAAGAAAAGATTGCAATCTTGTTGCGTTAACTATGAATTTTTTTATACTAGATGATGCCTGCGACTTCGTCCGCGTGTATTAAGTTTTTCCGATTCCCGGGGAACTCCTAAATTTTCCAGGATGAAAAGTAGCCAATCTATCCCAAGGAAGGTATCTCCTTCACTGGGATATAACCTACCTCTATAGCAAATTGCATCAATTCAATCGGTTGAAAACAGTGGCCGTTAAACCGTAACAGACATACAGATAGACACACTTTCGGATTTATAATATTATAATATGGATTTTAAATACTCTTTCTATAGGCAGACAGACGGGCACTTTCTAAGGTGAATCCATAAGAGTTCCATTTTTATTTCTGCAGAGTGAAAAACACCATAATAATCTTAATGGTAATGATAATCAAATATATAAAAAATATTATAAATGCGAAAGTTCGGATGGATGTATGGATGTTTGTTACTCAATCACGCTCGAACGGCTGTACGGATCTGGATGAAATTTGGCACAGAGATAGATTATAGTCTGGAATAACACATAGGCTACTTTTTATCCCGGAAAACTAAGGAGTTCCCGCGGGAACCAAAAAACCTTAATCCACACGGACGAAGTCGCGGGCATCAGCTAGTAATCTATATGGTAGGGGGCACAAGTGGCGTATGGTACATATATTAAGTACCCCTACTCGGTTTTTAAATGGTATCGTACCGAAATGCTAATTCGCTTGGCGGCACGTTTTTGCCGGTATGGTGGTAACTAGCCACGGCCGAAGCATCCCACCAGACCAGACCAAAAATAAACATCAGAACCTCCTCTTTTTCTTGAGGTTGGATAAAAAATTTTATGATTTCAAACATGCCGAACAAACGGTATAATTTTACGACCCTGCGAAACACGTAAAGAATCTTACATTGCCGCAAACTTACGATTCGATATACGGCCTATTCTATATTAACTACTATTACTTTGAGTCGTAAATTATATTTTTTATACGCAATATAAAAATACAATTATTATAAAACGTAATTAATTTAAAATTCAATTATTATAAAACGTAATCCTTACATTCATACTAATATTATAAATGTGAAAGTGTGTCTGTCTATTTAGGTATCTGTCTGTCTGCGCTATCTTTTTAACCGTGTTTGACATTGGTACGGAGATAGGTAAAGGTTGCAGCCCGGGAAAGGACATTGCTACTTTTATCCTGAAAAATGGATGAAAAAAGTCTGCGTATCTCAGTATTGGGTCTGAAATATACATGTAAGATCATAGTGCCACACATACTAATTGTACAACAGGTCAGAATGTCTTCCGGCGGTGATGCGTCGCCTAGGCGTTGCAAACACCAGCTAGAATAGGTACATAAAAGACCATAATTTAGCACGCAAAATTCTGCGGCCCGTTTTGCCGCTAGATTTGTGAATAGCACGTGCCTAGCACGATGAAGACATATCTGTCACATTTCCTTCTAATGAAATCCAAGTTATAAAAATATGTAGTTTCAATTTATTTTAAAAATATCTTATTAAAAAATGATTCGTATCTGGAGCGACCGGTTGCAGGGTGATAGACGCTGACAGCCACATTACGAAAATAATCTTCGCTTCAATTTTGTGTTTTGACTGTATATTGTAAGTTTTAATCTCTTTTTAATGGATTCCAGGAAACTCCGTAAACATTTCAATGTTTATTTCAATTTTCAATCTTTCTACAATAAAATTTATATTCCAGAATTTTCTAGGGCATCCAGTTCCACAGTTTTTTATTACTGTAGCTAAGAATACGTTTTCATGAAAATGCTAGGTACTCTGGATCAAGCGGTAAATACTTTTTGAGATAATTTATGTGCACGTTCAAGAATAAAATTCATTAGAGAGACAGTATTTTTGTTACCGACCGACCGACCGACCGACCATAATAATTATGACAGTGATTATGTACCTACTCAGTACTCTCCTGCAGAACGCCATGACCCCTTGTACTAAAAATGCTTCTATAAGGTACTAAAATTCTACATCAATGTATACCTCATGTGAATATGAAAGCTCGGGTAAACCTCACGCTTTTTGCAAGATTCGTGGGCTTTGCAGCAAGATGTGATATCATTTTAGGAAATAGTTATTTGTGTTATATTATGGGGCCAAAGAAAATTTTTGTTCCCCGAGGGCGCTATTTTGAATTCAGAGCGAAGTGAAGGATTTTAAAGTAGAATCCTGAGCGTAGCGAGGAATTCAATATACGCCGCCCGAGAACAAAAAATTTGGCCCCGAGTGACACACACTATTTTTCATCATTACGTATGAGAAGCTAGGAGTATCAACCTACTATGTATGGACATTACCTATACGTTTAAGCACCAATCAGAAGCACGAACGCGGACCAACCAGAAGAAACTCCTATCAACCTTCTATGTATAGACATTATTTAGACGTATATTTAAAGTTTAAATAAAACACAAATAAATTATTATTTCCTCTTTGAACTAGCCGCCATAATTCCGTTCGAAATTCAAAAAATGTAAAGACGTATATCCGATCAACAAATTTATCACGTGACTTATCGAAGACAACAGCCACTCAAGCACGAACGCGGACCAATCAGAAGAGAGAAATGAAAAGTCCTATGGGCCTAAAAATTACATTTTGCTCCCGCTATCCTCTGAAGCCAATATTCGTTTTTCGAGTAGGTATGATGAAATAGTAGATTGTATTATAAGGGAGCAAAATAATATTTTTACGGCGAGGGCGCTTTTTTGAATCCAGAACGAAGTGAGGGATTCTAGAGTAGAATCCTGAGCGTAGCGAGGGATTCTTTAGTAGAATCCTGAACGTAGCGAGGGATTCAAAGTACGTCGCCCGAGCCAAAAATATATTTGCGCCCGAATGATACACTCTACTTTTCATCACCCTGTATGAGAAAATTTGGTTCCCGCGGGAACTCTTTAATTTCCCGGGATAAAAAGCATATGTGCTATTTCCAGACTATAATATTTTTTTTTTTTTTTTAAATCTATATCTGTGCCAAATTTTATCCAGATCCGTTCAGCCGTTCGGGCGTAATTGAGTAACACACATCCATACCACCATACATCCACACATCCATCCAAACTTTCGCCTTTATAATAATATTTATTTACTTATAATTTTTTTTTTTTTTTTTTTTTTTTTTTAAATATATATATCCATATAGCCCTTTCGTTAGTTAAAATTCAGAAATTATAAATTCCTAAATTGACCCCGCCGGGGATCGAACCCTGGACCTCCGCACGTTAAGACAGCAGCGCTCAACACTGCGCCACGGAGGTCGTCAATTTGCGTTGGCGCTGAACACTAAGATGTTCCAAATTCAATAAGTGCGCGGAAAAG
Source organism: Erebia ligea (assembly GCA_917051295.2). Taxonomy (NCBI): domain Eukaryota; kingdom Metazoa; phylum Arthropoda; class Insecta; order Lepidoptera; family Nymphalidae; genus Erebia; species Erebia ligea. The sequence goes on along the minus strand of OU785223.1, from coordinate 13,937,061 downwards.
ATAATTGCGGCGCACTTACGAGCATAAAGAGGATTAAAAACTCATTACTGCCCGCTAAAAGTTCCTTATAGAAAACACCACCTTTGGGCGCACATAAAGGCGAACCAAGTCGTCCTTTTCGAATGCATGGGATGAAAATAATATTGCAAGATCAAAAGAAAGGCGTACAAACTACGACAGTTAACTTATGTCCATATTGCGAGCTGCGACTCAGTCGCTTATGGATCATGGTCACAAGTCTCACAACGAGATTCTGGTTATTTAAAAAAAATTTACACGTGTGAAAAAGTAGAGTACTTAATTATTTCTGTGTATTTCGGATTCTTGAACAACTTTTTGACGACCTCCCTGACGCAGTGTTGAGCGCTGTTGTCTTAACATACGGAGGTCCCGGGTTCGATCCCCGGCAGTATCAATTTGGGAATTTATAATTTCTGAATTTTCCCTGGTCTGGCCTAGTGGGAGAAGAGATTTAGCGTTCCGGTACGATGCCGTGTAGAAACCGATTAGGGGTATGGGTTTAATATAACTGCCATGCCCCTAACAGGTTAGCCCGCTACCACCTAAGACTGCATCATCACTAACCATCAGGTGAGATCGCAGTCAAGGGCTAACTAGTAGTGAATAAAAAAAACAACGTTAGCGCGACCTCAAAGAGGCCTATGTCCAAATGTTGATAATGAAAACTCGATACTTTGCGGTGGTCCAACAACATTTCAGCCGCGCAACAATGCGATCAGTATCACGTGACCAGGCGACCGGCGCCGGAAGCCGTCACGTGGGCTGCCACATCCGACGTTATCCCAATACATTGAATTACATGGCTACTATTGAACTGTTTTAATGAATTTCGTTGATGCCGCCTAAAATACATACTTCCATACTAATATTATAAATGCGAAAGTGGGTCTGTCTGTCTGCTACGCTTTCACGGTCCATCTTTTCAACCGAATTTGATGTTATTTAGTACAGAGATAGGTTGCATCCCGGGGAAGGACATAGGCTTTTTATCCCGTAAAATTAAGGAGTTCCCGCGTGAAACAAAAAATAAACATCCGCACGGACGAAGTCGCGGGCATCGTCGAGTAAAATGTCTGAGTAGTAAATCCTACTGATGTTATAAATGTGAGAGTTTAGATATTTGTCTGGTGGGAGGCTTCGGCCGTGGCTAGTTACCACCCTACCAGCAAAGACGTACCGCCAAGCGATATAGCGTGTAGAAACTAATTAGGGGTATGGGTTTAATATACCTAACTGCTGTACCCAGGTCAGGCCGCTACTATGTTAGATTGCATCATCACTTACCATCAAGTGAGAGCGCTAAGTAACTTGTAGCAGAATTAAATTAAATATTATGTTTGTCAGTGGGTTTAATGTTTGTAAGATTTTTTTGCCTAGATGTTTGTTGCTCCTTCACGCCACAGCGACTGAACCGATTTTAATCAAATTTGGAATGGAGATAGCTTATACCCTGAATTACATTTTATACAAGAAAATTAAGCAGTTCCCGCGGGAATGAAAAAACATTAACTAAGGCGGATGAAATCATCACCATTCACCGCCATCTAAATCATCATCATTTTAACGAAGAAATAGAAATGGAAAATAAACAGTAAAAACCCTGTTTATTTATTTTACAACGATTACGTATACTACAATTTTATAACTTTCTCTTCAACAGTTCATAAAAATTTCGAATCTTGTTTAATGATCTTGTAAATTAACTGCAGAAACATCGTTATAAATTTCCATGAAGTTTCAATATTTAATTAAGTGCTGACTGCGTCTTGGTAAAGTTAACTTTTTACTTTAAAATTTCGTACTAATGACTGTTTATAAACGGTTTCCTTGCAAAGTATGCATCATTTATATTCAATCTTCAAATTTAATGTACCAAAATCAGGACGTCGAAAGAAAAATTATGCAATTGGCCCATCACAAGCTTTCCGCAAAATTCAAATTGCGATTTCGGGAAATATCGTCGGCTTGTTGCCTTATAACAAAATCCTTTGATGGGTTTAAGTCAAATTATTCAAATTTTCCCCCACAGATTGCCGACACCGATACTTAAAGAAAGTTCAAAGACCAAGAATATAGGAATTTATTAAGATTGAAGATTATTTATTTCAATATCTTATTCTATTATCTTGGGACAAAATCGTTCCTGAATAAATCTCATGCTGAATACGAGTTATTTTAAGGGGAACATTTACCTAGCAGTTATTTTTTGTCTGAATTGAAATAGAAGAAATAGTAGTCGTATAAAATTGCGTCCAGCGTAGAAACGATATCGATAATCCACTTATCCGATACAATGTCTTTTACGCTCCTTTAAGTACGCTATTATTTTTTCGAGTTAAGGAAAACGACATTTATCTCGACGGTGAGTCTAAAATCGAATTCTAGATTGATATCAAGTATACTTTTATGATCTAAAAGCTTTTTTAAATAACTTCCTCTATACTTTCACCATTATTAATTGCTACTGAAAAATTACTAGTTATCTACAGATATAACTAATACCTCCCGCAATGGAAAGCGTAGCGTTGGCGGAATCCCCACTAGGTGGACAGACGACATCAAACGAGTCGTAGGAGGCCGCTGGATCCAGGATGCGCAAGACCGGGGCTATGGGCTTTCATTTCATTTCATTTCATTTATGGAAGTCCCTACAAGAGGCCTATGTCCACTACGACTCAGAATAAGAAGAGTATTGTTATTTGCCAAAACGCACGTCCATGTCGGTAGTTTTTTTTGCTAGCAGGGCTCTGCTCTCAAATGAATCGCTAGCTTTCCTATTTTCTCTCTTACATTTATATAAAAATAATAGGCCAGTATTTAAAACTCATAACAAAAGACGAGGAAAGCATCAGAATAAGGTCACTCATTACTCGCACAATATCGCAAGTATATTGCTGACTGCGTTGCTGCATCAAATACAATGTGGCGACTCAATCCGCCATTGCACCGTATGCATGTGAGAAAGGTACAAAAAAATTTAATTAACGTTCTCCTACTGGCTAATGCTATATATACTGTAAATAATATAAATAAGTTGTCGTTATGACGGAAAACAAATAAAAATATCAGTCACGATTACACATCAATAATAATAATTAATTAATATTTGCTAAAATCGATAATGTACCTATCAGATCGTCGAGCGGTCGTACGACATCAGCATGTCGTTGATCCAGTTTTGATTAGTTATGTTATAGGAGGATAATTATCAACTTCTACATTAACGATCCGTTACACCTATATCGCATTTCGCACCGATATACCTATTTCCAATTGATCATGAAACGATCAGGAGATCATGCACAATCCGCTGTTGCGGTAAAGCTGGTTTCGTTTTGTATGGCAATCGCGTCGGTCTATGTTGCGTGGCGTCATACAAATGCACTGGTGAAGGCACTACAATAAGGCAGTTGTCGCACATTAAAGCGATAATAATCATATTTTAATCCTGAAAGCAATCAGTGCATTTGCAGTGTTGCACGTTTATGTCTGACTTAGAATCACTGCAAATAGCAAATACTTTTAATAAATTATTTTATCACTGTAATTTAACTACTATGCATGAATTATTAAAGTCAAAGTTAGCGTTTATTTGCTTTGTGCAGGGGTGTCAACTAGCTACACATAGGTATTAGGTAACCCTACAGTTGGGGTAAGAAGAAAAGCCAACTCAATCTTCGTGTATTTATATAAGAGCTAGAGACTTATCGTCTGTGGATGCACAAATCCGGGCAAAGAGTAATTTGAAAAGTTTGTCGACTTCGTTTAAAGCGAGGATAAAAGAATCAAGTATACCGGTACTAACTGATGCATAGACCTTCTTTCTACCTAGTTTTTTATTTAATTCACTGACCTTTTTTAAAACTTATAGCGCTGATTTTAGCTTTAGTTCATAATATGCTTAGGGTTCGGTTTCCGGCAATAATCTTCAATTTCTGTCAACGCATTGCTATCGCGAAAATTAAGTACTTACCTACTACCTATACTTACATCTCCAAGCTGGGTACTATTGTTGCAAAATAAATAATACGTTAACATAATAGTAGTGTTACCCGTTGATAAGACATAGATATCTCGTTGGCGAAGACATATTGTATGTTGTAGGTAGATACTTACTGTACGTCGCCAGGCCAGCTTTGGGCCAGGACTTGGCAGTCGTGTCGATACATATAATTTGGGTCCAAGCCACCCACAAGTTATCGGTTTGTCATAATTTCATACATGTGCGTAGGTATCTATATTTGTTGCCAGGACGCTTTGACGATACTCCATGCCAAAAGTTTGATAGCGAATTTAGAACTCGTGATCATGATTTGTGTATATTTAGAAAGCAGACCAAGACCGAAGTACAGTAAGACCGTCAACTAGCCGACTAAAATTTCTCGCGGGTTTGTCATCGACAATGCCTTGCCAGAGCCGCGAAAAAGATGTTGTGCTAGGGTGGCTGGTACCAGCTAAATACTTAAAGGTCGGAACTCACTCGTGGTAAATTAACTGGAGGTCGTCAATTAGCAGCCTCAAATGATCTTACAATAATTATTTGCCGCAAGCATACTTATCAAAGAGTTTAGAAAGGCCTATGTTCAGCGGCGGACGTCCGCAGGCTGAAAGTCCGAAGGATGATGATAAATATAAACATCCATCGTACCGTACCGTAATAGGAAGGTGAACACTGTATGAATCGAAACAGCTCTTTAGAAACTAACTGACTAAAATATAAACGTACATCTCAAACCACTATGTACTATTACTTATTCTGTGCCACTACCACCACTGCGTTCTGAAACTTTTTACATGTTGGCTCTCTCTTTGATGCAGACTCCTCCACTAAGGAAGGATTTTAAGGCGTAAAAACTAATGAGGCGCGGGAACTAACTAGTTTCTGTATTATAAACGACAAGAAGATAGGACTCTTACATAAAAGCTTAAAAATAGCCATTTTAATATTCTCCCACCGTACTCGTACAACAGGAAGTAAGAAGGGCGTGGGAACGCACGAGTATTATGCACTATTGGCGGATGGTATAAAAGACTGCAGACAATACTCGTCGCTCTAGAAAACCACGTGCTGCGGGATGTTCACGGCACATTCACACGTCAATCTCACGAAGCAATAAATAATGTGACAAGTGCTAATATGATGTAGGTACTTACCTAATCGTTATTATGTTTATCGATAGTACAAAGTAAATTACGCATTATTATTAAGGCACGGTTTAATTTATCATTTAAGTTCCATAAATATTTATCGTTACTATTTCCAAAAACTTGTATTTTAGAATATAAGGGAAAAAGTAGGTAACTAAAGTACTCAAATCCATATTAATGTATTATGTAAATGCTAAAATGTAGGCAGGTATCTGTGTGTCTGTAACCATTTCACGTTCCACCGATTTTAACGTGGTACTGAGATTTTTTATCACGGAAAAGGGGATCAATCAATTTGAAGGAACTTGATTTTAAATTTAAAAAAAAATATGTTGAAAGCAATATTGTTAGCTTCTTTTACTGGGAAAAGGGGAATGAAGCACAATAATATATTGTCAATCACCGTTCTGTAGCCACATAATTATATACCTACTCTCCTACTGATTTCAATGCTACTGAATTGAATTGAATTGAATTGAAAACATAAACAATGTTTATAAACCCATTTTGTCAAAGATTCTCAGTAGTTTAATCTTGTTCGTTACAGCTTTCTTCTCTTTCGAGATGAAAGTAGTTTTACGTCATTAATACTTTATAGGCCGTGCTATGCAATGCTACAGTTCATTTACTTGCATTTCCTTTATGTTGGCTATCTTCTCTTTATCATAAGGCGCATTTGTTTAAACCAGCAAATAAATAACTAAATCAATACATTGATTTATTAAATAGCTTAATTACTTAAGTAATCTAAATAAACAATCTCTACAGTTAAAAAACATTTGTAAATAAATAACACTAGAGGTTTTAATCCTGCAAACTTAAGAGCAACACTCATCAACAGAGTGGAGGGGTACTGAGCCGCGGCATCATTCTGACAATTCAAACTGAGTAAGCCTTATTTAGCCTTATTAAGCCGCCGCCACCATGACAGTTCAAGTCCAGGACCAACAAACGAATCCGATTCCCATACGAAGAGGGGTAAGACAGGGGGATGTTATATCCCCGAAACTTTTCACTTGCGCCCTGGAAGACGCATTTAAGGTTTTGGACTGGAAAAGTCGAGGTATTAATGTTAATGGTGAATACATCTCACACTTGCGTTTTGCAGACGACATAGTGATACTGGCGGAATCGCTGCAGGACCTTGAAGAAATGCTGGCCGAGCTTAACTGTTCTTCCAGACGAGTGGGTCTTCAGATGAACATAGACAAAACAAAGGTCATGTTTAACGAACACGTTATCTCAAGACCTATTAACGTCGGAAATGTCAGCATCGAAGTTGTTCAGGAATACAACTACCTTGGCCAGATTATACAACTTGGTAGGAACAACTTCGACAAGGAGGCTGACAGAAGAATTCAGTTGGGCTGGGCAGCATTTTCAAAACTACGTCAAGTCTTTGATTCATCGATACCGCAAAGCCTAAAGACCAAGGTCTTCAACGAGTGTGTCCTGCCGGTAATGACGTATGGGGCGGAAACGTGGACACTGACGATGGGCCTCGTTCACAAATTAAAAGTCGCTCAGCGTGCTATGGAGCGGGCTATGTTGGGAATCTCTCTCAGGGATAAAATCCGGAACGAGGAAATTCGTAAAAGAACGAAAGTGACCGACATAGCTCTGAGGATTAGCAGGCTGAAGTGGCAGTGGGCGGGTCATATCTGTCGCAGAACCGATGGCCGTTGGGGCAGACGTGTTCTGGAGTGGAGACCGCGTACCGGCAAGCGCAGTGTAATACGACCTCCAGCTCGCTGGTCCGATGACCTAAAAAAGGTGGCGGGAAGCGGGTGGATGAGGAAGGCAGAGGACCGTGTTTGGTGGCGCGCTCTCGAAAAGGCCTATGTCCAGCAGTGGATGCATACAGGCTGATGGATGGACGGAAGCCTTATTTACCTAAGCACAACTGCAACGGCAACACGCGATACGTCCAGGCGCGCCCAAATACGCCTCTGCGCCTCTTTCGTGTTATTTCTTTCAGTAGCCATATGCTCATCCCGTATCAAGTTATTATTAAAACGACATAACTAAGCTCTACAGTACTCCGTTTGTATGCGCATACCCTAGGGGCCAGTTGTACTTACCAACCTAAATCAACAGCAGGGTTACCGCTCAAAATAAACTTTAATAAAATATAAGAAACGTAGTTGAATAAATGTCAGTATTATTAGTACCCCCCTAGTGAAATTCAAGTTTGTGTGAATAGTTAACAAACACTGAATCTTATCACTGCCTCGTTGGTCTAGTGGTTGGCATGTTCGACTGCGGCCGACGAGCTCCGGGTTCGAGTCCCGGATCTGGCCATAATTGAGTACTTATTGGGTTTTTCTGACTACAAATTCTCAGTACTAGCCCGGAGTTAGGAAGTTGGCGGTGTTTCACCCCCGTGCCTCGGAGAGCACGTTAAGCCGTCGGTCCCGGTTATTATCACTAACATGATAATAGTCGTTAAAGCTCGCCAACCCGCATTGGAGCAGCGTGGTGGGTCTAAGTTCTAATTCCCTCTCTCACGTCTCACAGCAGTGGGACGTTAATGGGCTGTAGTGGGAATCTTATTATGCTGTATTCTACACGGACGAAGTCGCGGGCATTATCTAGTAAGATATTTTACTAGGACTAGGTGCGAGAATAATTAAAGTGTAAACAAAACCGCTTCAAGTCTTTGTAATCAAGAAGCACGGCGACAACTTATTTAATTTACATAAACTGTTTACCGTAGACGCGGAATCTTGTAGGAAACGTTTAAATATTCATCCAAGTTTTATTAATAATAAAAATTCTTTCCAAAAAACCGACTTCCAAAGCCACACTGTAAAGTAATAGTTATTTGTGTTACATGGGGCCAAAGAAAATTTTTGTTCCCCGAGGGCGCTATTTTGAATTCAGAGCGAAGTGAAGGATTCTATGTTAGAATCCCGAGCGTAGCGAGGGGTTCTAAAGTAGAATCCTGAGCGTAACGAGGAATTCAATATACGCCGCCCGAGAACAAAAAATTTGGCCCCGAGTGACACACACTATTTTTCATCATTACTTAGGAGAAAAAGCTAGGAGTATCAACCTACTATGTATGGACATTACCTATACGTTTAAGCACCAATTAGAAGATACTCCTATCAACCTTCTATGTAATTGTATAGACATTATTTAGACGTATATTTAAAGTTTAAATAAAATGTAAAGACGTATATCCGATCAACAAATTGATCACGTGACTTCGGACCAATCAGAACAGAGAAGTGCAAAGTCGTATATTCGATCAACAAATTGATGACGTGACTTCGGACCAATCAGAAGAGAGAAATGAAAAGTCCTATGGGCCTTTAATGGGCCTATAATTTTCATCATACCTATTCGAAAAACGCATATTGCCTTCAGAGGATAGCGGGAGCAAAGTGTAACTTGTAGGCCCATAGGACTTTTCATTTCTCTCTTCTGATTGGTCCAAAGTCACGTCATCAATTTGTTGATCGAATATACGAATACGACTTTGCATTTCTCTGTTCTGATTGGTCCGAAGTCACGTGATCAATTTGTTGATCGGATATACGTCTTTACATTTTATTTAAACTTTAAATATACGTCTAAATAATGTCTATACAATTACATAGAAGGTTGATAGGAGTATCTTCTGATTGGTGCTTAAACGTATAGGTAATGTCCATACATAGTAGGTTGATACTCCTAGCTTTTTCTCATACGTAATGATGAAAAATAGTGTGTGTCACTCGGGGCCATATTTTTTGTTCTCGGGCGGCGTATATTGAATTCCTCGCTACGTTCAGGATTCTACTTTAGAATCCTACTTCCTATTACTATAGAATCCTTCACTTCGCTCTGAATTCAAAATAGCGCCCTCGGGGAACAAAAATTTTCTTTGGCCCCATGTAACACAAATAACTATTTGATTTCTACACACTATGTTGAAGTCGGGCGAGCCTGACGCGTCAACTTTGCCTATCTTTGTCATACTCGCCCGACTGCTAATAAGTGCTGTAACCGATGTTACAGCACTTATTAACTTAGTCATATTATGTACTAGATGATTCCCGCGACTTCGTCCGCATGGATTAAGATTTTTTGATTCCCGCGGGAACTCTTTAGCTTTCCGGGATAAAAAGTAACCTATGTCCTTCCCCGGGATGTAACCTCTGTACCAAATTTCATCAAAATCCGTTGAGTAGTTGGGCTGTGAAAGCGTAACAGACAGACATACACTTTTGCATCTATATTATTAGTAGGTACTTAGGTATGGATTTTGTGCTTTGTATAGAAAATTTCTGATCGAAAAACTGTAAATCAATCTACTCTTGGTTTTGATTTTAGAGACTGATTTAAATTATTCTAACGATTGCCTCATTCACTTTTTCGAATTTTGTGCACCGACTGCTCCCAAAAGCTCAGCATTCAAAGTTTTTATTATTAACTTGAACTTCTAACAAAAGACGATATAATTACTATTATACAAAAACTACTATCATGTTTAATGGACAGCCATATACGACGTAGGACATATAAGATACGCCTTGTCGGAGACGTGACAACAGAACCGAGGAGAAGAATTTCCTGTAAAGTCTTGGACAGACACACCTGCAGTACGACGACACACCGCACCGGGACGAAATCTTAGGGCTCATAGCAAAACCAAAATATGAGAAGGAATATTCGCTGTGGTATACCGAAAAAGACATGGCCGTGACAGGAGCAAAAAGCTTCAATTATATGCAATTCCAAAATAAGTATTTTGTGATCATTTTGGAAACTATTCATAGTAAAATAAATACAATGGAAAAATGTACTACAGTTCCCGATTTCAAACTAAAATAAATGTTCTTATTTGGAGCCGTTTTCGGTTTTTTGCTGTCGAGAAATCTGTATCTAAATGAAACACATGCTGATTTAATTTCAAATTTATTGAATTTACATTGAAATTAGGGGTTCCACAAAATTTTCAATCCTACAGTTATCATCAATCGGCTTTTTATTGAGCAACATGTGTGTTAAACAATTTTCGTATACTTAAAAAGATATTTGCTACCAGGTACTTATTATTGGTATCTACTATCATAAAATGATTATCTGGTGCAGTCGGGTAAAAAGGAGCAAAAAGTTTATTTTAGTTTAAGGGGTATGCTAAATACATAGTTTCATCTCATGAATTTGCCCTAAAAAAAGGGTATTTTTAATTCAATCCAACATAAATAAAGAAGTATTACTTTACACGCAATGTGTCTGCCAATGCTTAAATCGGGCGTAGCGCGGTTTGTCTGTCCGAGCTTTTGGTAGTGGCGGGGAAGACCTTTTGAATTATAGCGATGGTCTGCCCCCGGCGTAATGACACTGAAGATAGGGTTACGTGATTTAGTTATTAAGCAAATTAAAACTTTATTAAAGTTAGAGTCATTGTCCTTGCATCTTGCAGCAATCTTGCTTTGTTTTTTTTATTCCACTACAATACAAGTTAGCCGTTGACTGCGATCTCATCTGGATGGTAAGTCATGATGCAGTTCAAGAGGGCAGCGGTAGGGTTGTGTCAGTTAAAATAAACCCTGACCAGTTTCTACACGGAATCGTACCGGAATGCTAAATCGCTTGGCGGTACATTTTTGCCGGTAAGGTTCCTACGCTACTAGCCACGGTCGAAGCCTCCCACCATAACAGACCTGAGAAAATTCTGATATTTATTATTCCCAAAATGAACCTGCCGGCGATCGTACCTACTCGGGACCTCCCGCTTAAAAAACCACAGCACTCAAGTGTGGTTACTTTGTTGTTTCAAAACATCACGCGAATTATATCAGTCGCATCAAACGCGTTCTAAAAAGCTCATGAACTCTATTCTCAGCTTTTCTTTGATACACCCGATTCAACAGGCTCTAGACGGCAGTCTCGTTGTAGGTTATCAATGATCACCATTAATCGTTAATGGATGCCGTAAGATATAAAATAGATGTGGAAACGAATGATACACTAATGTAACATAGGGATAAAAGAACATCAACATCCTAATAAAATGTGACCAGAATAATTACGTCGTAATTACTTTACGGCGACCCTAAATTTGCTATTCTGGGTAAAGGTCGTAGCATCCTCGGAGCCAAATGGAATAATCCAAAAATGAATAAAACAATGGTTTTAAACTTTATGTCGGATTGAATTAAAAAGACCCTTTTCTCAGGGCAAAGGTATGAGATGAAACTATGTACTTAGCATACATTTTATACAATCAATCAATCAATTTATTTATTTTACCAATTACATAGCATTACATTTTTACATGAATAATATTAAAACAGTAAACAATCAAGGGACTTTTGATCAGGGGAGCTTGAGCTAGGTAATAAACCTGTGTTTCAAGACACCAGGCTCTTTCCCGAGTATAATGACTATTATTAAAATCCATACTAATATTATAAATGCGAAAGTGTGCCTCTCTGTCTGTCCGTCTGTCTGTCTGTCTGTCTGTCTGCCTCATGGTACGCTTTCCCGGCCCATCTTTTCTACCGATTTTGAAATTTGGTACAGGGGTAGATTGTGTCCCGGGGAAGGACATATGCTACTTTTTATCCCGGAAAGCTAAAGAGTTCCCGCGGGAATCAAAAAATCTTAATCCATGCGGACGAAGTCGCGGGAATCATCTAGTACATAATATGACTACACTAGCGGCACGCTATGATGGCCGGTTGGACAAACGTTCCGTATTAATTGATAACGACTTTGAAGGAAATAATTGTATTACTTTATTGACGATAGCTATGACGATAGTGATGTGCAGAGATTCATAAATTAAAAAAAACTTAATTGTTTTTTGTTCGAGAATAAATTGACCTATTGTAATGTGTCAACCGGCCATCATAGCGTGCCGCTAGTATAAGTTAATAAGTGCTGTAATTGTAATTGATTTAGATTTAATATTACCACCAAAATGAACTTCTTGTCCCTTTTTACCTGAATGCACCAGAAAGAGTGCTTAATATTTTTACAAAAGCAAAAGCACTTGTAAAAGTTTATTTGAAAAAACATTTGAATTTCGAATTTATAATAGTAGTAATTAATTAGTAACAATAATTATCCTTTTAAGTGCTTCTAAAGACTCAAAAGCTTTCCTGGAAGCTTATACCACCAGAACAGAGGAAAGATTCTCTTGACGTTTCAAAAGCAATTCCATAAGTTTAACAAAAGTGTAACATTTGATATGCGTTGGACGTTGGTCGAATATCATTTTTCATAATGTTTTGAATATAAGTTTTTGATGATAGCCTAGCAAGCAACGGCTGGTGTTATAAAGTAATAACTCAAGTTTCCCCGCCGAATTATAAATTAGGTAAGGTCAAGGCTGTTCCTAGGAGATATATAGGTACACATAAATCTATCTAATCAGCAGAGTTTATGATTAAGCCAACAACGTAGAACTAATCGTTCTAATAGGAAGCTGCATGAAGGGAGGGAGGCGAAATTGATTTAAGTGACGGAAATTGCTTCATTTACCGCTACTAGTGACAAAACTGATCTGACAAATACTAGACTATTTCCTGCATTTCCATGCGTGTGATTAAAGAAACATGTTTTAAGGGTGACTAAAGGCTTGTTTCATGTTGAACAGCAGCTGCAGTAGGTATTAATCAAGCCGAAGTTATGGTATTTTAAGCTTATTATATGACTAGAACGAGCAAGCAGCAGAACCTGATGTTTAAGCTTGGACAAACCAAACACATCCACTATGGAAGTGTTTTAGTGATTACCGCCGCGCCGCCCACACAATTGCGTAGGTAAGTTTTTACCAGAGGAATTGCGTAAGTTTTTTTATCCACTACACATTAGTACTTGACTGCAATCTCACCTGATGGTAAGTGATGATGCATGCGATGGTAGCGGGCTAACCTGTTAGGGGCATGGCAGTTATATTAAACCCATACCCCTCATCGGTTTCTACACGGCATCGTACCGGAACGCTAAATCGCTTGGCGATACGTATTTGCCGACAGGGTGGTAACTAGCCACGACCGAAGCCTCCCACCAGGCTAAACCAAAGAAAATTATAAATTAAATTGGAAATTTATAAATTCCCAAATTGACCATGCCGGGGATCGAACCCGGGGCCTCCGCAAGTTAAGACAATAGCGCTTAACACTGCGCCAGGGAGGTCGTCAATAAGTAAGTAAGGGAGTGATAAGTATTTGGCTAACTTCTTGAACAGGATAAAATACGAGGGCGCAATCCAGGTTTGTCTATATTATTGGCTAACAGCTAAACTTCTAAAAGAATTTCTATGTGATTTTCACCAAAACATTTCGCCTAGAAGAAATAACCAGAATTAGTTATTAACCTTTTTTCACGAGTTCTGAGTCTGACGACACTCATTCCTGAAATAATGACGAGGTCTAACTGACTAATACTGCCTACCGGTATTCGATTAGCATTTGAAATTTACGGCAACTGCATTATTCATACCACATTCATTTAATATTCCACGATAAAAATAAGTTATTTGTGTAATTATTATGCTCTCACAATTTGCACTCAACAACATATTTCGCAAGTCATATAGAGCAATTTTGCTAGAAATGTTTTGCTTCTATTAAAGTAATAGCTTACAGTGGGCCTACCACCATCACTTTAAGCAGTATTATTTTAAAACTGATATTTTATATTTCGTACCTTGACGTCCCTAAAATAAGGATTATAATCCTGAAACAAGAGCGTCAAAAATATTAAAATAATGCTGCTTTAAGCGACGGTAGTAAGCCTCCTGTGCAAGATGAAAGCCTACATTTTTGATGAAAGGATATTTAGGTGGAACTCGGAATTCTCTGTAGTTGGGCGAATGAATACATTTTTCAAAACCATCACTTGAGACGTTACACAGAAACTTGCGCGTTAAACATTTTTATTTTCACAGACTTTCATAAGTACTTTTTAGCATCAACGCATCAGCAAAATGTGCATACTTACTTACAATGTAAAGTGGGTAGATTTTTTTTACGTTTATAGTTCAAATAAATACAATTCATTATTTTCGAATGAAATTGATTTTCTGCTCGACTTTTTGATGCTAAATTGGTAGGTACAAGCTTTCTAATATTTTAAAGTTAAATTCTATAACCTCACAAAAAAAATCTTTAATTATACAAATCGATTTTAAATTGTAAAATTAATGATAGTAGAATCACTGAAAATATCCCAAGAAATGATGCAAAAGGCGAATAATATCGATATTACACGAGTGAGTCAAATAGTAAATTCCGTCGTCGAGGTGCCATAGGCTACTCGCCTAGTCTCGAAGCTACCGAGACATCTGGTGCACTAACAGTACCTACTAAAACTGCATGCATGTTTGACTTTATACTTATATGAAATCCATACTAATATTATAAATGCGAAAGTGTGTCTGTCTATCTGTCTGTCTGTCTGTCTGCTACGCTTTAACGGCCTTCATCTTTTCAACCGATTTTTATGAAATTTGGCATAGGGGTAGGTTACATCCTGGGGAAGGACATAGGCTACTTTTTATCCCGGAAAATTAAGGAGTTCCCGCGGGAATCAAAAAAACTTAATCCACGCGGACGAAGTCGCGGGCATCATCTAGTAAATATTATAAATGCGAAAGTTTGGATGTATGGATGTATGGATGTTTGTTACTCAATCACGCTCCAACGGGTGAACGGATCTGGATGAAATTTGGCACAGAGATAGATTATAGTCTGGAATAGCACATAGGCTACTTTTTATCCCGGAAAATTAAAGAGTTCCCGCGGGAATTGAAAAACCTTAATCCACGCGGACGAAGTCGCGGGCATCAGCTAGTTATGCATATATTTCATACTAGATGAAACTACATACTGGGCTGTGAAACGGTACAGACTGACAAACGGACAGACAGACCGACAGACACACTATCGCAACTATATATTTGTATGAATTTCATAATATTATTATGATTTACTCAAACGGTAGCCGAAGCCTTCGCCGAAGAGAGGCTTCGGCCGTGGCTAGTTACCACCATATAAGGTGGTAACTATAATATTATAATAAAATATTAATAATTATAATATTTAACATTAATAATATAATATTAGTATGATGCGAAAGTGCGTTTATTTGTTGGTTTATTGGTTTGTTGGTTTGTCCTTCGATCACGCCGTAACGGAACAACGGGTCAACCTTCTAAGGGATCAACGTGATTTTTGGCATGGGTATAGTTGAGGACCTGGTACTCTCCAGGTCTCATTAGCCTATGTCACTACATAGTCTTCTTTTTATCCCGGAAAATGAACCACACGGAGGTTTAAGATTTAAGAATAAATTAGAATAGTTTTCTTTCCGTAATTACAAAGCTAATATCACTCGCTGATTACCAAAAATAACAAAACCCTCTCATTCGGCACAGCCCCAAACACATGCCAGCAAATGAAAGTTTTAATCAGCACTTAACGGCTTCCCGCCGCGCGTCCGAAAATTTTCGAAACAGGATACCTTATTTTTGAATCATTAGTTTATATTTGGTTTGTATCCAATAACAGTTTTAAGTACCTACCTAAACTGTGATCGAACTAAGCTAGATTCAAGATTAATTTTATATTCTCAGCAAATTGCTGTCTGCCTCCAAAATATATCTAATTTATACCGACTACAGCATTAAATAGAATTTAATATTGGAGGAACAGTCTTATATCTCACTGTGATTTGTGAAGTCCATATCCATACTAATATTATAAATGCGAAAGTGTGTGTCTGTCTGTCTATCTGTCTGTCTCTCTGCTACGCTTTCACGGCTCACCTTTTCACCCGATTTCGATGAAATTTGGTACAGGGATAGAGTGTATCCCGGGGAAGGACATAGGCTACTTTATATCCCAGAAAATTAAAGAGTTCCCGAGGGAATACAAAAAACTTAATTTACGCGGACGAAGTCGTGGGCATCATCTAGTATATTATAACTTTGGATGTATATTCAATAGCAACGAGTAGGTATACCATAATGTTATTCGGACAAGACTTAGCCCATTGATGTAGAATTTTAGTACCTTTTCTATGCTTTAGCCTTATCATTCTACTTGCAATGGCTGTGGCGAGCTAAAAAAATTTTCAAAAAAAAAATAAAAACCGACTTCAAAAACCACAAACACTAAAATGAAAAAATTAAATTGTTTTTTTCATTTTAGTGTTTGTGGTTTTTGAAGTCGGTTTTTATTTTTTTTTTTAAATTTTTTTTTATTTCACAATTTATAGTGGCCCCACTGTTTTAAAATACAGGGTGTAACCAGAACGAGATATGCTATGCATGGTTAAAACATACTGTTTACAATACTATCACACTGATCGCGAGCAATTTACTCTTATCCATTGAGGAGTTCCGTTCTCCATCTCCGGAGATATTCATCAGATCTTTACCAAATTAAAATGGAACCACCTCTGAAGTATGACCTACCAAACAAAAAAAGAATTATCAAAATCGGTTCTTAATTGGCGGAGGAAACATACAAAAAAAAAACAGTCGAATTGAGAACCTCCTCCTTTTTTTGAAGTCGGTTAAAAATTAAATATAAGCTTAAATGCTTTGATACAAAAGTACTCTGGGATTGATCTGACTGAACTGAATCCTAAATCTAAGTCAAACTCAAATCTCATTTATTCAAAATTGGTAACACTGTGCACTGTACAAATTTTGAACGACAAATTAATTGTTGAATCTATCTATCTATACTTATAATAAAACTGTAACAGGTCCAATTCTGTACATTGAAGATATTTTGAAAATTTTTTTTGGAGGGCACTCATTATTCGACACTGAAGCCAAATCTGTAATTTTTTTCATTTTTGTCTGTCTGTCTGTCTGTCTGTCTGTCTGTATCTTGGCCGCGCATCACGCCGAAACTACTGAATGAATTCAAACGAAACTTGGCAAGATTTGAGCCTATACTACGAGGTAGGACATAGGATACTTTTTATCCCGAAATTCTACCCACGAAGGGGTGAAATAGGGGTTGAAAGTTTGTATGAAAGTCCTTAATTTCTCAAGTTATAGCCATGAAACTTGATATATGAACTGCGGGTTGAAAATGGAGACAAATGTGTTTCACAGTATTTGAAAATTCGACCCCCAAAAGGGTGAAATAGGGGATGAAAGTTGGTATGAAAGTCCTTCGTTTCTCAAGATGTTTTACAAGTTATATCAACGAAACTTTTTATTTTGGCTTACGGTAAAAAATAAAGAAGTACGTGTGTCACAGTTTTTCAAAATTCCACCCCTAAGGGGGTGAAATAGGGGGTGAAAGTTTGCATGAAAGTCCGTCATTTCTCAAGTTATATCGATTAAACTTGGTATACAAGCTACTGGTTGAAAATGAAGAAAAAAGTGTTTCACAGTTTTGTAAATTTTACCCCCGAAGGGGTGAAATAGGGGTTGAAAGTTTGTATGAAAGTCCTTCATTTCTCAAGTTATAGCCATGAAACTTGGTATATGAGCTGCGGGTTAAAAATGAAGACATACGTGTTTCACAGTTTTTCAAAATTTCACCCTCAAAGGGGTGAAATAGGGGTTGAAAGTTTGTATGAAAGTCCTTCATTTCTCAAGTTATATCGATAAAACTTGGTGTACAAGCTACCAGTTAAAAATGAAGAAATACGTGTTTCACAGTTTTCGTAAATTTTACTCCCGAAGGGGTGAAATAGGGGTTGAAAGTTTGTATGAAATTCCTTCATTTCTCAAGTTATATCCATGAAACTTGGTATATGAGCAGCGGGTTAGAAATGAAAACATACGTGTTTCACAGTTTTTCAAAACTCCACCCCCAAAGGGGTGAAATAGACATTGAAAGTTTGTATAAAAGTCCGTCATTTCTCAAGTTATTTCGATGAAACTTGGTATACCCACGCGGACGAAGTCGCGGGCATCAGCTAGTTTATCAATATAATAGTAGGAACGTAATAGTGATAATAATTCATTAATAACGGTAAGAACATTATGTCAGCGATTGATTTTAATAACTAAATAGTAGGGACGTAATTGTGATTATTAATATCGGTATACTAAAACTATAAACGTATTCTATAATCTTGCGAGCCTTTCAACGATGTAACCCCGAGCTACATAGAAGCGATAGCGCCAACTGGAAAACGGGACGGATGTGCTGGCCAAACTCTCCTGAGCGCTCATAATGAGTGGTTTGTCCAATTAGTTTCATTATTGTGCTCCTCCCTTTGTAAAAGACTGGTACACTTAATCTACATTAACTCAAAAAGACGCTTACATTCAAGAGTTGTAGACCTTTTGTATATTGGGGTTCAGAAATCAACAATCATTGAATATTATTTATGATAGTTTTAATAATTAAAATCTTTCTTAATATAGTAGTACGAGAGCCGGATACACCACGACCCTCACCGATCTGTTAACCAGATGAATTTTTTTTTTTTTAATTTAATAATAGATAAATACGCCTAAAATAGCTTGCCTATCAAAATCCTGACCAGGCTATTTTTAAATTATTATTTTTTTGACGGGTTATTGTAGGCAATGCTATACCATCGCGTTTGCTATAAAATTATCTGTATTTTTTGATATACATATATTATAACTCAAGCGGTTAACAGATCCGTGAAGTTATAAGTTATGTTAAGTTATAAGTTATAAGTTATGTATGGAAACTTACCTGTTTATACCCGCTTGCCAGTTGCCAGTAGTGTGGTCAAGAAATGATCAGGCAAGGCTGCCTCGGTATGTTCTTTATATTATTTAATATCCGTTAGAATAATTCTGAAATTCGGCTGAAAGGATAATGCCGGTTTTTGTTAGAGATTTCGGCCCCAATTGCGTCTGGATCGAGATAACGGTAAAACATAGGAAAAATACTCAGGATTATATAATAAAAAAATCATTAAGATATTATGTGGGAGTTTGGAGTAATCTCACTTTTAATTTTGAAGCTAGAGTACAAGTGGTGCCATCTAGGTAGCATAAAGTAAACTAAATTAACTGATACGCAAACAATTATTTTAATTAAAGCTAAGAATAAAATAATTATCCATATTATATATATTTATTTACGTATTTCGGAACCCTGCATGTCGATAAATATATTATACATTAAGTTAATTTAGTTTACTTCGTGCCAAATAGATGGCACCACTTGTACTCTAGCTCGCGAATTACTCTCGTAACGCGAGCCTGAGTACAAGTGGTGCCATCTAGGTAACACAAGGTAAACTAAATTAACTTATACGCAAACCATTATTTTAATTAAAGCTAAGAATAAAATAATTATCTGTATTATATATATTTATTTACGTATTTCGGAACCCTGCATGTCAATAAATATATTATATATTAGGTTAATTTACTTTACTTTGTGCCAAATAGATGGCACCACTTGTACTCTAACTTCAAAACTTAAAAGTGAGATTACTCCAAACTCCCACATAATATCTTAATGATTTATTTATTATATAATCCTGAGTATATTTCCTATGTTTTACCGTTAATTTCATTAAGACTATGTATGTGAACTAGTACTTTATTAATACCCCCTGCAATGGAGCGCATTAAGCTTAAGTGGATTAAATTAACTGGAATAAACTCTCCAGTATTTAAAACTACTGAATAGCATATTCAGATGTGTCATCAAGTCATGACAACTCCATTAGCGATGAGTGCTGAAATCTGAATGCATTTCGATTAATAATAATCGTTCGCCAGTAAATGTCTACTGAAAATAAACAATTATGAACTGATGCTCTCATCTAACGAGATCTCTTTTAAACTGCCAATATTTCGGTATCAATTACAGCAATCTATCTCAATCTCGATATCGATTACGATTCTTCCCTACGTAATCAACTTTGATCTGATTGAAATTCCTCTTTGTACTTACGTGTTAATAATCGATATAATATATTTTTATTCCACGATATACTCGTATGTCTCTATATTTAGCGATGAATGTATTAAGCTTTAATATCTAAATTTAGTATTTAGAACGGTTTACAATAGCTGGTACTACAGTGGACGTTAAAAGTTAAATCTGATTGGTCCACAATAATATACTTATTAGTAGATTCCTATTTAAAAGCGAGAGGTAACCGGGCGATGTCATTAATTTGTTTAATAAATAATGGTGAGCGAGCTGATAATAAGCAATTATTATCTGTTGCTCCCACGCAACTATCTCTCTGTAAACGTTCAATATTTCAGTGTATTCTGCAATGGGATATTCCGTGTTTAAACTGTAATTATAAAGATAATGATTACAGTTAAGGAGTTTCGGTAATAAACGAACCGAACCGAATTTATTATTAGCTTTTATTTTCATTTTTCAGTTGTTTTTTTATCTTTTTTGCCCCCTTTACATGGCACCGCTACTTTACAAGAGCACTTCACTTAGCACAGAAAGATGTTTCCTGTCATAATATCTTAATTCCGCGAGCACTTATCTGCGGATATTTAAATATCAACTTTATACAAATTCAAATTAAATTAAATTTTGTCTGCTGCCATTTACCGCGAGAGCAAAAGAAGAATCGCTGTCAACTCTTTAAACTGAGCGCTTCCAGATTATCCGATATCGGATTGAAATGAGCGCGTGGCGTTGAAGTTCTCTCTACGCTGGCAAAAAAAAACATGTCTTAGCTAACCATAAAGTGAATAAACTTCTTCCGCACCTCACATCAAGCGCATTCAACAAATCCCGCAAAGAACAAGAAACTTCAAACTACTCTCGAGGAAATTCACGTACAAAATAAGGCAAGTGGCGTAATACTTACACGTCCTCAAGACCGTAAAAGGCCCGTTTACATTTTTCACCGTGCTAATTTTATTTGACTCACCCTGAATATATTATGCCCTATTATAACGCCCCTTCGCAAGCGTTTAAGGCTAACAATGAGAATTTTTTCCTTGTTTAAATTGTTAACATTAAATTTCGCATAATGTTAAAAATCTGATACCATTGCCGTTTTATTGCTCATTAAGCTTCCTTTGTTTTACTCTTAAATTTCTAAGCACGTTATTTTTTTAAGGATTTTATAAGCCAAATCTCTGCATTATAGGTGTTGTAGGGCAAACGTTTTTTATACCTTTCGCAAATTATCAATAATTTTTAAATTTTTTACCTGTAATTTTCAACGTAATTAAACTTACCTACCTTTTGGCTTAAAGTGATTTCCCAAATGTCTAGCGTGGATCTTTTGTAATTAAAACGATGATCGTTTAAAACAAGGACCCACTTATAGTTTCATTCATCTCTAATTTTGCTACTAGACCAAATATTGTAGTTAAAATTATGTAATAATTTCTTGTATCCATTAAATTCTTTGAAGCTTTAATTAAAATTATATCTCTTTTTTATATCGTTCCTTAGCTACTTACGTTTCTTCCTCATTTACATCAGGACAAATTGAGTCAAAGAACTTCTTGCAATTTATTGCATAATTCTACCTGAAACAAGAAGAAAATGTATTAGTGCTAAGTTATTAGCAGCTTTTCATTGGAAAAGAAAAATTCCATTAATAACGTCCTCAATTCGCTTCGTAACTTTTTTTAATTAAAAGTAAGTACAATATTATATTTCATTAGCTTCTCAATAAGATATGACTTTTAGTATTAAGAAAAGGTAACAAGATCAGGTTTACGAAAAAATTAAGAATGCGAATCCAGGTTCTCTTTATTCTAATAAACTGTGGCAAGTATTGAAAATATTGAAATTAAATAATACTTTATATTTTTTTCGTACAACGTCTGCTGAGTACTTATTTACAAAAATCCTCAACCGTATAACTGAAAAAACGTTGGTAATAATTGAATCAATAACAGACAGGGACATTAATAACCTGACTTTTAATCAACGGAACGGCTGCATGACATTATGATTCAGACGGAAAAGGGCAGAATTTCAGAAGCGTTCGACTGAAACAATCCAATAATAGCGCGTTTCGATCGTTCCAACTTTAACCGACCCGGTTATAGCGGGACTGCCTGCCTGCAACTTTAATGGACCCGTCTCGTGTCATTTGTTTTTAAATATAAACCTCCACTTGTGACCCACTCCATCTCTGACAGCTCCGGAATAAACCAACGGTTAGGTTGTATTTTAAGCGTGCTAGCCGAATGCATTAATGTTTCAATGCAGCAGATTTGGAGCAATATTCATAGTTGAAAAGCAGTTCTAATTTTATGATATCCAATTTTCATTCAAAAAATTATTAAGTTGTCGTGTACCAAAATAGGTAAAAGTGTCATCAATTGTTGAGTCTCGTGCCGGCTCCTCTAGTAGAATCTGCTTTACTTTCTTCAATAGAAACGAACGAACGATACGATAGGGAACGAAGTCACTATAATATAAGGAGTATTTATTATTTAAATCACAATTAAAGTCGTATTTAACAGATCTGTTAGGTATGACCATCATAATCCCTTCTTTTGAACACTACAGTCATATATTCTGTAATAGAATAAAAGAACGATGTCACTGTAATTTAAAATAAAACCAGCCAAGTGCGAGTCGGACTCGCGCACCGAGGGTTCCGTACTAACCTGTAGTAAGCTTTACGATTAATGAATTTAATGAACCGCAAAAGTAACTTTGTTTGTAGAGGTTTATTGTTAATATACAAAAAACTATACTAGTTAGAGCGTTGGTTTTATTTTTCCTGTAAAATATACATAAGCTTCTATTGACCATAATTATTTCAGATTTTTCAATTGGTAAACTTCGGAGATAAGGGGGGGGGGGAGGGAACGGTATTAAAATAAAATAAATAAAAATCTGTTTTAGAATGTAGAAGTATAGCCCTTTCATATTATGATATCCCACTCAGTATAGTTATCATACTTTAAAATTTCAAACCCCCGATTTTCCCCCTTTTTTAATTAAACTAAAAATAATTTTCAATTTTTATTTTATTTTAATGATGTTAGGCCACTATTATACACAACTATTCCAAATTTCATGTCGATAGCTTTAATAGTTACTGAAATAATCGACTGTGACAGACGGACGGACGGACGGACGGACGGACGGAGAAAGTCGCACCATAAGGGTTCCATTTTTACCATTTTGGTACGAAACCCTAAAAATAGATATATCATTAAAGTAAAGTAAAGTAGTATTCAAATCTATCATACCGTAACAAGAATGCTTTAATCCAAAACGCAAGCTGCCGGTAGAGTTCAAAATGGTTGGCAGGGCATTATGTTGGTAATACCTGTCGCATATCTAACTTCCGTTCCAAAGCTACCACACAATGGGCTCTAAATAACATTCTGGCACTGCGAAATTCATTGAATGCCATAGTGGACGATTGAAATCATAGAATAGTAAGACGTTCTAAAACTACAGATAGAGGAAGTTAGAACTTTGCGCAGTAAATTTCCAAATTGTAGCAAGATTCTATTGAATTATTCCTGGTAGGTACTATACTTAGATAGTACATGCAAAATTTTCAGCAAAGTCGACCACTATTATAATAATATTATCTGTTATCAGTGACCAATTTCATATAGTTGGTGGTAAATGATAATAAGTAAAATTCCATACCTACCAATTTAACAAATCAAAAGTGTGTCTATCAGTCTGTTACCTTCTCCAAGTCTTCCCTGTTCATCCAGTTCCAGAAACAAGTTTTTCACGATTTTCGAGCATTCCACCACCATGTTGGTGAAATAAGGGATAAAAACTTGTATCAAAGTATTTTTCAAGTTTTATCCATGAAAGTGGTATTCGGTCAAAAAACAAGAAATTGTTCCAGAAATTACAGAAATTCTACTGCCTCACTGTTTTAAAAAAAACAAGGGAAGCCGGGGCGGGTCAGCCAGTTTGATTAAGCCGTACTTGAGAGAGTCACCGCAAACAAATAAGTAGTTCAAGTGCGTATGTCGGTAGGTTAAACTTGATACTTTGTTTAACTTGATATTGTTGTAGGCAAGGCAATTATCATAATTAGATATTAACTATGCACTCAAAGTTATAACAGTAAGTAGCTTTTCGTTTGTGTTAGTTAGTGCAGAGTTAACCTTGGTGCGTACTAGGTTGCATGATGCATCCTAAAGTCTCATGTAGGTATGTTTATCTGCACATTTTTTTTAAATTCAACTACAAGTTATCCTTTGACTGAGCTCCCACCTGGATAATACAGTCCAAGATGGTAGCGGGCTAACAGCTGCAGATAGGGGTAGAGTAGGTAGATATATTATATATTGTATAGGTAGATAGGATAGGTGCAGATATGTATATTAAACCCATACCCCTGATCGGTTTCAACACTGCGCCGTGCCGGAACTCATAATTGTATGGTGGTACTACTTTGCCGGTAGGGTAGGGAGTAGGGACCAGACCAAGGAAACTTAAGAAATAATAAATTCCAAATTGCTTCTGACGGGGATCGAACCCGAGATCTTCCACTTACAAGTCCACAATTATTATAATAACCTGGCGAGAGTACTTGTGTAGTAACTAGTAGGCAAATCCATGTATTTTTCGTTATTTTGCTAAAACCATTTCGACCCAAATCTAAGATTGATCAAGGCATTATTAAGTTCAAGTTTAAAAGAGATGAATCACGATACTTTTCACCTACCTAACTATTTTGTCGGAAGTAGTGCTTCTCTCAATCCAGCCATTTTATGAATCAAAATTTATTTATTTATAAATTTATTTTATTAACATTTTATTCTTCTTTGTTTGTTGACTTGTTTATTGCCCCAAGTTACGTATGCACCATTGATCTGCATTGACTAGTAGTCAGCTGCAAATCAAACCTGCTGGTAAATGAAAGTATGGACTAGGTACTCCTAAGGTGAAGCGCGTTTACTTGGATGTCTATGATGGCATGAAAATTATAAAGTAGTAGACAAATAGGTGCGTCTTATAGCGTGTTCGATTCGTTCAGCCCCAGTTATAAATATGTATTATTAAGGTGACAACGTCAAAAGGCCTCGTAAGTCGTAAGCCAAATAGCACATAAGTCAAGGAGCATAGAGTGCACAGAGTAGCTAGAAACAGAGGTGGCTCAAACGGCATAGAAAGCGCGGGCTTAGCCCCTATCGTCGAATGCAGGCAGCTTTTCGTTCACTATTCAGGTTTTAAACAAGCTACGATTTTCCAGAAGAATTGTTTCAATTTATGGGTAAGTATTTTTAAGCGTGCCTGTTTATTATTATTACCTGTTCAGTTTTTTCTACAAATAACTCAAGCTGCGTTCCTAAAAGGATTATGTTAGGTACATAATCTTTATTTATTTTTAAACTTGAACCGATAAATTTTTATCGTATAATGTTCGTGTTTTTAATATTTTTAGCAGCAAACTGCTTCAATTATTATTTATTGTTCTAATAAATCTATGTCGTTTTAACTTCTGTTCATAACAGAGAAATTAGCAGATGCACATTAAAAAATCTCTCTCTCTCAGAGTTCTCTGTATCATAGACCTACTTTTGCATGTAGGTTTTTGAAAATACGTTGAAGTAGACCCTTTCTAAGTATGGATTTTGAGGAATATTAATGGGATCTCGAAAATAGAAACAGATGAAGACAAACAGATGATGATATTTTATAAACAAAAAGATATTGCATTTTTTTCAATCAAAGAAATATGTGGGTCGTCCAAACAAAAAAACCGATATATAAAAAATCGAGATCAAGGCCCTGTCTAAATTCTTTTGTTATAAAAATATTATGTTCCTGAATAAAATTTAAATACTTTATTCTGGGAATTAGATGGTCTCAGCAAACATCTGTCTAGACTTGAACTCGTGACTCTCACTAATGGTTTCGTATGTCATGCTAGCTGACACGGCTCAAAATAGAAACTTTTTCAAATTGTTTATCAATTGCGCGCTGTTTATTTAAGTTCGACTGTAGTGGAAGTGAAGGAACGTACCTACTTATTTTTTTATTTTTTTTTAAATGTATAGGCCAGCGCTCGGCTGCAATCAGACTTGCTTGCAAGTGGTGATGCAGCCTAAGGTGGAGCGCTTAAATTTAATTAAATTTAATTTTTATTACAGGAAACTATGCGAATTGTTCTCCTTTGCTACTCTTAATTTAACCACATGACACGTTTCAAATAGTACTAAGATTCATAATGGATGGATTCTCTGGAGGTGATCACTTTTAGTGTTAAGACCGCCCTTGTGCACTTTGTTTTCCCTACTTGTTTACTTTATATATTTATGTTTGTGTGGCAATAAATAATCTATGTATCTATCTATCTATCTAGTGCCTACCAAGTGCTATTTTAGTGTAGCACATAACTTTTCCTTGAAATCACCGGTTGAAGCACTAGCAACCGCCACTACAAGACTGTCGAAAAGGGAGCTTCTCAAATCGACACGCAAAATTTTATTTTTATGTGCACGTATGTTCAACGTTTTTATATTAGAAATCGATAACCTTATTATTATTTTAGTTAATTATTGTTGTGTATTATGATTATAGTGTAGTCTTATTGGACTGACATTGTTTTTATGATCTGTGTACCACATTATGAGTTTTTTGTTTATTTTTGTTAATTGTAAGCAAGTATATTAAGTTTTTTATTTATTGTCACTCTAATTCTGTAGCCCGGAGAGACGCATTGGGCAACTGTAAGGTCTCTTCAGGTATGTTATCTAAATAAAATTAAAATAAAATAAAATTCAATTAGCTTCCATGAACACAAAATGAGAACGGAGTCTTAGTGCAGATAGACAAAACAATACGTAATAAGTACGTACAGAATAATCAACATTGTGTACCTACTGACTAACAAGTAACAACTAATACACACGAGCGACATTAATGTCGTCAAGAATCGCCTTAGAAAATCTTCAGATATTTACCTAAGTTGTTATGTAATACCGGAACAGAATACCTAGTAGGTAACAGATATTACAGCAGGATGGAGCTAATCTCATAAAAAATATTATTTCTGAAAAGTCGTGATAATTTAGGTTTTCTTGAATCCTCCGTCACCCTCAGATTCTATAGTTCTCTGACTTTGTACGTGTTGTCCGGTTCGGTTGAATCAGTGGCGTGCAGTTCATAGATTATGAACTGCCACGCAGGGATTATGTCATTGCTCATTTTTCATCAAAATAGCTAGTAAACAGCTAGCTAGTAACTAGGTATTCTAACCAACAAATGCCTACCCCAGCTTCAAACCCTGTGCACGCTACTGGGTTGAATATTAAGAGATGAAAAAGTATTATGTTTGCGCGTCCTCGTAAGGAGCAAAGGTGTAAAATACAACACCAGCCATCACCACTGACCTCGGCAGCGCAGTATTCAATAACAGTTTCTCAGGTTTACTAACGTGTTCTAGATTTGTCTAATGCTCTCAGTAATTATAAGCTAATAATTCTATTCGTTATAAATGTCCAGATTTTTTCTTTAAAATTAACAATTGAATGCTGTATATTGTATGATATTCATAGAATGAATAGTGAACATCATTTACACTCAATTTACGTTATTCTTACGAATTATAAACCAGTATATTTTTTTTTTTTATTCACTACAAAATAGCCTTTGACTGCGATCTACCATCTTAGAGTGATGATGCAATCTAAGATGGTAGCGGGCTAACCTGTGAGGGGCATGGCAGTTATATTAAACCCATACCCCTATTCGGTTTCTACACGGCATCGTACCGGAACGCTAAATAGCTTGGCGGCACGTCTTTGCCGGTAGGGTGGTAACTAGCCACAGCCGAAGCCTCCCACCAGGCCAGACCAGGGAAAATTTAGAAATTATTAATTCCCAAATTGACCCTGCCGGGGATCGAACCCGGGACCTCCGCACCTAAAATAACAGCGCTACACACAGCGCCACGGAGGTCGATAAAATAAAAATAAGTTATCCCTCTAATATTGTACTAGTAATGTAGGTATCCAATACTTGAATGCTTTTGATGCTTTGGGGCATAGTGCGCTTTACCGTATTCTTTGCTTTTGTACTTAAATAAAAAAAAATTAAAAAAATTGACCGGATAATCTATAATAATGCTGTATTTGCCTATAATTAAGTAATGTGTTAGAACGAGACATAGCTGTATTATTTTATTATTATTAATGTTTGTAAATATTTGTTGGCATATCAATAAACAAAATAAATTATTGTTTTGAGCGGATAATTGGTTGCATCTCCTACATATGCATATAATTCTATTCACTTTATTTCTCTTTGGAAAATCATTGCTATAGTTTTCTAAGCCTTCCTTTCTTTGGCTCATGATTCCACGAGAGTCCCTTTTTGAAATCTGCATTCAATGGATCTACTCCAGGAGTTAGATGGTGATCCAGATTTTCTTCCGCTGAGATGAAATCGCAACTTGTGTAAAGTTTCTCTCATCTCTTAGTAATGCCTGATCCATTGCCATCTTTTCAAAGCTATTCGTTACATGTTCTTCATTTCAGAATTATTTACAGTTTACCTATGAATTTTATGGTAGGTTAATTCAAATATTACAAATTATTGTTAAGCTGGTTTTCTATTCTATTAACGTCATCCACGTTCACAGAAAATAGTTTGATAAATTATAATATTAAGTAATTAATCACACTAATCATATTATTATTATAGCTATTTATCCTGTTATTCAAACCGCGTTCATAGTAAAGTTAATTTTGTGAAAAGCGCAAATTAGACGTATTGTACCTATCATTATCTCCGTAAACAACAATAGGCATTCACTTGCAGTAAACCGAGAGCCCACTACCCTATTTTCCGCTATAATGTCTGTCAGTCTGCCTACCGGACAATACATAGCTCCTTTCTATTCAATATCCAAGCTAGCTTCGCAGATATTTTCAAGGAAAATGTAAGATTATTTTCTCTCCAGGCACTTCACTTAAAGCTATCTTAGAAACAAACTTTGCATAATTTTCTCAGCGAGCCTTAGACTCAAAATGAGAGGAAAAATATACAGCACTTGTATCTCAACGCGGGCATCTCATTTAAAACACGGTAGCTTACGTTTTTAAAGATGTTGTTTGTATAAACGGCGAATGATATGTTTACACGGCGTCTTTGGCCGCTATTCAACGTACTACCGCATAATGACTAGAGCTTAATGCATCATTATGAAAGCAGTGTGAGGAGATACAAATGGTAAGGTGTTAAGGAATTCAACAAACAATCAATATTATCTTTAACTGACTGGATGATTCCCGCGACTTCATCTGCTTGCATTAAGATTTTGTGAAATTCCCGTATTAACTCTAATCTCTAAATAAAAATTGGTGTCAGACGAAAAGGATTCGTTCGCGATAGGCATAAGACGCAAATTTCCCCTGTTCATAACACTTAAGATGACAGTCAATAAACACTGTGTTTATTTGTTATTTAATTGCATTCAACGTTGACATTTCATTAAGTGCTAAGCGCTTTTTAGAATAACAAAACTCGCTTTCTCGTTTTGTCTCAAAGAAAAATACTTAGTATTATCATATTATGATTGCTTTATTTAGTTCCAGATTAGACTCCACTTGCCACTTTAATAGCACAGGTGCCTGAGATCTCACAGCACAGTAGCTGCATAATGTTTACTTGTCTTTATCTCATTAGCTCATGTGCAGCGTCTATATAAGAGCAGTGTGAAGTGTCAACTGTGAAACAACTGATTTAATGATTGCCGTTTTCGGTTTTTTATTTTTGTTCCACTATACGTAAATGCTTGCTATCACCATAAAACGCATCATCAATATAGCAATAACCTGTAAGTAATAGGTATTTCAGTTAGGTATATCATACCCGTACCTTAGTCAGTTTCTACACTGCATCGTACCGGATTGCTATAAAATAGCTTGGCGGAACGTTTTTGCCACCAGTAGGTAGATATCCCGCCAGAACAGACCAGAGAAAAATCAGAAACTACGAATACGAAACACTGCACCGGAGATATCGTCAAAATTACGCCAATTCAGCTAGTTTTAAGAAACTAAGAATTGCCATTCGACTAAATCTGCAGTAGGTATCCGAAGTCTTTAAATTCGTCGTTTGAGAGAACTGAAAGGCAGAGGTGGAAAAGCTGAAATTTTTTATTTAAACTTTTTTACTGACAATCTACTAAACCAACTCTGAATTGGTCAAAATCGGTCTACAAGAATTCCATGTGGGTGAAACCGCTGGCAAAGACAGTTACTTTTAAAGGATAATGACATTTTAATGAGCTGATAATATAGATGTAAATTGTAGACATCCATAGTATAGATAATATTACCGTGTCCATAGTGCAACGCAGTGTAACTTTTTTAATCGAAAGCTTTTAAGGCCGATAACATAAAGTTGGCCGCAGAAACGTTTCCTACTTTAAATAAATTTCTAGTCGTTATTTTCTCATAAATTTAATTTTATATCTACATCGTCATAAATTTTACAATGTTAAAATGACTGTCGTCCATATTTTATGCAGTACGTCGTCATAATAAATTAATCCGTTTGCGATCCAACGGTTAAATCTGTACTCCAATCTCAAACTTCCGTATCGATAATAACCATAGTACCTACTACTTTTTTAATAGGATGCGAAAATGTGTCTGTCTGCTACGCTTTCATAGCTCGTCTTCTGTCTGCTGGGTACTTCTCAGGCGCCTCATTATTTGATTGACTTCGGTGGCACAATTTTTTTTTTGTATTTGAGACATACTAGCAGGAAATATCAAATCTAGATTTAATTTAGTTAATATTGGTAGTAAAGGGAACTTTATAGGCCCAGCGGTTACATCGTAATTCGATTTTCATAAATGGTGTCCACCGAAATCAATATTTTAGTCACCGAAATCAAAATAAAATTATTTATGGAGGTATTTAATATTATGAAGACTAAACGTAAAGAGTTTCAGGTTAATTTTACAAAAAAATATTTTATTTTATCAACAACAACATACATACAACAACAACAACAACTTACAACATAACATATACCTACTTTAATTACTTAAATTAGATTTAGGAAAATTTACGAAAATCAACTTTGTACTTATGTATGTATTTTAAATGAATGACATACTAAATGAAATTAAAAATAGTAACCATAACAAAGTAGGAACTTAAAACAGTCTCTATTTAGATCTATCATAACACACATAGTCCAGTCGCTTATTTTGAAGCGAAAAAAAACAAAATTGTTAACAGGATGGGAACAGTTGGAAATGGTAAAGTGGCATATAATAAACGTAAAAAAAAAATGCGTGAGCAGGGGTTTTTCCAGATATATTTGGGGGATGAAAAGGGGTGGAATTTTGGATTATTGTGATTTCCGGCGAAAGTTGACTTCGGAGAGAAAAGTGTACAATAGAAAAGTTATAGATCATAAAAAGATCTACCACTTTTGTATGAATAGTTTTTTCACTTAACCTCAAAATCTCCGAGTAAAATGCGAAAACCCGCTTTTATCGTTTTTTATTTTTCATTTACAAAAAAATAATTTTATTTTGACGAAACTTGGTGAAAGTATACATTTTTGTATTTAAAATATTCACAAATTTTTTCAGATAAAAATGTTAAGAGAGACTTCCAAGATAATCACGTTTTTCGGCTCAAAAAAATATTTTTCAAATTAAAATAAATTTCTCCTTTGGAAAATTGTCGTAGAGACTTCTTTCAGGTCGCAATTTTTTCGTTTTGAGTTATACTTTATTGTGAAATAATAAAAAAATACAGCCGCCATTTAGAAACATGCTCAAAAATTGGAAAAATCAAAAAATGAATTTTGCAACCATCTTTTTTTTACTAAATAGATTAACTATTTCCACCGAAAACACTGAGATCAATCCCACTGAAATCAAAATAATGAGCAATATCCCAGATTTTTACAAAAGTATCCTAAATTTATAATAATAACCTCCTTAATTGCAATCTAGCACTCATACGATATACGTTTGTATAAATTAAATAATAGTAGTTTAAATAGATATGGATAGAACAGTTCCACCGAAATCAAGTTTATGGGTATACCAAGCCACCGAAAGCGATTACTTACCTTAATAAAAGGGTCGCACAGAGAGGCACAGACGTGTTGCCTTTAACCACCGATGCGGCGCGACGGATAGTTTGTCTTACTCTTACTACTATTCTCGCAGTTATTAAAGTACAGAAGTTATAAGAGAATTGGAGCGCGCCACCGGTATCAATTCTAAACGTCGGACGCGAAAACAATTTGTTGTAAGTTGTCAACTAAGGCCTATTATTGATTATAAATATTATAATTTGAGCTAGTAACTAACTAGTTTCTTGTAAGCACCTGCAAAATAGTGGCATATTTTATAGAAAAAAAGAAAAAAAATAATTTTCAACGCAATATGTGGTGCGGGACACGGCACCGAGGTCAATATTTCCGCGGTTTTCTTTTTTTAACTTAACTTACATAATGTTTACCTAAAAAAGGACATAGGCCCCCCCTAATATTTTGATCATATCTACCATACAAAAAATTATCAAGTGGCTAGCAATCTATTTTATACAGGTTTTCGACCCGGACACGCTTTTTTGAGCCGTTTGAGAATGACCCTGCTACGCTTTCATAGCTCGTCTGTCCAACCAATTTTGGAGACATTTGATACAGAGATATGATGCAGCCCGGAAAAGGGACAAAGGGTAATTTTTCAAAAGGTTTTTGAAAAGGTTTTTGAATGCCCGAGACACAGATTAAATTAAAGCTATACTTGGTAACCCGATTGTGTTTTATCATATTCTCGAAAGTGTTTTAAGGGTTGAAAATCCGCACTTAGTCAGCTCGGTGGACTACGGTCAAACCCTTCTCATTCTGGGAGGAGACTCGTGCTCAGTAGTGAGCCGGTATTGGGTTGTAGTGATGACAATAATGATGACTGGAATTTGGAACATTTTTAGGGGTAAGTATGAATGCGCTACGAAGTTACCATAGATGAAGTAAATCAGCTCGTCTTTTTGAAGCAAGCAATTCAATTTCACTGAGATCTACAGAATGTTTAATTTATAAGAAGACGTAAAAGAATTTGTTGCCGTAACGGATTACGTTATCGCATCAACCACAAGACAAGCCAGATAAGGCGCTGCTACGAATTACGTATGTGTGACGTTATCATTGTATAGGTACTGCTTGACTGCGTTTTGTGTGCGTGCGCTACGAAATAAGTATTCAAATTTCTAAGAGGTCAACGGTCCCGATGATAATATGGCTGGGTACATTCCTATGGCAGTGATCGATCGGTCAGAAGACCACAGCTCATGCAAACATCTTCAGTGGAGCTGGAGTCACTAAATGTGTGGAAAAGCGAATTACTCGTATGTCACGTAAAGACGGATTGGAGCGATAGAATGTCGGTATATTCCAATCACCTGTAACGTAACAGGTAGGTACGGCAACGGGACAAACGAGAAAGGACAAAATACCGATACATGAAAATCCCAACAGAGGTACCTACCATTCTATGCTTTAGAAATTCCTAATCCATACTAATATTATTAAGGCGAAAGTGTGTCTGTCTGTCTGTCTGCTACGCTTTAACGGCCCATCTTTTCAACCGATCTTGATGAAATTTGATGGGGTAGATTACATCCCGGGGAAGGACATAGGCTATCCTATTTTTATCCCGGAAAATTAAGGAGTTCCCGCGGGAATCAAAAAACTTAATCCACGCTGACGAAGTCGCGGGCATCATCTAGTATTAGATATTTTGAATAGAAACCACAAAATGCAGTTACTTAAACGCGTGCGTATATACTCGTATACGTACAATATACTTAACCAAGATTATTATTTTATGTTCTTAAATACCGATAAACTATATCATAAGTTATAACAATAAACCTATAAACTCAAAACGTATTTTAAATAAAATCGATTTGTCTACGAAATAGGGACAAGCGACCGCAAGATATCGATGTTGACGTGAGAATCGTTTGATTTATGTTAGTATGTTCATGCTTTAAATTGCTAGGTATGCATGTGTACATACCAATTTTAAGAAATGATTTCCAATTTTAGTTCGGTGAATATAAACTTGATGAAAGATACTTTTCTGAATTAATTGTTCGAAATACGAATTTATATTTTCCTTTGATTAACATGAATGATCTTAAAATTACTTGTTACTCATGTTAATCTATTTAAATAAAATTCAAAGTCCTGACTGACTGACTGACTTATATATCAACGCACAGCCTAAACCGCTGGTCCTAGAGACATGAAATTTGGAGAGTGTGTTCTTTGTGAAGACTAGGTATCCACTAAGAAAGGGTTTTTCGAAATGCCACCCACAAAGGGGTAAAATACTAAATTAAAAACGAAGAAAGATGTGTTTCACAGTTTTTGAAAATTCAATCCCCAGAGGGGTGAAATACTGGATGAAAGTTGGTATGAAAGGCTTCTTTTCTCAAGATATTTTTCAAGTTATATCAACGAAACTTACTATTTTGACTTTCAGTAAAAAATAAAGTAATACCACGCGTTGTCGTTGTTGTTGTTGTTGTTGTTGTTGTTGTTGTTGTTGACGCGTGTCACAGTTTTTCAAAATTGTAAAATTTTGGTAAATAAATAGAGGTTGAAAGTTTGTATAAAAGGCCTTCGTTTTTCAAGTTATATTCATTAAAGTTGGTATTTGGGGTTCTGGTTTAAAATAAAGAAATACATGTTTCGCCATTTTTGAAAATTCACCCCCAAAGGGTTGAAATAGGGTAGTCCTTTATTTAACAAGATATTGTTCAAGTTAAATCTACGAAACTCGGTATTTTGGCTTTTGGTAAAAAAACAGAAGGATGTGTGTCACATTTTTAAAAATTCCACCCTCAATGGGGTGGAATTTCACAAACTTTCAACCCCTATTTAACCAAATAGGGTTTGAAAGTTTGTATGAAAGTCCGTCGTTTTTCAAGCTGCTGTAGCCATGAAACTTGGTATTTGGGCTTCCGCTAATGATGAAATACGGATTTTAAAGTTTTTGAAATTTCTATCCCCAAGGACGTCAAATAGAGAGTTTGTCCTTCAATCACGCTGCAACAGAGCAACGGATCGACGTGATTTTTTGCATGGGTATAGTTGGGTACTTGGAGAGTGACTTGGCTTCTTTTTAGCCCAGAAAGTTAAGGCGTGCCTGTGGGAATTAAAAAACTTAAGCCACGCGAACGAAGTCGCGGGCGTCCTCTAGTTTTAAATAAAATCGATTTGACTACGAAATAGGGACAAGCGACCGCAAGATATCGATGTTGACGTGAGAATCGTTTGATTTATGTTGGTATGTTCATGCTTTAAACTGCTAGGTATGCATGTGTACCTATTGTGTACATAACAATTTTAAGAAATGATTTCCTATTTTAGTTCGGTGAATATAAACTTGATGAAAGATACTTTTCTGAATTAATTGTTTGAAATACGAATTTATATTTTCCTATGATTAACATTAATGATCTTAAAATAACTTGTTACTCATGTTATAATTATTGTGGAAGTTTGGATGTCAGTTACTCCTTCACGCCACAAGGACTGAACTGATTTTGTTGAAATTTGGAATGGTGATAGCTTATAACCTGAATTAACACAATATTTTAAGGTACTTTTAACTATTCTGTGATTTTATCCCATAAAATGAAAGAATGAAAGATACTTTTCTGAATTAATTGTTCGAAATACGAATTTATATTTTACTTCGATTAACATTAATGATCTTAAAATTACTTGTTACTCATGTTATACCTAATTATTGTGGAAGTTTGGATGTTAGTTACTCCTTCACGCTACAAGGACTGAACTGATTTTGTTAAAATTTGGAATGGTGATAGCTTATAACCTGAATTAACACAATATTTTATATGTACTTTTTAACTATTCTGTGATTTTATCCCATAAAATGAAAGAGTTCCCCCGGAAATAAAAAAACAAAAACCTTAATCTACTTACACCGAATTCCCAAGCATCATGGAAAACCGTAGGTCTGTGGAGATACTATTGAAGTGAAAACTTCTTTAGCCGCGTTGAGCACTTTTTGGTAGCGGATAAACTTGTGGATTCGCGTCATCGACACTGTAAATGACACCTCGCTGCCCCATGCTCGCGTTGTTACAAAGACAAAAGGTCTTAAATATAAATACATATACTACGTTGGTAATTAAACTTTAACAACTTAGTCTTAAAGTTTATATATAATATATTTTTTTATTATTATTATAACTATTCGTTTTCACTTCTATCGGCAGTCCCTATGACTGCTAATTTTTTATTATACTATATATAGCTCAATTACCACTGACTCACTGACTCACTCATTGACATAATTGTTCTCCTAGAAAGAGACAGAAAACGATATAATGATGTAGGGGAGATGTGTTCGGGTGCGGGATTCGAGTGGGGAAAAATTATGACATTTCGGAAAAACAAGATGGCGGCCGACGTGATTCTCGCAACTCTTTTGTTTTCCAACCGATTTCGTTACAACTCGCAATTATTGAAGAAATTAGGAAACGATCAATAGAAAAAGTGGAAAAAATTGGAAAAACAAGATGGCGGCCGAGCTGTAGTGCTTTAAAATTTTTGATTTTTCGACCCCGAACCGCAACGCCGCAGATCCGAAACGGCGTGGTCGAGCATGATATTTTTTTCTTTTTTCGACTACAATTATCCTGTATTTTGACAGAACGGGAGTGGTTTTTAAAAATTCAAGATGGCGGCTGTCACGGCGGCCTTTTTGTTTGAGGTACGAAAAAATGCAATTTTAAAATTCAAATTTCTCACAGTTGGCAACGTCGGAGCGCTTCGACTTTTATGGGGCGATTGTGTATACGGCCTCGAGGTATGGACTGGGAAAAAAAATTACCCCATTTCTCGGGAAGTTTTCAAGATTTACCCCAAAAATAAAAAAATCGAAATACGGACTTTTTGCAAAATCCGAGTACGGGCAACCGCGTGTCCCACTTGTATGAATGACATTTGGGTATTTTCGTCGCCGAGGTCTGGCAACACTGGAATTTATCAAAGTAAAAGTGATTTTCGACATGGTCTTTTTTCAGGGGCGATCGTTTCGGCTGGGTGCGAGCGAGATGAAAAATTTAAACGTCATCAGGAGCGGTATATCCTGTAGTTTACGGGAAAATTATGAAACTATGTAAAATGTTTCTGTGAAACGAGGTGGCGGCCATTTTGTATTCTTTTTGTGGTTTTCAAAATTTCGATCACGTTTTTGAAGCAGTTGGCAACATTTGGGAAAGTTGACATGTATGGATCGATTGTGTAACTCGACCGGCAGTATCGAGATATCTAATTAGTGTTGCCACATTTGGGGTAGTTTTCGAGATTTTCCCCAAAAACTCCTCCTGTAAAATTTTGTATAAAAAATTTTTTTTTCACTGTTGGCTTCGTGTACAAGTCAGAAAATTAAACTTGAAGAAAATATGGAGACAGCTGATGATTGAGGATTTCGGAGACGGGTAAAGGGCACGGCTGAGGTATTGAAGATAGGTGGGGGGTGCTCGACCAAATGTCATTCGAAACTTCATCCAAAAGACAATGAGCTGAAAAAAAAATTCAAAATGGCGGATTTAAGAGGGCCGCCATACAAATTTATTTGGTGTCCATCTCAGAAAGTATAAAAGATGAAAGAGTGGTTTCTCGGCCAAAGATGATCAGGACGAGAAGATCTATTTAGCGAAAAGAAAAAAAATCAAGATGGCGGAATATTTTTTTTCATACCAAATTATATGGCGATTAGGACTCATTAGCATAATTTATTGTTCTCCAAGAAAGAGACAGAAAACGATAAAATGATGTATGGGAGATGTGTTCGGGTGCGGGATGGGAGTAGGGAAAAATTATGACATTTCGGAAAAACAAGATGGCGGCAGACGTGATTCTTGCAACTCTTTTGTGTTCTAACCGATTTCGTTACAACTCGCAATTATTGAAGAAATTAGTAAACGATCAATAGAAAAAGAGGAAAAAATTGGAAAAACAAGATGGCGGCCGAGCTGTAGTGTTTTAAAATTTTTGATGTTTCGACCCCGAACCGCGGAGCCACAGATCTGAAACGGCGTAGTCGAGCATGATTTTTTTCTTTTTTTCGCCTACAATTATCCTGTATTTTGACAGAATGGGCGTGGTTTTTAAAAATTCAAGATGGCGGCTGTCGCGGCGGCCGTTCGGTTTGAGGTACGAAAAACGCAATTTTAAAATTCCAATTTCTCACAGTTGGCAACGTCGGAGCGTTTCGACTTCTACGGGGCGATTGTGTGTACAGACTCGAGGTATGGATTGGGGGAAAAGAAATTACCCCATTTCTCGGGAAATTTTCAAGATTTACCCCAAAAATAAAAAAATCTAAATACGGACTTTTTGCAAGATTCGAGTACGAGCAACCACGTATCTCACTTGTATGAATTACATTTGGGTAATTTCGTCGCCCAGGTCTGGCAACAATGGAATTTATCAAAGTAAAAGTGATTTTCGACATGGTCTTTTTTCAGGGGCGATCATTTCGGCTGGGTGCGAGCGAGATGAAAATTTGAAACGTCATCAGGAGCGGTATATCCTGTAGTTTACGGGTAAATTATAAAACTATGTAAAATGTTTCTGTGAAACGAGGTGGCGGCCATTTTGTATTCTTTTTGTGTTTTTCAAAATTTCAATCACGTTTTTGAGGCAGTTGGCAACATT
This sequence comes from Erebia ligea, assembly GCA_917051295.2. Lineage (NCBI taxonomy): Eukaryota > Metazoa > Arthropoda > Insecta > Lepidoptera > Nymphalidae > Erebia > Erebia ligea. Next base: position 13,898,307 of record OU785223.1, on the reverse strand, counting down.
TGGGAAAGTTGACATGTATGGATCGATTGTGTAACTCGACCGGCAGTATCGAGATTTATCTAAACAGTGTTGCCACATTTGGGGTAGTTTTCAAGAATTTCCACAAAAATGTCCTCCTGTAAAATTTTGTAAGAATTTTTTTTTCACTGATGGCTTCATATACAAGTCAGAAAATTAAACTTGAAGAAAAATATGGAGACACCTGATGATTGAGGATTTCGAGGACGGGTAAAGAGCACGACCAAGGTATTGAAGATAGGTGCTCGAACCAATGTCACTCGAAACCTCATCCAATTGGCGGTGAGTTTAAAAAAACTCCAAAAAGGTGGATTCAAGATGGCCGCCAAAAAATTTCGTCAGTGTCTATCTCGGAGAGTATAAGAGATGGAAGTGTGGTTTCTTGGCAAGAGATGATCAGGACGAGGAGGTCTATTTAGCGAAATAAAAAATTTTTAAGATGGCGGAATTTTTTTTTTCATACCGAATTATATTATGGCGATTAGGAACTACTTTGTAGAACTTTGTAGAACTTACTTGTTCTTCTTACCTTTTCAAACTTTGTTTTAATGATAGGACTCTCATTCTAACGAATCTTTGGGAGCAAAAATGTGAAGCGAGTTGATGATTGAGGATTTCGGAGACGGGTAAAGAGCACGGCCAGGGTATTGAAGAAAGAGATCGACCAAAGGCATGAAAAAAAAAAACCTAAAACTACCAACATACCCGCCTACCTGAATACCAGCCTACCTGCATACCCGCCTACCAACATACCCGCCTACCATCATACCCGCCTACCGACATACTCGCCAACCGACATACCCACCTACCAACAAACCCGTACGTACACCCCAAATAGCACACATCCTGCAATTTTAATGTCGTCGATTTTCCGTTACATTATAAGATCTTTTGATTTTAATGAAAAAGTGAACCAGCGCCATTTTGAAATTCTTTGATAATGTACCGATTTATTTCATATTCGATATAATTTAGGTATCTCTGGGATTACAAAACAGAAAACTGATACCAAAGTAAAAAAAATCAGCGCCATTTTGAAATTCTTTGTTAATTGACCGATTTCGTTCAAAATCGATATTTAGGGCTCCCTGGGGTCACAAAATAGGAAACTGATACCAAAGTTGTAAAAAATCAGCGCCATTTTGAAATTCTTTGTTAATTGACCGATTTCGTTCAAAAACGATATTTAGGGCTCCCTGGGGTTACAAAACAGGAAACTGATACCAAAGATTTCAAAATCAGCGCCATTTTGAAATTATTTGTTATTTGACCGATTTCATTCAAAATCGATACTTAGGGCTCCCTGGGATTACAAAACAGGAAACTGGTACCAAAATTTTAAAAAAATCAGCGCCATTTTGAAATTATTTAATATGACCGATTTCGTTCAAAATCGATATTTAGGACTCCCTGGGATTACAGAACAGGAAACTAATACCAAAGTTTAAAAAAATCGGCACCATTTTGAACTTCTTTGTTCATTTACCGATTTCGATCAAAATCGATATTTAGGGCTCCCTGGGGTTATAAAACATGAAACTGATACCAAAGTTGTAAAAAATCAGCGCCATTTTGAAATTCTTTGTTAATTGACCGATTTCGTTCAAAATTGATATTTTAGGATCCCTGGGATTACAAAACAGAAAACCGGTACCAAAATTTTAAAATATCAGCGCCATTTTGAAATTCTTTGTTAATTGACCGATTTTGTTCAAAATCGATATTTAGGACTCCCTGGGATTACAAAACAGGAAACTGATACCAAAGTTTTCAAAAATCGGCGCCATTTTGAAATTCTTTGTTAATTAACCGATTTCGTTCCAAATCGATATTTAGGGCTCCCTGGGATTTGAATACCTACAGGAAACTGTTACCAAAATTTAAATCAGCGCCATTTTGAAATACATTGTCAATTGGCCGATTTCGTTCAAAATCGATACTTAGGGCTCCCTGGGATTACAAAACAGGAAACTGGTAAGTACCAAAATTTTAAAAAATCAGCGCCATTTTGAAATTCTTTGTTAATTGACCGATTTTGTTCAAAATCGATATTTAGGACTCCCTGGGATTACAAAACAGGAAACTGATACCAAAGTTTTAAAAAATCGGCGCCATTTTGAAATTCTTTGTTAATAACCGATTTCGTTCAAAATCGATATTTAGGACTCCCTGGGATTACAAAACAGAAAACTGCTACCAAAGTTTTAAAAAATCAGCGCCATTTTTAAATTCTTTGTTAATTGACCGATTTCGATCAAAATCGATATTTAGGGCTCCCTAGGATCACAAAACTGATACAAAAGTTTTAAAAAATCAGCGCCATTTTGAAATTCTTTAATAATTGGCCGATTTCGTTCAAAATCGATATTTAGGGTTCCCTGGGATCACTAAACAGGAAACTGATACCAAAGTTTTAAAAAATCAGCGCCATTTTAAAATTCTTTGTTAATTGACCGATTTCGTTCAAAATCGATATTTAGGGTTCCCTGGGATCACAAAACAGGAAACTGATACAAAAGTTTTAAAAAATCAGCGCCATGTTGAAATTCTTTGTTAATTGACTGATTTCGTTCAAAATCGATATTCAGGGTTCCCTGGGATTACAAAACAGGAAACTGATACCAAAGTTTTAAAAAATTGGCGCCATTTTGAAATTCTTTGTTAATAACCGATTTCGTTCAAAATCGATATTTAGGACTCCCTGGGATTACAGAACAGGAAACTGGTACCAAAATTTTAAAAAAATCAGCGCCATTTTGAAATTCTTTGTTAATGGACTGATTTCGTTCAAAATCGATATTCAGGGTTCCCTGGGATTACAAAACTGAATCTGATACCAAAGTTGTACAAAATCAGCGCCATTTTAAAACTCTTTGTTAATTGAGCGATTTGGTTCAAAATCGATATTTTGGGCTCCCTGGGATTTCAATACAGGAAACTGTTACCAAAATTTTAAAAAATCAGCGCCATTTTGGAATTATTTGTTAATTTACCGATTTTTTCAAAATCGATATCTAAGGATCCCTAATATCACAAAACAGGAAACTGGTACAAATATTTTAGAAAATCTGCGCCATTTTGAAATTATTTATTAAAATTAACCGATTTCGTTCAAAATCGATATTTAGGACTCCCTGGGATTTCAATACAGGAAACTGTTACCAAAATTTAAATCAGCGCCATTTAGATCTTCTTTGTTATTGTAGCGATTTCGTTCAAATTCGATATCTGAGGATCCCTAATATCACAAAACAGGAAACTGTTACCAAAATTCATAAAATCAGCGTCATTTTGAAATTGACCGGTTTCGTTGGAACTTTTCGATGCTGGAGTAGATAAAATAATTTCCAATGAACAATGAATGAATGATTTTTCACGTAGCTTAAATTATGTACAAGAAGGAATTTAAATACAGGCTTGAACTAAAAAACCCGTTTTGTTGCCATTTAATAATCTTCAATATACATTATCTTTAATGTTGTACTCCTGGCTAAAATTATAAATATTTAAATACGTGGCTGATTTAAAAAAAATAACAATTTTGTTTAATTTCACATACTGTTTCTTTAAAAAATAGTATACCTATCTTTAAAAAAATATTATAAAGTAGCTCATGCATGCGACTCCTTTCAAAGAACTTAATATGTTTGTGATCTTCTCTTTTTTAATTTTCCTTTTCTAATCCCATATTTTTTGCATAAAGCTGAAACACCACCACCCACCCATCCTTCAAAATTTGAGACTAACACGGCCCGCGAGCTGCTTTAGCAGCTCGCGCACAGAGCGAAACACTAGTTATACTATATTAGTCCAGTCATCTTAGTCAAAATTAGGTAAGAATCTCGGAATTTGAGATACCCAGCTGATTTTTTGTATAAACTTGTATTTTGGTATTCTAAAAGTTGTCTCAAAACCTACATATGGTAGGGTGTCCGCGTCTATTAAAAATTGAGGTCAAAGGTCACAAAAATCGATTTTTTGCATATTTTTTGCAAATATCTCATTTCCTATGGGTTTTTCGCTATTTGTATTTATTATCAATATTGTAGAGAACTGAATTTCCTACAACTTTTGTATAAAAATTTTTTTATACGTTGAATCGTTTTCGAGATAGAGGGCGGAGAGCGCGCGGTTCGAGCATAATGTAAGGTCAAACGGTATAGTCTTGTCAAAACACTCTAGATAAAGTATATTAGTAATTATTGATAAATAAATAATTAATAATAATTTTCATTTGTTATCAACTCATCATCATCATCAGCATCATCAGCCAATATGCATCCACTGTTGGACATAGGCCTCTTTACGATTGCGCCAACTTTGCTTATCCTTGGCTGTTAGCATCCATTTGATGCCAGCCACTCTCCGGATGTCGTCGCTCCACCTAGCCGGGGGGCGCCCCACACTCCGTTTGCCGAGACGCGGTCTCCACTCTAGGACCTTGCGACTCCAGCGGCCGTCAGTCCTACGGCAAACGTGACCAGCCCACTGCCACTTCAACGTGCTAGCCTTGAGAGCTATGTCAATTACTTTGGTTCTTTGGCGAATTACTTCGTTTCGGATTTTATCCCTCAAAGAAATTCCGAGCAATAGCTCTTTCCATAGCGCGTTGAGCGACTTGAAGTCTGTGGACTAGCCTCGATGTCAGTGTCCACGTTTCGGCACCGTAAGTCATAACCGGCAGGACGCACTGATTGAAGACTTTGGTCTTCAGGCATTGCGGTATAGGCGACGAAAAGACTCGACGGAGTCTGCCATATGCTGCCCAGCCCAGCTGTATTCCGTTCTATCTCTTTCTCGAAACTGTTACTTCCTACTTGCAAAATTTGCCCAAGGTATGTGTATTCTTGGACAGTTTCGAGAATAGATCCGTTGACAGAAATCGGCCCCGGAATGACCAAGCTGTATTCCGTTCTATCTCTTTCTCGAAACTGTTACTTCCTACTTGCAAAATTTGCCCAAGGAATGTGTATTCTTGGACAGTTTCGAGAATAGATCCGTTGACAGAAATCGGCCCCGGAATGACCAATTCATTGAACATGACCTTGGTCTTGTCAAAGTTCATCCGGAGACCGACACGTCGGGAGGCAGCGTGAAGGCTATCGAGCATCTTCTGCAGCTCTTGCAGCGAACTTGCGATGATGACGATATCATCAGCGAAGCGGAGGTGTGAAATGTGCTCTCCGTTCACGTTGATGCCTTGTTCGTTCCAGTCAAGCGTTTTAAAGACATCTTCCAAAGCATTAGCAAACAGTTTCGGGGACAGAACATCCCCCTGCCTCACCCCGCGATGCAATTGGATAGGTCTTGCAGACGCACCTTGTACTTGGACAGACATAAATGCCGAGCTATATAGGCATTTCAAAACTTCGATGTATCGCCAATCAACTTGGGATCGCTGCAAGGATTCCAGAACAGCCCAGGTCTCGATGGAGTCAAAGGCCTTTCGTGAACTCATAGTTCACGAAAGCGAGACACAGAGGCTGTTTGTACTCATAGGATTAGGACTTCTGCACAATCTGCCTCAATGTGTGTATGTGGTCTATGGTGTGGTCTCTACAATGCACGAATGTAAAGACTTTACAACAACTTTACTTTTTTAGACAATCGTGCATTGTCGAGTCAACATCTCCTGAAGATGCTTCTCCTGAAGATACTACTCCTGAAGATGCTACTCCAATCTGTACTTCATTATTGTCTACTTAAATTATAATTAGTGGAAATAAGAATATAATTATAATGTAATTAAAGTTTGTCCCTTAATATTTTTTTAATTTTAGGAATGGGTTGTAAGTATTATTGAATAGATAGATTCAATTGATGAAAAAAATTTTTAAATATGTATAATGTAATAGTTGATAACAAATGAAAATTATTATTAATTATATATTTATCAATAATTACTTAATAAACTTTATATAGCGTGTTTTGACCAAGACTATACCGGTTGACCTTACATTATGCTCTAACCGCGCGCTCTCAGCCCTCTATCTCGAAAACGATTCAACGAATAAAAATTTTTTTTAAACAAAAGTTGTAGGAAATTTAATTCTCTACAATATTGATAATAAATACAAATAGCGAAAACCCCATAGGAAATGAGATATTTGCAAAAAATAAGCAAAAAATCGATTTTTGTGACCTTTGACCTCAAATTTTAATAGACGCGGACACCCTACCATATGTAGGTTTTGAGACAACTTTTAGAATGCCAAAATACAAGTTTATACAAAAAATCAGCTGGGTATCTCAAATTCCGAGGTGAACTACTAAGATGACTGGACTAATATATAGCTCAATTACCACTGACTGACTGACTGACTCATTGACATAATTGTTCTCCTAGAAAGAGACAGAAAACGATACAATGATGTACGGGAGATGTGTTCGGGTGCGGGATTCGACTAGGGAAAAATTATGACATTTCGGAAAAACAAGATGGCGGCCGACGTGATTCTTGTAACTCTTTTGTTTTCCAACCGATTTCGTTACTACTCGCAATTATTGAAGAAATTTGGAAACGATCAATAGAAAAAGTGGAAAAAATTGGAAAAACAAGATGGCGGCCGAGCTGTAGTGCTTTAAAATTTTTGATTTTTCGACCCCGAACCGCGGCGCCACAGATCCGAAACGGCGTGGTCGAGCATGATAATTTTTTCTTTTTTCGACTACAATTATCCTGTATTATGACAGAATGGGAGTGGTTTTTAAAAATTCAAGATGGCGGCTGTCGCGGCGGCCTTTTTGTTTGAGGTACAAAAAAACGCAATTTTAAAATTCAAATTTCTCACAGTTGGCAACGTTGGAGCGTTTCCACTTCTATGGGGCGATTGTGTGTACGGTTTCGAGGTATGGATTGGGGAAAAAAAATTACCCCATTTCTCGGGAAAATTTCAAGATTTACCCCAAAAATAAAAAAGTCGAAATACGGACTTTTTGCAAAATTTGAGTACGAGCAACCACGTGTCTCACTTGTGCGAATGACATTTGGGTATTTTCGTCGCCAAAGTCTGGCAACACTGGAATTTATCAAAGTAAAAGTGATTTTCGACATGGTCTTTTTTCAGGGGCGATCATTTCGGCTGGGTGCGAGCGAGATGAAAAATTTAAACGTCATCAGGAGCGGTATATCCTGTAGTTTACGGGTAAATTATGAAACTATGTAAAATGTTTCTGTGCAACGAGGTGGCGGCCATTTTGTATTCTTTTTGTGTTTTTGAAAATTTCGTACACGTTTTTGAGGCAGTTGGCAACATTTGGGAAAGTTGACATGTATAAATCGATCGTGTAACTCAACCAGCGGTATCGAGATATCTAAACAGTGTTGCCACATTTGGGGTAGTTTTCGAGATTTTCCCAAAAATGTCCTCCTGTAAAATTTTGTATGAAATTTTTTTTTTTCACTGATGGCTTCGTATACACGTCAGAAAATTAAACTTGAACAAAAATATGGAGACAGCTGATGATTGAGGATTTCGGAGACGGGTAAAGAGCACGGCCGAGGTATTGAAGATAGGTGAGGGGTGCTCGAGCAAATGTCATTCGAAACTTCATCCAAAAGACAATGAGCTGAAAAAAAATTCAAAATGGCGGATTTAAGATGGCCGCCATACAAATTTATTTGGTGTCCATCTCAGAAAGTATAAAAGATGAAAGAGTGGTTTCTCGGCCAAAGATGATCAGGACGAGAAGATCTATTTAGCGAAAAGAAAAAAAATTCAAGATGGCGGTATATTTTTTTTCATACCAAATTATATGGCGATTAGGACTCATTGACATAATTTATTGTTCTCCTAGAAAGAGACAGAAAACGATACTATGATGTACGGGAGATGTGTTCGGGTGCGAGATGGGAGTAGGGAGAAATTATGACATTTCGGAAAAACAAGATGGCGGTCGACATGATTCTTGCAACTCTTTTGTTTTCCAACCAATTTCGTTAAAACACGCAACGATTGAAGAACTTTGTAAACGATCAATAGAGAAAGTGGAAATAATTGGAAAAACAAGATGTCGGCCGAGCTGTAGTGTTTTCAAATTTTTGATTTTTCGACCCCGAACCGCGGCGCCACGGATCCGAAATGGGGTGGTCGAGCATGATATTTTTTTCTTTTTTCGCCTACAATTATCTTGTTTTTTGACAGATTGGGAGTGGTTTTTAAAAATTCAAGATGGCGGCTGTCGCGGCGGCCGTTTTGTTTGAGGTACGAAAAAACGCAATTTTAAAATTCAATTTTCTCACAGTTGGCAACGTCGGAGCGTTTCGACTTGTACGGTGCGATTGTGTGTACATACTCGAGGTATGGATTAGGGAAAAAAAATTACCCCATTTCTCGGGAAATTTTCAAGATTTACCCCAAAAATAAAAAAATCGAAATACGGACTTTTTGCAAAATTTGAGTACGAGCAACCACGTGTCTCACTTGTGCGAATGACATTTGGGTATTTTCGTCGCCGAGGTCTGGCAACACTGGAATTTATCAAAGTAAAAGTAATTTTCTTTTCTTTCTGAAATGGTCTTTTTTCAGGGGCGATCATTTCGGCTGGGTGCGAGCGAGATGAAAAATTGAAACGTCATCAGAAGCGGCATATCCTGTAGTTCACGGGAACATTATAAAACTATGTAAAATGTTTCTGTGAAACCAGGTGGCGGCCATTTTGTATTCTTTTTGTGTTTTTGAAAACTTCGATCACGTTTTTGAGGCAATTGGCAACATTTGGGAAAGTTGACATGTATGGATCGATTGTGTAACTTGACCGGCAGTATCGAGATATCTAAACAGTGTTGCCACATTTGGGGTAGTTTTCGAGATTTTCCCCAAAAACTCCCTCCTGCAAAATTTTGCATGACAAATTTTTTTTTTCACTGATGGCTTCGTATATAAATCAGAAAATATAACTTGAAGAAAAATATGGAGACAGCTGATGATTGAGGATTTCGGAGACGGGTAAAGAGCACGGCCAAGGTATTGAAGATAGGTGGGGGGTTCTCAAACAAATGTCACTCGAAACCTCATCCAATTGGCGGTGAGTTGAAAAATCTCCAAAATGGTGGATTCAAGATGGCCGCCACACAAATTTCATCAGTGTCTGTCTCGAAGAGTATTAGAGATGGAATTGTGGTTTCTCGGCAAGAGATGATCAGAACGAGGTCTATTTAGCGAAATGAAAAAATTTCAAGATGGCGGAATATTTTTTTTCATACCAAATTAAATGGCGATTAGGAACTATAAAAGACGTCATTGTTCTCCAAGAAAGAGACAAAAAACGATACAATGATGTAGGCGAGATGTGTTTGGGTGCGGGATTCGAGTTGGGAAAAATTATGACATTTCGGAAAAACAAAATGGCGGCCTACGTGATTCTTGCAACTCTTTTGTTTTCCAACCAATTTCGTTACAACTCGCAATTATTTAACAAATTATTAAATGATCAATAAAAAAAATAGAAAAACTTCGAAAAATAAGATGGTGGCCGAGCTGTATTGTTTTCAAATTTTTGATTTTTCCACCTCGAACCCCGGCGCCACAGATCCGAAACGAGGTAGTTCATGTCTAAGAGATATTATGTTTGGGTGTGGGATGGGAGTAGGGAAAAATTATGACATTTCGGGAAAACAAGATTTTCGGCTGATTTGCCGAAATGAACCGATCGAAGCATAGAAGATAGATGGGGGGTGCTCGACCAAATGTCACTCGAAACTTCATCCAATAGACAATGAGCTGAAAAAAAATTCAAAATGGCGGATTTAAGATGGCTGCCATACCAATTTATTTGGCGTCTATCTCAGAAAGTATAAAAGATGGAAGAGTGGTTTCTTGGCAGAAGATGATCAGGGTATGTACGATACCCTAAACGTATAAGAATGGGCAGACGAAATTGAGCTCTAATTCAATGCTGTCATGGTTTATTTTACTTTGACGAAAATCTTTAACGTTTGATCGACCATTCTTACATGATTGGGGCCCAAAACGAGGAGGTATATTTAACGAAATGAAAAAAAATCAAGATGGCGGAATATTTTTTTTCATACCAAATTATATGGCGATTAGGAACTTTAAAAGACGTCATTGTTTTCTTAGAAAGAGACAGAAAACGATACAATGATGTAAAGGAGATGTGTTCGGGTGTGGGATTTGAGTAGGGAAAAATTATGACATTTTGGAAAAACAAGAAGGCGGCCGACGTGATTCTTGCAACTCTTTTGTTTTTTAACCGATTTCGTTACAACTCGCAATTATTGAAGAAATTAGTAAGTGATCAATAGAAAAAGTGATAAAATTGGAAAAACAAGATGGCGGCCGAGCTGTAGTCTTTTAAAATTTTTGATTTTTCGACCTCGAACCGCGGCGCCACAGGGTACCAATCATGTAAGAATGTCCGATCAAAACGTTAAAGTTCGTCGTCAAAGTTTATAAACCATAACGGCATTAAATTAGAGCTCAATTTCGTGTATCCATTCTTATACGTTCGAGTATCGTTCATACCTAAACGTATAAGAATGGGCAGACGAAATTGAGCTCTAATTCAATGCAGTTATGGTTTATTTTACTTTGACAAAAATCTTTAACGTTTGATGAACAATTCTTACGTAATAGGGGGGCTGATCCGAAACGGGGTGGTTCATGTCTAAGAGATAGTATGTTTGGGTGTGGGATGGGAGTAAATCCATATTTAGGGCTCCCTGGGATTACAAAACAGGAAACTGATACCTACCAAAGTTTTAAAAAATCAGCGCCATTTTGAAATTCTTTGTTAATTGACCGATTTCGTTCAAAATCGATATTTAGGACTCCCTGGGATCACAAAACAGGAAACTGGTACCAAAATTTTAAAATATCAGCGCCATTTTGAAATTAATTGTTAATTTACCGATTTCGTTCAAACTCGATATTTAGGGCTTCCTGGGATTACAAAAAAGGAAACAGTTACCAAAGTTTAAAAAAATCAGCGCCATTTTGAAATTCTTTGTTAATTGACCGATTTCACTCTAAATCGATATTTAGGACTCCCTGGGATCTCAAAACAGGAAACTGATACCAAAGTTTTAAAAAATCAGTGCCATTTTGAAATTCTTTGTTAATATTATTGACCGATTTCGTTCAAAATCGATATTTAGGACTCCCTGGGATAAGAAAGCAGGAAACTGATACCAAAGTTTTAAAAAATCAGCGCCATTTTGAACTTCTTTGTTAATTAACTGATTTCGTTCAAAATCGATATTAAGGGCTCCCTGGGATCACAAAACAGGAAACAGATAAGTATCAACGTTTTAACAAATCAGCGCCATTTTGAAATTATTTGTTAATGGACCGATTTCGTTCAAAATTGATATTTATGGCTAACCACATCTCGTGAGCTGCTTTAGCAGCTCGCGCACAGAGCGAAACACTAGTTAATATATATATAGCTGCTCGTGCTGATTGACTGATTGATCACCTCTCCTGGACAATTTTGTATGAACTTTTTTTTTTTCACTTATCGTTTCGTATAGAAAACAAAAATTCATCCGGAGAAAAAATACGGAGAGAGCTGATGATTGAGGATTTCGAAGACGGATGAAGAGCACCAGCCAGGTTATCGAAGATAGGTGGGGGGTGCTCGACCAAATGTCACTCTAAACTTCATCCAATTGACAGTTAGCTGAAAAAAATTTCAAAATGGCGGATTTAAGATGGCCGCCATACAAATTTCGACGGTGTCTATCTCGGAGAGTATAAAAGATGGAAGAGTGGTTTCTTGGAAAAAGATGATCAGGACGTGAGGGTCTACTTGATGAACAGAAAAAAAATTCAAGATGGCGGAATTTATTTTTCCATAGAAAAGGGTATTGAAGATAGGTGGGGGGTGCTCGACCAAATGTCACTCGAAACTTCATCCAATTGACAGTGAGCTGAAAAAAATTTCAAAATGGCGGATTTAAAATGGCCGCCATACAAATTTCGTCGGTGTCTATCTCGGAGAGTATAAAAGATGGAATAGTGGTTTCTTGGAAAAATATGATCAGGACATGAAGGTCTACTTGATGAACAGGAAAAAAATTCAAGATGGCGGAATTTATTTTTCCATAGAAAATGTATGGCGAATATTGAAGAGGCTACAAGTGTAGAACTATGCAAGACTACGGTTCCTTTTCAAGATTTGTTTTTATGGAAGAATTCTCATTTTGACGAAGTGTTCGGAGAAAAAATATGGAGAGAGATGATGATCGAAGGTTCGGATGATGGATGAGGAGCACACTCAGGGTATTAAAGATAGGTACCTACTTAGGGGCTGCTCAAACAAAAAGGGAGGGGGGGGGGGGTTGGTGGTCTTTGTTTTATGTTTTTCCTTTATGAGAATTTTCTTGCACGTCGAACGCTTGGCGTGCTGGCGCTTCCACTGTGCTCACTAACATAGCAGTGTGTTGTTCAGATCAGAACACGTAGACAGTAAATAACTGCCAAATTATGTAAGAATTGTCGGACAAATCGTAAAAGTTCGGCGTCATAGTAAAATAAACCATAACATCATTGAATTAGAGCTCAATTTCGTGTTTCGAAATTGAGCTCTAATTTAATGCTGTTATAGTTTATTTTACTTTGACGCCGAACTTTGACGATTTGATCGGCCATTCTTACATAATCAGGGGGCAGGATAGTAGGACAGCGAGTAAGTAGACAGTGGACCACGCGCTCCAGTACGCGGTCCGCTTTAGCGGGCCGCGCAGCCACGCGCCATACTAGTTAATTATACTATATATAGCTCGATTACCACTCACTGACTGACTGACTGACTCACTCATTGACATAATTGTTCTCCTAGAAAGAGACAGAAAACGATATAATGATGTAGGGGAGATGTGTTCGGGTGCGGGATTCGAGTGGGGAAAAATTATGACATTTCGGAAAAACAAGATGGCGGCCGACGTGATTCTCGCAACTCTTTTGTTTTCCAATCGATTTCGTTACAACTCGCAATTATTGAAGAAATTAGGAAACGATCAATAGAAAAAGTGGAAAAAATTGTAAAAACAAGATGGCGGCCGAGCTGTAGTGCTTTAAAATTTTTGATTTTTCGACCCCGAACCGCGGCGCCACAGATCCGAAACGGCGTGGTCGAGCATGATATTTTTTTCTTTTTTCGACTACAATTATCCTGTATTTTGACAAAATGGGAGTGGTTTTTAAAAATTCAAGATGGCGGCTGTCACGGCGGCCTTTTTGTTTGAGGTACGAAAAAACGCAATTTTAAAATTCAATTTTCTCACAGTTTGCAACGTCGGAGCGTTTCGACTTGTATGGTGCGATTGTGTGTACAGACTCGAGGTATGGATTGGGAAAAAAAATTACCCCATTTTTCGGGAAATTTTCAAGATTTACCCCAAAAATAAAAAAATCGAAATACGGACTTTTTGCAAAATTCGAGTACGATCAACCACGTGTCCCACTTGTACGAATGACATTTGGGTATTTTCGTCGCCGAGGTCTGGCAACACTGGAATTTATCAAAGTAAAAGTGATTTTCGACATGGTCTTTTTTCAGGGGCGATCATTTCGGCTGGGTGCGAGAGAGATGAAAAATTGAAACGTCATCAGGAGCGGTATATCCTGTAGTTTACGGGAAAATTATGAAACTATGTAAAATGTTTCTGTGGAACGAGGTGGCGGCCATTTTGAATTCTTTTTGTGTTTTTCAAAATTTCGATCACGTTTTTGAGGCAGTTGGCAACATTTGGGAAAGTTGACATGTATGGATCGATTGTGTAACTCGACCGGCAGTATCGAGATATCTAAACAGTGTTGCTACATTTGGGGTAGTTTTTGAGATTTTCCCTAAAAACTCGTCCTGTAAAGTTTTGTATGAAAAATTTTTTTTTCACTGATGGCTTCGTATAAAAGTCAAAAAATTGAACTTGAAGAAAAATATGGAGGCAGCTGATGATTGAGGATTTTGGAGACGGGTAAAGAGCACGGCCGAGGTATTGAAGATAGGTGGGGGGTGCTCGACCAAATGTCATTTGAAACTTCATCCAATAGACAATAAGCTGAAAAAAAATTCAAAATGGCGGATTTAAGATGGCCGCCATACAAATTTATTTGGTGTCTATCTCAGAAAGTAAAAAAGATGGCAGAGTGGTTTCTTGGCAAGAGATGATCAGGACGAGGAGGTCTATCTAGCGAAATGAAAAAAATTTCAAGATGGCGGAATGTTTTTTTTCATACCAAATTATATGGCGATTAGGACTCATTAGCATAATTTATTTTTCTCCAAGAAAGAGACAGAAAACGATACAATGATGTATGGAAGATGTGTTCGGGTGCGGGATGGGAGTAGGGAAAAATATGACATTTCGGAAAAACAAGATGGCGGCCGACGTGATCCTTGTAACTCTTTTGTTTTCCAACCGATTTCGTTAAAACTCGCAAGATTGAAGAAATTAGGAAACGATTTATAGAAAAAGTGGAAAAAGTTGGAAAAACAAGATGGCGGCCGAGCTGTAGTGTTTTCAAATTTTTGATTTTTCGACCCCGAACCGCGGCGCCACAGATCCGAAACGGCGTGGTCGAGCATGATGATTTTTCTACTTTCGACTACAATAATTATCCTGTATTTTGACAGAATGGGAGTGGTTTTTAAAAATTCAAGATGGCGGCTGTCGCGGCGGCCTTTTTGTTTGAGGTACGAAAAAACGCAATTTTAAAATTCAATTTTCTCACAGTTGGCAACGTCGGAGCTTTTCGACTTGTACGGTGCGATTATGTGTACAGACTCGAGGTATGGATTGGGGAAAAAAAATTACCCCATTTCTCGGGAAATTTTCAAGATTTACCCCAAAAATAAAAAAATCGAAATACGGACTTTTTGCAAAATTTGAGTACGAGCAACCACGTGTCTCACTTGTGCAAATGACATTTAGGTATTTTCGTCGCCGAGGTCTGGCAACACTGGAATTTATCAAAGTAAAAGTTATTTTCGACATGGTCTTTTTTCAGGGGTGATCATTTCGGCTGGGTGCGAGCGAGATGAAAAATTTAAACGTCATCAGGAGCGGTATATCCTGTGGTTAACGGGAAAATTATGAAACTATGTAAAATGTTTCTGTGCAACGAGGTGGCGGCCATTTTGTATTCTTTTTGTGTGTTTGAAAATTTCGAACACGTTTTTGAGGCAGTTGGCAACATTTGGGAAAGTTGACATGTATAAATCGACTGTGTAACTCAACCAGCGGTATCGAGATATCTAAACAGTGTTGCCACATTTGGGGTAGTTTTCGAGATTTTCCCAAAAATGTCCTCCTGTAAAATTTTGTATGAAAAATTTTTTTTTCACTGATGGCTTCGTATACACGTCAGAAAATTAAACTTGAACAAAAATATGGAGACAGCTGATGATTGAGGATTTCGGAGACGGGTAAAGAGCACGGCCGAGGTATTGAAGATAGGTGGGGGGTGCTCGACCAAATGTCATTCGAAACTTCATCCAAAAGACAAATTTCAGACAAGACTGAAAAAAAATTCAAAATGGCGGATTTAAGATGGCCGCCATACAAATTTATTTGTTGTCCATCTCAGAAAGTATAAAAGATGAAAGAGTGGTTTCTCGGTCAAAGATGATCAGGACGAGAAGATCTATTTAGCGAAAAGAAAAAAAATTCAAGATGGCGGAATATTTTTTTTCATACCAAATTATATGGCGATTAGGACTCATTAGCATAATTTATTTTTCTCCAAGAAAGAGACAGAAAACGATACAATGATGTATGGAAGATGTGTTCGAGTGCGGGATGGGAGTAGGGAAAAATTATTACATTTCGGAAAAACAAGATGGCGGCCGACGTGATTCTTGCAACTCTTTTGTGTTCTAACCGATTTCGTTACAACTCGCAATTATTGAAGAAATTAGTAAACGATCAATAGAAAAAGTGGAAAAAATTGGAAAAACAAGATGGCGGCCGAGCTGTAGTGTTTTCAAATTTTTGATGTTTCGACCCCGAACCGCGGAGCCACAGATCTGAAACGGCGTAGTCGAGCATGATTTTTTCTTCTTTCGCCTTCTTCTTCTTCTTGAAAAATTTTTTTTTCACTGATGGCTTCGTATACACGTCAGAAAATTAAACTTGAACAAAAATATGGAGACAGCTGATGATTGAGGATTTCGGAGACGGGTAAAGAGCACGGCCAAGGTATTGAAGATAGGTGCTCGAACAAATGTCACTCGAAACCTCATCCAATTGGCGGTGAGTTTAAAAAAACTCCAAAAAGGTGGATTCAAGATGGCCGCCAAAAAATTTCGTCAGTGTCTATCTCGGAGAGTATAAGAGATGGAAGTGTGGTTTCTTGGCAAGAGATGATCAGGATGAGGAGGTCTATTTAGCGAAATAAATTTTTTTTAAGATGGCGGATTTTTTTTTTTCATACCAAATTATATGGCGATTAGGAACTATAAAAGACTGGGTACTTGTAGTTCCTTTTCAAACTTTGTTTTAATTATAGGACTCTCATTCTAACGAATCTTTGGGAGCAAAAATGTGAAGCGAGTTGATGATTGAGGATTTCGGAGACGGGTGAAGAGCACGGCCAGGGTATTGAAGAAAGAGTTCGACCAAAGGCATGAAAAAAAAACATAAAACTACCAACATACCCGCCTACCTGAATACCAGCCTACCTGCATACCCGCCTACCTGCTTACCCG
This sequence comes from Erebia ligea, assembly GCA_917051295.2. NCBI lineage: Eukaryota > Metazoa > Arthropoda > Insecta > Lepidoptera > Nymphalidae > Erebia > Erebia ligea. The sequence goes on along the minus strand of OU785223.1, from coordinate 13,881,615 downwards.
CATACCAACATACCCGCCTACCATCATACCCGCCTACCGACATACCCGCCAACCGACATACCCACCTACCAACAAACCCGTACGTACACCCCAAATAGCACACATCCTGCAATTTTAATGTCGTCGATTTTCAGTTACATTATAAGATCTGTTGATTTTAATGAAAAAGTGAACCAGCGCCATTTTGAAATTCTTTGATAATGAAGAGATGAGAGAGACCTAAATTATATCGAATATGAAAGAAATCGGTATTCTTTCATATTCGATATAATTTAGGTCTCTCTGGGATTACAAAACAGAAAACTGATACCAAAGTAAAAAAAATCAGCGCCATTTTGGAATTCTTTGTTAATTGACCGATTTCGTTCAAAATCGATATTTAGGGCTCCCTGGGGTCACAAAATAGGAAACTGATACCAAAGTTGTAAAAAATCAGCGCCATTTTGAAATTCTTTGTTAATTGACCGATTTCGTTCAAAATAGTAGTTTATGCAACTGTCATATAATGAAGGGTATTAAAACACGAGTGTGAGTTTATGAAACGAGCGCAGCGAGTTTCATAATAGTAACGAGTGTTTTAATACCCGTGTTATATGCAGTTGCATACACTACTTTATCTTCACTAATGCAATTTATCAAACAACAAGAGTAAAAGCTGACAATACAAAACACATTGCGAAACATTAAATTCACGCGTACGTGTATTGTCACAGTGAACTTGCCGCCATTAAAATCTAACCAATGAGAGCGCAGCTGCGCGCGCAGGGCCAATCAGGAGCGAGCGCGCGCTGTTCGTTTTTTATTTAATTGGCACAAGATCTTACCAAAGAGTTTTGTGTATGTAAGTTTAGTAGTTTCGACGAAGTTTTCACGTATAACCCAACTGTTTTCAAAAGCCAGCCTAATATCAAAATTTTATACAACTTGTATGAGGATTTTGACATAAGGCTCGCCAGGTTAATTGGTCGCGTTTTATTGATGTTATAATGAGATTTTACGATATCGATGTGGATATTATACCATCATGTGAAATTGCTTAAATTGAGTGTTTTGTTATCTGCGCTATAACAGTAGTAATTATAAGTCAAGTATTGGAAACATAAGTAGAATGTTATAACATTAGTGTAGATAAACGATATTTAGGGCTCCCTGGGGTTACAAAACAGGAAACTGATACCAAAGTTACAAATCAGCGCCATTTTGAAATTATTTGTTAATTGACCGATTTCATTCAAAATCGATACTTAGGGCTCCCTGGGATTACAAAACAGGAAACTGGTACCAAAATTTTAAAAAAATCAGAGCCATTTTGAAATTATTTAATATAACAGATTTCGTTCAAAATCGATATTTAGGACTCACTGGGATTACACAACAGGAAACTGATACCTAAGTTTAAAAAAAATCGGCACCATTTTGAACTTCTTTGTTAATTTACCGATTTCGATCAAAATCGATATTTAGGGCTCCCTGGGGTAATAAAACAAGAAACAAAATACACATACATAAGACAAAGTTGTAAAAAATCAGCGCCATTTTGAAATTCTTTGTTAATTGACCGATTTCGTTCAAAATCGATATTTTAGGATCCCTGGGATTACAAAACAGAAAACCGGTACCAAAATTTTAAAATATCAGCGCCATTTTGAAATTATTTATTAATTAACCGATTTCGTTCCAAATCGATATTTAGGGCTCCCTGGGATTTCAATACAGGAAACTGTTACCAAAATTTAAATCAGCGCCATTTTGAAATTCTTTGTCAATTGGCCGATTTCGTTCAAAATCGATACTTAGGACTCCCTGGGATTACAAAACAGGAAACTGATACCAAAGTTTTAAAAAATCGGCGCCATTTTGAAATCCTTTGTTAATTTATCGATTTCGTTCAAAATCGATACTTAGGGCTCCCTGGGATTACAGAACAGGAAACTGGTACCAAAATTTTAAAAAATCAGCGCCATTTTGAAATTCTTTGTTAATAGACCGATTTCGTTCAAAATCGATATTTAGGGTTCCCTGGGATTACAAAACAGAAAACTGCTACCAAAGTTTTAAAAAATCAGCGCCATTTTGAAATTCTTTGTTAATTGACCGATTTCGGTCAAAATCGATATTTAGGGCTCCCTGGGATCACAAAACTGATACAAAAGTTTTAAAAAATCAGCGCCTTTTTGAAATTCTTTAATAATTGACCGATTTCGTTCAAAATCGATATTTAGGGCCTGGGATCACTAAACAGGAAACTGATACAAAAGTTTTAAAAATTCAGCGCCATGTTGAAATTCTTTGTTAATTGACTGATTTCGTTCAAAATCGATATTTAGGGCTCCCTGGGATCACAAAACTGATACAAAAGTTTTAAAAAATCAGCGCCATGTTGAAATTCTTTGTTGACTGATTTCGTTCAAAATCGATATTTAGGGTTCCCTGGGATTACAAAACTGAATCTGATACCAAAGTTGTACAAAATCAGCGCCATTTTAAATCTCTTTGTTAATTGAGCGATTTGGTTCAAAATCGATATTTTGGGCTCCCTGGGATTTCAATACAGGAAACTGTTACCAAAATTTTAAAAAATCAGCGCCATTTTGGAATTATTTGTTAATTTACCGATTTTTTCAAAATCGATATCTGAGGATCCCTAATATCACAAAACAGGAAACTGGTACAAAAATTTTAGAAAATCTGCGCCATTTTGAAATTATTTATTAAAATTAACCGATTTCGTTCAAAATCGATATGTAGGACTCCCTGGGATTTCAATACAGGAAACTGTTACCAAAATTTAAATCAGCGCCATTTAGATATTCTTTGTTATTGTAGCGATTTCGTTCAAATTCGATATCTGATGATGCCTAATATCACAAAACAGGAAACTGTTACCAAAATTTATAAAATCAGCGTCATTTTGAAATTGACCGGTTTCGTTGGAACTTTTCGATGCTGGAGTAGATAAAATAATTTCCAATGAACAATGAATGAATGATTTTTCACGTAGCTTAAATTATTTACAAGAAGGAATTTAAATACAGGCTTGAACTAAAAAAAAACCGTTTTGTTGCCATTTAATAATCTTCAATATACATTATCTTTAATGTTCTACTCCTGGCTAAAATTATAAATATTTAAATACGTGGCTGATTTAAAAAAAATAACACTTTTTGTTTAATTTCATATAATGTATACCTACTGTTTCTTTAAAAAATAGTATATCTTTAAAAAAATATTATAAAGTAGCTCATGCATGCGACTCCTTTCAAAGAACTTATGTTTGTGATCTTCCCTTTTTTAATTTTCCTTTTCTAATCCTATATTTTTTGCATAAAGCTGAAACACCACCACCCATCCTTCAAAATTTGAGACTAACACGGCCCGCGAGCTGCTTAAGCAGCTCGCGCACAGAGCGAAACACTAGTTAATATATATATAGCTGCTCGTGCTGATTGACTGATTGATCACCTCTCCTGGACAATTTTGTATGAACTTTTTTTTTTTCACTTATCGTTTCGTATAGAAAACAAAAATTCATCCGGAGGAAAAATACGGAGAGAGCTGATGATTGAGGATTTCGAAGACGGATGAAGAGCACCAGCCAGGTTATCGAAGATAGGTGGGGGGTGCTCGACCAAATGTCACTCGAAACTTCATCCAATTGACAGTTAGCTGAAAAAAATTTCAAAATGGCGGATTTAAGATGGCCGCCATACAAATTTCGACGGTGTCTATCTCGGAGAGTATAAAAGATGGAAGAGTGGTTTCGTGGCAAAAGATGATCAGGACATGAGGGTCTACTTGATGAACAGGAAAAAAATTCAAGATGGCGGAATTTATTTTTCCATAGAAAAGGGTATTGAAGATAGGTGGGGGGTGCTCGACCAAATGTCACTCGAAACTTCATCCAATTGACAGTGAGCTGAAAAAAAATTCAAAATGGCGGATTTAAGATGGCCGCCATACAAATTTCGTCGGTGTCTATCTCGGAGAGTATAAAAGATGGAAGAGTGGTTTCTCGGCAAAAGATGATCAGGACCTGAAGGTCTTCTTGATGAACAGGAAAAAAGTTCAAGATGGCGGAATTTATTTTTCCATAGAAAATGTATGGCGAATGTTGACTGGGATTTGGAAATTATGCAAGACCTTTTCAAAGTTTGTATCTTCGTACTGTCATTCTGACAAATGATTCGGAAAAAAATATGGAGAGCGAGGGTTTGCAAGATGGGTGAAGAGCTACTAGCTAACTAGAGAGCAGGGTTTTAAAGATAGGTGGGGGCTGCTCAAACAAAAAAAGAAAATGAGCTGAAAAAACCTCAAAAATAGCGGATACAAGGGTGTCTATCTCGGAAAGTATAAAAAAAATTAAATAAGGCTGAACGATAGCAACTGACAAGTATTCATTAATTATTAAGTAACTAGATGATTCCCGCAACTCCGTCCGCGTGGATTAAGATTGTTTGATTCCTGCGGGAACTCTTTAATTTTTTACCAAATTTCATCAAAATCGGTTGAGCAGATGGGCCGTGAAAGCGTAGCAGACAGACAGACAGACAGACAGACAAACGGACAGACAGACAGACACACTTTCGCATTTATAATATTAGTATGGATATGATTGAATTAGAATTTAGTATCTTTATCGAACACTCACTAGATGGCGTTAGAAGTCAAAGGCCATGAAATAGTTACATCATAAAAAAGGTTCTATAGAATAAAATAATATTAAAAATTACAACTAAAATGATATAAATCTATATACCTAAAATATGCCTACAATGATAAGTGGGCTTGCAAAATACAGCGACAATTTAAGATAATAATTTCAGAGAGTAAAAAGTGTCAGGGTGATTTCGTTTTTTTTTATTCCACTACAAGTTAGCCCTTGACCGCGATCTCACCTGATGGTAAGTGATGATGCAGTCTAAGATGTTAGCGGGCTAATCTGTTAGGGGCATGGCAGTTTTATTAAACCCATACCCCTATTCGATTTCTACACGGCATCGTACCGGAACGCTAAATCGCTTGGCGGCACGTCTTTGCCGGTAGGGTGGTAACTAGCCATGGCTGAAGCCTCCCACCAGGCCAGACCAGGGAAATTCAGAAATTATAAATTTTCCAAACCCTGCCGGGGATCGAACCCGGGACCTCCGCACGTTAATTCAACAGCGCTCAACGTTGCGCCACGGAGGTCGTCAAACACGTAGACAGTAAACCAGGATATTAGGACAGCGAGTAAGTAGACAGTGGATCACAGTGGGCCACGCGGTCCACCACGCGGTCCGCTAGCGGGCCGCGCACCCACGCGCCATACTAGTAATTTATAAGCGTGGTGAAACCGCGAGCGACTCAGTTGCCATGCGAGGACACTGCACGACCTACCTCAATGCACTCCAAAGAAGTTTGACCTTTTAGCCTCTTCATGAAATATATTAAAGTTAAAGTAGGTACTACAGGTTAAAGTCAGCTAGTTGTAGAGATGGAGATAACGTCCTACAGGCAGATTACGTTTATTAGCATACTTCTTTTTATTTAATTAAAAACCGGTTATGAGGAAAAAGACGAAAGAGATGAAATAATAGTAACCTTAAGTACCTACTTAAGTAATAAAATAATAGAGCCTATAGTTATGGCACTAATTATAAGATAACAACTGTTGTTACCCACAATTTGGCAAAATAAAAATTATGAATTATGAATGAATGAAAGAAATCCATTCATATACACTTGCTGAAGTGAGAGATCTCCAGTTGACATGAAAAGAAATTGCGTACTGATTTTAGTAATATAAAAAGGGATAAGTGGACCCTTAAGAGCTCGGGCGAGTGAACAAAATTGATCTGCTCATTGTTATCTTGGAGATTGTCCTTTGAAATAAGCTTACACTATATAACTTATCATTAAGTGTAGGTATACTTGCAAACTGGTAGTTGGTACAGTTACTAGTCGTACTAGTGACGCTACCGACGATAACCTTATTAAAAGTAAGTATACCTATTATTAAAAGTATCAAATTTCTAATGCCAATGATTTCTATGATAGCGTGACATAACATAACGACTGGTTGTTTATTCTGGGAATCTGCTTGTTAATGTGGAAATTCAACCAGTATTCTTGGTATGATTTGCTTTGGAACCCATTGGTAGAGCCCCGACTCGTCATTCATTCATTCAGTCACAAGTCATTCTACATGAAATAAAATATTTGATATACATACTTTATTCACGTTTCACAATTCACGATTCTATAAATAGACTAAACCAATTTGTTGACCTTTTAGACCAATTAATAGTCAGTACAGGTAATTTCATTATAGAAATTACATCATTATTATCACGTTAGATTTTTTGGGATGTTTAGATAAAATATTATTACATTTCACAACGCTAAAGAGTTATTTTAACGTTTAAACTATCGTGAGTGATATTCATCATAACTGCATGAGTCGAGCAGCGACCGCGTCGCGCGAACAGGCTCATGAATAAGGGCACCGAACGGGTTCGAAACTAGTCGGGCATTTTTCCGACAGAACACGTGAGTTTATCCGGGTATTATGTATAGTTATACTAAAGAGTTACTTTGATATCACTAAAAGAAATAGCGCGTATTAGGCAGGTAAGAGGGGATGAGTGATCAACGCTCCAGGAGAATAGCGTACCTAGGTATTAAATAATATTATGATTTTTATTCACTCAATATAAAATACATTATATTATTAGGGTACATATGTGGGCAACATATTTACCTAATTGTTTCGCATTAACGGCAATAATATAATGATGATCGAAATGCATATAGTAGATTATTAACCAAGGGGATAAAGCAGTGTCTTCTGTCGCGGGTAACGATTTAAATCGCGAGCGTAACGAAGGACTCGAGGTTTACTCCCGAGCGTAGCGAGGGTGTTAAAAACTTAAATCACGAGCGAAGCGAGGGATTTAAGACGAGTCCTGAGTGTAGCGAGGGATTTAAGTTCACCCAAGACTAAGACAGCTTTATCACCGAGGAAAATACTCTACTTTTCGTACCATTTGCGAAAAAATTAACACAATAATAATATGAGATAAGCATTTATTAAAAATAATGACAATTTTTTTTTTTTTTTTATCCACTACAAGTTAGCCCTTGACTGCGATCTCACCTGATGGTAAGTGATGATGCAGTCTAAGATGGTAGCGGGCTAACCTGTTAGGGGTATGGCAGTTATATTAAACCCATCCCCCTATTCGGTTTCTCCACGGCATCGTACCGGAACGCTAAATCGCTTGGCGGCACGTTTTTGCCGGTAGGGACGTGGTAACTAGCCACGGCCGAATCCTCCCACCAGGCCAGACCAGGGAAAATTCAGAAATTATAAATTCCCAAATTGACCCTGCCGGGGATCGAACCCGGGACCTCCGCACGTTAAGACAACAGCGCTACACACTGCGCCACGGAGGTCGTCAAAAAGTAAAAAGTCAAAAGCAAATTAAAAGTAAAAGTTAACATTCGAAACATTGGTCCAATTATTGATAGAGAGAGTTATAAATAACGTTTATGTATTTGAAGAAAACAAAAACGCGGCAAATTCCTAGACTAATATTTTTTTGTCGGAAAAGCAAAGACATCAAGCTCATACGGCCTCGTCGGTTTTCGTCATTTTATTTAATAATCATAACTGCATAATAAATGCGTATTCCTTTTTCAAAAAGATGTATAGGTAATGCTTTATAAACAAACTCAATGGTGTAAACACAGATGTATTTTAGTTCAGTATAAATTTCGGTAAGTAGGTAGGTATTCCAAATTTAAATCACATTCTCCCCCTAGAGGATGAATGAAATTCAGTACAACTTTCTTTCCCTGTTTTTAACAGATTAAAAATGACTATTGTTAAGTTCGCTTTTTGTGGCATAGAATGTCACTTTTTTGAGCAAGTGGTACGAAAAGTATATTAACATATTCATTTATACCGCCAGCAACCTATTATTACGGCTTATTTAGTACCGCTTGCAATGTTTCTGTGTTTATTTAGGTAAGATCTTGCAACTGAACTTTCAGACAGTTATTCCTAACCGATTGAGCTGAATTTTTGCATACCTACACGTTTATTTGGATTGTTATAATTTATTACGCACGAGATAATGCCCGCGCGTGGTTTAAGTTTTTTATTCCCGCGGGAACTCCTTAATTTTCTGGGATAAAAAGCCTAGCATATGTCCATTCCTGAGATGTAGCCTACCTCTATACCAAATTTCATTAAAATCGGTTAAATAGATGGGCCGTGAAAGCGTAGCAGACAGACACACAGGCACACTTTCGCATTTATAATATTTGTATGGATTGGTATGCATGGTGAGCTAAATTCATTTTAAATCCAATATGGCGGACTACTTATTTTTTATGCACCCTCATGATATGGGTATCAATTAAAACGGTTTGCTGAGATAAATAGGAAAAATAAAACGACGTCACACTAAATTCGATATAGCGGACGATAAAAGCTTATTTTTTAAAATGTTTTTAAATATAATTTGTTTCATCAAACGTCTAGTTTAAGTCATTTTAAATACTTATTATCGACTATTTATCGGTTATACATTACCTATTCTGTGGTCATACCTACTCGCAAATCGCGATGTATGGATACAATTGTTTTTAAACCTTTATCCCTTTGCTTCCCAGTAACCCTTCTCGTTTTTGTTCTTAAATTGGTTGATTAGTTGAGATGGTAATGAAGTAGCAGATTAATAAAAGCACCTAAGTACCTATGATAATATCGTAGAAGGTATACAATAAGGAATTATCGGCATTGCGAACCTGTTCTGTCGTAACTTGAATTTATATTGTAACAAAAATAGCCAATAATTAGTAATTATTCACCATCTACTTTGAGACTACGTCCCGCTGCCGTCTAAAGATAGAGTTCTAAATGTTCACTGAATTAAATGACCGGTCAAGTGCGAGACAGACTCGCGCACAAAGGGTTCCACTGTCTATACCACCACACAATATAAATTATTTTAGTAAACAACAAGAAAGATGTCATACCAATACGTTATCAGCTGTGAAATAACTGGCTTATTACAGGCGCTAAACTGGTAGCGCCTGACAAACAATTCGACACCCTATGAGTATGGAACCTTAATTACCGATTTTCGGATTTTTTCTTATACTTGTGTCGTCAGACCTAGCTTCATGATTCTAGGTCAACGGGAAATACCATATAGGTTTTGATTGTTTGGCGAGTGTCAAATTATGCGGTATAAACCGAAAAAATTCTATGTCTATGGTATAAACGGCCGTTACTTTTGATTGCTTTGACTTACTTAATATTTTTACAGCCTCGTAAAAAAATTATATTTATATTAATTTCAACTGATACCTTTACACGTTCCTGAGAAGGAGGGGGTTGACAGTTGACAGACAGACAGACAGACAGACGGACAACGAAGTGATCCTATGAGGGTTCTTTTTTTCCTCTTGAGGTACCCTAAAAACGAACTAAACTTTGCAGAAATAATGGGCTTCAGATCAAACATAAATTCAAAATTATGATAATTATTCAAATATGCATTTAAAGCCTATTTATTCTCATCAGAGCTAATTCTGTTATTATAATCAGAGTTAATTCTGTTATTTTGGTTTCAATTTAATGATTAAAAGGATATTTAGTATTTACGGCAATGATGGTTTTTCGATTTGCGGAAATCACGTCTTAGAATGGATAGGTAAAAAAGAATCATTCTTATTTTCAATACTATATCTTAGCATACCTAAGTCTACTTTTTACTTACAGTTAAAACCGTGACTAAGCGTTTAGTACTAACCAAGTTTACTACGTCGAATAATATTTGTAAAAAAGATAACGAGGGTTCTGTAATGTTTATTTTTGTTGGTAGACGATGTTTGTTTTGTCGGTCACAGTCGCTCGGTTGTCGCTCGAGTCGTGCGTCTCTAATCACCGAGAATCCAACATCTGATACTTTGGAGAGCTCGTGAAGCAAAAGCGAAATGCTAACGGAAACAAATGAACTGTTGCTTACTGAAGGATATCTAGCGTTGTCGTTTGCAAGCGATTGCCACCCTACAGCGACGATATTAAAGTTCGCTTTTGTATAAAAAGTCGCATAAACAAACAGGTCCGGTCGATTTCAACGCACTACATTGCATTCTATTGCGGCCGCAGCGCAGACGGTCTTGGACATTTGACACGTCCTCGTTGACAGTAATATGTGTATAAACCGGAGCGAATAATGCGATAAACAAATAATGTACCTGCATACTTCGATATTATTTTTAAAGGGGATATTTGCTTGGCTGCGCGTCAATTTGTCCAGTTAACCAGAAGTAAACCTTGAAATATCTATTTCTATATTCCAACCAATTCTTTTAGACGCTTAAAACAATTTCACAATTTTTTTTCTAAACCATTCCAATTTCGCCTTAGTTTACTAACTACACGGTTACACGACTCCTGTCTCTATAAACACCTGCTTATAAGAAACACCGTAATTTGCTTGCGACTAAATTCCCACGTCGATTGGAAAATACTTTGCGAATTATTTACGTGGCAAGTTTATTTAATTTGACTAAATACAGGTCATCACATTCTATCTTACATCCAACCATTAAAATGCAAGTTCTTTTGCTCGCTGCGACGAAGCAATTAGAACCGAGCGAATATGCCTTCAAAAAACTTTAGAGTAACTTTTTATCTCGGAAAAATCATAGATTATTATCTATGGTAAGTATGATATGCTTAATCTAAAATTAGCTTAACTTAAAATATTTTTGCACGCCAAGCTTGGCAGAATATGTAGATAATAATTTTGATTTTAACACCTATGTAATTATGTATTGCATGAACCATATTCTTGCACAATAAAAATTATTATGATTAAGATTATGATTATGAAGTATTTTGCTAAATCTAAATCCACGCGAACGAAGTCGTGGACTTTCGATATTCCCACCTCAACAGGCCAATCGTAATTCTAGAAAACGTTTACAGAGTTTTCGCCTTTCCTTTTCCTCCGACTGACAACTGCGCAATCTCCAGACGGCAGTAACTTGTTTATCGCCAACTTGATTTTACAATCACTGAAAAATATATTTTCACTCAGCTGCACTTTATTTTAAATGGCAATTCAACAATAATTCTCGCTCTACAGTTTGCAGCCTTGAATCTTTATTTCAACATAACATCCGTATTCCGAACCATAAAGTTCGTTCCCCTCTCCAGGATTCAGCAGAACTACCGCCGTAGTTTAGCAGAAACGGTGTGACAATTACTACAGCAATCACCTTTGATTAGCTGACACTCTCTCAATTAATAGTTGCAGCTAGAATACTAATAATTCAGGTAAATAATCGCAACGGTTGCGATTGTAAAATGTGCCACTCACAACCTTCTTGCTAAGGGGCTCGGCAATTAGTTGAACCATACGTTTCGTTGGAATTGAATGAAAATATCGATTCAGTAGTAACAGGCTCAACAATTGAATGTAAGAAAGCGCAGGGTCGGAGTCTAGCAGGGTATATTATACTATGTATACATATTACTCAGAACTGAGTGTCTGGTCTGGGGGAGACTCCCTGCTACCGGAGATTGCGTCGCTGCCTCCTGCGTAAGCCGTCTAACTAAATAATCCAAATAAAAAAACAATGATATGCAAAACCCAAGATACCCAGATATTCCCCGTAGCGGTCGAAATAAAAAGATCAGAATAAGAGACATGATTTCGTATTTACGCACGAATAAAGGCAAAATACTTACTTTGTTAAAAATAAAAAGATAAACAAGTCAACATCATTTGAGCATTGGGGACTAGAGGAAAATGGTACTTTCAAGAGTTACTTACATTATTAACTAAGGATCTGCCAACTTTATAATCCATAAGTATTATAAACGCGAAAGTGTGTTTATCTGGTCCGTCTGTCTGTCTGTCTGCAACGTTTTTACGGCTCATCTTTTCAACCGCATCCCGGAGAAAGACATAGGCGAAAAAAATCCCGAAAAAATAAAGATTTCACGGGGAAATCAAGAAACGGAATTCGCGCGGACGAAGTCGCGGGCATCATCTGGTTTATTTATTATATTTTCATTGGAAAATATCGAATAAATATACTCCCGGCAAAACTTTCACCAACACAGATGGAGCGCACGGACTCGAGAATTTAATCTCATGAAATAAAATCCGTCACAACCCATTTAACTCAACTGAAAGCTTAGTTTGATGTCAGTTCATTTTATTTATAACGCACTAACCAACATTAGAACCACCTACATAACGGTTAAAATTAATTTCATATAAAATATCACAGAAAATCTAAAGAGTAATTGAGAAAAGCTACCAGAAACGCAGTGAGACCGCATGTTTTATCATACCTACAAGAGTCAAAAAAATGCTCTTCATTATATTTTTTTTATATCATAGTATGCTAGAGCGCCTAATATTTTCCGATATTCATAAAAGATCCATTGGGCTCAAGATCCATTTGGCTACCACACGGAACGCTAACAAAAAAATATCTAGAGTTCATTAGCTCATGTGACCGTGCCTCTCCCAGTGTCGCGTTCCAAAGAGTAGAAAATAATTGTAAGCATGTCTCTTCACACTCCTTTTTCTTGATGGCGGGATGTCAAAAACAAGCACGCATGTTGCTGGACATCAATCAATCTTTTTTACTTTTATTTTGGGACGGTAACCGACAATGATTGCCGCGTTTTGTAGTTCGCCACTGGTGCTGCAGTACGAACTGAATGACTGGTACCGCGGCGGTTTGGCAGCTGTTGTTTTTAGTTTATATTCTGGTATAAATAACCACGGCCATAACGTTGCAACTATGAGATAAATAAACTATAATAGAGGACTAGTAGCGCGATCTCTTTCGAAGGGTTGATTTTCAGAATAGGTAACTAATTACCGCCTTTTAATTTGGGCTTTTGTGTTTTTCATGTATTGCAGGTAATGTGTTTATACATAATATTATGATATGTAAAGGAGATCGCTTAGTGATAAGACCGGCTAATTGTTCCTAATTTTTAAGTTTTCTTTTACGTTTTAATGGTGTCTACTTATAAATAAATGCGTAAAATATGTACCTACTCGTATTGTAAAATTTCTAGAGAATATTCTTTTTTCTTTTGTTTAGCAACGTATCTGTGACGACTGACGAATTACGAGTCGAGTATTTTTAAAAAGCAACATTTGCGTGGGGTAAATGACAGATATTACCTAGTAACCTTGTGCCTAAAATATTTTTAGCAGCCATGGCGTATGGACCTTGTTCTTACCGCGTTGCCGGGATGTGAACAAATTATGCCTCTTACACTATTCTTGCATCTGTACGGCTTACTTTCAGCTTTTCTTAAGGTTCTTAATAAATGCCCTTGGATATTAAATTCATATTTAAGATTTCCACTAGCCATGTGCCTCGGAGAGCCTTTACTACCGGACAGGACCTTCCGGTCCGATCAGATTGTCGTTCCATGAAACCAATGATTTTATAGAGACTATGAGATTGAGGGAAAAGATAGTGCACCTATGTTTGCGCACACGCTATTGATCACTACAACATCTCCCGAGATGGATTATGTGGAGGTAGCTGCTGTGACCGAAAATCAGTCTCGAGGAAATTTAATATCATAGTAATAATAATTATAAAACCACTAGCTAATGCCCGCGACTTCGTCCGCGTGGATTGAGGTTTTACGGTTAATTTTCCGGGACAAAAAGTCGCCTATGTGTTATTCCAGGCTATAGTCTATCTCTGTGCCAAATTTCATCCAGATCCGTTCAGCCGTTGGGGCGTGATTGAGTAACAAACATCCATCCATGCATCCATCCATCCATCCATCGAAACTTTCGCATTTATAATATTAAGTATAGAGTATAGATTATAAAAATTTCTGGCATATCTATCACAATAATACTACTTATGCAGACCGTACCTACCTACGTATTACAATATTATATTAGTTTGATTTACAATATTAACCTCGAGTTCAATGAAATCAAATTAACTAAGTCATAAATATTTTACTATGGAAGACGCATTAGATTTATATCAGCTTGTTGATGTAGTTCTGAATGTGTCTACAAAACAAGTGTGACATAACCGCTTATTCATGTCAGCGATAAACATGCTCTATAAAAATCTGTAGTATTGTTTACACATAATATAATTATTCGCTTTCATCTAAAACAAAAACCGACTTCAAAACTATATCTATAAGTACTTAGGAAAAAATCTGGGTATATATTTTGTTTTTTGTGGATTTTCTCAAAAAGCACTAAATCAATTTCGATAAAATTTATATGGGACTACCTCTGAAGTATGATCTACCAAACAAAAAAAGAATTATCAAAATTGATTCATAATTGGCGGAATGATCGCGTAACATAGGTACATACAAAAAAATACAGTCGAATTGAGTCGTCTTCCTATTTTGAAGTCGGTTAAAAATCATTTTTATCACTAACAATGTAGCTTTATTTTAAAAAAAACCGGCCAAGTGCGAGTCGGACTCGTGCACCGAGGGTTCCGTACAAACCTGTAGTAAGTTTTACGATTTATGACGTATTAAAAATAAAAATTACGTTTGTTGTATGGGCGCCCTTTAATATTTACTTTATTGATATTTAATTATTTATTTTGAAAGGTAATATACAAGTTAATATTCTGTGAAAATTTGAACCGTCTACCTGTTACCGTTTTTAATATTGAGCAAAAAATACGAAAAAAACACGTTTATTGTATGGGGACCCCCCTTAATATATATATTTTTTTAATTTTTAGTATTTGTTGTTATAGCGGCAACGGAAATACATCAGTTGTGAAAATTTCAGCTTTCTAGCTATCACGGTTTATGAGATACAGCCTGGAGACAGACAGACAGACAGACAGCGGAGTCTTAGTAATAGGGTCCCGTTTTTACCCTTTGGGTACGGAACCCTAAAAACCCGAGGTAGTTCTAGGTAAGAAGTTCTTGTGTTCTCGCTTAACTTTGAATTATTAAACGTTACTCAAGGCGCAGATAAATAAATTCCTAAAAAGTCGCAGCGCATATTATGGTCTTATAAGTAGTGGAAGGTCCCGGGTTCGATTTCCTGCAAGGTGAACTCGGGAATTTATTTCCTGAATTTTCTCTGGGAGTTACCACTACCTGCAAAAGACGTACTGCCAAGCGATTTAGCGTTCCGGTACGATTCCGTGTAACAACCGATTAGTTGTTTAATATAACTGCCATAGCCCATAACGCCAATAGGTTAGCCCGCTACCATCTTTGACTGCATCATTACTTACCATCAGGTGAGATCGCATTTAAAGGCTAACTTGTAGTGGATAAAAAATGGGGCTATTGACCGATGATGAGGAGTTCCCTCGTTGGAAACGATAATAATCTCTGAATAGTAATAATGATAGCTGCATTAGCTTACGAATCATACAAAAAGGTCTTGACTCAAATCTGAACTTTCTGGACCAAGACGTACTGATCCAACTGGGACTGAGATGACCAGGGGGTCTACTCTCTTTCTCTCAAACGAAACTTCGCAAACGAACGTAATTAGTCGGTTATTAGACCCACACAAAAGCGTTCAATCCAATCAGTCACGAAAATTGTCTATGGATCCGTACTTCGTCTGCGTGTACGAAAACGAAATAGAGAGGAGCATAGAGATAATATTATGTCGGAGAGGAGTTAACGAAATTTCGTTCGTTCGTTTGCGAAGTTTCGTTTTAGAGAAAGAGAGTAGACCCCCTGAGATGTACCGAGAGCGGATATATTATTACTCTTTAGAGCCACTCTTTCCCTTTTTGTCTTTAAATATTTATATGATAATATAACCCACAATATAATATGCACTCTGTCCGACAATAAAGTTCATTATTATTATCCTTTCTACAAAGATGGCAAACAATATCTTATAAGGCCTGGAACTAAGCCAAAATTTGATTTTAATGACGACTTATAGTCGCGTATGTCAGCTTATCCAGTATCTTCTTTTTGCATTATTTCTACTGAATAGCTCTCATATGTTTCGTGTACTGCAAAAATACACTCAATTAGCATTCTTTGTTTACGTACTCTTTTTTTCAAAGAGCGGTTTTGCTCGATTAAAGCGCGTTGAAAATAAACCACGCGCTAAATTTAGACGAGAACCGCATTTATGTTAGTTCGACCACTGCAATATATCATTTGTTTTGAAACTAATGGTTATATTGAAAATGTTATGAAGAAAGTTCAGCTCGTAATTTTAGATGATTGGTTATGCGCTTAACTTCGCTTCGCCTTACGGTGAGTAGCAGTCTAAGCTGATTAAAAGCGCACCAACCAACTAATAGCTTCTAACTAAATAATTTGGCCTTGAAGCTCAAGAGTTCATAAGAAAAATGTCTGTCTATATTTTTGAATACGTCGTAAATATCCTGACCTATAACTCAACGAGCAAGTCAAATCGCCGGTGGAATATTAATTATAAATACGGTAGCGAACTCTGTAATGCGGCTCGACAGACAGTTGCTAAATTTCAATGTGTTCTACTTCGGATTCCTTGCTTGTTTCTAGCGTGACTGAGAAACTTGACGGTTCCTCTTTGGGACAAGTCACTTTTGCGAGATTAAAGCGCTCTGTTCACGAACTAGCTAAATCACCGGTTTGACAACTAACAAATGAAGTACTATTTATTATTAGTTACTACGTGAAAATAGAGGTAACGCATAGATGTACTCAAATATCACTTGTCCTTACCAGTAGGTATTCTTAGTCACCAAACCTACAAAATACAAATTATGTGGAATTGAACCTTTTGAGTCTGACTTTAATTTTTAAATAATATAGATTTTTGTAAACATTTTCTTTTTTTCCATGTGCAACAATTGCCTAGATTAATTATAATTTGTTTCTTCTACTCGTAATTCGTTAATCTACATAGTATTAGGTAAAACCTCTCATAGTTTTACTTAGTAGGTCTACGTTTAGAGTAATATGAAAATTTGTTTCACAAATATTTCCGCCGTACCTACCTACCTACTAAGTAAAATACATTATTATGAGATTCGATCTTATACCAAAGCATTTTAAAGCAGGGAGAGCGAGAATTCACGTCGTATTTAATTCTTGAGCTTCGGAAATACTCTAAATCCGACATACATTGTAGACCATAATATTACTTTGAGCACTTCCATTTGTAGCCGATATGGACTCTTCAGCCAAATTTTTAACGTATGCCCAGAAGCGAAGATAGTTTATGATCGCGTACCCGATTTTCTGAAAACGCCTTTCCGAATCCATATTGCCATCCATTTGGCTCCTTGAGGTGCTTCCGGATTATTCGATTCGTGAGGATCTACATATTACAGAATTTGCAGGAACGAGTATAAGAAAACTTTTAGGATTTTTAGGACATAGACAATAGGTATGATATTTCTTATTTTGCACAAACTGGTTGCATTTAAAAAGTCTTATGGACACCCTAAAAATCTCTAGGAAGGGCAATAAAGGCGAAAAAAATATTTATAGCTCGTAGTAATATGATGTTCGTGAGGACATGCTCGCGAGCGTAATTGCGTTTCAAAGCGTTGTGACATCGTTTCTCGTTTTTATAGGGCAATTACTGCCGTTATCTGGCATTGATATTGCATCTAATTTATTTTTGCCTCCCATCCAACGTTCAAATAACACATGCCAGCTGCACTGACTCCAGCATCCACTTTTCCTTAGACTTCTTCCTTGTTATGAGCTTTATTAACATAATATAACCATTATAATGTCTTGGCAAAGCCAAAAGTTTTTTAAAGGACGCAAACTAAGCACATTCGACTCGATTCGATAGTTTTCCTTAATTTCAATTGGATTGTACTTTCGATTGTTTTCGTTGAATCTTTTTTATTACTTACAAGATGAAATTTCCTGCTTCAGTAATGTTTTAATTATTTATTTACTGTACGAATATCAACTGAACATAGGACAACAATTTTTCCCACAAACTTTAAACTTAGCGTAGGTACTTTTTATAATAAAACACGTGCTTGACATATGCTTTATAGCTGTTGATCAGGATGCAATGTCAGGATGTATCTGTATGAATTGATAATTAATAGTAATGAATCATAATTTATTTCTTCAAAGCAAAACGCACCCGCATACTTGGAGAGAAAGTCATCGTTAGGTTCATTATTAGTTCTATGTGAACTACTTAAAAGCATACGAACGAGCTCATTCCCTCTTGAACACCAACAAGCCACAAGATAAGATTTTTCTTTCGTTTTATTATCAAACCACATGGTGCTTTGAAGACATTTTCCCGTCGGTTAACTTAATCCAATGCCCATGAAACGTTTCATTTCCTCATGACTAATGAGTACCTTTAAGATGAAGAGTGTCGAATCACCTTCCGGCGTCTTGTTTCCTGTTACTTATATATAATGAATTCTGATAAATTCTGGATATTCAGTGACTGGCAATTGACGGTGATAGCCTAGTGGTTATACTTAAAACTCCTATTCACAGAGTCCGGACTTCGACCCAGGCACGCACCTTTAGCTTTTCGGAGTAATTGCTTAAACGGTGTTTTAACGCTGAAAGTTCTCCTCAAATTGTGTTAGGTCACCCAATTGGCACTTGGCCAGCGTAGTGGATTATGGCCTAAACCTCATGTAAGATCCGTGCTTGGTTGTAATGACGATGATGATGGCTTTCATTTTAAATTAGTTAATGCATATATAATATTGCACCTAAGACAGATATTCTCTAACAACGACCAGATGAGGTCTCAGCAATTTTCGCATTAGTCTATTAAGGCTCAAAATTTTTGTTTCATAAACGCTTTCCTGGTCCCAATCTTCCCACCGAAAATCTAAACTATCAAAAAAAAAGCATTGATAACGCCTACCTTATCGCGAGCACATCCTGACTTTTTACCCGCAGATTTGTCGACTCGAGTCAACAGATTGTTATCTTAAACACTCAATCACATTATCACTGTGACGACAAACTGTGTCGTGTTGACGCCAGGTATTTCGAGGCTTATAAGTGTTGCAATTGTTGTGAAATACAAATAATGATATAGGATTTCGCACTTCACGTCAATTGTTGGTGAACTCCTGTATCTAAATACACAAACGTGATTTGGAGTACCTATGTAAAGTAATGAATTCCTTTAAAGCTCGTAATGCAATACTAATTGATAGGTTGAGACAGTAAGGCGTAGATCCTCAGCGTCCGTGTTTCCAGCCACCTTTGATTTGAGACACTTCAAGAGTTGTATCTTTGAAGCAATAACTGTATCATCGCTTTATATCAAGCGTGATACTACTGCAAGCGCATTTGTGAATCAAAACCGGCCAAGGGCGTGTTGGGCCACGTGCAGTGTAGGGTTCCGTAGTTGTCCGTCACAATATGCGTACATTTTATAAGTTGGTCGACTATTACTTGTTAACTTGTAAGGCCTACTTAGCTGTGATAGTTTTTTTATTTTATGTTCGTTAAATAAAATACTGCCATGAATTTTTTCACATATCCTAAAACAACCGTTTGACCGGCAGGGGATGGACACTCGACTCTAACAAGAATTAGCACTTTAAAGCCAAAGTTTAAGTTTAATTTTGCAAACAGATCCCTTAATAGAAAAAAGTTTTCACACAGCCGCAAAATTTTTGAACGACCTATGCAACGACACCGCACACTATGGGATAGATGAGAAAAACAAATTATTCCTACATTACGCGTAGGGGTTTTTTCTCAAGATTTTATTTTACTACATTGTCGACGTGATGAATATGTACTCGTAATAATGTACCTACCCATGCAGCTTTTTTAAAAACTAAGGCTGAGTTGCATCAACACATTATGACGGACATGTAACCTTTAAATATGGCGTTAACGAACGTGATTCAAAGAAGGCGTTGATTCACCCTTTTTACCATGAAGCGATACTAGAAATTTAACAGACGTTAAAATTCTCACGTGTAGCACCTTTCTTGAAAACTAAGGCTGAGTTGCATCAACACATTTTGACGGACATGTTACCTTTAAATATGGCGTTAACGAACGTAAGTCAAAGAAGGCGTTGATTCACCATTTTTACCATGAAGCGATTATAGAAATTTAACAGACGTTAGAATTCTTACGTGTCCTTCTATAATCTATAAGTGTTCCTTGTTGACTACAGAACCCTAAAAACGTAATGAACTCAAGACAACATACAGCCAACGCTATTTTTGTTAGGCAATTGCATGCAACAATGTATTAGACTATTAATTTGACGGCTCTGTTTATTTTTAACACTTCTTGTATGTAAACAAACAGTTCAATAAACCATTGCGTGACAAACATATCTCGTAATTTGTATTCGTACTCGTAAGATATTTCGAAGTGCTATTGCCGGTTATTCGAAGTAGCTCGATTTTGGATTATTTTGATTACTCTGAAACACCTATTACTAATACCTACTTACCAAAATTTTGATTATGAGAAAATCAAAATAGTAAGTAATGAAGTCCCTCTCATCTCATTCAAAATAGGGATGTAAGTTCAAGAAGCAAAGGCTGACAAATCCTTTCTAAATTAGTTTAGATCTGATCTCTTAGCTCCTGGCGAAGCTCTATAAGCTGCCTTAAAGCAATTTAACGTTAATTATTATTAAACTTAAATTAATATTAGGAATTAGGATATAAATATATTAAATCCATACTTCCATACTAATATTATAAATGCGAAAGTGTGTATGTCTGTCTGTGTATCTGTATGTCTGTAACAATTCCACAGCCCGCCTGCTCAAAAGATTTTAATGAAATATGGTTCAGGGATGGGTATTGTCCCTGGGAAGGACATAGGCTTTTTATCCCGGAAAATCAAAGAGTTCCAGCGGGAATCAAAATTTTAATCCACGCGGGCGAAGTCGCGGTCATCCTACGAAACATGCGTATACGTGGTATCCGTAATACCACAGAAAATATAATAAGTATAGTACTTTGTAATACGTAGGTATATCACGATTCACGGTATAATTAATAGTTACTTTATAAGAACAAAAAAGTAAATCCACACGACGCAACGGCAACAGTTATTCTGGACAATAAACAAACAGTTCAATAGACTGTGGCAAATATATCGCGTTTGTTCTATTCTCAATCTGATAGATGGCTCGGCTTACTCTGATTATTCACGATCACGGATGCACTCGAAATCGTTTTTAGCCTAAGAGCATTTCCACATTAATCGATCCGATATCCGATACCTACTCGTAAAATATATGAGACTAGCTGATGCTCACGATTTCGTCCGCGTGGATTGAGGTATTTTTTGTTTCCCGCGGGAACTCTTTAATTTACAGGGATAAAAAGTAGCCTATGTGCTATTCCAGACTATAATCTATCTCTGTGCCAAATTTCACCAAGATCCGTTCAGCCGTTGTCGCGTGATTGAGTAACAAACATCCATCCATCCATCCAAACTTTCGCATTTATACTATTAGTATAGATTAGTATAGATTCTTACTTATCTGATATCAGATACAATTGGTAAGGCAGTTTTTTATTAAATTAGTACTTGTTCCGATTCTATATCGCAGGACAGACAACGATTTAGAATCGATTTTTTTCTAAACTCATGTTAACTTTAATCGGAAAGCTTTACTTACTTTCAGCGATATAAATATCGTTGTTCTTCTCGTCGACTGTCTTTCATTATTTACAAAATTTTACAAATTGTTATTTCTGTTCCGAGAGTGCATGCGAATAAATCGTAATTTTTAAACATCGGTCGATATTACTGTCATTATTCAGGAAATTAGTATTCATTTAGATCATATTTTTTAAACAAGTTGGTCCAAATTATTGTCTTTATTATTTAGATCACAATTTTTAAACACATCGGTCCTTAATTAATTATTCTCATTATTCAGGGTTAGAGAGTGTTTATTAATATTTACAGCTCAAAATAGTCCATAATTTGTAAAACTTACGTTGACACGGACGTTCCCCCTAAAAAGAGAACACCCTTCTCGGCACAAATCAATTCCTCCCTCTGTCTGGGATTGGACCACGACCTTGGATACGCCGCATATTTGGTTGTTAGTAACTAGTGAGCCGGGAGGTATCTCTATCTACCTATATCAATAATACAACTTCACTTTCCTACTAAACATTGAATGCTTGGAAGTTTATTTTTTAAAGCGAACTTGTTTTCTTTTGCTCCTGAATGTTCTCCTGTTCGTGAAACCAGAACTTCGTCTCACCTACTGTCATTTTTGCCTTAAAAACTCTATCCAAGCCAATTAGTTTCTCAGGAAGGAGAAAATCTTGTGAATCTTGTTTTGACGCCCTCCGTGGCGCAGTGTTGAGCGCTGTTGTCTTAACGTGCGGAGGGCCGGGTTTTGATCCCCGGCAGGGTCAATTTGGGAATTTATAATTTCTGAATTTTCCCTGGTCTGGCCTGGTGGGAGGGTTCGGCCGTGGCTAGTTACCACCCTACCGGCAAAGACGCGCCGCCAAGCGATTTAGCGTTCCGGTACGATGCCGTGTAAAAACCGAATAGGGGAATGGGTTTAATATAACTGTCATGCCCCTAACAGGTTAGCCCGCTACCATCTTAGACTGCATCATCACTTACCATCAGGTGAGATCACAATCAAGGGCTAACTTGTAGTGGACAAAAAATAAAAAAATAAATTCCTCGGTAATCAGAAAATACAAAATTAATATAGATAAGCCTCTAAAGCCTCTATGATTATTATTGCGTAGTTGAGTGTAGCGAGCCGTCGCTTTCAGTTACATCTCGAATCGAGATAACGAAGATGAATTGAAATTAAGTATGACGTGTAACAAATTACGCTCGCTAACAGCGGTCAGCGCAAACATACTTTGGGACTGGGACATAGCATAAAAGCAAAATCAAAACCTACGCCTGGTATAATTATTGTGCTAGTATACCTAAAATAACTTAAATGACTCGTAAATTGTGAATTGTGAAACAAGAAAATATGGGTTAATTATCTACAACATACACATAGATTAATAATTATAAAGAAGATAATTATTAATTCATAGATACACTATTGAGATAATTCATGGTTCAATTTATATTATCACTAGATGCTGCCCGCGACTTCGTCCGCGTGGAATAAGATTTTTTGATTCCCGCGGAAACTCCTCAATTTTCCGGGATAAAAAGTAGCCTATATCCTTCCCCGGGATATAACTTATCTCTATACCAAATTTCAGTAAAATCGGTTGAAAAGATGGGCCGGGAAAGCGTAGCAGACAGACAGACAGACAGACACACTTTCGCATTTATAATATTAGTATGGATTTCATATCAAATTATGATTATACGTAATTGTTACATTGAAATTGACTTTGACAAACTCTATGACGTAAATCGTAATGTTCTCAGTTGAACAGAAGCTGTTTTTCCAACCGTGCGTTGTGAAGTCTTGTCCTGACTCTTGTCATAAGTAAATACAAAGTTTTCCTTGTCAATTAAAATATAAATATTATTCTCGTATGATATTACCGAAAAACTATATTTTTCTGAAGTATTTTCAGTCAGGCCTGGTAAAATTTTCGTTTTTAATTCCAGTTCGGTTGGTTAATTACTTTTTTACGCTAGCCTAGCTGTTAATAGCTGTTAATCCATACTAATGCCAGACTAATATTATAAATGCGAAAGTGTGTCCGTCTGCTACGCTTTCACGGCCCAACTACTCAACCGATTTTGATGAAATTTGGTACAGAGATAGTTTACATCCCGGGGAAAGACATATGCTACTTTAATTCCGGAAAATTGAAGTTTCCGCGGGATAAAAAAAAATCCACGCGGACGAAGACGCGGGCATCATTTAATGTATATTAAATTAATTAGTAATAGACGGTTAGTGATAGACTTTTAATCACCATTATAAACTGCAAGGGCTTTAAAATTACGCAAAAGTTCATCCAAGATATATGTAAAGACTCTGATATAGTTTTATTACATATCAAGGAGTGTGTTAGTTTTAATGATTGTGTAATTTGTAATTGGAATTCTTTCTGGAAAATAAATTCATTTATTTATTTATTTTAATTACTACGACCATCTAGACGCAAGTCTGCGCTATCCATTAAACGTGTTCACAATATGCAAGTTAAGTGCTGCTTTCCTGTCGCGGAAGTGAGTGTTGACATTTTATTTGCTATTTCAATTGTTTCCGATTTTTGTGAGTCATGATAAATGCGTACTAGTTACGGTAATTGATGCAGAAAAATTGACCATTTTTTTTTAATTTTGTATGGAAATCTTTGTCTTATAGATTTTTGTCAGCAATTCACTCAAAGGAATTGTCTTCTGAATTCTATTTACCCACCTATAGATAGAAACGAACCTGGCATGCATGTTACAAACGATTAGTTATATGTACCTTCTAAGAAGCGGAAACCAAACTTTGATTTATAATTACGAAGCCTCCACTGCAATTATTTTGGATTTTAGTTACATTGGTCTCACAAAACGTTGTCATAAGTCTACTATACGTAGAGATCCAAAGTTAAGTGGTGATTTCCCACTGAGGAAGTCGGCGTTAACGTTTTTTGTTGTGTATTTTCGTAGTTCAGTTTTTACCAGCTCTTACAAGATCTAACGAACGTTTCCTAGTTTAATTTTCTTCGTAGATTAACATATTACATATCCATGTGATATCTTGTTTTTTGACTACTAACTGATAGCGTGCATTGAATACATGCACAAACGCAGTGCCTACTGTTCATTTTATCAAGTCCGTAAGTCTAATCAAAGTTCTAAGATGGAATTTGGAAGCGGATTGACCTGGGAGGGATATTTAATAGCAGATTAAAACCCTGCTGGATGCTAGTGGGTGGTTGTAAGCATGGGTGGAATTTAAAAAACCTTTCCTAATAGCGGCCAATATTATAGAGATAATAAAAAAAAATCACGAAAAATCATTTTTTTTTTGTTCAAGTATCAAGACATGGTGGCTAGGGCTTGCAGTATCGATACCATTCCAAGAACCGGGAATTTTTGTCCGATACTGGCACGGAACCGGGAATTCCCGAGACTTTCGATACTTTCGATACTGCCATATAAAATTACGGAAACAGGAATAGGAAAGGGCATAAAATGTGAAATAAAAACCTTACTACTCAAAACTAGTTTTTAATTTCTAACATACCTAAATAAATCACTGTAAGTAGGTAGGCATTAAAACTAATAAAATATTATGAACCTCAAAGACAAATCAAAAGTCAAAGTTTAGCCTTTAAACAAAAAGTCAACAAATTACTAATCTAAATCGTAAGTAGGTAAGCCTTCATTCTCGTGCTTATTATATAACCTCTTATAATATTATTAACTTAAGCCTCACTAGTCTGCCAGTATCCTTCCATCATTCTTTTCGTGTAAATTATGAAAATTTCAAGCCAAACAACATTCAAATTTTTTTCTTATTAATAACAATACAGCGTAACAATTAACAACAACACTAGCGTACCAAAAAAAACATCCTGACTATTTTCATGTTTGTTTGCGGAGGCTAGCACTTTTTAATATTTTTTGACAGAGCTTGCATTTTGCTTCATTTTGACCTCGCAGGAAGTAATGCCAAACAGACGACTAATCGCCGGATTCACTTGTAAAATCTTCAAAACTCATAGCGGAAGGATTTTTAATTTTCCTGCAAAAGTTATTTATTAATATGTCGCTATTAAAAACGAGAATTTAATTAAGTAAGTAATCTAACTATATTACAAATAGGGTATTTAGTTTGTCTCTTTCAATAACTATTTCTTAAGTGAACCCTCACTTAAATATTGCTTTTCAAAGTAAGTATAGTAAAAAGTATTGGTCATTTAAAAATTATGAACTTACCGTACTTGTAATAATTTTTCGAAACCGTCGCTCAAAGTCGCCGCTAGTGCTCTTAATGACGTGATATCCAGTCACTTCACAGTTCAATAGCTAACAAGAGACGAGACCAATACGAGTATATTCAAACAAAACAAGTGATTTGACCAATTTCAACATAAACAAACGTTTCGGTATGTATTATATTACAAAAAATTAATGCAGTAAGCATATACAATGCGAATATTTTAATTTACTCAAGATTTTGGTATAGTCTCGAAAGTATCGAAAGTACCGGACCTCTCTCGTGGAGAACCGGGACTGAATATATTCAAAAGTCTCGGGAAATCCCGATACTTTTGATACTGATATTTCCCGGGAGCATGCCCTAATGGTGGCGTTAGCTAAACGTTTATGTGCTGGTTAGTTTATCCTTTTATATTTCTTCAATTATTTTCCTCGAAAATGCTTCATGTCATTTCCTTACTAATGCACGACACTTATCATTTCTAAACAGTAAACCGAGAAATTAGCTTCCCCAAAGCTCTTATTATTTTATGTTTTTCACTCGCAAGCTATTAATCAATTGCAAAACGGATTAGGATAAAATGAAAAGCAAGTCATTTTTCAGCTCTGCCACGTATTTTTAAAAAGGATAAGCTTTGATTTTAATAAAAAAATTCACCGTCGCCGTACACAAAACAGTGTCACTAGAAATTCCATGGAATTAGGAATTATGACTACGATGAGAAATTCCTATTAAGTTTGACATTTAATATTAATCACTTTTTATTGTTCTGTACCTATCGTATTAAAAGTACCTAACACTTACAGTGTAGGTACTAGAAGATTCTGAACAAGATATAAGAAAAGGTACCTACCTAATAGCTGAAGATTGCTGACAAATTGAAGATAACTTTCTTAATCTTATATATATATATATAAATCTCGTGTCACAATGTTTGTCCTCAATGGACTTCTAAACCACTTAACCGATTATAATAAAATTCGCACACCATGTGCAGTTCGATCTAACTTGAGAGATAGGATAGTTTATATTATATAGATTAGGATTATTAGTGCTACCCGTGCGAAGCCGGGGCGGATCGCTAGTAAATTATAAATAATAAAAATATTATAAATCCGAAAGTTTGGATGGATGGATGGATGTTTGTTACTCAATCACGCCAGAACGGCTAAACGAATCTAGATGAAATTTGGCACAGAGATAGATTATAGTCTGGAATGGCACATAGGCTACTTTTTATCTCGAAAAATTAAAGAGTCCCTGCGGGAACCAAAAAAGACCTCAATGCACACGGACGAAGTCGCGGGCATCAGCTAGTAAATTATAAGCACTCATTTGTACGTACAAGTGTCTTAATACTTTAGTATAGAATAAATTATACTCAAGTCATAACTATTAAGTATACCTATTACCTACGGTAATTATGAAATTCTTAATTTTACACTTCATTATGTAATCTCCAATCTCCAATATCTAAAAGTGTCTCATTAATCTTAGGTACGTATACTGTAATCGGCTTATTCGTAGTATTAAAAAACTTTCGAAAAGTACATAGGTTAGGTTATTATCATTAGCAGCTGGTGTTATTAAGATAAAATTTAACTACCGGCAATAAGTTAAACCAAATCTCAAAACATTGTGGTTCTTGTTGTAATTACAAATGTAAACATGGATGTCATATAAATAAATTACTTACAAACGTGATCTAAAGGAGCGTGTCGCGGTTAAGTTGTTAAACTAAATCATCTCGGATCTCTCGTGACTCGTCGCGGTCTTCCCTGGTAATTTTGACGACAGCTAGACGACGACGCGACAGTATCGTAGTAACATACGCACGCACCTAAAGTACACACGAAACTTTAAAGCTATATATTTTATAGTATCGGCATTTTTCTAAGTAATTATTTTCCCAAGTTTATTGCTGTGCTAAGGCAACTTCAAATACCAATTAAAGAAACAAAATTATCAAACCCATACCTATAAACAATGCATTTCCTCGAAGTACTAATTAATGAATGAATATTGAATAATGAAAACTATTGTAAGATTCAATATCAGTATATTGCATCTTACAATAGTTTTCTACCAATAAATTTTATTTTCATTTTTTATTTTACCTGTGCAAGAGCCACCAAGTAGGTACAAAAACCTAAACAATGGAAGAACTCGGCCGAATACTCGAAACAAATGTCACTCGACACTACAGCTCAGCAAAGCTCAGATGATTGAGTGCCTTTTTAAGTTTTTAATTTTAGTCGTCGTGTGATGCACCATCGGATCAATCTATTTGTCATGTGTTGATTGAAAAGTTCGATTTTGTTTCCTTCGGGTTTATAATTTCCAAAACTCTACTTTTATGATAGGTACAACCCTAAAAATAAATTTATTATTTGAATGTTTCTTAAAAGTTGTTAATCTATTTTTATAATTGGAGGGAACTTGCTACTTGTAGGTATTACATAGAATCAAAAGTGGAAAGACCCAGGAGGTCATGGGAATAACAACATTTTGTCACGTAAACGAATTACAAAACTCGGAAGAGCGTCACTGTACATTTGGACGCGACTTATATTTTTCTGGGGCCGACAGCCCTTTTTTAATATACCGTTTTAACGTTGGAGAAGTGAAAGTATATATTTTGATTTTAAGCTGTTTTTGCAGCGATTTCGTAATTGAACTTGTGGTTTTAAATTTTAGTTTACCGATAAGTACTGAAAGAGTATATGAATGATCCTTTCGGTATCGATGAACCTAAAGTAAAATACCTTCATGTTTTTAAACGTGGCCGTTCAAACTGGTAGTATACCTAGTAGGTAAGTACTGAAGTTTGAAATACTAATTATAATTTTAAAACCCGTAAATGTTTAAGAGAATAATGAGCAAAATACGAATTGTAAATACTGAAAGCTGTTTAATTAAAAAAAAGATTCTTTGTTCTGTTGTATTTCTGAATTCTATGAATTGTACCTATATCGACACAAGTTATTAAATAGATACAACAACAAGTTATGTATAGTCACAAAAAACGTATTTTATGTGATAATCACACTATTTAGAGAGCCAAACAACTGATATGTACGAGTTAGGACAACCTTTGATATCTAAAGATAGGGTAAATCTTTATAAATACCACATTTTTGCGCAGTGGCTAAGATAGAATAATATTTGTCTTTTTATCTCTTATTTTAAAGATTCTTGAATTTTGACAACAATTTTGATTGTATTAATTTAAATTAAATTACATGAACTTCTCTAGCTACAACTTAGACTGCAGTTGCAGTCAAAAAAATTAAATTTAAACAATAGGTACGTGAACCCCAGGCAAAACTTTAAAATGGTAATAAGAATTTAAAAATAAATCAATTTAGGAACAGCTCAGTAACGAGCTAGTTTTTCATAATTATCCACCAACTAGATGATGCCCGCGACTTCGTCCGCATGGATTACGGTTTTTAGGTTCCCGCGGGAACTCTTGAATTTTCCGGGATAAAAAGTACCTACCTATGTCCTTCCCCGGGATACAAACTATCAGACAGACAGACACACTTTCGCATTTATAATATTAGTATGGAATTAGTATGGATTTGTCTGTCGCCAAAATTAGTTTTTTTTAGCTGGAATGTGGTTTCAAACAAGATTTACAGCACGATGCAATTTGTATAGACTGCAAGGGTAGGGTTGTCGGACAGACTGGCCTCGGCGATGGCGGAGCGTTTTGTTACACGTAAGCCGATTAGCGAGTGTCGTCCGCCTTGTACGACGTCCGCATATAAATACATTTCCGCAGGATTTGCGTACTTACTACGTTTTGTTTACAGTTTACTGTGAAAAAGAGTTCTTCTGTTTACATAATATATCATACTCTAGGTATCATAGTTTCTTTTTTGAAGTGAAACTTCTTTAGAATCGTTGTGATTTGAAAATTCAACGAAACGAAAAAATTAAACGAATAAGCGTCACTAAAAAGAGACAAACATATATAGGATTTAGCCTGCGAGAGAATGAGATAGAATACAAGTTATATAATTTATCTCATTATCACGTAGGCTTTCTCTTCTGAACTTTCACTTCTGCCGTGTGTGAATTGCACACACACACTTTTTTTCGAACCTAGAACCCTAAAAGAAAATCCATAATTACCAATATTATAAATACAAATATTGTAGGTATGTCTGTTTGTTTCCTTTTCACAGCTCAACAGTTGAACCTATAACATTTGGCAAATGGATTGCTTGCATCCCGGAGACTGTTATTATATATTATTATAAGCTACTTTTTATCCCGGAAAATTAAAGAGTTCCCTCGGTATTTTGTAAAAACCTGCTTCCATAACTTTTGGTATAGAAATTCCCGACATTTCGGATCGCCATTTAATGCATTTTGTAAACAGAATCGAATTTTTAAAAAACTCACGAATCTGGTTTTCTGCCCCCCAATCATGTAAGAATGGCCGATCAAACGTTAAAGATTTTCGTCAAAGTAAAATTAACCATAACTGCATTGAATTAGAGCTCAATTTCGTCTGCCCATTCTTATACGTTTAGGTATGTACGATACCCTAAACGTATAAGAATGGGCAGACGAAATTGAGCTCTAATTTAATGCTGTCATGGTTTATTTTACTTTGACGCCGAACCTTTACCATTTGATCGACAATTCTTACGTAATCGGGGGGCAGGTCTCGCTTATGGACTCGATGTCTACCCACAGGAAAAGCAAAAAACTAACCTTACAAACTTTCATTTTTTTATCAAAATATGTTGGATATATATGAAGCTTCTCTCGGGCTATAACCTGCGACAGAAACCACACATCCAATACCTTTATTTATGCCAATTTTAAATGGGTTCGACCATGGTAATGTAACGTGATCCATGAAAATAAAATCTGAATAGATTCGACTGAAACATTTAAATTATGCGTACCTACCCTAGCCAGTTCAATTGAAATAAACTCCAGAATAAAGAGGATTAGAAAAGGAAATAAGAATGTTCATTGTACTCACTCAAATATAGACGTTGCCATATATGCATTAAGAAAATAAGGACGAAGGAAAACGGTGTACCTAAATTCGCAGACTCCCATTACACGCGCCAGTTGCCTTGCACTCAGGTTCACTGGGTAAAGCCCTTCCTGGATCAGTCGCGATTACATCGATGGCTTCCTTCAAATTTCACGACATTTAAATTTTAATACAAAAATAGTTCAGACGTAACACTCAGATATTAAAAAATACATTTATAAAAACGAGAAATAAAGGTGATAAGTAAAAATATACCAAAAAAGTGCAGTAAAATCTATAAATTGTTACAAAAAATTTACTAACTAAATGACAATATTAGACAAAGTAACTAAACGTGCTCTTATCAATAATCATGCATAGCGTGATATCGACCGTTAGACGCTCTAAACTATTAAGCTCTGAGTAGCGGCTAGTCTACATGTGAAATATGCTTCCGGTGGTTCCCGGGAAAGATCTATTTATGCTTGATGTTCCGCACTGATTCTGTATCGTGTGAAGCTTGTGGATCAGGGCACGAGCGGTACAATCTACAAAATATTTCTCTCCGGAATCACGACGGGCAGACTGTGTAATAATGGAGTGCCTCACTTACCAAACTTCGGAGGATGGCAACTAAGGTGCTCCACCACAATTACCGCTTGCGTAACCCTGGGAAAAATATTTTTCCGTGAATCTAACGTGTAAGTTAATCATATTACAGTGATTGATTCTTATAATATAGGGCATTGTATGTCAATACTCCGTGAAACATTTGCTTACGGTGTGACTGATACCTTACAACTAACATGCTCTGTTCTGTTCTCTAGGTATTATAAGTGGATATGGGGGTTTTATATAATCTGAGGGTTTCAACTATAAGTGGCTTGTAATACAGTTGTGTGTCACTCAAAAAAAACTGCATTGGATAAATATCTACTTCAATGTAAAATTCAAAATAAAACATGTTCTAATGACCGCTAGTCGGTACCTACTAGAAAATAAACTCTATGACGCTAAAACACGGTTATTGGTTCTATTACCTACATGTTCTAACAAACATTTTTTTGTTACTAGATAATGTTATTTCAATAATACAAAGACTGAGAGATAAGTGAGGAAAATACGAATTACTCGATTACGCTACTAAATACAAAATAAGTGAATTCAAATCATTTGTATGTTATTACCATTATTATAATCTAAACGAGTAGCTATGCTATTCTGAATACCTGAAAAAAAATGTTATTTAAATTAATATTAGTCTTATATTAGGAATAAAATATAGAATTATGGAACCGTTAAAAATGGAGATGAATATTTTAGAATCATTAGTCGAACTAATAAAAGAATCATACTTATATCACTTTTAGGAATAGGTAAATAGAACAAGAAATATAATATTATAGCTCGATAAAAACATTTTACTATACCAGTATCTATGGAGTAAGCATATTCTTAACAGACGCATAAATGTTTAGGAAAATCTTATTTGTAATGCACGGTCTGTACTTCGTAGTTTCAGTAGGAGCCATTTTCTTTTGAAATTTAAATTAAACCCAAGCCGAGAGAATAGTGTTTGTGTACAAAAGGTGCAATCTTAGATATCCTACTACATTATTCTTCTTACAGTATACTAAACACCTACGAGTAACTAGTAAGTAGTAACTACCGTACTGTGAGGAAACACCACGAGCAAAGAATCCATTCGAATGTTTTACAACCGTGTATTTAATACGCAGGTACTCGAATGTATGGTACTTTATCCCTAGTTTATTGTGTTTTTGCTGTAAGATAATAATTTGCGTTTTAGCAAAACAGGGTGATCGCATTGAATAAAAGACAAGAGGTTTTAAAAAAAAATTAGACGAGACTAGAAATGCACTGGACGGATCCGAAAGAAACACCAAAGTCTACTTCATTCTTTAGCGCCAAATCACGCCGAAATTCCGAATATCCGACTAAACATAAAAACTGCTCCGCTATTGCGTTATCCACAGGCTCTAGATCGGGGGTTTGGTGCTTGCCCCCCCCCCCCCCCCCCTAATGACCCCTCTTAAGGTTGGTACTCCCTTTCGATATGATCTGATCTCCCGGCTGAGTTTGTTGTGGGCTGCAAACACGCGCACGCGTTTGGAATCCTCGTAGCTTTAGTTTTAAGATACCGTGGTTAATTATCACCATCACGTCTTATACTTTGTAAACGTGACGTTCAGAAGATGAGCACATAAGTAGATAAATAGGTTTATCTACTCATGTGGTTTAGGTACATATTTTTAATAAATATACCTACTTTGAGTTTGAGTTTTGAATTTGACCTTGTATACCTAATAATATGATATCTAGGATATGGTCGCATACAAATGCTATAGCAAAAAGCACATTGTTACAAACAAATGCGCATTGTAGGACAGCGCGGACGGGTGCGGTCTCCGGCACTGGAGGTCGCTCATTGCGAGTCGCCAATTGAGATAATCGCTGCAATGCACATGATTACTGACCCATTCATTGCAACTAGCTGTACGCTCTCGCTTTACTTATATGACCTATAAAATTGTACTAATAGCTGTAGGTACTCGCCCCGGCTTCGAGCTTTCTCGACCATACCTAAGTCCTAAATGACTGATTTTACGCTCTGACTTCTAAAGTTAGCCCAACCAACTAAGTGTGTAAGGGACCTTGAAATTTTAACTGCGTGCGAATTTGTCGCCAGTCAGCCTAACTTATCTTAACTTAGCCAGACATCTCGCATGATATCAATATTGGCAACGAATGACCTTGGGATAGACAGGATAGCCAATGAAAATCAAAACTATCTACCTAGATTACTTTTATCAGTTCATCCACACATCACAATATCTATGACTAAAGACAGAGATTGATCGTATAATGGCCACCAAGTCGTGTGTAGAGTAAAAAGTTGCGTAGTGATGTTCCATTAGTAACTTCTCGAAAACGTGATAGCAATTCACGTGACATTCTAACTCGTAAAATGTAACTAATAATAGTTATGAAAATGTTTATTTTTTAGTTTCTTGTTAAAAATTCTGGCAAGTTAGATATCTGACCGCCTAAATTATTTGCCGCTACTTTTTATCCCGGAATATCAAGAGTTCCCATGGGATTTAATAAATGCAAGAAAATCCACGCGGTCGAAGGCGTGGGCATCATAGTAAATTATGATAATATGAAAATCACGATAATATGTGCCGCTTACAGTAGGTAAGTATATCTTATTAATTCTTATATTTTAACACAAGTAGCAATCACACAGTTATTTGTTAAGTAGGTATATACCTACACGAGTGGATTAATAAAAAGTGATAACCTAATAACAACATTATCAATGTTACACATTAGTGGAATTTATTGTCAATTACTTCTTAACTAATCTGGTGTAATTTTATTATCGCATACTGCAATAAAATTCAGTGTACCATTTTGTCGCGCTTTGGTTGATGATTTACAACATAAGTTTCGTCGTAACCGAGATTTACGGTGTCGCACTGACGGCTATTTTTGACGCGGTTCGACTCTCTTCGCACTTTAAATATAGAACAACAATATGACGGATATTGTTAAGCCGGCACTTGGCAGCGTGCGACCGAAACAGAACACCAGAGAGATGTAACGAAGGACTGAAGCGTGTCCAGCTCTTGTCTCCACGCACCGCAAATTCAAATGTTTGACTAATGGCAGATGGCAGGTCAGAAACATGTGTAAGAATTTGGTACGAGTAAGAACAGGAAATGCTAGTTTTCTTTGAGATCCTAATTGTGACAAATGGTAGGGATTATAGCTATGTGTGCTTTTCAATATGTAAAATTAAAAACCCGACTCAATGATTGGTTTCTATAATGAACAGCTCTACCTTAACCAAAAAGTTAAAAGAGACACTTTTTTCATAGTGTAGGTACAGTTTCGTTCAGTAGACGATATCAACTGAAAATGTATAACATCATAGGCCGTATACTCGCCATCGGTCAATTTTGGAATCTGTAGGTATACCGCACAGTAGACCGTTAGGCTGCACTCATACATAGACGACATAGGCCAGTAAAGATACTTTGATACTTTACGTAGTCAAGTTCGTACGTACGTGCGGTCGTACGATCTGCAGTACCATTTTACACGTGAATTTGATCAGACTTTGATAATATTTTTTGGTCATATAGGTATTTTATAGAACTTTATTTTTACACAATTTGTGTTATATAAATACTAAACATTCATGGTAAATTTTATTTTATCAGTAATTTCGTCAAACTTTTAAGAAATACAGGTTATTGTTTTTATAATTATATAATTTAATTTTGATAAATCGTGCACATTGATTTGATTTTTTTATTAACTAATTTTGTATAGAACGTATAAAAACGAATTGCAACAGTCCAATTTTAAGAGCGTGTTTATCATATTAGTATTTTTTATAAGTCATTTATTATAATTTTTCGTGGATTTATATGGGTGAAAAGTGTCACCCAAAAGTGCAAAAATGGTAAACGTATTCTGCAAGAATGAGAATTTCACTATTATATTTCAATAAAATTAAATTTTTATTTGCAACAGTCTACTAAGGAGGGATTAATCTTTAATGTTTTAATTTTCTTTTTGTTATAATACTAATATCTCATACACAAAGCTCATCAAAAGTTCATAAAATGTCGGTTTACTGGTTTACGGACTGTTAAACAGAAAAGATTTGATTAAAATATGGTTGATACATCACTTAATAAGTACCTTTGTACCACGTTTAAGAAGTCTCTTTAGTTAGCCTTTAAATTAAAGTGTTGTTCATTTTGCCGGAACACTAATTACGATCAACCGCAGTATTGTAAATACTAATAGCTGTAATAAATTAAGTTAATAAAATTTACAGAAGACGCGAGTTTGATCATTAAATCTTCAAAGGATTAAGGATACTTCGATAGCGCCTTGATCTCGCTAGCAAATTGCTATTTTATTTTTATTTTATTAATATATACCTACAGTATAATTCCTTTTAAATATGGGAATTTTTGGAAATTGGATTTACCTGATATAATGATATAGTTACCTCGATATTATTTTTAGATTAGAGCCAAACCGCCAAATAGTGTTTAACTGAGAAATCACTATAATATTTTGCATTAGAAACCTATTGAAATTTTAGTGTTACCTTTTCGTCAGTGACAGTTTTTTGGTGATTAAAAAAACTACACAAAATACCTACAGCGCGCCTTAAGAGGCCGTATACTCGCCATCGGTCAATTTTGGAATCTGTAGGTATACCGCACAGTAGACCGTTAGGCTGCAGTCATACATAGACGACATAGGCCAGTAAAGATACTTTGATACTTTGCGTAGTCAAGTTCGTACGTACGTGCGGTCGTACGATCTGCAGTACCATTTTACACGTGAATTTGGTCAGACTTTGATAATATTTTTTGGTCATATAGGTATTTTATAGAACTTTATTTTTACACAATTTGTGTTATATAAATACTAAACATTCATGGTAAATTTTATTTTATCAGTAATTTCGTCAAACTTTTAAGAAATACAGGTTATTGTGACGCGTAAATTTTGATAAATCGTGCACATTGATTTGATTTTTTTATTAACTAATTTTGTATAGAACGTATAAAAACGAATTGCAACAGTCCAATTTTAAGAGCGTGTTTATCATATTTGTATTTTTTATAAGTCATTTATTATAATTTTTCGTCGATTTATATGGGTGAAAAGTGTCACCCAAAAGTGCAAAAATGGTAAACGTATTCTGCAAGAATGAGTATTTCACTATTATATTTCAATAAAATTAAATTTTTATTTGCAACAGTCTACTAAGGAGGGATTAATCTTTAATGTTTTAATTTTCTTTTTGTTATAATACTAATATCTCATACACAAAGCTCATCAAAAGTTCTTAAAATGTCGGTTTACTGGTTTACGGACTGTTAAGCCTCTCTTCATGCCTCGCCTGAGGCTTAATATTCGAGTATTAATGCTCAAAATAGTCCGCTTATTGCTCGTTATCCATCAGCCCGATAAAAAAATCGCGATTGACTGCTTGCTATGTGATTACACTGCTATATAAAGACTTATTGATGAAATCGTATCTTACTTTTGTTTTAGGTAGTTTAGGTTTAAATAAGCCCTTGGCTAGAATAAATCCTGCTAGAATAATTAGCGATGTGTAGTCTGCATACTCTTAAAACATCGTCAGACGCCTACATACTTTACACCTGTCTCTCATAGAACGTTTCCATCGTTGGTAATAATATTGGGCGATGAATTATTACAACTGGTGAACATATTAAAGTGAAGTACATACCTAAACTTGTGTGCAAACGAATTAGAAATCTGTAAGAGAGTCTCTATCCGAGTCATGTTACTCACTCAAATGGTCTAGTGAAAAACAAACTTACGGAAAATAAGTATAGGTCAAAGTATAACTAGGTACATACATAGCTCATAGCTTTGCTTGTTTTATTAGAGTAAATTTTATATGAGACGGTCTCAAAGCACACTATTATACCGGTACGCGCACCTCTCCTCCCTTAATTTTATCGAGAACCATTTTAAAAAAGTTTAAGCATTTATCCAGGAGGGTTTCCTGGCCGTTTTTCCGGCCTATTCGTCAGAATTTCGTCGGAATATATTTTGTCGGTTAAAGAGAATTCAGCGTCCATTTTTAGTTCCAGCTTTTGTTTTTCCCTTCACTCTTTATTGCTTCCGCAAAGTAACTTTCAACTTCTGCCGCCAATATTTTTTTTGTTAAGTAATTCAATTCAAAAATCAAAATGTTTAAATAAAACTGGAGCTCTATATTTATACTTTGAATTTTACGATAAATCCGTTTATTTTAATTTTATTAAAGGTAAGAACGGGAAATTGTCATTGTGGCAATGTTACACGGTTTTAAAGTTTATCTTATTTCATAGTAATGCTCGTAAATGTAAAAAAAACAAATAATACTTTCTTGCCATGAAGGTAAATTTAATATGATATTGAAATGAAACTTCCTTCGCTTGAATTTTGAGCAGACATGTCAATTTTTCATGAATTGTTCTTAGGGCTCCCACACAAAAATGACAAACGTTGACGTGGATTTTTTAATAACGTTAATTGAGGAGCGCCCCGTCCTTTGGGACAAATGAAGATATATATGCTCATTCTAAAATAATCAAAAAATGTAGGTATCTTCCTCTGTTCTCAAACAATTGTGTTTTCGAATAAACTAGTTCCCTTCAGCGTTCATTATTGTAATAAGTGGATGAACCCAAAATCTTCTATTTTTTCTATATCTATTTAACAATAACAGCACTGCAACACGCTTCTTTCGATTCATGTCACTAGTTCTGAACATGTCCCGTACGGTTGACTACTATACCGTCGAGCGTACGGTCACCTGAAATGCCTGAACCAACGCTTCGCCGCACGAAATCGCATCGCAGATTGGGATGCGACGTCGCATCGCATCGCATCGCAGTTTTGTGTGGGAGCCCTTAGTCGGGAGATACATGTATTTGGTAGGTATAAATTATAATGCCTAGTTGTTGGCTGAGAAACATAATAAAAGTAATATGTATCATTAAGCCTCATCTAAACCCCTGCAATTGGCGAGGATTGGCACGAAACGCTCAGTAGAAATGCCAGCGCAGAGTGAATGGACTAAACTTTTGTTTGTTTATTCCTGCATACGTCCGCATCCATGTGCCAACAAAGCAAAGATCAGAATTCTTAAACAACGAAGCTAGGTGATGTTGCTGCCGATGCAACGAGTACATTTTATGCGGAATATAGGATAGAGTAGGTATAGGCCAGTGGTAGAATATAGAGATACTGATAGCCGTTAACTTGTGATCTTTCATTGAAACAATATAATGATAAGCGCGAATTGAATAACAGAGTTCAATAACGTTGCTAAGTGGATTAGTGCAACGGGCTATCGCGATTGGCGAGGCAGGGACGGTGCGTGCACGCAGCGCAAAGGTCGCCTGTGCATGTACTGGCTAGCCGTCATTCACGCGCGACAGAAATAGACAGTTGTCTATTGCTTAGCACGATCATAAATTAGCGGCATATCACTCGATAAAGAATTTCTAAGATGGACACTCTTGGAGACATCAACACGTCCGCGCCACGACGAAAATTCCATTATGTAAATCGTCTTGTCTTTACAATATTTATTTCTTACGATATACTTCATCAATTTTAATACAATGACACGATTTTTCTGAGAAAAACAGGGCTTGTTCGGTATCAAAACCGTGTAGAGTATTTAA
The DNA here is from genome assembly GCA_917051295.2 of Erebia ligea. Taxonomy (NCBI): domain Eukaryota; kingdom Metazoa; phylum Arthropoda; class Insecta; order Lepidoptera; family Nymphalidae; genus Erebia; species Erebia ligea. Next base: position 13,842,499 of record OU785223.1, on the reverse strand, counting down.
AAATCTTTGAACCGAGCTTTCCTTTTAAATCGACACTATAATAATTGTTCCTTGGACTAAATTTCTTATTAATTTAAGTTTTCGCCTCATTGACCGCTCGCAAAATAGCAGCCTGTATAAAAAAAATTCATTGCTCACGCGAAATTAATTCTGTGCAGTGCAATTTTGTACTGTCAAAGTATTCGGCCTTGTCGCCTACGCTGTGAGCACATTCCTAACATCATCGCTTAGCCGACAGCCGTCTCAACAGCCACAGCCAGCGTCTTAAAAAGAGCTCAAGCTTCTCTATGACAAGCTCCAAGACTCCGTTCAAATAACTTAACATTTTACTCACCAAACTCAGTTTTATTTTTTTATTCTAATACTAGATACCTACTATTCAGCCCTGTATTTTAAGTATGCACTAGTCGATCGACGACTCTGTCCGCTGACCATGCTTTGCCGTAGAGTAGTGCAATTTTGGAGCGGTGAATTTAAATATTTTGTTCGTAATTATGAAGTTTTTTGTTTTATACACCTATTTTTAAAAATCGTAGAACAAAGCTGTTCAGTATTTTGTATAGACTACAGAGGTTATTAGTATTAATTTTGTTATAACACTGTATAATATACGAGTACCTACGCACTTTAAAAGAGAAGGTTATTAAAAATTACAGAAAAACATTGATAAATTATTTATTTATTTCACGTAGGAGAACTTGTGCCACTTATGTTAAGTCAAGACTCAAGACTACCAGCGGTTCGGCCTGAGGTATGTTTTATGCAGTGTGCCTATAGATTTTCGAAATGATTCATGGAAGTCAATGGTCAGCTTCAATATATCAACAACAATAATAGAAACCGAGACAGCTCGGAAAATTATGCATAGGATTATTGTTCTGAAACTAAATGCACTGTCTCACATAAATCAAAGTACCAGTAGGTAGGTACTTGTCAATTAGAGCGTACATAATCATTTAAACTACAAAAAGCACCAGCTAATAGTTTTACGATGTTAATTTACGACAGGGGCGGATTCAGCAAGACGTGTTTATTCCACTATGTACGTGATCTTATCATATAAAGACACGTGTTTTGGCTACGTCCCAAGTGCTATCTCTTAAATCATGAGCCCGATTAAAAATGCTCATCATTCAACCTTCCTTTTTCTTGCATCTAATTTAACATCATAATGATTCCTTCGGGACACTCTATGAGAGTATTAAGGAAATCGCACACGAACGTAAGACCCGCTGCAGGAAGTGTGATGTGATTTTAAGCTGTTAGAGCCGCAAGAGGTGTATTTTTTGCCCTGAAAATACGAGTTAAGGCTGCGCAGGACAGTGCTTTCTTCATAGAAATTACAAACGTAGAAGGGTGATTGTTTCACTATCGTATTGTGTATTCCTGAGCAGGTAGTCTTCGCGGATCTGAGATAATATTATCTTCGATCTGACAGCATTGGCCGACTGTCAGGCTGAGATCTTTACTTTGCGGAAGACCATGATGATCAAGGAACAAGAAGCTTAATTCGCTATAATCCGCCAACGCAGACAAATCTATGTGGTACCGCGTGTAGCTTGCACTTGTAGCTTGCGATATTCACCGCCCACTAAGCCAGCAATTCGCACTGACACAGCACCACACCACAAAAATCTTCCCAATTATTGAGTACTAGCGATCCGCCCCGGCTTCGCACAGGTAGCACTAATAATCCTAATAGTCTATACCCAATATAGCTATAAAAATGGTTATTGTGAGTCAACCTTAAAAGATAGATGTATGCTATCGGGGACTTTTTTTTAGAACTTTTTGAGAGGAACAATTCCACCATGCATTGTTTTCGTGTAACTTTAACTATTTACGCAGCGCACGCCACGTAAACTCTCAGAAGAGAGGATTTTTTCCGACTTAGTTCACATAATTGCAATTTTCGTAAGGATCTCTAATTTTTTGAAAATAAAATATAGCCTATGTTACTCACTGATAATGTAGCTTTCTATAGGTGTAAGAATTTTTAAAATCAGTTGAGTAGTTTTTGAGTTTATCCATTACAAACAAACAAACAAACAAATCTTTCCTCTTTATACTTAATATTACTTTAGATAATTCGTTTATAATAAGTACGTTTCACTCCGATACCGGACCATCCTCAGGTGTTGACTCGACAAAGTACAATGTAAAGATTGGCATTCCAAATCAATAGAATTTATATCTATCGTGCATATAATATCCGTGCAATTGGACTATGAAAGGTAGGGAATAACGAATGAACCTGTATTGGATAGAAGCAGGCGTTACTTTGCGGAAGTCCATGATTATGAAGGAAATAGAAATTTAATTTGCTATAATCCGCAACAGTAGGCAAATATATGTGGTACATTGTAAGTATCGTGCAGATTACATCAAATTAAATTTGTAGTTCCTTCATAAGAATGAACCTGTGCTTGCGCACATTTTTCGCTGTAATATTATAATCCCTCCTGCGTATTGTCAGCTTTACGTTTAAAATTAGGATTTAATTTTAGAAAAGATAAAAGATTGTTAATTTATTTATTGATGAAGGTTTAATTAAACTGATATTTGACTCATTCTATGTATTTCACTCTGTCAGTTCGTTGGCGGGATCGCCATATTGGAATTATTCACATAGTGGCTGTTCCGATATAAGCACTGCGAGCACTGTCAGCGCTCTTTACTGGGGACTTACAGTGCTCGCAGTGTATTTCGGAACACACCCATAAAAACGAGTATTTTGACGTTTGAAAGTAGTCTCCTACCGGCAGACTCAGCGATTATTGAATACTATTGTGTTTAGATCTCACTTTGATTTAGAGCTTAGCAGTAGCAACTGCAGCCTGATCAAATGATTATAAATACTGCCATGTCCCTAACAGGTTAGCCCGCTACCATCTTAGACTGCATCATCACTTACCATCAGGTGAGATCGCAGTCAAGGGCTAACTTGTAGTGGATAAAAAAAAATTAATCATTATTGTCGTAATGTTTTGGCCAAGTTTCTATAATTAACTGTTTAAGTACATTAAATCTCTCGTGAAACCGCTACACGTTGTGACCATTCGCTCGTGCAAGTTTTAAAGAGAGTACTAAACATATTTTAAAAACTAATTTTATTATTTGCCCACTTCTGGAATTACCTATGCCTTACAGTATAGTAGGTACTAAAGAACATAGTATAAGTTGGCTATATAGTCTTCATTGAGATTGGTCGTCGTGGCAAAAAATCGGTTGGGAGTCGGGCTCGTCACTAGGAAGAAACATAACTCAGTTACAACTTACAAGTCATTATTGTATCCAGGCAAAACTACTTTTACTGATTACCAATTTGGGCGGTAACATACCAAGTATAACTACTCAGTTAGAACAATACATCAAGTTTGTTTATTTCTTATAAGTATTTCGCCATTAGCCAGAAGTGAATCCGAAGGAGAGACGTTAATTGTGATAAATGTGGCATGGCATCCATTACTGCTATTTATTGACTATTGACATGTATACCTACAGGACTAGAGGATATTCACGGCTTTGTTTATATAACGAAACTGGGTGGTGCGAGAAAATTCAATGGAAACATTAAAAAGATTATAATTGCTTTTTTCCACTAGGTATCAATTGTCATTTTTGATAATAATTACTGAGTAAGTACAGTTATTAATAATTATAGTGATGATAAATTAATCAGGTACGATTAAGAACCTGCACCTGTACCTAGGTACTTGAAATACAGGTTTCCAAAGTTAGCTTAAACAATTTCAAAACTAATTTGGTATTGCATTTTTTGGAATTTCAAAATTAAGATCTTTACCATGGATACCTACAAATAAATGAAATTATATCTAACTGGTTACTATCCGATGATTTCAACGATATATCTACTAGAAAACAGGGAAAATGTATTTTCAGGGTGGATTTTCACTAATATAATATCGTAATTATGTATACCTATATATTATCACCAAACCGCAATGATTGAGTAGGTCTAGGACACTAAGATAAGCTATAACAACCTTAAATCTTTGGGCACTAGGTCCATACATAAAGCTGAAAGAATTTTTAATGACCAAGTCTTCGGCTCTACCCTACCCCGAATTTGTTTTCATTAGTCATTCTTCACTTTCAATCATTAAAGCACACCTATTATATTGTAAAGACGTAAAAAGGAAGTAAACAAACCCACGTATTAGTTGATACTTGATACGCCATAACAACTGTAGTAGGTATCTATAGCACGAACACCAAAATATACTGACTTTATCACCACAACGACGTTTGTGAAGTGTGAAAATAAGTACATATCTAAAATATGTGCGTCGACACGCGCATATGAACCCTTTACGTAGTAAAGTAAAATTAGTTTTCTCTAGGTTTCAAAAGTTTTTCCACTTGAATCAAAAGAACATTGCGTGCATGTCTATACTGAGATTATTCAATATAAATAGGTATGTATGTATGTATGTATATTCTTTATTGTACACCACAAAAACACAAAAGAAACAAGATACAAGGAAACTTAAAATATAGGTACAATAAGGCGGTCTTATCGCTAAACAGCGATCTCTTCCAGACAATCTTAGCGCTAGGGAAAAAATGGAGAAGAGGACAACGGGAGGTGGTGCAAAAATAAAAATAAACTAAATTCTAATATTTAAATAAACTAACCTATACCATTTATATAAAACATAATTATGATACACTAATATATACAAAATAATTATAATAGACATATTATGTAAGACTAAATAGACATAATAACTTAATACATATATAATTAATATACAAAAGGAAAAAAGAAAAATATACATGCCGCTATTAAAGATAACAAAGAGACAGATAATGCTTTTTGACGTCAATTTTAAACTTATTTAAGGTTTTAGCACGATGAATATGTGAGGTATTCAAAATATAAGAGGTAAATCCTGAATAGATGATAAAAATAAGAAAACTCCTATTCAGTTTCAGAGTAAAAAATATTGGGATAGCAAATGCAGCGTTCCTTGAGTAACTTTTCTAGTTTAAAAACGTTACATTGGAGACTATATCTAACGTAGACACAACGTACTTACATGTGCCTTGTCAAAAACGATTCATCCTTACTACTTATACAAATAACATTTTCAGCACTAGGACCCCTAAAATCACTACGGCATAACATTCTTACTAGGTAGATAATTTAAGAGTAAATAGACAAAATAAATCTTTCACTCCGGCGCGCTACAATTTGTGAACTTCTAAACTAGTGGTTCGCCCCGAACTGAGACCTCGCGGTATCACAGAGCGCCATCTATTGACATCATTGTGAAGTTCTGTTAAAAATATCATCATCATTAAAAATTAAATAATTTCATTTCCTTATAATATTTATCTAATTTTAGTATTTGTTGTTCAAGTACAGGATATAATTCAAATAATTGATCAAGTTTCAGGCTTGAGAGTTCAGAAAATTGAGAGTTCTGAGGTCAACTTTGGACGTTAGAAAATCGCCACTTTGAAAGCCCCCCATTTCGTCAATTTTAGGGGAAAAATTAAAAAAAAAATATTTTTGGACTCTATTCCTAATTATCTTTAAAATGATATACCGCAACCTTATGTAACGCTATAAAAAATATTTTACTTCGCATTCGCTTCTATGAGAGCCCCCCCTGAAATAAATATTTTTATAACTTTTTAAGCCATATTCGGCGGGAGGCCATCGGTTTACATATTATATTTAAATTTAAAGTAATTACGTTCAGCAATTCAAAAATTATAAGGCTCTGACAGACGGACGGACGGACGGACGGACGGACGGACAAGTGCCAATTCACCCAAGTAGACTCAGAGACCTTCGCTTCGCTCGGTCAAATATTTGCAATAAATAAATTAGTCCTCAAGCTCAGAGTAGTAAATCTCTCAACATTGTCAATTGGCAAGGATTAACGCTGCATTACTGCATATTGTGATGCATATTCCGATGAAATGAACGAAGGCCGAAGTAATAAACTGCTAACATTACACGGGACGCTCAGCACTAGATATATTTGAGCATAGGTACCTACTACACTACATATTGTATATATATTAAAACAAATTGCAACATATGCGTTTTAATAATCTTATTCGAAGTAGATAGTGTTTTCCCGTTTTTGAAGAGCATAATATTTCCCTTTTCTTTTCTAGGAAATATTTATGATTGTTTTGTATAAAATTCGAGATTAGCATATTTCCCGTCTAAAATATATTATTATTACCAGAATATTGCTAAATGCAAATGAGAAAAAAAGTACCTTGTATAAAGTCAATTAAAAAATTAATATTCTAAGTTTGTGCACCCACAATCGACGCCATATTATTTAAATACAACTGACAACAAAGTTCTAAATTGCGCTATCAAAACCGCTTTAAACTTTAAAGTTACCTACAATTTAATAACCGTAATTAAATTAATGATGGAAATGAGGATTATCATGATATCCCTAGGAAAATTCTTGAGATTAGGTATAGTTCGCGCACGAGTTGAATGCAGAGCAAATGTATGGTGACACATACATTTACTCTGCATTCAAGTCGCGCGCGAACTGTAGGTACCTACCTAGGAAAATCATCTATTTCCGTGTGAGACATGTATAAAAACAACTTGAAGTCATTAGGCTTGCTGTTAATACGAGTACTCAGGTATATAATAATTATAGGTATATAATATGGTTAGTGGAGTATGGAAATTAAAAAGATAACAAATGATACATTGCACCGTATCTAACACATGAGTAAAGATCCCTAGTAGGTATCTACCGTAGGTATCTAACTATCTACCATCTATCGAGGCAGGTGCGCTGTGATTGTTATCAACCAGTTTGTATTAACAGAACGCATCCTATCTTAACAGACGATACCCGTAAAAATGAGATTCTGTATTGCCGAGATAAATTATTAGTTTCGCCTGCATCGAATTCTTTTAATTATTACTTATCGCTACACTTCTTCTTTCTATTATTACTTATCGCTCTATTGTAGTGTGATTCGATTGATTAGAAGTTTGTAAATATTGATAAAGAAGCGAATGTATAAATAAAAAATATAGTTTAAAGTCCAAATATACGCAACAAAATATAAAATATCTTTATCTTGAAAAGTAAATCAAAAACAACGAGATATCAGTTAAACTGTTTCAGAATCAAGGCCGCTGAGTTAGAGAAACGATTTCGATTCATAAATAAAATATAGAGGGACCAGATGTGTTAACAAAAATATTTGGTTTAGATAAAGTCGGAATAATATTTTTAGATGAGAGTAAAATAATGCGAAGCGGATCTGCTAAATCCTTATGAAAAAAAAGAATGTCTTTATTGTCTTTACGTATGTTTTTTGGTTTTGCAAAAATGAACGTTATTATTTGTAAGAGATCTCAATGTCTTGGCTCATAATATTACATCTTTATTCTCATCATGAATGTGCGAACGGGGCGGTCTAGTAGTCAATAAAGCCATGCTTAGCATTCCTTTATTATAAACTATGGCTAAACGAACTTGGGTGTTTCGGTCAAAATGTCCTTGGTCTGCTGAATATTTTGTGATTCTATTGAGCCAGCTGCGACCCAGTAGATATTTACAAAGTCAATGAGCGCAGATTGGATTCAGGAGGAAACACGTGCCTATTGCCTATGGAGTTGTATTGATGTTGAAACTGAAAATAGGTATAGGTACCTATTAAAATTAGCCTCCACAGCGTAATATTTTCGTGAGATAAGTTTACAGCGTCTACCGCGGACTAATCCGGTCTATGTTCTGGGAGTTCAATAAATTTTGGAACTGACTGAGCGTTTTTAAATTCGCGGAAAAATTGACGCACAGTGCGATTTAGTACGAAGAGCAAGCTTTCTGATGATGATATATTAGAAAAGTTATACTCTTATCTCTTGTCATGGGCTTAGGTACCTATCGATCTGAAAAACTCGTGGAAGAAACTTTCCTTAAAAATATAAAGCAGCAACAGAAGGAGGTTATTAGTATTTTTAAATTGCACAAATGCTCATCTAGAGATGAACGAGATAAAATTACATAGGTACCTTATCCAAACCCAGGTTGGATTTTACTTTGAATGAGTCGAGATTCATGTAACAGCGCGCACGCTGCCCTTTCGGTAGGTCTACGATGTTTCTGAACCATAATTTGAAATACTTACTTATTCTTTATTTAATTTTTTATTACTAATGGATAGCAAAGATTGATTACAGTAAGCAGGTACCTAACTGGTTCACTTTAGTAAGACAATTAAACAAAAAGTTGTAATACCTACTAATAATTTAATAGTAACGAAAAGCCAGTCCTATACTTTCGTTCCTAAACAACGGGCAAAAGCTAAAATAACACTACGGCTGCATTTACGTTGGGGAGCGGTGCGGAAGCGGACCCGCGGTTGCAATACGCTCGCGCTATACATTTTGTATGAAGTGTTTTCGTTGGCGAGCGGAAAACGCGGCGGATCCACACGTGTGATTAGCGGATTAGCGGACATTGAAAACAAGGAAACGTTTTCCGCTCATGTATTAGTGTAGTTATCATGGGCGGGGTAGGCGTATTCCGCTACCGGTCACCGAAAACACAACTACGGCATGCTGCAGCGTGCATAACTATTTTATTCCGCTTCCGCTCCTCTGCCCACCGAAAATGTAGCCTGCGTTTTGTTAAACTAGTACAAAGTATAATAATATCAAAATAGAATGACATGTATGACAGTGTGTGGTCGACAGAATCCGCCAAAACACAGTGGCGTCAACCCAATAGATTGATACGGCATATAAATCACGATAATAAATTACCAGGGAGCACTGGCTTGATATTCACATAAAGTACCTATTCACGCACAGTGTACCTACTCGTACCATTATCGCTATTATCACTATGTATTACTACTTAGTTGACCCACCCTGGCTTCGCTTGAGTGGAAGTTGAGAAAAGCGGTGATAGGTGGAATTCCCTTAAGTCCTAAAATCCTTAAACACATAATAAGTAGGTACCTACTACCTACCTTCCTTCATTTTAAATCGAAATCTCTAATACCATTAAGGACTTCATACAAAGTTTCATCCCATATTTAGATTCATATAATACCTACCTATACCTAGGTGGACCATGGGAATATCCACAAATTAGAATTAGTATGAAAAACTAAAAACTGCACGTTTGTCAAGCGTATTGGCCAAGCGCGTTTGGCTAATATGTGCAACTCCTTAGATAAGTGACTTGACCTATAAGGGCTAGCGCATACAGACACTCGCGGAGTGGTGCAAATCTGAGACTTTTTAATATCTTCGTCTCAACTTATACTTTGTATTATGACGTTCAAAATATAACATGTGTGTAATCTTTCAAATTGGTGCCCTCTGGTGCTGCTTATGTTCATGGACGGCCGTCATCAATTAACTACCTACTCATCACTTAACATCCGGTGAGTTCATAATATCTTATCTGTACGTCTATTCTACATAATATACCTACTAGCTCGATTAACCAAACCTTTAATCGAAGTATACCTACCCAATTTTCTCAAGGATTATTTAGGCAAAGCTCACATACCTACATACATTCATATAGGTCAGTAGGTACATTAAGTAAGTACTTGACAGTAAATAAGTATATTATGATAAGGCGATTTTATCGCAGGCGGTCGCTAATTGCATAATATGCAGCTTCGTTTGCTGCATATTATGCAAATATATTATAGCTAAGGCTAAACGCAAACGGGCCACTCGTACCTATTCCGGCGACCTCAAGTAAAACGGAGCCGCGCGACTGTCACCGGTGGTGGGTGGTAGTTTTCCTAAGGGTAGGCAAGGTATACCTACAAATAGGCAAACAAATCGCAGAAACCATAGCGAAATATGCGGGACGCGCTTTACCCGGCACTTTAGACGTTCTCGAGCTAGGTTTTCACGATGAAAGTTCGCGGTAACAACATCCTATCCTATTGCAAAGCACATCTCTTACGCGTTTCCGCCAGTTTATTGTTTACCTTTTTTCAAGTTAAGGAAAGACAGACTACAATGCTTCAGCGTCCTCTGACATCATAATTCTCTGAAATAAAAGAAGGGCAGAATGTCACGACAATCACACGACGCCTACAGTAATGACAGGTTCCATCCGCAGCCGACGCCCGTGCTGTGCCGCGCTGGCGTGTGGAAATGCAGACCCGTATGCGTGGACTCTTAGAATATATATTATATAGGTACGATTGCGTATTATCCCATTCACACTGTGCGTGTAGAGCGATAGTTATAAGCCGACCGATCCAATTTGTTTACTTCAAAGCGGTAGGTATTTGTTTGTTTGTCAGTCAATAGTCAATACATTATGTACCCACTTGAATTGAAAATCGTTTGAGTGTGTTACATTAGATACATTTCCTTTTCAGTTGTAAACCATTAGTTAAAAGGCATTTTATCTATTTAACTTTTTAATTCACTATTTCATTTAGGTAGGTAGGTATAAAAAAGGCTACCTTGAAAGGAGTGTAATTATGCGCAGGGCAAAATTAATTAATCGTCCAGTCAATGAGTGCTTAATTAAACGGAAAAAGTTGCATGAAGGAAATTTTTCTTTTTTTTGAATTAGCTCTTAAGGAATCAAACTTACTAAAAGTCCCCGACTGTAGGAGGTGAGTCCAGCCCAGGGGGTCTACTCTCTTTCTCTCAAACGAAACTTCGCAAACGAACGTAATTAGTCGGTTATTTGACCCACACAAAATCGTTCAATCCAATCGGTCACGAAAATTGTCTATGGATCCGTACTTCGTCTGCGTGTACGAAAACGAAATAGAGAGGAGCAAAGAGATAATATTATGTAGGAGAGGAGTTAACGAAATTTCGTTCGTTCGTTTGCGAAGTATCGTTTGAGAGAAAGAGAGTAGACCCCCAGGTGGCTGGTGGGGGTCCCCAAAAGGCCGTTTTAAATCATTTTCAAATCTTTTATCTCTCTCTTTCTCTCCCTCTCTCTCTTTCTGCCTCTTCTGTCTCTTTTGGCGACTTGAAAACTATTGACCCTACTGGCAAAAATATTCCGATAGTTTTGTATGTTTGCGTCCTAGCGACTCCCAATCCATTAGGTACCTACCTAAGTACATAAAAAAATATGCCCATATTATTGAACATTGTACTACATTTTCCACCAGAATGCCTGATACAATTTGCAATTATTTATTTCTATTAGCTTGCATTATGCGTCAGATGTAATTAGCATTGTTTAAAGTACCTACCAAAGTCCTCCGGTATGCATTTACGAGCGTTGAGAATCATCAATCAACAACAATAATTATTTATTATCTACTGGTATACCTACGACACATTGAAACAAAAAGCTAGCCAGAATAAGTTGATGCATATTCATGACATTTCCGGGTTTCCACATAGAATTGAAATGAGAGTTTCCACTTTCTACCTATTACTTGAGAACAAACGTTAGTAGTTGGTACAGTGAAACTAAAAACTAAAAAATTGTCTCAGCTTTTAGTTGTCGCTTCACGCCGCGCCGACGTCAATTAGCATGTCGTTTGAAGATGTGCTGCTTGCTTTCTTTGGTATTCCAAAAGGGAGGATGGGAAAAGTTTGTGAACGAGAATTAATCTCTACGGAGCTTATTTTAAAGTTGAATTTCTGTGACAGGGGGTTTGATATGTGACATTTCAGGGATGCGTCAGAGGTTCAGCAACGTGAAGTCGAATGCGCGACATATGAGTAATGACAACAACGCAGCCGCGTGTTACATCTAAGGCTAACAAACACACATGTGCGTTCAGAAGTTTAACATTAAGATGTATGGATTGGAAGTTACTTCTGGAGAAATTATTTAGTAAGTACCTACCGCGTAATTTGTAGTACTTACCACCTTATATTATATTAAGGAGATGGATATGCTATCCATTTTTTCCAAGCTGTAGGTAAGTATAGTAATATTAAAACAAATCCATCGTATTATGTACTAATTTGAAAACTATGAAAACGGTGTCCAAGTTTATGTGACAAAAACAAATTCAGAATGCAGTAAAATCACTAAGAACAAAAATTTTGCTTCATTTGATTTTTGTCAAACTAGTAGGTAATAGGTAGGTAGGTACATAGTTAACAGACAATGTGCAATTTTGTATTGATTTCAGATTTAATTTAGTATTGATTAAAAAAAGTCTAGTTCATTGAATTTCTGGGAGCCAATATTTCTCGTCTCTGTAAAGACTGCATCCATATTCCATCTCCGTATCTATACGTAGATATTAGTATTAAATATGTACTTACGCGTGTTAAGCGTAACTGGTTAGCCTTTTAATTCTTATCTTTCTGTACAAAGGATACTAATCTCACCACATCAAACACATAACACTCTTCATAACTAACGAAATAGTCATAATAAATCACGGTTGTTTGTCAGTGGTTGCCACATTGTGCGGTTTGACATGTCTTTAGGATTGTAAAAGGTAGATATACGTCAATCTCCTAGAAACTACCTCATAAATTTATCAAAATGTAATGTGCTGTTACACTTAACTCCAATAATTAAAATAGGAGGACATCCGATTAATAATTTATGTGCTGAAAAATATCTGTAGGTACTTAGGTATACTATGTATTAAGAACATGATACTCATACCACACCAAAAAAATAAGATTTTTGAAGCGCAAGAGGAAAGACTTTTTCATCATACCTATTCGAAAATAGTTATTTGTGTTACATGGGGCCAAAGAAAATTTTTGTTCCCCGAGGGCGCTATTTTGAATTCAGAGCGAAGTGAAGGATTCTATAGTAGAATCCCGAGCGTAGCGAGGGGTTCTAAAGTAGAATCCTGAGCGTAGCGAGGAATTCAATATACGCCGCCCGAGAACAAAAAATTTGGCCCCGAGTGACACACACTATTTTTCATCATTACGTATGAGAAAAAGCTAGGAGTATCAACCTACTATGTATGGACATTACCTATACGTTTAAGCACCAATCAGAAGATATCAACCTTCTATGTAATTGTATAGACATTATTTAGACGTATATTTAAAGTTTAAATAAAATGTAAAGACGTAAATATCCGATCAACAAATTGATCACGTGACTTCGGACCAATCAGAACAGAGAAATGCAAAGTCGTATATTCGATCAAAAAATTGATGACGTGACTTCGGACCAATCAGAAGAGAGAAATGAAAAGTCCTATGGGCCTACAAGTTACACTTTGCTCCCGCTATCCTCTGAAGCCAATATGCGTTTTTCGAATAGGTATGATGGATTCTACTATAGAATCCTTCACTTCGCCCTCGGGGAACAAAAATTTTCTTTGGCCCCATGTAACACAAATAACTATTTGACGTCTCTTCCGATCCATGTTTCATTCTAAAAACATCCCCATGTTAAAATCATTTCCCTTTTATTCAACTCTTCCCTACCTCACCTAAATAGATATAGGTAGGTATTTGCTTTAAAAACGCATAAGAGCGTTGCTAGTGAGTGCTGACTACAGAATAGAGGTACCTAATACCTACTGCTTATTACTATCTTATACATTATAATTTATATATAGCTGTGAAATCTCGTCCTAACAGCAATAGTCCAACAATAAGTACAATCAATTCGTAAATTGTATCCGTCTACAAGTCATCGAAGTGCATTAGTGTACAAGTATTTGTTTACACAACAGTCAATCCCGGAACTATGCCGTTTGATACTAGCTTAATACATTGAGATGAAATAGTGTTTGCAGCACACAGAAGGTCGATAAGTTTAGAAACTTTGTGAATTGAGGACAGAGATTTGTGTGATTCCCTACTAGTCGATTATGTTCCAGAACTATTTTTACTCTGTCAATTATAACGCTTAAATATCGCAATCTTTATCATAATAGAGCAACTGTTACAATGATGCATAATTAAAGACCTACGTACCTTAAGTACCTATTTTAGCAGCTAAACCGAATTTAAGTAGGTAGGTATGCTTTTTTAGTGTTTGATGGGATTTGCTTCTCTAGCTATAGGTACATCTCTATGGACTTCATCGTCTAAACTTCTGAGTGAAAAAATAACACTGCATCAGTCTCCTAATGCATTATTCAACGCTTAAATCTTTGAATTAGTAAATAGATGAAGGGAAAATTGTGTTCCTAGAAGTCGGGCGTTTCACAGCGGAAGGACTTCAATAAAACTTTCATCTTCGGAGAAAATCGAAGTTTCCTAGTATAATAATACTCTGCATAAATTTAAATCTCTCAACCAGATTATTTTTGAAAGCTTAGCAATTTGGTAAGGAGTTTTTAGATTTAGATCTACTTTAAATATTTTGTACTAGATGATGCCCGCGACTTCGTCCGCGTGGATTAAGTTTATTGATTCCCGCGGGAATTCTTAAATTTACCAGGATAAAAAGTAGCCTATGCCCTTCCTCGGGATATAATCTATCCCGGTACCAAATTTCATCAAAATTGGTTAAACAGATGGGCCGTGAAAGCGTAGCAGACAGACAGACAGACGGAGAGACAGACAGACACACTTTCGCATTTATAATATTAGTATGGATGATATTATCCAGGTTAGGTAATACTTAATACCTAAGGATTTCTTAGACCAAAGACGTGTTTTGTGACTCTACCGATAAGCGATTGTGCATTTTTCTGAATTTCTAACTTTGCATTCGACCTTAGCATAATCACTTGACCTGCTAACCACCAGGTGAGTATCAACAAGTATGTTATAATGGCAAAAAGTTTTCAAAAACATTTGTTTTTTTTTAGTTTTGCATGATTATTATCTACACAAATTAGCCTTATGTAATTACCTACTCTTCAAGTGCTAAACGATTTGGCGTCTCATAAACTAGTCAAAGGAATTTGAGAAACAAAGCGGTTGAGTAAGTCGTTGGAGATGCAAAGCGCACGGCGCGCGAACGCGGACCGTGCAAACAATCGCCGTAGTGATAACCGTAACGAGTTCAGCCTGATCCCGTTCCCATCTGTATTGTGTCGCGTCCAGCCGACCACGCAACGACCTAAAGCACACTTCTTAAAAGAAATCAATTTTCCACTCAATGCATTTCCAGTATGCTATGTGTGTGGTTTAGCGAGATACAAAATTTTGTATTTGTTTGTGCATATTATTATAAAATAAATAAATTAAAAAAAAAAGTAGGTAGTATATCCACATGAGTATATAAGGACCAGAGAGAAAGCTTCATACAAGCGCGCTACGCTAGGTACACTACTACAAGCTTGAGGCGCGTGTGTGCGTGAGCACAGGCGCTACGTCGCGTACGGAGAGAAATCGGTTTATACCGGCTCGGCCTGTGCTCAAGCTCAGGGGCTGCAGTACACGTCGCGCGCCGTGTTTTCATTTAATTTAATGTTAATGATAATAATTTAAATAGTGTTTTAATGTAATTTAAAATAGTGTTTTAATATAAAAGTGTAAATATGGTTTACTGTACTGTGCGTATGACCAATAATAAAAAGAATAAAAACACATCATTTTTTAGCTATCTCAAAGACTCTACTAGGTAGGTAGTACTAACTTGATTATAATTTAAAAATTGATATTTAGGGCTCCCTGGGATCTCAAAACAGGAAACTGTTACCAATATTTGAAAAAAGTCGGCGCCATTTTGAAACTATTTGTTATTGTACCGATTTCGTTCAAAATCAATATCTGAGGATCCCTAGGATCACAAAACAGGAAACTGTCACCAAAATTTAAAAAAGTCGGCGCCATTTTGAAATTTTATTTTTTTCATAAATTTTCTTACTTTATTTTTTGAGCTTGGCACAAATATAAATTATAAACATTATAATTCTTAATATTCCTGATACTCTATAGTTATCTAATTCTCTCATAGGTTACTTTTCTGAAGTTTCACTTCTGCCGTGTGTGAATTGCACATACACAATTTTTTTTACTACTTAATGCCAAATGATTGGTGTTTGATTTGAAATTTGTAGGTAATACCTACTTACCTAGTGATTGAATTGTTATGTTTATCATTGATTAATAATGTTTATAAATTAAAATACGTAGGCTCATGTAAAAATTTTTTATTAATATAGTGTACGCATATAAAACCTCTAAATTTAACTTAATGTTTCAATAAATATTTCTCTTACACAAATAACTATTGTTTATTAAATTGTATCCTCCTGTGCCAACCCTACCAAAATAGGTATACATTTTGCTCGCTCCTTAGAAGCTTTGTCTCTGTTCCGTTAGGTTTATCTACCCTGTGGTATATCCACCATTTTTACTGTTCCGTAGGTGCTCTATAAATAAAAAATCTGAACATTTATGGACATCTCGTTGTCTATCCGTCTATCTATCTGTCACAGACATTAACTAGGTAATGCTAAAAGAACTTAAGGCGCCAGCGGAGGGTGAATTGCTCATACAAACGTAATATCAAAATAATTAGTAATTCGAGCATATTTCCTCCATATTATGCGATTATTAAGATTGAACTTGTATTTATCTAGGTCCCTGGATAATTATTTTTCCAAAATACTTTCCCAAAATTAAATGTAAGCACATTGCGTTTTGCATGTTTTTGCGACATAAACGACATGTTTTCTCCTTATTTGTTTCATATTAAAACCAACGATATCTCACGTACTAATTGATCAGGAACATAGCCTATATTGTCAAGTTACAGAATAACAACACGAAGTTAAAAACACAACAATTTTTCATTCATCATTTTTGGTATTCACGGAACAAGACTAAATGTATAACAAATTCTGTACGCTCATATTGCTATCGCGCTTGCACGCGATCATGTGTCTTCAGCCAAATAGGGATAGCAATATACCGGCAAATTTATATTTGCGGTTCGAGTAGAAGTTGCGAGCGGTGGTCGCCGGTCCCTTAAGAACAGTTGCAAAAACTTTTTGCCGCTAGAACTTAAAAGCATGTGCCTACTTTTGAATAAATTTAGACACTTTTATTGGTCATGTTCAAACAATAAATAGGTTAACTTATTTTCCGAATTTTCGCATATACCTATCTGGATTTAAAAAGAAATAATACTTAGTAGATACTTTTTTGCAAGACAGACGCTTGACGGCAATGTCAAATCTAAAGCAAAGATGAGGTCAGGTTGGAGCGTGCTTGACTAGAAGATGCATGATAATCTACAATGGTATACCTAAGTACTAAGTAGGTATTAACTTAAGAACCTAGTAGTAGTTACCTATATGTAATTTTTTCAGATATATTGAATCAAAAAATCAGCTCATCAGATCCATGGAATATCTAACGCATTGGCCTTAGGCGGCGCAGCATCACAGTTAGAGTTTTGAAAAGTAATGTTTTAAAATCTGGTAGGTAATAATTTTCATATAGCTTACCCAAGAGAATATCCATTACTCTATCAGTTTTGCAGTTTTATGAACAATAATACAAATATCCCATTAAAATAAAGCGTTCAGCATACCTACACCAAGGACTCGCATTTACCACGCTCGACAGCGTGCATTTTAGCAATGTTTATTTCTGTAATGTTAAAGTCGGATAGTTAAATCTTCGAGTCGGTGTGTCAATGATATGCCAGGCGCGCGAACTGAGCCAGATAATGGAGCTCTACCTTTTGTCTACTAACTACCTCGGTGTGAAACGGCTTACGCTCGCAATGCAACAGAAATAATGAGTTTCTCCTTTATAAACAAAGTTATAACTAACCTTGCCCCGTTATGCAGAAAACCGTTTCAGATAACAAACAGTAGGTACCTATTAAAACGTAGAGACTAGAGACATCTTGTTTTGTAACGTTCACCGTGAAAACCGATATCGCAACTCCTAAAAGTGCACAAAACTATCTCTAAAATGTATTTCCAGTTAAAACGTCGTTAGAGACCATGTCGCAAAACTACGAATTGATAAGGTTTCCCTCCGTTCCCATGTTAGATTCAAATTGTCGCAATGAAATTCGCTCTACAAGTAACTATCTAAACTGATCTCTTAAGTTCAAATCGAGCTGCGTAAAAAAATTGTCCCTTAAGGCCTTCACAAAATAATTTTGTGGGGCTGAAATTGGCTGTAAGTACCTCAATAATTTCAGTTAGATATAAAGTAAGTATAGCTACATAATGCGCAAATAAGTCGAGACTCGAGAGCATCATTATTCTAAGACAACCATTGCCTTTAGTTTAGTTTTTCCATAAATTTGAGAAGATATTCCATCCACATATTATAGTTGTTCATGATATTCATCAGCAAAGATGACAGAAAAAAAAATATTTTCTTTAATGACCCCCGAATACTGAAACGCTTCTATGATGTTCTCTACTTACGTTCAGAAGATTTAAATGAATGATCAGTGATTTTCTGCCTATTTAAAATCTATCAAAAACTGTCAGCGGAGAAAGCTATTACACACACAGCACGTGTTATTTTCAGAGTTAGGCTGCTAGACTTAGGTGTATGTGCCAGACATTCTTATTTAAATTAAAGTAGGGTTGAACAGGCAGACGGACAACGAAGTGATCCTATAAGGGTTCCTTTTTTCCTCTTGAGGTACGGAACTCTAAAAATAAATGAATCGCAAGATATTTTCTATATACTTAGTATTTTTAACGCAGTAAACATAATATCAAACGCAAATCTTATCTGTTTTGATTGATTGTTTAGTAAGTATTAAAGTATGTTTGTTTATGTACAACCTTAATATTGACAACCGTGGAATTTTCGTCCGAGATTAGGTTAAGACATCTAAAATTTTACACTTATCTATCTAGCGATAACCAGGTGTCGTGATATTAATTTTTAAAAGTTATCTTATCAACTCTGGACTTGCTAGCAAACATCTTATACTAACAACACCAGAAAGTGTTTCGTGTGTTACACTCAAAAGCTAGCTTTTATGGACCATAATAATGTTGTTATGAACCATTTGTTTTATAGGTATATCGGAAAGACGTTTTTGTGCATTGGTTTCAATTTTCAAGTGAAATCGTAATATTTTTCCAGTCTTCAACAGTTGGTTTGTGCCAGAAGATAAACTCTCTGTTACCTACTAGCTGAAGCGTCTCAGCTTGTGACTGAACTGCATGTAATTAAAAATTGGTTTTCTCATTTGCGACGCGTAAAATAAAATAAAAATAAAATAAAATAGTAACAACCGCTGATTTGACGTCCCGTCCACCCCAGATACCTAAAGTTCCTTTTTTATAGATCTCTAGAGATCCCCTAGTATCTCCGCTCAAGTAGCTTTTGGCACCACGCCATAAGTTGAATACAGTAAAAATCACGATACAACTATGAGTATAATATAAATAATAGATGTTTAAGAAAATATCTTAGGAGAGTTTATTTGTTTTCGATTCCACTTGTATAATTTACCTACTAGGTACATAACTTTGTTTTGTGTAAGCAATAATTTAGGTAGAGTTTGATAACTAGCTACTCGTAATTTATCTACCAGATAGTTGAATGAATCGTTTACGGCTGTATCTACTTACTTTAAATAGATGGATGGCCCTATTATTGGATGAAATATATTTTCGCATTATCATTGATATATCGGCCTAGATAACTCCAAAGAAGAACATAGTTGGCATAGATGTAGGGATCAAAGTGCAGCGTGGGCGAACGACCCAATACCGCGAGCGGATCGCCACTTGCGCACGCGCACCGGACCTTTCATTACAATTAACGTTAGCGCAATTAGTTTGAACTACACATTTAAACGCGTATGTTTATCGCATGCCTGATAAATTATAACGTGATGAGGAAAAGAGCGTAGGTAACAGTAAAACAAATCATTTCATCCACATTTCAATTTATGGACCCAGAATTTTCCTTATGGGAGCTTGGACTAACAATAATTTTATGCCGTAGGATTGGAATAAAACAATTTTTTTCAATTCTATATATATTTTAAAATATTTTTTATTTACAGTTAATTGCCAATTAGATGTTTTTAATACAGATTTTGCAATTGCAATTCAAAGGGCCGGTGCCGCGCTCTACGTCGGTACGGTACGTACGTATACTTGAAATTGAGGTTATGTTATGATAATTGTTTAGGACAAAAACCGGCTAACGAACTTGTAACAATTTGGTACTAAATGTATTTCATAATACGGATGAATTTCGCTTGGAGGTGGTACAAGTCAGAGCTGCCGAGGAAGCTGCGCGCGCAGCCGGCATGGCCGCTACCGCACACCTGACTGCCAATACACCTTGACATCTTAACTGAATTACTGCATCTAGCTATATTAACTCGTTTCCGACACCTTAATTGCCGCCAGTTATCATCTCCGACCGGATATCATGACAACACAACACGCCATCCACCGTTAACGTAAAGTTTGGAACACGACGAATCAGCTGATTACCAAACTTTTCCCGATGTTTATATTTTTATGAGCGAACGATTTAACACTGAATGCGGACTGCATTTTCCGTTCGTTACAGTTTTACACCGAGACGCAGATCTGTCGTAATTTAAGTGGGCGATCAGCCATCGCCGTCGAGTGCATCGGATGCACTTCCGTCGGCGGCGCACACCGAGCGCGGCCGGTGTTCGACTTGCGTACCTGGACTAGTCTGCCAGCTGAGACCTCCGATGAACATCTTCCTGCAAGATAAACATGATGGTTAGATGCCGTTAACGGAACGGAACGAGTTCACCGATGCACATGGAGCGACACGTACCCCGGGTCGTTGGGCACCTCGGCGGGGCTGTGGGCCACATCCTGATTCTGGGTTTCCATGGGTTCGAACGCCGGCGGCAAGGGGTGGGCCGGCGGACGCACTACGACTACGAGCTAGACGACGCGGCGGGTTCGACTCCCGGAGTCGCTCGGTTACACTACCGACTACCGGCACGAGACTGCCGCGGCCGGCGCCGGGCGCACCCCGCCACGCAGCGGCCGCCGCGCCCGCCGCCCCGCCGCTCCCGCGCCACCGCCGCATCGATTCATTCACTCCGTACACAATTATTCATACGGGCCGCACGAAGGATGCGAGCGCGCTCGTCACCACCACGTGAGCGCGCGACACGTGCTCGCCGCCGCGCCGCCAGCGCGCGCCCCGCGCCGCCCCGAGCACGCCCACCGCGCGCCGCCACCGACCCACCCTCACGACCCACGCGACTAACTGCTCTATACGAATATTATATTTGAATTGATAAAAATTAAATTTTCTCAACAGTAAACACGCGATAACAATCACAAACGAAACTTATTGAACTTCATAAAAAAATACCACTTACCTAGGTACTTTACGAGTCATAGATACACACTTATATTTTGGGTAAAATAAATAAAAAAATAGGTACGCGACATCTATGCCTGAAATCTGAATAGCTTCTCAATTATTTCAACGGCCGCACGAAAAAGTAATTTTAAATCATCATAGAAATAATTGGTAGGACTATAATTTTTTTATTATAATTATAACTAAGTACAAGTACTTAAGGGGCCGGCGAACACCACTAGCAATTTCTATTCAATACGCAAATATAAATTTGCCGGTATATTGCTATCTCTATTTGGCTGATGACACATGATCGCGTGCAAGCTCGATAGCAATATGAGCGTTCAGAATTTGTTATACATTTAGTCTTGTTCCGTAAATACCAAAAAAAGATGAATGAAAACTTGTTGTGTTTTTCACTGCGTGATGTTATTCTATAACTTGACAATTTAAGCTATGTTCCTGATTAATTAGTACGTAAGATTTCGTTGGTTTTAATATGAAACAAATAAGGAGAAAACATGTCATTTATTCCGTAAAAATATGCAAAACGCAATGCGCTTACATTTCATTTTGGGAAAGTATTTTGAAAACATTATTATCCAGGGACCTAGATAAACACAAGTTCAGTCTAAATAATTGCATAACTAACATGGTGGAAATATTTTCGAATTACAAATTATATTGGTATTACGTTTAAATGGGCAATTCACCCTCCGCCGCCGTCTTAAATCGAATCAAACTGAAAATAGGTACTTAGGTAGGTACTAGTAGATTGCGACACAATTTCCTCCGCAAAAGCACGTGTGAGTGTGACCGCAACTTAAGGAAATAAAGCCCGAATAATATCTGTTCCGCGCTACACGACCTCTACGCAGACATAGCGGGCTACGTGCGTAGACCTTGAAGATAGACTATTAAAAGTGAAAACACACGCAAATCACCTTTTGCTACCTGTGATATGACAGAATTAATTTAAAAATACTGTAAGAGCAACTTGGATTTAAGATATTTATCTACATACTGAAACCAGATAGACGTTCACATCTGACTGAAACACTTTTGTTTCAGTAGGTATTATGAAAGGTTCTGGGTATTAAGTATTCTGTGGTAATATGCAGAATAGACGTTGATTTTGTATGATTTTTTTTTAATTTAATCAACATTTTTTAAAGTATAGTCGTATAGAAAAGTTCTTCAGTACTACATACAGAAGTTACCCTTAAGAATTTATTAGTATTGCTACCCCACATATAATAATTATACAGTTATGCTTAAGACAGATACTCCAAATAATAAATAATAGATAAATTCGTGTTTAGTAGGTGCCCTTGGCCGGAATCAATGTAGAAGTATGGGTGATACAAATCACGTGGTTACGCAAACATACAAGTGACCTTAGGTACCATATATATTTGAATTATGTATTTCGCGTGTTTTAGATACTCGTTCTTACGTATACAATTTGTGTCACCTTAACATAACTTTTAGATAATTAATTAAAAACCAAATAAAAATATTTACCTTTTTAGAATGAATATTTAAATTGCATCTAGACACTCAAATAAATAAACTTTTATATCATGAAAATCTGAACACCAATAATGACTATCACGATTCCAATTACGGAGTTTGTTTAAGGTATCTTTATCAGCTGTGCTATTAATATCTATCAGTTTAAATTCTACCTAACCCAAACATCAGATGAAAAATTTGGGCAAACCGACATTAACTCTAAACCCCTGAAAAGGATGAGCAAAACTTTGAAAAACTAATTTTCACGCCACCCCAATATGAATTCTTGATCCTTCGTGATCGAATCGCATACCTTAGGGGCAACTGCGCAACGCACATGCAATCACAATGTTCAAAAATGTATTATCAATGAAGGATGCATTTAGAGTGAAATCGTAGTCGAACTGTTCACTTTTCCAGCTTTAGACTAAATAAATAAAAAATATAAATTAACAAATAGAGCTGCTATTATTTTTGGGCATGCGGCGGCATTCGATAGCAGCCGAACGTGTTCCTTGTTATGCGCGTTCCATACAAATATGGACTCTATTAGGTATATTATTCCATACAAATATGGACTCTATTAGGTATATTATGTAAATACTTAATTTTCTTTACCGCATGTAAAATGCACTGCGGTGCGTTTGATCTGAATCATATTTAACGCGTCATTTTACCACTTCCGTTTTCAATTCATATAATTAGTCTTCCGGCTAAACGGTAATGGGATATTTAGACAATTTTGGTCTCATTAGATTCATTACACCTTAATCTAGGCTCGTACGTTTCATTTTTTTAGTATTTTAGTTTAGTTAAATTTTAAAAAATTAAAATACTCGAGGAAGTTTTTAGGTCAAAAATATGGATATTTAGACGCTAATAAATTTTAACATAAGCAATATTTCTTTAAAATTAAAACGTACGAGCATAGTTCTTCATTGTATCTGCAACATTTCTAAAAATTATGAAAATTGGACATCATTTACGGGAAGAAAAACGTTATCTCTTTTTGTATGAAAATTTACAACTAGACGATCCTCTTAAAATCGACGCTATAGCGATAACGATTGCGTTTTGCAACAAACCTGCACTCGTCCGAATACGAGTCAAAGCAATAACTTTGGATTAACTATCTTAGTATTCATACTATAAGTAGATATAATATATTCGTATCATAGCAATCTGAGTTTTTAGCCCTTTGTTTGTGCAATAAAGGATTAATCTATCTGATATTCATGTATTGCACGTACCTTCATCGTTCCTTTATGCACTTAAAGTGGTCTCAAGTATTTAAGATGAAAGAAAATATCAACTCCCGACCATAAATCCCGCCCCGTATTTACCTTTGTTTAGTTAGTTGTTAACTGGTAAAACAAAACTACATATTAAGAACAAACTCCAACAAAAGTTTGAAGAGTATTTTCTCAGTCCTTTCGTCTACCTCTACGTCAACGTCTACTGATATTATGACCGTATAGATATTTGATATTTGACGTTTGTATAAAATTACTAAGTAGGTATATATATTGCATTGCGTGGTGGGTCTAAGCTCTAATTCCCTCTCTCCTATGAGAGTGGAGGCCTGTGTCCAGCAGTGGGACGTTAATGGGCTGTAGTGTAATGTAATACATAGTACTTTTTGTGTGAATATTAAGTAATAAAAAACTTTTCATGATCCATATAAGTTTAAATGTATTACACAGCCACAATATTTGAAACGACTTATATCTATTAACAAAAACATAATAAACAAGTGAACACAAAATATGTTACCTATAGTAATTTATGAAACCCCGAAGTGACGGTTTTTATGTACGGACGTACACCAAAGATATTCCTTGTGTGTTCTGTTTGTACTATTAAGGCCCACTTGCACAAACTATCTTCTCTTCAATTGACTTAGTTAAATATTTTAATGCCGTCCCTTTTTGGCAACTACAATATGCATAAATGTCCTTGTGCAAGCGGCCCTTAATATGGAAAAGTTTAAAATAACTGCTTACCATTTGCAAATATGTGCCTCGGGAGTCGTGGTATATTACTTTATAATATGGGGTATAATTACTATATCATATACATAGTATGAAAAAACAAAGTAATTAAAATAAATAATTGGCACAATTCCGTTATTCCAGCTTAAAAATATTATAGTAATCAGTTAATATAATGGAAACGATAAATACACGATGAGTTTTTGAGTCGGGCATCGAATAGCAGCTACTCTATAATATTCTATAATTATTCTTCCTCTTGATTACATTTACCTACTAAAAGTTGTCCTATCCGAAAAAAACTTACTTCATACTAATATTATAATTAATACGATAGTGTGTTTGTTTGTTGAATTGTTGGTTTGTCATTTAATCATGCCGCAATAGAGCAATGGATCTACGAATTTTTTTTTCATGGGTATGGTTGAGGACCTAGAGTGACCATAGGCTACTTTTTATCCTGGAAAATTAAAGAGTTCCCGTGGAAATTTAAACTTATTCCATGCGGACAAAGTCGCGGGCATCAGCTAGTTAGGTAATTGATAATTCTAATACCCAGAAACAGATATTTTTTGTCTCTATTAATATTTCAAGGCTTAACTGTAATAACGTCATGAACTGGACTATTACAACAATAAATTCACGTCTGATTACTTTTGAAGGAAAATTGGATTTTCCTTTATTATATTAACCTTTAATATATTATATTAAAGGTTATTTTTTAGAATAGGCTTGCGCTTGACGACAATCATGCTAATACAAAGCAATGATGCGGTCTACATTGGAGCGCGCCTGCTTAGAAGATGCCTATTCTTTCTTGCCTTGAAGGTACTTAACTAAGTTATACTTACCTCATTTATGTTATAAGTTTGACGACCTCCGTGGCGCAGTGTTGAGCGCTGTTGCCTTAACGTGCGGAGGTCCCGGGTTCGATCCCCGGCAGGGTTTGGAAATTTATAATTTCTGAATTTCCCTGGTCTGGCCTGGTGGGAGGCTACGGCCGTGGCTAGTTACCACCCTACCGGCAAAGACGTGCCGCTAAGCGATTTAGCGTTCCGGTACGATGCCGTGTAGAAACCGAATAGGGGTATGGGTTTAATATAACTGCCATGCCCCTAACAGGTTAGCCCGCTACCATCTTACGGCCGAAATTAATAATCAATCTATCTGTAATCTGTCGATTTGTTACCAAGCAACGTTGTTATTTGTCCAGAGTTGTATTGTACTTTTCTTCAAAAAACAACGTTGCTTAGCAACTTATCGACCGATTACAGAGAGATTGATTATTAATTTCGGCCGTTAGACTGCATCATCACTTACCATCAGGTGAGATCGCAGTCAAGGGCTAGCTTGTAGTGGATAAAAAAAAAAAAAAAAAACTACGTGGCAGGAAATACATGCGCTGGAAGAGCTTTCCAGCGGTTCCTGCCAGGAACGTAGAGAAAAACCTAAAAAAATGACACCTTGAGAGTATAATGAATTTTGTTATAACTTCTGTGATAGTTGCATTCCGATAGGTGGTAGTACCGTACCTCCGAGGGTGATTCCGAAGAATATGGGTAGTTCGAAACTTTCAATAGATGTGTAAAAATCCTTGAATTAAGATTTCATATTTATGAAACCTAAAATATTAAACCGTAATTTTTTTTTTTCAATTTTTCAATTTTTAAAATTGAAGCTACTAGAAGAACCCTCTCAAAAACTCACCCTATATAACTTATACATTAAATAGGTACAGTATAAAACTGACTTAAAATGATTCGGAACAAATTAGAATTAATTGGGTATTTGACTACTAGTCAAATAAGTAAATTATTTTTTAGTGATTAACTATAGGATCTTCCAAAAGTCGTAATATCCACGTCCCCTGTTAGTTCTATGTTGAATAACCATTTTTAACTATCGATTAAAGTAAAAAAGTGCACCAAGTGTGATGAAGTCACAATTCAGTATTTCATACAAATCAAGCACACGTTAAGACGCTTCAAAAAAGTTGCGGATATGACTAGGTGTCAAATGCCCAATTTTCAATATGTCACAAAGTTTATCTGGTGCAGATAAATTAAGGCTGTGTTCCGTTATAGACTGCGAACACTGTTCAGTGCTCTTACTGTGGAGAAATTCGTTCCGTTATAACTGACAGTAAACTGCTGCAGTATCATAGGGAAATATATGACGTCATTAATCGACGCCATCTTTGTACTGTGAGCACTGGCGTTTTCGAGGTAAGGTGCTCTCAGTGTTTGTCAGTGCTGACAGCGTTCCGTTTTAAGCAGTACCCAGTATACCTAACTATAAAGGAACGGCTTCGCAGTGTACTGAAGTGACGTCACACCTTACAGTGCTCGCAGTGTATTTCGGAACACAGCCTATATTAATGTGTTGTCATGTGTTGCAACGCACTGTCTTGGCCTTTGACCAATACCGCTCGTGTCTATCAGCTGACACTTATTTAGCAGTTAGCACAAAACCTACGAGTATAGTACAGTCTCACCAACCTATCTAAATTGGAACTAATTTTTATGTCTGCTTAGTTTTTGTGTAGTGAAAATTCAACGAAACGAAAAAATGAAACGAAAAAGCGACACCAAAAAGAGACAAACATATTCATAAATAGGATTTAGCCTGCGAGAGAATGAGATAGAATACAAGTTATATTTATCTCATTCTCTCGTAGGCTACTTTTCAGAAGTTTCACTTCTGCGGTGTGTAAATTGCACACACATGCTTTTTTTTATTTTACTTTTGAACTATTAGCAACACTTTAGGGGGCGCGCACGAAACTAGCGACGGCCGAGCGACGGCGACAGCGGGGCGATGGAATTCGAGAGCTGGCGAAGAATTTCGGGAAGGTGTTTTTAGGCAATCTGAAATTGTGGCAAAATATAATTTCGTTCATTGGCGAATCCAGTTCTGCCGCGTTTGCGGTTATTTCGCTACTGCGCAGCATATAATAACATTTGCAAAAAAAATCCGAAAAAACTTTTTTTGGCAACTTGATTTTTTTCTTTAAATTTTATATTTAAAGAATTCGTAAAAATAAATCCCAGACGTTTTTGTCGATTATAAAGTATTACCAGACCTCTTACAAATTGTTCCCGAAACTCGTCGCCAGCTCTCCGACTAATCGCATCGCCCCGCTACCGCCGTCGCCCAGCTACCGCGAGTCACTGGGTCAGATGAGTTTGTTGGACTATACATACTTATGCGAACGCAAGCCCTATACCAAATTATATCATTACAATGTCAATTAGCATGTTGCTTAGGTCAAAAATAAATTATTATTTAGCGATTAATAAATAGAGCACCTGCCAAAAGACGTAATCTTCACGTCCCCTGTTAATTTACTGTTTGATAACTATTGTACCGATTTAAAGTAAGAAAGTGGCGTTGACTTTTGATGACGTCACAAGCATTTGATACAAAATCCCTTCACTTCAGTTCTTAATATATATCGAATATTTTGTCAATGTCGGGTTGAAGGAGAGCACACTGCATACTAAGTGCGCGTTTAGACTTTTGAAAAAAATACTAAGTGCGCGTTTAGACGTTTGAAAAAAGGTTGCCGATTTGACTAGTTGTCAAATACCCAATAATTGTGAGTGGCAGAAATGACATTTTTATTGCGACAATGGATTGTGATATATGTAAATGACGGAAGATTGTTAAGCAATTAGAGGTGTTTGCGATCGTTACTGTAGCAATCATTTTTACGTAATAAGGTCCGCATTTAATTAAGTAGGTACTACTACTGACAAGGATAACTCTATACGTACATATATCGAGCGGGACAAGGTATTGCCACATCAACTTTCCAAGAAGCTTGAACTAAATACCACCTGCAAAAAGAACTTCAAGCTTCTTGTTAATGGGGATGTCAAAAATATTGCAGTACTCAATATTATTGAATAATAATTTTATCATAATTCACATTAATGATTATGCAGTGTATTGTATTTTTTACTTTCATCGACATGATTTTTTTAAAGCCATCACAAAATTAAGCACATTTTTGTAATATCGTGTGTCATAAGTCATAACGCTCGCTCAACAATATCAATCTTAATATCTAGATCGAAAATAAAATGAGCTGTAGAAAAATATATCACCTAATCAGATTTGAAAATATACATTTTAGTATAAATTAAGGAAATAGTCTTTGGAGATTCACAACCAGTGTTTAAAATAACAATGAATTAATTTTGCCACATACAATACAACAGTAAAGCGACACACAGCCAAGCCACAAAATAATACAAGATTTTGGGACGCCCAGCATATTTTCATCTATAAACTATTTAACTACAGGGAGTATAATATACAACCCAACTTAGAAGTTAAATCGACGTTTACTCATCGCCAACCAAAGACAATCACTCATTTGAGTGAAAAAACTAGAAGTTTAATTCGCTATAATCCGCCACAGAAGGTAAATCTATGTGGTACAGTGCGTATCTTGAACTTGCAGCCCGCGATATTCTCCACACCACATGAATCTTCCAAAATACCCTCAACGTACGTTTCACTCCGACACCGGAGCATCTTCAGGAGATGTTGACTCTACAGTGCACGATTGTGAAGTGACATCGACTGAAGACTTTAATAATTTAAATAGCAAATGAGACTTCTAAGATGTGTTGTATTACATATTTTATAGCTATAACATAATTAACTTTATTTCTCTTACGTGGAAGTCTGACTGAATTTATTTTTATGACCATTTTTGTACGTACAAGCTATGAACAAAAATTAATAAATATCTAAAAGTTTTCGGTGCCTGCCCGATTTTGATACACCCATTACGGATATTTCAATTTTTAAAGCTAGTTTTTGTTTATACTAAGCATTTTATAACGGCTGTAATAAGCCCAAACAAATCAACGCTAATAAATAAAACCATTGCTGGCAAACAATAAAAATCAACAAAAATAATAATAATATAAAAGCCAAATTGCACCAAAAGCCGTATAAGCACTAGAAAAAATTAAAAATAAAGCAGTCTTTTCTTCAAACTGGGTCAGTCGTTAAAGCTTAAAAATTGCCAAAAGCATTAATCTATTATTGCCACAATAGAAAAATCATACGCCAACATAAAAAATAAAGCTTAAGCTTATTAGCTTAGAAGCGACAATTATGAAAACTTTTAAGAAGCAAATAAAAGGCTATGTAGCTCCATTACTCTTTGCATTTTGTAACATCTCTATCGGACGCAATTTTTTTTGTGAGATAAAGCTATTTTGCTGCAGTATAAGAACACCAATTACCTCTGCTCATACAAAGATTGAATAATGACTAAATTACAATTTGTAACTTTTTTTAAACGCTTATTGAAATACATTTCTAAAAATAATATCGTATGAAGTAATAAAAAAACCGGTCAAGAGCGAGTCAGACTCGCGCATAAAGGGTTCCGTACCACCACAGAATATATATTTGTTTTAGTAAATAACAAAAAAGATGTCATGTCATAACACGTAATCAGCTGTGAAATAACTGGCTGACATATGGCGCTACACTGGTTGCGCCTGACAAACAATTCGACACCCTATGAGTACAGAACCCTTTCCTTCCTTCTCACCAGAACAGTAAGAATTCACTATTATCGGACTTTTTCCTATACTTGTGCTGTGAGACCTTGCTTCTTACCAAATTTCATGTTTCTAGGTCAACGGGAAGTACCCCTATAGGTTTTGATTTATTGGCAAGTGCCAAAATATGCGGCATAAACGGCCGTATCTTCTTAATAGCTTCTAAGTCTTAGCTATAAGTGATTGCGTTGGCTTAGAAGCTAGAGTTTTAAAGCTCCAAGGGTTCGTAAACCTAAGTGTTTGATATAATTTTAAATTTAATACCTCTACGAGTTCCCGAGAAAAAGGTGGTTAACAGACAGACAGGCGGACGGACGGACAACGAAGTGATCCTATGAAGGTTCCTTTTTTCCTCTTGAGTTACGGAACTCTAAAAATGAACACCGCAACGATGTAAAGAATTTTATAGTTTACTATACTATTTAAGTTTTAAATAAAATTCCAAAAAAATCCAAATGCTTGGAGAATTCAGACAAACAGTACGCTTCAAAGAATGTCTTGAAAGATGACTTAAAATATTAATTATTACCATTTGATTATGCTATCAGCATGATATCAGTCAAATAAAGCAAAGCTAACCTATCCTAAGTATACCATAAGAATGCTTTCTGAAAAATAAATGCAAAACAATAAAGCTTTATACTTAGGTTACAAATATACCTCAGTATGGTACTGGCTTATAGAATAATATTCATAACTTATTACTTATTATTATAACTTTATACTTAATATTATGATTCATTAAAACAGTTGATAAAGATTAACTTCCACAGCCTTAAATAACATAAAACTTAACGTAACGTAAGTATTGTTTAATAAGCAAATAGGCCATACCAAGTTACTTGCGATTGCAATGGAATATGTATTACTAGAAGATGCCCGCGACTGCGTCCGCGTGGATTAAGGTTTTTCAATTCCCGCGGGAACTCCTTAATTTTCTGGGATAAAAAGTAGCCTATGTCCTTCCCTAGGATACAACATATCCCTGTACCAAGTTACATCAAAATCGGTTGAACAGGTCGGCCGTGAAAACGTAGCAGACAGACAGACAGACACACTTTCGCATTTATAGCTATTACTATGGAAGTATGGATTATTACTAACGACTGCCACACATCAAAGTTTCGCAGATGCAATACGTTGCGTATGCGTGCGTCGAGATTTGTAATGTATGAATTTGAAACCGAGATTCCACACTGAAAGTGACACACTCACACACACACATTTTCACAACGTTTAAATAGAATCTACTAAGTAAAGACAATGTCACAACCTACTATAAAATAAACTATTTGTCTTAGTAATAGGGTCCCTAAAAACTATAAGGAATAAACAGTTTTCCCTAATACTTGGTTAGTCTGTACTCCTATGGACATAAACTCTGATTTTTAATTGCGTGGAATTCTGACGTTTCATGACATTTCTTGGTTAAAACATTTTCCCCAAAAAAAGGGTAACAAATTCTAATAAAATATAAGTAATGCTAATGGATTCTAAAGATTAAATTTATAACAGTGTTAGTTTACATTAAATTGTTAATTACTTAATTAATAGAGCACTATTTTAATTTCAAGTGACAAACGTTACAAACATTTTATATTTGCATACTTAATGTGCACACAATATGTAATTACATGCATGAGCAGAAATTAAACACTTATTACCGACTGACGACTGAAAGAGTCTTAAAGTAATTAGAAAGAACAATTTTGCTATGAAAGGATATAGAAAAATCCAACAACTAATAACAGTAAACATTTTACAGTACTTTATAATGAATTATTAAAATAATCATCATCGTTATCGTCACTGACATTTATAATGAAAGTGTCACAGACACTGTCAATCAAATGGTCAAAACGGCATAGTTTGTACTCTTTTTTTAATAACATGTGCTATGCACTCTAGCCATTTGTTTGGGGTGACATTGTTCACTCCCTCGACCAAAAGCTCTTTCACTTTCACCATTTTATAAGTTTTATTGTTTTTTGCCACATGCCCCTTGGCTTGAGCCCAAGCCAACTCAATCGGATTGAGCTCTCAATGGTAAGGGGGTAATGGGAGCACAGTGATCCCTCGTTCCGCTGTCATCTAGTCCACAACATACTTATTATATTTATGCTTTTCTTTGCTAACTATGTCCAATAAGTTCACCTCCAACATAGTTTCATCATAATTTAAATTCTTTGACGTTAACCATGCCTGAATATCAATCTTTTTCCAGCCGGTTGTTGGTATTCGTTCAACTTTTCGTAGTGACAATAGCAAGTAGCAACAACAGCACATTTGAACATTCAAGCTGAAAGTCGAATGACATGATCATCAGGATCACAGAGTTATAAAGAGAAGGTTAAAATAAATTCTGTGTGTCTGTGATGTTCTTTCATTTATCCCACAGATCAGGATGACGGCCGACAGACGCCTTAAAAAAAACTTTTTTTTAAAAATAACTTTTTTTTGAGTTTACCTCCTTTAGAATCGATTTTCATATATAAGCCCGGGGTATGAAAAATGGGGAGTAAAATCAAACTTTCTCCGTTACGTTATTGACTTTATGTTTCCATGGTAACACTTGTTTATGTTTCCATGACTATGTAATGTAATTTGATGAATATAAATTATATAATTAATATAAATAAATGTATCAAGTATGCTTTCAGTAATATACAAATTGCGTTCATTTACCCTCCTTTACTAATTTTTATATTTTACTAGCTGATGCCCGATCTGATCTGTTAAATGTTATTAAATATCAATATTGAAACACTTAATGTGGGAGAACAAATCAAAACAACTGGTCACACCAGCATGAGTAACAAACCTTTTTAACTGAAAATTAGAAATTATTATTTTCGATACTTTTATGTTGCTTAAGTTTTAAGTCAATTTGTAGTTGAAGGTAATTTTTTTTAAAAAATATATATTGGCTAGCGCTTGGCTGCAATCAGACTTGCTTGCAAGTGGTGATGCAGCCTAAGGTGGATAAATAAATTAAAGTGGATAAATTTATTGGGCATAGCAAAGAAAAGCATAAAATAATGTAATAGAAATGTCGTGGACGAGTTGGCAGCAGAACAAGGGATTACTGTTGGTACTCCAATCACCCCCTTACCATTGTGAGCTCAATCCAATTGAGTTGATTTGGGCTCAAACTTGGATTGCAATTTGGATGTTGCAAAAAACAAAATGGTGGAAGTGAAAGAGCTTTTGGTTGAGGGACCTAACGTCACCTCAAACAAATGGCTAGAGTGCATAGAACATGTAATTAAAGAATATGTCGTATTACCCATTTGATTGACAGTGTCTGTGGACGATGAGGATGACGACGACAACGATGATCATGATGATTTTATTAAATACTGTAACAAGCATTGCACGCGTGGCTCGGCCTCGAATACTTTCCTGCTTAATCGACTAAACTTCTCGCTCTTAGCGCTTCGACCAACGTGTCTCTGCGAATAACAAAGCGGCGGAGCCCTATATAAGCCCGAGCGTGGCGAAGATATTAACTCAATTTGCTAGTTAGCGACCATACTATCAGAAGCCGCTGCAGTTGATTCTCACGTCTAAAGCTAGGGAACCTAGGATTTAGCTAGATTCAGTTACTTATTATAAGCTAGGAGATCGATAGCCGTACAATACATACGAGCTACTGTCATTGGCGTTTCTTTTACTTCTACCCTACTACAATACTTAATTATTAACTAGCTGATGCTCGCGGCTTCATCCACGTGCAATAAGTTTTGTTCATTGCCTTAAAAAAGGATCCATACTTCCATACTAATATTTTATCAATGCGAAAGTGTGTCTGTCTATCTGTCTGCTACGCTTTCCCAGCCCATCTTTTCAACCGATTTTGACGAAATTTAGTATAGAGGTAGGTTGTATCCCGGGGAAGGGCATAGGCACTATCCCGGAAAATTAAGAAGTTCCAGTGGGAATCAAAAATCCTTAATCCACGCGGAATCTAGTTTGTAATATTAGTAAGTATGGATAAACTTTATTATTATTGGTTGTTGTTTCTTTCTTTTATCTTTTATCCTTTCTTAGCAAAGTTATTAATTCTAATAAAGGACTAATTCAGTCTTTAGTCAGTAATAAGTACCTACTTATTTGGATTTTGCTTGTGACAAATGATAAACTATGTATTTCAGGTAATAGGTGCATGTGATCAATTTGCTTCATACAGTAATTTTTAACCTTAAAAAACCTGAGTCTTGAAATAAAAAAGGCATAGAAAAATGTTTGTCACAACTGAACGTCACAAACGTCAGAATTCCACGCAATTAAAAATCCGAGTATAGTTACTTCAAAGATTCTCACTAAGACCATATTATGGCCATTACAAGCTAATTGATCAGGTAACATAAAGAGGTAGATACAATTATTATCATTTAAGCAATGTTTCTTTTTGGCCACAAACATGTTCTTTTTATTATTAATCTACAACTAACAACTTCTGAATAAATAAAGCAAACAAAACATTTGTGACTGTTGAGACAACACTTATACAAAAAATACACTGAGATCAAAACTGTTTTAAAGAACTGGAATGCGATATATTACTATCACTTTTTCTTAGCCTTTGCATTTTCGGCGTTAGAAGCCAACAAAGCAGACAGTGTGGCATGAGTAGCGCTCAAGTTTCCAGATGTTGGGCAAACTATATTGGTCCCATTATTGTGATTCAGTATACCTCCACTTGTGCCCGAACTAACAATGGTAACGTTGGGCGGTGGAGTAACTCCGTTAGCGAAACCAGTTGACAAGACCTTTTGGGTGTTATGCATCATAAAAGATTTCGTGGCTCCCGAACTGCCCAGAGTCAAAACTTTTTTCAGCATAACAGAGGAGTTGCAAGCGTTGTCAATCATGTCTTTGGCTGTAGAAATGCTGTCAAAGTCAGCGGACGAAGCCGTGACCAAAGTGCTCTTTGGGGTGGTCGTGTGCAATATCGGCCTTACACCCGTCACGTTGAACGAGACGCCCGAAGTAACAGCGCTGCGGCTTAAGATATTCTTTGAAACGATAGCGTTGTGAAGAATGTTGCCTGTGGGGAAAGATTTGGAGGAAACATTGACATACTGTGCGGGCGTCCCGATTAAGGTGGCGTTAGATGTTCGCGTTCCGAAGCCGATGATCGTACTGGCCGTCCCTTGGGACATAACCGTGCTGATTGTGCCGGATTTTGTGTTGATAGGGATACTGTAACAAGGAAAATATCGAAATTTTATTATATAACAACCAAAACAGGATTATTAAATAACAAATTCAATTCAATTCAAATGTTTTTTATTCAAATAAATTTTTACAAGTGCTTGTAAATCGTCAAATGAATCTACCACTAGTTCGGAATGTCATTCCTAACGAGAAGAACTAGCAAGAAACTCGGCGGTTGCTCTTTTTAAAAAATAAAAAATGACTATAATTATAATTATTGAGATACATAATATTATTGTAACTGCAGTCCCAAGCATAGCTGAGCGAGTCAAATCCACGCTATTTTATTGTTTATATAATCGTCAACGGTATAATAAATGACAAATTGAAGACATCATCTTATTATGAACGCTGTTAAAATGTTCGCTATTGATGAGCCTGATGTGTATAATAATATGGGAATAATTACTTGTGACTATCTAGGACTTGTGAACTAATTGATAACTGACAATGCCACTGGTTCATAGCTATTTATTGGATGACACACAAATGATGAAATACCCTCGAATCATATGCGAGTTGAAGCCAGGGATGCTCTGTATAGTGACAGTGGCTTGCGGCAGATGATGTATGGTCCTCTGTCCAGTGGGCTGCACTCCACTGCTGGTATAGTAGTGGACAGTGCTGCCAGTGAAACGGAGAGGAGCGGCTAAGTGCGCCACTGGCACGCTGTGTACCATGCCACTGGTTCATAGCTAGTTGTTGGATGACACACAAATAATGAAATACTTACCCTCGAATCATATGCGAGTTGGAGCCAGAGATGCTCTGTATAGTGACAGTGGCTTGTGGCAGATGATGTATGGTCCTCTGTCCAGTGGGCTGCACTCCACTGCTGGTATAGTAGTGGACAGTGCTGCCAGTGAAACGGAGAGGAGCGGCTAAGTGCGCCACTGGCACGCTGTGTACCATGCCACTGGTTCATAGCTAGTTGTTGGATGACACACAAATAATGAAATACTTACCCTCGAATCATATGCGAGTTGGAGCCAGGGATGCTCTGTATAGTGACAGTGGCTTGCGGCAGATGATGTATGGTCCTCTGTCCAGTGGGCTGCACTCCACTGCTGGTATAGTAGTGGACAGTGCTGCCAGTGAAACGGAGAGGAGCGGCTAAGTGCGCCACTGGCACGCTGTGTACCATGCCACTGGTTCATAGCTAGTTGTTGGATGACACACAAATAATGAAATACTTACCCTCGAATCATATGCGAGTTGGAGCCAGGGATGCTCTGTATAGTGACAGTGGCTTGCGGCAGATGATGTATGGTCCTCTGTCCAGTGGGCTGCACTCCACTGCTGGTATAGTAGTGGACAGTGCTGCCAGTGAAACGGAGAGGAGCGGCTAAGTGCGCCACTGGCACGCTGTGTACCATGCCACTGGTTCATAGCTAGTTGTTGGATGACACACAAATAATGAAATACTTACCCTCGAATCATATGCGAGTTGGAGCCAGGGATGCTCTGTATAGTGACAGTGGCTTGCGGCAGATGATGTATGGTCCTCTGTCCAGTTGGCTGTACTCCACTGCTGGTATAGTAGTGGACAGTGCTGCCAGTGATACGGGGAGGAGCGGCTAAGTGCGCCACTGGCACGCTGTGTACCATGCCACTGGTTGTTGATGCCACTGTTATGCATTTTGTGTTTTGGTTTCCTGTGAACTAAAAAATAAAAAAAATTAATTCAGTTTATGAAGTATTTAATATCTGGCATCCATCTGAAAATGGAAAACGTTATATAAAAAGCTGCAATTTATACTCGGCCCAAACGAAACTAATGCACACATTTGATAGAAACAATACCTTTATGATACAGAAAGAGAATTTGGATAAACTAAATCGAAAATTCTGCATGTAGGTATTTACCAAAACCATAAAAAAAGTCCCAAAATATTACTTTAAAATTCTGCCATGTATCAATGAAGGAACAGCCCCAATCGTCAGACAACAAAATGTGTTTAAAATAACATTATTGTACTTATCATGACACTTATTAAAGTCGTTTTCTTTGCAAAAATATATTATTGTAATACTTACATTATTCGTGTTTAGAGTTGTTCCCAAATCGAATTCGTCACCAACGAGAGTAATCGTATCGGGGTTAGCTCCCGTCAGTTTCTCGATAGTTTTCCTAGCATCGGCATCGCTCTCGATGTTGCCCAAATTACGGCTTAAAAACTCGATATCGGCCTCCAACAAGCCTTCTACAAGATTGTGATCATCATCTGTTTGTTTACAAAGATCAAATGCATCATCGTTTTCCAACTTGATGTCCTCAACTTTGATCGCATCAACATTTATATCATCGATATTTTCGACTTTAATTCCATTAACATCTAAGCCATCTACTTCGTCTACTTTTATTTCATCCAAATCCTCCATTTTTATACCGTCAACTTTAATGTCATCCATGTCCTCAACTTTAATATCAGCA
Source organism: Erebia ligea (assembly GCA_917051295.2). Lineage (NCBI taxonomy): Eukaryota > Metazoa > Arthropoda > Insecta > Lepidoptera > Nymphalidae > Erebia > Erebia ligea. Next base: position 13,804,576 of record OU785223.1, on the reverse strand, counting down.
AAATCTGTATCTTCTTTCATGAGTTGATCATCAGAAAAATCTCTCGAAGTATCAGAGTTCGTCATGTACTGACTCGCATTAAAATTAGCTGAATCGAAATCGTCGTGAGCTTCTAACTTAATGTCATCTATTTTGAATTTGTCCTCTTGAGCACAACTTGTGGATGGCTGAGGACTATCTGCGTTACTACGGTCTCCACTTAGAGCCCTCTTTAATACGTATGCCTTTATTTTTCTCAACATAAACGGAGGTACTTTAAATCCTGTTAATTCGCCCAACAGAGGCAGAGAGCTGTGTTTATAGGCGTCACTGGTAGCAAGTTCTTCAATGTCTTCTAACACCTAAAATAAATAAATGCATCTCTGAGGATTCTACAAGTTCAAATAAAACATTCTCCTACAACTCCTTCTACAAGCTGAACAGTGTTGTTTTTCATAGATTACTAGTTAAGTCAACTGGGCTGGGCTTGCTAAAACTTGATTATTCTAACGCAAACATATATTATAAAATAAATCGAATCTTAAAATCACCTTTAAAAGTGAAATATTTCATTCTAGTGAGGTGATGATAAGTTGATAACAATCACTAATTTCTTGAACTGAAAATGGAAGATATGGGTTTCAAACGCAATCTCTGGTCTGAGAAGCCCACAATCACAGAAGTTATTATTCAGTCCGCGGTCCTACTGCCCTATCACTATGCCCGCGACTTCACCCGCGTGAATTAAGATTTTTAAAAGTCCGGGATAAAAAATTGTCTATTTGACTATGCAGGTCTTAAAACTATATCCATGTAAAAAAATCGCGTCGATCCGTTGCTCTTTTGCGACGTTATTGGCGGAAAAACAACAAACGAATACGCTTTCACATGAAAGGTAATAAATAACATACCATAATATAAGTCTTGCCTCCAACAGCATTGACAAGATTGTGTGTGGCGATCCATTCTTTATCAGCGGTATCGGCTGGGTACCGCAGCAAACCGGCGTGTCTTGTGTAAAGCCGTCCACGCGAATTACCAAGTCCTAAAACCTGGAATACCAATGGATGGGTTTAAGATCTTTCTGCACTGCACCGTAGCCGTAATACTAGATCCGATTTTCGTTTTCCGAAGCCAAGAAATCTCCAAATCGGAGCATTGTTCATAGACTGAACTAACCACGATATTACTCGTATGAAGTGAACGCTTGCACACTGCATCCAATTCGAATCCGATCAAGAATACGAAAGCAACATCCGCCGAAACGGACGCAGTATAAAATCGACAAACATATTCGACCTGAGTTTTCTAGATATGAAATATCTCGATTTCGGAGCAGGCGTTACTTTGCACTCGGGGAGTGATTTGGAGGATTTGTGTGGTGTGGTGCTGTGCCGGTGCGAATTGCTGGGTGGTGGGTGTTTGCATGCTTTTGGTGAAGGACACTGTACCACATAGATTTGTCTACTGTGGCGGATTATAGCGAATTAAACTTCTCGTTCATTCATTTTTAATAGCTAGTTCAGCTGTGGACTCAAGTAATGGATTGATGGGATACGATGATTCAAAAATGTAAAAATGTGCTCCATACATTTTCGCGTGACATCGCAACTAGAAACCTATGTACGGGTTACTTATGTATAGTGTGTAGCAGCATATGCCAACGCCATATAATAGGTAATATGTTCTTTCCTATAACTTGTTCGACTGAAGCGTCTAGAAATAGCAACGCTATGGAGTGATAGGGACGTCAGTCATCACGTAGGTTGGTGATATTACATTACTATTTACGTATTTTAAGGAGCAGATTTAACAAGTTACTACCTGTAATGTGGGCTGCTGAATACAAATCTTAATCTCTTCCAACTACTTACTTTATGTGCGTGAGATCCCATGATAAACAACGTGTCTTGAGTGAGTCTCGCAGGATTCCATTTCTCAGGATCCCGAAGCGCGGGTGATGGGATGGGTGACGACGATCCACTATCCGTGGTATCCTCTTGTTTTATTTTCTTAATTTTAGAAAAGTCAATGTCTAGTTCCATGTCCTTGCGTTTGTTTTGTGATGAATTCTGGAACTAAATTTATTTATGTAAAATATTTTAGGGAAAGCCTGTGTCTAACAGTGGACGTCTACAGGCTGATGATGAATACGGAAAAAACGAAAAATAAGAAGGCAAGGGCCGCACATAATGGCAGCATTTCTCGAAACTTATCCCGCTTGGAGGCGTTGTTGTAGATGTAGGTAGCACAGATTAGATTAGATAAACAGATTAAAAATCGTTATACAGTGTATGGGCTTTTGGGTCAAATGTGATGCCACAAAAATAGATATTTTTCAAATCCTCCTTTTCTCTATTTCTGTATCTCGGCAATCTGTCTTGCGACATTGAGCCGTGCAGTTGTGGGTGGCGGATTTGTTTTTTAGAGCAAGGTATCCGTCCACTGACGGAATTCCCTATTTGCTGAAAAATCTACGGGGCAGATCCGAGACACTATTTCGTTTCAATCGGCAATATCGGAGGCTGGCTTCTCCCTCCAATTTATATGACAGGTCATTGACATGAACCGCAAGTCGCTCTTGATATTTTTTTACTATTTGCCTCAATTTCTTCTGTGACGGTTTTGATGTTTGATTTTCCAAATAAACCAATACCTTCTTCAATTTGACAAAGTGTTACATAGTTTTTTCCATTTGTACTTATCACTAGGAGAACTATGCTGTTGTCCTTGAAGAGCATAGTGGTCCATAAAGATGGTATCGTTTTGAGTTAGAAACGAAAGAAGAAACGAGAATTTCTGAAAATGATCACCACATCTGGGCCCCAATCATGTAAGAATGGCCGATCAAACGTTAAAGATTTTCGACAAAGTAAAATAGACCATAACTGCATTGAATTAGAGCTTAATTTCGTCTGCCCTTTCTTATACGTTTAGGTATGTACTATGTACGATACCCTAAACGTATAAGAATGGGCAGACGAAATTGAGCTTTAATTCAACGTTGTCATGGTTTATTTTACTTTGACGAAAATCTTTAACGTTTGATCGACAATTCTTACGTAATCGGGGGGCTGATACCTAATGAAGCTTTCAAAATACTACTTATTCACAGTAGCGACATCTGGTGTCGATTTTAGAACTACTGGAAAAATGCTGCCATTGGTGAGTTTTCCAATTGAGTGTTTGCAATTTTCAATTTGCAAAATTATATTTTAGAGTTCTTTGAACTCTAAACTAAGATAATAAGGCAAGTAACAGAAATGTCATTAATTGTATTTAATATGGGGACCACATGTTGATGGTTTTGCACACATAATAAAAAATACAATAAACACATCTCCAGTGTGAAAATAAACATAAAATTAAACTGTAAAACTATATTCAAATCAGTCTACCTTTACAATATCACGCTACAAATCTTATGCTTCTTTAACACTTAAACTAATTTTGGTAGCCCTTTTTTGACATGTAATTCGAAATTAAGATTTTATAACAACTGTTTTCCAGTTACCATCAAAATAATTTACGTACTGTTTGTGTCAATTTATTTTCTGTATTGGTTGACTCAGCATCACTGTTACTTGTAACATCAGCTAATCCGGTTGCTACAGGGCGTGGGGGAGTGGAATATAGCAACCGTGTAGCATCCAGCATTGCTCGGCAGACTGCTCGGACCTGTAGTAAAATAGTACATTGTTCACCGAGGGGAGAGAGTGACCGATTACTAACGAGGGTGTAGTTTGAGGCCCGAGGCGTAGCCGAAGGGTCGCAATACACGCGAGGTAGGAATCGTACTTTCTCCCGAGTGATACATAGTGCTTTATACTACACCTGCGAGGAAAATAAGCGATAATTAGTGATTAAACGAACTTACAAAGGTTTAGGTCAATAGTTAATAATAGTTAATAGTCCTTAATTAGGTAAGGCTAGCTAGCTTTAATTTCTATTGTATTGTTTTGAATAAATTAAAAAAAAAAAGTGAAGTTATATCATAACTATATGAGTCGCTTCATTCGAAGCCTCACTATCACAACTAGACTACATTTTGAGGATTATTTCAATATAGATTTCGATATCGACAATCGACATCGATATCGACAATCGACATCGATATCGACAATCGACATCGATACCGACAATCGTCAACGATATCGACAACGGGACGTGCGGACGTGCGGACCTGCGGACGTGAGCGACGGGATGCCCCGTCGCTCACGTCCGCAGGAACTACCTTCTACCTCCCTGCACGTGTCCCCTGGGCGGTGCTAAACGAGCGACGAACTTGCAGGCGAAATAAGCGTTCTTTATAATATTATAAAAACGCTTATATACACTAAACGCCATACGATTAAATAATAAATCGATGTCGACAATCGACATTCACCATATTTGACTTTTCGATGTCAAATATGGTGAAGCTGCTTCTAATATTATATTTCCTTAAGGTAAGACACATCCAAATTCTCAACGTCCATACCATATTTACTTAAACAACAGCCCGTTAGAAATGGATTTTCATACAGTTTTCTCCCCGCTTAGCATGTTAGAAGTGAAATTTCATACATCTTTTCCTCCCGCATATTTGGTTTGTAGCAATGACGTACTTTCTACCTCGTTTTGACAAAAGCAAGAGGGTACTTTCCGAGCGGGTGTAGTATAAACATTTTTTTTTATCCACTGCAAGTTAGCCCTTGACTGCAATCTCGCCTGATGGTAAGCGATGATGCAGTCTAAGATGGTAGTGGGCTAACCTGTTGGGGGTATGGCAGACTATATTAAACCCATACCCCTTAGCCCCATTTTCTATAATAATTTAGAATTTTAGAGAAATATTTCAACTAAAAACTAAAATTTATGATTAGAATGAATTATTGTTTTAAAACCTGACCTTTGATTTTGGTAGGAAAAAAGCAACTTTATGATTGGAGTAGTAATCTCTGTTTTTGCAAACAGGAAAACAAAATCCCAATCTGTAATTTATTTCTGAAGGTCACAATAATTACACTTGCAAGTTTTACTCGCTTATGTCGCATAAATGAGTATTGAGTAACTTACGAAATGTAAATAGTCTTGTAAGTCATGTATTGTATGCAAATGTTAGTTATGTAAGTTACTTACATGCTCTACTTAGGTAAAAGCTTACAAGTGTAATTGTGGCCTAACAGTTAAATAACTCTTACCTGATCCTCACTCACAGACTCATCCCCCAAGTTCAATCTTATATTGTTTACAGCAGGAACAAAGAATTTCTGTAAAAATTGTTTTATTTGTTTAACAGCTTTATAAAAAATGGGTGAAATATATAAAGTCTACCATCCAACAGAGGTGTCTAAAATTGAGACAGAACAAACCTGTGGGATGACAGGGGCGAGATGGGAGAGGAAGTCTCCAAACTAGCAGAAGTTTTTACACAAAATTCAGTCAGCTTAGACATGTACGAAATTGTAGGTGTGAAGCCTAGTCTGCAATTTATATGGGCATTGGTCCACTGTAAGAAAACAATATACTTACGCTGTATTATTACCACAGAACATTTAATAAGAGGTTAGAAAGGCGATGTGGGCGGGTCACGCGCGCCACTACGTTGACCGAACGCTCATATTTGGTTCAAACGTACCAAAAACACACCTCAGTCGGCCGCGGACTGTCTTGGGAAGTTTTACGCACAAAAAAGTGTATAAAATGCCTTCTTGCGCGGTAATAACCTGCAGAGCTAGAAGCCATAATGTCAATGTGACTAATGGCAAGATATCTTTTCATCGGTAAGTACATTAAACCTTGATTTTAAATGATTTAATTGAAAATACTAAAGACATTATGTTTTCCTTCATTAGTGTGACTGGATCGCAAATTTGTATGTACATCGCTGGTTTTATACCTTTGCGAACAACGCGCTCCAACAGTCATGTACGCGAGCGGCAATGTAAAGCGTAGTGCGTATGAACGATCAACTCCACTTGTTACCTGGTATTACCCAATAAGAGTAGCTTGTCGATAGGCCGGTAGCATTTTTCCACCGTATCGATAAATAGTTTATTTGTTTCTTTTTACCAGAACGAGATATGCTATGCATGGTTAAAACATACTTTTTACAAAACTATCACACTGATCGCGAGCAATTTATTTCTTATCCGTTGAGGAGTTCCGTTCTCCATCTCCGGATATATTTATCAGATCTTCCCCAAATTAAAATGGGACTACCTCTGAAGTATGACCTACCAAACAAAAGAAGAATTATCAAAATCGGTTCATAATTGGCGGAGAAATCGCGTAACAAACATACAAAAACAAAAAACATACAGTCGAATTGAGAACCTCCTCCTTTTTTTGAAGTTGGTTAAAAATAGTAAAATCTACAGACATAGAGTCCAACTTAAGTTAACAATATGAATACTGACATGCTGTCGACCGTACGAAAAATAAACATCGATAAAAAATATTTTAGTCAATCCCTAGCGTATGTTGCTGTTTTACACGACAACACGCGCAAGTTTAAAGTTTCACTAGTGTGCGTAGCTTCGCCAATCGCAGCGCTTTTTTCTGCCTCACGCACACATGGGAACTCTCGTGTGTATTCGTTTAGATTAGTAGTAGTGAAGAATGGTGGGATCAAAACGGCGACAGCGGTTTCCGTACAAAATTTGCACTAGGGCCTTTCTAACCTCTTATTAAGTGTTCTGTGATTATTACCATAGTATGCTAATAGAGAGTTTTGTCCCTCTTGCAGCTGTTATATAAATTATATTTGTGAGTGAACCAAGTGGAAGGTATCCCATGTGAGCCATTAATTTAATAGGATAATCTATATAAATAAAATTCAAAGTCCTGACTGACTGACTGACGGACTGACTTATATATCAACGTACAGCCTAAACCGCTGGTCCTAGCAACATGAAATTTAGGGGGTTTGTTCTTTGTGAAGAGTAGAAGAGTATCCACTAAGAAAGGTTTTTTCGAAATTCCACCCCCAGAGGGGTTACACAGCCCTGGTCCTAGCAACATGAAATTTAGGGGGTTTGTTCTTTGTGAAGAGTAGAAGAGTATCCACTAAGAAAGGTTTTTTCGAAATTCCACCCCCAGAGGGGTTACACAGGGGTTGAAAGTTTGTATGAAAGTCCGTCGTTTTTCAAGCTATAGCCATGAAACTTGGTATTTGGGTTTCTGGTTTACAATGATGAAATATGGATTTCACAGTTTTTGATATTTCTATCCCCAAGAACGTCATATAGAGAGTTTGTCCTTCAATCACGCAGCAACATAGCAACGGATCGACTTGATTTTTGGCATGGGTATAGTTGAGTGGAGAGTGACATAGGCTTCTTTTTATCCCGGAAAATTAAGGAGTGCCTGTGGGAATTAAAAAACGTATTTAACGTATACGAAGTCGTACAATAATGACAGCTCAGTATCTGCTATCTAAACCAGTGGTAGCCTTGACTTAACATAAATATTTTAGAATTTACAATTTATTATTTTACAATTTTTTTTAAAAATACTCACTTCTAAATACTTTTTAATGACTTGATCTATTTCCCTTGTGACAGCAGACTGTATGGTTTGGCGTAACATATCTAAAGATTTATTAGCACTTGCTCGAAACTCAGCAATGGGTCTTGAGTGTGGTTGAACAGGACCGGGGAGACTAAACCGCCTGTGCATGGCTGCCAAAGTGCTTATGGCTATTTGCCTTGATATAGGTGGTTTCTAAAAAAAATGATATCAATTAATTGCTGAACTATCCTTTGCAGCTTTTAAGAGACTAATTAAGTTCAATCCCACTGGAGATAATTTTTTAATTCACACTTTCGAGATTAATTATTAAAGTACAGTGGATTTCATTTATAATGATGTCTGTTTTAACAACTTATTAGTTGTAGCGACTTAAGTCCCTTGAAATTAAAGTATACTTTCAGAGGAAAATAATGTGGCTATAGCGACTTCGGATGTAACTCCGATTTACAGCATAGCGACTACTTTTTATGAATCATTTGTCACAAGTTCGTAAAAAATCCATGCAGATATTGCCACAAGCGTATAGACAAAGACTGCGGCTATCATTCATAGCATCATTTAGATTTCATGAACAAATGGTCAGCAGTTTATGAATAATCAGGTGGGTAAAGTTAAACTGAAGAATTAGTTACTTGGTAATTTACACTGTTAACTTGTGTGCTTATTATGGCACTCATCAGGCAACCGAATTACAGTTGTCCCTTTATCGTCATTACAAACAAAATCAAACTGTACTAACCAACTGAATATAATTATTTAATTCATACTTTCAGCTATCACAAAATCTTGTTCCATTTTGATATTATGATTAATTTTCATCAAAGTCATACTACTATCATAAATCGGTAACTATTTGTTTGTTGTTTTATTGGTTTGTGATTCAATCACACTGTAACGGACAATGGATCGAGGTGATTTTTGCATTGTTGAAGACCTGCAGGGCTAGCATGGGCCGGAGATAAAAAATGTATCCCCCGATTTTATGCACTGACAAGAGATAAAATTAACTTATCCACTTCTCAGAGCACGGCAACAGGGGAGAGGAGAAGTTTATCCCCATTTGACATTTCACGGGGACTCGGGGGACTATTTATCCACCATTATTTAGCGTTTTTATTTATATATTTAGGAATGAAACTTTTATCGTTTCCTCGGGGAGAAAATTGTCTCGGGCCATGCTAGGGGGGCTGGGGAGTAACATAGGCTACTTTTTATCCCAGAAAATCAGCTTTCCCACAGGAAATAAAAAAAACTATGTGTTTGAAGATGCGGGCATCAAATGGGGCCAATTCTGTTCTCAGCACAATCTCACTTCACTTCACTTCTTAGATGAATGGCTTATCTCGTGCACTGTGCACAAATATTTCGCCAGTGTCGCGTTGAAGAAGAGTACACACAACTGGAGAATTATACTCTAAACTAAAATGGCACCTCTATTTATATTGCTATCCCTTTCATAATACTCCTTACAGAAAGGGGCAGCACTAGGCTTAGAGCTGTCATTTTATTTTAGTTTAGAGATTGTGCTAAACATAATTGGCCCCAATTTCACTTAAAAGTAAGTACCTACTATAAGTAATCCCCAAAACTTACCGCTTGCATATTTGGCGCAGTACTCGTACGTATGTTAATTATTTTGGGTGGCGCCTGAAAATTCCATGCACTGGTAGTGCTATCGAATATTGACAGGTTACTTGTTTCTTTGTTCTTTTGGATAACCATTTCGAATTGAAATCAACTCACGAATAGATACAACGACTCGCGGACCTCGCGTGCCTCTCATAATATCGTTAGAGACAGAGATACTTAGATCTGGCAGGAAGTTTTATAACTTCGTCATATCGGGATCAAATAAATATTAGCAACATAAATTAATGTAATGACCCACTTGATAAATATTTGTTTATAAATAATTATTGATTTCGAACTGATTTCAAAACATAATCACAGCCTGAGCCAATTCAAACAAACCATAGAGTAATCTATTCCAGTATATACGTATAAGCAGTGTTGGAATCGGGCTCCCCTAAAATTATTGTCTATGGAAATCAAAATTATACTATTTACCAAAAATTATACTACGTTTTGTTTTTGTGTTGACTACGTTTGCTGTGGCGGGAAATTTAAACTGAACGGTTTTATCGGTTTCGAAGCTAGGCTGTATTAATAATTTTGAATTGTTTATTTACAATAAATAAAATAATAATAGGGACTTAGCTTTGACTGTAGAGGGCAGCACTTGAAACCGCCCCCTAGTGGCAATTTTTTTTGTCATATTAATAAGTAAAAATATATATACAATGTGTATACTGATACCATTCGGAAAAAAGTCCGTGCATTAGGGGTAAATGTTAAATAAATAATTGGGTATTAAAATTATGGTATTTTCGCGTACAATCCAAGCATTACGATACTATATACTACGCAACTTAAAATTATGGTACAAATAGTATAATAATTATACTACGGAATCCAACCCTGCGTATAAGTGTGTGTTCCGTTATAAGCACTGCGAGCACTGGCAGTGCTCTTTACTGGGGACTTCCAGTGCTCTCAGTGTATTTCGGAACGCACCCATAGTGATCTATATAAGCTTTTGTTTCTGGCACAGGTGAGCACTGGCGTTTTCGAGGTAAGGTGCTCTCAGTGCTGACTGCGTTCCGTTAGCAGCAGCGATGGGCGATTACGAATGATCTGAATAATCGAATAATCTACCACTACTAACGAACACTTTCGAATGGAATATTAGTAAATTATACTAATGCTCATAATCGAATGACGACTACTAATTAGTAATTACTAATCGCGTTTCGACTGCATTGTTCGCGACTCGGAATCATTCGCCGCTCGGGTTTGACTGCACTACTAATATTAGTAATTACTAATTAGTAGAGGTGTTTCGCTTTCGATTGGATTGTTGGCGACTCAATTCTCGGAATCTTTCGCCGCTATGTTAGAAGTGGGTAACTTAGCCTAGGCTTTCAGTTGTACGATTGAAATTTTAACCTTATTTTCTTAACTATAAGACTCAATTTCAAAATTGTCAGGTGGATTAATAAGGTTTAAATTATTTTAATAGTATTATTGAAAATTGAAATGTAACCTTATGTCTTTGCATATAAGACTCAATTTCAAAATTGACACGTGGCTACTAATTTAATAATCGAACCAAATTAGTAGCTATTAGGGCTTTCGAATACCGGTTTTTCTCAATACCGGTATTAATACCGGAACGATTTTTTTCAATACCGGGATCCCGGGATCCCGGTATTGGAAAAAAATTAAAATGTGGTAGATGTTTTTTAACTTAAAATTAGTCTTTTCTGAAGCAAACAGACCCATAAAAAACAGTTTTTTCATAAAAAAAATTTTTCACCAAATTAACTCAAAAAAGTGCCTTTTCTGCTTAAATTCAGTAAAGAAAAGCCGTTTTTTTTCAGTCAGCGAGATTTTTTTTTGGATATAGAACGCTGTGGTTGATTATTACGCTGTGGATTGGTATGTCTATTTCACTGTCTCACGAAACGTTAAGTAACTCCTTCACTCTATTTTATATCATGCAATATTTTACGAAATTGTATTTTCTTTTAAAAAATCACCAAGTATTGATTTTAGATTTATTTGTATTTTGAGTATTGAGATAGTTATTTACGCGTTGACTTAATTCTTACGAAACTATCGTTTGTTTCATGTATGTAATATATATATGTATAAGGTGAAAATTACGGACCACGTAATGTTCTGAAACTCCATCACATCATTTTAAATACAACCTTATTAAGTAATACTTATATTATTATCAAATAATCAATTTCTTATTCATATCAATCAGAATATCAACTATATGATTTTTAAAATAGAACTATTTTTGGATGAATTCTTACGCAAATATTATATTTTTAACCTCCATTGAATTTTGAACTTTTAATATAAAGTATATTTGTGACGCACTTTCTCAACGTAAGCACAAAATTAAATAAATATGGCAGGGAATTTTAATTAATTAGTGAAATTAGTGTCGAAGACTGTAATTTAAACTACTATCGTCGTCTCAACCTATAGACATCCTGGACGTAGGTCTCCTGCATGGATCGCCACAGAGCACGGTCTTGTGCCCCTTGTTTCCAGCGGCTTCCAGCTACACGCTTGAGATCGTCCGTCCACCTAGTGGGGGGTCGTCCAACACTGCGTGTCCCGGTGTGAGGCCGCCATTCAAGCACTTTGGGACCCCAACGCCTATCGGTTCTACCAACTATTTGCCCCGCCCTTTGCCACTTAAAGCTTCGACTCTTCGAGCTATGTCGGTTACTCTGGTTCGCCTATTGATCTCCTCATTTCTGATTTGATCACGCAAGTATACTCCAAGCATAGCTCTCTCCATCGCCCGCTGAGTGACCCTGAGCCTCCTTATCAGGCCCAAAGTTAGCGACCATTTTTCGGAGCCGTAAGTCATCACTGACAACACGCACTGTTCGAAAACTTTAGTCTTCAGGCACTGAGGAATTTTGGACGAGAAGATGTCGCGGAGTTTCCTGAACCCTGCCCAAGCCGAGTTGGATTCTTTGGTTGACCTCTTTCTCGAAATTGGACCTACCTAACTGGACTGTATGTCCTAGGTATATGTACTCATCAACAATTTCGAGAGCAGAATTCTCAACTAACACAGGTTGGGGCTGAACGTGTGCATTATAAATGATCTTTATCTTGCTCATATTCATTTTTAGGCCCACCTGTTGAGGAACTACTAAATGAGTAATAAACGATATTTTTGTAAGAAGTCGATCGAAGTCGAAGAAAACGATAATTTTGTCAAAACACACATTAATCTAAAATTCAATAGTTATTATTTATAAGAAAATAATATATCATAATAAAATATGCATTAGTTATAAATCAGATTTCTGAACGTTTTGAGAGACAATGAAATAGAAATGCCAAGCCACAGGGATCTAAATTCAAACACTAATTTTTCCCTCTGAGTGAACAAAAACGACTTTTCTTCACTGGTTTTAAGCAATAAAGGCGCTCTTTTTGAGCTAATATGCTTCAGACACAAGTTTTAAACTTAGCCGAATAAAAAACAGTGGCATCTACCAAGAAATATATGCAATAGTCACTGTTTCGTTTATAGTGTCACCAATACCGGTATCCCGGTATTAGACATTTCAATACCGGTATTGAAAACCGGCGAAAAAAGTCCGGGATCCCGGTATTGGCCAATACCGGGATCCCGGTATTGGAAGCCCTAGTAGCTATCAATAATCGAATGAAATTAGTAGTGGAGCAAGTTAGTTACTAATTTTGGTAAATCGTTCGAATGATTCGAACGATTTGTATAATCGAATAGTTCGAACGAAATCACTCATAAATCATAATCGCCCTGCGCCCATCGCTAGTTAGCAGTAACCAGCATACCTAACCCTTCTGCCACACACTGCCCGAGTGACGTGGGAACTGGGAAGTAGCGTGGGACGGAGGCAGAGACGTCGTGTGGCAACGATACTCGCCATGCTCTCGCCACGCTCCTCGTCCTCGCGCATCGCTCCCTGTTTTGTCGGGTTTTTGGGCGCGAGTCAAAGGACTGGCGATATGAGCGCGAGAGACCTGCCACACACTGCCCGCTGCTCATTCGCAATCGAGCGCTCGAAGTAGAAGCACGCGCAATCATGCCGTCGCCGCCGCCGCCATCCGATGAATGGAGTAACGATAAAACGTTACTACCTATATTATGTTTTAAATAAATCATGTTGGTACCTATACCTACATTATGATGCGCGTGACTTCGTCTGCGTGAATTAAAAAAGTTCCCGCGGGAAGTTTTTAATTTGTCGGGATAAAAGTAGCTATATTGTGTTATTTCAGACTATAATCTATTGATGCCCGCGACTTCGTCCGCGTGGATTGGTTCCCGCGGGAACTCTTTAATTTGCCGGGATATAAATTAGCCTCTATGTTATTCCATAAGTATATTAGTATAGAGAAGCTTGTTTTTTAAAAGTACTAGCTGATACCCGCGACTTCGTCCACGTGGAATAAGTTTTTTTAATTCCCACGGGAACCATTGAAATATTATACGAGAACTTTGTAATTTTCCGGGATAAAATGTAGCCTATGTCGATTTCCGGGTCCTAAACTACATCCATGCAAAAAATCACGTCGATCCGTTGCTCTGTTGCGACGTGATTGAAGGACAAACCAACGAACAAACACTTGGTAGAGGGGATGAAAGTCAAAATATATGTACTTAGTTGTAATTCATTAACGCGTAGTCTGATTTCATTCATTCTTTTTTGTTCGAAAGTACGTACACTACTTACCTACTTTAAAAATTGATCTGTAAAAATTTCAAGGTCATTGGGTTTGTAGTTTAGAAGTATCGACACTATCATTATACACAGCAATGAACGTCCAAAATATGTAACTTGAATAATGAGTTATTTTATGCATGGGTTGGTATACCTAGTTGAGGACCTGGCCCCTTATTCTCTAACTCAGTGGCTATCAGAAAATGAAAGACACTGACATATTTATTATCCATTGAATGTTCGCTATGAAAATGTTATTATTACTTCATAGCAAACCTTCAATGGATAAAAAATATATGTCAGTGGCTTTCATTTTCTCATAACCACTGAGTTAGAGAATAGGGGGGCTGGAATTTTTTCTCGGAGTGTATGTTTAGGCACACAATGGGGCAAATAAAACACTAACTTTAGCAATTAGTGGTTTTAATGTTTATCCGTCGATGGATGTGAAAACGAATGAAATTGCATAATTAATAAAGTCAAGTACAGTGTTGACAAACGCCTGTTAAAGTTTTAGAGCAATTATTGTATGTGATAAACTAGTGTTCCGAAGTGGCCAGGCGTCTGCGCCGGAACAAGTTGCAATAAGGAGTTCCCGTGGGAATTTAAAAAAACTTATTCCACGCAGACGAAGTCGCGGGTATCAGCTAGTTTATAATATTAGTATGGATTTTGAACTTAGAGCTTATTATCCATACTAATATTATAAATGCGAAAGTGTGTCTGTCTGTCTGTCTGTCTGTCTGTCTGCTACGCTTTCCCGGCCCATCTTTTCAACCGATTTTGCTGAAATTTGGTATAGAGGTAGGCTATATCCCGGGGAAGGACATAGGGTACTTTTTATCCCGGAAAATGAAGGAGTTCCCGCGGGAATCAAAAAAGGTAAATCCACGCGGACGAAGTCGCGGGCATCATCTAGTTTTTATATAATTTAATAGGACGTACATTTATATAGTTAAATATGCTAAACAAGGATAGCGCGCACGCAGCCACAGTTTCAACCTCCATTGTGTGTTACGTGTAGCAAGTGCAAATGACCTAGTGCGGAGCGTCGCGATTAATCGCGCGAGGAGAGCTGTGTGTGGCCACGGAGGGCAGCAACGCGGCAGAGCGAGGGCGTGCTACGCGGCAGCGCGAGGAGCATAGTGTAGCGGAGGCTTATCATTATACACAGCAATGAACGTCGCGATTAATCGCGCGAGGAGAGCTGTGTGTGGCCACGGAGGGCAGCAACGCGGCAGAGCGAGGGCGTGCTACGCGACAGCGCGAGGAGCATAGTGTAGCGGAGGCATAACTATAAAGGAACGGCTTCGCAGTGTACTAAATTGACGTCACTCCTTACAGTGCTCGCAGTGTATTTCGGAACATACCCTTAACCCAAAATAAGAAAAGGTTTCTGCAGGCAGGCAGTGAGTCTACAGCAGCGATGCCAGATCGTTCCCTAGGGAACGAAAAGCGTTCTATTTTATGATCAAGCGTTCCCTCGGCGTTCCCTTACTTCAACCGTTCTTTTCGTTCTTTTACGAAAACAAAATTAGAAAATAATTATGGAAGTCAAGACTACATAATCTGTGTTCAAGAATCAAGAACAAAAAATTGCGTTTCGTTTCTCCATCCGGCCCAAAACTGCCGCCCTTTCCTAAGCAAGTACGAACGCAGCCATAACAAAAAAATACGCTTCTTTAGTCTGTGGCGAGCGAGACGACTGACTAATCATGAGTGTTATTTGTCTTTCTTCTTCACTATCACTGCTTGTCTTGTCTTTGGTGACAATACATAGATATTACATATTAACGTTGAGCACAACGGTCTGCCCGCGAAATTCAAATTTAATTTGGTTTTTCGCAATTTGAAAGCTTATAACACATCGTAGGCTTAAGGCCATGGCATGGCTATACTCACGTCAAACTCGATACTCGGATTAATTTCCTAAACTGGACACTTTCAAGCATAATTTTTAATATCAACCTGTGAAGATGATACTGCTATTTTCGCAATTTCAATGCCATAAGCCTACGATGTGTTATAAGCTTCCAAATTGCGAAAAACCAAATTAAATTTGAATTTCGCGGGCCGGATGTGCTCATCCCCCTTAATAAATGAATATAAATGCCTATATAAACCTATAAGTCTTGCACAATTAAATTTTCTGGAAAAAAATTGATTTAAAAACTTATATTATGTTCTTCGTTCCCTCACCTCGAATTTCGTTCCTTTTCAGACACCCCGACGTTCTATTTCTCCAGCCGCCAATGGCAACACTGGTCTACAGTCTACACTCTTGACTCTACACAGAGTAGGTAGGTACTTTGTTTAAATAAGGTTTCTGTTTTGGCACCAAGAAAAGAAGAAGAAGGATTTTTTTTATTTTTCTAAAGGTATTTTACATTAAATAATAAATACTCACCAAGTTTTTCCTCATCGCTTTTGCAAATTGTACTTACCTACTATTTCTCCTAATATTGTTTTGAGCATTTGTTCGAAAAGAGGAAAGCCGCAAAAAAGGTAAAAAAGCTTAGTGAACTGACAGCATTAGCTTCAGAAGTGGTCACTACTGGTGGGCGTTGCGACGAGAAACCGTTTCAAAAAACCGTTCTCGGCTCTGCGACGGTGAAACCGTTTTTACGTCCTGGGTAAAACAGTTAACAGTTTTCGTTGCACAAACCAGTCTTCGAATAACTGGTAGTCGTCCTCGTTCCACGTTCGTTTTTCAAAACAGTTATTACAATCAAAAGTGAACTTTATGTCGATGAGATACAGTCGAAAATGAATGTATTCAACGACACGTTCGTTCTCAAAACAGTTATTACAATCAAAAGTGAACTTTATGTCGATGACATACAGTCGAGAATGAATTTATTCAACGACACGTTCGTTCTCAAAACAGTTCTTACAATCAAAAGTGAACTTTATGCCTATGACATACAGTCGATAATGTTACTTAATCATAATAATAATCGTTACTTAACAGTTGTAAGAAACTGCAACCGTTTCACTAAAAAAAACGCAACTCTTTCCATATCAAATATGTTTCGTTCTAAAGAACGGTTGTCGTCGCAACTGGTTTGCAAACCAGTTGCAACGATAACCGTTTTCTGCAACCGTTTTCGTCGTCGGCGAAACGGTTACGTTTCGTTTGTCGAAAATACGATAACGACCCACCACTAGTGGTCACTGCCGAGCGATCGCGTAACTTCTGCATCAATCATTGATACATCGCAATCACCTCTGATTGGTTAACACTCTTCCACTATTGGACATAATCCATTGACGCAGCAATAATGCCATAAATTTAGCCAATTACAACAATTGATACTGTAACAATGATTGATGCAGAAGTTACGCGATCGCTCTGCTGATCACAACTCACGAACGGCAAATTGCATTCCCTTTCAATTCAAATTTCATATTACCACACCTCTGGCTCTAACTAGGTACCAGGCACTAGTGTATTCGGCACAGTAGATAAGATACGACGTGTAATCAAATTCCTACCAACAAAATTATTTCAGCTCGAACTAACTTTCTGGGTAGGTAAGTGATATAATGCTTGTATGCAAGGTAATATTGTTCGAAATTCAAAGTTACCTAAATAACTTAACAATATTTTTCCCGTATCATTCTGTCATTTTAAGTTGAACTTTGTACTAGACAAACTCGTGTGAAGTGTTAGTCCAAGGCACCAGCTATAACATTTTTAAAATTATTCTGATTTCAATTTTCTACTGCCTACCTGTTGTATTATTGATCTTATATACTGTGTACAATATTTTGTTAAACTTGTCAGTTAGCACTAATCACTGACATTAATGCTACCTACCTTTTTGCCAACTCATCATATCCAGTATTGACCAGTAACTCCTTACTTTTGATTGGTAAATTTTAACTAAAATGTTTAAAAAAAATGTCATACTACTAATAGAAAAATATTAACTACAAAACTTCTATAATTAAAGACAATATTCTTTACTGATCTATTAGTAGGCGCCAAAATCACCAAGCTACTGGGTGAGCTATCAAACTGACAGACTTTCATACAAACAAACCCCTATTTTAAATTAGGGAATTAGGTTTTTTGTTTCTTTTCAGCGGACAAACCTTTGTTTTTTAGGGTACGTACTCCATACCAGAAACTGAACTATTATAAGATCACTTTGTTGTCCGTCTGTCTGTCTGTCTGTCTGTCCGCCTGTCCGTCTGTCAATACCCTTTTTCTCAGGAACGTGTAGAGGTATCATGTTGAAATTAATATCAAATACTCAGGTCCGCAATCCCTTGCAGCAGTGAAAAAAATCAAACTTCTAAGTCGACGCAATCAAAAGATACAGCCTTTTATGCTTCGTTAATGCATCACATCAAATTATTTTGTAATTGAAAGCCAAAATGCCAAGTTTCATGGATAGGTATTACTTGAAAAATATTACTTAAAAAATAACTTTAAAATCAGAAATTTTCTTACAAATTTTCATCCCCTATGTGTGCCTTTGGGGGTGGAATTTCTAAAATTTGTGAAACACGTATTTCTTTATTTTTAATCGAAAGCCCAAAATCAAAGTTTCATGGATATAACTTGATAAATGACGAATTTTTATACAAACATTCAACCCCCATTTAACCCTTTTGGGGTTGGAATTTTTAAAAATCCTTTCTTAGCGGACGCCTGCGTTATAATAGCTATTTGAGTGCAAAATTTCAGCCCGATCCGACCAGTGGTTAGAGCTGTGCGTTGATAGATCAGTCAGTCAGTCAGTACCTTTGCCTTTTATATATGTATATTTAGATTTTTTGTGAAACAGGATTATTAGGATTTTGTAAATAAGAATTACTTAAGTATTCAGTTACTTATTTCTATAAATTATCAAAACTTACACTTCACCTTAAATATTTTTTAATATCGTCCAACATTTAAGTACCTACTTATAAGTAAATAAATCACACATCACAGTATTACATTAGGTATTTATTTATTCAAAATGTAATTCCTATGAAGTTTAATACTAGAACAAACTGTTATTTAAATATTTAACTACTTACATATAATCTTGTATGTCAAGGTTGCCTGACTGGATATGATGGGAGTTGCGACTTTTCACACTGTTACCATCTGCATTGTAACACATATTCAGACAAATAAATTCATTCTATTCTTCTACACTTCTAAAAGATAAGCAAAGCGCCTCACATTACCTGGTGTTTTAGATGCTCTACATCTGAAGTATTTATTGTTAGTAAGCGGTTAGAACTCCTTTAAATGCATTATGCTTCTGCTTAGAGACTTGTTAACCTTATAATTCAGTTGAGGAAAACAGATTGTACCAGGGTCAGGGTATAAAACACAAAAAATTGTTGTTGTGTAACTTTTAACTTGGTAGGTAGGTTTCATTTCTATAATATCTATATAATGCTTTCTTCTTCTAATATTATAGGGTGTCTGGAAGAAGGGAAGAACCATCTTATAGTGATATGGCACACTAGCTGATGCCCGCGACTTCGTCCGCGTGGACTAAGTTTTTTCGATTCCCGCGGGAACTCATTAATTTTCCGGGATAAAAAGTAGCCTATGTATGTATGTATGTATGTATGCATGTATGTATGTATGTATGTAAATTCTTTATAGCTGATGCCCGCGACTTCGTCCGCGTGGAATAAGATTTTCAGTTAATTTTCCAGGATAAAAAGTAGCCTATATTACTATCCCACGGTATAATCCCCCTATAATGATGAAACACGTACTTCTTCATATTTTAACGAAAGCCCAAATGCTGTTTCATGGCTATAACTTGAGAAATTAAGGATTTTCATACAAACACTCAACCCCTATTTCACCCCTTCAGGGGTGGAATTTTGAAAAACTGTGAAACACATATGTTTTCATTTTCAACCCGCAGCTCATATATCAAGTTTCATGGCTATAACTTGAGAAATTAAGGATTTTCATACAAACTCTCAACCCCTATTTCACCCCTTCGGGGGTGGAATTTTGAAAAACTGTGAAACACATATGTTTTCATTTTCAACCCGAAGCTCATATATCAAGTTTCATGGCTATAACTTGAGAAATTAAGGACTTTCATACAAACTTTCAACCCCTATTTCACCCCTTCGGGGGTAGAATTTCGGGATAAAAAGTATCCTATGTCCTACCTCGTAGTATGGGCTCAAATCGTGCCAAGTTTCGTTTGAATTCATTCAGTAGTTTCGGCGTGATGCGCGGCCAAGATACAGACAGACAGACAGACAGACAGACAGACAGACAGACAGACAGACAAAAATGAAAAAAATTACAGATTTGTCTTCAGTATCGAATAATGAGTGCCCTCCAAAAAAAAATTTCAAAATATCTTCAATGTACAGAATTGGACCTGTTACAGTTTTATTAATATATATATAGCTGCTCGTGCTGACTCATTGATCACCTCTCCTGAAAAATTTTGTATGAAAAATTTTTTTTTCACTCATCGTTTCGTATAAAAGACAAAAATTCATTCGGAGGAAAAATACGGAGAGAGCTGATGATTGAGGATTTCGAAGACGGATGAAGAGCACCAGCCAGGGTATCGAAGATAGGTGGGGGGTGCTCGACCAAATGTCACTCGAAACTTCATCCAATTGACAGTTAGCTGAAAAAAATTTCAAAATGGCGGATTTAAGATGGCCGCCATACAAATTTCGACGGTGTCTATCACGGAGAGTATAAAAGATGGAAGAGTGGTTTCTTGGCAAAAGATGATCAGGACATGAGGGTCTACTTGATGAACAGGAAAAAAATTCAAGATGGCGGAATTTATTTTTCCATAGTTAATGTATGGCGAATATTGAAGAGGCTACATGTGTAGAACTATGCAAGACTACGGTTTCTTTTCAAGATTTGTTTTTATGGAAGAATTCTCATTTTGACGAGTGGTTCGGAGAAAAAATACGGAGAGAGATGATGATCGAAGGTTCAGATGATGGGTGAGGAGCACGGTCAGGGTATTAAAGATAGGTACCTACTTAGGGGCTGCTCAAACAAGCAAAAAGGGAGGGGCTGTTTTATGTTTTTCCTTTATGAGAATTTTCTTTTACGTCGGACGCTTGGCGTGCTGGCGCTTCCACTGTGCTCACTAGCATAGCAGTGTGTTGTTCAGATCAGAACACGTAGACAGTAAACCAGCTGCCCGATTATATAAGAATTGTCGATCAAATCTTAAAAGTTCGGCGTCAAAGTAAAATAAACCATAACAGCATTGAATTAGAGCTCCATTTCGTGTTTCGAAATTGAGCTCTAATTTAATGCTGTTATGGTTTATTTTACTTTGACGCCGAACTTTGACGATTTGATCGGCATTCTTACATAATCGGGGGGCAGGATAGTAGGACAGCGAGTAAGTAGACAGTGGACCACGCGGTCCACTACGCGGTCCGCTGTAGCGGGCCGCGCAACCACGCGCCATACTAGTTATAAGTATAGATTTACACCATAACAAAGTGTACACACAGTGTACTTTACAAAGTGTAGTGTAAAGTGTGTAAGTGTACAGTGTGTGTGTGTGTGTGTAACGTGCGGAGGTCCCGGGTTCGATCCCCGGCAGGGGCAATTTGGGAATTTATAATTTCTGAATTTTCCCTGGTCTGGCCTGGTGGGAGGCTTCGGCCGTGGCTAGTTACCACCCTACCGGCAAAGACGTGCCGCCAAGCGATTTGTCGTTCCGGTACGATGCCGTGTAGAAACCGAATAGGGGTATGGGTTTAATATAACTGCCATGCCCCTAACAGGTTAGCCGCCCGCTACCATCTTAGACTGCATCATCGCTTACCATCAATCAGGTGAGATCGCAGTCAAGGGCTAACTTGTAGTGGATAAAAAAAAAACATTAATCAAATATAAACATTATAAATGCGAAAGTTTGGATGGATGTATGGATGTTTGTTACTCAATCACGCCCGAACGGCTGAACGGATCTGGATGAAATTTGGCACAGAGATAGATTATAGTCTAGAATTACACATAGGCTACTTTTTATCCCGGAAAACTAAGGAGTTCCCGCGGGAACCAAAAAACCTTATCCCACGCGGACGAAGTCGCGGGCATCAGCTAGTTAGTAATATTTGTGTATCATATCTATTTGTGTGTAATAATGACTTTTTACTTAAGATTTTGTTGACCTTTGAGGTTGATGATCTTAATATTATTATAATAACTAAGTTCAATAGGATAAACAAATTATTGAATGTTTATAAAATGTTATGTATCTTCTGGTCTTAATCTAGTATTATGCTTATGTTTTTGTTTATAAACAGCATCTTTTCAATTAAGGACCTTCTTGCATAATATTATATTTTTCATCTTTATCAGATGTGCGCTGGAAAGCACTCTGCTTTCCTGCAGTAGAGTACATAGTGTGTAGACTTAAAGTTTAAAAAAAGTTCACGGGGTTCCATCAAAAAGTACGCAGGATTTTGTATAGACGCCAACCCTACCCCCCAACAATCATAAAATGTGTGTCAATATGTTTATTAGGGACTAAATACAAACTACCTTTTTCACTTGCAAAATAGATAGGGATTTAAGGTAATGAAAAAACTTTTGAGGTTGCTATAGAATACCTGAGCCTTAATTTCATTTAAATGAGGACGAAGGGAGGGAGGTAAAGCGATTTTTTTTAGTTTAAATTTGTACATTAACCCAATCGAATAGAGATGGAGGAGGCTTTTACCACAGATCTGTGGCTTTTACCCACAGGGGACCACACCTTAAAATAAAACGAACTATTGCATGAACCATGTAAAAAAAAATTGAAATGTGTGGGAAATAAAGCTTTAACAATAATAACCCAATCGAGCCTATAAGTGCACACTAAGAAAATATAAATATATATGAATGTCGCCATAGTGATAAACAATCTAACCTTCGAGACGCTTCGAATGCAATATTATGTTTCAAATCTGTTTGCTGGGGGTGTGGGTGGGGACATTTCTTCTCACTGCCCTTTGCTTCAGTATGAGAGAGCTCAAATATTTCTGACAATGTGCGAGGCCGAGATGTTTCGGCACGTCGTTGTCCGTCGAGGTTTCCGTGTTTCCGAGTTTTCCGAGAAAAAACTTCTTAGAATAATATACGACCGGCCTTCTCACCTACTAAAATAACTTACCTTGTCAAGTACAAGGTAAGTTATTTTATTGTAATAAAACACCTCAACTTTTTAATTTTAATGTTCAGAAAAACTAATTACAATTTTTTATTTAAGTCCAGGAATCTAATCCATAGGTACTGATATTATAAATGCGAAAGGGTGTCTGTCTGTCTGACTGCTACGCTTTTACGGCTCGTCTGCTCCACCGAGTTTGATGAAATTTGGTATGGGGATAGTTTGTATCCCGGGGAAGGACATAGGCTACTTTTTATCCCGGAAAATGAAAGAGCTCCCGCGGAAATCAAAAAATCTTTATGCACGCGGACGAAGTCGTGGGCATCATCTAGTATAGTTCTTAATAATTCATGGATTGCATAAGACAAAGGTTATTTAAATGTAATTTGTTTACTTCACTTGAACCATTTGTAGTGTCGAAGTTTATCCATTTCAAGAAATTTTGTTATTTATAAACACATACGTAATTTTAAAACGCAATTGATAAGTATTTTTCATCGCAGAATACTTGATTAAAGCATTTCTAATAGGTACGTTTTTTTATTACAGTTAAAATGTCGAAAATAAGGGCTGGACCAGTTGTTGACATGCTTGGCGATGAAATGACTAGAATCATCTGGGACCTTATAAAGGATAAACTCATTTTACCATTTTTGGACATTGAGTTACACACCTATGACTTGGGTATGGAAAATCGTGACAAAACCGAAGATCAGGTAACAATCGATTGTGCAAATGCTGTTAAGAAGTATAATGTTGGTATAAAGTGCGCTACTATTACTCCTGATGAAAAGAGGGTGGAAGAATTTAAATTAAAGAAGATGTGGAAGAGTCCTAATGGTACAATTCGAAACATCCTTGGAGGAACTGTTTTCAGGGAAGCTATCATCTGTAAGAATATTCCTCGACTTGTTACGGGATGGGAAAAACCCATCATTATTGGTCGTCATGCTCATGCAGACCAGTATAAGGCTACAGATTTTGTTGTACCTGGGGAAGGCAAATTGGAACTCATATTCACACCTAAGTCAGGAGAGCCCATTAAGCATGTCGTGAATGATTTCAAAGGCGCTGGTGTTGCACTTGCTATGTTTAATACGGATGCATCGATTGTTGATTTTGCTCATTCTTCATTTAAGTTTGCTTTGGATAGAAAGTATCCTCTATACTTGAGCACAAAAAATACTATCCTAAAGAAGTACGATGGTCGTTTTAAAGACATCTTCCAAGAAATTTATGATAAGGAATACAAAGCGCGTTTCGAAGCTGCGGGAATTTGGTATGAGCACCGACTTATTGACGACATGGTTGCATACGCAATGAAGTCTGAGGGTGGATTTGTATGGGCATGTAAGAATTACGACGGAGATGTTCAGTCGGATTCCGTAGCTCAAGGATACGGATCATTGGGTCTTATGACTTCAGTTTTGATCTGCCCCGATGGTAAAACGGTAGAAGCTGAAGCCGCTCATGGAACTGTTACTAGACACTTCCGCTTCTATCAACAAGGAAAGGAGACCTCCACGAATCCTATTGCCTCTATATTTGCATGGACCAGAGGTCTTCTACATCGTGCCAAGTTAGACAACAACTCTGAACTCACAAAATTCGCCGAAACACTCGAAAAGGTATGCATTGATACCATAGAATCTGGTGTAATGACTAAAGATCTTGCTATTTGTATCAAGGGCATGAACAATGTTAAGAGAACTGATTACTATGAAACATTTGAGTTTATGGATAAATTGGCTGAGAACTTGAAAAAGAATTTGGGACAATGACTGAATCCCAAACGGAAACTCAGCAATTTGTAACATTTTTTATTTATTAATTTAAGTGAACATTAATGGGCTTGAGGATTATATTTACCGCATTTATTTATTTTTCTTGTTTTTAAATAAATGAATTCTTAATTATTCCTTCTTTAATTTATTATTAACAGAATTCATACTAATATTATAAATGCGAAAGTGTGTCTGTCTGTCTGTCTGCTACGCTTTCCCGGCCCATCTTTTCAATAGATTTAGCTGAAATTTGGTATAAAGGTAGGTTATATCCCGGGGAAGGACATACTTAGGTTACTTTTTATCCCAGAAAATTAAGGAGTTCCCGCGGGAATCAAAAAACCTTAAATTACGTGGACGAAGTCGCGGTCATCATCTAGTTATTAATAATTGAGTAACAAACATCCATCCATCCATACCGACATAGTACATGTACATCCATCCATCCAAACTTTCGCATTTATAATATTTGTAGGTATAGATGAAAATGATTTATTTCACGTACCTAGGACAACTTGTGCCACTTACTTAGGATACTTAAGTCGCAAGAATCTACCACTGCACCGGTTCTGAAAACTGCTTCTACTATTTCTATTAAGCTACTTTCATGAGCAGAAAATTGTATAGATAATGTATGAAATATTAGTACGTAATATGGATATACGGGTTGAAATTCATATTATTTTCATAAAATCAATCACCTTCACCTGGCTCCATTAAGTTTCACTGCAAAAAGAAAAAATGTTTGTCATTGTGGGAATTTGTCAGTGAAAATTATCAAGAGCGGCACTTGCTATTTGCAACTAATATCACACGAGTTAGTGATAAATTATCTGACTGATAAGCATTTACGGTCTCAGTGCTCACATTTCTAGCTCCATAGAAGATACTAATCTAATACCTATTATAAATGCGAAAGTTTGGATGGATGGATGTTTGTTAGGTACTCAATCACGCCAGAACGGCTAAACGGATCTGGATGAAGTTGGCAATAGAATAGAGTCCAAAAATATATATTTTTTTAATTTTTCCCCTAAAATTGACGAAATGGGGGGCTTTCCAAGTGGAGATTTTCTAACGTCCAAAGTTGACCTCAGAACTCAATTTTCTGAGAGGCTGAGCCTGAAACTTGATTAATAATTATTTGAATTATATCCTGTACTTGAATAACAAATTCTAAAATTAGATAAATATTATAAGGAAACGAAATTATTTAATTTTCAATGAGCTTGAGTATTTTTAACAGAACTTCACAATGATGTCAATAGATGGCGCTCTGTAAAAGTTTATTCGTTTGTGCTTACAAATAATAGACGTTAGCAACTTAGCACCATCTTGCGTGGAATAAAATAAGGAACTAACGTTCCAAAAATAGTCTACTGATAGTACTGATGTCTATGAACGTAAAGATATAGTTAAAACTATCTTAGGATACCGCGAGCTCTCAGTTCGGGGCGAACCACTAGTAAAAATCTGTGCAGTTTTACGAAGATCCACCCACAGCAGGTGAAATGAGGGGTGGAACTTGGAAGCTTGCATGAAGGTTCTAAGTTTATGAAGTTGTTACCTACTTAGTTTTTAAAAAAAATAATAAATAGCCTGTTAAAGCAATTTTTCCTAAGTACCTACTTAATTTTTCGTTCTGCCGCGCTCTTGGTTCATCGGTCATCATCCTTTGCTACTTGCGCTGTAGAAAAGTAGGTACCTACAGCCAGTACTCGGAAGGTATCTTCTTCTTCATGATATTGCAAATACCTAACTGCGTATTTCGCAATACTTATCTAAATAGTGGAATTCAGAACTTTATCGGTAGGTAAGACATCACATATTATGAGACCAGAGCCTTAGTATTAGAGTACCTAACTATAACTTAAGCAAACAAAACAAGAAACGGAATTGAAAACGCCAAAGGCGCGCGGTTCCAAGGCGCGTTTCTTGGGGTGTCTCCAATCGTCATGCGCTCTACCCTCAGTAAGAGCTATCGTAACTATATGGTTACGCCGTGGGTTCCGCCTATCTATACATGCTCAGCCCCTCGATTGTGTAAGGAAATCGGAGTTCATAGATTCCTGGACGTCAAAAAGCATGTATGAACTCCCTAAACAGTTCGAGTAACTAATAGGTACGTTTTAAGCTGTCAAATGATTACGATTTGCTTATACAATCGGACCTCTGATTCGAATGAAATAAACTAACAGCTACTATCAAATATTATTATTCATACTTAATAGGTAAATTAAATAGCCAATCGAAATTCTGTATTTTTTATATTAATTTTTGCCAGGCGCTACTAAAATACCGAAATCACAGATTTGTCTATTTAATTATGTTTATCTACACTAATGTTATAACATTCTACTTATGTTTCCAATACTTGACTTATAATTACTACTGTTATAGCGCAGATAACAAAACACTCAATTTAAGCAATTTCACATGATGGTATAATATCCACACGATATCGTAAAATCTCATTATAACATCAATAAAACGCGACCAATTAACCTGGCGAGCCTTATGTCAAAATCCTCATACAAGTTGTATAAAATTTTGATATTAGGCTGGCTTTTGAAAACAGTTGGGTTATACGTGAAAACTTCGTCGAAACTACTAACACAAAACTCTTTGGTAAGATCTTGTGCCAATTAAATAAAAAACGAACAGCGCGCGCTCGCTTCTGATTGGCCCTGCGCGCGCAGCTGCGCTCTCATTGGTTAGATTTTAATGGCGGCAAGTTCACTGTGACAATACACGTATATACATAAACTATTGTCAGCTTTTACTCTTGTTGTTTGATAAATTGCATTAGTGAAGATAAAGTAGTGTATGCAACTGCATATAACACGGGTATTAAAACACTCGTTACTATTATGAAACTCGCTGCGCTCGTTTCATAAACTCACACTCGTGTTTTAATACCCTTCATTATATGACAGTTGCATAAACTACTATTATGTAGATTGTTGGGACCTAGATTAGAAGTTCTTTCTTTATTATAATCATTTTTATTATTTTTATAGAATACAATAATTGAGTACCTACTCTACCTATTTCGGAAAATGCAAGGTTTTTATGCAATGGTTTTCACCTCCAAATAATATTATGTAGGTAGGTAGGTACCTTAGTATACATATGTAAATTGGCAAGTAACTGCCTCGTTGGTCTAGTGGTTGGCATGTTCGACTGCGGCCGACGAGGTCCCGGGTTCGAGTCCCGGGTCGGGCACGGCCGTAGCTAGGGGAGGGCATTGAGGGGCAATGCCCTACCTTGACATCACAATGCCCTACCTTAAAAATACCAAAAACTAAGATCAATTATTATAATTAAATTGTTTGTTTATAGTTTGAGATAAAAAAATTGTAGCGTTATGAGTCTAAACTATTCCGAACATACCACAGTTTGTGACATTCAATAATTCATATTATAATAATTCTTTGTTCTGTGTATAGATGGCATTTGAAGCGCCATCACATGAAGCGATGGGCCATTTTTAATAACAATATGGCGAATCGTAGAATTCAGCTGTTTTAAATATTTTTATTATTATTTTAATTATTATAATAAGTTTGCAGAAACAATATAACCTAAATGGTAAGTATTTTTGGTCGTATCTATTTACTCGTACCTATCACCCCACCCATCAATTAACCTCACTCTCACTCAGACGTGGATCTTTATACCTATCCAAATCTGGAAGTTCAACCATCTTGTTCGCTTGTCCTTCATCATTGAGGATTTAATATAAATATTCTTAGATCCATGCTCATGTTCTGTCACAGAAATTATTTATCAACCAACAGCTAACTATTGAACACTGACCCAGAGGTCAGTGATATACATGGTGATTGATTTAGGAGCCCGTGCTGCGAGGGCAGATCAATTATTATGATAAATTTTTTACTTCCGCCCTACCTGTGACCAATGCTGCCCTACCTGAAATTCGACTCTAGCTACAGCCCTGGGGTCGGGCCATATTTAAGCGTTGGGTTTTTCTGACTAGAAATTCTCAGTACTAGCCCGGAGTTTGGAAGTTGGCGGTGTTTCACCCCCGTGCCTCGGAGAGCACGTTAAGCCGTCGGCGGTCGGTCCCGGTTATTATCAGTTATCACTAACATGATAATAGTCGTTAAAGCCCGCCGCCAACCCGCATTGGAGCAGCGTGGTGGGTCTAAGCTCTAATTCCCTCTCTCCTTACACATAGAAGGACTGATATTGTACATATCATATAGTATTAATATGACATCGTCGACGACCTCCCTGGCGCAGTGTTGAGCGCTGTTGTCTTAACGTGGGAGGTCCCGGGTTCGATCCCCGGCAGAGACAAAATGGGAATTTATAATTTCTGAATTTTCTCTGGTCTGGCCTGGTGGGAGGCTTCGGCCGTGGCTAGTTACCACCCTACTGGCAAAGACGTGCCGCCGAGCGATTTAGCATTTCGGTACGATGCCGACGTGTAGAAACCGATTAGGGGTATGGGTTTAATATAACTGCCATACCGCTAACAGGTTAGCCCGCTAAACTATATGACTGCATCATCACTTACCATCAGGTGTGATCGCAGTCAAGGGCTAAACTGTAGTTGATAAAAAAAAAGAAGTTTACACATAGACGGTTATCAATATAGAGCGAGGTAGGGTTGTGAACTCTGAGAATCTAGTTCTTTCAGATACTTTGATTCTCAGATCACTCTCATATTTTTCGTACCACTTGCTCAAAAAAGTGACATTCTATACCACAAAAAGCGAACATAACAATAGTCATTTTTAATCTGTTAAAAACAGGGAAAGAAAATTGTACTGAATTTCATTCATCCTCTAGGGGGAGAATGTGATTCAAATTTGGAATACTTACCGAAATTTATACTGAACTACATCTGTGTTTACACCATTGAGTTTGTATATAAAGCATTATACATCTTTTTGATAAAGGAATACGCATTTATTAAGCAGTTATGATTATTAAATAAAATGAGAAAACCGACGAGGCCGTATGAGCTTGATGCCTTTGCTTTTCCGACAAAAAAATATTAGTCTAGGAATTTGCCGCGTTTTTGTTTTCTTCAAATACATAAACGTTAAGTTTATTTTAATTTATTTTTATATTTAAATAAGTTAGTGTTCTAAAAATACGTTACGATGTTAAATCAAGTGTTAATTTTTTCGCAAATGGTACGAAAAGTAGAGTATTTTCCTCGGTGATAAAGCTGTCTTAGTCTTGGGTGAACTTAAATCCCTCGCTACACTCAGGACTCGTCTTAAATCCCTCGCTTCGCTCGTGATTTAAGTTTTTAACACCCTCGCTACGCTCGGGAGTAAACCTCGAGTCCTTCGTTACGCCACAGAATAGGTAATAGTAGTAAGTTACGCTCGCGATTTAAATCGTCACCCGCGACAGAAGACACTGCTTTATCCCCTTGGTTAATAATCTACTATTTCACCTCTCATGCTCTAAAAAGATGTCATTAAAGCTTAGCGTAGGCGGACAAAAGTTAGCATTTAGTGTCTAGGGATTAAAGTAATTTTTTTTTAATAATTGCTCGCGAGTAGTAAATGGGTAGTAAAAAATTATTCATCAACAGCCCAAACGAATGTCACAGACACAGGGTGTGTTCCACAGGTGTTCCGATATACACTGCGAGCACTGTTCAGTGCTCTTACTGTGGAGAAATTCGTTCCGTTAAGGACTGACAGTAAACTGCCGCAGTATATATACTGTGGGAAATATATTATGACGTCATAAATCGTCGCCATTTTTGTACTGTGAGCACTGGCGTTTTCGAGGTAAGGTGCTTTCAGTGCTGACTGCGTTCCGTTTTAAGCAATAATTGAAATTGCTTGAAATAATTTGCACGCAATCCTTTGTTGAATGTAAGTATGTACCTATGCGTCAATGTGCTAATGTTACCATCGTCACCTACACGTACCTACGTGCGTACAGCTCAATGTCTATGGTTCTTAATGTATTTTTCGTACCACTTGCTCAAAAAAGTGACATTCTATGCCACAAAAAGCGAACTTAACAATAGTCATTTTTAATCTGTTAAAAACAGGGAAAGAAAGTTGTACTGGATTTCATTCATCCTCTAGGGGGAGAATGTGATTTAAATTTGGAATACCTACTTACCGAAATTTATACTGAACTACATCTGTGTTTACACCATTGAGTTTGTTTATAAAGCATTACCTATACATCTTTTTGAAAAAGGAATACGCATTTATTATGCAGTTATGATTATTAAATAAAATGACGCAAACCGACGAGGCCGTATGAGCTTGATGTCTTTGCTTTTCCGACAAAAAAATATTAGTCTAGGAATTTGCCGCGTTTTTGTTTTCTTCAAATACATAAAAGTTATTTATAATTTATAACTCTCTCTATCAATAATTAATTGGACCAATGTTTCGAATGTTAACTTTTACTTTTAATTTGCTTTTGACTTTTTACTTTTTGACGACCTCCGTGGCGCAGTGTGTAGCGCTGTTGTCTTAACGTGCGGAGGTCCCGGGTTCGATCCCCGGCAGGGTCAATTTGGGAATTTATAATTTCTGAATTTTCCCTGGTCTGGCCTGGTGGGAGGATTCGGCCGTGGCTAGTTACCACCCTACCGGAAAAAACGTGCCGCCAAGCGATTTAGCGTTCCGGTACGATGCCGTGTAGAAACCGAATAGGGGGATGGGTTTAATATAACTGCCATGCCCCTAACAGGTTAGCCCGCTATACCATCTTAGACTGCATCATCACTTACCATCAGGTGAGATCGCAGTCAAGGGCTAACTTGTAGTGGATAAAAAGAAAAAAAAAATTGTCATTATTTTTAATAAATGCTTATCTCATATTATTATTGTGTTAATTTTTTCGCAAATGGTACGAAAAGTAGAGTATTTTCCTCGGTGATAAAGCTGTCTTAGTCTTGGGTGAACTTAAATCCCTCGCTACACTCAGGACTCGTCTTAAATCCCTCGCTTCGCTCGTGATTTAAGTTTTTAACACCCTCGCTACGCTCGGGAGTAAACCTCGAGTCCTTCGTTACGCTCGCGATTTAAATCGTTACCCGCGACAGAAGACACTGCTTTATCCCCTTGGTTAATAATCTACTATTTTATAAATTCCTTCTTGTTGTGCTTGTTATCAATAAAGGAGAAAGATAAAGTTGGTATTGCGGATTGCCGCGAAATCTTTAATATTTTTATTGTAATTAATACATTTATGTAAAGGGATGTTTATTTAATCCATTTCTGATTTCGATGCAGAATACGTATTTAATACAAGGTGAAGGCATAGGGTATAAAGTGAATGTGATCTTATTTATTTGTTGATATCATTAAGTGAAAATAAAGATCTTACTCCCTACTATTAAAATGTAACAATAGAATGGCAAAAAATAAATTAAAAATCGTTATCTATATATATATATAATTCAAAGTCCTGACTGACTGACTGACTGACTGACTTATATATCAACGCACAGCCTAAACCGCTGGTCCTAGAGACATGAAATTTGGAGGGTGTGTTCTTTGTGAAGACTAGGTATCCACTAAGAAAGGATTTTTGGAAATTCCACCACCAAAGGGGTAAAATACGGGTTTGAAGTTTGTATGAAAGTCCGTCGTTTTTCAAGTTATATCCATGAAACTTGGTATATAAGCTGCGGGTTAAAAATGAAGAAAGATGTGTTTCACAGTTTTTGAAAATTCAACCCCCAGAGGGGTGAAATAGGGGATGAAAGTTGGTATGAAAGGCTATCTTTTCTCAAGATATTTTTCAAGTTATATCAACGAAACTTGGTATTTTGACTTTTGGTAAAAAACAAAGAAATACGTGTGTCACAGTTTTGAAAATTCTACCCCCAAAGGGTTGAAATAGGGTAGTCCTCTATTTAACAAGATATTTTTCAAGTTAAATCTACGAAACTTGGTATTTTGGCTTTTGGTAAAAATACAGAAGGATGTGTGTAACATTTTTAAAAATTCCACCCTCAATGGGGTTAAATAGGGGTTGAAAGTTTGTAAGAAAGTCCGTCGTTTTTCAAGCTGCTATAGCATATAATATATGCTATAGCCCAAATACCAAGTTTCATGGCTATAGCCATGAAACTTGGTATTTGGGCTTCCGCTAATGATGAAATACGGATTTTAAAGTTTTTGACATTTCTATCCCCAAGGACGTCAAATAGAGAGTTTGTCCTTCGATCACGCCGCAACAGAGCAAACGGATCGACGTGATTTTTTGCATGGGTATAGTTGGGTACTTGGAGAGTGACACAGGCTTCTTTTTAGCACGGAAAATTAAGGCGTGCCTGTGGGAATTAAAAAACTTAAGCCACGCGAACGAAGTCGCGGGCGTCCTCTAGTTTATTATATTTTCTCGCAATCGAAGTGAAAAGTAGAGTGTTTACCACGGGACTAAAAGCCATTCTACTCGACACTATACTTCTCGTATGAAATGGCTCATTTTAGTCCCTTGATGAACAATCTACTACTAAATACCTTGGGATGTCAGAGGCGCTTCGTATTGAGACAAGGACTATGAAACAAATAGTAGAGGAGCGTTTCTTTGGCCGCCTGAGAGTAAAGGAACAGAGAGTGCGCCACACACTTGTGCTCTTTAATACCTACCTGTCTCCCGCGCAGATGGCTAATCTCTCTGGAGTTGGCCGCTGTGGCCGAAATTCGGTCGGGAGGACATTATTAATAAGATTATACATACTGAACGCCACGCAATTTATCAATATAAGAAGTTGCACGGATTACTTTAAACAGATTAAGTAGTTACGTATAATATATTATATTAATTATTTACCTAAATTAGGTTATTTCGTAAGTTGCTATTTTATTCAAGAGCTAGGTAGGTAGGTCGCTGGTCGGTAGGCCTACCTAGTTAAATAAAACACCGAGGCCACGAAGCCGATCGAAGAGTCTTTAGATATTGTATATTAGAACTGAGCCATAACTGAGCTTACCTATTTCGGTGTACCTACCTAGTTACTTAGCTATGATACGGCTATAGCATAGTACTATGGCTATAGGGAGCAACCTACCCTAATCCATAGGTACTTTCATACCTAACTAGCTACTTAGTAATTCAACATCAAATGCGAAAGCGTGTCTGTCTGTCTGATACGCTTTCAGTTTCACGTCCCATCTTTCCGACCGATTTTGATGAGGTAGGTAGGTATCTACTTATACAATATACATAGGTAGGTACCTATAGAGATAAGTGGGAAGGACTTAGACTAGTTAGGTAGGTAGGTACTTTTTATCTTTACTATCTTTTTAAACCTTACAACCTTGCAAGCTTTTTGTATCAGCTTATCGTTAGCTCTAATATTTTTCATCGTAATAATATTTAACAATAAGTAGGTAGTAGGTACCTATAGGTTTAGGATAGTGAAGATGGTTTAGGCATGTAACCGCATAGGTAGGTAAGTGATCCCGCAAAAGATCTTCGATTTTTATTACCGAACTCCCTTCAAAGCAATCAAAAAATAACTTTTCTTTAGTGAATTACCAGAGGCGGTTGACGCGGTTTCCCCTACAAGAACGTCCCTCCCGCCATTTCTCCCTCCGTAGAGTGGGCCATTCAGAGACCGTTCGCGAAGCTCTCACAGTGCTTACTCTTTCAGTTTAGCGGGCAAACCGGCTTAACACACTCGCGTACAAGTTACTCCCATATCTTTGGCGGGAATCGCGACGGTAACCGTAAAACAAAACCACTTATTGAACTTTAAGTGTAGGTATATCGTGAACGATGTATAAGCTCAGTTTCTCTACATTTTATCAATGGCTCGCCGTAGTAAATATTTTGGTAAGCACTGTTTTCTTACAAAATTCTACGATTACCCCTAACTAAGTAGTTAAGTAAGTACCTGATTATACCAAGGAAAATTTACTACGATTAGGTAGGTCTATACTCTATACCGTTTATATCTCTATTTGAACTAAAAAGTAGGTAGGTAGTCGTTGGTTAAAACCAGGAATCTCTGATAATTTCAGGTAGGTACCTAGTTAGGTACCACTACCTACCTACTTATAGTATGTTATGTATAGGTAAGTACTTATTACTTACCTACCTAAGTAATGTGTAATAGGTATTTAAGAAGCTATTAGGTAGGTACTACGTAAGGTAGGTAGGTATATAGCTTTTAAATATTATCAAGTTATTAAAAACTACACTAGGTACACTTCATAAGTCATAAATCATGAAAAACCCCTCAAAACATTAAAATTCAAAATTCAAAAGTTTTTTATTCAAATAGACTTTTTACAAGTGCTTATGAAATATGAATAGTCGAATGAATCTACCACTTAAATTATTTTAATTCATAATACCTAGTAGGTAGTAGTTACCTAGTCTATCAATGCAACGTAGGTAACTAAGTATAAGTACTAAGTAGGTAGGTAGAGCTACCTAATGCACTTACCTTAGGTAAGTATTACCACGGAATAGGTAATAGTAGTAAGTATTACTTAAGATCTGCAAAACCAGTAGGCAAGACAGGTATCGCTAGTCAAGTTTTTAAAACATACACAAGATAGTTATAGTACCTATAGGTAAGCCAGTTGTAAAAGCGTTTACAAAACGGATAACTCGACCATAGATAATACCGCTTGCATAATAGTTTTACAAGTTAATATATTATGTACATCCATTTTTAGTCACATTAAAACTCAACGTCTTCTAACTGTACCGATTGCAACATCGTGAATAGGTAGTTAAATTGCTTTTCACCCAGAAGCACCAGACCTATTACCGCATGCCGTAACGACTTAAAGATCGTAGCCATATACAATCAAAGGGCGTAGGTATACCTACCTAGATACAAATAAGAAGGTATCGATAAAGCTGAAGAACCGCTAGGTTGCCGTATCAATTACAAGCGCCGCTCGGGTGCACCCAATTACTAGTTCTGCTTCACATGATTCCTACTCATAGCCCTAAGATTACAGGAACTCCTCGAGAACGGCGCGAGCTTAAGATGTTGCTCCAAATGTACATTAAGAGTCCTTACTGTGTTTTCAGGCAATGTCTGTGAAAAGCCCCTATATTTTCTCTCATACTTATTCCTCAGAAAATAGATAGAAGTTTTGAAGATTGTAGAGCCTAGTCGTAATAAAATATTAGTGAATAAACTTAAAATTAGTTCAACTTTATAGCCAAGTTTTTCATCGTTCCTTGAAGTAGGTACCTACCTACTTGGTCTTTTAAAAGCATACTTAATACCTTATTATGTGTTCTGTGCTTAATACTTAACCGGTGAAGCAGGAACGAGGGTCAGTTTAGTGCAGGACGAAGTACTTTACACGGCTCAGTAAAACTCCTTGCGCGTAGCATAAACTTTTATTCCCGTTTTAGCTCAGGGCCACTTATGCACTATGCAGACTTGAGAATTAGATACATCACGATACTAGTAGTTTTATAAATGCGATTGTGTTTCTGTCGATCCGTCTGTCTATCTGTCTGCTATGTTTACGTAGCCCCAAGCATGTTTTTTACCAATTTTGACGTGATACAGGGGCTTTGATTATATATACTGTTGGTTGCATCTCGGGGAAAGAGTATCCATTGGTTTATTACGAGTACCTACACACTTTTAGCTACTTTTTATCCAAAAAAAATCATAGAGCTCCCTCAAGATTTCAAAAAAACTAAATTCAGGAGGACGCACATATTCGCGAGCGTCAACTACTTATTTAAGGGTCTATATTATTGCAGGTCCCAAAAACCAACCTGACACGGCGAAGTAACTAATTATGTCACTTATGTTATTATCGATCGGCTGATAGGACTTCCTCCTTTACGGAATTTCGATTAAGTTAGAAAGAAGCCAGGATGATCCAAGGCGTGGGAAACGAGCGTGCAATCAGGGAATGTCGGGAGGGTGCTCAATTACCTACGCGATCTGCTTTTATTGCTTTGCTCTTTGATGCTATGAAACCATCTCCATTCGATCTCTGTAGTTTCTTTGAATTCCCTTTGTGTAAGCTGGGGATATTTATATTTGTCTGGGTACCTTAGTAGCCTTTTTTGAAAACGAAAATAGGGACATCATCAATGATCAATCCGTTATCCGTTATCTTTTACTGATCACGAGATCTTACATAGCATGGAGAGTTGACTTAGACGAACGGAATGCTGGGAAATATATTTGCCCTTGGGGCCTTGCAGATACTTTTGGGCAGGGAAACATAATATTAAAGTATGGAATGGAGTATCACTAGACGGTATAGTTATAGTTGCGTGTTGCACTTTTAGCGCAATAACATATTATTACGGTAGAATTCAGGTAACAAGTAACATTGTTGTGGTCACGGTGTAGCGCTGTATTATTTTCGCCATTGAGTCTTGGGATTATTTTACACGCGAGGTTCCTTCCCCGATGCATCTTTACCAAGAAACGTCCATTACTTACTAAAGCTAATAAACGCTTTTATTTGAATGGGCGGTTTGTTTTCAGCTCGCGAGTCGTGTTCTAACAATGAACGACGTGGTTCAACTTCAAATAAGAAAAAAAAACATTTACCTTATGTAAGATTTATTTTATTATTTACTAGCTGATGCCAATTACGACTTCGTCCTCGTGGATTGAGGTTTTTTTGTCCCCGCGGGAACTCTTTAATTTTCAGAGATAAAAATTGTGTTATTCCAGACTAGGTATAATCCATCTCTGTGCCTTTCATCCAGATCCGTTCAGCCCACAGATAAGAGAATCAACTCTTATCTGTGGTTCAGCCATTCTGGCGTGATTGAGTAACAAACATCCATCCATCCATACATCAATGTACATCCATCCATCATAATATTAGTTAGTATAGATGTGATAAACAGTCATGGCACTCTCACAAGACGCACAGAATACTTACTCGTACCTACCTACTATCAAGTCTCAAGTCAGGCCTAGCCTAAGTAATTTTAAATGTTACTTATGTATAACTTTATTGAACTTTTTTCTGTGTAGGTACATAAAACTAAGTTAGCCGGACAAACGTGTCAATGAACCAATCCAATTATATTGCATAACAGAAAATTCGAGTAGCAAGGGTACCGTCGACCTACACACACCTTTTTTTCCAAAGCGAAATTGGTTTTTTCATGCGTTAACCAATTATGATTCAATTCGATAGAGTCAGAGTCTATAATTTTGTTTGCAATATGGGAGAGATGTCTAAGGTCATAGAAACAAATTGGAAAATAAAGATCCGATTGCAAAAAAATTGTGTGTGTCAGCTCCGGCGCACGACTGGAGTTTACTCATTACGAACGAAAAGTGCAGTTGCCATGGAAACATAAACAAGTGTTACAATGGAAACGTAGTAGGTAAATAACGTAACGGAGAAAGTTTGATTTCACTCCCCATAAATTTTCATACCCCGAGCTTATATATATATATATGAAAATCGATTCGTAAGGAGGTAAACTCCAAAAACGTTTATAAAAGAATTCGGAGCTTGTCCCACTTTTTGATACAATTTTTAGCCAGATTATATCGATCAAAGACGGCCGAATACCAAACGGCATTTTTTGCCTGCCAAGGATGGTTTGCCAAAAATGTGTTGCCATCAAAAAGGTTGCTAAAAAATAATAAACGTGAAGTCAACTGCGTTATGTAGTTAAGATCGTGACTCGGTCGATACTCATCTTAAAAATCATTTTTTGAATTACAAAAGGCATCACTTTACGAGTAGATAAAATATATACGTTTCCATGACTATTCTCTTTTATATTTATAATGCTATTGTTAAGCCAATTTCGCGCCTGTTCCAAATCTAAATTCTGGATTATGGGTGCTTATCATCAGAGATGTGCTACGTTGCTATTTGCTAAGCTACGGATGTGTGTAAACCCACCAACAGGAGCGCTTGATTAGATCGCTTATAGACACAGACCATACAACCAACTACCTACCTAATAGATATTGGTGGGTTTGACAAACATTCTTTAGCTTAGCAACGTAAGTAACACATCTTAGGCTAAGGAAGGGCAGCATAAGGAATATCAAAATTAAATAAATACATAGTTTTATTGAACTTTTGTTTTTTTATCCACTACAGGTTAGGCCTTGACTGCGATCTCACCTGATGGCAAATGATGATGCAGTCTAAGATGGTAGCGGGCTAACCGTTGATAAGTGTTTGAGAAAAGTAGAATGGCCAATTGTAAGTATAGTTAGGTATACCCACCTTGTCATGTTTTTTGTAGTAACTGTTTTAGGGTTCTGACTTCTGTACTCTGCAGTCAACAAGTAATCCTTATAGGTAATAGGTATGTAGTTACGCAATGTCCGTCCGTCTGTGTGTCTGTCTGTCCGCGGCTTCAGAGGCCCTTCATACTAGGAAGTTGTAATTTGGCAATGGTACACATGTATATGCACCGCACCGGGAAGCGCAGCGTTGGACGACCCCCCACTAGGTGGACGGACGATCTCAAGCGTGCAGCTGGAAGCCGCTGGAAACAAGTGGCACAAGTCTGTGCTCTGTGGCGATCCATGCAGGAGACCTTCGTCCAGCAGTGGACGTCTACTTATAGGTTGAGACGACGACGACGACGACACATGTAGGTATATTAATCACCTCGACAAAGTGGTTAAATACAATAATTATTATTTAAAACAAATACTACGGAAGTCGGAACCCTACACTGCGCGTGGCCCGAGTCACGAGTACGACACGCAATAATTACTTAGCCGGTTTTTTCTAGATACTAATATTATGAATGCGAAAGTTTGGATGGATGGATGTATGGATGTATGGATGGATGTTTGTGATTGAGTAAATCACGCCCAACGGCTCAAGGGATTGGCATGAAATTTGGCACAGAGATTATAGTCTGGAATAGCACATAGGCTTTTTATCCCGAAAAATTGAGGAGTTCCCGCGGTAACCAAAAAACCACAAACCACGCGGGCGAAGTCGCGGGCATCAGCTAGCTTATAATAAACCCACTACAGCGCGCGCGGTAGGTACTAAATACTAATAGCCTATAATCTATTTGCACAAATCGATTTTTCTTAATTGATCAAAATCATAGTGAGCAATCAAGCTAATCAGAATTCAGAATATTCTTTTGCATACTTACCCGCATAACGGAACTGACTAGGTAGGTATCTGTTACCTACATAGCCACTTAATCTCGTTATTGTTCAAATATCGATCCGGTCATCTCTATAGAGCACAACGAACTTTCGGTTCGATTCCATTTCGCCTTTGAAAAATAAAAAATAAAATTTGCACTTTACAACCTAAGCGAATTTCATCAAAGCTTCATCAATAGCTGTTAGGTGTTATCGTCACGCCTTTGGCTAAACTGTTATTTTACCTAATTTAAGTGACACTAAGGAAGAGCACAAACTTTATAGGTAAGTACTTTATCTCCCAGTCCTTGATAAATTTTGCATTCATCGGCTTCTGGTAGAGCTTCCTCTTAGAATCTTCCACCATCTTATAAGCCGAAAAATATTAAATAGGTTCTAGTTAAGTATCGACTCTTGTTTTTTCGGTTATCTTCAGCAAATTC
Source organism: Erebia ligea (assembly GCA_917051295.2). Classification (NCBI taxonomy): domain Eukaryota; kingdom Metazoa; phylum Arthropoda; class Insecta; order Lepidoptera; family Nymphalidae; genus Erebia; species Erebia ligea. The sequence continues at coordinate 13,764,355 of OU785223.1, read as the reverse complement.
AATTAGCATGAGTATGTATGTTTGTTTATTTTTAAATTACTAGCTGATGCCCGTGACTTCGTCCGCGTGGATGATGGCGTGGATTGAGGTATTTTGGTTCCCGCGAGAACTCTTTAATTTTCCGGGATAAAAAGTAGCCTGCGTGTTATTCCAGACAATCTATCTCACCCAGATCCGTTCCCCCGTTCTGCCGTGATTGAGTAGCAAACATCCATCTACCTATCTAAACTTTTGCATTTATAATATTAGTAGATATAGATAGATATAGATGAGGGGAATAAGAACTAAATAATAAACTAACTTACTCTTCTTACTCTACCACGGTTTTATAATAGGTACGTAGGTATTTAGGTAGGTAATATTATTCCGTATCCAAAACCATCTACTTACCTACTTGCGAAATCCTAATAGTTTACACTTACCCTTATTTATAAGCAGCCGTGTTGTATCGATTCGTTTGCAATTCATTTGATACAAGACGTGATGGACCATTTTTAAATTGCCCGCTGTGCCTAGGTACTTACTTCCAAAGAAAAAATATATCAAGTGATATGCGTGTCTCCTACTGACCTAATAAACCACTGTTAGTTGGTCTGTATCGCATACTCAATCGCACTTTTATATTCTGCCTATGTAGACTATAAAGAAGTCACACTGTGTCGGCGACTATAACTTTAAAAAAAAAATGTTTCCTCTTTTACGTGACTCTAGCCGAGGGCATTGCGCTGTGTGGGTTCTCTTTGCCATAAAGAGAAAAAAATTGTCGAATGTGCGACTATGAATATGGCGGTTTTAAGGTGAATCTCACACTGCGACGCGACACGCCGCACGCGCCCCTTGACAAATCGCGGGGCGCGTTGTAACTTGCAATACGGTTGACCGTAAATATAGGTACTTACTACTTATTAGTTTGTTTGTATGCAAATTTGCACAATACCCGCAGTTCCACACAGCTCCGCGATCTGCTCCGTGGCGCGTCGCAGTGTGCGATTCGCCTAACGTAAATAGGTATATACAAGTACTAGCTCGTGTAGGGGTCATCTACCTAGGTAGTTAGGTATCCAATATCCATACCTCGCTCATTTGGTGCAGCAGTGCCGCCCGCCAACCCGCATTGGAGCGGCGTGGTGCAGCGTGGTGGAAGGGAATTCGTTAATAGGCTGAAGCGGCGGTGGTGGTGGATTGCTCAGTTATACGCATTGGTTATACGTTATTACGAGCTTGCTTGAGCTTATTATAGGTAGGTATTTAACTTTGAAAATACCTACGTCCTACAGTCTACACTCTAGGTCAAGACAAGCCCGTCCTTCTGGCGTAGGTAGAGGTACCTACCTTTTACCTACAGATTTGTGTGTGGTGGTGGTGGTAGACTAGCCAAATTTAAATGCGCGTGGGTAGACCGTAGAATGGTAGGAAAGGTATTTGATGATTTACATACACTTATAAGTTGCGATGATGAATCAAATTCTGGGCTAAATGCATATACATAACATATTACATATTAGTTGGTCACGTTATACGGTATACCGTTTCATACGTGACCCTGTTTGCCCTATCAAATTCAAACCTACATGCGCGCCAAACTTAAATTAAATATTTTCATAGAAATAGAAATAGAAATAGAAATGATTTAAGTACCTATATTTCATGTAGGTCAAGTTGTGCCACTTTATGATAAGTCGTAAGAATCTACCACCGCTTCGGAAAGATTATTCTACTGAGAAGAACCGGCAAGAAACTCAGCAGTCGCTCTGTTGTTGCAGTTGCATAGCATTAATTTGTTAGATATACCTACCTACCTAGTTATCTACTATCGATTACAAATAGTAGTTTTCCTAATAAGGCGCGAACATACAGCTACCATTATTTATCACAAATGTCCTTTGCTTATTGGATGCAGTTAATTCAGGTACCTTTATGGCAAGTTGAACCTGTGGTTTAGAGGCATTAAATCTTGTATTGGCATGCTGGTGAATTGACTGGTCATAGTACCGTTGCGTGCGTTCCAATGTCTATGATGCAGGTAAGGTTGCGCGACCATGCACCCTACTCTAGCTATAGAATTCGTACTTCAATGTATAGAATATTTACGACCTGTGAACTTCCAGACCCACGTAGGTACAACTTTTGATGCTATAGCCATTGACTTACCAATATAAATCGATGGCTAATGGCTTAAGAGGAAAAGTAGCGGCGACTGACTTAGGCCAAGCCAATTAATTGAGGAAATAGATACCCTAATACAATTTAGGAATAGACTAGCTGATACCCGCGACTTTGTCCGCCTGGATTGAGGTTTTTTGGTTCCCGCGGGAACTCTTTAACTTTCTGGGATAAAAAGTAGCCTAGGTATGTGCTATTCCAGACTATAGTCTTTCTCTGTGCCTTTCATCCAGATCCGTTCAGCCGTCGCGTTGGGGCGTGATTGAGTAACAAATATCCATCAATCCATTCATTCATACGATCCATCGATCCTAACTTTCGCATTTATAATATTAGTATAGATAGGTTATAGTAGGCAGCACAGAGCACTATAAGCATACCTTATAGGCTTATACTAGATCTTAATGCCCACGCTACCACCTTAACTTTTTACGATATTCAAGGACCCTCCCTGACTCTGAGATAATAATATGAATATCAAGAGGTTTCATTAAAGAAAATAAAAACTACGACCTAGTCTCATTTCTACCAAGTGTTACCTGAGTACCTAGGTAGTAGGTATAGGTACCTACCAAATGAGTTATCGGTAAGTACCTGCTTAAGATTTTTTTTTAACGGAATTTTTAATTAAGTAATTAAATAGCGAGTAATTGAAAAACCTTAGATCAACCGCCGGCGTTGGTTCCTGATCAGGTACCTAACAGTGAATTAATTTACTAACAATAATTGAAGGACTAAACATTTTATTAAAAAAGCTTTTAACCATAACGGTTCGCCCCGAGAGCTTGTTCTTAATTTATAAAGTTGAGTCTCTTCACTCGTCGCCCCACTTGTTCTTGTCATGATTTGATCTATTACGGATAGGCTGTGCGGATAGGTATTTAAATAAAAATAATAGCACCATATTTGTCGATGTTCATAATTGGCACATCAATTTTTTTTTGTTACCACAACCGTTTAATTCAATTAGAGAAATGACAGGCGGTGTCAGCATACCATTAAAACAAGACAGCCGACAGGTAACAAAAAATTTGCAACGATCAATAGTCAATACAATCATGTTACCTATCTTAACATCTTGACGCACGGCCCACTTGCCCCGGATAGAGTGAACCTAATCAGGATAGCCGTCATTAATTAACACAGTTACTTCCCAGACGAAACTGTCAGTGAACAAGTATAAAAGCATAACGGGAAGTGTTGTTTTCGCACACATAGCCGTTAGTGTACCTACTATGGAATGAATTATTATAAATTTCGTAGACGATGAAAGTGTCTACGTTTTTATTATAAAAGATAAATTGAAAACAGGGTGTTAGGTCGTGTGGTTAAGTGTTACACAATGATAGTTCTAGTGTTAGATAGGTACACATAAAGCGCTAATTGCCTACTACGATTCTGTGTACCTATTAACTAAAACTGCGAAAGAAAGCTTTTGTTAAAAATCGTAAGTACCTATATTCTCTTTTAGCTCTGTTGAAATTTTATTATAGTTCGATTGATAGACGTCCTTCTCGGACTAGACGACTAGACCATGTTCGTCACTCACTTCACATTTCAGAGATGTTTTATATAGTAATAAATATTTAAGTATTTTAGATTTTATGGTGCTTGAAACTTAACTGTGAACTTGTAGTCATGAGAACTACAATTTTACATCAAAATCCGTCCATCCATCAAAGTATCTAAGTATGGTTAAGCTTATAGGGTAGTTAAAACTTTTTAATGGGATAAGTGTCACCTAAAGTCTAGACTTTGAAGAAGTCTATTAAATTTAAAATCGTGTCTATTGAAAATAATTGTTACGTACCTACTACATAAATATTATTTCGCAGCATTCAATCACGACATCTCAAAATTTCTTTCGATACCAGAAATCAATGTTTGTGATGTGATATTGCGGTGGCCGGTGCCCCTTGCGAGGGTGGCACACCCCCTTTATAAATCACTGTCCGAAATACGTAGAGAATTTCTATAAGTTGGCAAATAATCCCGATGGTCGAGCACGCGTTCATTTGTCGGCACAATTGTTACAATCGCGCGGCGCTGACATTGCAAAATAATTAATAAGTACATCGACAAATTAAAGTTTTATTTTGAGGGTCAAACTGATGTTTAGGTACCTAAAACTATACTAGTTGATGCCTGCGATGTTGCCCGCGAAGAACAGTTCAAGAAAATAAAACTTGTCAAGCTCTACAAAGAAAGAGCTAGTTTATGCTAGAGCTAGGGCATCTTGGAACTATATACGGGTATTAGTCTATTATGTACCTATAATTATTCTAGATCTATAAAATATTATAGATAATAATAGTCTTGTAGAAAGAAGATTGAGTATACGAACATATTTTTTTGCTCGACTGAAGGAAAGAAAGCTTTTGCTATAATTTGTAAGTAGGTACAGTAAGCTGTTAGTACCTACATAATATTATAAGATGTATTAACAGTAGGTAAATACCCTATTATAGCCTCCATAGATACGATCGTCACTCAAATTGGAAAAAAGATTAGTTTACCAACATTTTAGAGGGGAGAGATTAGGGCTGCAACTCGCATAGATTTATCCGGACTTGTTCGGTTTGTAGAGAAAATAAATACCTACCTACTTAGTTTCATAATATAATAACAGCTGTTAAATTTTAATATCCTCAATCCTGATCATTAATTAATTTCCAATTCAGTCCAATTCTTGGGTCTTTTTTGTGTAAATTGGTACTAACTGGGTACTAAGTACTAACACACACACACACACACACACACACACACACACACACACACACACACACACACACACACACACACACACACACACACACACACACAAACACACACATACACACACACATACATGACATTGCAGACTGCAGTGTCACTCACATTGGTTTTATTTAATTACATATTTCGTTTTTTTTGTCTTTTCTTTGTACCCGCATATAATAATATGTTCTGTTATTATAAGTATTGTTTATTTTTATTATTATTGTTAAGGAAGAGCATAGTCTTCTGCCACAGGGGTAATAATACTCTTAAAAGACGGCTCCAACCTTTTACGTGTTAAAAATAATCTTGTTGGAGAAAAATAAACTATTTTAATCTATTTTATTTAAACTTTTCTATTTTACTAAGTACTGACTGCCTCGTTGGTCTTGTGGTTAGAATGTTTGACTGCGGCCGACGAGGTCCCGGGTTCGAGTCCCGGGTCGGGCCCTAATTAAGTATTGGGGTTTTCTGACTAAAAATACTCAGTACTAGCCCGGATTTAGGAAGTTGACGGTGTTTCGCCCCCGTGCCTCGGAGAGCACGTTAAGCGTTCGTCGGTCCCGGTTATTATCATTAACATGATAATAGTCGTCAAAGCCTGCCAACCCGCATTGGTGCAGCGTGGTGGGTCTAAGCTCTAATTCCTGCTCTCCTATGAGAGTGGAGGCCTGTGCCCAGCAGTGGGACGATAATGGCTGTAGTGGTGGTGGTGGTGGATACTAAGTTTATTAAAATCAATATTTAATTCATTAAATATTGATTGCTAGCCAACCCTGAGGCGATAAAGCAGGAATTGTCAGAGGATCCCCATTTAAAGAAATGTTTTGGGTATAGGTAAAACTAAATATTTCATTTAAATTAGTATAATAACTTATTATATTATTTTCATAATTATTATTAATAAATACCTAATAAACTTCAGTGTAGTCTGTATGGAACTACTATGGTGATATGGTTTACAACCGTTTTAAAATAAAAAATTGCGAAAATCTGTAACGAATACTTTTTTTTTTTTTAATCTCATTTTTTTTTGGGGTTTTTATTCTACAAGACATGTCAACCCCATCGCAACATTATTCTAAATACATCGAACAAAAAAATAATCTAAACATAACCAAAACAAGAAATAAAACTATCACTTAACATACGACGCGACGGTCACCGATGGCAAGCAGTGACCAAATTAACCAAGCCTTTTGCCGATTCTGATGTGGGACTTGCCAGAACGCTCTGAAAGAGTCCTACATCAAGTCTATTCCAATTAAATTTTGCCATCAGCGACCGTCGTTCGATCACGTTCTTCTGACACTCTATAAATATGTGTAGCAAATCGTCTATCGTGCCACAAACATCACAATTAGGCGAACTAATCTTTTTCATAAGATGGGCGAACTTATTAGACGGGTAGTGTCCCGAACGAAGTCTGCACAGGGTTTTGATGCTCGATCTATTGATTTTAACAGATCCGAACCATGGTATTTGAAGAGGCTCACATTGGATCGTTTTGTACCAAATACCCTTTTCTCTAGAACGTAAATCAAAAAATTCTTTCCAAAAATTAAAACAAAAGCTTTTGAATTTTGACAGTAATTCCATAAAATAGGGTTTGATTTCAACTTCTGTCCCGTCCGTGCACGCTGCTTTTGCCCGTTCGTCAGCCACTTCATTACCATGTACACCAATATGTGATGGAACCCATTGCAATCTAAGCTGTACACCTTGTTGACACATATCATGTACCTTTTTCAAAACTTCATAGGCTATCGGTAGACCTCTGAAAGCAGAGGCGCATCGAGCCAGGTGTTGCAAGGCACTCTTGCTGTCCGATATAACAACAACTTTATTTTTATTAAGTGATGTAGCATACGTCAAAGCTTGCGAGATTGCAATGAGTTCCAGCGTCATTATTGATACTTCCTGATTTATCTTATAACATTTAGCATAATTTTGACTTGGATCATAGAAGGCAGCCCCTCGACCGACATCACTTTTTGAGCCATCTGTAAAAATTTTATACCAATCTGAGCTGTAAAGAGTGTTCAATTCTTGTATAACATCTAGCCTAAGAACATTTGCTTCATAATGTCGTTTAGGATTTTTAACTGCGTCAAGATGAACATTTATGATATTTTTAATACAAATACGAGAAACCCAAACGTCTAGACTAAACATTTCCAATGGATTAGATGAGTGAATTGTATATTGTTTTACTTCATTAAATGCTTCGATCAAAAGGGGCCTTCCTCTATATTCCCAGTACCTACTATCACTAACATTGCTCAATAATTGCAACAACTCTATTGTTACATTATTAGATATAGAATAAGACTTCAAAGTAAACTTAAAACCTAAATACAAACGACGTACAGATAAAGGGGGCAAGCTAAGTTCGCTTTCCATTACATGAATGGGAGAAGTTTTAATAAATCCTCCCATTACCCTCATAGCCTGATTTTGAACTTTGTCTAATTTTAAGAGGTGAGATTTTGCACTATTAGCAAACAAGAAACAAGCAAAGTCCATTCTGCTTCTAATCAAAGAAATATACAAACGCCGTAAATGTTGTGGGTGTACCCCCCAAGAAGATCCTGCTAAAACTTTAAGCAAACACAAGAATTTAGAACATTTCTCAGCTATTTCATTAATATGTTTTTTCCATAGAAGACTTCTATCCAACCATACCCCTAAGTACCTTACAGAATCTGCGGATGACAGAGAGTATCCATTCAACGATAAAGCAGGTAAAATCCTTCTTGCACCTCTGCTAAAATAACAAAATTTAGTTTTGGTCTCCGACACCTCTAAGCCCAAAGTATCTAACTTATCTACAATATAATTTAAAGCCAACTGAACCTGTAATTCACAGCATCTGATGTTCTTATTACTTGCATAAACAACAAAATCATCTGCATATTGCGATATGTTGGCATCGGACGAACTACAAATCTCTAAAGTTGCAAGGTTAAATAATAATGGTGAGAGTGGATCACCTTGAGCTAGGCCTTTATTGGTATTTCTATAAATCTTAACACCTGTATCAGTTTTAATAAACAAGCGACGGTTACTTAGAAAACTCCATAAATATATACAAAGTTTTCTACCTACCCCCAAATCGTCCACTATGGCGAGAACTTTTTCTACCAGAACATCATTGTAAGCGTTCTTAATATCCAAAAAACAAGCCAGAGTAGGAACGTTTTTCGTGAAGCCTAATTGAGTATGAGACACCAGTCTTGCCAAAGCATCAGTACATGAATGAGCCTTTCTAAAACCAACAGTAAAAGGGGATAAAACTTGATTTTTCTCAATGAACCATTCTATGCGCTTCAAAATCATCAAGTGGAATATTTTACAAATACATGAAATTAACGATATTGGACGTAACTTCGGATCAGAGCCATTATTAGAGCCTGGTTTGGGGATAGGTAGAATAAGAATGTCTCTCCACTGGTCCGGGACATATCCTGATTTTAAAATTAGATTTAAAATGTACAGCAAAAATGTTTTTCCTGCAATGGGAAGATTGTAAATCATAGAATAAGTTATCTCATCATCGCCCGGTGAGGAGTCCTTTCTCTTAAGACAATTTGCTAATTCAGTCATAGTGAAATCTGATTCTAGAAGTTCATTGGAAGAAGAGAATGTCGGAGCACAGTTAGTTACGGAGTCAGGTGTCAGAGAGGTCAAAAGCAATTCTTGTTTCTCCTGAGGTATAGCAGAAGGACTTCTTTTGTAACCCTTGGCCCATCTCATGCGACGCCACATTTCTGAACTAGACGTTTTTTCGTCGATGGAATTACAAAATTCGTGTCGATTATCGGCTTTAGCCCTTTGGATTAGCGACTGTGTTTCTTCAGTAATTTTCTCTAATTTGCTTAAATTATCTGGAATAGGATTACGACGAAACAAGCTGAGAGCCAATCTTCTTTGAGCAACTGACTTAGATAGGGACGGATTCCAATACTCGCGAGGCTTGAAGTTAACTTCTGGGTCTGTACATATTTTAATAAAGGGGACGCTGATGTTAAGAGCCTTGTGAAGCATGTCCAAAAAAAAATTATACATAATCTGAATTTCATCATTAAATTGACGCATGTCTAAATTTAGAAATGCATTTGAAAGATAGTTACTAAACGCTGTCCAATCAATTTTCTTCCAGTTGCGCTTTTTAGTAAAATTTCTAGTCGTTGGAGCCTCCAGACGAATATTAACCATGAGGTGATCACTGCCTAAGTTTTCATTAAGAATCCGCCAGTCAAGGTTTACAGCGATGTCCGTGGAAGCAAAGCTTATGTCAGGCGAGGACTGTTGCAAATTTCCACTGACCATTTTAACTCTAGTGGCGGAACCATCATTAAGTGCAATAAAATTGTTCTCTAACGCAGAATCCGAAATTTTTATTCCCCTAGAATCGGTTTTATAGGACCAAGAGCTGTGATGTCCGTTAAAATCACCAGCGATTAACGATCTACTACTAAATGAAGAAAACAATTCATCCCAGTCAGACTCGTTTGTAAGAATTGAGGACGGGCAATAAACGGATACGACATTTTCTAATACTTTGCAATTAAATAGCTTTACATGTAGAACTTCGATGCCAGAATTCGTGATATTTAATGAACCAACAGAGCACCTAACAGACTTGTGCACCACCAATGCTACACCCCCGTAAGAATCATCTCGGTCTTTCCGGTATATATTATAGTTCCTAATAGAAATATTAATTTCGGGGCTTAACCATGATTCACTAATTATAGCTAAATGGACTTTTTCTTGTAATAATAAAGCTTCAAAACTAGCAAGCTTTGGTCGCAGGCTCTGTGAGTTCCACTGGAGAATATTGAACCTACAATCCATTATTATTATTAAATAAACTTAAAAACCGTTCAAATAAATTCGCACCACTCAAAAAATTGGTTACATATATCTTACATTCCTCAAAAATCAACGAAAATACACACCCAACCTTGTTCTCTAAAGAGTCTCTCGCAAAGATAATTAATCGAATTTTCTCCAGTAATTCCTTCACATTAAACTTTTTCTCTGAAGTTTTCTTCTCTGGTCCACTTCCAGTTTCACTCGAAGATCGGCCCTTATCCTTATCTGTTTGTTTCTCCTTCTGATTTTGTTTTGTCTTAGATGTCTTTTTCTTCTTTCGTATCTCATCACTAGATTTTTTAGTCAAAATTTCCCCGGTATCCTCCTCACTCATACATATATCCGAATTTCTATGAACCTCAGCGTTAACCAGCACATTTCTATAAGAACGAACAGTAGTGTCAAAAGTCGTGTTCTTCTGGCTGCTACTTTCCGCCTCTTTAGGTTCGTCGATGTTACTTTCTTCATCATCTTCATCATCATGAACTACAGGCGGGTTCATATTATTCATTATCTGGAGCGCTTTCTTATAAGTTACGTTCTCTTTACTCATAATCTTCCGTATAACTTTTTCCTTCATAAGTAAGGGACAGACTTCATCCAACACGAAGTGAGCCCCTTTACAGTTTAAGCATTTAATATTGGTTATTTCGCAATTGGAATGATTGGAATTCCCGCATTTTGGGCATAAAGGCTTTTTTGTGGGACAGAACTTTAAGATATGACCAAATTTCCAGCACCCCGTGCATCTCGTAACAGGAAAGACAAAAGGTTCCACACTCATCCTGCATCCATAGGCTGACACATACTTTGGTAAAGTAGGACTTTCAAAACATACCCGGATGGACTCGCTATCTATCCATACTCCATCTCTGGAAAGTCGCTTGAGTCGCTTCATTGATGATATCTTGACTTCACATTCTAAAACATCCAATACCTCTTTTTCCTCCATACCCAGATCTACACCTCTAACCAAACCATAAGAAACCTTTTTGTCATAAGTTTTCTGGCAGCGGTAGTCTAATTCCTCAAATTTTTTACATTCCATCAATTTTTCTGCATATTCATTAGTCGAAAAGTTGATTAAAACTTTGAAAGGCGACTTATATTTTATTTTAATTACACCCTCAATTTTTTCACTTTTCAAAAGTCTGGCCATAGCCATTTGTGAAGGAAGTGCGCACAAAGATGTAACACATATTTCATGCTTTTCTTCTAGGTTTGATATATTCACAGTATTCGTTGACAACTCTGGTTCTGAGGGAACGACCTTAGATATACGCTTTGCCTTTCTTCTGGTAACTGTCACAAAACCGTCGATATCGCCATCCTCTTCTCGGTCTTTTCTTTTCTCTACAGGGCGTCTACATGGTAACTCCTCCGTCTCCATACTGTAAAGTACTCGTTCACATTCTTTTATGACCTCCGAATCACTATCCTCACTAATAGTTTTCGTTTTAATCACCTCCTCACACGTTTCGTTCATATCGCTTAAAAGACGGTTGTACAAAAATAAAACGAGAACACTCGAAAACCGGCCGCGGTAGGACGACGTACAAAGCAAAGACGCGTACGTACGCAGAGAGGGCGCGCGCCCGAATGAACGAATACTTTATACTAGCTTTTACTAGGGCGTTTGTAAAAGCTAGTAAGCTAGCTTTGGCGTCAAGTTTAATGAATGTTGGTAGATAATAGTTACCTAATATTTGAGTAGAAACAAAAGCTGTCGTTAACAAACAGTGTAAAAAGATTTTAAGAAATATTTTCCGTTAAAAAATGTAAAAATACATTCATAGGTATTTGGTAAGTCATGTAGGACGTAGGCGAATGCTAGATATGTAGGTACATACTACATACATACGAAATAGGCTGCGAGAGGAAAGCTAACAATGTTGACAAATCCTTTAAAACTTTTTGAAAAAGAATTTTCAGTTGACGTGAACTGCAATGTTTGCGAACGTTGAAAATTAGATAAGTTGATACGGGAGTCTAGACGGCCCGGTCCCCTGGGTCGCGATATTGACACGATAATAACTTGACATTCAATATACCTACGTGTACCTCTACTCTATGCATATTATCAAAGCCAGCGATATTTACGTAATCTCTAATAATCTACCTAAGTTAAATGTAAATCTGTCATCTAAGCTTTCCGATTTCGCTACTTTACGACCAGAGCTAGTTACTTATTTTGATTTTCTGCCTTTGTGCTTAGTATGGACTATGGAGCCTTGTCAATCCAGTACACCACATTAGCTCGTGTCGGTACTCAGATAAGCAAAACCCATGGAACTACTAATGCAAAATCTAAGAAGCCAATTTATTGTCAGTCTATTTATCCGCGCTAATCTCCAAAATGACTGAACTGATGATGATAAGACTTTCATAGGCGGGTAGACGACCGCAAAGAGAGCCCTTGCAGTTGCAGGACATTTAAAAATTGGAATCCCCGCAGATAAGTTAAGTCGCGGATCAAAGTTAAAATCTAATTAAATAAACACAGATAATAATTAGGTTCATTTCCAGTAACTATTGGTTCGTTTCACAAGCCATTATGTTGTTATCATAGAACGAGAAAGTTGCTATCATTTTCGCAGCACGAGCCACTGGGTTGTATCGAACGTTGAGACGAACCTAATCATAAAAAGAAAAGTATGTAATTTATAGCAAATAATGGAAAGCCAACCGCGATCTGATCTAACATACCTAATTCACGCAAATTGATCCAAAGTATTTCGTCAAATTAACTTTTGATTTGAAAAGATACCTAATAGGGAAACTGGGGCCAATTGATCACCCCTTTTTTTACTATAATTTTTATAATTGTTTTAGTTTTATAGTATTTATTGAAAAATTTATTGGTGTCATTAATTTGTCATTTAACCAAAAAATAGCTTATTTTTAATATTGTATTTGCTTTTTTCACAAAACACTACCAATGTACCTACCATGTCTTGTTTAGGAATAATTGTTCCGGGTGCATGTTAAGTATATTTTCTTTGATAAATATAGTTTTATTAAGTCTTTTTCTCCTTTTATCTATTTATAGAATTATTTGGTTTGGAACCAAATATTCGTATATTAAGTACTAGATGATTCCCGCGACTTCGTCCGCGTGGACCATCGACCACACAATGGCGTGGACTAAGTTTTTCGATTCCCGCGGGAACTCCTTAATTTTCCGGAATAAAAAGTAGCCTATGTCCTTCCCCGGGATATAACCTATCTCTGTACCAAATTTCAGCAAAATCGGTTGAAAAGATGGGCCGGGAAAGCGTAGCAGACAGACAGACAGACAGACAGACAGACAGACACACACTTTCGCATTTATAATATTAGTATGGATTGCGGATTGAAGTTCTAATTTTAAACAATCACTAAAATATAGGTGATGCGCTTAAAATTCCAGCGACACCTTTTATGGGAACCGCCCGCCCGCCTAACGGTCAATACTCAAGATGAACTTTGACACAGTAAACGTAAAAAGTTCTCACCAAATGTATTAACAATAACCAAGTGTTGTGTCAGAACTCGATACATTAACTACATAAATATACTTGATAGGTTTCGGTGTTAAACATGGTAATTTTTAGGGTTCCGTACCTCAAGAGGAAAAAAAAACCGGCCAAGTGCGAGTCGGACTCGCGCACCGAGAGTTCCGTACAGGTTTCAAGTACGGAACCCTCGGTGCGCGAGTTATAAATTATTAAGTTAAGTTTTAAATTATTAAAAAAAAACTACTTACTAGATCTCGTTCAAACCAATTTTCGGTGGAAGTTTGCATGGTAATGTACATCATATATTTTTTTTAGTTTTATCATTCTCTTATTTTAGAAGTTACAGGGGGGGGGGACACACATTTTACCACTTTAGAAGTGTCTCTCGCGCAAACTATTCAGTTTAGAAAAAAATGATATTAGAAACCTCAATATCATTTTTGAAGACCTATCCATAGATACCCCACACGTATGGGTTTGATGAAAAAAAATTTTTTGAGTTTCAGTTCTAAGTATGGGGACCCCCAAAAATTTTTTTTTTTTTCTATTTTCGTGTGAAAATCTTAATGCGGTTCACAGAATACATCTACTTACCAAGTTTCAACAGTATAGTTCTTATAGTTTCGGAAAAAAGTGGCTGTGACATACGGACGGACGGACAGACAGACATGACGAATCTATAAGGGTTCCGTTTTTGCCAAATTTGGCTACGGAACCCTAAAAAGGAGCCCTTAAAGGATGACTTCGCTGTCTGTCTGACTGACAGCCTCTTTTTTCTCGGGAACGCGTGGAGGTATCAAGTTGAAATTAATATCAAATACTTAGGTACCTAATAGGTCTACGGTCCCTGGAAGCTATAAAAAAATCGAGCTTCTAAGTCAACGCATTCAAAAGATACGGCCGTTTATGTCGCAGATTTTGCATAGTTTGACACTCGCCAATAAATCAAAACCTATAGGGTACCTACTTCCCGTTGACCTAGAATCATTAAATTTGGCAAGAAGCAGCAGCACAAAGATAGGAAAAAAATCCGAAAATTGATAATTAGAGTTCCATTCCATGCTCATAGGGTGTCGAATTGTTTGTCAGGCGCTACCAGTTTAGCGCCTTAAGCCAGTTATTTCACAGCTGATTACGTGTTGTTATGACATCTTTCATGTTATTTACTAAAATAAGTTATAATGTGTGGTAGTAGGTACGGAACACTTTGTGCGCAAGTCGGACTCGCACTTGACCCGTTTTTTTATAGGGATCAATCAAGTGCGTAAGAAAAATTAAACGGATTTACAAAAGCTAAATAGTTGACGGACTTTTAAGCTCTCGAAGATACTTTTTACATCAAGTATTCATGCTCTAACGATGTTATCAGTAAAAGAATTAAGGCAATTCTAAGCACATTAAAAGCAACGCAAGGCGCGTGTGCGGTCAACGACCACTCATTGCAAGCACGGTAAGTGACGATGATCGTGAGTACTGCACTGTGATGTGTAAAATAGACAAAAAGACGAGAATCTCGGAAAATGAACATTAAAAGGGCAAGTCAAACTCGCCCACCTCGTGTTAAGACATAGAGTATAATATAAGTAGTTATTTGGTTAAGTTAATCTATCGTATCCATTTTAATTTCGCTCGACTTAAAATGGAATGTGGTTCTACTAAGTTGGTTAATTGCCGATAGCTTCACATCACAGTTGTAGTTTTGGTAATTTTTAGGTTTACCTAATTTTCCTGTGAATTTCGAAGTTCGATCCCTGAATCGAAAAATGGTTTTCCCACACCGACAATATTTTGTACGAACTATCCAACGACATTCCACAGTCGACACCCCACACCATGGGATAGACGAAAACAAAAATTCGTACCCCATGTATGTAGGGGTCCCCAAATTTTTTTTTATCAGCATATTTTTATTTTACCATATTGTCGGCGTGATTAATATATTATGTGTACCCCATACCCATGCCAAATTACTGTTTTCTATAGTACTAAGGGCCTCTGCGCTAAGCCGCGGGCAGACAGACAGACAGACGAACGGTAATGGAGAAACTATATTTAAGGGTTCCTTGTTGACTGCGGAACCCTAAAAGCAAACGAAAAATTGGTCTTTTTTACAGAAACTTCTAATTTTCTGAATTTCTGTGTAGGAATGAGCACTAGGATGATGTCCGCGATTTTGAACGCCTGGATTTAGGTTTTCTATAATTTCCGGGGAAACCCTTTAATTTTCCGGAATAAAAAGACGCCTGGGTAGGTCCTTCACGTTCTTGTACATTCTCCATCGAATCTTTGCAAATAAAGAGTCATTGTTATATTTGCATTAAGTAAGTAACTTCAAATAAATTACAGTTTAATATTTTACGGGAAGATACTCGTACAAAATTTAAGGTTAACGCAGGGCGCGTGCGGTCAACGACCATTCATGCGGTTCATAAAAGTCGCACGACTCATGGAACTCATGGAACTACGTAAAGTTTCTCAATGGTTACCGGTCAGCTTGCTATGGCTTACGTCTTGATTGCTATGATTTGCTTCCTCACTTCTTTAGCGGTTGCGCTAAGCAGCTTAAAGGTACCTATGATAATAATCTTAAATGAGTAAGTAAGAAATATCAGTGCACGTGACATTTAAATCTGATAGTCTCAGTTGTTAGTCTATAGTTTTACTTACGAGAAAAAAGTCGTAAGAAAATTACTCTTCCAAGGCTTGAATGGAAAGTTGGGTTTGCTAATGTAATTTTTAACTTCATCCTCATTCTAATTTTCTTCATTGAGATTGATGATTATTTTATGCTTATTAAATTTTTCAGTTAGGTACCTACTGGGAGATTTATAACTATACAATATAATATCCGGATAAACTCACGTGTTCTGTCCGAAATTTTTTTCAGAATTTTGTTTTCATTTGGAAGTGTAAGCTCTCGTCATATTGAATATATTTAGAGCCTTTTTTCTTTCTAGAGAAATTTTTCTGCCTTTAAAATCAAGCTTTTGTGGTCGCTTTATTTAAAATTCTGTGTAGATCTCACTCATGAGAAACATAGTTGTCTTCGCATCTAACTTGCATTTAAATTGCTTTATGCAATCGACGCCGCAGTGCATAATATATTAAGCATATTGATAAACCGAAGTGCATAATATATTAAGCATATTGTATAATATATTAGGTAGGTATTATCTTTCTCCGCGTTGAAGATATGTAGTATCTTGTTAAATATGTAAGTATATTATGTGTACTTATAATACCTACTTAGTTTTTAATTTTATACAAGACGTATGTAGCTACTTAATTTTATAATACACTAGCGATCCGCCCCGGCTTCGCACGGGTAGCACTAATAATCCTAATCTATATAATATAAACTATCCTATCTCTCAAGTTAGATCGAACTGCACATGGTGTGCGAATTTTATTATAATCGGTTAAGTGGTTTAGAAGTCCATTGAGGACAAACATTGTGACACGAGATTTATATATATATAGATAATACTAGTGGGCCCGGAAGACGTTGTCCTGCCCTGAACCTAGAATCTGATTGCAGTGCCCTGTGCCACCTACCGGGTCTTATTGTGAACATAAGCCATCCCGGGACCCACTCAAACACACAAAAAATTCCATCAGCATCGGTCCAGGTCCAGACATTCAAGACCACAAAACAGAGAAGTTAAAATGGGTGCAACCTGTGTCCTAGGAGCGACATAATTTATTGATAGGGCAAATATTTTGAAAGCTTTGCAATTGCATATTCATAAAAGGAATAAACACTCGAGACACGCATTGTTAGGAGTCACGGGTATCAACTAGAAAAACAATACACATAAGTTAGCTAGTACCTAGCTTCATTACCAAAGCTCGAAGCGTTCGCATGCACGTTAGTTTCCGGTCACAGCAACAGGTTTCTTTAATCAAATGACTGTAAATCCTAACATAACGTGCTAAAATACAAAATCGTTTAACCTTTGTCACCATTTAGATTGCATACCTACTACAATATTTGAACATACTTAAACATAATGGCTCTTAAATTTTAATTGGCCAACGCCGTACACGAATAAACGTTTGCATTAAACAGTTGATACTAGGTATTATAGTTTGCATTAATTATAATAAAATATTTTATAGGTTTTCCTGTGGTAGGGAATTTTTAAATGATTTTATCGAATAGGTCTAAAATTAGGAAAAGGAAAGCTGCGCGGCTAATAACAAGGTTACTAGACATTTGAGCCAAGGAATTACAGACGTGAATCAGGCATCCCGGGGTTTCCTAGAATCCATGTAGGTGTCTACAGCTTAATTAAAAAAAATATTTTATTTGGAAAGTTTTTCTTTAAGTACTTAGGTTCTAAAGCTTGTTTCTGTATTTTATGTAGGTACCTCTATTTATGTAACGTGCTGGTAATCAATTACTTAAAGTTTACTATAATTTGGTCTTTTCTTTTCTTCAAGCAACGCGACATTGGCGAAGTAAATTGTGCTGTGCTGGCACAAATAAGAGCCACACACCAAACAACAACAACAATTTGGTCTTGGAAGTCTCAAACTACTTAGTAAATAGTAACTAAGTATACTATACTAGTATACGTGCATTCTTAGAAGTCTCATATTCAAAGAGCGCTTGATAAAATCTAGCATTCATACTTGATTTTATTTGCAAGCTTTTTTGCAAGACTACAGACTACAAGTGCTAATAAGCACTTTAAGTAATACTAATAACCTACATAAATGCCTCATGTCTCTAACTTCAAAAACATACGACTTTCATACAAACTTACAACCCCTAATAAAATTTAGCCCCTTAGGAGTGAATTTTATCAAAACCGTTTTCTTAGCTGATGTCTACGCCTTAGAAGGAACCTACCTTCCAAATTCCAAATTGGAGATATCCTGAGATTAGTGATTAGTCAGTGAGTGGTATTTCGCTTTTATAAATTTATTATATAGATTAACTATTCTGTGCTATAGATGGCAACAATTCACAAACAGGTCCAACCGTACGCTAGAAATGCTAGAGATGACACTTCGTAAATCGTTTTTAGTGGTCGCTTCTCTAACTGCTACATAATTTTCGCTGCAAGTTTATTTATTACATCATTTTACTGTACTCTTGTCGTGTGTGAATAGCGCGGCACTGCGAGGCTTTCTCAAGGCCCATAAAGATACAGTTAAGCTTTTGTTGAATACATTCTACTCATGGCTTATATTGTTGAGCTTTGTTATATTAAACGAGCGTGCGATGGTACAAATAAACAATTAATCACATCAACTGGTGGCGCCGCGAGTACCTGCCTTGGTAATTAGGTAAGTAAGTATAACCCTATAACAATTGGGTATTTTGCAAATGAGCAACTTTTTTCCAAACATCCAAAACGCATGCTTAGTATTTTGTATGAAATACTGAATTGTGACGTCATCTAAGTTCGACGCACTTCTTTACTTTGATCGATAGGTAGTTCAAAATGGTTTAAATTCAACCTAAAACTTACAGGGGACGTGGTTACGACTTTTGGGAGATTCTCTATATTATGTAATAATCACTAAAAAATAATTTATTTGACTAGTTAGTCAAATATGATGTAGGTACTAGGTACATATTATACTAATAATACATAGTAATACCTGTCAATTAAAGAAAATCATACTAATATTAATATTATAAATGCGAAAGTGTGTTTGTTTGTTGGTTTATTGGTTTCTCCTTCAATCACGCCGCAACGGAGCAACGGATCGACGTGATATTTTTTGGCATGGATATGGTTGAGGACCTGGAGAGTGACATAGACTACTTTTATCCCGGAAAATTAAGGAGTTCTTTCAAAAAAACTTTTATAAACCATGCACGCTGATGACGTGGCGGGCATCAGCTAGTAGGTAATGACATATTTCCAAGTTTTCACTGCACCAGGGTTTAACTGCAACAAAATATTGTTCTAAGTTAGTACTTAATGTAGGTATAATATGAAAGTTACATTTACTAGGTATAAGGTAGGTATAAAGGAAGAGAGAGGAAAATCAGTGCATTCACTAACAGCGGTACGGAAATTAATACACGGCGACAAAACATAGCAAATGAACTTTTTGTCCCCTAAGTAAGCTTAGCTTGATATTATGCGATATAAACTACATCCTTTTCCTGGATTCAAGTCATGGGAAATGAGACGCGTCACGCTCTCTTGCCTCCATTAATAATATGAAACATTCTCATCTTATGTTATTCGAGATGCTATCTCGTCGTTAAGCTAATTATTCACAAAATAATCACATACATGTTGTAAAATTAGTTGTTAGTGATGGAAACCGTACGAATAATAACAGTAGGTAGCAAAGTACAAACTCGTTTATAATTAGGTACAGGTAGTTAATTTACTTACGGATATAAGTATTTTAACTTGATGCAATTTTTGTCCCTAATTCATATAGCTGTTCCCTGGCCCACTGCTCTAGGTCATAAGTCATGTATGGGATGTCCCAGGTTCGACAAAGGCTAACTTGTATTGGATTTAAAAAAAACAATTGTTTCTGGTCTGGTCTGCAGTATTCGTTTAACGAGCCCCGAACTGAGACCTCGCGGTATCACAGAGCGCCAGCTATTGACATCATTGTGAAGTTCTGTTAAAAATAAAAAATAAATAATTTCATTTCCTTACAATAATATTATCCTCAAGTTTCAGGCTTGAGAGTTCAGAAAATTGAGAGTTCTGAGGTCAACTTTGGACGTTAGAAAATCTCCACTTTGAAAGCCCCCCATTTCGTCAATTTTAGGGGAAAAATTAAAAAAAATATATTTTAGGACTCTATTCCTAATTATCTTTAAAATGATATACCGCAACCTTATGTAACGCTATAAAAAATATTTTACTCCGCATTCTCTTCTATGAGAGACCCCTGAAATAAAGATTTTTATAATTTCTTAGGTCATATTCGGTTGGAGGCCATTGGTTTACATATTATATTTAAATTTGAAGTAATTACGTTCAGTAATTCAGAAGTTATAAGGCTCTGACAGACGGACGGACAAGTACCAATTAACTCAAGTAGACTCAGAGACCTTCGCTTCGCTCGGTCAACTAAGTAAAAGAGCGAAGATAATTAACTATGCGAGCGCGGTTAAGAGAAAATAGTTTTCTTTTAACGGCTTGTTAATTTTAATAATTCAATAATTGTAAACTTGATTGACAAAGCACCACCTGCATAGACTTCAAGTCTGTCAGCGATCAATTGAAAGAAGCATGTCTGCAATCAAGCTCAAGGACAGGAAAACAATACAATATATTCGACATATAACAAAAGTTGAGGACGCAACACTGAAAATAAGAACTTTAAAGTGAAAATGGGCAGGCCATACGATAAGGGGAAAAGATAAGTGGAGTAAACTGGTTACATTGTGGCAACTTAGAATAGGAAAGCGTAAAAAAGGACGACAAAGAACCAGATGGGAAGATGAAATAGTCAAGATAGTTGGCAAAACTTGGACAAGGAAGGCAAGGGATAGACGTGTTTGGAATGGGTTAGAGGAGGCCTTTGCCAGAGGGCAAGCAGACACCGACCAGGCGGAAGCAAAGGACGTTTTCCGGAACTGATGTGGTTTAATGAGAGTATAGTTAAAATATTATATTGTGTGTAATTATATAAAACTTTATGTAACAATATTGTAAACTAGTATGGCGCGTGGCTGCGCGGCCCGCTAAAGCGGACCGCGTAGTGGAGCGCGTGGTCCACTGTCTACTTACTCGCTGTCCTACTATCCTGCCCCCCGATTATGTAAGAATGGCCGATCATATCGTCAAAGTTCGGCGTCAAAGTAAAATAAACCACAACAGCATTAAATTAGAGCTCAATTTCGAAACACGAAATTGAGCTCTAATTCAATGCTGTTATGGTTTATTTTACTTTGACGCCGAACTTTTACGATTTCATCGACAATTCTTACATAATCGGGCAGCTGGTTTACTGTCTACGTGTTCTGATCTGAACAACACACTGCTATGCTAGTGAGCACAGTGGAAGCGCCAGCACGCCAAGCGTCCGACGTAAAAGAAAATTCTCATGAAGGAAAAACATAATACAAAGACCATCAACCCCCCGCCCCTCCCTTTTTGTTTGAGCAGCCCCTAAGTAGGTACCTATCTTTAATACCCTGACCGTGCTCCTCACCCATTATCCGAACCTTCGATAATCATCTCTCTCCATATTTTTTTCTCCGAACCATTCGTCAAAATGAGATTTCTTCCACAAAAACAAATCTTGAAAAGGAACCGTAGTCTTGCATAGTTCTACACTTGTAGCCTCTTCAATATTCGCCATATATTTTCTATGGAAAAATAAATTCCGCCATCTTGAATTGTTTTCCTGTTCATCAAGTACACCTTCATGTCCCGATCATCTTTTGCCAAGAAACCACTCTTCCATCTTTTATACTCTCGGTGATAGACATCGACGAAATTTGTATGGCGGCCATCTTAAATCCGCCATTTTGAATTTTTTTTCAGCTCACTGTCAATTGGATGAAGTTTCGAGTGACATTTGGTCGAACACTCCCCACCTATCTTCAATACCCTTTTCTATGGAAAAATAAATTCCGCCATCTTGAATTTTTTTCCTATTCATCAAGTTGACCCTCATGTCCTAATCATCTTTTGCCAAGAAACCTCTCTTCCATCTTTTATACTCTCCGAGATAGACACCGTCGAAATTTGTATGGCGGCCATCTTAAATCCGCCATTTTGAATTTTTTTTCAGCTTACTGTCAATTGGATGAAGTTTCGAGTGACACTTGGTCGAGCACCCCCCACCTATCTTCGATACCCTGGCTGGTGCTCTTCATCCGTCTTCGAAATCCTCAATCATCAGCTCTCTCTGTATTTTTCCTCTTAATGAATTTTTGTCTTTTATACGAAACGATGAGTGAAAAAAAAAATGTTCATACAAAATTTTACAGGAGAGGTGATCAATCAGTGAATCAGCACGAGCAGCTATATATATATTAACTAGTATGGCGCGTGGTTGCGCGGCCCGCTGCAGCGGACCGCGTAGTGGACCGCGTGGTCCACTGTCTACTTAGTCGCTGTCCTACTATCCTGCCCCCCGATTATGTAAGAATGGCCGATCAAATCGTCAAAGTTCGGCGTCAAAGTAAAATAAACCATAACAGCATTGAATTAGAGCTCAATTTCGTGTTTCGAAATTGAGCTCTAATTCAATGCTGTTATGGTTTATTTTACTTTGACGCCGAACTTTTACGATTTGATCGACAATTCTTACATAATCGGGCAGCTGGTTTACTGTCTACGTGTTCTGATCTGAACAACACACTGCTATGCTAGTGAGCACAGTGGAAGCGCCAGCACGCCAAGCGTCCGACGTAAAAGAAAATTCTCACAAAGGAAAAATATAAAACAAAGACCACCAACCCCCGCCCCTCCCTTTTTGTTTGAGCAGCCCCTAAGTAGGTACCTATCTTTAATACCCTGACCGTGATCCTCACCCATCATCCGAACCTTCGATCATCATCTCTCTCCATATTTTTTTCTCCGAACCATTCGTCAAAATGAGATTTCTTCCATAAAAACAAATCTTGAAAAGGAACCGTAGCCTCTTCAATATTCGCCATACATTTTCTATGGAAAATAAATTCCGCCATCTTGAATTTTTTCCTGTTCATCAAGTAGACCTTCATGATCATCTTTTGCCAAGAAACCACTCTTCCATCTTTTATACTCTCCGTGATAGACACCGTCGAAATTTGTATGGCGGCCATCTTAAATCCGCCATTTTGAATTTTTTTTCAGCTCACTGTCAATTGGATGAAGTTTCGAGTGACATTTGGTCGAGCACCCCCCACCCATCTTCAATACCCTTTTCTATGGAAAAATAAATTCCGCCATCTTGATTTTTTTTCCTGTTCATCAAGTAGACCTTCATGTTCTGATCATCTTTTGCCAAGAAACCACTCTTCCATCTTTTATACTCTCCGTGATAGACATCGACGAAATTTGTATGGCGGCCATCTTAAATCCGCCATTTTGAATTTTTTTTCAGCTCACTGTCAATTGGATGAAGTTTCGAGTGACATTTGGTCGAGCACCCCCCACCTATCTTCAATACCCTTTTCTATGGAAAAATAAATTCCGCCATCTTGATTTTTTTTCCTGTTCATCAAGTAGACCCTCGTGTCCTGATCATCTTTTGCCAAGAAACCACTCTTCCATCTTTTATACTCTCCGCGATAGACACCGTCGAAATTTGTATGGCGGCCATCTTAAATCCGCCATTTTGAATTTTTTTTCAGCTCACTGTCAATTGGATGAAGTTTCGAGTGACATTTGGTCGAGCACCCCCCACCTATCTTCGATACCCTGGCTGGTGCTCTTCATCCGTCTTCGAAATCCTCAATCATCAGCTCTCTCCGTATTTTTCCTCTTAATGACTTTTTGCCTTTTATACGAAACGATGAGTGAAAAAAAATATTTTCATACAAAATTTTACAGGAGAGGTGATCAATCAGTCAGTCAGTCAGCACGAGCAGCTATATATATATTAACTAGTATGGCGCGTGGCTGCGCGGCCCGCTAAAGCGGACCGCGTATAGGGGCGCGTGGTCCACTGTCTACTTACTCGCTGTCCTACTATCCTGCCCCCCGAATATGTAAGAATGGCCGATCAAATCGTCAAGGTTCGGCGTCAAAGTAAAATAAACCATAACAGCATTAAATTAGAGCTCAATTTCGAAACACGAAATTGAGCTCTAATTCAATGCTGTTATGGTTTATTTTACTTTGACGCCGAACTTTTACGATTTGATCGACAATTCTTACATAATCGGGCAGCTGGTTTACTGTCTACGTGTTCTGATCTGAACAACACACTGCTATGCTAGTGAGCACAGTGGAAGCGCCAGCACGCCAAGCGTCCGACGTAAAAGAAAATTCTCATAAAGGAAAAACATAAAACAAAGACCACCAACCCCCCGCCCCTCCCTTTTTGTTTGAGCAGCCCCTAAGTAGGTACCTATCTTTAATACCCTGACCGTGCTCCTCACCCATCATCCGAACCTTCGATCATCATCTCTCTCCATATTTTTTTCTCCGAACCATTCGTCAAAATGAGATTTCTTCCATACAAACAAATCTTGAAAAGGAACCGTAGTCTTGCATAGTTCTACACTTGTAGCCTCTTCAATATTCGCCATACATTTTCTATGGAAAATAAATTCCGCCTTCTTGAATTTTTTTCCTGTTCATCAAGTAGACCTTCAATCATGTCCCGATCATCTTTTGCCAATAAACCACTCTTCCATCTTTTATACTCTCCGAGATAGACACCGACGAAATTTGTATGGCGGCCATCTTAAATCCGCCATTTTGAAATTTTTTTCAGCTCACTGTCAATTGGATGAAGTTTCGAGTGACATTTGTTCGAGCACCCCCCACCTATCTTCAATACCCTTTTCTATGGAAAAATAAATTCCGCCATCTTGAATTTTTTTCCTGTTCGTCAAGTAGACCCTCATGTCCTGATCATCTTTTGCCAAGAAACCACTCTTCCAGCTTTTATACTCTCCGAGATAGACACCGTCGAAATTTGTATGGCGGCCATCTTAAATCCGCCATTTTGAAATTTTTTTCAGCTAACTGTCAATCGGATGAAGTTTCGAGTGACATTTGGTCGAGCACCCCCCACCTATCTTCAATAACCTGGCTGGTGCTCTTCATCCGTCATCGAAATCCTCAATCATCAGCTCTCTCTGTATTTTTCCTCTTAATGAATTTTTGACTTCTATACACGAAATTGAGCTCTAATTCAATGCTGTTATGGTTTATTTTACATTGACGCCGAACTTTTACGATTTGATCGAAAATTCTTACATAATCGGGCAGCTGGTTTACTGTCTACGTGTTCTGATCTGAACAACACACTGCTATGTTAGTGAGTACAGTGGAAGCGCCAGCACGCCAAGCGTCCGACGTAAAAGAAAATTCTCATAAAGGAAAAACATAAAACAAAGACCACCAACCCCCCGCCCCTCCCTTTTTGTTTGAGCAGCCCCTAAGTAGGTCGTAGGTACCTATCTTTAACACCCTGACCGCGTGCTCCTCACCCATCATCCGAACCTTCGATCATCATCTCTCTCCATATTTTTTTCTCCGAACCATTCGTCAAAATGAGATTTCTTCCATAAAAACAAATCTTGAAAAGGAACCGTAGTCTTGCATAGTTCTACACTTGTAGCCTCTTCAATATTCGCCATACATTTTCTATGGAAAATAAATTCCGCCATCTTGAATTTTTTTCCTGTTCATCAAGTAGACCTTCATGTTCTGATCATCTTTTGCCAAGAAACCACTCTTCCATCTTTTATACTATCCGAGATAGACAACGACGAAATTTGTATGGCTGACATCTTAAATCCGCCATTTTGAAATTTTTTTTCAGCTCACTGTCAATTGGATGAAGTTTCGAGTGACATTTGTTCGAGCACCCCCCACCTATCTTCAATACCCTTTTCTATGGAAAAATAAATTCCGCCATCTTGAATTTTTTTCCTATTCATCAAGTAGACCTTCATGTCCTGATCATCTTTTGCCAAGAAACCACTCTTCCATCTTTTATACTCTCCGAGATAGACACCGACGAAATTTGTATGGCGGCCATCTTAAATCCGCCATTTTGAATTTTTTTTCAGCTTACTGTCAATTGGATGAAGTTTCGAGTGACATTTGGTCGAGCACCCCCCACCTATCTTCGATACCCTGGCTGGTGCTCTTCATCCGTCTTCGAAATCCTCAATCATCAGCTCTCTCCGTATTTTTCCTCCGGATGAATTTTTGTCTTTTATACGAAACGATAAGTGAAAAAAAAAAAGTTCATACAAAATTTTACAGGAGAGGTGATCAATCAGTCAATCAGCACGAGCAGCTATATATATATTAATTTAGTGTCTGAAATAAAGGGTTTATTATATATATTAATTGTAAACTATAAGTTTATGCCTAAGTAGTATGAAATCTGGCTCATAATAATGGAAGGAACAATCCAAAACAGACATTCCCACAATTTAGGTCTAGTAGATAATGGGGAAATTATAGATGAGGAATGTGTAAGTAGGTACAGCTATCAAAGTCACGACTATCCCGGCGGGCTTGTCAATATTTGCGGTTTTAATAAAAAAAAATCATGTAACCTGCATTGAAAGTGCGAATTTTCAATGCCTGTTGAGCCACCCGAAACTAGTCAATTCAGCCGAAATCAGACGAAAACGTCATTCAGCGGGTAAAAAATCATCGATTAAGAAATGTAATTTTAATAAAACTCGCACTTTTAATGCATGTTATATGAAAAATATAGTGTGTGACGGGGGATGAAACACGAATTCATCCCTAGACACCAGACACTAGATCCCCTAGACAGACAGATTGATCCGGAATGCTCTTGCTGTTGGTTGTTAAGAAACTGTTTAAAAGTTTACACAAACAAGCTTTATCAAAGTTTAATTTAGACTGTTTTCGGTAAGTATCTAAGTACCTACTTAATTGACATCTAACATCCTTAAAAGAGCACAGTTCAAGGCTGAAAAGTCTCTATACCTGTTATTACACGTAAAGGAAATACCTAACAGCGTAGATACAAGGTAACAAAGAAATTATGTCAATTGAAAGCTTTCTCAACACAATTTTTTTATTTTATTACTTACCTACCCTCTTATTTATTCAAGGTATAAAATTTTCTTTTATAAAACAGTTGATATCCTCGAAAAACTTACTCGTAAATTATGGAGTATCGCAACATGCCGGACCCTTCTTCCTTTGTGAATAATTTCATGTTTCCGGAGCTTTCCAAACCGTTCCTTTCAAATTTAATTTGTCGCAGGGGAAGGCTCTAGAAGGATCAAGGAAGGGAAGCTTTATAAATAAAGTATTAAGGTAAATCGATATAATGTTTAAGGGAAGTGTGTAAATAACATATTTGCGACGACATTGTGACGATATACAGAAATGAATGCGTAAGTAGGTCTTAGCAATTCATTTCAATCCATTTCGATCCAACTCTTGAAACTGAGGCATTTATTTTCCGTCCGTATCTAGGAACTACCTAATGCCCTATGACTAGGACCTAGGTGTGACTATTAGGTACATAAGTAGATTTGAATAATGTTACTAACCTGTATTAAAGTTATCCTGCTGTTTCACCAGCAGCTGGCTGCAGAAATCCAGGTGTAGGTACCATCTCTATAACTTGAACCTGCTAATAGAGATAATAGGTATAGACTATAGAGGTCGCGTTAAAGTTAACTACGATTTGTATTCAATTATCCAGCGCTTGATGATACTGAAGTGGCACTTGGACTGGATCTGAGGATAAAAAACACGTACAAAATCTCTCACTAGGCCCAGCCTGGCCATAGTTGATACTTGCTTCATCTAAAATAGTAATATTTAGTACCTACTTTCATATTAATTGTTAAATATACATGATTCGGATTGTTAAATTCATAAGGACGAAGTTAGAAGAAGAGCTAAAACAAAATTTATAGGTACTAAGGAGTTCCTCAAGTAATGATTAAGCTATTTTGAGTGCGGCAGCTAAAGAACCTACGTTATTTAAAGGAGACGGTCCAGATTTGTATGGAGCGTTGGTCCAGTCCTTTTACAAGTAGATAAATGAAAGAAAAAAAAGTACTAAACCAGTTTTGATCATTCAAATCTACGAATTCGTCGTAATTTCAGCGGTGTAATTATTTAATCTTTCCACGATAAACAACACTAAACACGAGTGGGTAACAATGGCGGATTCATATTTTTTGACGTTTTCTGTCAAGTGTCAACACAACACCGGAAAAACCGCCGAGCGATCGCGTAACTTCTGCATCAATCATTGTTACAGTATCAATTGTTGTAATTGGCTGAATTTATGGCATTCCTGCTGCGTCAATGGATTATGTCCAATAGTGGCAGAGTGTTAACCAATCAGAGGTGATTGCGATGTATCAATGATTGATGCAGAAGTTACGCGATCGCTCGGCAGTAGGGAAAACACGTTATTTTGACAGTGACTGTCAGAAATGACATTTGATACATTTCGCGCCTACTGCCATCTCTATGGCTAAAGGTTGCCATCTTGGAAACGTATCGAAAACTTGAAATACATTTTATTTTATTTCGCGTTAATTACTTTAATATTCTAAATTATTATATTTTTAATACAATCTATGTATTTTCCTCTATTCATGGTAGAGTGTACAAAGAGTGCTCCAAAGGTAAACCTCCTCCTTTAATTCCTAGAGGTAGATAGTCCATACTCCGTATTATACGCACTAACTACTAACCTAGAGCTTATTCAATTTTAGTCTATTTTGCATATTAGGTAGGTATGTCATAGCAATAAAAAAATAGCTGGCAATTGGTGAGACAATCTAACAAGTCTTCACGTATTATGAGGATGTCCGCCAGGCCCACGCCGGTGATATGTCACGTATTGTCTTACCTATTTAGATTACGAAAATCTATTTAGATCGTAATAATGACTTTTTTTATTATTCCATTACAATAATTATCCCTTAAACTGAGTATCTCACCTGGTAAGTGAAGATGCTGTATAGACGGTAGCGGACTATAGCCTATAATAGGGGTATGGCAGTTATATCGTACTATTTTATATTTAGTATTACCTATTCTGTGGTTATATTAAACCCATGCGCCTAATCTGTTTCTGGTTTCTGCTCGGTAGCGCACCTACCAGAGTCGAGAACACATCGCTTGCCGCACGTCTTTGCCGGTAGAGTAGCGTGTTTACAAATGCTTCATCACCTCAACACTTGTATGGCGCTGTGCTAAAGAAGCCTTTGGGCAGACAAAATATAATAATTAATCGTAAATACGAGTTGCGTATTGCATACCGTTTGTGTGGGCGAGGTGGGGTACTTAAAGCACCCTTGTCTGAGAAGAAGCCCACAACAAAATCAACATATTAAGTTCTTGAAAAACATATAATATCTACTTTACTAAGGTTAGAGAATAAAGTACCTACTCGGTTTATTATCACCAGTCATTTGCAGAGGTCATTGAGGGAAGCGGCCCTCTTTTAATCTCAGCTGAGTTTTACGACTCCTTTACGACCTATGATAGCTATACAACAGTAGATAGGCTTATGGTATAGCGTAATCTATAAAATAATAATAATATACTTAGTCTGAATTTTCGCTACTTATGGTAGAATCACGTAGACTAAGGAAGTATAGCTACGTTTATTAACCGGTTTATTTTTAATTGACGACTTCCTGGCGACGGGTTTGACCCCCGGCAGGGTCAATTCGGGAATTTATAATTTCTGAATTTTTCTTTGGTCTGGCCTGGTGGGAGGCTTCGGCAGTGACTACTTACCACCCTACCGGCGAAGACGTACTGTCAAGCAATTTTGCGTTCCGGTACGACTAAACTGATTGGTTTAATATAACTGCCATCCTAACGGGTTAGCTCGCTAACATCTTAGACTGCATCATATCATAACTTAACATCAGGTGAGATTGCAGTCAAGGGCTAACTTGTAGTGGTATAAAAAAGCAATACGCACCGCCACAACACCACACCATACATATTTTCTACACATCTCTCACAAAATATGCGAAAAAAATACACAAGATGTTTATTTTATTTTTTATATTATTTGTACTAGGTATTTATAATATTTTTCTTTCCAAAATTTTGAGGTGAACTTATCTCTTAACAGATGGTATTTTTTAAAGACATAAAATCGGTATATATGTTACCGTAAATGCCCGAACCACGGTAAATCCTAAGATTTTCCGGTAAAACCTAAGATTTACCAACCCTTAATGGTAAATGTCCGAATAGTTCTGTGATTATCGTTCATTTCGATCTTTTACCACCATTCGCTTGGCAAATCTTAGGATTTACCTCTAGGCACGGTATATGTTGAGAAAAGTAAGTCATAACGTAATAATAATTCATAATTCTATCGGAATAATGGCTAAAATACATACTTTAGAGGGGGAGGGGGAGTACCTAGGGGAGACGCTAGGAAAACTTCTTAGACTTCACCCTCTCCCTCTCACCCCCTCCAAGGCCCGGTCGACGGAGCCCAGCTTCGCGGGGCTCCTTATTCTGGGTGGTATAAAAAGGAAATAACCACGAAGAGAACCATAAATCCTCTTCTAACCTAAATTATCCGAGTCGGAGTGCCCCCAGCCCCGAGCTCGCTTCGCTCGCTCTTGCATGAGAAAACCAACATTTACCAGCCGCACTGGTAAAACCTAGCATGTACTAACCTGTCACGGTAAAAGCCCGAAAAAATTGTCTCTTTTTTGTAAATCCTTACATTTACCAACTAATGTCGGTAAATCCTAAGATTTACCGGTAAAACCTAAGATTAACCAACCAACGGGCTTTTACAGTAACAATATATACAGCAAAAAATGTACCGAAAGTCGCGAAGTTTTGTGTGAAGAGGTGTCGGAAAATCACTTTTTTAGTAGGTTTTAATAAAGATTTTTAAATTGGAGATAAAGGATCAATCTATGTGTAGTAATTTTTAGTTCTATTTTATTTTATACGACTTAGTCACAAAATGTACCGACAGTTCTAATATATTTTAACGGATTTGCGGAAATACGCCCTTAACATCTCTTGATGATGCTCCGGTGTCGGAACAAAGTAACGCCTGCTTCAATCCAATATCTGAGGAAGGTTTACACAATTCAAACCTACAATTCAAGGAGATTTAGGAAGGAATTAATTCTTAATTATATGGAAAATCTTTTATTTACAGATAGTGCTAGTCAACGCCTCGTCTTTGGGGTCGAGTTGTCGCTCTAGCGCAGACTGTGGCGTGACAAACGCGCATTGCACGCGCGGATTCTGCGCTTGCCAACCATACTACGCCCAGGTGGACGAGAATACGTGTCTCCAATGTAAGTACCTACCTATCAGGTATTTCTTTCATTCTGTTTTGCGAACCGGTGCAGTGGTAGAGACTAGAATCCCTACCTATCATATAAGTGACATAAGTTGTCCAACATGAAATGAAACATATTCTTATTAATGACCGTTGTTGTTTCACGCAGATGCCGGCGTCTTCGTCTGCGTGAAACAAGTTTTTTAAACTCCCTAATTTCTCGGGTTAATATACATATAGCCTATGACAATCACAAATAATTTGGCTTTCTATTGGTACCAGAATTTTCAAAATCGGTTCAGTAGATCCAGAGATTACCCCCTATAACCTCACAAACTTTACCTCTTTATAATATTAGTACAAGTATAGATCAAAACCATTCCAAACAAACATTTTATTCAATTACATCGATAGATAGAGCTATGCCATTGCCATACAAATCCGAAAGTTGCGGGATTTCGGCGCTGTTGCGAGTTGCGACCTATGCATATTGCACACACATTTCTACGATGCGCCTGATGCTGAAACGTGGTCGTGCAAACTGCAAAGCCTTGTAGCACCTAAACGTAAATTTCAGTCTTCTTTCCATCGTTTTTACGGCTTACACCAGGGTTCACCAACTTGAAAAATGACGGAACTGCATAGCGGGTACCTACTACTATTACATCCAAACACGGTTTTTCCATTTTAATACTTTAATTAGCCATTATTTACACAGACACACGTCAATAGCGTTACGCCATAGTCATTACTCCACAGAGCAGTGCTGCCACTCTACAAAACCATTGCAGGGATACCATACATAAATTGTATTTAGCTTTCAATCTAACAGTTCATACCTATAAACAGGTAAGTTTCCATAGGTAACTTCACGGATCTGTTAACCGCTTGAGTTATATTTATATCAAAATATAGGTAATTTTATAACGAACGCGATGGTATTGCCTACAATAAACCTGTCAAAAAAAAAAAAAATTAATTAATTTAAAAATAGCCTGTCAGGATTTTGATAGGCAAGCTAAATAGGCGTAAGTATTTATCTATTATTAAATAAAATAAAAAATAATATGTCTCATCTGTTTAACAGATCGGTGAAGGTCGTGGTGTATCCGGCTCTCGTAGTATAATAATAGGTATAGGTAGACTAGGTAGGTAGGTGGTAATTAGTGTCCGACCGAAAGTTCGGTTTCGGTTTCGGTTTCGGTCGAGTTTCGTCAAAAAACCGAGTTTAGTTTCGGTTTCAGCGGCAAACCTGCCGAAACTACGACCGAAACCGAAACTGCAATGTTCTCGCGCTGTGATCGGTCATGTTCGGCGCGTTCAATTCCATCCAAGCGAGTAAGCGACGAAGACATTTCGCCGCGTCCACGTGCCTAATCATGTCGTGACTGGCTTGTGTTTGCAGTTTGTTATAATTGTTGTGAGTTTTCGTGTGATTTATTTTGAATTTGGTAAGTTTTATTACGTGATATAATATAAGAGTAGGTAGCACTACCTTGTAAGGAAGTTTCGGTTTCGGCCGAAACTGAGACTGTTGCCGAAATTCGGTTTCGGTTTCGGTTTCGGTCGAAAAACCAGTTTCGGTCGGACACTAGTGGTAATGCATTTAGACAATTTTGATTCATATTCTAGTTTTTGTTCTATTGTCTTATTTAAATTTTGATTAGTTACTTAGGTAGGTATGTCGTCTATTTTTAACTAAGACTGCATCAGAATCAGATTTTTACTTGCATAAGTAAATCAAAATATTCATAAAATAATACATAAGGAATAAGGATGAAGCATGCCTAGCTGATATTTCGTAGTCATATACTTAAGCAATTCTCAGGTAATTTCGTTAAATAAATAGGTGCATAAGAGTAGGTATATTGATATCATATTAGTACATTTGATTTATAAAATAAACAACTACAACGGTAAATAAACAATTTAAAATCTGTTAAATAAAATATGTTACCTTGTCCAATTTCTTGCTATCTATTAATTAAAAAGCAATAAAACATGTCATCTAAAGATTTCGACTGGACAGTCGTGTCAGATTTACGTTTAGAATTAAAATTGTCCTAAATATAAAATGAAATGAATTGAAATGAAAATGAAATGAAATGAAAAATGAAATCTTAGATCCAGTCACACAACCTTTAGAACCGATATCGCGATACCGTTTTTTTTTATTTAGGTACTACAAGTTATCCCTTGACTGCGATCTCACCTGATGGTAAGTGATGATGCAGTCTAAGATGGTAGCGGGCTAACCTGTTAGGGGCATGGCAGTTATATTAAACCCATACCTACTAGGGCTTTCGAATACCGGTTTTTCTCAATACCGGTATTAATACCGGAACGATTTTTTTCAATACCGGGATCCCGGGATCCCGGTATTGGAAAAAATTTAAAATGTGGTAGATGTTTTTTAACTTAAAATTAGTCTTTTCTGAAGCAAACGGACCCATAAAAAACAGTTTTTTCATAACAAAATTTTTCACCAAATTAACTCAAAAAAGTGCCTTTTCTGCTTAAATTCAGTAAAGAAAAGCCGTTTTTTTCACTCGGCGAGATTTTTTTTTGGATATAGAACGCTGTGGTTCATTATTACGCTGTGGATTGGTATGTCTATTTCACTGTCTGACGAAACGTTAAGTAACTCCTTCACTCTATTTTATATCATGCAATATTTTATGAAATTGTATTTTCTTTAAAAAAAATCACCAAGTATTGATTTTAGATTTATTTGTATTTTGAGTATTGAGATAGTTATTTACGCGTTGACTTAATTCTTACGAAACTATCGTTTGTTTAATGTATGTATAAGGTGAAAATTACGGACCACGTAATGTTCTGAAACTCCATCACATCATTTTAAATACAACCTTATTAAGTAATACTTATATTATTATCAAATAATCAATTTCTTATTCATATCAATCAGAATATCAACTATATGATTTTTAAAATAGAACTATTTTTGGATGAATTCTTACGAAAATACATATTTTTAACCTCCATTGAATTTTGAACTTTTAATATAAAGTATATTAATTGTGACGCACTTTCTCAACGTACACACAAAATTAAATAAATATGGCAGGGAATTTTAAATAATTAGTGAAATTAGTGTCGAAGATTGTAATTTAAACTACTATCGTCGTCTCAACCTATAGACATCCTGGACGTAGGTCTCCTGCATGGATCGCCACAGAGTACGGTCTTGTGCCCCTTGTTTCCAGCGGCTTCCAGCTACACGCTTGAGATCGTCCGTCCACCTAGTGGGGGGTCGTCCAACACTGCGCTTCCCGGTGTGAGGCCGCCATTCAAGCACTTTGGGACCCCAACGCCTATCGGTTCTACCAACTATGTGCCCCGCCCTTTGCCACTTAAAGCTTGGACTCTTCGAGCTATGTCGGTTACTCTGGTTCGCCTATTGATCTCCTCATTTCTGATTTGATCACGCAGGTATACTCCAAGCATAGCTCTCTCCATCGCCCGCTGAGTGACCCTGAGCCTCCTTATCAGGCCCAAAGTTAGCGACCATTTTTCGGAGCCGTAAGTCATCACTGACAACAAGCACTGTTCGAAAACTTTAGTCTTCAGGCACTGAGGAATTTTGGACGAGAAGATGTCGCGGAGTTTCCTGAACCCTGCCCAAGCCGAGTTGGATTCGGCGGTTGATCTCTTTCTTGAAATTGGACCTACCTAACTGGACTGTATGTCCTAGGTATATGTACTCATCAACAATTTCGAGTGCAGAATTCTCTACTAACACAGGTTGGGGCTGAACGTGTGCATTATAAATGATCTTTATCTTGCTCATATTCATTTTTAGGCCCACCTGTTGAGGAACTAATAAATGAGTAATAAACGATATTTTTGTAAGAAGTCGATCGAAGTCGAAGAAAACGATAATTTTTTCAAAACACAAATTAATCTAAAATTCAATCGTTCGTTCGTTCTGAACGTTTGGAGAGATAATGAAATAGAAATGCCAAGCCACATGGATCTAAATTCAAACACTAATTTTTCCCTCTGAGTGAACAAAAAGACTTTTCTTCACTGGTTTTAAGCAATAAAGGCGCTTTTTTTGAGCTAATATGCTTAAGATACAAGTTCTAAACTTAGCCGAATAAAAAACAGTGGCATCTACCAAGAAATATATGCAATAGTCACTGTTTCGTTTATAGTGTCACCAATACCGGTATCCCGGTATTAGACATTTTAATACCGGTATTGAAAACCGGCGAAAAAAGTCCGGGATCCCGGTATTGGCCAATACCGGGATCCCGGTATTGGAAGCCCTAATACCTACCCCTATTCGGTTTCTACACGGCATCGTACCGGAACGCTAATCGCTTGGCGGCACGTCTTTGCCGGTAGGGTCTAACTAGCCACGGCCGAAACCTCCCACCAAAGCCTCCCACCAGGCCAGACCAGGGAAAATTCAGAAATTATAAATTCCCAAATTGACTTGCCGGGGATCGAACCCGGGACCTCCGCACGTTAAGACAACAGCGCTACTCACTGCGCCACGGAGATCGTCAAACGTACGTCGCCACATTCGACGCACGAAGCGTTTTGCATTCGGTGCGTGTGGAGTGTGGATCGGTTGTAATCTCCGATCATCTATAATTATTGAAATAAATATAGCGTTTACCCGCTTGTCACTGTATTTAAATGGTCACACTTTCGTAGTAACTCAATTTACGTCTTATTATCTCTTCAAACTTGGCGGTATCGGTATTAAAACAGCAATAATTACCTACCTACTTAGTATGAAATTGGAAGTGTCTGGTGTCTGTATTCAAAGCGAATTCACTTTCGTTTTCCATTCCTTTTCCATTAAATAATACCTACCTACCTACTGGCTAGTAATAAGTTATTAGTAAAAATATATGTAAATTGATACAATTTATAAATTATATGCTAAATCGTTCACGTTAAATTAATGACATAAGTAAGTAATTTAATTGCAAAAATATTTTTATTGCGTTTTTTATTATGAGTTAAACATTTTAAGTGGGCCCGTTAAAAGTAGAATTTTGTTTTCGCTTTCTTTCAGAGATCAAAAAATCATTTCACAGATATAAAAGTACCTACTGCAAATTAAAGTTTGAAGGTACCTGTTTAAGAGTTGAAGTTTGTTCGTGGTAACAATAGGTAAATTGGGTAATTAATTTAAGCACACAAAAACTGTTTGAATAAAACATACGATTTATCTAGTTAATTTAAAATCATAGGTACTAACTACCTATTATAATATACTTTGTGTTGCTACGTAGGTCTATCTATACCACAGATTTAAGAGATTGATTCTCTGATCTGTGACCTATACTCTATGTGCCTACTGTATCTTTCAAACCTTTGATTATGTATCTAAACAAAATCAAAGTTTCAAACGCATTATGTCTAAAAGTCTGCCTGTCTGTCTGCAATCTGCATGCCAGGTTTTCACCGTCCATTTGCCGTGTGTAGGTACAGCGATAAATTGCATCCCGGAGAAGGACATGGGCTACTTTTTATCCCGGAAATCATAGTTTTCTAGGGATTTAAAGAAAATCCAAGCGGACGAATCGCTGGCACCATCTAGGTATAGGTTTTATATACATCCATACTAATATTATAAATGCGAAAGTGTGTCTGTCTGTCTGTCTGCTACGCTTTCCCGGCCTATCTTTTCAGCCGATTTTGCTGAAATTTGGTATAGAGGTAGGTTATATCCCGGGGAAGGACATAGGCTACTTTTTATCCCGGAAAATTAAGGAGTTCCCGCGGGAATCAAAAAACCTTAATCCACGCAGACGAAGTCGCGGGCATCATCTAGTAAGTATATAAAATATTAAACCTGCACTAGTTACGTACTTGCAAAATCACTTAACTGTAAGGCAAGTATATAATATACTAGTATGGCGCGTGGCTGCGCGGCCCGCTAGCGGACCGCGTACTGGACCGCGTGGTCCACTGTCTACTTACTCGCTGTCCTACTATCCTGCCCCCCGATTATGTAAGAATTGCCGATCAAATCGTAAAAGTTCGGCGTCAATGTAAAATAAACCATAACAGCATTGAATTAGAGCTCAATTTCGTGTTTCGAAATTGAGCTCTAATTTAATGCTGTTAGTACATAATCGGGCAGCTGGTTTACTGTCTACGTGTTCTGATCTGAACAACACACTGCTATGTTAGTGAGTACAGTGGAAGCGCCAGCACGCCAAGCGTCCGACGTAAAAGAAAATTCTCATAAAGGAAAAACATAAAACAAAGACCACCAACCCCCCGCCCCTCCCTTTTTGTTTGAGCAGCCCCTAAGTAGGTACCTATCTTTAACACCCTGACCGCGTGCTCCTCACCCATCATCCGAACCTTCGATCATCATCTCTCTCCATATTTTTTTCTCCGAACCATTCGTCAAAATGAGATTTCTTCCATAAAAACAAATCTTGAAAAGGAACCGTAGTCTTGCATAGTTCTACACTTGTAGCCTCTTCAATATTCGCCATACATTTTCTATGGAAAAATAAATTCCGCCATCTTGAATTTTTTTCCTGTTCATCAAGTAGACCTTCATGTCCCGATCATCTTTTGCCAAGAAACCACTCTTCCATCTTTTATACTCTCCGAGATAGACACCGTCGAAATTTGTATGGCGGCCATCTTAAATCCGCCATTTTGAAATTTTTTTCAGCTCACTGTCAATTGGATGAAGTTTCGAGTGACATTTGGTCGAGCACCCCTCACCTATCTTCAATACGCTTTTCTATGGAAAAATAAATTCCGCCATCTTGAATTTTTTTCCTGTTCATCAAGTACACCCTCATGTCCTGATCATCTTTTGCCAAGAAACCACTCTTCCATCTTTTATAATCTCCGAGATAGACACCGTCGAAATTTGTATGGCGGCCATCTTAAATCCGCCATTTTGAATTTTTTTTCAGCTAACTGTCAATTGGATGAAGTTTCGAGTGACATTTGGTCGAGCACCCCCCACCTATCTACAATACCCTGGCTGGTGCTCTTCATCCGTCTTCGAAATCCTCAATCATCAGCTCTCTGTGTATTTTTCCTCTTAATGAATTTTTGTCTTCTATACGAAACGATGAGTGAAAAAAAAAATGTTCATACAAAATTTTACAGGAGAGGTGATCAATCAGTGAATCAGCACGAGCAGCTATATATATATTAACTAGTATGGCGCGTGGTTGCGCGGCCCGCTGCAGCGGACCGCGTAGTGGACCGCGTGGTCCACTGTCTACTTACTCGCTGTCCTACTATCCTGCCCCCCGATTATGTAAGAATGGCCGATCAAATCGTCAAAGTTCGGCGTCAAAGTAAAATAAACCATAACAGCATTAAATTAGAGCTCAATTTCGAAACACGAAATTGAGCTCTAATTCAATGCTGTTATGGTTTATTTTACTTTGACGCCGAACTTTTACGATTTGATCGACAATTATTACATAAACGGGCAGCTGGTTTACTGTCTACGTGTTCTGATCTGAACAACACACTGCTATGCTAGTGAGCACAGTGGAAGCGCCAGCACGCTAAGCGTCCGACGTAAAAGAAAATTCTCATAAAGGAAAAACATAAAACAAAGACCACCAACCCCCCGCCCCTCCCTTTTTGTTTGAGCAGCCCCTAAGTAGGTACCTGTCTTTAATACCCTGACCGTGCTCCTCACCCATCATCCGAACCTTCGATCATCATCTCTCTCCATATTTTTTTCTCCGAACCATTCGTCAAAATGAGATTTCTTCCATAAAAACAAACCTTGAAAAGGAACCGTAGTCTTGCATAGTTCTACACTTGTAGCCTCTTCAATATTCGCCATATATTTTCTATGGAAAAATAAATTCCGCCATCTTGAATTTTTTTCCTGTTCATCAAGTAGACCCTCATGTCCCGATCATCTTTTGCCAAGAAACCACTCTTCCATCTTTTATACTCTCCGAGATAGACACCGTCGAAATTTGTATGGCGGCCATCTTAAATCCGCCATTTTGAATTTTTTTTCAGCTCACTGTCAATTGGATGAAGTTTCGAGTGACATTTGGTCGAGCACCCCCCCCTATCTTCAATACCCTTTTCTATGGAAAAATAAATTCCGCCATCTTGAATTTTTTTCCTGTTCATCAAGTAGACCTTCATGTCCTGATCATCTTTTGTCAAGAAACCACTCTTCCATCTTTTATACTCTCCGAGATAGACACCGACGAAATTTGTATGGCGGCCATCTTAAATCCGCCATTTTGATTTTTTTTTCAGCTCACTGTCAATTGGATGAAGTTTCGAGTGACATTTGGTCGAGCACCCCCCACCTATCTCCAATATCCTGGCTGGTGCTCTTCATCCGTCTTCGAAATCCTCAATCATCAGCTCTCTCCGTATTTTTCCTCCGGATGAATTTTAGTCTTCTATACGAAACGATGAGTGAAAAAAAAAAAGTTCATACAAAATTTTACAGGAGAGGTGATCAATCAGTCAATCAGCACGAGCAGCTATATATATATTAACTAGTATGGCGCGTGGTTGCGCGGCCCGCTACAGCGGACCGCGTAGTGGAGCGCGTGGTCCACTGTCTACTTACTCGCTGTCCTACTATCCTGCCCCCCGATTGTGTAAGAATGGCCGATCAAATCGTAAAAGTTCGGCGTCAAAGTAATCGATTCGATCGACAATTCTTACATAATCGGGCAGCTGGTTTACTGTCTACGTGTTCTGATCTGAACAACACACTGCTATGCTAGTGAGCACAGTGGAAGCACCAGCAAGCCAAGCGTCCGACGTCAAAGAAAATTCTCATAAAGGAAAAACATAAAACAAAGACCACCAACCCCCCGCCCCTCCCTTTTTGTTTGAGCAGCCCCTAAGTAGGTACCTATCTTTAATACCCTGATCGTGCTCCTCACCCATCATCTGAACCTTCGATCATCATCTCTCTCCATATTTTTTCTCCGAACCACTCGTCAAAATGAAAATTCTTCCATAAAAACAAATCTTGAAAAGAAACCGTAGTCTTGCGTAGTTCTACACTTGTAGCCTCTTCAATATTCGCCATACATTAACTATGGAAAAATTAATTGCGCCATCTTGAATTGTTTTCCTGTTCATAAGGTAGACCTTCATGTCCCGATCATCTTTTGCCAAGAAACCACTCTTCCATCTTTTATACTCTCCGTGATAGACATAGACGAAATTTGTATGGCGACCATCTTAAATCCGCCATTTTGAATTTTTTTTCAGCTCCCTGTCAATTGGATGAAGTTTCGAGTGACATTTGTTCGAACACCCCCCACCTATCTTCAATACCCTTTTCTATGGAAAAATAAATTCCGCCATCTTGAATTTTTTTCCTGTTCATCAAGTAGATCCTCATGTCCTGATCATCTTTTGCCAAGAAACCACTCTTCCATCTTTTATACTCTCCGAGATAGACACTGTCGAAATTTGTATGGCGGCCATCTTAAATCCGCCATTTTGTAATTTTTTTCAGCTAACTGTCAATTGGATGAAGTTTCGAGTGACATTTGGTCGAGCACCCCCCACCCATCTTCAATACCCTGGCTGGTGCTCTTCATCCGTCTTCGAAATCCTCAATCATCAGCTCTCTCTGTATTTTTCCTCTTAATGAATTTTTGTCTTCTATACGAAACGATGAGTGAAAAAAAAAATGTTCATACAAAATTTTACAGGAGAGGTGATCAATGAGTCAGTCAGTCAGCACGAGCAGCTATATATATACTAGTGGTTCGCCCCGAACTGAGACCTCGCGGCATCACAGAGCGCCATCTATTGACATCATTGTGAAGTTCTGTTAAAAATATCATCATCATTAAAAATTAAATAATTTCGTTTCCTTATAATATTTATCTAATTTTAGTATTTGTTGTTCAAGTACAGGATATAATTCAAATAATTGATCAAGTTTCAGGCTTGAGAGTTCAGAAAATTGAGAGTTCTGAGGTCAACTTTGGACGTTAGAAAATCGCCACTTTGAAAGCCCCCCATTTCGTCAATTTTAGGGGTAAATTTAAAAAAAAAATATTTTTGGACTCTATTCCTAATTATCTTTAAAATGATATACCGCAACCCTATGTAACGCTATAAAAAATATTTAACTTCGCATTCGCATCTATGAGATCCCCCCTGAAATAAAGATTTTTATAACTTGTTAAGCCATATTCGGCGGGAGGCCATCGGTTTACATATTATATTTAAATTTGAAGTAATTACGTTCAGCAATTCAGAAGTTATAAGGCTCTGACAGACGGACGGACGGACGGACGGACGGACGGACGGACGGACAAGTGCCAATTCACCCAAGTAGACTCAGAGACCTTCGCTTCGCTCGGTCAATAAACTAGTATGGCGCGTGGCTGCGCGGCCCGCTAAAGCGGACCGCGTAGTGGAGCGCGTGGTCCACTGTCTACTTACTCGCTGTCCTACTACCCTGCCCCCCGATTATGTAAGAATGGCCGATCAAATCGTCAAAGTTCGGCGTCAAAGTAAAATAAACCATAACAGCATTGAATTAGAACTCAATTTCGTGTTTCGAAATTGAGCTCTAATTTAATGCTGTTATGGTTTATTTTACTTTGACGCCGAACTTTTACGATTTGATCGACAATTCTTACATAATCGGGCGGCTGGTTTACTGTCTACGTGTTCTGATCTGAACAATACACTGCTATGCTAGTGAGCACAGTGGAAGCGCCAGCACGCCAAGCGTCCGACGTAAAAGAAAATTCTCATAAAGGAAAAACATAAAACAAAGACCACCAACCCCCCGCCCCTCCCTTTTTGTTTGAGCAGCCCCTAAGTAAGGTACCTATCTTTAATACCCTGACCGTGCTCCTCATCCAAACCTTCGATCATCATCTCTCTCCATATTTTTTCTCCGAACCATTCGTCAAAATGAGATTTCTTCCATAAAAACAAATCTTGAAAAGGAACCGTAGTCTTGCATAGTTCTACACTTGTAGCCTCTTCAATATTCGCCATACATTTTCTATGGAAAAATAAATTCCGATATCTTGAATTTTTTTTCTGTTCATCAAGTAGACCTTCATGTCCTGATCATCTTTTGCCAAGAAACCACTCTTCCATCTTTTATACTCTCCGAGATAGACACCGACGAAATTTGTATGGCGGCCATCTGAAATCCGCCATTTTGAAATTTTTTTCAGCTCACTGTCAATTGGATGAAGTTTCGAGTGACATTTGGTCGAGCACCCCCCACCTATCTTCAATACCCTTTTCTATGAAAAAATAAATTCCGCCATCTTGAATTTTTTTCTTGTTCATCAAGTAGACCCTCATGTCCTGATCATCTTTTGCCAAAAAACCACTCTTCCATCTTTTATACTCTCCGAGATAGACACCTTCGAAATTTGTATGGCGGCCATCTTAAATCCGCCATTTTGAATTTTTTTTCAGCTCACTGTCAATTGGATGAAGTTTCGAGTGACATTTGGTCGAGCACCCCCCACCTATCTTCGATACCCTGGCTGGTGCTCTTCATCCGTCTTCGAAATCCTCAATCATCAGCTCTCTCCGTATTTTTCCTCCGAATGAATTTTTGTCTTCTATACGAAACGATGAGTGAAAAAAAATATTTTCATACAAAATTTTACAGGAGAGGTGATCAATGAGTCAGTCAGTCAGCACGAGCAGCTATATATATATATAAACTAGTATTGCGCGTGGGTGCGCGGCCCGCTAGCGGACCGCGTGGTGGACCGCGTGGCCCACTGTGATCCACTGTCTACTTACTCGCTCTCATAATATCCTGGTTTACTGTCTA
The DNA here is from genome assembly GCA_917051295.2 of Erebia ligea. Taxonomy (NCBI): domain Eukaryota; kingdom Metazoa; phylum Arthropoda; class Insecta; order Lepidoptera; family Nymphalidae; genus Erebia; species Erebia ligea. Next base: position 13,721,362 of record OU785223.1, on the reverse strand, counting down.
CGTGTTTGACGACCTCCGTGGCGCAGTGTTGAGCGCTGTTGAATTAACGTGCGGAGGTCCCGGGTTCGATCCCCGGCAGGGTTTGGAAAATTTATAATTTCTGAATTTCCGTGGTCTGGCCTGGTGGGAGGCTTCAGCCATGGCTAGTTACCACCCTACCGGCAAAGACGTGCCGCCAAGCGATTTAGCGTTCCGGTACGATGCCGTGTAGAAACCGAATAGGGGTAGGTATGGGTTTAATAAAACTGCCATGCCCCTAACAGGTTAGCCCGCTACCATCTTAGACTGCATCATCACTGAAAATCAGGTAAGATCGCAGTCAAGGGCTAACTTGTAGTGGATAAAAAAAACTGAACAACACTGCTATGCTAGTGAGCACAGTGGAAACGTCAGAACGCCAAGCGTCCGACGTAAAAGAAAATTCTCATAAAGGAAAAAACATAAAACAGCTGGCTTTCCTAATGGCAAACCGACAATAATACTTCCTTAGAGAAATAAAGAACGAATCTTGTAAAAAAACCATATCAAAATCATGCATATTTCCTAACTTCTTGTACTCTCTTCAATGTTCGTAGATTCTGCCATCTTAATTTTTTCTGCTCATCAAGTAGACTTTCAGGCCCTGATAATTTTCTACCTAAAAACCACTCTTCCATCTTTTCAATAATGTCTGAGATAGCCGCCATCTTGAATCCGCCATTTTGGATTTTTTTTTCAGCTCACTGCCAATTGTATGAAGTTTCGAGTATTTTTTGTTTGAGCAGCCCCTACCTATCTTTAATACCCTGACCGTGCTCCTCACACATCATCCAAACCTTCTACCATCATCTCTCTCCATATTTTTTTCTCCGAACCATTCGTCAAAGTGAGAATTCTTCCATTAAAACAAACTTTGAAAAGGATATATCCGCCATATATTTTCTATGGAAAAATAAATTCCGCCATCTTGAATTTTTTTCCTGTTCATCAAGTAGACCTTCATGTTCTGATCATCTTTTGCCAAGAAACCACTCGGCCATCTTTTATACTCTCCGAGATAGACACCGACGAAATTTGTATGGCGGCCATCTTAAATCCGCCATTTTGAAATTCTTTTTCAGCTCACTGTCAATTGGATGAAGTTTCGAGTGACATTTGTTCGAGCACCCCCACCTATCTTCAATAGCCTTTTCTATGGAAAAATAAATTCCGCCATCTTGAATTTTTTTTCTGTTCATCAAGTAGACCCTCATGTCCTGATCATCCTTTTTCAAGAAACCACTCTTCCATCTTTTATACTCTCCGAGATAGACACAGTCGAAATTTGTATGGCGGCCATCTTAAATCCGCCATTTTGAAATTTTTTTCAGCTCACTGTCAATTGGATGAAGTTTCGAGTGACATTTGGTCGAACACCCCCCACCTATCTTTGATACCCTGGCTGGTGCTCTTCATCCGTCTTCGAAATCCTCAATCATCAGCTCTCTCCGTATTTTTCCTCCGAATGAATTTTTGCCTTCTATACGAAACGATGAGTAAAAAAAAAATTTTTCATACAAAATTTTACAGGAGAGGTGATCAATGAGTCAGTCAGTCAGCACGAGCAGCTATATATATATACTAGTATGGCGCGTGGTTGCGCGGCCCGCTGCAGCGGACCGCGTAGTGGACCGCGTGGTCCACTGTCTACTTACTCGCTGTCCTACTGTCCTGCCCCCCGATTATGTAAGAATGGCCGATCAAATCGTAAAAGTTCGGCGTCAAAGTAAAATAAACCACAACAGCATTAAATTAGAGCTCAATTTCGAAACACGAAATTGAGCTCGAATTTAATGCTGTTATGGTTTATTTTACTTTGACGCCGAACTTTTACGATTTGATCGACAATTCTTACATAATCGGGCAGCTGGTTTACTGTCTACGTGTTCTGATCTGAACAACACACTGCTATGCTAGTGAGCACAATGGAAGCGCCAGCACGCCAAGCGTCCGACGTAAAAGAAAATTCTCATAAAGGAAAAACATAAAACAAAGACCACCAACCCCCCGCCCCTCCCTTTTTGTTTGAGCAGCCCCTAAGTAGGTACCTATTTTTAATACCCTGACCGTGCTCCTCACCCATCATCCGAACGTTCGATCATCATCTCTATTGAGAGGTCGTGTGGATCTTGCGACTGCAAGACATCGTGGTGAGAAATATTAGGTACACAGAGTTCCAATCGACAAATATTGGTCGTTGATCGAACAGATAAATTTAGATTAAACAATAATCACAAAGCACACTCACAGCTCACTGTTCGTAGGTTATAGAGAGAGTGAGAGAAAGCAGATAGTCGAACAGATCAATAAAACTTTGTCACAGACTATACACAGACTATATATGGGCATCCAATTATATGTCACAGATTAATCTTACGTCGTATGCATACAATATATTTTAACAATCTCTCTCCATATTTTTTTCTCCGAACCATTCGTCAAAATGAGATTTCTTCCATAAAAACAAATCTTGAAAAGGAACCGTAGTCTTGCATAGTTCTTCACTTGTAGCCTCTTCAATATTCGCCATACATTTTTTATGGAAAATAAATTCCGCCATCTTGAATTTTTTTCCTGTTCATCAAGTAGACCCTCATGTTCTGATCATCTTTTGCCAAGAAACCACTCTTCCATCTTTTATACTCTCCGTGATAGACACCGACGAAATTTGTATGGCGGCCATCTTAAATCCGCCATTTTGAAAATTTTTTCAGCTCGCTTTCAATTGGATGAAGTTTCGAGTGACATTTGGTCGAGCACCCCCACCTATATTCAATACCCTTTTCTATGGAAAAATAAATTCCGCCATCTTGAATTTTTTTCCTGTTCACCAGGTAGACCTTCATGTCCTGATCATCTTTTTCCACGAAACCACTCTTCCATCTATTATACTCTCCGAGATAGACACCGGTGAAATTTGTATGGCGGCCATCTTAAATCCGCCATTTTGAATTTTTTTTCAGCTCACTGACAATTGGATGAAGTTTCGAGTGACATTTGGTCGAGCACCCCCCACCTATCTTCGATAACCTGGCTGGTGCTCTTCATCCGTCTTCGAAATCCTCAATCATCAGCTCTCTCCGTATTTTTCCTCCGAATGAATTTTTGCCTTCTATACGAAACGTTGAGTAAAAAAAAATTTTTTCATACAAAATTTTACAGGAGAGGTGATCAATGAGTCAGCACGAGCAGCTATATATATATTAACTAGTATGGCGCGTGGCTGCGCGGCCCGCTAGCGGACCGCGTACTGGACCGCGTGGTCCACTGTCTACTTACTCGCTGTCCTACTATCCTGCCCCCCGATTATGTTAGAATTGCCGATCAAATCGTCAAAGTTCGGCGTCAAAGTAAAATAAACCATAACAGCATTAAATTAGAGCTCAATTTCGAAACACGAAATTGAGCTCTAATTCAATGCTGTTATGGTTTATTTTACATTGACGCCGAACTTTTACGATTTGATCGAAAATTCTTACATAATCGGGCAGCTGGTTTACTGTCTACGTGTTCTGATCTGAACAACACACTGCTATGTTAGTGAGTACCTACAGTGGAAGCGCCAGCACGCCAAGCGTCCGACGTAAAAGAAAATTCTCATAAAGGAAAAACATAAAACAAAGACCACCAACCCCCCGCCCCTCCCTGTTTGTTTGAGCAGCCCCTAAGTAGGTCCCCTGTCTTTAATACCCTGACCGTGCTCCTCACCCATCATCCGAACCTTCGATTATCATCTCTCTCCATGTTTTTTTCTCCGAACCATTCGTCAAAATGAGATTTCTTCCATAAAAACAAATCTTGAAAAGGAACCGTAGTCTTGCATAGTTCTACACTTGTAGCCTCTTCAATATTCGCCATACATTTTCTATCGAAAATAAATTCCGCCATCTTGAATTTTTTTCCTGTTCATCAAGTAGACCTTCATGTCCTGATCATCTTTTGCCAAGAAACCACTCTTCCATCTCTGATACTCTCCGAGATAGACAACGACGAAATTTGTATGGAGGCCATCTTAAATCCGCCATTTTGAATTTTTTTTTCACTCACTGTCAATTGGATGAAGTTTCGAGTGACATTCGGTCGAGCACTCCCCACCTATCTTCAATACCCTTTTCTATGGAAAAATAAATTCCGCCATCTTGAATTTTTTTCCTATTCATCAAGTAGACCTTCATGTCCTGATCATCTTTTGCCAAGAAACCACTCTTCCATCTCTGATACCCTCCGAGATAGACACCGACGAAATTTGTATGGCGGCCATCTTAAATCCGCCATTTTGAATTTTTTTTCAGCTCACTGTCAATTGGATGAAGTTTCGAGTGACATTTGGTCGAGCACCCCCCACCTATCTTCGATACCCTGGCTGGTGCTCTTCATCCGCCTTCGAAATCCTCAATCATCAGCTCTCTCCGTATTTTTCCTCCGAATGAATTTTTGTCTTCTAAACGAAACGATGAGTGAAAAAAAAAATTTTCATACAAAATTTTACAGGAGAGGTGATCAATGAGTCAGTCAGTCAGCACGAGCAGCTATATATATATTAAAATTCACTTGTACACATTTTATTGCATGATTTAGGGCGATTACTTTTATTTTGAGAGGAATTTCGCAATGAAAAATAATATATTATCAAGGTACATACAGGCTACGCAACCCTATCGGTGTGCGAGTCAGAATCGCATTTGGCCGTTTTATTTCGATTTTCATTGATTTCACCGATTTCTCCGCGATATCTGGATTGAATTGCGTGCATTTTTTTGAATCGGTAGAGAATGCTTATTTAATGGCGGCCTCGCACCTGGAAGCGCAGCGTTGGACGACCCCCCACTTGGTGGACGGACGATCTCAAGCGTGCAGCTGGAAGCCGCTGGAAGCAAGCGGCACAAGACCGTGCTTTGTGGCGATCCATGCAGGAGACCTTCGTCCAGCAGTGGACGTCTATAGGTTGAGACGACGACGACGACAAGGTCGACAACGATTGTTTATTAAATTATTTCCAAAATTAGCGGGTTACGAATGTCGCATGGTAGGGCGATCAACTTGCGCCCCCTAGGTCCCTGCGCCCGGGTGCCACGCACCCCTTGCACCCCCGGGTAAAGTCGGCCTTTCTACCAGTCTACGGTAAAACACTTGGATCATTAGAGTAATAACCCACATGTATACGGATTACGGACTACGGAGACATACATAGGTCTACATAAATTTTACATTGTGAAATAAACACAAAGTCATGATTTATATAAATATTTACCCTACTTTCTTGGTTAATTATTTTTTGAATGAAAATTATGATGAAGTAAGTAAGTACAATCGTACTTACTTCATTATAATTTGTAATTGAATGAAAAATACTACAAGAATTAAAATTTTGTAGAAAACATGATGAGTAGGAGGTAAGTAGGTATTACCGTGTAAACAGTAGTATGTACTTATTTAACTAAACCTAGTTAAAAATTCCCCCCACACCTGTTAAAGACAAAGTTACCATATTGCGATGTGAGTTCCTGGCAACATTGCAAGGGAAATTGCTGATAATAAATATTATGCTACATCTGGGTAAATGTATGCCTTATCATAACGCTCTATTTGTAAGGTAGGTACTAGGTACGTATATTATCATCATTGAAGAGTCGAGTCGAGCGGTTTGAACAGAAGGAGGCTAATACTAGGCAGAGGCACTTGCTAATAGTTAATACTTAGGTAATAGGTACTACATATTATTTTGTAATACGTGGGTATTCATGAGTGATACTTAGATATAAAACAAGATGACACGGATAATAGAAAAATGCTTGAAAGTGAACCGTGCTACTTTGACATCCGTGAGAGAGAGCACGTTGATGATCAAAATGCCTTTACTGTGAGAAGAGAGAATTTACTCTGATAATATTATAATAGGTATGCAGGCTTAATAACAACCGTATTTAGATAAGTTATAGAGTTCCCAGATTTGCCATTGCATAATTTTAAAGACTGTAAATCTGCCGAGGCTATTAGGTATATTGTAGTATTGATGAATTTCTTAATGACAAAGTTGCATGGAAGAAATTGGCTTTGCATTAAGCATAAAGCAGCCCACTTAAGTCAGTGTAATCAGTAATACCTACTTACTACGGCACACAAGCGTTATGAACATCAATAAACCAGCCCATATAGAACTTAGAGTTCTTTTAGAAGCTGAGTGTCGAAAAGAGGTTGTATCCTTATAAGAGTGGTTTATGAGTTATTATACAGCTCAAGCTGTATAAAGTCTGTATTATGGAATCTAAGTAAGCTTAGGGGTCGACTTAATCAGAATATGAAACTAGTTAAAAAACTTTAAGTATTTTGTAACACTTCAATCTGATTTTATAATTAAAGCGGTATAGAAGCTGTTTTATGCATGCTCTCACTTGCTTATTACTTACAGCTCTAAGTGTTATTAAAGAATCACTCAAATCTTATTTCTGCACAATGGTGTATGCAAATTCCCTTCTAAAACCTATGTTTATGGCGTAATTGTACACTCTTGTAAATAAAGTAGTTTTATGACTTCTGTCTTATGAGGGTGATATATAAAACTAAAAAAATAAATAACAGCTATATAATACAATTTAACGCTGTTTATGTGATAGAATCGCCATTTTGCATACGTTGCGTGTTTATTGTGCAAACCAATTATCCATATCCATACTAATATTATTAATGCGAAAGTGTGTCTGTCTGTCTGTCTGTCTGCTACGCTTTCACGGTCCATCTGTTCAACTGATTTTGATGAAATTTCTTACAGGGATATGTTGTATCCCAGGGAAGGACATACTTTTTATCCCGAAAAATGAAAGAGTTCCCGCGGGAATCAAAAATCTTAATCCACGCGGACGAAGTCGCGGGCATCATCTAGTTATTAATACGTGGAAAAAAATAAAAAGATTTGGTGCCGTTAGAAGAAGGATTGAAAATGAATATTTAAATATTACAAAGTATCGACGGAATAACAGTGATACTGAGGAACATAGAAATCAGACAACCTATTGTACATATAAAATATATTATAATAGTAACCTGTCATTAGCTATAAGTTACCTAATTTTAAGACTATCTAGAACAATAAGCTGTTGGTTTTCCTTAGCAAATAAAATAATTTAAAAAAAAAAAAAAAAAAAATTTTTCTTTGAAAAAAAAGAGCAACTGCTGAGTCGGCTCTTCTCAATAGAATCTTCTAGGCTTTCCGAACCAAAACACAAATTAAATTAATTAAAAACGAGAAACACAAATTTTCCTACGTGAAATAAATCATTCATTTAATTAATTATTATTTCATTTCATCAATTTGATATTTTAATTGACTGCCTCGTCGGTCTAGTGGTTATCATGTTCGACTGCGGCTGACGAGGTCCCGGGTTCGAGTCCCGGGTCGGGCCATAACTAAGTGTTGAGTTTTTCGAATTAGAATTTATCAGTACTAGCCCGGAGTTAGGAAGTTGGCGTTGTTTCACCCCCGTGCCTCGGAGAGCACGTTAAGCAGTCGGTCGTTATTATCACTAACATGTTAATAGTCGTTAAAGCCCGCCAACCCGCATTGGAGCAGAGTGGTGGGTCTAAGCTCTAATTCCCTCTCTCCTATGAGAGTGAGAAACTCCAATACATACCTAACAATTGTATGCCCGACCGGGAATCGAACCCAGTACCTCGTGATCCGCAGTCAACCATGCTAAACCGCTAGACCAACGAGGCAGTAATATAAATAATTGTATTACAAATTAAGTATGTCCCAATATTAATTGTAAATACCTATATCTGTTGTTCCATGTCCATTATACCTATTATTATTTTTGTAGTATTTATTTTTAAGGTGTAAGTACAATAAAGTATATATTTCACTTTTTTTTTTACTTTACTTTACTATTTAATCAGAAAGTAGAAATTTCCTTAAAGTGAATAACCGCGTGATAACATCAACTCTGTATTTTTTTAAGATTTAAAACATTACTTACTATTCGCAGAGTCATTAATCACATTTAGAGTGTTGTTTGTGGAACATAAAAGAAGCAATTTGAATCTGTTGAAAATAATATCTAATATTTTATGAATAAGTTTATCTCAAACATCATCCTCATAATGTGATTTATGATAAGCATAACGGTAAAAAGTTATATCACTCGTAAAAAATTCCATACATAATTTGCCTAGCCTGATAAGTTACAAAGTTGTATTTTATATACGCAACACCTTAGTAGGTAGTTTATTAATGAGTATCTTGAGTAAGTTATATTTTAAGCGTATACTTTGTAAGTATGTTTTACTTCAATAGTAAAGCTTTGGAAAAGTATCTAAGTTAAAGGATGTAGATTTTATATCGATCCAGTACCTTTTTTTTTAATAAAGTCGGGAAAAGATATACGAGTACCTAGACCGAGAGTTCGTAGTATTTTTTTTTCAAAGTGGGTTTTTAAAAGATCGCAGTTTATAATTTATGGATATGAGTTATGGTGGTTTTTCTGCCTGATTACGGTTAAACAGACCAAACCTGCCTGAATACATCTATTAGGTAGGTACATAGCGGAGATCTATATATATCACTTTCAGATTTGCATGCACCTCCTCAAAATATCCTATATAGGATAGGATAGGTGATTTCAAAAGCATTGATCAGCTTCTCGTCACAGATATATTCAAATTCAAATTCAAATGTTTTTTAACTCAAACAAACTTTTACAAGTGCTTTTGAATCGTCGAGTGAATCTACCACTGGTTCGGAATGCCATTCCTACCGAGAAGAACCAGCAAGAAACTACATACCTATACGCAGGTACGGTTCATATTTCCGCCCCGTAGAGAAAAATAACCTACGTATTTTATTAAAATTTACGTAGGTACTAAGCACGTAATAAGGCTTTAATTTGGATAAAATTGCGTTCGTGCTATCAACCAACTCCGAAAGATTAACGGAACGCGGTCACTAAGGCGTTCTATCGAATTAGCTTTATGCTTGGAAATCGAAAATCGTCCGAAAAGAAAATTCATGCTTGTAATTCCGTAGGTCGTAACCGTTTTAAGCTATCTTCAAGCTATCCTAAATCTTATCTTAAAAGAGTCTTTGACAGCCTTTGACTTTGAAACGTTTCTTTGAGACTTGTATTGTTCCTTCAGAAAACTATAAGTTTAATTCGCTATAATCCGCCACAGAAGGTAAATCTATGTGGTACAGTGCGAATCTTGAACATGCAGCCCGCTATATTCTCCACACCACATAAATCTTTCAAAATACCCTCAACGTACGTTTCACTTTCTATACCGTAACATCTCCTGTCATTGTAGAGTCAATGTGGACTTCCGCAAAGTAACGCCTGCTTCTATCCAATATTATTGTATTGTTCCTACTAAGTATATATAATTTTATCTTCTTTTATTTTAGGTGTAGATGATCCAATAATTATTGCGTCACTGCGAACTAGAAGATCACGTTCCTATTACCTAGTGTAGATAATTTACCTGTATATATAATTTACTTTAGATTGGACAATTTAAAAATTAATACGGAACTGATGATTTTTTGCGCGTTACGTGATTTAATTTATGATACCTACCTACCTACCTCTACTTAGATGGCTGTAGAATATAGATAGTAGCTGATACTGTAAATATCTACGTATCTGATGATGTTGCGGGGATATAACTTATAAGTACAAGTCTGAATAATGAATACCTACTCTCTATAAACTCTACTTTAATCAAATAACAGATCAGTTACAGATAGATATATAGATAGCTGTTTGTTGGTACTCATCATCATAATCATCGCGTGCCTTCTTCGAAACGAAGTTTGGCGGTCATCATGCGAAAATCTTCTCTATTTTGAGCCGCATCTTTAAGTCTTGGATAGCTAAGCCCTGTCCACCCCCTTATATCGTCCAACCACTTGCGCCTTTGGCGATCTGGAGCTCTCTTGCCTTCTTCCTTCCTTCCAAAACTAGTCTTGGAAGTGAGAATTGGGCTCCTCTTTGCAGATGTCCGAAGAAAGCCAGTACCAATAAGCGTGAAGTATTGTTTTGCATTCCTCAACCACCCTCTTCTAGTAAGTAATTTATGTTGATTACATGTACCTACGTCATAACTAGCTACTTAGTTATTCATAGAGCCCGCTGACAAACCAAATTACTTGTTAAACGACATAATCATTACTTGGTCTGTAATCATTCGAAAGTGTTATGTTTACAAAAGCGGGAAGTCACTAACACTATCATTATACGATTGGATTGTACTTATTAGAATTAGAAAATAACTTTCCGAATACTTACTATAAATTAAACCGCGTCGACATGACGCGGACATTGATTAGTTGCAACAATTTGACTTCCTGTAATAGTTCCTACATTTTGTAATAAGTATATTTTTTTAAATTTATGTTTAAAGCGAGCAAACGAACAGGCCAGCCCCCCGATTGTGTAAGAAAATCGTAATCGTAAACGTTTGTCAAACGTATAGTTCGAAATGTTTAAGGAGTTCAATGAATGAACTCCTTAAACAGTTAGAGTAATACGTTGTAAACTCTCAAATGATTACGATTTTCTTAGACAATTGGGCATTACCGTGATTATGAGTAAGTAATTACTAATTACCGCTGCCCATGCACATAATATTTACAGCACCTACAGCAATATAAATATTTGCAGCACCAGAGGAACCGCCAATGCGTTGCTGGTTTTTGGTTTATCCGCCCTGTGATATGTAAATAAATTTTAGTATTTTTTTACTTTTTTGTCACGAATTACAATAACTTTGGTTTGAAAAAATCTATTATGCACGTACCTATACGTACGTGTACGTATGCTTCACATAAAAGTACTCAGCTAAACAAATTGACCTTTTCAGCAGCTCACTGGGTGAGATCATGATGGTCACTCCATTCATATTAACTTAGTTTAAGCAATTAAAATTAATTACGCACCTATGAAATCGTCTTCAGATTTATTTGAACTAACTTTAAGTTACCTAGCTTACCTATCGCATTATTATTAGGCTTATGTGTAAGGGTGTAGGTATTTATGTTTTATGCTAATCCATACAAATATTATATAAATGCTAAAGTGTGTTTGTCTGTCCGCTACGCTTTCACGGCTCATCCGTACAACCGATTTCGATGAAAGGTACAGGGATAGGTGGTATCCCGGGGAAGTTCATACTACTTTCTATCTCGAAAAATCGAAGAGATCCCGCGGGAATCAAAAAACTTTAATCCACGCGGACGAAGTCACGGGCATCATTTAGTAAATATAGTAGGTAAAAGTACTTAAATAGAAAAAAAACAATGGAATATCGTGTTTATTATTGCATGCAAATTGAAGGTCGCACCGCAGCGGTGAACTTGAGATGAGAGGAATAGGGTCGCGAACGCGCGGGGTCACGACCTCGTCGTTCAATTTTCACTGTCCACCTTCATTCATTACGCCTCAAATGCTGACAGCTAACGTCCAGCCTTTCAAGCATTAACAATAGCGTTAGTTTGTGTAACTTTCTATCTTAATATTATGTAGCCTGCTTTTCCTCTAATTGATCTGAAAATCAGTTCCCTCTGTCCAAAACAAGCTAAAAAAATATTCAGTGTGTCTTCTCATTTCAAAACAAAGTTTTAAGGAGTAATTGCTCCTAAAATGGTACTTACCTAGCTAACGGAATCTGGCAAGAACTGTCTGAAACCGAAACTTTTTTGCGATATATAGGTAGGTATATACCTATTCCGTGGTTTCGTTTTTGGTGGTTTTGATCCCAATCATGCCTAACTGCACTCGAAAGGCTTGTCTGCTTTGTCGTAATAACTACTGCTATCGATAGTGGATAGATAATATCAAGCATTTTCCTAGGATTACTAGAGACTGCTTGTTGATCTGTTATCAAATTTGCAGATTGCAGAATTTCGTCACTGAAAGATCTAGAAAGCACTTGAACTTATGCAGAGTGAAGCTCTCATAAAATCAGTCATCATTATATCAAAGATAGATACAGAGAAACGGACAATTAATAAATGAAAATCTTCATGGTGCATTTGTGATTATGAGGACATGATAGCCGATAGGATGCATATAAGCATACTTAAATGCAAACATTTCAATAGCCACAATAGACTCAACTTGTAGTTACTAATACTAAAATTGTAGCCTAAATAAGTACTAGCTGTTGTAATCCATGAATCAAATCTATATCATATTATAATCAAGGGTCTAATTTTAATTAAGTAGTAATTCAATTCTAATAAATCTGTTATCAGTACTAGGTAGAAGAGATAAAGTTGGTTTCATTGCTAAACTGACTTGCCCCGTAGGTGGTTTTAACGATAGGTAATAGGAATGTGATTAGGGATAGCAATTTAAGAACCTTGTCCAAGATATCGACATAACTAACAATAAAAATTATTTCCTTTTGTTCCAGCAACTCTTCTGGGATCGGAATGCGTGGTGTCAGAGCAGTGTACTCTGAAGGTCGCATACAGCGCTTGTTTGGACAACGTTTGTCGATGTTCGGACGGCCATTTGCAGTTCAGGAAACATACGTGCCTCTCTCGTAAGTGTATTCCAATAATCCTTACGTTTAATATAAAGAAATTACAAATAAAAACAATCAGTTACCGTACATTCTCTAAAGAAACTTAAAATAAGTCTTACTTCTCACTCAGTTTATTACCAAGCTAATAAATTACACCTAAGTAGACACACAAATAAACATTAACGCTTCGATAATACTCATAGGTTACCGAGGTCAGATGAGAGTTGCTGATTAAATATCGGGAACGTGCCAGGTCGAAGAAGAAATTTTCCTCAATGCAACGATAGAGAAAAGTAGTTCAATAGTACGTACCGTACTTTCGGTTTCTTCGTCATGAACTTACGCCAGATCGGTCACGTCACGGGCTCCAACTTAACGCTTTAGTAGCAGACAAATCACCATGTAATTCTGTAGACACAAAAACAGATGAAAGTTGAGATAACAATGTGGACTAAGCTATTTAGGTGTCTTGCAATATGAGATTGCCTTTTGAGAACCACGTTGTGTTTAAACCAATTTCGGTAACGAGGTAATAGGTATCTCCGATGTATTTGATGATCTATCTACTGGAAATTAGAATTGTGAACTTATAAGTGTGAGAAGAGAACAATGAGGTGATTGTTCTGACAAATGAATGCGGCGTCTTCTTTGTATGCATATGCGGATGTTATTAACCGCTAAATAGTAGTTTTCCGCGTTTACATCTGCGTATTGTTACTTTCTTCAAAGTCCCACGACGTATTATTGCAAAAATCACTGGTTTTTTTTGCAAAATATAGGTTTCATTCAAACTGTAATAATATTAAAAACACTTTTTCAATTCTTCGGAATATACATTTTAATAATACGTGTATTCAAAGATTTTAAGATGTAGATTGTAGACCGCAGACTAAATCCGGCATCACAAAAACTTGCGTGACGATTTACAATGCATAAAAATTAACACACAATAAGTAACCGAATATAACTTATTTCACGGTTTACATTCGTGACACAATGAACCAATTATGGTTATGTATTGCCTAGTTTGATATTATTATATTCTAGCTTAAACAATTCTAGCTAGTATTTGCTAGCTACCTATTCAATTGTTTTTATGTACTTGGCTATGAATTTAGAACTGCAATTTGTGTGTTGTAATATTTTGAAAATATAGTTAAATTAAAATTGAGTTGAATTAAAGTTTGAGAACAAGGAGTCAAAGGTTCGTTTGGAACAAAATTAGTAAAAAACTTCAGCGAACGAATATATCAGCAACACTTCTGTTATGGCCTAAGTACATTATTTTTCATATTGATAGTTCATCTATTATACATTATATTGAATATTTGTCGATCACTCAATCGATGAAACTTACGTGCTTTCTTTTTTTAAGTGTAGATAATCTTGTCACGGTTGACTATGCATATCGTACGTAAACGTATAGTAAGTTACTAGTACCACAAGTTACATATTATTGGCTGGTGAATGGTGATATTGAACAGCTTATTAGAGCATACAACGACAAGTCGTTTATTCACTGTCAAGAAAATTGTTGTCTGCGGTTCGGAGCATACGACCGCTGTACACTAATGATTTTTACGGCTCATAAGTTCACTACTGTTATCGAAGCTAACGTTTAATGTTTACCGCAAGCTAATATTAACTATTTTCTTTATAGCTGCACCGCCTGGTCACGTGTGTTACAGTAACGAGCATTGTCGTTTGTGGGATAAAGAAAGTCATTGTGAATTCGTGATTCATAACCTGTTCGGAAGATGCGCCTGTAACCCATTTTACAAACAAATTGGAGATAAGTGTATAGCGCAAAAAACCCCATCATATGCCACAGAAGCTGTAATAGTCGAGCAAGACGCATCAGTAGGTTCTACTAAAGGAACTTTAAAACAGGAGTTACCCTTGAAATCATCTCTTTCGCCAATTAATCTTGAATCAGAAGAGGCCTTCAAACAATCAAACCCATTAGCAGATAAAGATGTAATGCCTAGTAATTTGCCTATGTTTACAAGTAAAAATGACGTACTTAGTACACAAGAGGACAGTCCATTAATGCAAGCTGTAATGAAAGTACCAACAGCAGAACCGAGTAAACGACTACCTGTTTCAAACAGAAAAGATGGCGAACCAAATGAATTAATTCGAGTAGATGAAATGACAGCAAATTTGCATGCGAATGATCAACCAATTTACAGGGTTGTAACTCAGCCTACAGTAGAAAAGAAATCAAACAAGAAAGGACCATCAAAAGAACAAATAAGCAGTAAATCTAAAGGTGGTCACCAGAAAAAATCATCACTAAAAGGTTAATTAGCAAGAATATTTTTTGTACCGTTTGTAATGTGAACTCAAATCAGTGTATTGTTATTCTAACTTAAACTCCTTTGTAAGAAGTTATGATTAATTTAACAAAACAAAACCGTCATCAACAAAATTAAAACAAGTTGAATGAAAATTACCTTCAAGGAGCAGTCATATTTTAGCATGAGTTTATGTACCTACCTACTTATGTAGCTCTTGATGGATGAACTTTCACTTTTCAGATAAAAATCGTATACGGGCGGATGCTGTATCACCGTCTGACCTGGGGCCCGCGTCTCTGGGGATGCCCTGTTTCACAGACAATCAGTGTCACATGGTGGATCCAAACACGCGATGCCTGAATAAACGATGCGATTGCGCGTATCGAACCAATTCCACCTCGGCTTGCTCGGCGCGCAATAGAGGATGTTTACCTGGAACATTCCAAGTGAGTGGCGTCCGTGATTTTTGACTGATGGCGTTTTAATAATCTTAATAAAAACAGATTTGGAATGCTGATTAAGTAACTGTGAGAAGAAAACTTTAGATTTGCTTACCTTCTCGATTAGGAGTTGGGGAATGGGGATCTCACAAATAATTTGTATTTACTTAGTTCAACCATTGCTACTTATTTACCTATCATTTTATTAGAAGTCAGTGGTTAACGCTTTAAAAAAATCATAATCTTATTGAAAAATATATGTACTTAGGTACTTTATTTATTTGCAACGTAAACTTGCTTGCTTCGACGATTTTTTGTTTAACATAAATCTACTACTAGCTGATGCCCGCGACTTCGTTGGCGTGGAATAAGGTTTTTAATTCCCACAGGAACTCCTTAATTTTCCGGGATAAAAAGAAGCCCAGATCCTTAAATAGGTATAATCATGCAAACAATCACGTCAATCCGTTATTCTGTTGCGGCGTGATTGAAGGACAAATCAACAAACAAACACACTTTTGCATTTATAATATTAGGTATAGGTATGTTCTATAATGTGTTTGCTCTATAATGTGTTGTTTTAGGTTATTGATTTGTTGTAATTTTTATACTTATAGTTGTATAAGAGAAATGTGCAATGTCCAGATAAACTCACGAGAGTTTCAGGACGTGAAGATGTAATTTATAAAAACCTATTATTGTTGAATAAAGAATAAATAAATAAAAAATAAAAAAAGATGTAAGCACCGACCTACCTTAAATGATTTCTGTTTTGCTGTTTAACACTTTTCTGAAGACAATTCAATTAACAGATCAAAACTTAGTGCTATCCTTTTCACAAACATATACAGAAAAGAATTAGCTCTACTTTTAGACCAATCTTAGTTTAGTTAGTAAGTATTCTGTGGTTTTGTCAAAACAGCATTCAGTTGTAAATCTTCTAATTTGATAACAGTGTCGTTCAACCGGTGCGTGCATTAGTTGGTACTTCGTGTGTGACGGCCGCAAGGACTGCCCCGACGGATCGGACGAAACATGTCTAGGTACTGGTAGAGGTAACTATCTATGCACTTTTCCTTTCCATTGCACGGACATCTTAACTCTAACCATCTGGAAGGTTACTTACTACTTAGTAAACTTACTACCAACGCCTAAAGCAGTATTAAGTATTTCAAAATGTCAGTTTTATATCACGTACCACCTCACGCACCTCAATTTACATAGACGGGCCCTGTCAAACAAAGAATGTGGATTTATTTTACTAACGCCATCTAGTCTGAAAAGCGGGACAGCGCTATGGCGGGAACAAGGACAGGCTTATACAGGTGAGGGGCATGCCCTACAAGTCGGACGCCCAACTTTTTTCTATGAAAGGGCCCATCTAGTACCTACCTACATATAGGTACTTATATCGATGCGTACCACATATAACGGAAACAAGAACAACATTAAGAAAGTGAAGCATCGATAGATCCATTTTAATCAACCATTGGTACCTAGGGATAAACTGTAGACAGCAGGTTTCAATACAATTTGATTCATAGGCCCCTCCCATTATCTCCCTTGTTTCCGATATCTGTCACGTACCTTGACGTCCCTAATAGGTATTATAAATACGAAAGATTTTTTGCTTGCATGGGTATAGTTGATAACCGAGTGACATATATGCTACTTTTTATCCAGGAAAATTTTAAGGAGTTCCCGTGGGTAGGCACCTATTACAAAAACTTATTCCACGCGGACGAAGTCGCGGGCGTCAGTCAGTAAGGATCTAATTCTAAAATACGAACGTCAACAATACGGCTTTGGTAGTAAGTAGTATGCCCCTTCAAACATGTCCTCTATAACAGAAGTTACGGTTTTCAACGTTAGCTCCTATAACATCATTAATAGGTAGGTACACATTATACATTGTATGTGATGGTCATTAATTGTTTCAAATATATATATATATGTTCTAACACCTATTCAATGACTGAACGAAACTGTCCACTTAACATATTGATGAAATATGTTTACTTACTGTGCGAAATAACGAGAAATCACGCGAACAATTTCAGATAGGTAAGTAGGTAGGTAGGTACTCTTTTCGTGAAGTCGGGCAAATGACATTAGATGTGAATTTGAAATTGAATGTAAACACCTCCCCTTTATATTGATAATTATTTATTATTTATAATATGTAGATAGAAAAGATTTGATAAAATTGTACCTAGATGTAATTTTTTTTAAGTATGCGTAATACTTAAAAAAAACCGGCCAAGTGCGAGTCGGACTCGCGCACCGAGGGTTCCGTACAAACCTGTAGTAAGTTTTACGATTTATGACGTATTAAAAACAAGACGAAATGAACCGCAAAACTAACTTTGTTTGTAGAGGTTTATTGTTAATATCATAAAATTACGTTTGTTGTATGGGAGCCCCCCTTTAATATTTACTTTATTGATATTTAATTATTTTTTTTGAAAGGTAATATACAAGTTAATATTCTGTGAAAATTTGAACCGTCTACCTGTTACCGTTTTTAATATTGAGCAAAAAAATACGAGAAAAACACGTTTATTGTATGGGGACCCCCCTTAATATACATGTATATATTTTTTTAATTTTTAGTATTTGTTGTTATAGCGGCAACGGAAATACATCATTTGTGAAAATTTCAGCTTTCTAGCTATCACGGTTTATGAGATACAGCCTGGAGACAGACAGACAGACAGACAGACAGACGGACAGACAGACAGACAGACAGACAGCGGAGTCTTAGTAATAGGGTCCCGTTTTTACCCTTTGGGTACGGAACCCTAAAAAATAACTAAAATTATTGAATCCTTGATATGAAACTATTTCGATGATATTGCGATGATAACTGAATCCATTGGATACAGTTATCTATTATTATCTAGTATCTATGCTCTACTATAATATCAAGGGAACTCCTGTAATGATAATTTATGGTGTTGAACAAATAAATAAATATAATAAACTAGATGATGGCTGATGAGCCGTGACTACGTCCGCGTGGATTTGGCGCGTATGTTTTTTGATTCTCGCGGGAACTTTATAATTTTCCGAGATAAAAAGTACCCTATGTCCTTCCACGGAATACCTACAACATGACTTTGTACCGAGTTTCATCAAAATTGGTTGAAAAGATCCGTGAAAGCGTAGCAGACAGACAGACACAATTTCGCATTTATATCTAATATTCGTATGGATATGGATAGGTACTTACGTAAATAAATAGGTACATATAATACTAGTATGGCGCGTGGCTGCGCGGCCCGCTAAAGCGGACCGCGTAGTGGAGCGCGTGGTCCACTGTCTACT
Source organism: Erebia ligea (assembly GCA_917051295.2). NCBI lineage: Eukaryota > Metazoa > Arthropoda > Insecta > Lepidoptera > Nymphalidae > Erebia > Erebia ligea. The sequence continues at coordinate 13,702,758 of OU785223.1, read as the reverse complement.
TACTCGCTGTCCTACTATCCTGCCCCCCGATTATGTAAGAATGGCGGATCAAATCGTCAAAGTTCGGCGTCAAAGTAAAATAAACCATAACAGCATTAAATTAGAGCTCAATTTCGAAACACGAAATTGAGCTCTAATTCAATGCTGTTATGGTTTATTTTACTTTGACTCCGAACTTTTACGATTTGATCGACAATTCTTACATAATCGGGCAGCTGGTTTACTGTCTACGTGTTCTGATCTGAACAACACTGCTATGCTAGTGAGCACAGTGGAAGCGCCAGCACGCCATTCAGCGTCCGACGTAAAAGAAAATTCTCATAAAGGAAAAACATAAAACAATGACCACCATCCCCCCGCCCCTCCCTTTTTGTTTGAGCAGCCCCTAAGTAGGTACCTATCTTTAATACCCTGACCGTGCTCCTCACCCATCATCCGAACCTTCGATCATCATCTCTCTCCATATTTTTTTCTCCGAACCATTCGTCAAAATGAGATTTCTTCCATAAAAACAAATCTTGAAAAGGAACCGTAGTCTTGCATAGTTCTACACTTGTAGCCTCTTCAATATTCGCCATACATTTTCTATAAAAAATAAATTCCGCCAGCTTGAATTTTTTTCCTGTTCATCAAGTAGACCTTCATGTTCTGATCATCTTTTGCCAAGAAACCACTCTTCCATCTTTTATACTCTCCGAGATAGACACCGACGAAATTTGTATGGCGGCCATCTTAAATCCGCCATTTCGAATTTTTTTTTCAGCTCACTGTCAGTTGGATGAAGTTTCGAGTGACATTTGTTCGAGCACCCCCCACCTATCTTCAATACCCTCTTCTATGGAAAAATAAATTCCGCCATCTTGAATTTTTTTCCTGTTCATCAAGTAGACCCTCATGTCCTGATCATCTTTTGCCAAGAAACCACTCTTCCATCTTTTATACTCTCCGAGATAGACACCGTCGAAATTTGTATGGCGGCCATCTTAAATCCGCCATTTTGAAATTTTTTTTAGCTAACTGTCAATTGGATGAAGTTTCGAGTGACATTTGGTCGAGCACCCCTCACCTATCTTCGATAACCTGGCGGGTGCTCTTCATCCGTCTTCGAAATCCTCAATCATCAGCTCTCTCCGTATTTTTCCTCCGAATGGATTTTTGCCTTCTATTCGAAACGATGAGTAAAAAAAAATTTTTTCATACTGAATTTTACAGGAGAGGTGATCAATGAGTCAGCACGAGCAGCTATATATATATTAACTAGTATGGCGCGTGGTTGCGCGGCCCGCTACAGCGGACCGCGTAGTGGACCGCGTGGTCCACTGTCTACTTACTCGCTGTCCTACTATCCTGCCCCCCGATTATGTAAGAATGGCCGATCAAATCGTCAAAGTTCGGCGTCAAAGTAAAATAAACCATAACAGCATTAAATTAGAGCTCAATTTCGAAACACGAAATTGAGCTTTAATTCAATGCTGTTATGGTTTATTTTACTTTGACGCCGAACTTTTACGATTTGATCGACAATTCTTACATAATTTGGCAGTTATTTACCGTCTACGTGTTCTGATCTGAACAACACACTGCTATGTTAGTGAGCACAGTGGAAGCGCCAGCACGCCAAGCGTCCGACGTAAAAGAAAATTCTCATAAAGGAAAAACATAAAACAAAGACCACCAACCCCCCGCCCCTCCCTTTTTGTTTGAGCAGCCCCTAAACCATTCCGAACCATTCGTCAAAATGAGATTTCTTCTATAAAAACAAATCTTGAAAGGGAACCGTAGCCTCTTCAATATTCGCCATACATTTTTTATGGAAAAATAAATTCCGCCATCTTGAATTTTTTTCCTGTTCACCAGGTAGACCTTCATGTCCTGATCATCTTTTTCCATGAAACTACTCTTCCATCTTTTTTACTCTCCGAGATAGACACCGGCGAAATTTGTATGGCGGCCATCTTAAATCCGCCATTTTGAATTTTTTTTCAGCTCACTGTCAATTGGATGAAGTTTCGAGTGACATTTGGTCGAGCACTCCCCACCTATCTTCAATACCCTTTTCTATGGAAAAATAAATTCCGCCATCTTGAATTTTTTTCCTGTTCATCAAGTAGACCCTCATGTCCTGAATATCTTTTGCCAAGAAACCACTCTTCCATCTTTTATACTCTCCGAGATAGACACCGTCGAAATTTGTATGGCGGCCATCTTAAATCCGCCATTTTGAAATTTTTTTTAGCTCATTGTCAATCGGATGAAGTTTCGAGTGACATTTGGTCGAGCACCCCCCACCTATCTTCAATACCCTGGCTGGTGCTCTTCATCCGTCTTCGAAATCCTCAATCATCAGCTCTCTCTGTATTTTTCCTCTTAATGAATTTTTGTCTTCTATACGAAACGATGAGTGAAAAAAAAAATGTTCATACAAAATTTTACAGGAGAGGTGATCAATGAGTCAGTCAGCACGAGCAGCTATATATATATTAACTAGTATGGCGCGTGGTTGCGCGGCCCGCTACAGCGGACCGCGTAGTGGACCGCGTGGTCCACTGTATACTTACTCGCTGTCCTACTATCCTGCCCCCCGATTATGTAAGAATGGCCGATCAAATCGTCAAAGTTCTGCGTCAAAGTAAAATAAACCATAACAGCATTAAATTAGAGCTCAATTTCGAATAACGAAATTGAGCTCTAATTCAATGCTGTTATGGTTTATTTTATTTTGACGCCGAACTTTTACGATTTGATCGACAATTCTTACATAATCGGGCAGGTGATTTACTGTCTACGTGTTCTGATCTGAACAACACACTACTATGCTAGTGAGCACAGTGGAAGCGCCAGCACGCCAAGCGTCCGACGTAAAAGAAAATTCTCATAAAGGAAAAACATAAAACAAAGACCACCAACCCCCCGCCCCTCCCTTTTTGTTTGAGCAGCCCCTAAGTAGGTACCTATCTTTAATACCCTGACCGTGCTCCTCACCCATCATCCGAACCTTCGATCATCATCTCTCTCCATATTTTTTTCTCCGAACCATTCGTCAAAATGAGATTTCTTCCATAAAAACAAATCTTGAAAAGGAACCGTAGTCTTGCATAGTTCTACACTTGTAGCCTCTTCAATATTCGCCATACATTTTCTATGGAAAAATAAATTCCGCCATCTTGAATTTTTTTCCTGTTCATCAAGTAGACCCTCATGTCCTGATCATCTTTTGCCAAGAAACCACTCTTCCATCTTTTATACTCTCCGAGATAGACACCGAAGAAATTTGTATGGCGGCCATCTTAAATCCGCCATTTTGAATTTTTTTTCAGCTCACTGTCAATTGGATGAAGTTTCGAGTTACATTTGGTCGAGCACCCCCCACCTATCTTCGATACCCTGGCTGGTGCTCTTCATCCGTCTTCGAAATCCTCAATCATCAGCTCTCTTCGTATTTTTCCTCCCCATGAATTTTTGTCTTCTATACGAAACGATGAGTGAAAAAAAAAGTTTTCATACAAAATTTTACAGGAGAGGTGATCAATATGTCAGTCAGCACGAGCAGCTATATATATATTAACTAGTATGGCGCGTGGTTGCGCGGCCCGCTACAGCGGACCGCGTAGTGGACCGCGTGGTTCACTGTATACTTACTCGCTGTCCTACTATCCTGCCCCCCGATTATGTAAGAATGGCCGATCAAATCGTCAAAGTTCGGCGTCAAAGTAAAATAAACCATAACAGCATTAAATTAGAGCTCAATTTCGTTTTACTTTGACGCCGAACTTTTACGATTTGATCGACAATTCTTACCTAATCGGGCAGCTGGTTTACTGTCTACGTGTTCTGATCTGAACAACACACTGCTATGCTAGTGAGCACAGTGGAAGCGCCAGCACGCCAAGCGTCCGACGTAAAAGAAAATTCTCATAAAGGAAAAACATAAAACAAAGACCACCAACCCCCCGCCCCTCCCTTTTTGTTTGAGCAGCCCCTAAGTAGGTACCTATCTTTAATACCCTGACCGTGCTCCTCACCCATCATCTGAACCTTCGATCATCATCTCTCTCCATATTTTTTCTCCGAACCACTCGTCAAAATGAGAATTCTTCCATAAAAACAAATCTTGAAAAGAAACCGTAGTCTTGCATAGTTCTACACTTGTAGCCTCTTCAATATTCGCCATACATTAACTATGGAAAAATAAATTCCGCCATCTTGAATTGTTTTCCTGTTCATCAAGTAGACCTTCATGTCCCGATCATCTTTTGGCAAGAAACCACTCTTCCATCTTTTATTCTCTCCGTGATGGACATCGACGAAATTTGTATGGCGGCCATCTTAAATCCGCCATTTTGAACTTTTTTTCAGCTCACTGTCAATTGGATGAAGTTTCGAGTGACATTTGGTCGAGCACCCCCCACCTATCTTCAATACCCTTTTCTATGGAAAAATAAATTCCGCCATCTTGAATTTTTTTCCTGTTCATCAAGTAGACACTCAAGTCCTGATCATCTTTTGCCAAGAAACCACTCTTCCATCTTTTATACTCTCCGAGATAGACACCGTCGAAATTTGTATGGCGGCCATCTTAAATCCGCCATTTTGAAATTTTTTTCAGCTCACTGTCAATCGGATGAAGTTTCGAGTGACATTTGGTCGAGCACCCCCCACCTATCTTCGATACCCTGGCTGGTGCTCTTCATCCGTCTTCGAAATCCTCAATCATCAGCTCTCTCACTATTTTTCCTCCGGATGAATTTTTGTTTTCTATACGAAACGATAAGTGAAAAAAAAAAGTTCATACAAAATTGTCCAGGAGAGGTGATCAATCAGTCAATCAGCACGAGCAGCTATATATATATTAACTAGTATGGCGCGTGGCTGCGCGGCCCGCTAAAGCGGACCGCGTACTGGAGCGCGTGGTCCACTGTCTACTTACTCGCTGTCCTACTATCCTGCCCCCCGATTATGTAAGAATGGCCGATCAAATCGTCAAAGTTCGGCGTCAAACTAAAATAAACTATAACAGCATTAAATTAGAGCTCAATTTCGAAACACGAAATTGAGCTCTAATTCAATGATGTTATGGTTTATTTTACTTTGACGCCGAACTTTTACGATTTGTCCGACAATTCTTACATAATTTGGCAGTTATTTACTGTCTACGTGTTCTGATCTGAACAACACACTGCTATGTTAGTGAGCACAGTGGAAGCGCCAGCACGCCAAGCGTTCGACGTAAAAGAAAATTCTCATAAAGGAAAAACATAAAACAAAGACCACCAACCCCCCGCCCCTCCCTTTTTGTTTGAACAGCCCCTAAGTAGGTACCTATCTTTAATACCCTGAGTGTGCTCCTCACCCATCATCCGAACCTTCGATCATCATCTCTCTCCATATTTTTTCTCCGAACACTTCGTCAAAATGAGAATTCTTCCATAAAAACAAATCTTGAAAAGGAACCGTAGTCTTGCATAGTTCTACACTTGTAGCCTCTTCAATATTCGCCATACATTTTCTATGGAAAAATAAATTCCGCCATCTTGAATTTTTTTCCTGTTCATCAAGTAGACCTTTATGTCCTGATCATCTTTTTCCAAGAAACTACTATTCCATCTTTTATACTCTCCGAGATAGACACCGACGAAATTTGTATGGCGGCCATCTTAAATCCGCCATTTTGAAATTTTTTTCAGCTCACTGTCAATTGGATGAAGTTTCGAGTGACATTTGGTCGAGCATCCCCCACCTATCTTCAATACCCTTTTCTATGGAAAAATAAATTCCGCCATCTTGAATTTTTTTCCTGTTCATCAAGTAGACCCTCACGTCCTGATCATCTTTTGCCAAGAAACCACTCTTCCATCTTTTATACTCTCCGAGATAGACACCGTCGAAATTTGTATGGCGGCCATCTTAAATCCGCCATTTTGAAATTTTTTTTAGCTAACTGTCAATTGGATGAAGTTTCGAGTGACATTTGGTCGAGCACCCCCCACCTATCTTCGATAACCTGGCTGGTGCTCTTCATCCGTCTTCGAAATCCTCAATCATCAGCTCTCTCCGTATTTTTCCTCCGGATGAATTTTTGTTTTCTATACGAAACGATAAGTGAAAAAAAAAAAGTTCATACAAAATTGTCCAGGAGAGGTGATCAATCAGTCAATCAGCACGAGCAGCTATATATATATTAACTAGTATGGCGCGTGGCTGCGCGGCCCGCTAAAGCGGACCGCGTAGTGGAGCGCGTGGTCCACTGTCTACTTACTCGCTGTCCTACTATCCTGCCCCCCAATTATGTAAGAATGGCCGATCAAATCGTCATAGTTCGGCGTCAAAGTAAAATAAACCATAACAGCATTAAATTAGAGCTCAATTTCGTGTTTCGAAATTGAGCTCTAATTTAATGCTGTTATGGTTTATTTTACTTTGACGCCGAACTATGACGATTTGATCGACAATTCTTACATAATCGGGCAGCTGGTTTACTGTCTACGTGTTCTGATCTGAACAACACACTGCTATGCTAGTGAGCACAGTGGAAGCGCCAGCACGCCAAGCGTCCGACGTAAAAGAAAATTCTCATAAAGGAAAAACATAAAACAAAGACCATCAACCCCCCGCCCCTCCCTTTTTGTTTGAGCAGCCCCTAAGTAGGTACCTATCTTTAATACCCTGACCGTGCTCCTCACCCATCATCCGAACCTTCGATCATCATCTATCTCCATAGTTTTTTCTCCGAACCATTCGTCAAAATGAGATTTCTTCCACAAAAACAAATCTTGAAAAGGAACCGTAGTCTTGCATAGTTCTACACTTGTAGCCTCTTCAATATTCGCCATATATTTTCGAAAAAAAAATTCCGCCATGTTGAATTTTTTTCCTGTTCATCAAGTAGACCTTCATGTTCTGATCATCTTTTGCCTTGCTTGGTTTCTTGAAACCACTTTTCCATCTTTTATACTCTCCGAGATAGACACCGACGGAATTTGTATGGCGGCCATCTTAAATCCGCCATTTCGAATTTTTGTTTCAGCTCACTGTCAATTGGATGAAGTTTCGAGTGACATTTGGTCGAGCACCCCCCATCTATCTTCGATACCCTTTTCTATGGAAAAATAAATTCCGCCATCTTGAATTTTTTTCCTGTTCATCAAGTAGACCTTCATGTCCCGATCATCTTTTGCCAAGAAACCACTCTTCCATCTTTTATACTCTTCGTAATAGACACCGACGAAATTTGTATGGCGGCCATCTTAAATCCGCCATTTTGAAAATTTTTTCAGCTCACTTTTAATTGGATGAAGTTTCGAGTGACATTTGGTCGAGCACCCCCACCTATCTTCAATACCCTTTTCTATGGAAAAATAAATTCCGCCATCTTGAATTTTTTTCCTGTTCATCAAGTAGACCCTCATGTCCTGATCATCTTTTGCCAAGAAACCACTCTTCCATCTTTTATACTCTCCGAGATAGACACCGACGAAATTTGTATGGCGGCCATCTTAAATCCGCCATTTTGAATTTTTTTTCAGCTCACTGTCAATCGGATGAAGTTTCGAGTGACATTTGGTCGAGCACCCCCCACCTATCTTCGATACCCTGGCTGGTGCTCTTCATCCGTCTTCGAAATCCTCAATCATCAGCTCTCTCTGTATTTTTCCTCTTAATGAATTTTTGTCTTCTATACGAAACGATGAGTGAAAAAAAAAATGTTCATACAAAATTTTACAGGAGAGGTGATCAATCAGTGAATCAGCACGAGCAGCTATATATATATTAATAGCAAGGTACTGTATGAAAAAAACATTATTATTATTATTATTATTATTATTGAACTCTTTATTTGCACCACACATGAAAAATACAAAAACAATGACAAAGGACAAATAATGAAAAAGGACAGGTACAAAAGGCACATTAGGTACTTTTCTTGTATGCAGATGGTACAGGCGAACGTTGTCCAATGCATTCGTTCCGCTGTGGAGGGCCCGGCTCTCCCTGCGTGTCCAGAGCCTCCCGGTGCGACGGCAAGGTGCAGTGTCCCGGCGGAGAAGACGAAAGGAATTGCCGGGCAACTAAAAGGAGAGGGTAAGTTACAATCAGTTTGCCTTACTGTGTTGCCTTATTAGTTATTGTTCCGTTGTGGAGGGCCCGGCTCTCCCTGCGTGTCCAGAGCGTACCGGTGCGACGGCAAGGTGCAGTGTACCGGCGGAAAAGACGAGAGGAATTGTCGGGCAACTGAAAGGAGAGGGTAAGTTACATTCAGTTTGCCTTATTAGTTATTGTTCCGTTATGGAGGGCCCGGCTCTCCCTGCGTGTCCAGAGCCTCCCGGTGCGACGGCCAGGTGCAGTGTACCGGCGGAGAAGACCAGAGGAATTGTCGGGCAACTAAAAGGAGAGGGTAAATAAATTACATTCAGTTTGCCTTTAATTAGTTATTGTTCCGTTGTGGAGGGCCCGGCTCTCCCTGCGTGGCCAGAGCTACGTGTTAATTTTAATTGGTGTTTTTGACATGGTTTCTATATACTAATATTATAAATATGAAAGTTTGGATGGATGAATGGACGTTTCTTAGTTGTTACTCAATCACGCCACCACGGTTGAATAGATCTAGATGAAATTTTGCACAGAGATAAAATATAGTCTGGAATAGCACATGGGCTACTTTTTATCCCGAAAAATTAAAGTTTCCGCGGGAACCAAAAAACCTGCCCGCGGCTTCGACCACATGGAGTAAGGTTATTCTAACGTGGGAACACTTTGATTTTACGGGCTAAAAAGTAGCCTATGTCACTTTCCAGGTCCCGGGTACAATTTGATCTATAAGGCGCTTAACACATAGCATTTTCATTTTCGACTGAGCGTTAGCTTCATTCCAGATTCCGTAACTTGCTTCCTATGAGTACGTACCTATTCCGGTTGACACGGTCCAAGTCCAAGAGCGAAAAACCTAAGAAAATGCGTGTAATAGATACCAAGAAAGCTCAACAGGTTGTCTATGTAGTTTTATGCGTTTTATAACAGTACGGGCGTGTTTTTCCAGTTGTCCGCGACACACATTCCGCTGCGGGTCGGGCGAGTGCCTGCCCGAGTACGAGTTTTGCAACGCGATCATCTCGTGCAAGGACGCATCCGACGAGCCGCCTCACCTCTGTAACGAGCAATCAAGGTGAATTGCCGTCAATTATATTATTGCAACTAGGGGAAGTTTGAAAGTAGCACCAGTGATAGAAAGATGAGGAGGAATAGGCTAGCATGGTACGGGCATGTTATGCGGAGGGAAGAAAGGCATATTATGAGAAGAATGATAGATATGCATGTGGAAGGAAAAAAGAGTAGGTAGAGGAGACCAAAGAAAAGATGGATGATAGGTTGACGAATAACAGAAGTGAGTGGAAGAGGAAAACATGTTGTGCCGACCCCACATATAGCGTAGGACAAGGACAAGAAGAAGAAGAGAAGAGTCTAGACCGAGCTGTGTACTGGTACGAACCAAGGTCTGGACTCTGTAAGCGTAGCCCAATTATGTAAAACCCGCATTGTTACAGTTACGATTGTTGTGATTGGCAGAATTTAAGGTTTTTTTTATCCACTACAAGTTATCCCTTGACTGCGATCTCACCTGATGGTAAGTGATGATGCAGTCTAAGATATGTTAGTGGGATGACCTGTATAAGGGGCATGGCAGTTATATTAAACCCATACCCCTAATCGGTAATCACCTACCTGATGTTAAGTTATGATATGATGCAGTCTAAGATGTTAGCGAGCTAACCTGTTAGGATGGCAGTTATATTAAACCAATCAGTTTAATCGTACCGGAACGCTAAATCGCTTAGCGGCACGTCTTTGCCGGTAGGGTGGTAACTAGCTACGGCTGAAGCCTCCCACCAGACCAGGCCAAAGAAAATTCGGAAATTATAAATTCCCAAATTGACCCTGTTGGGGATCGAACCCGGGATATCCCGCTTAGGTATAGCTCAAGTGCTCACCACTGTTCCAGGAGGTCATCTAAAATCATCATCATAAATTCATAACCCATCGCCACTCCAATACTAAACTTAGATACGAGTCTCCTCTCAGAACCAAAAGGTACCTTGCATTATAGGAGTTCCTACCGTTTAGGCACACGAATAGGTATAGTTTAGGCTTCGAGTTGGACATGTCTTCGTTGCCAACGCGTACGACATAATGCTATATCCCTAATACTTAGGTACCTTATCTTTTTTCAAAACATTTATCTTGTTAATTTAATTAATGCAACATTATTTCATTTGTGTATTGTCATAATAGAATGTGCTCAAGATAAAATTATTGCAATTATATTTTTAAATAAAAATCTAATCTTTTCAGCAGATCTAGATGTTAAATTTGATTAATTAGGTAACTAGGTATGTTAATTGTCACAACACAGAAATGCACTAAAATTCTCCATATATATGACGATATGATAGTAATCAAACACCATCCTATGAATGTTTACACAAATGCATGAAAATCTACACAAATCTTGACATAGTTACTTACATAATTTGTTAATCGAGATATTATCAAAGTCCCCGTCATGAACCTACAGGTACTTCTTAACTTTTGAGAGTTAGGTAGGTTTTGATTTTCAAGCAATTAAAAAGTGACTAGTGATTTAGCGTTCCGGTACTTACGATGCCGTGTAGAAAAAGAATAGGGGTGTAATAATAATAATAAAAATCTTTATTTATGCAAACAAAATGTACAATTTCCTTAAATTACCCTGGACCCCTGAACTAGGATAACCCGTGACTTGGGGGTCAGTCTCTTCCAATGTATGGGTTTAATATAACTGTCATGCCTCTCACAAGTTAGCGCGCTGCCATATTAGACTGCATCATCACTTACTATCAGGTGAGATCGCAGTCAAGGGCTAACTTGTAGTACTTAAATTAAAAAAAATTGCTTAAAAGTCATCAACGGTGAAAAAACACCTTGAAGAAACATGCATGCCTGAGGCTTCTCCATAATGGTCTCATGTGTGAATTCACCCAATCCGCACTTGACCAGCGTAGTGGACTATAGCCCAAACCCTTCTTATTCTAAGAGGGAGACACTTACTCTAGTGGTCCGGCGATGGGTTGAGAAAGCCTACAACAGACTGTTAGATTAGTCCCGTGGCAATTAGTGGAATATGCTATTGTACTTGCATTTTACATACTTAGGTACATCAATTGCATAACCCCAACAGACTACCTACAGCGATTTCTCAGGAGACTTCTTTCGCAACACGGGCTCTAGTTACGTATATAGAACAAGTATTACCTAAGTAATTTATTTGCAGGTGGAGGGCGGCGGACTTCTGCCCACTAAGATGCGGGAACGGCCGATGTCGCAGCACAGCCGTAGCGTGCTCGGGTCGGGACGGTTGCGGCGACAATAGCGACGAGATTGCATGCTCAGTCTGCAGTAAGTTACAGACTATCCCATTCACATAAATAAATCACATCAAACGTTTTACTACTGACCGTTGTCTACGACGATAGGCAATGACAACTCAAACTTAAAAACGCGTTTCGTATGGAAGTTGGTATGAAATACATAGTTGTGATGTCATCCAATTTCAACGCACTTTTTTCTGTAATCTGTAGTTTAAAATGGTTATCAAACTTAAAACTAACCGACGATTTAATTTTAGGTCTTTTGGAAGACCCTCTTTTTAAGAGGATCGTCTAGTTGTAAATTTTCATACAAAAAGCGATAACGTTTTTCTTCCCGTAAATGTTGTCCAATTTTCATAATTTTTAGAAATGTTGCAGATACAATTAAGAACTATGCTCGTACGTTTTAATTTTAAAGAAATATTGCTTAATGTTAAAAGTCATTAGCGTCTAAATATCCATATTTTTGACCTAAAAACTTCCTCGAGTATTTTAATTTTTTTTAATTTAACTAAACTAAAATACTAAAAAAATAAAACGTACGAGCCTAGATTAAGGTGTACTGAATCTAATGAGACCAAAATTGTTTAATTTCGTAAACGTTTGGGGGGGTAAAAACGTTATCACCCGAAACGATATTTCAAGAATAAAATGTAGGCTATGCCTAGTGGACTTGCAATTCTCTCTATCGCACGATACGGAAAAGGCAGCGAAGCGTTGTGAAAGAGATAACATTATTGAAAAGACCTACTCGCGTCGCGTTTCGTCACTAGAAGATCCTCTTAATAATCAGTAAGAAATAATTTATTTTGGACACATGCATCATCCCTATTTCTTTTATTAAGGGAGCACCTAATGTGTCCTAAGACTCCTTAGCCTAATTAAGTGAGCTATATGAAAACGGTCACCATTAATGGTGTCAGTTTTAGACATCTCCTAAAATCTCGGAGAAAACTGATTTGAGATAGGTACACAAAAAAATGCACAATAAAATTCCGAAAGACTTACATATGACTAATGAAGATCGGTAGAGACGACGAAAATGTATGAGTCAAGCTAGTCACACTGAGGGATGAACCTACCTCATTTGTTTTTGCCTGACTAACTGAGAAATGGATTCCGATTCACGGTTTCACCTGCACATGTAAACTTGTCAGATCTATCATAAAAAATCATAAGTTTAAGATTCCAAGTCGCTAAAAGAAATGGGGTTAGTGTAGCACATTTAAGTATATGTATAAGCTAAGTATGAAAAATGTAAGTACCTTAAGTACACTTGCGCAAGTGTAAACAACTTTTGATCGTAGAGCAAGCACTTGGCCAAATACGCCCTAAATTCCTTTCGAAGTGAACCTTAAGGCCCTTTAAACATTTACCCCGCGACCAACTATAGGTAAAAAACTCAACTATAGGTATAAAACTCGTCACACTACAGCATATATATGCACGCTTTACGAGAGCGTAGAGCTATAGAGCGTAGAGACGCTCGATTTTATAGCCAACTAACCAATTTTGTTACTTGAAAATATTAGACGATTATTTATTTACTAGGTACTTGTTTACGCTGTTGGCCGCGGTAAATATTATGTACCTATTTATGCGCCGAAACAATACTCGCGGCTACAATAATACTCAGTTTTTGAGATTGTAAAATAATGTATAAAAGATTATCTTACCGATTTCGTTCAAAATCGATATCTGGGGTTCCGTAGGATCACAAAATAGGAAACTGTTACCAAAATTTTAAAAAAGTCAGCGCCATTTTGAAATTCTTTGTTATCGTACCGATTTCGTTCAAAATCGATATCTGGGGTTCCCTGGGATCACAAAACAGGAAACTATGAACAAAATTTTAAAAAAGTCAGCGCCATTTTGAAATTCTTTGATAACGTACAAATTTCGTTCAAAATCGATATCTGGGGTTCCCTGGGATCACAAAACAGGAAACTGTTACCAAAATTTAAAAAACGGCAGCGCCATTTTGAAATTCTTTGTTATCATACCGATTTCGTTCAAAATCGATATCTGGGGTTCTCTGGGATCACAAAACAGGAAACTGTTACCAAAATTTTAAAAAAGTCAGCGCCATTTTGAAATTTTTTGTTATCGTCCCGATTTCGTTCAAAATCGATATCCGGGGTTCCCTGGGATCACAAAACAGGAAACTGTTACCAAAATTTTAAAAAGTTCACTGCTGACTTTTTTTTGATTGACTGCTGTTTTGTGATCCCAGGGAACCCCAAATATCGATTTTGAACGAAATCGGTACGATAACAAAAAATTACAAAATGGCGCTGACTTTTTTAAAATTTTGGTAACAGTTTCCTGTTTTGTGATCCCAGGGAACCCCAGATATCGATTTCGAACGAAATCGGTACGATAACAAAGAATTTCAAAATGGCGCTGACTTTTTTAAAATTTTGGTAACCGTTTCCTGTTTTGTGATCCCAGGGAACCCCAGATATCGATTTTGAACGAAATCGGGACGATAACAAAAAAATTCAAAATGGCGCTGACTTTTTTAAAATTTTGGTAACAGTTTCCTGTTTTGTGATCCCAGGGAACCCCGGATATCGATTTTGAACGAAATCGGTACGATAACAAAAAAATTCAAAATGGCGCTGACTTTTTTAAAATTTTGGTAACAGTTTCCTGTTTTGTGATCCCAGGGAACCCCAGATATCGATTTTGAACGAAATCGGGACGATAACAAAAAATTTCAAAATGGCGCTGACTTTTTTAAAATTTTGGTAACAGTTTCCTGTTTTGTGATCCCAGGGAACCCCAGATATCGATTTTGAACGAAATCGGTACGATAACAAAGAATTTCAAAATGGCGCTCACTTTTTTTTTAATACATACATACATACATGCATACATACATATATATTCCTAACATACCCTTTCCTTGTGGCTTTGCCGTAATCGGGTAAAAAAAATACGCCTACACTTGAGAACTTCCTTCTTTGTGGATGTCGGTATCAAGTTTTTCTAAGCGCAGTACACATAGAGAATATTATATCTCTATGGCAGTACACAACACGGTGTTCATTTTGTCGTAATAAATTTCGTGCAAAAAAGCGATACACCCACCCGTCCACGAGCGCGTCTCAGCGCGTACTGAGCGCCAAACGCCTAGAGCTCGGCTTCTTTTCATAGAAAAATGTATGAAACATTTTTTTTTTGCCACATAAACTATAAACATATTTATTTGTATTCTTAATGCTTTGCACCATGGATAGAGGACTATATAAGCCCCACTTTATTGTTAATATTCAAGTTAAAATATGCAGCGGATCTAGCTTTATGGGTACCTATCCGGACCCCATTTTTCGTCATTTTCAGCAGATCTTGCGTTCGGAGAAACGTATTTATGCAGAAAATTTGTATTGGAGTGTGCATTTTTATAAGGTCAAACGAGAGATGAAGAAATGACCTTTAATTTGATACCATGACATCCCCACAGCTGTGACTCCCGATTCTTTAAAGTGTACCTGGAAAAGGATGACACATCATGAAATCCGTATAAGGCACCTTAATTGTGAATTTGTTACGAACTCTTACCGTTGTTTGGGCATAGCAAATGCAACATTACTGTTCTACAAACTTGAATATCGCATGGTACTTAATGCATGCGTGACGTCCAAAAATACCTACTTAACTGTTAAGATTTCTTACCTACCTAAAATAAATCGGTTGCGTTCGATGCGGAACTGTGAGAGAAATTGTACCAATTTTCAAAAACACGCCAATTGTTTGGTCCGATTGCCTTTTTTGGGGTAAATATTTCCCACTAGCTGACTCCCCATATTCCCCGCGACTTCGTCCGCGTGGATTAAGTTTTTTGATTCCCGCGGGAACTCCTTAATTTTCCGGGATATAAAATAGCCTATGTCACTCTCCAGGTCCTCAACTATACCCATGCAAAAAATCACGTCGACCCGTTGCTCCGTTGCGGCGTGATTGAAGGACAAACCAACAAACAAATAAACCAACAAACAAACACACTTTCGCATATATAATATTAGTTTGATGAACCACCATTGTGATTTGTACTTCACGATGATTAACTTATACTCAATTTTTTTTCATTTTCAGGGTGTCCGTCCTCTCCGAAGCTATCATGAGATCTCTGAAGATTATATAAAATGGAAATATACCCTTACGGATCTCACCGCACATCATCAGCCCACGTGAATGAAGCTTGTCAAATACTTAATTGCCAAGAACTTTAAAAAATATTAATTCAGGTTGTCTAGTCTAAAAATGAACGTGTCTCCAATATGTTTACGCTCACATGCAAATTAGGCGTGTTGCAACTTGCAACATGCTATATATCTATATCAAGGGATGTTTGTGGGATGCTATGCCGTGATCGATTAGTTAGTCGCGTAGGTACATTTTAAGACTAGAAGATCTATATTCCCAAATTGATTCGTTTTGCACAAGACGGCCTTTAGTTGTCAATAATTGAGATTATTTCTGATTATAATAAGATATTGAATTAATGAAATCCAATAAAAACTAATTTGAAGTACTAAAGTACTGACCGTACCTAAATGAGGAGTAGGAACAGGAATTATAAACTTGCACTAAGTACTTTAAGTGAAGCCACTTAAACTAGTAAAATTATCTAGTAGTAGGTATAATTTATAGGGGTAAATTAAAAAAACTGACCAACTTTTGATGCTCGTTTTTTTTTCCAAAAAATAAAAATATTGAAATTGGCTGCTCTAAAATAGCATTATCCTACAATACGCGCATCGATTGACTAAACTATAAACAAAGAGTTGTATAGTTTCTACAGGGTAGGTACATCAAAATATTTAAAGTTTAATATATTTTGATATTTTAAATTTTTTTTTTGGTTAATATCACCTTTTTAAATGGTTGTAAGTAGTTAATTGTTCAGTGTATGTGGAGAAGTTACCCTTAAGCGGTTATACCTAAGCATTTTTAAATTTACCCTGTAGGTGTTGACGACCTCCGTGGCGCAGTGTGCAGCGCTGTTGTCTTAACGTGCGGAGGTCCCGGGTTCGATCCCCGGCAGGGTCAATTTGGGATATAATTTCTGAATTTTCCCTGGTCTGGCCTGGTGGGAGGCTTCGGCCGTGGCTAGTTACCATCTTACTGGCAAAGACGTGCCGCCAAGCGATTTAGCGTTCCGGTACGATGCCGTGTAGAAACCGAATAGGGGTTTGGGTTTAATATAACTGCCATGCCCATAACAGGTTAGCCCGCTACCATCTTAGACTGCATCTTCTTCCATCCATCCATCTTACCATCAGGTGAGATCGCAGTCAAGGGCTAACTTGTAGTAGCTAAAAATAAAAAAAAAGGTATAAGCCTATTCATATAAAACTCAAGCACTACTATATTGCACAAGTTTACCTGCACGTTGCTTTTAGAAATAAGTATTTAGAACACAAAGGAATAAGGCTGAGAACTGACACATAGCTAGTATGGTCGATGCATAGCTACAATTTCATCGAAAATTGGTATTTTAAAATATAGATGTATTTTTCTTATCTAGATGTATTCTTTATCTGACTATTTATACTAAAATATTTAAAAAATGGAATCGTAGTGACTACAAAAAAATTATGCTATTTCCACGCATTTATAAAATAATATATTATAAACTCCTTACTGTTCTTTACAAAAGCGAACCACATGATGTACCTACTATCCATTAGTTAAATATACTCAAATACATAATAATAATTGGAGATTTGGAAGAGTAATAAAATAAAATGGAATTATTTTTTCCTTTACTTATTCGAATGTCGCTACAAAGAATGACGGGATATTTAAGATATTAACGGCCAGCGCTTTTATAGGTATAGGATGGTACATATTGAAGCATTTTTTAGGGTTCCGTACCCAAAGGGTAAAAACGGGACCCTATTACTAAGACTCCGCTGTCTGTCTGTCTGTCTGTCTGTCTGTCTGTCTGTCTGTCTGTCTGTCTCCAGGCTGTATCTCATAAACCGTGATAGCTAGAAAGCTGAAATTTCCACAAATGATGTATTTCCGTTGCCGCTATAACAACAAATACTAAAAATTAAAAAAATATATATATTAAGGGGGGTCCCCATACAATAAACGTGTTTTTTTCGTATTTTTTTTTGCTCAATATTAAAAACGGTAACAGGTAGACGGTTCAAATTTTCACAGAATATTAACTTGTATATTACCTTTCAAAATAAATAATTAAATATCAATAAATTAAATATTAAAGGGGGGCTCCCATACAACAAACGTAATTTTTTGATATTAACAATAAACCTCTACAAACAAAGTTAGTTTTGCGGTTCATTTCGTCTTGTTTTTAATACGTCATAAATCGTAAAACTTACTACAGGTTTGTACGGAACCCTCGGTGCGCGAGTCCGACTCGCACTTGGCCGGTTTTTTAATATGAAATAGATTGGGTATCTATACATATAAATTACTAGCTGATTCCCGCGACTTCCTCCGCGTGGTTTAAGTTTTTTTGATTCCCGCGGGAACTCCTTAATTTTCCGGGATAAAATACTAGCCTATGTCACTCTCCAGGTTCTCAACTATACCCTTGCCAAAAATCATGTCGATCCGTTGCTCCGTTGCGGCGTGATTGAAGGACAAACCAACAAACAAACACACTTTCGCATTTATAATATTAGTATGAACTGGTGCTGATTCTGTATAGCACAATCTCTAAACTAAACTAAAATGGCAGTTTTAAATCTAGTTCTGTCCCTTTCCGTAGGGAGTATTATGAAAGGGTTAGCAATATTTGTAATGCTCTAATTTTAGTTTAGTTTAGAGATTGTGTTACCTATACCTACATAATGAGCACCACTGGCTTGCATTTGTAAGGTGAATAGTGTAAAGTCACCGTGTATATTAATAATTTTAGGTTTTAGATTTATCATTCTCTCCTGTACATACAATTTCTTAAGAAATCTTTGACTTTAATTACATTAAGACATCACCTACCTTTTTTACTAAATACAATTAGATGTAGTAAGTATTGATTAAATAGAAATCACATTTAAACAATTTCGACACAAAACATCTTTGCCGAAACGTATAAGTAAATCTTTTCAGGGTAGACAACTTAATTGCAGATTATTGAATAGAATAAAATACCTTAGGTAGCTACTATGGATTTATAGCATCTTTCTAATTTTGAAAATTTCTACTTGTGGTTCGAAAAATATTGTGGGTTCTTTATGCCTTACTATCCAAATAACATTTACTTACTTATTTAAATAAGTAATTATCTTTCGATACAATGCGTCCAAACTATAATATGTATAAATTATATTTTGTATTTGTTTGCGCCATATTACCTATGACGTCATACGCTGGTAGAAATAGTTTTAGAGGTAAATGGACTTTCGAAATGTATTAGTTTTAATTTTGTAGCATTATACCTATATTTACGAGTAAGAAAAAAAAATCAAACCTGGGTATTTTTTTTATAATTTTGTATAAACTTAGGTACTTATAGTAGAGTCAGTATAGCTTCCAATGTGCATTGTGTGTGAGTGTAACTTATTGTAATATACCTAGTGTGTG
Organism: Erebia ligea; assembly: GCA_917051295.2. NCBI lineage: Eukaryota > Metazoa > Arthropoda > Insecta > Lepidoptera > Nymphalidae > Erebia > Erebia ligea. Next base: position 13,683,793 of record OU785223.1, on the reverse strand, counting down.
CGTAAATGTGCATCAATAAATATATTTATATTTAATAAATAAATTATTTCAAACTATACAAAATATATTTCATTTTTAAATAGGTAATACCCATCGGGATCTCTCTGAAATACAAAAATCAGAATGTTAACTCATTCAGCTACCGAGACGATAACAACCGACAATTTTGCACTAATCTCTTGCAATACTTACTTACAAGTCGCGGGCATCAGCTAGTCATAATATTAGTAGGTAAGTATTTGATTCTTATATTATGTAAGTAATAACTAGCTGACCCGGCGAACTTCGTACCGCCTAACAGTCAATGAATGTAGTGATACCTTTTACCTAAATTTAATTTATGATTTTGATTAACGTAATAAAATTGAATTACAAAAAAAATTATTAAGTTCAATAGTTTGTCCTCCAATCACGCCGCAACAAAGCATCGGATCGTCGTGGTTTTTTGCATGGGTATTGTTGAGTCCTGAGGAACTGGAGTGACATAGGCTCCTTTTTATCCAGAAAATACTTAAAGGAGTTCCCGTGGAAATTAAAAATTTACTCCACGAGGATGAAGTCGCAGGCATCAGCTAGTTTCTAAATTTTTTAAATAAAATATTAAAATAAATAATATATTAGTAAAATAAATTTACCTATTGAATCCAAATAATATTGGCGCCTACCCTATGAATGTAATCTAGCCATTGCGTAGATATTGATAAGTACAAGCTACTACGAGCATGCGTACTGAAATGTCTAGCGACCATTCCGAAAATCTCCCAAAGCTCATTGCGCTGAGTGTCGTCTTCAAATTGGTATAACTTATAATACCGAAACATTGCTTTTGGAGTTTGTCAGAAAATGGGTAAGTGGAAACTGATTAATCTAACAATTAGAGCCTACCTTTTTGTGTCCAGTAAATACCTAGTTGTAGAGATACCTATTCGTTGTACTTACTACATCTAGAATTTTAGTGTAGGTATATTGTAATATGTATATTGTGTATACATATATAATATGTATTAGGTATATTATATAAGCTTATACTTATTGTAAACCTAATAATAATATATAGGTATACATATATAATATGTATTATATTATATAAGCTTATACTTATTGTAAACCTAATAATCCTTACTAATATTATAAATGGGAAAGTGAGTTTGTTTGTATGTTTGTTCCGCTTTCACGCCGTAACTACTGAACGGATCTGGATGAAATTTGGCACAGAGATAGATTATAGTCTGGAATAACACATAGGCTACTTTTTATCCCGGAAAATTAAGGAGTTCCCGCGGGAAACGAAAAACCTCGATCCACGCGGACGAAGTCGCGGGCATCAGCTAGTAATATATAAAATAATAACTTTTGCCAGCTGACCTCTGACAAGTTGAAGCACATGACATTAATTAATTAAAACTTTGAATCGAGCTCTCGTTACATATTATTAATAACGTAATACATATAATAAAATACATAAGTACCTACAAATTCAAAAATGGAGCTATATGATGATAGTCAATATAAATTAAAATATTTTTCATCATACTTACCTATTCGAAAAACGAATATTGGCTTCAGAGGATAGCGGGAGCAAAATGTAATTTTTAGGCCCATAGGACTTTTCATTTCTCTCTTCTGGGTACCAATCATGTAAGAATGTCCGATCAAAACGTTATAGTTCGTCGTCAAAGTTTATAAACCATAACACCATTAAATTAGAGCTCAATTTCGTGTATCCATTCTTATACGTTCGAGTATCGTTCATACCTAAACGTATAAGAATGGGCAGACGAAATTGAGCTCTAATACAATGCAGTTATGGTTTATTTTACTTTGACGAAAATCTTAAACGTTTAATCGGACATTCTTACATGATTGGTACCCTGATTGGTCCGCGTCAATGACAAAAGAGGTCGCTTCGGTCCGCGTTCGTGCTTGAGTGGATGTTGTCTTCGATAAGTCACGTGCTCAATTTGTTGATCGGATATACGTCTTTACATTTTTTGAATTTCGAACGGAATTATGGCTGCTAGTCCAAAGAGGAAATAATAATTTATTTGTGTTTTACTTAAACTTTAAATATACTTACGTCTAAATAATGTCTATAGGTACATAGAAGGTTGATAGGAGTATCTTCTGGTTGGTCCGCGTTCGTGCTAGGTCGTGCTGTGATAGGTGCTTAAACGTATAGGTAATGTCCATACATAGTAGGTTGATACTCCTAGCTTTTTCTCATACGTAATGATGAAAAATGGTGTGTGTCACTCGGGGCCTCGGGGAACAAACATTTTCTTTGGCCCCATATAACACAAATAACTACCTATTTAATTTCGCTCGAATTTAAAACGACGGATTCAAAAACAAAAAAGATTAAAGAATAAATGTGCTCTCTGTGGTCAAAATTAGGCATGGATACATATCGGGTGCGTTCCGAAATACACTGAGAGCACTGAAAGTCCCCAGTAAAGAGCACTGCCAGTGCTCGCAGTGCTTATAACGGAACACACACATTATAGGCAGAGAATACTAACTTTAGGTACCTACGTATATTACACTATACCCAACGACCTATACCTACATAATTTTCCGGAAGGGAAGATAACACAATATAACATTTAACTCAGTAGTAACAAATCATAGAGCTGGCCAGTTATCAATTAATTACAATGATAATATAAGAAATATGTAAAGTAAAGGCAGAGAATACTAACTTTAGGTAGGTATATTGCACTATACATAATTTTCCGTAAGGGAAGATAGATAACACAATGTAACCTTTAACTAACTAGTAACAAATCATAGAGCTGGCCTGCAGTTATCAATTAATTACAATGATAAAAGAAATATGTAAAGTAAAGGCAGAGAATACTAACTTTAGGTAGGTATATTGCACTATACATAATTTTCCGTAAGGGAAGATAGATAACACAATGTAACCTTTAACTAACTAGTAACAAATCATAGAGCTGGCCTGCAGTTATCAATTAATTACAATGATAAAAGAAATATGTAAAGTAAAGGCAGAGAATACTAACTTTAGGTATATTGCACTACTTATACATAATTTTCCGGAAGGGAAGATAACACAATGTAATCACAGACTACATCTGTGAATGTAACATTTAACTCAGTAGTAACAAATCGTAGAGCTGGCCAGTTAACAATTAATTACAATGAGAAAAATGTACAAAAATTAACTAGCGCAAGCAAAAGCGTGGCCAGTACCAGAATAATTAAACGGTAATAGTAGTTCGTGATATAAGGGCGGTAAATAGGTTTTTACATACGAGTTGACTAATGTCAGCCCGATGACGCCAGTCGAGGGCTGACCATCGTCACGAGTTTGTTAAAACCTTAACGCCCGTGTATCACACGATATTTTTCAATACATTTGTGAGAAAACTTGAAATGAAAAGTCGAGTAGGTAGGAACTAGGTACCTACTCACTAGAAAATGGCTTCTCACGCCCATACTTAAGTCGAGATTTTCGGCGGCTATTACAAACGCGACTTTTTTCTCACAGCTAAAATACCAACAATATAATAATAAATCAACAATATAATTTTATTATTACACATCACTTAAACCAGTCATCTTATTATTTAATAATTTATAAGAAAAACTCAATGAAACTTTTAAAAATAGCGCGCATAGATTCAAGATTTTAGAAGTACCTATATAACGCGCGTTGTTGTAATTGCGTTTTTTTAAATTGGCTTCATGGCTCTAGGTTCTAGCTCATAACTATCAGCCTGGACTATTCAGCCTTTACTTTTTTGATTTATAAAACTTAAAACAATTTTAATTAACTAAATTGAATACAATTTTTAATTTCATGAATTAATTTCATCAATCCACATCTAAATGTTATTATTTTTTAAGTTTTCTACATACAAAGTCAATATCATTATGAACCTTCTTTCAAGAAAACTTTTTATTTAGAAATAAAGTGGCCTTACAAAAATAAAAAAAAAACTGCAAAAAAATAGCACGAGGGCAGTAAATTCTGCAAAAAAAAAGCACGAGGGCAGTAAATTTTACTTACAAGCCCTGTTTACTGCCTCTGTAAGTGCATTTTGCGAGCAAGTGTATTGAAAATTATTATTAACGTTTAATTATTTAAACGGTATTCTACGGTATGAGTAACCTCAAAGTTTTACCCACTAGTTAAACGTTTTTCGTGAGTAGCTGAAAGAGGTATAGACTACAAGTAGTTGAGTTACTTATCTACGTTAGGTACTTACCTACTTAATTTAAAATTTTAAAAACTATGAGGTATATTGATTGTATTATTAATTTTAAGGATTTTTTTTATATAAGTACTATTATAATATGTACTTACCTACATTTTTAAAAGTGTACGAGTAGGTACCTATGTAAGTACTTACGTACTATGATGCAAGTAAGTAAGTATAGGTACAAATAAATGGGAATGTTTACATCTGTCTATACTTATAATAAAACTGTAACAGGTCCAATTCTGTACATTGAAGATATTTCGAAAACTTTTTTTGGAGGGCACTCATTATTCGATACGGAAGCCAAATCTGTAATTTTTTTCATTTTTGTCTGTCTGTCTGTCTGTATCTTGGCCGCGCATCACGCCGAAACTACTGAATGAATTCAAACGAAACTTCGCACGATTTGAGCCCATACTACGATGGTAGGACATAGGATACTTTATCCCGAAATTCTACCGCCGAAGGGGTGAAATAGGGGTTGAAAGTTTGTATGAAAGTCCTTAATTTCTCAAGTTATAACCATGAAACTTGATATATGAGCTGCGGGTTGAAAATGAAAACATATGTGTTTCACAGTTTTTCAAAATTTCACCCCCGAAGGGGTGAAATAGGGGCTGAGAGTTTGTATGAAAATCCTTAATTTCTCAAGTTATAGCCATGAAACAGCATTTGGGCTTTCGTTAAAATATGAAGAAGTACGTGTTTCACCATTATAGGGGGATTATACCGTGGGATAGTAATATAGGCTACTTTTTATCCTGGAAAATTAACTGAAAAACTTATTCCACGCGGACGAAGTCGCGGGCATCAGCTTATTTAATATATGCCGTTGTTTTGGTCAACAATCTCTTGTTTGTAAAAACTTTACGATGCATTAAGTATACTTTGAACAAGACGATCGTAAATCAACCGCGGTTCGTGAATAGGTGCATTCCTATAAAGAGTAAATATCATGTCTTCTTTGGAAAGAAGTAACCCGAAGTCTCTTCTTGATACCATCATAATAAAATGTTTTGTAAATCCAAAATCAAGGTCAGTTAAGTAAGATACCTTTACCTTTAAATTTTAATAGATATGCAGTGAGTAGTGTTCACCTTCAATGTTCGTGGTTCCTCGAAGTTAATTACTTCGAGATATCATCTGGCTTTGTACGTGTTAACAATTATTATAATTAGTAATTGGCGTTACATCTTGTCTTATATTAAAAGTCAGTAACTAAGTAGGTTAGCAGCTAGATTGAACGCAAACGATGAATTGTGGCCATTTCTTAATTTTTAAGTTTAGAAATTCGGTATTTTATTCGTTAATTTATATTGGAAATACCTTCAAGTAATTTTAACGAGCAGAAATAGTTTTTCTTTATTTTTAAGAATTTGAAGTAAAACAGTTTTAATTAAATTAAACAAAACGTCCCTGGCGAAAATAGATATGTACCTACCCAATAAATTATTGGTAGGTATACCTACTAGCTGATGCCTGCGACATTAGGACAAGAGAGACTAGAAGAATTCGATATTTAAAAATGTGTGAGGCAAGGGATTCCTTCATCTCCCAAGCTCTTTCTCGCAACCCTAAAACACGTGTGAAAAACTGGTCTAAATGGAGTATTGATTTCAATTATTATCTCACATTATTTATGTAACAATAATGATGACAGTTGATTTTTTTTTCAGATTGAAGTATATAGGACGAAGACTGAACATGAATGCAGTAAAAGTAACTTTATGGATGGTAACACTTAGTTTCTCCATTATTGTATTATTTTTATACCACCTGTACCATTTTTCATTGACACGGAATTATCACGAATCAAACAAAATTTATCAACAACAATCATCAAGCACGAAACGGACCTACGACACACCTATGAGGCACATACCATTAGATGAGATTTACAAAGACATCCCACTCCGTGATGATATTTCTTTTGAATTCGAAGAGACTAGACCAGGTATTTCACTGTTTTGATACTTCATTTTTCCGGTATATCATTCCTAATATTAGCTCGACACTAACATCTCTTAACATAGCTTAGCTTGAAAATTTATACAGTCATAATATGTTTATTCAAAATACAAAACGATTTCCTTAGGTACACAATCGGGGGGCACACACAAATTATAAGACGTGATGGTGATAATTAACGACGGCATATTAAAACTAAAGCTACGAGGGTTCCAAACGCGCCCTGGCCTGAGAAGATCATTATTAATTATTTTCATTGCCATATTTTAACATTATTTAGAGCTTTTTGCGCATTACTTATTTGTCTGATGTTATGTTTGAGTATTTAAGTTTTTACTAAGACCTAATTTATATTCAAGAATTCAATATCTTAATTAGATTTCCTTCCTTTACAGTCCAAAATATGATAAATACGGCGGGTTGCCGTATCCCAGTTGCAATGGTTGATTATAAGAAATCTCAGAAAAAAAGGAAAAGAGGTTCATGTGGACATCGTGCAGTATTCCTGAAAATGGAAGATGTAGATAAAGTGCGCGTTGCAATTAATGAGAAAACAATAAGAAAATATCTACGAAAAACCAAAAGTTATCACTGTTGTTATAGATTCTTCGAACGATCAACAAGACCCGGCTTCGAACATAGGACACTTCGGTGAGTTATCCTGTAGCCTGTAGGTAAGGTATAAATAGTATTAGTTTTAAATAATAATAACCTGTATAAGCAATTTTACGAAAATCCACCCCAAAGAGGGTGAAATGGAGGGTGGAAGTTTGTAATAATAATAACCTGCATAAGCTATATAAAGCGTCTATAGATGTTTGTTTTAGCAGCGGAAAAATTTCATGATCTCACAGGAAATCAGAAATTGTTTGCGGACGAAGTCGCGGGCGACCTCTAGTTTATAATATTAGTATGTATTCTAAGCTCCAAAAACGCTTCTTTTCAGGTTCTCAAAATGTAAAAATGTCCATGACAAAGAAACAATAGTCCTAGAACAAGACTTTATAAATGTTCAATGTTTCGAAAACGGCGCCAGCAATCGATCTCATCTAATATATGATGACGTATACGCATTTTGTAAAAGAATTAACATCAGAAATGTAACAAGATGCGGGAAGAAGTACAATGTACTGCTTCTGGGGATGGATTCTATGTCTCTACCACGCTTTGTTCAGACAATGACAAAAACTGAAAAGTTTTTAAATGGCAAATTTTGGCCAACTTACAAAGGATACCATAAGGTATTTCAATCCGTAAGATCTTTGATATGACACCTGTGAATTTTTTTATTGGTTGAATATGTATTTTTTAATAATTGCAGGTGGGTGATAATACCTTTCCCAATTTGATGGCTGCTTTAACTGGCCATAATATATCGGCTATTGTAAAAGCATGTTCAAGAAGAATGGATGAGTGCAATGACAAATTTATTTGGTCTACTTTTAAAAACTCGGGTTACGTTACTGCATACGGGGAAGATTATTTAAGGCTGCCAGATATGTTTAGTAAAGAATACATTTTTCGAAAATCTCCTACGGACCACTACATGAGACCGTTTTTCCAAAAAGGGGAAAATGAAATAAACAATCAATCCTTACTCTGTGCTGGAAAAATTACGTCCGGCCAGCAGCTATTGGACTATGCGATAAACTTCGTTTTAACTTACAGAGACGATCCTTTCTTTGGCTTTTTTTGGATGAACTCTTTCAGTCACAATATCAACAACCATCCAGAAGATGCAGACAAAATGTTCGAGAGCTTTTTTAACCGTCTTTCTTATACGGGAGCATTCGACAGTACCTTTATTATATTTTTAAGTGATCATGGTATTCGGTTCGGTGAAAAACGGCTTCAAATAGAATCGTATTATGATGACCGTATGCCATTACTTTATCTCTGGCCACCTAGAACTTTTAAAATAAATTACCATAGAAAATTTAAATCAATAATAATTAACCAATTACGATTAATCACTCCGTATGATCTTTTTGACACGCTCTTAGAAATAAGTGAATTATCTCAATGCGATGAAGTAGCAAAACATGTTTTTGATCCCAAACATCAAAGTATATTCAGTGTTATTAGCCCTAATCGCACTTGTCAGGACGTTGGCATTCACGATAAATGGTGTAGTTGCCACAATTTGAATCCCCTTGATACCGAAGACGCAGAGGGGATAAGAAGTGTTCACTTTGTAGTATCACATATTCAGTTCGTCATAAAAACTACAAAAACAAAACGATGTTGGAGGTGTACGCATCTTTCACTTAAAAATGTAAGCAGAATTCACTTCTACTATGACAAAGACAAAGTAAATATTTATTATGTTGTAGCATTTTCTATGAACCCAAAGAATATTTTTTATGAAGCTACTGTGCAACATAAAGATACGCAGATGAATCTTATTGGCTCTGCTAGCATTATATCCCCTTACAAAGGATTTGGCGACTGCACTATTAAACACGAAGATAGAATTTATTGCGTGTGCCAAAAAATTCACGACTGTCGGAAGAACTCTATATTTTAATTTTTAACACTACCTATCTATGGTATCAGTAAATCTGTGATAATAATATAATATTAGGTAGGTATATGTATAATTAATTGGTAAGGTTTCTTCTAAAATTACAAAATATATGTACTTACTTAATTTTTAAAAGATTATAAACTCTGAAAGTTGATTATCATAAAATAAAAAGAAATAAAATTAATTTTATGCTCTATATTTTTATGTTTTAATAATTTGTTTAAAAATCAAAAGGTTACTTTTAATTGGAAAAGCAGTCAAAAATATGTGCTTTTGACTGTATTCTTCGGTCGAAACAGTGGTTTATAATGAAATCTGAGCATGGAGACTACGGAAAATTGTCTGACTTAGGTAAGTCCTACTTTTGTAACTGGAAGCGAACGTTTGAACTGCAGCGACAAGCTCGCGAAGGAGGTCCTACAAAGGTAGCATGCGACAGCCGACATTCATACTCCGTGAAGGCAAAGCTGTAAGAAGGGACGACGCGACGCGACGGAGCGAGTCTTCTGGCGTAGCCCATTTAAAACAATGTGATCTTTAGGCCTGAATCACATTTATGAGCATTGATTTGCATTTTATGTACAGAAAATAGCTATTTTCTAAGATGCGTACGCATCCTCATATAAATGAGGCGTTTCCAATAAACAAAATGCGAATCGATGGCTCATAGATGTGGTTCAGGCCTAAATCATCATCACCATTAACTTTAATAAACAATAGGTCTTATCATCGTATCAAATACTCTTTATTTTGCTACCTACTTATGTAGTCCTGTCAAAAACAACTTTTATACAATACTAGCTGACGCCCGCGACTTCGTCCGCGTGGTTTAAGATTTTCCCGCTTTTCTGTTGAAATTTTTCCTGAATTTTCTTTGCTATAAACCTCACGGAGCCCGAGACCTTTCCAACGAATGCAAACCCGTGGAAATCGGTTCGTGCGTTCTGGAGTTATAGCGTCAGGAAGGAAAACCCGACTTATTTTTATATAGTAGATTTTTCAATTAAAATATTTTTGACAAGCCTTTTTAGGGTTCCGTAGCCAAATTTGGCAAAAACGGAACCCTTATAGATTCGTCATGTCTGTCTGTCTGTCTGTCTGTGTGTCCGTCCGTATGTCACAGCCACTTTTTTCCGAAACTATAAGAGCTATACTATTGAAACTTGGTAAGTAAGTAGATGTATTCTGTGAACCGCATTAAGATTTTCACACAAAACTAGAAAAAAAACAATAAATTTTGGGGGTCCCCATACTTAGAACTGAAACTCAAAAAATTTTTTTTCATCAAACCCATACGTGTGGGGTATCTATGGATAGGTCTTCAAAAATGATATTGAAGTTTCTAATATCATTTTTTTCTAAACTGAATAGTTTGGACGAGAGACACTTCCAAAGTGGTAAAATGTGTCGTCGTCGTCGTCCCCCCCCCCCCCCCCCCTGTAACTTCTAAAATAAAAGAATGATAAAACTAAAAAAAATATATGATGTACATTATCATGCAAACTTCCACCGAAAATTGGTTTGAACGAGATCTAGTAAGTAGTTTTTTTTTAATAATTTAAAACTTACTACAGGTTTGTACGGAACCCTCGGTGCGCGAGTCCGACTCGCACTTGGCCGGTTTTAGCTAAAAGCACTCTGCACTTCTGACCGGTTAACAGTTCTGATTGCAGCATATACCTACCTATTACCTAGGTACTCCTTGGACCTATTTTAAATTGAAAACTAGCAAATGAAGCCCCGTTAGTTTACATTAGTCCACAAATAATAATTTATTTCAGTGCTGCATAAAATGGTTTTCTTCATCTAAAAATCATCGTCCTTAATTCAGTTTTCAACAACAGTGGTACAATAATTATTATTAGTTAAATACCTACCTATTCTGATTTCTGTTCGTTGCGGTTTAAATTTTACTGACCGAGCGAAGCGAAGGTCTCTGAATCTACTTGGATGAATTGGCACTTGTCCGTCCGTCTGTCAGAGCCTAATAACTTCTGAATTAATGAAAATACCTAATTACCTCGACTCACAGATGATAATGTAAATTGATGCCCTAAAGCCGAAAAATACATAAAAAGTTATAAAAATCTTATTTCAGAAAAAAATGGTAAGTGAATAATTTTTTTAACTTTACCTAAGGGTATTCTCGCGTAGCTGTTTTCGACTTGAGTTCAAAAAGATTTTTATTTAATTTTTACTACAAAAATCAACAATTTGATGGGCTAGTCAAAGTTGCTTTTCGTAGACTACCTTTGTCACGGGTGTTATCTCAAAAACGACTTAGTGGGAGAGGTCGCTTACACCCTGTGCATGAAAATTTCTAAAAATGTTGCGTGTATATGGGGTTTCGCCCACGTTAACTTTTTGTAGGTCCGATAATTAATTAATCGGGCCGATAATAATTAATTGGGCTAACTTTATCACCGACTCAACGCATAAGTCCGTCGATTTGTCGGTGATTTTCTTGGGAAGAGCACGTCATGAATTCTGCCCCGCTACCGGGCAAAAAAATTACATTACATTTCCGGACGTTTCATTTTCTGCCGACAAAATTGGCCACTGATCGGATTGTTTGTCGTGGGCTGAGACCCTGATACCTAAATAAAATTTGATAAAATAATAGGTAATATTATGATTTATGATAGGATATCCTTGCCCCATGTAGTTGCATTTCAAACGCTATGACGAGTAGATGTGTTGTTTGCGGTTCATTTAATATCGTATAGACGTGCGTAAATGACATGATGTTATGAAATTGTGCGATTCACGAAATTTATAAAACATAAAACGGAATTGCTATACCTATTACTTACTTAAATGAAAATTTTTAAAAGTACCTAAAGCACTTTTAAAACGATGTCAGTCAGTAAATTATTAGTAAAATAAAAGTGATTAAAGTAATGTTTAACATATTTTACAATTATAGTGCAATGTATAGATATAAATAATAAATTGAGGTTTTTTGATTCCCGCGGGAACGCTTTTAATTTTCCGGGATAAAAAGCAGCTTAAGTCCTTCCCCGGAATCCAAACTATCCCTGTACCAAATTTCATCAAAATCGGTTGAGCGGATGGGCTGTGAAAGCGTAGCAGACAGACAGACAGACACACTTTCGCATTTATAATATTAGTATGGATTCTAGTGTAGGTACGTTGAATGTGTACGAAATAAGACACATGGATAAAACGTAGTTATTCGAATTGACTATTATTATATGCACATAATATGAGCTGTTTCAACGGTGTCGTTTCCCATAGGCAGAAGTAAGAAGGTATTTCTCCTTCGTTATTTCATTTCTTGGTATCATGAAAAAACAACAAGAGCAACATCTCATATTGATAGTAATTCATACTAATATTATAAATGCGAAAATGTCTGTCTGTCTGCTACGCTTTAAAGGCCCATCTGTTCCGGGGAAGGACATAGACTTTTTATCTCAGAAAATTAAAGAGTTCCCGCGGGAATCAAATAACTTAATCCACGCGGGCGAAGTCGCGGCATCATCTAGTTTGAAATATATGAGTAAATACCTAACATTTCATTTTTCAGTATTAGCTTATTTGGAAAATGTACCACACAAAACGGTTAAAGTTACTCTTACTGTTTTCGTTGGTGATACTATCGTTTTTCTACGTTATAAGTGTGGTCAACTATGATAACAAGAAATCTTTATTAAAACAAACATTTCAAGATAGTTCTACAGAATATATAGAGTCTTATAGTGAGTATGTCATAATTTATAATATCATACGTGTGAAATAAATAAACATAAGTTTCTAACCACTATTATAATAATTGACCGAGCGAAGCGAAGGTCTCTGAGTCTATACTTGAGTGAATTTGCACTTGTCCGTCTGACCGTCCGTCCGTCTATCAGAGCCTTATAACTTCTGACTTACTGAACGTTATTACTTCAATTTTAAATATACTAGTGGTTCGCCCCGAACTGAGACTTCGCAGTATCACAGAGCGCCATCTATTGACATCATTGTGAAGTTCTGTTAAAAATACGGCAGCTCATTAAAAAATAAATAATTTCGTTTCCTTATAATAATTATCTAATTTTAGTATTTGTTGTTTAAGTACAGGATATAATTCAAATAATTGATCAAGTTTCAGGCTCTTGCCTTTCAGAAAATTGAGTTCTGAGGTCAACTATGGACGTTAGAAAATCGCCACTTTGAAAGCCCCCCATTTCGTCAATTTTAGGGGAAAAATTAAAATTTTACTGTACCTACTGCAAAATGAAAAAAGTAAAATTAAGTGTTGTGCTTGTTTCGTCTCCGAACTTTGACTCTTAAAATATTTTGCCTGCAAAGCTCATGATTTTTTCTATTTGATACCTCGTTGTTGTTACTTGTTACCTATCTTTATATATATCTTTATATATATATCTTTATATATATCGTATACCATAATATCTTTTTACTAATTTTAGGAAACAAGGACGTATTTGAGATCGATCGTATACACGTATACCTATTTATGTCAATGACCCTGGAGCAAATTACCAATTTTTGAGGCGTTTTATAGGTTCGATCAGAACCTTGACTCAGACTCAGACTTTCAGTTTCGTAGGTGCAATCCGTCTGTTACATACCCCAGTTATTATAATCAGAAACTATAAAAATGTTACACAACTCAAACGCATAGATATAGATAAACAAATGAACGGATAAAGTGAAACATTACCTAATACCTATCATTAGGAGATCTCGCTTTGACTAATACTTTTAAGTAGGTACTTATTTGAAACTTGGATTTTTTTGCAGACCAAAGTATTGAAGAACCAAACAAACAATATTTAATAAACACCCCCGGATGTTCCATACCAAACTATTTAAATACATATAAAATTGTAGAAGATAAATATTATGTAAAGGAGAGTACGTGTGGTACACGAGCAGTATTTATTGAAAAAGTGTCTGACGAAGAAATCACTTTTAGGATTGACGTGAAAATAAAGATTTACACAAGAGGGAAGAAATATTCATGTTGTTATCAATTCGGCTTACCAGATATAATTGAGGGAAAAGAAGACTATACTAAATTGAGGTGAACAGTTTGCTAAGTATACCATATCTTTTAACTAACATTAGCAGAATTGTTAATTTTCAATCTAATGTTAAATCTACTCTCCTTATCCACAGATATACCAGTTGTATAAATTTTAAAAACAATACCAAGGGAGAGTTGGAAAATGAAGTAATTAGCGTAACCTGTGCACTAGAAAATAATAAAAAAAGTGTAGTATATGAAGATGCATACATAATACTCAAGAAACTAAACAGGGCCCTCACAGACGATAAACAAAAAATTGAACAGCCTTGGAATGTTTTGGTATTAGGAATGGACACCGTGTCAAGAGCACGAGTTTACAGCAGCATGCCGAAAACTATCAAATATATGTTGCAAAACGATTGGTTAGACTACAGGGCATATCAAAAGGTAACGGTCATTGACTAATTACTTATACTTAATATCCCCACTCAGGTTTTTATTTAACCCATGGTAAACTGTCACACACATTTCTAAACTTACTAAAATACATATCAAAAATTGCGGAACCGGCAGGATTTGAACCTGCGTCTCTCTGGGAACACACACATGACACAAATTGTTTGTTACTGTAACATGGTTTTCCAAAGAAATTTCAAGATATCATCCCCGTTAAAGATGTACCTCGAGTGAAATAGTTAATATTTCAATTAGATGATCCTATAAGTTATTTTTATGACCATTATGTGTTATGATTTCAGGTAGGTTACAATACATTTCCCAATTTGATTTCCCTATTAACGGGCAAGGCAATGGGCACAATTTACAGAACCTGCTCATCAGGTATGGATAATTGTAACCATCTATTACTATGGTCAGAATTTAAAAAAGCCGGATACATAACAGCTACTGGAGAAGATGACCTGAAACTTCCCGACACATTTGGTAAATATGGATACAAGTCGCCACCTACAGATCATTATGTTCGACCACTTTTTCTGACTGGTGAGAAACAACACGGCAACATTATATGTGCCAAAAAGATACCATCAGCAAAACATATCATAGATTACGCATCCATTTTTGCAGAAACCTATAAAGACGAGAACTTTTTTGGATTTTTTTGGTTAAACTCCTACAGTCATAATTTACAAAATATCCCCACGCTTATTGATCAGGATATTGTGAACTTTTTCTCGAAACTCAATGAAACGGGTGTTTTACAAAATACATTTGTATATTTTTTAAGTGACCATGGTTTAAGAAGTGGTAAACTGAGAGTGCCTTATGAATCATATTATGACGAACGACTGCCTATGTTTTTTCTATGGGTCCCTATAGATTTCCGAAAAATTAGAGCACGAGAGTACCACAATTTGAAAATAAACCAACATAGACTTATCACACCTTACGATTTATATCTTACACTCCGTGATACTGCAGAAATATCTGAGAATTCCACGGAATTAAATGCTGAAGCCTGTCCAGAGTGCAACAGCATATTTAATGAAGTCAGTAATAATAGAACATGTGCAGAAGCAGGCGTTGACGATAAATGGTGTTCTTGTCATGAAATGGCATACATCAGCCACACAGACGATAACGTAGTTGAAGCTACAAAATTAGCAGTAACGTATGTACAAAACAAAGTGAGTGCAATTAAGACTACACACTGTATGAAATGTGAACTATTGAAATTAAAAAAGGTTTTACGAAGTCACACGTACCGCGACGAAAATCGCAACAATACTTATTTTATTATAGCTTTTGTTATGTCTCCAGACGACGTAGCTTATGAAGTTTCATTGGTAAAGCATAATGCTAAATTAAGTATACTTCAAGTAAATACAATATCAGTGTATAATATTCGAGGCAGATGCGCTATTGAACCTAATGATCGTGCATACTGTGTGTGCGCTCCTAGTTGTAAAAATAACATTAACTAAGATATTAATAGTAATTAAGCAGATACTGATGAAAGAAATATTTCCTCAATTTACCTATTATTTAAATAAAACTATCCTACCTTCATCATCCTATTCTTGTTCAGAAGCTAGTTGGTCAACTGCCGAAAATATTATTTTGGAAGTCCATTTATTTTATCTTTTCCTTACTTGACATCCTTTATTACGTCGAACCATTTCTCCTTTTTTTCTTTAGGTGGTCCTTTTCCGAAAATTTTATCTTACTCTCTACCAACCGGTACCTGTGTAACAATAGATATACGTATTAACTAGTAATAATGTATGTTAGGTATATATAACATAGTACAAGTCCAAACTGTACCTTGTACCAAATAACCAGTAGTATAATAATAATTAATATATATTGGCACTTACTTATGTTTTGACACTAGAATTGATTTATCTAAAATGTAAGTATAATATTTTATGAAAATTTATGAGATTAGTTGTGAGAAAATAATTATACTTACCTAATATTTTACGAAACTACGACTGTTTTTTCATATGCTCAATTTTTTGAGATTAAAAATAATTTAAAATACCAGTTCCATTCATCCATCAGCCTGTATGCATCTACTGCTGGACATAGGCCTTTTCGAGTCCTCTGCCTTCCCCTGCTTCCCGCCACACGGTCCTCTGCCTTCCCCCGCTTCCCGCCACCTTATTGATACCTACAAATACCAGTAGGAACAAACCTAAAAAAAAATATTTTTATGTTTTCCTAAAACTGTTAAAAGAGCACTTATCGGCATAACACTATCAGTAAAGTCGGTATATATTAATACATAGCCTTTTATTTCCTTAACAACTAAAGGTATTCAGTCCATTTTTCTGCCATATTATATTATACATATTACCTATCATTTATTGTTGCTATGTTAATGGGGCATAAGGAATAATTAAATCAATAATAGTAAGTAATTATATATGTAAATGTATTTCATAAAATAAATTCATACACTCAATAGGTACTAACTTACTTAATATTGCAATAAATAATAATCCATTTTAAGACCCTTGTACACACATTCATGTCTTCCAAAACGCATCCAATAGGTACTGACACGCAGCAATTTAATTTACTTATTTATCATTTTGAACGTAGGTAAACACTATCATACAAGTTTGATTTAAAAATACTATTGACCTGTTAAAAGTCTTAAGTATAGATCTGTACGTAATACTAAACAACTTTTGTTCTACGATTTTTTAAAAATCAGAGGAATACATTTTTTTTACTTTAAAAAAAATAGGCTGCTCCAAGACTCACGCGCGTCGGCACGCGGCGGACCGGTTATCGCTCGACTACTGCCTACTGAAAACTCTACTCTAGACCCTAGGGGCCTAGAGTGTACAGTGGAAAGTTAAGAGTTTTTTTAAGGTGTCGAACAAAAGTTTTTTTTAATAATAAGTAGAAGTTGTATAAATGAGGTTATTAGTATTTATAAATGGGAATGGAATAATACGACACCAAAAAAATAGTTTGAGACCCTAAGTTTACCAAAATAATATATTTGAAGACCAATAATGTAGTAAATGTTCACTAAAATATATCAATAAGATCCAATGTAATCAGCCATTTCTGGCATGCAAATGTTCCATTTTTACAAACAAATCAGCAAGTAAAAATTTGAATTATTCATACTTAACAATATCATTTTCACAAGAACACAATCCAAAACACAGAAACAACAGTATTTCAATTCAAATATAAGGAGGTACAAAATAATAGCAAGTAGTTATTCTAAGTAGCAATTGAATAATAAAATGACAAAATTGAATCAAAATTTCAACATTTTACTAAATGCCTGTATAGTGTATACAAAGCATCCCAGTTAACTATATACTTAGGTACTTACCGAGATTTGGAAGGTGAGGTGTGAGAACTGAGTGACAGTTTAGGCAGCATAATATATTTTTAAGGAGTTCTTTACAAATTCCAGTAGATACGCGTTCTACAAATGCTTTACAAATTTAGTCACAAAAACTACAAAAATCCATGTGGTCACTCAGTCCTCACGCACACAATATTGCAGCTGAAAATCGTAGGCTCTGTCCTTCGGTCGACAGTATTGCTAATTATGTTGCAACAACCTCGAGACTAAATATGGCAAAACTAATTAATATAATAGGCCCTTCAAAATGCCCCCTGCCTTAATTTAGTTTAGTGATCATGCACAACAGAATTAGCCACAATGTTTAACGAACAGCCGAATGCTAGCTAATTTGTGTGTTATGTGATAACTTCATTGAACTATTTCACTATGGAGATACCACACATAAAGACAATCAGTCAACCGAAAATATAAATAGTGAATCAGACAATTCAAATATACCATGAATATCTGTTATCAAAACAAATTACAAAATTAATTATTACTACTTAATCCAAAATTAGATATGCCATGACTAAAATTTGTAGAAATTCTCTATTATCCATTTTATAGTATAAATAATATCACAACCTAAGGTAAAAGATATTTTAGAGTTATTTTAATTACTTACTAATTAATATTTGAAACTTGTGTTGTCTTATAATATACTAGATGATTCCCGCGACTTCGTCCGCGTGGATTAAGATTTTTGATTCCCGCGGGAACTCTTTAATTTTCCGGGATGAAAAGTAGCCTATGTCCTTCCCCGGGATACAATCTACCCCTGTACCAAATTTCATCAAAATCGGGTGAGTAGTGGGCCGCGAAAGCGTAGCTGACAGACATACACACATTTTATAATATTAGTATGGATTGTGTTCCTAACAGCAGGAATTCTGAAAAAAATATATATAGTTCGCGCGCGAGTTGAATGCAGAGCTTATGTATGGTGACACATACATAAGTTCTGCATTCAACTCGCGCGCGTATATACATTAGCGTTCCAGCGTTCTAATCACTGAATGGTCGGCAGTTGGACAAAATGTCAACAGAAATACATAATAATGTCCATAACAGGTATTCAACCATAAACTCCTATTAAATAATGGCACTCCTAAGTAGATTAACTATTTGTCAGTAGATTAAGGTTACGATTTGTACGTTATATTTAATTAGGTTATAAATTAATTGCAATACTTGCTGTAGTATAAAATGCAATTTATGGCGCGGGATATAACAAAGGAGCGACGGGCGCGGGTGAGGTGCGGGGGAGGTGTCGGCGCGGCGCGGGCGCCGTCGCTTCTATCATATTTCATACAAAATGTATGCAAGCGACGGGACGCCAGGTATACAGAGGCGGCGAGGCGCGGGCTCCGCTTCCATACTTCCAAGGCCACACCGCCGCCGCACCTCCGCCGCGCCATCGCCGCGCCACACATCAACTTCAACACATTCATTTTATTACAATAGTACCTACGGCATTGTGTTGGCATGTTCATAATATTATCTATATACATATTATTATTATAATATATATATATGTACAATAAACATCTATACTAATAATATTTTAAAGAGGTAAAGTTTGTGACGTTGTAGGAGGTAATCTCTGGATCTACTGAACCTATTTTGAAAATTCTGGTACCAATAGAAAGCCTCATTATTTGTGAGTGTCATAGGCTATATATTAACCCGAAAAATTAGAGAGTTCCCGTGGGAATTTCAAAAACTTATTTCACGCGGGCATAGTCGCGGGCATCTGCTAGTATTATATAAAAGAGAAATACCGCTCGCTCACTAATCACGATATCTCAGGAACTATAAAGCATACACCCTTGAATTTTGGAAGATGTTCCGTCTTTGGCGTAGACATCAGCTAAGAAACAGTTTTGAGAAAATTCACCCCTAAAGAGTCGAAATGGGGGTGGAAGTTTGTATGAAATTTCTATGTTTTTGAAGTTAGAGACATGAAAATCGGCAGTTTAAAAATTATAAAAACCTGTATAAGCTTTATATTATGTATAGCCTCTGTAGATAGACCTTTTGCAGCGGGAAAATTTCATAATCTCATAGAAAATCAGAAATTGTACGCGGACGAAGTCGCGGGCGACCACTAATAGTCATGACAAGTTTAAAACTTTTTAATTGTATTAGCTATCTAACTTATAAATATTGATGAGAGGCCGAAGTTATGCTAATGTTGTCTTTGTTCCAAGTGATGAATATGGAGTAGCTGGATATATTATGAATAAAGAGAGCTGCACCACAGCCAGCCCACCTCCAATGGAATTTGGTATCTGAGAATAATACAACATTGCCGAGTTACATTTGTTAGCATTTATAACAAGTCAAAAAATCTTAAATATTGGTGTTGCTTTCAACCCCTGGATAGAAGAGCCTCAAATGGTTCTAAATAATTCCTAAAAGATGAATCAAATTTAATTAAGTAAGAAATTACGTACGTACGGTACGGTGCCGTGTAGAAACCGACTGGGTGCCATACACAGCAGGTTAACAGGGTTAACAGGTTAGCCCGCTACCATCTTAGACTGCATCATCACTTACCATCAGGTGAGATCGCAGTCAATCGCTAACTTGTAGTGGAATAAAATAATAAAATAAATAGTACTTAACTATTTTAATTTTCCGCAAAAAGTGGATTACAACCTTATGAGTGGGAAGAATTGATTTTTCTGTGATAGGGTAAAACAAAATTCAAAAGCTAGTAGGTTCAAAACCGTTATATAGTCCTACTAGCTGATGCCCGCGACTTCGTCGCGTGGATTGAGGTTTTTCGGTTTCCGCGGGAACTCGTTAATTTTCCGGGATAAAAAGTAGCCTATGTGTTATTCCAGACTATAATCTACTCTGTGCCAAATTTCATCCAGATCCGTTCAGCCGTTGGGGCGTGATTGAGTAACAAACATCCATCCATACATCCATCCATACATCCATCCAAACATATTTATTTGATTGTTGTACCAACACCCAACACAAGATGTAATCCTAAATATACATTTGAGTAAGCTAAATATTTACCGTCATGTAATAGTCCTCCTCAATAATACCATAGAAGAACCAAAGGCTTGACACAATGAAGGACATTAATATCATGGGAAATGGAAGACACTCAGTGCACTTGGTCCTGATTACATATAGCAATTTGCTCATTGGTGCCGCAATTGTTATCAAAGTGAGTGAACATGCTGATAAACCTGGAAACAAGTACAATTTATGTATTAATAAGATAAAGTACAGAAACCATAACCCAACTACACTTCTTAAAAAACACCATCACATTTTATATTATAGTAAACTTGCTGAGGCCCACGACCATGTGGATTAAGGTTTTTTGATGCCCACCGAAACTCATCCTTCCCCAGGATGTAAACTACCTCTATACCAGATTTCATCAAAATCGGTTGAACAGATGGGCAGTATAAACGTAGCAGACAGACAGACAGACACACTTACTCATTTATAATATTAGTATGGATAGGATTTAAATATTTTAAGTAGGTTGTTTTATTTGATACCAATTTTTTTTAAATAAAGCCGTATGCAGTGAAGATTATGTAAGAAATTAAGAATGATTTAAATATTGCACTAATCATATTATGTCTGGAATCATGGAGAGAAGTGAAATGGCAAGGGTAGCTATGATAGTATGGAACAGGGTAGTTTGTCAACCATTTGCCTCGTTTGCAAATTGCAGTATGAGGAAGTCTACTTATGCTCATACACATTCTCCCCACTGTTGTGCTGAATGTTTTTTTAAATATAACTGTAATACATCAGTAGTTAAGTAATTTGCACAAAAAACTATTCAATTCATGCATATAAAGTATATACATACCCACTCTGCTTAAAAGTACTTCATTGTCAGTTTCTACTGACATATATCCCATAATTAACACATACAACACTAAGGATAAAAGAAACTGTTTCAACAGACTAGATTTCTTAAAGGTGTAAATATAAAATATGAATATATATGAGATCATAAGCGTAATTCCAACTACATTGACTAAAATTATTATGTTATCTTGCTTAATTAATCCATATAGTAACCAAACGCCACTTCTGTAACAAAAAATAATTTTAATTAATAGAAGTTTTATGTAGTTTGAAGTAAGCCTCTGGTACACCTATCCGTACTGTACATAAAATTTGAACCTAAATAAAATTCATTTTCTCACAAAGTAAATCTTACTGCATTGCTATTTACACTATAAAGAAGACTTTTATCATTCTTGGGCAATAACAGTAAAAGATTTGAAACTTGCTACCTCCACCGAGGGTCAAGGTGTGTACAAGAGGAGGGGGGAGGATATTATTAACCCCTCCCAATAAACTCCACTTGCCGGAGTTGCATAGTTTATTTTTAATTTTGCAAATTCTAAACTTTATCAGTAAAAATGTAGGTAAAATGATTGGATCACGAAGTATAACGGCTACAATTCAGTTCTACCACTTCACCGCTGCTACCGCTGCACGCATATTTTATTTAGTAGAAGTTAACTTTTTGAATAAAACACCTCGGTTAAGGGTGGCACTGCATTAAAAGCTTTGCTGCAAACTATTGACTTACAAACACTTGATTTATATTACTTTTGTGCACAGTACATAAAGAAAATATTTGACTTACGATAGAAATCCGCAAATAAAAGGTAGTGGTGATGATTCCGCAGTTGTCTGATTAACCGCATATTGCTTGCAAACCAAGCTAAAATATATAATAGGCACAGTGATTAGTTTTCAATTTAATTTATGTTATTTCATATTTATTATGTTAATTATATTTATTATGTTATTTTATATTTATGTTCATTGATAAATATCACCTACATTCCGGATAAAAACTGAAGAATCGTAGTTACAACAGCTGAAAAGGACACTAATTCTTTTACACCCACTAAATTCATTGTAAACCATTTATAATTATTATTGTATTGTTGATCCAACTCGCAACAATGAACAAATAACAACTTTTGAATTTTTTTTTTCCTGTTTGTTGACAAATTATTTTTTTTAGGTACTTGATTTGACTTTGACATTGATAAATTGACATTTGACATTTTCTTTTTAATAACTGGCTTTACAGCTCTGAGTTCCAGCCCTTCTTCTTCTTCTTCTTGCCTTGGTTTTTGGCTTTCAGTTCTGTGCCTTGACATTTGACAATGACATTCAGGCAAAGAGTGGTTCTCACTTGAGAATAGGGCAAAAGGGCGAAACCACTCTTGTACCAGTATATATAATTATGTACTCTGTGATTCTTGTCACGTGGCCAACTGAACCTTTAGAATCATAGAAGAAGGAATCTCTAGAATCAGGGTCAGCGTGTAACCGAAAGGGATAGGTAATACTATGAAACACCTCCCAAACGTCATACAAACGTCGGCACAATATATGGTTTGTTTGTATGCAATAGGCATAAAATCCGTGACACGCAGAAAGGGAGAGAAAAACACATATTTTTTTCTCATTCTGTCTTGTGTAACATCCCAACACTGCATCTCTTTCATGTGGGAGTGAAAAGGAGATATGGCGGCGTCTATATATCTTACTCAGTCTACGTTTAGAATCATTTTGGGCATGGAATTAGGAATTACGACCTATAGACCAGTCAAATTACACTATTACAAGGAAATAGTTAACTATATAAGCAACAATTGTGTAATATGGGGTATTAAAACACGAACGTGGGTTTATCACACGACGCGAAGCGGAGTGTGATAATAGTATCATATGAGTGTTTTAATACCTAGGTAATTATCAACAGTTGCATACAAGACTTTATCTACACTCATAATATGAATCCTCTATAACAGATTCTGAAATAGTTAGCTTACTGCTAACATTAAAACATTCAGTCCTAGTAACCTAATATCATCCATTACTGAGTATATACAAATAAACTAAGTATTAGTGAAATAATTATTTATTGTAGTAGTAATTAACATTTTGTATAGTGCAATTATTAAAATTCACTTGATGTTCTTGTCTGTTGAGTAAACCATTTGCGCAGAGGGCATCGAAAAAAAAAAACAAAGGGGTGTTGTTATGAAATTAAGTACAACATTACATACAAAACGTCGTGGTTCAGACAATTGTTTGAATGTTGAAAAAATTTCAGATTTCGATGAATCCGAAGATAGACTCGATCGATCGCCGGGCCCGAAGAATCATTGGCGATCAATCACTCACGCAGGCAAAACTGCATTGCTTACAGCACCGACGCAATGTCGCTTGCTTATCGGTCTTTTATCGGATACCTATACTTTGGAGAGTGTGCTCAGGAACTTTTCCACCTTGTTCCCCCTTCACCGTTCTACCACAGAACAGCAAGAAACCGTTTGCGTTGGCATCCTTATGTGGTTGACGTCCAGTCAGCTCGAACGAAACGGTTCTGTTCTACGTTTCTAATTCGAACCGCTAGGATGTGGAATGCCCTTCCAGCACATGTATTCCCTGCCACGTATAACTTAAGTACCTTCAAGGCAAGAGTGAATAGGCATCTTCTAGGCGGGCGCGCTTCAACCTAGACCTCATCATTGCTTTGTATTAAGCGTGATTGTCGTCAAGAGCAAGCCTATCTTGCAATAAAAAAAAAAAAAGATAATTCTGCTGAAAAGGAGCAGCCCGGCCTTTGCTTAATCACTGAAAATCAATTATCAGAAGAATCCTCAGCTTATCCGAGCGATATTGAAGAAGAAGAGAATGAAATTACAAATAGAAGCGATATTGAAGAAAGAGATGATCAATTTACAAATGTATTAAAAAACGCCTCGATTAATGTAAACTACATTCATTTGCTAATTGTTAATGTAAATATAAAATAAGTTTTTTATCAAATAATAAAACTAAGGATCTTTTGTATTTTTATCCGTACAATTGAATATTGCAATTGGTTTTTAAGAATTATTTGAAAATTCAAACAAATTATTAACATTTAGTAAAAAAAGGATGGTTGCAAAATTCATTTTTTGATTTTTCCAATTTTTGAGAATGTTTCTAAATGGGGACTGTATTTTTTTATTCTTTCACAAGAAAGTATAACTCAAAACGAAAAAATTGCGATCTGAAAGAAGTCTCTACGACAATTTTCCGAAGGAGAATTTTAATTTGAAAAATATTTTTTCGGCCCGAAAAACGTGATTATTCTCGGAAGTCTCTTTATATTTTTATCTGAAAAAATTTGTGGATATTTCAGACACAAAAATTATGCACACAAAAGTTGTAGATCTTTTTATGATCTAGGTAGGTACCATTTTTCTATTGTACACTTTTCTCTCCGACTTTAACTTTCGCCGGAAATCGCAATAAACCAAAATTCCACCCCTTTTCATCCCCCATGTTTCGAACAAATAAATAAATGAAATGTTTATCTGGAAACACCCCTGCTCAGGCATTTTTTTTTTACGTTTATTAAACGCCACTTTACCATTTCCAACTGTTCCGTGACTGTTCCCATCCTGTTTTGTTTTTTTTCGTTTCGAAATAAGTAAAACGTAGTGGTTATATTCTCTTGGGAAGCTAATTCGCCTGGACTATTACGTCTTTAGGAAAATAATGTCATTGTCAGTGTCAACGGTCAACTGTCTGTCAAACAATGAGTAAATAGTTTCCCGTCATTGCTGTCAAAGCCAAATTGTCAAAAGTCAAAACCAAAAAAAAACAAAAATATTTGATGTTTGTGAAAAACTATTCTCAAGAGTTTGTGTGGTGCTCTTCAATTAATATTATTTTTAACACTGTCATAATCTTTAGACTAAATTCAAATAAAAGTGCTCTCAATGAAAGTTACATTAATAAGCCTTACTTTATTATTCGATGAGAGCAAAAGCTTTTATCATGTATTGGATTCATCTTTGATCTTTGATTATTTTGTCGACAAGATGTCCTCGTAAATAATTAATTTGTAAACAACAATGAAGTCTTTTAAGTTGATTGTTCATCAGTCTAGTTTTAGTTGTAAGTATTTAGATTTTATCCACACTATAATAATTATTATACAGTACACATTTTAATTAGACAGACACACCTTCGCATTTATAATTATTGTTGTCTGACTGTATATATAATGTACTCTGTGTCTGACTGTCTGCTACGCTTTAACGGCTCATCTGTTCAACCGATTTTGATAAAATTTGGTACAGGGATAAGTGGTATCCCGGGGAAAGAGTTCCCGCGGGAATCAGAAACTGTAATCCACGTGAAAGAAGTTGCTGGCATCATCTATTAGAAAATATATTTAAAGTATTGTTTGGTAACAGTAGATAAATTACATAATTTTTATGTCTGATAGTACTGGTGCAGTACAGTATTTAAGGTGCTTTGTTTTAAGTAGGTACTTTCTGTAAAGACTAATAAGTAATGAGAAATCTTAATTTTAAAATTTCCATATTATTTAAGCTGAAGATCTGATAATAAATCTGAAAGATTATCCTGGATTAAAGGAAAAAGATATTGTTGAAATTTACCATCCAGAAAATGATTACCCTAGGCTGCTGTTGCAAGTTACTAAAGTTGATGCTCCAGGACGAGGGAGAGGTATGTTTTCTACAATTAAGGACCTTAAACCCTTGTATAAAATATATTGTAGTGCAAATATTGCCACTCTCATCATTTCATCTCATCTATGATGTAAACTGTAGGAATACTGTGTGAAGAATGAAGCAGTGCGCTAAATGCATAAATATCATTAAAATACAATATAGATTACTTGAATTTAAAAAAAATGTATTGTATAGTTTGCACGAATCAAATAGCTCCTCTGAGCTAAGATGCAAGTGCTTGTTTTGTTTGCTTTCATACAAACTGTCGAAGTTAACGTACATAGTTAATATGCGTGAAAATATGCTATTGCCACGTATCTTGCAGTAAACTTCAGAAGTGACTAAATGATTGGCACCAGCTTTAATACTTTTATTTGTTTAGCTTTTCTATTTACATAAAATAACACTTTAAGTTTAATTACTGTTTCTTTGCAGATGCTATCAGTGTTGAGCAAAGCATTGCCACAACATTCCAACTGCGAACATTTGCAGATGTGTATGTGAATATTGTTAATGTAGCAGAAGTTGCTCTAGATTCAGTAGAGTTGACTTTCAGAGATCAGTACTTGGGAAGGTCTGAAATGTGGAGGCTGAAGAATCATTTGGTAAAATATAAATTAAGTTTTTTCAGGAGGTTGTAATGAAGTGGATGTTTTTTCTTATTTTTACATGATAGGCTTATGCTTGATAACAATCATGAATATATAATGAGGTCTATGTTGGCTTGGTGGGCTTACCTAGAAAAGTACTGGATCTGAAACAAATCAAAATCTGACCTTATTACTTTACTTATTTTATAAATGGAAACTGAAAAATTTCAGCTTCCTACGTCCAAGGGTTTAGAGTGTCCGTATAAAGGTGTTCTCTTTTTCCTAAACAAAGACCACCTTGATCTCAGTTGCAATATTGTATTGTGATGTAATCTAAGAAGTAAATTGCAGATTTAAGTTTTCTAGATCAATTGTATTATTTTAGAATATTCTGGAAAAAAAATATATCATTTTTTTTCTAAGATCAACTTTAGTCACTCAAAATAATAATATCATCCTATTTTCTTAATGGTTAGCTTTTTAACATAAGTAAAACCAACCAAACCAACCAAATCAGCATTACCATCTTGCAGTAGTCTTAGAACTAGAATCAAGTTACTTTTTTTTTAATATTCTAGGTCAGCACTTGTGTCTACTTGAATAAAAAAATTGAATACTGTGGTGGTGCAATCAGATGTCAAGTGTATGAAATGTGGTCTCAAGGTGACAGGGTCGCCTGTGGCGTTATTACGGAAGACACGAAAATTGTGTTCCGTTCCTCAACATCTATGGTTTATCTTTTCATACAAATGTCCTCTGAGATGTGGGACTTTGATATTCATGGTGATTTATACTTTGAAAAGGCTGTCAATGGATTTCTTGCGGACTTGTTTGCTAAATGGAAGGTAGGTCTTGTGACAATAATTTTTTCTGTTTACATTATTAGGTTTTCCATTAGGTAACCAGTAGTAGTTTACACACTTTAGTACTCTATTATTGGACAGGACAATATATTATGAAAGGTGGGTGGAGCTTCCACATTAAAAATTGTTGAATGTTGTATGATACATTGGCCATTACAGATTTTTTTCCAGGTAATATATTTTTACACAACAGATTTTTATTGGTATTGGACACAGCTTAGAACCAAAAGTGCTCCATTATTGTTGAATGTTAATGTTATTCATATTATTGTAAAATATTTTTCAGAAAAATGGCAGCAATCATGAAGTGACCATTGTATTGTTTTCACGAACATTTTATAAAGCCAAAACATTAGAGGAATTTCCCCAGCACATGAAAGAGTGTTTACAAAAAGACTACAGGGGACGATTTTATGAGGATTTTTACAGGTTGACACCTTAAATTTTTATGATGCCTTATAAATTTTAGTTTGTGGGATTGCAATGTTATAATTGAAATGCATTGTACTTGTAGATCTACAAACCTTATCGAAATTAATGAAATTACTACCCTACGAAAATTGAATTAGAACACCAGCATAGTGATTGCATGACAGAATCCAAGCAAAATAAACATAGCTTGAATTAATGTAAGTAGTTTTTCAAGGTTAATCCTACAATTTACAAGTATTCTTTTGTCAAATGCAGGGTTGCAGTCCAGAATGAAAGGTATGAAGATTGGTCAAACGTCTTACTGCAACTGAGAAGGCTTTTCACTGACTATCAGAAGATTGTACTGCAATACCATGAGAGACCTAACATGGAAATACCAACAGCTATTAATTCTACCGCAGCTCAGGGGAATTTCCTTGAAGTTTTGAACATGAGTCTAAATGGTAAACTATAAATAGTTATGAAGAACTAGTTGACGCATAGCATGGATTGAACTCCGACTTGTATAAGTATTTATTAAAAATTAAGACAAAGTGTTTAAAAATCGCATTGTAAAACTTACCCTATTATGATAATCATAAAGTATACCTATCAGCTAAAATCCCAATCTAAAAAAATAATGTAATATGTATAACTTTAAGAAAGCCCATTTAATTTCATTTGTTTATTTATAAGCCACTTTTGATGGTCATGTTGTAATTTTCAGTATTCGAAAAGCATTACTTGGACCGATGTTTCGACCGGACAGGTCAACTTAGTGTTGTAATTACGCCCGGAGTAGGTGTATTCGAGGTCGATAGAGAGCTGACCAACGTCACAAAGCAGAGAATCATCGACAACGGTGTAGGAAGCGATTTAGTTTGCGTCGGGGAACAGCCCTTACACGCCGTCCCCTTACTAAAGTTCCACAACAAAGACAGCAATATTAACTCTATAGATGATTACTCTATGCCTCATTGGATCAATTTGTCGTTTTACTCCACCAATAAAAAGGTCGCATACTCGAATTTTATTCCGAGAATTAAATTGCCTCCGAGAAAAAGCCAGGAGCCGTTAAAGAAGATGTATGAAGACGAGTGTAGAGGAAAGCTGTTGAAGGAGGACGATTATATGCACAACTCTATATTTGATTATGACGCATACGACGCGCAGGTGTTTCAGTTGCCGCCGGCTAATAGTACCTGGTATGTTATACCCATACTGATATTATAAAGGCGAAAGTGTGTCTGTCTGTCTGTTACCTTTTCACAGACCATTCGTTTGACCGATTTTAATGAAATTTGGTACAGAGGAAGCTTAAATCCCGGAGACGGTCGAAGAATTTTTATCCCGGATAAACAAAGAGCTCCCACGACGTGTTAAGAATAAACCTTAATCTACGCGAACGAAGTCGCGGGCATTATCTTTTAAGTATAGTCAGAGCACACTTGCAGAATGGATGCGAAGGTACCTTTTAGATATACACTGAAAATCAGCTTATCTCCTTTGCAATATGATTTATAATTTAAAGGAGATGACCAGTAACTGCCCTCCGATTCGGGACAATGTGCAGGATTCCCGTTTTTACAGTAAGGTTTAAAAATTAAAACCGAAATTACTATGGATTTATTATTCCGAATAAGGCCAAGGTTAAAATGTCTATAAAAACAATACGTTTATTGTTTAAATCTTGAGCGTCCGGTTTCCTCTTTAAGCACTACTCCATTTTGACGTTCCGTTTTATCCATGCCTAATAATAATCTTGTTACCCTACATGAATACCATATAAGTACCTTAGTCTTATGAGTTAATTATTATGAGTGATTTATTTTTGATCAACTAAATAGTAATGAAAAGGAAATGTATGTTTTGTTTTTATTATTTTTGTTAGTTGACAGGCCTCAAACGAACAAAGCATTTTCAACTAACCACTGCGTTTAAAGGAACGTAACGCCTTCTGGCATTGCATCTGACTGCCATCTGTGGTCGAATAGTTGAACAAACTCGCTAACCAAAACGTTTAGCGCCATCTGTTGTCGAATAGTTGAAAAGACTCGCTAGCGCCATCTAGTGTGGCAGCAGTACAATGTAGCGTGATTTTTAAAGGAATTACATAATTCTTGCAAATATAGTTTTATTATTCCAGTATTATCCTCATCCATGCCCAAATAATGCAAAGCTTAATTATTTTCCTGAGAAACGTGGTAAGCAATACTTAAAATATTTTTTTAGACTCGCTCACCACAACAACTAGTGCCATCTAGTGTGGGAAAGCAGTTTTTTGGTGAAACTTCTTTTATTTATTTTCTCAGTTTTCAGAGCCTTCAGACTCCTGAAGCTTATTTATCTGAAAACTATAAAATATAAAAATTACAATAATAAAGAGTTGATTGCTGCACATTTATTTTTGATATCTAGGCAAGCTCCCATAGTTGCGCTGGTCAAGTCCTTTGATCCGTAGAGATCTCGTGCATTTTAATTCAATGAA
Organism: Erebia ligea; assembly: GCA_917051295.2. Taxonomy (NCBI): domain Eukaryota; kingdom Metazoa; phylum Arthropoda; class Insecta; order Lepidoptera; family Nymphalidae; genus Erebia; species Erebia ligea. The sequence goes on along the minus strand of OU785223.1, from coordinate 13,653,325 downwards.
ATTTGAACCATATTTCTGAGTTTTGGTTATCTCAAATTACGTCACTACTAGTGCCTTGAATAATAGTCAGGGCACACAAGCCCTAACTATTATTAAAATCCTCCGAGCTATCAGTTAATTTATGTAATGCATGCAATGTTAATGCATATTATGTTTTTTATCCAGGGTACAGAAAGTGGCCCGTCCGAAGAAAACCTCCGTGGCAGGCTTAGAGGGCATCAACAGACGAAGTCCGCCAGTGTCCGCTATTCATCACAGGAAAATGTCCGATCCTGACATTCATCACAGCCTGGGAACTGATATACTGTCTAGTCGTAAGTAAATCCTCCCTGGCGCAGTATTGAGCGCTGTTGTCTTAACGTACGGAGGTTCCGGGTTCGATCCCCGGAGGGTCAACTTGGGAATTAATAATTTTTGAATTTTACCCTGGTCTGACCTGATGTGAGTTACCAAGGAAGGAAGTGGCTAGTTACCATCCTACTGTAAAAGACGCACGTCTTTAGGCCGTCAAGCGATTTAGCGTTCCGGTACGATGCCGTGTAGAAACCGATTAGGGGTATGGGTTTAATATAACTGCCATGCCGCTAACAGGTTAGCCCGCCGCCATCTTAGACTGCATCATCACTTACCATCAGGTGAGATCGCAGTCAAGGGCTAAGTAGTAGTGGATAAAAAAAAATATTATAGCAAACTTGGCTGCTTCGCCCGGGTGGAATTTACAGAAATCGTGTAAAACGTATGCTTAAATAAATAAAAAAATAAAATACAAAATTTAAAAAGGTATAATTTACTTACCATGTTTAGGTATCAACCGTTTTAAAAAGCTTTATGGATCATATTGCAACTACTAACAAGGGTACAGAATACAGATGTAACCCGTGTTAAAGCATGCTAATTTTGTCTAAATCTAGCCTGAAATATGAGGCGAGTCAACTCTTACATTTTCATATTTCAGCGAAATATGGCGTCAACGAAGCCAGCAGCGATTCAACGGATTCGTCGATGTCAGTGAATCGTCTCTCGCCTCGCAGCTCCGTATCCAACAAGCCTGTGATAAGGACGGGACGCGCGCTCATCAACCCCTTCGACCCTTCCCATGTAACAGTCAAGCTGACGAGTAACCGACGCAGGTGGACACATATATTTCCCAAAGGTATAAAATAACACGTATCTAGTTATAAAATAACACTGTTACAAGCTGTTATAGCTGTATTTAGGTGGTCAAAGGGGCTAATTCTGCGTAAAAAGACAAATATTTTCTGCGTAAAAAGACATAATTAGTATGACGTCTTCTTCTTGGTGTTCCTTCTCTTAGGTCGATGGATCCCCCCTGTAAGTAAACACCTTCCCAGAAGTCCCAAAAATAACAAAGTTTAAACTACATTGGACGATATAGGATGGACGAATACATACAAGACTTAATTTAGAAAGGAACTGACAGTTTACTTGAATGCTATTCTCTTGGTTGAACAGGCCCAACCGGCGTGCTGATCCAACAGCACCACTACCAGGCGCGACCGGCCGGCGAGCCCGGCTCGCGGCCCGGCCAGCACCGCTGCGACAGCAACATGGGCAAGGAGAACGGCGCGCCCAACATCAATAACAACCACTCCGTCTATCAAGTTGATGGTGAGTTGTTGACAACTGTTTAACAGCACCACTGCCAGGCGCGACCGGCCGGCGAGCCCGGCTCGCGCCCCGGCCAATACCGCTGTGACCGCAACATGGGCAAGGAGAACGGCGCGCCCAACATCAATAACAACCATTATTTTTAAATCAAATAAATATTATAAATGCGAAAGTTTGGGTGGATGTATGGATGTATGGATGTTTGTTACTCAATCACGCCCCAACGGCTGAACGGATCTGGATGAAATTTGGCACAGAGATAGATTATAGTCTGGAATAACACATAGGCTACTTTTTATCCCGGTAAATTAAGGAGTTCCCGCGGGAACCGAAAAACCTCGATCCACGCGGACGAAGTCGCGGGCATCATCTAGTATATCTTAAAGTACTAACAACAGTTAATACCCTATTAAAGTTACGATCTAGCTTATGAGTAAATAAAGCTAATGAGTAAGATTATTTTAACCTAAACTAATACTATAAAATTATATCTAAGAATGGGTCCATTGACTTATCTTAGTTTACGCTAAATTTTATTATGAGACACTGTCTTGTGTTCTTTGCATTGCACTTAGCACTACACTTTCACTTCACTACACTAAATCGAAGGGCTTAGTCCTTTTAAGCCTACGCACTAAATCTGTATTGTCGAGGAGCTGGATGGCCTCGACGTTTACATGATGATGAAGCCTGTTTTCGTGGGATTTCGCTTGTGTTCTTATGATTATATTTACGAGGTCCATTTGCAGATCGCGATGAATATCTTCGTTTCTGACGTACCAGGATGCATTGGCGATCCCCCTAAGTACTTTATTTTGGAATCACTGAATTATTAAGAAATTGCTTTTTCTGGTACAGCCCCACAGCTGACAACCTCGCGCCCCGGCCAGCACCGCTGCGACAACAACATGGGCAAAGAGAACGGCGCGCCCAACATCAATAACAACCACTCCGTCTATCAAGTTGATGGTGAGTTGTTGACAACTTATGTAACAGCACCACTACCAGGCGCGACCGGCTGGCGAGCCCGGCTCGCGGCCCGGCCAGCACCGCTGCGACAGCAGCATGGGCAAGGAGAACGGCGCGCCCAACATCAATAACAACCACTCCGTCTATCAAGTTGATGGTGAGTTGTGGACAAGTGACCCAGTAGGATCGCTTTTGTCGTCAATTTGTTTTTTAAATTGTTTTGTTATCAACTATACATATTTGTTTCATTAAAATTGTTCTATGCTAGACCGCATTCTCCACGGTACTGATTTCTGGTTGCGCAAGTTGTGATTATCACATTGTGACAATCTCGATTGTTGTGATTGGCTGAATTTATGTTATTTTTGCCTTGACAATGCATTTCAGCTAATAGCAATGAGAGGTCATTAAATTCAAATGATTAAAGATTAAAAATTACACACACACACACACTGAGTTTGAAGACAGTCTACGGAAAAAACGGGTTTGACCGTAGACTGGGTTTCTGCTGATACATAGATACGGCTGTTCTTATTCTAACTTGTATTCACAGGAAATATAATGAGTCGCAAGCGCATGATAAGCGCGTCTGGCGCTTTGAGCGTAGTCGGAGCCGCGTTAAGCGCTCCGTCCACTACCAACAACGCCTCTCTCGCGCTCCTGTGGGGAGCCACGGGCGAACAGGAATGGACACCGGCCCTAACCACCGGTAAGTATTCGTACACAGTAAAACCACACATTGTGTAAAAATATGACTGTACATTGCCTAACGTAAACCTATCTACTTGGTACACTTTGTTCTATTGACACCCAATTATATGTTCGCTGTTTGTACGAACAAAAATATCAGTTCAGTTTTTAAGTAAATTCCATACACTAAAAGGAGAATGAGATAACTTATGATTTATATGATTATAACTTATGATATAACGTTTGACACAAACGAATAAATATCCCAAGTGGCCCAAAACTTAGAAACACTGAGCTCAGCGCCTTTTGCCTATTGAATAATGACTTTATCTGATCGCCGCATTATTTCCTTAAGAAAACTCCAACTATTAAGTGGTTAATGGAAATGAGGAACACGACTTCTAAGAAACCAGACTTAGGTACTATATAAAGGTCCGATAATAACCAAGTTCGACTGTAAGAACCGCACTCAGCCAAGTGTTAAATTGTAATGATCAAGCACAAAAGCTCCTTTCTTCGTGTTGTTCGATAAAATCATATCGCCATATTGTATAACATAATGATACTAAATATTCATTTCATTTTTAATGTTTCATGACATCGTCGCATTGAAAATATCTTCAAATCGTTTGGATCGAATGCGGCCCAAAGCGAACCGAGCCATAGGTTTGATATCCCATTCATTGGATTAGCATCATGTAGTTGCCGCTCCCTTTATATAAATCTGATTTTCAATTGAATAATATTATTTCTGGGGGTTGTTTTTAAAGTATATTTTTTGCTTTTTAGAATATCCGTAGCAAATTCAATTTATGTCTTCAAAAAAATATATAAATCAAGGAAACTTATTACCATCAATTTGTATTTTAAATTTTATTCCCATTGAAACAATTGGGTTACTTTGTTTCATGCCTTAGATCACAACGTTGAGTAATCAAAGCAGGGATTATTAAACATACTAAAAATAAATAAATAATAATAAATAATTCTTTAATTTTAATTCTAAATTTTAATTATTGACAAAATTAAAACATACCATTATTCACCAATTTTACATATAAATTATATGTAATCATTAATAAATTATCTACAATCAATGCAAATTAAATAAATACAGTGAAACATTGGGTTGAACCAGAGGGTAACTAGAATCGTACGATTCTGTGTTTAGCTACTGGATCTCTTCCAGATTGAAGGTTTCAGTATTGCATTTTGAGATGCATGCTCTCTTTCTTCCTCTCACTTCCCATTTTTAGTTCTATAATAATTATATTATGTGTATATTGTAGTTTATAATGGATGTAGCACTGGATTGACCATTACTTGTTTGTAAAAAAGTTGTTGACAAAAACTGGCTGTTGCAACTTGATAGCCCGTGTCATATTCCCTCAATCCACTAGGTTCGGTTTGAGATCTTTTAATTCTTCTCTTGAGGTTCTTCAGATTTTAAGAATACGATTTTTTTTTATTTTTTTTGTATAGGTACAATAAGTTTATTTAAAAAGAAGGCGATTACTCAACCTTGTGATTGGTTTTGAAATGAATTTCTAATTAAAAAAAAATTAAACATTTGCTTATAGATACGTGCAAAAATGGATTACAGTAAAACTCGCTTTGTAAAAAATAATAATTTTAGCAGTGCATGCAACACCAAAGTACTAACACAAACGAAATGCGACTAGTTGAAACAACGCTTTGGGCCTTATTTCGGCGGCATTCGATTGTCACTAACAACTTCACGTATTGAACCCATTTCCATATCACTAACAAGCTTCGCCATACATATTATTGTTTTTAATATTTTCAATGAATTTATGTGAATTACGAATTGCGTAATTGTCAATAGCAAAGTGTTTTATAAATACTTTAAATGATATTGCCTTATATATACGTACAAGTCGCAGATATTGCATTCATTAAATGAAACAGCTATTGCTATTGACTGTTCAGCAATTGCGACGCTAAAGCTAGAGTTTCCTAGGAGAGCGATGCCGCTACATTGCTACCACAATGTTGCGTCTATTGCTGTCAATATTGTCCTGGAAACCTCAGTTTGTAGACGTTATGCCGTTACAGTGTTAAACTACGAACGACGCCGTCTTTGTTTAACTATAGATAAGGTTACAGTCACAGCACTCGACGCTACATTGCCGCTGATATGTAGCGACACCGCTTTCCTAGGGGAATGTGGCTTTAACTAAAATTGATCATTAAAAAAGTGTTTGTGTTTTCAATTCACACAAACAGAAGTGCAACTTCAGAAAAGTAGTAGCCTACGAGAGAATGAGATAAATGTAACATGTATTCTATCTCATTCTCTCGCAGGCTATCCTATTTATGAATATGTTTGTCTCTTTTTGGTGTCGCTTTATCGTTTCGTTTCATCGAATTTTCAAACCACAACGATTCTAAAGAAGTTTCACTTCAACAATGAAAATGGAAACATATTTCTGAAATAAAATACGTATCGTATACGTAAAAGTAGAAACAGATTCGTTTATTATATCATCGCACTGCATCGAATGTTAGTAATGTGGCTAACGCTACGCCTTGCAAATGGTGCGCGTCACATTTGAAAATAATCGGTATTTTCCATGTTTAATCTCAACACTCTGTTTAAACCAAACCTTATACAGTACCCGGCAGTAAATATTAAACATTGAGCTTTAGAAAAGAATATCCGCTGCTTTAATTTCGTATGGCGTCGTCTCTGTCACTCATATCTATGTGATGAATGGTGACTGTTTTATCGCTAATGTGTCACTCTGAACTACAGAGTCATTATATAATGCACTTGCCGATTTTAAAGCTTGATATTTACTGCTGGGTTCTGTGCATTCATATTTCCAATAGTCTATAGTAATAAAAGTGTAATAAACCTATTCAGGTGTGGACTGGAAGTCACTGACTATCCCGGCCTGTCTACCGATCACAACTGATTATTTCCCCGACAAACGGTCGCTACAGAACGATTATCTAGTGTCAGACTACAATCTTCTGCCTGACGATGTGAATGCAGACTTTGCGCGAAACAGAGCCATCTACAAGGAACCTCTTACGACAACGGAAGTCTTTAAAGAGCTTGTGTCACAACGATTGGCGCAGGTAAATGAATCTAACATCTATAAAAATAGTTTTTCAAGTATATCCGTAGTGTATCTGTTGTCCTAGCATATTTCCGAGACTAAAAGCGACGCTACGCTTCTTTCTTAAAGTGATGCAAAGAAAATTTAACTTTTATCTACATTTAAAATGATATTATTATTAATGAAGAACAAATTCAACAAAATAAAAATAAAACTATGTGTGCAAAAAGTAGCGTGAATTATTTATTTTGCTTTAAATAAACGTATATCAACAGGAATAGACGCATTGCTTTATTTTGCTGCCCTTGCTTGCTCAGTGTATTAATTTTCTATACTCATTAAAATTAAACCTATTTTTTCGTAAAATGTTTCCATAAAACTTACAGGGCTTTCAACTGATAGTAGGCATAAACGAAAACGAGGTAATAGAATCTCAATTTCCGTCAAATCACGCGCCGCCGCCTTCCAAAGTAGCTCCACAGAGTAACAAGTCAGCCAACTCAGCACCAACGAAGATTTACCTACTATCAATTGGTAGAATATTTCACAAACTGACGCTTGTGGGGTCCACGATCACGGTTACGCGATATAGGCCGAGGTAAGCTGGCGTTTTTGCTGATTTCTTATCTCTAGAAGTCTGTGTAATGTGTGGCAGATGGTAATTGCTTTTTCTTAATTTATCATTAATTATTTAATTTTTTGTATCCTAATTATTTACATAAAGCTGTGATTATATTATTAACTACAGTTAAATTAATATATAATACAACCGCTTGAGCGCTGGATCCGTATCCTAAGAAACAAGATAAAAGCAGCTTAAATCTGAATCTCGTAACGCCATCTATTGAAACTACAATAATTTAATATTTCTAACGCCACCTGTGAAGTTCTCTATGAAGTACGACGAAATTTCTCTTACCTGCATACTTGTTATTAATGCCATCTGTAATGTTTTTGATGAACTACGAAGGATCTTGTGTTATCTACACCCGGAGAAGACCCCTGCTGTATCTACATACTGTTTACAGCTCTATTACAATTGGATAAATATTGCTGTTTTATGTCAAAACTGATATTTTTTTAGTTTACTTAAAATAAATGCTCTCCAGCGAAAAAGGAAAGACCTGTTAAGATGAGTAACGGTAACCGCAACATAACATTAACCGCCTAGCATACATGGACCTTAAGAACAGTGTGTTAGACCCCTAACTTATATCATACATTGGTATCTTCAAAAGAAGAGTGAATAGGCATCTTCTAGACAGGCGCGCTACATTTTAAAGTGCATTATCATACTCTGATGTCGTTTGAGAAGAGTTAAAAATACTTTGAATTATTTTTTTTCAGGCATCCATACCCTCCGTTCAACATCCACTACAGATATCGGTTCCACGCGCCAAACCACGACACATACGAAGTTTCCTGGGTCTCCTTTACTACGGAGAAGTTAGAGAACTACAACTGGAACTACATGGACCACTACATTTGTACCCGGGGAGACACCGACTTCACTCTCGTTGAAGTTTGTTCTGCCTTTCTTTCTTTTACTATATTAATATAATGATAATATAATCTATTAAAAGATTATGGATAAAGCCTTAGTAGGGAGATTTCACAAGCATGATTGAGGTATGATTGCGTCATAAAATGACATAAATTGGTCTGATGGGAGGATTTGGACGTAGCTAGGTACCATGATATCATCCTACAGCAAAGAAGCGCTGCTAAGCGATTTAGCGTAGTATGTAATATAGATCTAACTGCCTCGTTGGTCTAGTCTAGTGGTAAGCATGTTCGACTGCGGCCGACGAGGTCCCGGGTTCGAGTCGTGGGTCGGGCCATAATTAAGTATTGGGTTTTTCTAATTAGAAATTTTCAGTACTAGCCCGGAGTTAGGAAGTTAGCGGTGTTTCAGCCCGTGCCTCGGAGAGCACGTTTAGCTGTCGGTCCCGGTTATTATCACTAACATGAATAATAGTCGTCAAATTACGCCAACCCGCATTGGAGCAGCTCTAATTCCCTCTCTCCTATGAGAGTGAAGCCCAGCAGTGGGACGTCAATGGGCTGTAGTGGTGGTGGATGTATTATAGCAACCGATTCGGGATGTGAGTTTAAGTTACTCGCATACCCCTACCATATCAGCCCACTAACATCTTAGACTGCATTGTGTTGCTAATATGTGAGATCGCTCATCGCAGTCAAAAAATAAACTTGTAGTACTTAGAATAGAAAAATTAGTAGAACTTACTATCATGAGATGTGACTGCTCACTTAGAGGGGAAAGAGAATATCTTAGCTTTTAAGGAGTAAAATATAAAAAGGTCCCAACTCCCACACATTCAATATTGTGTGTGTGTGTGTGTGTGTGTGTGTGTGTGTGTGTGTGTGTGTGTGTTATATCTCTCTTTTACTCTTTCTTTCACAATATGCGCTGTCCAGCTAATGAGGTCAAATTGTTTCACTTTTTGTGAGCAATGTTTTAAGAAGCCTCAACTTTTGAGGCTTGAGTCATGCTTTACTTTTGAGTCAAAAGTAAACCATGGCTACATTAAATCTCAAACCAAGTGGTTTCGTAGTCAGCATAGTATATTGCAGGCCCTCAAATACTGGCGTTTCCGTACTCTACTCCTGCCGCTATACAACCCGGCAACTAAGACGATCCTCGAAGACGAGTCGACGCACTGCGACATCTATCCGACCCCGACACGACACGACCTCGACCATCTCACTGAGGGATTCCTCAAAATGACTGAAGCCTACTTCAATAAGGTCAAAAGACCCAACAGGCAAAGGGTAAGTATGTTTGCTAACCAAACAATTCGACACTATAACAAACATCTTAGTATGTAATAAGGCCTGGACAGACGAAGCGCGACTGCTAGCACGTCAGACCTTTACACGGCATACAATATACATCATCATCACTTCATACCATCACCGGGTCATTATAAGTGCACGAATCTTCTCTCAGAATAAGAATAGAAGGATTTTTGTCACTGTCCTCCACCGCCTTTTCACACCTTGGAGAACATTATGAAGAACTTTTGGGCTTCTCATTCGTGAGAGATGATTCGTGCTGGCGATGGGCTGAAATCATGATGATGATCCATAAATTACAACTTCGATCAGCCGCGTTGGACACGTTAAAACGGGTTTCGTTGTCGTCACGCTTCGTGTTCGACCAAGCCTTTGTTACTCATTTTTGTAAAAAAAAATCCCTTACAATTTACTATGTATTTAATGTAAATTGTAAATATTTAACTGTATTTAAATCCACGTCTAACAAGTAAGCATGAGAGTTAGTTGCACTAGACTGTACGTGTAGAAAATGTAGCACTGCATGATCCTACATAGATGCACATTCTTAGTAACTTGTCTTAACTTGATCGCACATTACGAGATGAGCCGTACGTGTCCTGTCCTTTGTTACTGAATATGCGATGTCGGCCTTTCGCAATTAGCGCAAAATTCAGATTACGTTAGCACCATCGCATTCAATCGAGTCAATACTGGGGGTCTACTCTCTTTCTCTCAAACGAAACTTCGCAAACGAACGTAATTAGTCTGTTATTAGACCCACTCAAAATCGTTCAATCCAATCGGTCACGAAAATTTTCTATGGATCCGTACTTCGTCTGCGTGTACGAAAACGAAATAAAGAGGAGTATAGAGATAATATTAAGTAGAAGAGGAGTTAACGAAATTTCGTTCGTTTGTTTGCGAAGTTTCGTTTTAGAGAAAGAGAGTAGACCCCCTGATACGGGATTCGCATATGCAGAACTTGAAAGTAAAGCGGTGCGTTATGTGCGTTCAACACTAGAATGCCCTATTTAATATTGACACTGTTCGTCTGTGAAACTGGTGAATATGATAATATGGTTATACAAATTAATTGTGATGTATGCATGCAAACTAATCGAAAATCATCTACTGTCGATAGCAATTTTGAGTTTGTAAAGAAGATATTTATAAAGAAAAAGAGATTTTTGTGTCACTGCAAAGTGGTGTTAAAGTTGAATTTTGTTATGTACCAGATTAATACTCATTTCAAAATACATATTAGCATGTAAACTTAAAAGTACTCTAGAATTTAGCTCATTTAAATAAACCTGACTTGCATTCAGATCTTCTCACTTCTGTGTCTACTAATATTGAATTATTTATTGTTGCAATTTCTCTTAAAAACAGTATTTTCGGTCATATTATATCGTTTTACTAAAAGTTTCCTGTTTTGCAGACGGACGGTTCAATGTAAATATGAAGTGCCATGTTATATTGATAATATCGGTACAAAATATACCTTTAATAACTGAACTCAAACACGAAAATATAACGTTCTTAGTCACAAATCTTTTAAAGGCATGTTGCATCTCAACTCTCAAGTCTTAGACTATACGCGTAGAACGAAATCTGTTATGTATTTATTGTGTTGTGCGATTTGATATATTGTGTCCTATAGCGCTTCCGAAATTAGTTCAACCATAAAATAGAATTGTTTATAGAATGGTATTATCACATGTGTGCACTCCATCTATTTCTTTTTTTGAAGACTACGATAATAATTTCCTGTTTGAGTACAATTGCATGTGTGTTGTTTAATATAATTAATTTATTAAAATGCTCTGCTACGTGTTTTAATCAAAAAATCTGTATATAAAATATGTAGTTGTTCGTCAATATTCGGTAGGTAAGATTTTTCAACAATATGCCTCACGAGCACGGGCCATCAATCATTTGTTGAGTGTCCGGTCGACCGGAGGCGACACTAACGTCAAGTCAACCGGCCCTACACCTAACTTGATCATTTTTTGGATATACAGTAATCTAGTAAAGAGTTACCTTTATTAATTATTCTTACAAAATAAATCAGTATTTCGATCATTATTATTCCAGTAGTAAAAATTGCATCTCAGTAGAGAACTATCGAATATCTAAGATAAGTATTTGTCTTATTTCACCTTTATTTTAAAACTCAAGTGTTACTAAAATGGAATCGTAAAAAAAAATTGGTTTGATAGTCTGATAGATCAGTCTTTACAAGTTCAAAAACGTATAACTGGAGGTTTGGTAATCCGCCAATTTCGTATGGAATGGACATAGGACAATCCATATTAAATTAGTGTTATCATCAATGTCCCGTAAGTTTGAACAGGGGGCCTAGTGTGAGATTTTTTAACTGTTCGATCACGTTAAAGTTTACTAGCATTTTTATGGAAATGACCGTGCGCCAGCTGTAATCTGTAGTCAAGCGCTTGGCAATTCCATACAAATCGGTAACTCGGCTTATAGAACTAAAGTTAGTAATGGTTAAGGGTAGGGCCGGATCTTCTGGGATCGTGGGTTAGAACAGAGGATGGGGTTAGGAATACAGCACGGATGCTCCAGGTGGCGGGAGCGTGCGGCGCTTCGGACTCGGCGCTCACGAGGCGGCGGCACTCCACCTCCATCCTCACGCGGAACGCCCAGGTACACGGGATTCTAGCGTTTACCACCTTCACTTTAAAGTATATAATCCATTTAATTGGACGTCCCAATTCCCAGCTATGATAATATAGGTTATTAAAAAAAAACCCAATCTACGTAACGTGGGGTAACCATGGACAGCCATAAACTCTTTCTTCAAAATATCTGTGAAACATACTCTAGGTACTAATTTCTCAAAAGTGTGAAACCTTTGGATTTTTTACATCTTCTAAAGATGAGTTCAGCCGTACAAATAAAATATAATAGCTGGATATTATTATATATATAAATAGTAATGCACAGCAAATTGCAGTTTGATCTAATAATGTCGGAATTTTTGTCTATATTCATATAGACAATCATGATTGATTCATATGTTAAAATGATATTATTATTACCTATGGTTTTAAACATAGCAAACCTGGATATAAGTTCAAGCCAATATAGTGCCAATCATTATTGAATCCACGGTAGAATTCGTCTTACTGGGGTATTTCCATCAGGATTACATAGTACATACTGACGTATCATTTCTTAAAACATACTTGTACATGTCATATTAGTGCGGGTTAGGTATGACCGTAGTCCGTAAGATTATTTTATCTCCACTCATTCATTCATCATAATTCATCACTTTTCTGATACACCTTTAAATTTTGTTTTAAAATTTTGAGCACAAATTCTTTTAAAGATTTTTTCTAGTAGGTAAGTACTTAGTAATTTCTTTTAACATGCGTTTTTGCAAAAACCGCGGGTTCATCAGATCCGATGGTAGTAGCGTTTATGCGATTTATTTGCGCCGTTTAAAATAGATGAGTAAGGTTTCTATAAGATAACACTAAACTGGTGTGGCATTTAGTATTTGAAATATTCTTGCTTTAGGGTTAAAAACTAATCATAACATTCTAAAGCTCAAGCCGATTTCTTTGACTATTAAGAATAACAGTGCTATTGTAGTTAGTGCCGTTTGAGGTTTAACAAATACTTATTTTACAAAAGAAACGTAGCACGCACAATGAGATTATAACCAAATATGGCATTATAACTACTTCACATATTAGTTTTTAAGTAATGTAATTTAAACGAATGCTTTTGCGTATATAAAAGCACTGCTTATTAAAGTGGATAAGTAATGCACGAACAGCACTACATTCTATAATTACGTTGGCTAGCTTCTTTTGTTTATTTAGTGATTATTATTTCTGTTGAATCCATAAACGATCGCTTTTTTGGCAAGCTATATATAGTATAGTATAGCATATACCTATTATTATCTTTAAAAAGGGTGCGAAAATGTTGGGTTTTACAAATAATAAATATTTCGTGCCTAAAATACATCAATTTGGCCAAGAAAGTGATTGCTATTTTCTTTCCTATATCATTTGAACCTGTAATTAATTCATTGTACATATTTATTTTTATCTGTTAACAATGATTGGTTTTTACGGAGTAAGACCCAATTTAAATATTATTGCAACGAAATATATGTCTGTTTTTCATAAATAGGTATAATATTTCGCGATAGTAACGTGTCACTATAAACCCGAATGGTATGCACTTGCTTTTCTCTCCCTTCCCTTGTTTAAACAATCCTTATATTATATAGTTAGGTGAATTGTTGTCTTGTATACAAAAGTTCTCGCATTTATCTGTTTCTGAGTTTGCAGCACAGCACTGCAAGACAAACAAAAAAAACCTAGAAAATATCTATTCATTTTGTTTAAAAAGTATTCTGGGTATAAGCACGCTGAATTTGCATGAGACGCTGTGTAAATGGCCCTTTAAATCCACATTCTAAGGTCACTGTACAAAAGATTTTCCGCAAAGATATTCGCACAGATCTTTGTTAAAGACACACATAAAAATTGCCTCCTGTCGTTTAAAGACCTCTCGTCTTGTTGTGTGATATATTGTAGTATATCGTATTGTTGTAATATAAGTAGTGATGTTAACGTGCGTGTTGTGTGATGTAGCAGGGAGGCGTGTCCAACTCTCCGTTCAGAGAGCGCGTCGGCAGCACACGCCTACCCGACCGCCCGCGGCTTCGGGTCGAAGCCATGTCAGTACCATTGTATACACGATCCTCGTACTATGCAATCCAAATGGACCATACTGAACTTATTCAAACCTTATAATTACTCTTAAGTTCGCTATTGACGATAAGTCATTTGACTTAAATCAAACGAGTTAAGTCAAGTGGATAGATACCAAAATTTTTGCCTCACTCACGGCTTAAGTCAACGGGTGACGCTAAATGACTATGATGGTATAGTCACGTTTCCGGCTTTTGGGTTGGCATCGCGCCAAAATTTTTTGGTTCACACACACATCAAATGTTTGGTTTATATCGTGACTTATAACTTACCATCAATAGCCAGCATTAGACCCAGTTGCTTATCAAGTGATTAGAATTAAGGTAAGTTCGATTTGACCACCAAAAAACAATAGAAGTGGGTTGCCCAAATCAGAATTCGTACCACCATGATTGAGTTCAATTTTTGCAACCCAAAGTAGATTTTTTTGGTGGCCAATTTTAACTTCACTTTGACCGATTGATTTGAAACTGCCCTTAAAAGTAATTAAATGGATTGCAAACTGATTATGCGAGTGAGTGTCACATGTTACAACAAATCAAAAAATGTATAACCTATTTGTATTGCATAGTCCATACATTATAATTAATTATCCATCGAATATGCAATTAGTATTTGAAAATACAATATATTTTTATTATTGTGATTGTGTATTCGATTTCATTTTAAATAAATCCCCCTAATAAGAGGAAAATAAAAATCATCTCGCCGTTTAAGGTTTCTCACTATTTACACTTTAGTTAGTGGTAATACATTGGCTTGCTTTTAGGCATGGTTTGGCGCTTTCTTAGATATTTCATTCTTTGAACCAATCATTTGCTTACCTTATTAAATTTACTTTGCTTTACTCTTGTTATTCATTAGGCTCTTTATTATAGTCCGTTGAAGGTTTCTCGCTATGTATGCTTTTGTGTTGAGTCCTATTTTTTGTTGTTTTTAAGGGTTATAAGATGTATCGTCTAGTTAATTAAAATTTAGCAAACAATTTTCAACAATAGATTATGAAATCTATTGTTGAAAATTGTTTCAATTTCAATAAGGTTCAGTGCCCTGAGTGTGTGTCTTCATACTCATAAAACGGATATTTACATGTAAATTTGCCAAATTAGTATGGAGGTGTCTAATCACAACTGTACCGCCCATACAAAACAGTTCTTAAACTTACGGTTATTTGAAAAGTTAACGAAGTACTAGCACTTAAACTTATTGTAACCTTTATCTATGGCTTTCATTTGCCAAAGGTTCGTCTTCCCTGGCCTTGTACGTTTTACCTTTATATGTTGCACATTATGCCCTTATATTTATTATTCCTGCGTTAAAAATAGAGACTTTCTTTTATTGATTACCCCCATTTTTTAAATGAAAAACTGATCGTATTTTATGCCGTTAAGTTTTATTAATAACAGTTTGCTTCCCGTCTTTTTCTAATAGCTTGTTCAGATTTATTTCTTAAATGCTTGTTATTCTTATCCTTATTGAATGTTTCATTGCAGCAAGTTTCACCTACTAAGTCACTAAATTCTAGCCAAGGGACCAAGTAAGTAAGCTGTCAAGCTTTCATCATCTAACAATATTTAAAAGAGTGACTGAAGTTACCTACAGTTTGTATAGTGTAAACTCGTTTGTCTTTTAAGTTTTCGATACTTTCTAATGTGTCAATAAATACTATCAAAAGCATTAACGTACATACTGCCTCATGAGCTTCGATAATATAAGCATAAGCGTAGATGATCTGCCTTTTTTATTCACTTCCATCGTGCCAAAATAGAGAAAAACATGGCCTTAACTCCATCTATTGGGCATATATATAGTAAGACTAGATGATGCCCGCGACTTCGTCCGCGTGGTTTGAGTTTTTTGATTCCCTCAGGAATTCCTTAATTTTCCGGGATAAAAAGTAACCTATGTCACTCTCCAGGTCCTCAACTATACCCATGCCAAAAATCACGTCGATCCGTTGCTCCGTTGCGGCGTGATTGAAGGACAAACCAACAAACAAACACACTTTCGCATTTATAATATTAGTATGATATGATAGTATGATATGATTCTGACAACAAAATTACATTTCATGACAAGGGAAACAAACGGAAATCAAAATGGCAGACTGGCAACAAAGCGTTGCCTAGGTATATTAATTGTTTGTAAATGTATAATAAAATGAAGCAGATCCTTATAATACATTGGTGTTATTTTTGGGGAGCGGCTAGTCAGGCGATAATATAAATTATTAATATTTTATTTTGTAAAAATAAAACTTTAAATGCAGTTTTTATTTTTATTTAAATCAACGGCCAAAATCTTGTATCTCTAATTTAAATCTTGTCCTCACTGACCACTCCCAAAATATCAACCCGTATTATCGAAGTTCCTGAGTATAACTTTTAACTAACGAGCTAACGGTTACTGTGCGTCTATCATTTAGTATAGTAGGTACTTATCATAAAGAATCACGACTACGGCTGAAAATCAGCGCCTGCATTATACGTGCAAGTTAGTTGCACAGGGCAAAATGCTGAGCTGTAGGTATTCACCCATTCAGGGTGGTGTCACAGACAAGGATATAATATTACCTACGACAGTGTGGTAAATATTTGTTTGTGACACCCTTAGTGAATAAATATACTTACATATTTTCTTTCTTATTTTTGCGTCCCTTTCCTGAACAAAACGATTAATTACTAAATGATGGAACGCCCAATTGCCGTTAACTTATAAAGTTCAAAAAAATGTGTGCCCTTTCGTAACTTCAGTTACCCAAATTATTGCATTACATTTTTATACGATTCGAATTTTCTTACTTTCTTGCATCACAGATTTTCTTTGCTTGAGGTGCTTTAGCGAAATGCAAAACTTGTAACGTTTCCTTCCTCATAATCATCGTTTAAAATAGGCAGAAAAATGTAGAGCGCTAATAGTTGGTCTAAACATTTCAGAGCTGCTGCCAAAACAGTACTGGAGAGATCTCAATCTCAGACAGGTGAATGCGACGACACATACGATGATGGGTAAGTATTCCTTGCATATTCTATAATCAACGAACATTTATACATATACTTCCTTCTAAATACATATTTCTTACATGTAACTTTTTATAAAGGTTAAATAAAAATAGTAATAGGTACCTACTACCTATCGGCAAAATTATATCACATGTATCTGAAATCTAGAGTGTATACGCATCTTCTAAAGAAACCTTAGGCTACATCATCACTTGTCAGCAAGCTGGATTATAGCCAAGTGCTAGAATAAAAAAAAATACATTACTAAGCGCACTTTGCTTTATACTATTTAAGAAGAAAGAAGATTATAATATGTGCTCTGAGCTCTCCAACGCACGGAGGAAATTTAAATACCAAACAACAAATTCACTTTCAGTTAAAGTATTGGGTCCTATTGGTTATGACGTAATCGCCTGATATATGTGCAGTGACAACTAGGCCACACCAACAAACTGTAGCCACACAAAAAAAACGAAAAAGTCTTTTTATACTAGAAGGCGTCTAATCTAAAAATGGACGCGTCTTAAAAGTGTTTACGCTTACAGATAAAGTAGGTAGCTACTAAGTACCTACATAAATTTCCATTGTAGTGTCAGTTGTCATAATTATTGGTTGTTCAGTCACCGGTTAGTTACAGATGAATTCTACGACCGGATTTGTTGGCCAAGTAGTACATAAATGAACCTTACGTTTAGTGAGGCGCATTCATTTTTAAATTAGATAATCTCTTTTGAGATCATTTCAGCGCATGCATAGATTCATAAATATATTATCAACTAGCTGATCCCCGCAGCTTCGTACGCGTGGTTTAAGTTTTTTGATTCCCGCGGAAACTCCATAGTTTTCCGGGATAAAAAGCCTATGTCACTCTCCAGTTCCTCTACTATACCCATGCCAAAAATCACGTCGATCCGTTGCTCCGTTGCGGCGTGATTGAAGGACACACCAACAAACAATCACACTTTCGCATTTATAATTATTGTCACCTATGTTAACAGTTAACACCACCTTAATGACTACAAAAGAGACTTGATTAACCTTTTTCGCTTCCAGAGTAATAGAACCAAAGCTAAAAGCCAATGCAACGTTACAAGAGATTTTAGAGCGCATGCGTCATCCAAGTCTCGGCGTGGGCTTCCTACAACAAACAGTTAGCTTGCCGTCTCACACCTTCGTGTCGATATACGCCATTCAGTGGCTGGTTGCCAATATGGAGAACATGACGTATGAAAAAGCGACAGTAATTATGCAGGTAACTTGTGTGGTAAGGAATTCTACGCGAAAGAGTGGACTTGACAACTGTTACCAAGTTTTTTTTTTTTTCAATTGAGAGCATGCTATTTCATTCAACGTTTATGTGAGGGGCATACTCGAAAGCGAGATGCGCCATGTTTTAATCATGAAAATCACCATTTGGTGTTACGTAATTATTAGGTACTAGATGATGCCCGCGACTTCGTCCGCGTGGATTAAGGTTTTTTGATTCCCGCGGGAACTCCTTAATTTTCCGGGATAAAAAGTAGCCTATGTCCTTCCCCGGGATATGACCTACCTCTATACCAAATTTCAGCAAAATCGGTTGAAAAGATGGGCCGGGAAAGCGTAGCAGACAGACAGACAGGCAGACAGACAGACATACAGACAGACACACTTTCGCATTTATAATATTAGTATGGATGTAAACCATCAGGTTTCGTTTTTCAAAAAATATTGTAAGTAACCAATATTTGTTGCAAAACTATTTTTTTAAATATAGAGATGTTTAGCTCCTTAATCCACACACAATACTTAATTACTTAGACCGGCGATCTTATTCTTTTCTTTTTCCAGAAACTTCTGCAAGAGAAAATGATTTGTCACGCGTCAGGTGACACTTTAAAACGCTACGTGGTTGGATACTATATGTACCACATACTCCCTCAAAAGAATAGTAAGGGTAGGTAAACAGTTTGATATTACTCTTATCTGTTTTACTACTAATGTTGGACTTTTTTTTTATCCACTACAAGTTAGCCCTTGACTGCGATCTCACCTGATGGTAAGTGATGATGCAGTCTAAGATGGTAGCGGGCTAACCTGTTAGGGGCATGGCAGTTATATTAAACCCATACCCCTATTCGGTTTCTACATGGCATCGTACCGGAACGCTAAATCGCTTGGCGGCACGTCTTTGCCGGTAGGGTTATAACTAGCCACGGCCGAAGCCTCCCACCAGGCCAGACCAGGGAAAAATCAGTAATTATAAATTCCCAAATTGACCCTGCCGGGGATCGAACCCGGGACCTCCGCACGCGCTACACACTGCGCCACGGAGCTCGTCAAAACCTACAATACAATATGTCATATTATATCAATATACTCGTATTATGACGGAGGATAATCTGCCCCCCCGATTGTGTAAGAAAATCGTTTGTCAAACGTATAATTCGACCTATTTAAGGAGTTCATAGATGCCTGTACGTCAAAAAGCATGTATGAACTCCTTAAACAGTTCGAGTAATACGTTTTAAGCTATCAAATGATTACGATTTGCTTAGACAATTGGGCCTCTGGAACTGAGTTGCAATATTAAGTTGTATTTCGTATAGTTTCGTATAGTGAAGTTTGTATTTGTAGTTTGTTATAATATGTAGTCGTACTACAGATTACCTTTCTGAATCCTGCTCATTTCGGAGACTCGTGCTCAGCAGTGGGCAGCTGATACGTTTAGATGATGGTAGCTCGAGTAGCTTAAAGGAGAAGTGAATAGGCATCATTTAGACTAGCGCGTTCCAACCTAGACTTTATCATTGGATTCCATTATTAGGTACCATCAAGCATATTAAACAAACGAAAGCGTTTAAAACCCTAAGGCACTCTATGCAAATTACTCAATTTATTTAAAAAATTGTAGGACTTACAGATGTCTCTTATGTTACGTCATGTTTAGACTCTACCACCGGTTCGGAAACCAGGTTCTACTGAGAAGAGCCGGCAAGAAACTCAGCAGTTGCTCTTTCTTGCGTTGCGCATTCTTTTGTTGTTCATAGTCAATTCTATAATCGCGTCCCTTTCATGTATTTATCTCTCTCTGCGTCGCATTCCTCATTACTTAGGGTCGTGACCCCTATCCATTAATCAAATAATGGTAGGAGTTTGTATGTATTAGGGGTCATCCATAAAGTACGTCACACTAATTTCGTGAATTTTTGACCCCTCCCCCGTCCTTCACACCCCCTTTGACTCTCCCTATTGTGACTTCACATATCTTGCAATTTTACATCTAGAAATTATTAAATTAAAACAGCACTTCCGAAATTAGTTTTATTTCCATTTAAATTATTTTTTAATATAATCAACATTTAAAAAATTAACAAAACATGGAAATATTTTAGTTAATAGTGGCATTTTAACACTTAGATGTATTACTTACACTTAGATTTTGAAATGTGACGTCATGAAACTTAGGACCCCTCCCACCCCTTGTCAGACAAATTATCACACATTTTAGACCCCCTACCATCCCTTAACGTGTGACGTACTTTATGGATGACCCCTTATCACGCGTCTAATTTTTTTCTATGTTCAGAAATAACAGATTACGTAAACCCCCTGGGCGACCTTCAAAGCTTCGAAAACGAGTGGATGGAGGTTGAAGTGCTGGGGCCCAGGTCGCCGTTGCTTCCACCTGAAGCGACCTCTGGAGCGATCGACATTTCGGGCTCAAGTCCCGTTATCAACGAGTCGGGTATTCCGGCCTTCCTCTGTGATAATATTGATCCTAACTATATGCAACTGGAGAGCGATGATAGTAAGTGCATTTTAGGCCTTTTCTAATATCTAATAATCTATCTTATAAGTTTGGGTTAAGTAGTTTCCCGGATTAAAGAAATCTAGAAAGTAAGCACAAAATGCTAGCTAAAATCATTATCAATAACTTGTTCAATGCATCATAATAGCTTAGAATGAACGTTGGGGTATAAATGTGTCACTAGAAAATATATGACAAAACAAACCCTGAGTTCTTCTATCGTCTGCTGGGTGAGTGAAGTTTTGGTGACGTATAAATTTGACAAACTACTGAAAAGAAATTTAGCTCTTTCCAGAGTAGAGTCTGAGCTCTTGGGGTCGCTAGAGGCCCGAAGTCAGCGGCCAAGTCTTGGATCCATATATCATAATATTATTATGTGGCATAGGCGGCGCATACTTTGGCGGCGTTTGGAGATCGTTACAAGTTGGAATCCATTTTCTGTGGACGTCTATTAGTTGACGCCGAATTAATAATAATTCTAGTCGCTGAAGATTGAGAAGAGAGAAGAAATCTGTCATGTGCAATAGCATTTTGTCATTTTAAAAAGAACTTTACTGATTTCCAAGAAAGTATTTTCTATCGTTTTGTAACTAGCTGATGTAGTAAATTAGTAATGTAATGTACAAAAGTTTTGTTATTTTCAGTGCCTCTGTACAAAAACACGCATCTAGACATAGACGTGAACAATAAAAGCGACCGGATCGAGTGGGGCCACGCGCGGTACCAAGCCACCTTCCGCCCGGACCAAGCCTACGAAATGTGCATACAGTGGGCCATAGCTAGCGGGAATATTGTTGCCGAGTTGGTGAGTGCCCATGCAATCCCTTATGGTTTGTCTAATTTAAGCAGTGGCGTGAATGACATAGAGGCATAAAAGCACTGCTTTCTCTAGTTTAAAAAGCTCAATGCTTTTTTTTTATCATGCCCTGCCTAAAAATAGGTACCTATCTACCTAACCAATGCCTACCCTGGCTGCGAATACTGTACACGCCACTGAATTTAAAACGATAATTTTGACGATATCCGTGGCGCAGTGTTAAGCGCTGTTGTCTTAACGTCCGGAGGTCCCGGGTTTGATCCCCGGCAGGGTCAATTTGGGAATTTATAATTTCTGAATTTTCCCTTGTCTGGCCTGGTGGGAGGCTTAGGCCGTGGCTAGTTACCACCCCACAGGCAAAGACGTGCCGCCAAGCAATTTAGCGTTCCGGTACGACGCCGTGTAGAAACCGAATAGGGGTTTGGGTTTAATATAACTGACATGCCCCTTACAGGTTAGCCCGCTACCATCTTAGACTGATCAACCGATCCACCTAGTGGTTTAAGCTGTGCGTTGATAGATCAGTCGCCTTTTTCTTTTATATATTTAGATAGATTCTACATATCAAATAACTAATTCATAATAGAGGAAACCTCAAGCATGTTTCTAAATAATGTCATGAAATTCTTTCGAAATATATATCTAAGCTTCGTTAGAACAAAAGAGTCCAAGGAGGAGTTAAACCTCCTCCATGACAAAACTCTTAGGTTTTATTATTATCGCCATGATAAGATAGCCTAAGTATAGGTATGTGGGAAGTAGGTTTGTCGATGAATATCAAACAAATGGTATCAATAATTGATCCAACTGATAGGTTCAGGTGAATAGCCGTTCTTTGTTTGTAAATATACATACAATCGATTTACAAGTTTACTGCCCTTAAGGTGACCTCCTTTCAAAGGCCAGTGTATACGTATGCGCTAAAGTCGACATAGGTCGTTAGGTCAAACTTGCGATAGAGAAGAATGACCTTTCGTCTGATATGACGTGTTAGGGGATTGATTTTACCGCATAATTACTGCAAGCGCTTTTTTATACTTTCTACTTTTTTAAGTATAATATTTGACTGATATCTCAGTTTTTTTCTTCGTGTAATAACAAACATATCATTCAAGCAAAGCTTAGCTGATTTTTGAGTTTATTTCCTGTCTATGATTACGTTGTATACCTATCATAACCTTATAGGTAATAGAGCACTGCACGCTTCAGTTCGAAGCTGCAAAGCTTGGAACATCGACGCAAAGTTGCCTGTCTGTCGGTATTGTACAGGATATATTTCAGAGAGTGCGGTAAAGAACTATTCGATCTGGTTCCTCCGTCACCTTTTTATCATCGAACCGCAAGACATCGACAAGGTCTACACCCTTACGAAATTCCGCGGGCTCGTAAGAAGCGATTTGCTTCCTCGTTTCTAATTCGAACCGCTAGGATATGGAATGCCCTTCCGGCTTCCGTTTTCCCCTCCTCTTTTAATATAGGTAACTTCAAATCAAGAGTGAATGAGCATCTTCTAGGCAAGCGCGCTCCACCTTAGGCTGCATCACCACTTGCAAGCAAGTCAGATTGCAGCCAAGCGCTAGCCTAAATATTTAAAAAAATATATAGGTACATCGGAAATCTAGAATATTATATACAAAGGTTTAGTTTTTGGATAAAACTAGTCTAAAATATAGGCAAAGTCCACTTTTATAATGATACGACTGAGATAAGTGTAGTTTGACTTGGCTAAGAATTTACATAGAAAACGAGATAAACTTATGAGAGGGTCAAAAATTAGTCTCATTTCATGTTTGAGTAAAGTAAAAGTACGCTCTATATATCATACACGTACCTAAAATGAGATTTCCCTTTTAGATAATCGGCTGGTTCCGCAAAGCGCAAACATGTCGTCTACAAATGGTGCCGATACCTGCCGACCCACTCGCATTGCCGTTTACGGAGAAATCGGATCCTCTGCGTGGCCCCATCTACGTTCCATTGAATGAGGAACCGCTATTGAGAGGCAAAAGCGCCCTGTTCGAGGGTAAGATTGTATTATAATCATTTTTTATTTCAGCACGCAGCCCGCGAACGCCGCGAAATAATAATTAATTGGATGGTTAGCGTTTTACGACAAACCCTATCCAGTGTTGGTTTTGCTGTCCGCGATACATTTTACTAAAATTATACCTTACAATCTAAATACTCTTTACAATCGTGCATTGTCCAGTCAACATCTCCTGAAGATGCTCCGGTGTCGGAGTGGAACGTAAACTATCGTAACATATCGCAAACTGCAAGTGCAAGATACATGCTGTACCACATAGATTTGTCTACTGTGGCGGATTGTAGCGAATTAAACTTGTAGTTCATTCATTATCATAGACTTCCGCAATGTAACGCCTACTTCTATTCAGTATTTAAAATTATACCTAACTGAGGGAATTCGTCCGCTGGATTTAAGTTTTCAAAAATTTTGTGAGTATCTACTCTTTAATTTTCCCAGGATAAACATTGAACTCTGTGTCACCAGGATGCAAGGTTCTCTCTCAATCTCTGCCTAATTTCGTTTTAAGTTGGTCCAGAAAGACACGTTCACATTGATTTGTATTACTTGGTGATGTCCACGGCTTTGTTCGCGTCGATTTAGATTTTTTAAATCCCTTAAAAATCTGGATAAAAATTAGCTTTTGTCGGTCTCCAACATGCAAGCTATGAGTGCCAACTTTCGTCGAAATAGTTACTACTAGCTGATGCCCGCGACTTCAGCCGCGTGGTTTAAGTTATTTTTTAAGTCCCGCGGGAACTGCTTAATTTTCCTTAGCCTATGTAACTCTCGGTCCTCAACTATATGCATGCCAAAAATCACGTCAATCCATTACTCCGTTGCGGCGTAATTGAAGGACAAACCAACACACTTTCGCATTTATAATAATTATTAGTATGATTAAAAACTAATGGGCTGTAAAAAGATATCAGACAGATTTATAAAATTAGTATGAATAAAATGTTTAAAACCTTTTGGTTCAGGCTTCCCAGAAGAAACATGGCTGGAGAGACTGTTCCTATTCCAAGAAGCGATAGTGGGTCGCTTCGGCTTCATCAAATGCACGGTAGAGAGTACGTCCCACGCGGCCGACGTCGGCGACCATTTGTACGTGCATCTCACGGGAAATATGTTCATACTGATACCCACCACTGTTAAGTCCGAGCAAAAGGGATTGAGGGCGAAACCGGTGAACAAACTAGTCAACGCTGGCAGGTGAGACTTCGCTTTGTTCAGACAACACTATAATATTTGTCAAATATTGTAGTCGTATTCCGAGTGTTGAGACGTCAAAAAGACGTCACACTGTTTCTCCTGTATATAGCACAATATTGGTCGGCATACATTTTATGCGGACATGTTCACACAATGCTATGCTATAGCATAATATTGTCAGTTATAATTCTTGCTAAATGCTATTTAGCAAGAATAGTAGTTTTAATTTTTTGGCTTATATTGTTGGTAAGCGATGAAGCAGTTAGATGGCAGCAGGATACGACGACCTCTCTGGCGCAGTGTTTAGTGCTGTTGTCTTAACATGGGAGGTCCCGGGTTCAATCCCCGGCAGAGTCAATTTGAGAATTTTGCCTGGTCTGGCCTGGTGCGAGGCTTTGGACGTGGCTAGTTACCACCTTACCCGTTAAGACGTGCAGCCAAGCGACTTAGCGTTCCGGTACGATGCCGTGTATAAACCGATTAGGGGTATGGGTTTAATATACCTGCCATACCACTTACAGTTTAACCCGCTACCATCTTAGACTGCATCACTTACCATCAGATGACATCGCAGTCAAGGGCTAACTTGTAGTAGATAAAAATAAAATAAAATAAAAGATAACTTGCCCAAGGATGTAGCAGTTATATTAAACCCATACCCCTAAACGGTTTCTAAGCGGCAACGTACCGTAAACACGAAATCGCTTGGCGACAAGTCTTTGCTGGTAGTAACTAGCAAATGAACCGTACCAGACGAGAGACAATTTAGAAATTAGGTATATTTATATTCCCAAATTGCCCATGCCGGCGAATGAACTCGTGAGTCGTGACCTCCCACTTATATGACCACATTGCTTACCAAAGCGCTAGGGAGGTCGTCGAAACGTAGAAAGCAAATGACCTTTAATACTTCATTTTTATTTATAAACTAGCTAATGCTCGCAACTTCGTCCGCGTCGGTTGAGGTTTTCTAAGTTTCCGCGGGAACTCTTTAATTTCCCGGGATAAAAGTAGCCTATGTGTTATTCCAGGTTATAATCTATGCTAAATTTCATCCAGATCCGTTGAGCCGTACTGGCGTGATTGAGTAACGAACATTTATCCAAACTTTCGCATTTATAATATTAGTATAAGTCAAAGTCGTCAGTTACTTATAAAATATGATGCTGATAATCTGTATAGATTAATAACGGTTTGATAGGATAATGCAATAATTCAACATGCATACCTAATATTCCTTTTTTTTGTTCAATATAGGTACCCTGTCCATCCCGAAGCGGCGCCCAGCCCGCATGAGGGCTATATAACGCGACACGTTGACGTCAAGAATAGAGACTGCTACGATAACACGCGCAGGGTAAAACTATAATTTCTATTTCAAATGCATTAAAATAATTTAATTTCACTTTCCATAAACTTATGGTAACGGTAAGGGCCCTAACTGAACTCATTTGGACTATGGAAAAGTTTATCTACCTTTTGTCTCTCTCTGCGTCGTATTCCTCATTACTGAGGGTCGTGAGTCGTGACCCCTGTCCATTAATCACGAGAGAACTGAAGCTGAACTCATTTGGTGGGGTTTGTTAGATTATGGAGGTTTCTCTACCTTTAGTTTAAAAGTCAAATGAAAAAAAAATCGTGGGTAAGATGGATGCAAATCATTCACCCCTTTTTAATTTTAAATCTAGGGTGCGTTCCGAAATACACTGAGAGCACTGGAAGTCCCCATTAAAGAGCACTGCCAGTGCTCGCAGTGCTTATAACGGAACACACACCTAATCTTTCTATCCGACAAATTAAAAATTGACGTTTAAATCATGAATTTTGAATAATCTTTAAGCAGGAATCTATTATAGAGGATATTCAACAATTTGTTTTAACTTTCAGATGGGATTTCTATGGTCTTGGAATCACATGATATCCAAGAAGTGGAAGGGTTCGCAGGCTCCGGCAGCCGGCGATGAAGTGTTTCAGATGAGAATGCTTCGAGATTTCAAGCATTTCTGTGCAAATCATGAACAAAGATTGAGCCAATTCTGGGATCAGTGTTGGGAACTTAGGGAAAAAGCTACGGGAATCCAATGCTGTTGAAATATTTTGTAAATTTTTTAATAATAAATATAAAGTTTATGTAATTTGTTTTTTTTTAACCATTGTGACAACCTTAGCAAAACTCAATCGATAGTCTGTGCTATCCTTATCTGCAGTGGCGTGCACAGGTTTTGAAGCTAGGGTAGGCATTAGTTAGTCAGAATACCTATTTACTAGCTGTTTTGATGAAAAATGAGCATTGACGTAATATCCATTTGGGTAAGCATTGCTTTTATGCCTCTATGTACTGCACGCCACTGCATATCTGCAGGAAGTAATATGAAAATGGATGGCACATCTTGTCATTTTAGTTTAGAGATTATGTTTGAGGGCGACTTGCACAACACTGCCTATGATTTAGAGTATATTTAACATACTTGTGCAAGTACCCAAGTGCCTTACTGAATCGACCAGTGTCCTGTAAAATGACTCCTATGTAGGTACTTCAAAGGGATTTAACAAGCAAACAATATAGATAGGCACCAGCTGTACAGGTTCATGTCTTCCGAGGTCTCAGATTACTTTTTCCGTTAACTATAAAATTAGCTGTAAATCTGTAAATAAGTTTGGATAAAAGAGTTATGAAATCCAAAGAGTATAAAACTTTTGAAAGAATTTATTGCTTACTCAAAATACAAAAATAAGGTTAGATAACAAAATACGTCATTTCGTTGCATTGCAAAAGTCTATGAAGAGAATCATTCAGTTAACTAACTATACTTCTGACGACATGCGAATGTAATATAATATACATATTATAAAATTTTAGTGTACCAAAGGCACAATTTTGAAGGGACTAATAATATATTGATCTCTTCACAGATATTAGACCCTAAACTTACCATACCCTAATTTCAGTCGTACAAATATCACATACCTACATATAAATTCATTCCAATTTTTTGTGAGATAAACAAGAATTGAACTAGAATATAATGCTTATTAGTAAATTACTAAAATGGCAAACGATTTCATGCACCTTACACTTAGCCTATTTTCGTTAAAGGTGGTAAAGAGGCAAAACATAGCAAATAAATGCCATTTCTTCAATCTAACACTACATAATTATATTGTTTGAAAACATATTTCTGTACTTATTAAAACTAATATAAAAATTGACTAAAAAGGAAGTTATGAATTTGTAATCTACCTATCATGTAGGGTAAAGTAAAAAAAAATTACCTTTTGTAAAAGATTAAATAAAAAATTTGCAATCTCAATAATTTAAAAGAAGCCTTTTTTTGCTTGTATCTTGAGCTCACAGTACTAGAATACAGTAGTCAGTAAGTATACAAAGGGCTGTTTCATATTATATCTTTCTGTATTATGATATGTAAATATTTAAAATTTAGATCATAAAAATGGTCAAACTAAAACTGTAAAACGATTGACTAAACACATGAGTATTTATAACAGACTTCAAAAATTGATGTTTTGTATTCGAGCCGTATGTATGCAAGCTTGTTTGTTAACAATTTTCTCAGAAACTTTTAATGATTTTTTCGCTATCGTAATCTACGTAGGTATCTTCCATAAGTTATAGGTATACATAAATAAGAGTCATGTCACAAATATTTTTATGCCAATTTTTCCAAGATTGCTTGACCAATTTTCCCGATTCTTTTTTACTCGCTAGCGGCTAGAGGAAGTTTGCGAGATGGTTCTATAAAAATGTCTATATCCAACTCCTCAATCCTGATGCTGCAGGGTTACTGCCTACCTAAGTTATGGAGATTCAGGAATTGTTGCTGGTGAATTTATATTGTAGATACCTAGCAACAAATTCAAATAAACTCCAAGTCACAACTCTTCAACCCTGAATCATCATATAGCACACTCCTACCATATGTATTTAGGAATTATTGATGGTGAAATAATATTGCAGGTACCAAGTTGGGACTTTGAGTTGAATAATCAACTCAATCCTGACGCTGCAGGGTACAGCACTTATAAACTGTAGAGATTCATAACTCATGGATGGTGAATTGATATTGTAGGTACCTAGTACCAACTACAGACTTGTCAATTAACATTGAACTCCATGTCCCAACTCCTGGAATCATATGCTGCCAGGACACCTATTTGGACAAGAACCATTAATTTGGTGCCGTGTTCAAAAACAATACAAGTTTATATCTTACTACAATATAAGTTTTGATTTTTTGTTCATTGGCTTAGAGTAAATTGGATAAAAGTAATAAAAAAAATATTTAAGTGCTTTTCAGTGCTTTTGTAGTGTGTTCACTTTTTTTTTAAAAGTTTTATCTATCACTTAAGTATATGTTTGTGACAAAACCATTGTAATATTTATTTTTATATTTTAAACTAGTTATATTTTATTGGCAGTTTTGATTAAGTACATTATTTTTAACCAGAGTAGACTATTATTTTTATTATAATAGAAAATGTTAGAACACTAAGCTTGAGAATGCATTCTGATTGTTTTGTGATCCCAGGGAACCCCAGATATTGATTTTTAATACTTTTATCTTTTGAGCTTGATATTAAAATCTAATTATCTTTTTAAGGTGTTATTTACTAGATACTATGTATGAAGAATTGAAGACATACTTTTTTATCAGCAAATACAATAATTATTATTAATGTTATCAATAATCATCAATTCCATATATTCCTTAATAAATGAATTATTATAAAATAATGTAACATTGCAAATTACAGGTATAAAACTGAAATTAGAAAAATATTAATATTACTTAAACTATTTACGTAAATGAAAAATCTCATAATAATATAATGCTTAGAGATCATTATAACCCACAGAAATAAGGGGATTTTGCAAAGATGATGATGCAGCAAGCAATAAGTATTCAGCTGTTAGTAGTTTAGTTTCAAATAAGATCATCTACATTAAATCATGGTAATATAACAGAGATCATCATTTAATTCATTTCTGTAGGTTAAGTAAACTTTAAACCTACAATCAAAATACAAAACAGAATTAGGAATGCTAATATTAAGAGGAATAGCAGTGATGAAACATGCTAAGTAAAAATAAAATGCTTTGGTTTCAACTTGTTCAATATTACTTCTTTCCAAAAACAAGTAATCTGATGAGCATGCTGTTTATACATGGCACTTGTTTTTGTTGATGCATAGTGGGCATGTCTGGTGTGTTGGACTCAAAGTCCAGCGCTACTCTCTGTGCTACAAACGTAAGCAATGTCAAGATGTCTCTATCAGCACCTGAATAACGAAGCTCCTCGCACAGGGCCTGCATGAACCAGGAACCTCGTGTAGTGTTTCTCCAGGAATAATATCCAGGCACAGTTGAATATGCAACCAAAAAATCAGCATGAGTGGGAATTCTGTACGATGCACTAGACGAACCATCAGTTTCTGTTCTATTGGAGAGGGTTATTCCCCCATCTAACTTATCACCTTGGCAAGCTTGTATGAAGAAAATTTTCGGTTTTCCTGCCAATGTTGGACACCTATCTGCAGTAAAGTGATAGAAAAGATTATCAGGCTTGTAATGAGTATCTTTTGCATACAACATACCCAATTCTCCATGGGATAGGACGGCGATTAGCATGCAGTCATTGTCAGAGTGGTCCATTTCAGATATTTGCTGTAGATATTTGTTCACATCATCAGCTTTGCGGTCGACCAGAACAGTAACACGGAACCCTAAGCCTTTCAAAACTCGAGCTAAATTGTCGCTGTCAACGTTGGTACCTGTTCGTGATTTTAAGCTAGGGATGTCGAAATGCTCATGATTGAAGATAATCGCCATGCCGCGGTTTTTATGATTCATGTTATAGTATGCAGCGTTCTTATCCACTGTCATTCTCGCGTAGTGACGTACCGAAAAAGAGTCGCGACTTCCCCATGCGTCGCGATTATCACCACCTTCCCCGTTAGGTCTTTGTTCTGGCTCAATCGATGATGGCTCAGTCAAGTCATTGTCTTGAACTTCAGACATTTTCAGTTCTTATTTAGATGTTTGATTAACAATGTTTACCTATAGAATTACTATTATAGATTGTTTCTTAAAAAATAACAAGAAAACAACCACTTCGGCAACGAGACCACGAGAACTATTTAAATGAAAAATGCAAAATGCAAATTGCAAGTTGTACCTTTGAATGTTGAAGTTGAATAACCAAAATCCACCATAGACAATAGTATAAAGCACAGATCACGTGTTTGACATTTCAACACTTGACAGTTAAGGACATTGACCTGTAGCTGGCAGATAACTTTTTAAATATCTTACTTTAAGGCTCTGGGTTCTTGCTCTCAAAAAGTTAACTAAAAATTCGATATCGACTACACTCCAAATCTACCTCACAGACATATATGATCTACCTAAATAATCAAAGCTCCGAATACAGTTTGGAACAAAAGATGATTTTTGCAATCTATGAGTGTATGTATTGTTTGTATTTATAATTTATGTATGTTCCACCGTACCGTACACAGACATATAAATAGAAGCAGACACAACATAAATTTCACACCCACATAGACAAGTGTATGCGAATCAGTGTGACTTAGTGTGACCGTGTCCCTGCAAGCAAAAATGTGTATGTATTAATTTGCTGCAACACTGTGCTACACCAACGCACACATTGACAAAAATTCAATGCGTGGCAGTCAATTAAAAGACATCTATGAGACCTATGGCGTTTGTTTACATTGTGTTGTCTTGGGTGTCATAAGTTTTTTGTGAAATTTGGAGATCTAGATGAATATTTACTGAAATAAAATGGTGAAGTGTTGTGTCCCCCTGTGTTACAACGCTTCGTACAGGAAAACCCCAGAAGTAACGTTCCATCGGTAAGTAAAATTCATGCTATCATGTAGCTTTGGAATGTTTTCGTATCGCATCGTATCAATTATAACTATACATAATATCCGGATAAACTCACGTGTTCTGTCGGAAAAATGCCCGACTAGTTTCGAACCCGTTCGGGGCCCTTATTCATGAGCCTGTTCGCGCGACGCGGCCGCTACTCGACTGCTGCGTTTCGCATGTCGAGCAGCTCGGTGCGATGGTTGAGGTGGGGGGGGAGGTGGTAATGTGTCTTCTCCCGACGACTCCTGCTGATCGTCTTCACTGGCGTCGTCATCGTGCTGTAGGCAAGCCGAGCTGACCGTGTCCGGTTCCAAATTTGTGGAATGTACCGTACTAGTGTTAAAGAGCGGTTTCCACGCTGGGGGCAGCATCCAACCAC
This sequence comes from Erebia ligea, assembly GCA_917051295.2. NCBI lineage: Eukaryota > Metazoa > Arthropoda > Insecta > Lepidoptera > Nymphalidae > Erebia > Erebia ligea. The sequence continues at coordinate 13,621,253 of OU785223.1, read as the reverse complement.
CATCACGGTTAAAATTAGGGTGACGACTAATCTCTATTGCTTCCCGTATTTTCCGAGGTACTAGCAACTTTTCCCTGGCCAACACAGATGTCTTGTCGAAGCGTATATAGTGAGTCGTACCCGAACTAAGCAGATGTTCCGCTATAGCCGACCCATTGGTGTCCACATTTTTAACACTACGTATGTGCTCCATCACCCTTGTCCGGATGTTCCGACACGTCTCACCTATATAGTTTTTACCGCAGTCACACGGGATCATGTACACTCCCGAACTATAGCGGAACATCTGCATCGGCTATAGCGGAACATCTGCTTAGTTCGGGTACGACTCACTATATACGCTTCGACAAGACATCTGTGTTGGCCAGGGAAAAGTTGCTAGTACCTCGGAAAATACGGGAAGCAATAGAGATTAGTCGTCACCCTAATTTTAACCGTGATGGTGGTTGGATGCTGCCCCCAGCGTGGAAACCGCTCTTTAACACTAGTACGGTACATTCCACAAATTTGGAACCGGACACGGTCAGCTCGGCTTGCCTACAGCACGATGACGACGCCAGTGAAGACGATCAGCAGGAGTCGTCGGGAGAAGACACATTACCACCTCCCCCCCCACCTCAACCATCGCACCGAGCTGCTCGACATGCGAAACGCAGCAGTCGAGTAGCGGCCGCGTCGCGCGAACAGGCTCATGAATAAGGGCCCCGAACGGGTTCGAAACTAGTCGGGCATTTTTCCGACAGAACACGTGAGTTTATCCGGATATTATGTATAGTTATAATGAATATCACTCACGATAGTTTAAATGTTAAAATAGCATCGTATCAAGGCTAAGATATCTAATATTTTATAGTTGTTATGACGAAATATGTAGCCATGCATATATTAAAACTATAATATTATGGTTTCCTGTAGAAATACATGCTTGAAGTTGTTGAATAATCTTTTTTGACATTTTGAGAACTTTAACAAATTACAGGGCCGGACTCGACGACTCTTTTATTTTAAGTATATAACTTCGACTTTTAATTTCAGGTTCCCAAAGGATGAATACCTGAGAGACCTATGCATAAAAATGTTAATAGAAAAGACTGGCAGACCAACTCATGGAGTGCTATATGCTCCAAGCATTTTACAGATAATCTAAGAACGTAATATATTCCGTACAATTCTATCTCCTGCTGCAATACCGACCATTTTCAAAGAAAAGTTAGTTGAGGTCTTATACTAAGTAGGTACCAATTTACCTTATCTTCCATTAGGTGGATGAATTTCATTAATTTTTATTGAAAACCTCAATACAGATTCTAAAGCACTAATTGTAAAGTTTATTTGAATAAAAAACATGTGAGTTTAAAACACCTGTTGTAATTTTTTATTTAACCTCTTTTTGGAATAACGATTCGATTCGATTGTTTAACAACATTTATTTGGCTTACTGCCAAGAAATTATTGTCAATAGGAACTTTGAGCTAAAATCGGGCGGTATTTACACGATATCCGTTGGTACTGTTCTTCTAAATAATATCCCCATCACCTGCGCGTCGACGCAGAGCGAGAACGACGCGAGAACCACTGGCCATGATACTGACGGAGTCCTGAGGATTTGAGTTGTAACAGGAGTTATAACTCCGCGCGCGACGGTGACGATATCACACGCAGCGCGGAGCTCACATCTATATTCACGACATTGACTAGGGTCCATGATGATTACCATTACTAGTGTTACTATATTGCAGTTGTGATCGCTTGTGATGAGGAAATTATAAAAGTACCAATAATATAATTATTTTTAAAATCCTTACAAATTATAGCTTCCAAATGATAGGTGTCTTTAGGTCAATTTTTTTCACGCAACCTAACCCTACATATTAATATAATGTTTTATGCAGCAACAAGGTTCGGCCCTGAGTTTTGTGTATGTGTGCGTAATGTTTTCGTGGATTTGTAATTGCCACGCTATTTTGTACGTTATCTTGCCTCTGCTTCTCTTTATAACTCTGTGGTACCGTAGCGCCCACAGGTAGCGCAGGTAGCGCACCACTGAGCCGATTTTGATGAATGAGGTGTCAATCGGTTCGCTGTTATTTATAGTCCGGGATAATTAAGTGCCGTGAAAGGCACATTATTATATAAGCTAGTCAACTAAAACGATGGTGTCTACTGTCTAGTGACTAGACAGTAGACACCTGCATCGTTTTGCTATAGGGAAATAGACTAGACTCTAGTCTATTTCCCTATAACAGTATTTAATCACATACAAGTCTATTTGTAGAGGCGAAGTAATATATGTAAACAAATATGGCGTCAGATCACGTGATTATAATTGTCATTAGACATATAGTGATGGAAACATTAACAGATTAGTTGTGACTGAACGATTGAATGAATACATTCTGAAATCGATTACCACATACTTCTACGGAGCGAAGTAAATCATGTAAATAAAACATACCAGTCACGTCATTTCAACTTCCCTAACAATATTTTAATATGTTGTATATCACAAAACACTCACCAACGTCTTATTTCCTGAAGTAAAACATTTAAAGTTATACTCAAAAGTAATTCAATTTAAGCACTAAGAAGCTAATAATTAGCAAATAACTAGCAAGAATCCCAAAATAAAAACACAAACTAATGACCTAATGGGTGTTTGACATGTGTTTGACCAGTGAAACATAGACTGAATGAGAGGAGCGGTTTTAGTCGATTGTAAAAATCGTAAAATTAGGGTCGTAGATCTTTAATCCCTTTATTACGGCAGGCGGTTGGCGGCCGGGACAAAAAAATCTCGTCATTCGTTTTGCTGCTTCTATTGATGTTCGTAAAGAGTAAACTCCAGTCGTACGTCGGAGCTGACACACACAATTTTTTCATAATGATAACTGATCACTACAGCCCATTAACGTCCCACAGCTGGGCACAGGCCTCCACTCTCATAGGAGAAAGGGAATTAGAACTTAGACCCACCACGCTGCTCCAATGCGGGTTGGAGGGCTTTAACGACTATTATCAAGTTAGTGATACGATGTTAGTGAAAGGTTTAATTATAATATCGTCCTCAACATCACAAGGTAATTTCATAATCATAGAATGTGGTAATCGATTTTCGATTATTATAATCGATTAAACCCGCTCCTATCATTCAGTCTATGGTTCACTTTTCATGTCACATCTCTATGGAATCATTCTATTTCTATATGTCAAACGCCCATTAGGTCATTAGTCTTTGTTTTTATTTCGTGATTCTTGCTAGTTAATTGATAAATTATTAGCTTCAAAGTGCTTGAATTGAATTACTTTTGAGTATAATAAGAACTTTAAATGTTTTACTTCAGGAAATAAGACGTTTGTGAGTGATTTGTGATAAACAACAGTGAAAATATTGTTAGTAAAGTTGCAATGTCGTGGCTGGTATGTTTTGTTTACATATATTACTTCGCCTCTACAAATAGACTGTATACAAACCAGTAGGTACTTAAGGTACCTACATGAGGGACGAGTGGCCTAGTTGCGTCAACGCATATCAGTCGATTGAAACTGTTAAGCAACGATGACCCAAGTCGGTAACTGGATGGGTGATCGAATTTGGAAGTCTGAATTTGGCTTTTTCGTTTCCTCCGTGCCTCGGAGAGCACGTTAAGCCGACGGTCCCGGTTATTATCACTAACATCTGATAATAATGGTTGAAAAGTACTCTATAGTCGAATCTATCAGCAGAAGGACCTGGGAACATTATTATCCCAAGAAAACCCCTGCCATTATGTGATTAATGGGATGGGGTCACGACCCTCAGCAGTGAGGAATACGATGCAGAGACAGAGAGAGGTAGGTATACCTAGATTATAGATATAGAAATAGGTATCTACCTACAGAGATGTTACCATGGCGCCCTTAGTTTCAAACAAAGCCTTAAAAGCTAAGGCACATAAATATAAAAGTTTTCTTCATTAACAATATTATAAGTATATTAATAAGCTAAAATATAACAAGTTGATGCAACTAAATTCGTTAGTATGTCAATATTCAAAGTAAATCAATGGTGGTCAAACGACAAGTCTCAATGTGAAGAATACGAGGACGGTATACAAAACGGAAAATGTATTATAGTAGACAAGTTTAATTTGCATAGCGATAGTGATTTAATTATACTCGGGCAAAGTTCTGTTATGAAGATTTACAAACCTCGCATAGATCAGAACGTATCGCATGCAATTTTAGAGTCTCAATTGGATGAAATTGTTTTACAGATTGGAACAGGAAAATTTTTAACGTAAGTTTGACCTTTATTTCTGTAGGTCAATAAGAAGTAGTACTTTTTAGGGTCCCGTAGTACTTCCTTCGTCATTGCCCGTACCTTAAGAGGAAAAAAGGAACCCATAAAGGATCACTTCGCTGTCCGTCTGTCTGTCAACCACCTTTTTCTCGGGAACGTGTGGACGTATCAAGTTGAAATTAATATCAAATACCTATTTGAAAATAAATGCTTTTTCTTTCTTTTTCTTTTCTTTTCTTTCTATTTAGGTCCACGGTCCCTTGGTGCTGTAATTTGTAAATAGTCCATTCATTTTAGATTTTTTCGCGGCAAAATTTATAATTTTTTGAAACCACTGTGGTTTTATACCTATGAGTGAGTACATTAAAAAACACAACTCTCCCCCCCCCTCCGGTGGTGGCTTCCCCCCTCCCCGCCTTGAAAAGTGTGCCATTTTGCAGATTTCCTAGATTTTCCAGAAAACTATACCAGCTAGGACAAAACCGTCAAAGAGAACATTGTTCCTTAATAAATTACCTACAAATAAGTTCATAACATTTATTATGATAGGAGTTATAGTTTACAAGCTATGGTGCGTTAAAGTTGACTAAAAATCGCAGCTCAGTAAAATAAGCCAATTTTCAACATTTTATATGTATTCTGTAATCTCTAGAAAACTATTAGAGTTAGGCAAAAACTGTCACGAGTAAAAATAAACACCATTCAATGACCTATAAAAAAATATTTAGTTCATAAAGATAGGACTAATAATTTCGCATATATATCCACGTATTGTATACGAAGAAAAATTAAAAAATTGTTAGAATCCTGTGTTATTTGCAATTTGCACAAAAACTATTAAAGCTAGGAAAAATCCTTCGAAGAGCAATTAATTTCATTAAATTACCTACAAAAAAATGTTATGGTTTATTTAGATAGGACCAATAGTTCGAAAAATATGACTACCTTTATTCCATGAAATTATTTTTTTTTCAAAAACCATGTATATATTTTTTAATTTTCACAGAAACTATTAAAACTAGGAAAAAAAATATCATAAGCAAAAATGAACTTCATTAAATTACCTCCAAAATAGTTTTTAGTTTATTTTGACAGAACTAATAGTTTCGGAAATATGGCTGTCTAACTTGCATAAAAAAAGAAACCCTTGTAAAATCCGTGAATGTTTTTTGTAATTTCAAGAAGAAGTATTAGAGCTAGGACAAAAGCTGTCAGGACTTAGGACAAAGATAATTAATTTACCTATAAAATAGTGTTTAGTTTATTTTGATAGGACAAATAGTTTTTGAAATATACCTTGCTATTTTGTAAGAACCGGTGGTAGTCATGTTGACTTAGCATAATAGTATGGAATGAATAGAAATTAACCCCTAAATAAATAACATTTTTTTTTATTTTAGGCCCAAATGATGCCCTCCTTCCTCCCCACTCCCCCCCCCCCCCCCCCCCCCCCCCCCCCCTTCTCACTCAAACATCTCGCCGATTGTGCTTTGATTTTAACTTTGAATAAATTAAAAAACTTGAAGATACTCGTATATAATAAACACATATTATCTAATGCCCCCTTTTTAGGGTTCCGTAGCCAAATGGCAAAAAACGGAACCCTTATGGATTCGTCATGTTGACATGTCTGTCCGTCCGTATGTCACAGCCACTTTTTTCCGAAACTATAAGAACTATACTGTTGAAACTTGGTAAATAGATGTATTCTGTGAATCGCATTCACACAAAAATACAAAAATATAAAAAAAACAATAAATTTTGGGGGTTCCCCACACTTAGAACTGAAACTCAAAAATTTGTTTTTCATCAAACCCATACGTGTGGCGTATCTATGGATAGGTCTTCAAAAATGATATTGAGGTTTCTAATATCATTTTTTTCTAAACTGAATAGTTTGCGCGAGAGACACTTCCAAAGTGGTAAAATGTGTGTCCCCCCCCCCCTGTAACTTCTAAAATAAGAGAATGATAAAACTAAAAAAAATATATGATGTATATTACCATGCAAACTTCTACCGAGAACGAGATCTAGTACCTAAGTAGTTTTTTTTAAATAATTTAAAACTTACTTCAGGTTTGTACGGAACCCTCGGTGCGCGAGTCCGACTCGCACTTGGCCGGTTTTTTTATGCTAAAATGACTGGACTACAAGTGCAACAATGGCGAGGAAATGTGTTGAGTCTAGAAAACTGGGACTGGAAAAAAGACAACTTTTTTCGCCCATACATACTACAAAGTCACCAGCTCCAGCATCGAGCTGATCTGATGATGGAACCAGGAGGTGGATAGGGGAACTCTTCAATGATTATCAGTAAGCCCCTCGAGTATGGGCTCAATTGGTTTGTTTTAAAGATTCCAAGCGTGTTTTTGAACTAATTTAAGGCTTATTTTACTGAGCTGCGAATTTTAGTCAACTTTAACGCACCATAGCTTGTAAACTATAACTCCTATCATAATAAATGTTATGAACTTATTTGTAGGTAATTTATTAAGGAACAATACTCTCTTTGACAGTTTTGTCCTAGCTTGCATAGTTTTCTTGAAAATCTAGGAAATCTGCAAAATGGCACACTTTTCAAGGCGGGGAGGGGGGAAGCCACCATCGGAGGGGGGGGGGGAGAGTTGTGTTTTTTAATGTACTCACTCATAGGTATAAAACAACAGTAGTTCCAAACAATTATTAATTTTGCCGTTTTCCCCATACATTGAAATCTAGAATGAATGGACTAAAAAGAATCAAGCCTAAGTCAACGCAATCAAAAGATACGGCCATTTATGCCGCATACTTTGCATATTTTGAAACTCGCCAATAAATCAAAACCTATATAGACTATACTAGAGTATAAGCAAGGTCTCACAGCACAAGTATATAGGAAAAAATCCGAACATCGTTAATTAGGGTTCCGTACGGTACACATAGGGTGGTCGAATTGTTTGACAGGCGCTACCAGTTTAGCGCCCTAAGTAAGCCAGTTATTTCACAGCTGATTACGTGTTGTCCTGACATCTTATTTACTAAAATAAATTATATTGTGTGGTGGTACGGAAACCTTTGTGCGCGAGTCTGACTCGCACTTGACCAGTTTATTTTTTATTTTTATGTAACACCACACTCAATTAGGTACCCTTAAAGCTTAGTCTGTGAATCTTTAGAATATTAGTTAATAGTGTTAGCAGATCTATAAGTAAATTATGAAGCTTTTATTTCTTATAAGGGATTGCGCTGATCGTCAGATACTAATATTACACCCGAAAAGTTATGCTATATATCTACTGGATAAACAAGGTGGTCATGCTGATGTTGGTAAGTAGTTTACTATGTCGTATTTGTCTTTAAGGTTTTTAGGATTTATAGGACTTTAGCCTAAACAATGAGATATCAAAGTTGGAAAGCTCCTTATGAACTGGTACTTCGCAGTATGAACTATTACAGACACAGATTGGTGAACACATTCTGGCTGCCGATGAGCTTTTAGCCAGAGGTAATTATAATATATAGAAAAATATACAAAATAAATATATACTTACATAATACACTCAAACAGTCAGGTAAGGAGATACATAATAACATTCAGGAACCGTCTACTTACAGGAATATTCTTCTTTTGTAGGAGACCTGTTCTCAAATACAGGATCATGATTTCCGGTGCCAGATAAGCTTATCCGAATGTCTAATTGATATATACTTACTAGTTATGCTAATATTCAAATCCATTTTTAGGAGACCAAAACTACATTGCTCCAGTCATCAAACATTCCTTCACAAGACGAGCTCACAGGACGACTTGTGGTCCATTTGGCAATTCGAAAAGTAGAGACCTTATTTGTATTCAGGCTTTGGATGGCACACTGAGTTTCTTTGATCAAGACACATTTTTGTTCATGTGTATTTTCAACGATATCATAATACCAGGACCGATTAATTACGTAGCTAATAGTGATCTATTCGTAATTTGCAAATCGACGTGGGTATTGGAAATCTACAGGTAAAACTCTTTTTCTAAGTATCTTCGTCTTACACCGTAATTTCAGAAACAAATAAGATCACAAGATATTTCCAACATCTGATAAATTTCGGTCAAGTAATTATAAATGATAAGCTCTCTAACTTTCTTCTCCAACAATCACAATCCGCCTGTAGTGTTACACACACACATTTTAATGCTGATATTTTTCAGTTATCAACAGTTATGTGAATTAAGTGAGCTAAGCATACGACCAAATAAGAATAATATACCGCAATGGACCTACAACCCTGGGGAAGAGATTATGGCAATACAAGTTATTCGGGTATGATGTTTTAATCAGTATCAATTTATATTTTTTTGTGATAGGTATATTATGATTTGTTGCTAATTTTCAGACGAGCACAACTTTTGCTAGTATTGTCGCTTTGGGCGAAAGACACCTTTACTGTTTCCAGGATAATGGGTTAATGAAATATATGATACGATTTGATTTCATACCCATTTGCTTCCACGCTTACTTAATTGGATGGTATTATGGTAAGACTCATTTTGTCAAAAGAGTACGTACTAAAATTTTTATAGTGTTGTTCCTTACTTATGCTTCATCAACAGAACCTAATTCAAGATTGATTGTAATGGTAGCATCGGAAGATTCCAAGTTATATGTTTACGAAGCCACGACTTTATTGTGGTCATGTGATTTGGGGCACAAAGTAATATCTCTTTCCCGATGTTTTCTAAGCACCCTGCCGGGTGGATTATTAACGTTGTCGACTAATGGCATAGTCAACGTAAGTTATTTGGGAACTGAACCAGACTTGAATCCAAACGCAAGTCCAATCAATGACGCATTTGATCCTAACCAAGTGCAGACAGAATTAGAAATGGTAGAGGAATCATTGCAAAAAGTTATGGATGCTAAAGGAGGTAATAAGCGAAGTGGTTATAATTTTTCATATAGGTAGTAAACGCTCAAAAAATACGCTGTTGAAATACGTTTTTTTTGGGTGAATTTATCTTTTAACAGAGCATCTAATCAAGTCTAACTACCTATGTATCAATTTCAGCATTGGAGGTACAAGATAATGAAACCGATGATAATATAATCAAAATAAAAGTTGATGTAGGAAAACCAGTCGGCAATCCTGTTTCACAGTTTGATGTAGAAAATAATTTTGAAACTTTGCAAACTTGTTCGGTCATTGTCACGATAAAGTGTGATGACCCAAAATTAGTACAAAACCTACAAATAACATACGATACTATACCGCCCATAAGTTCATCAGATACCACTACATGCCTGGACACTATTAATGGCACAGAAATAATTGAAACACATGTTTTTCTATCTGGTGATACTGATATCTCGGACAGTGGGATTAATATTAAATTTACTATAATTGATAATACAGGAAAAGTGAGAGTAATTTCGAAGAGGACGTTGCTTCCATTGAATCTATATTGCCTTCCTGTTGAAGCGGTAGAAGAAAATAGTTATCAAATAACTGTTCAAACAAATCAGATGAAAATTGATTTGATTGAACTATTTACGGGTAGGTAGGCTGTGGCCAAATGTTAATCTGTTAGAAGGGGTACAATTAGTATCAGTTTGTGACATATTTAACTTAACATTTCTTTTATAAGTTTCTCTTCGGGTAATTTAAAATCAAATCTTTTTCAAGATTTTAATAAAGAAGAAATAGCAGACTTTATATCGAAAGAAACACTGACTTATGCGTATCGTACATCAAATAAAACTGTGACCATCAAAGCTTACGATGACAATATGTACAGAATAGAGGCAAATGAAGTTACAGAAATAGCTCCAATGCTAGACCACTTTGTACAGAAATTAGAAGAATATTACACTGGAATGGGTATAATGGACTTCGAAATAAACCTTGCGATAAACGGGGAAATGATTCGGCAAATAATGCATAAGTTTATAAAAAGCGTAGAATCACACGCTAAAGAAAGAATTAAATTGAAAGATTTGGAGGTAAATGACATAATACAAATTATACTTTACTTTACCTACTAAACTATAAAATTCTTAATACACTTTTTTAGGAAGAATTGAACATCCTTCAAAGACAATTTACATTGGTCCAAAAGAGACTACTGGTTCAGTATGGATCGCTACCACCGGGCGATTGTGATCCTTTGGAATTTTTAATGAATGATACACATGAACGAATCAAAACTGTTGCTCATAAAATTATACAAGGCCAAAATTGTGTAGCAAGGTATGTGAATGAAAAAGTATAAACTTTAACTGGAATCATGATTTTAAGTATTTAACTGTTTTTTTTAAATTCCAGAGCTGGTAGTACTTTGCGGACAATTGGCTCACTTATTGTTTACATTTTGAAAGAAGCAGTTACCGATAGCTTGAAGGTCAAACTTATCGAAGAAATGTTATCTTTAGACACGTTAAATGGTCATTTTCAAGTAAGTAATTAAAAAAATATCCTAGGTTACATGGGGCTTAGAGAAATCTCAATAAACACCTAGTTGACAAAACTAAGTTTGCAGAGGTGATTTTGATATATGTAACGTCTTTCACCAGAAAAGATTCACTGTTAGACGAAGTGTCTAATTGTTTTATATTTTTCAAGGAATGGGAGGAAGCAGTTGCGCATATCTCATCGTACATTCTCAACAAGATCATCAAAAAATCGGAAAAGGATAAGGAAAAACTAGCGCCCGTTACAGATCAGGACCTACTTTCACAAACTAACCTTAAAAAGTTACTGAAACAGTTGCGCATTATTTTGGAAAAAGTGTTTTTCAATGTTCAGGAAACTGCCAGTGAAGGGAATATAACACGTATAGAAGAATTTGTTGAAGTTATATAACAGCTATTTATTAAAAGGTCGTAAGAATTTACAAATTCTCATAATAAAATTCATTTGACAAACAAGAACAAGCTTAAGTAAGAGTTCAAGCAGAGTGTAAACCGCAACGGAGGCTATGAACATCGTGATGTTAAGGTTTTTTTAAATGCATAAAATAAGATGGCTTTTTCGCAAAATACCACATTACTGGAGGCAAACTGTGGTACACTCAAATTGACATTTGCACTTATTCATCAAATCTATTTTTTGCAATGGAATTTGTACTGTAGTCACGGATAAATTGTATACTAATTAAGCTTGTTTATTTTTCATTGATTAGTATAACCAAGAGAGCCAAAACATTTCGACCGCGCGGTTGTCACTGTGTCTGAACCATGTCAGTTCATGTACAGTTTTTATTGAATTAAATGCTGATATATACATATATTAAATATATACTTAAATAAATTATGAATAATAATTATGTATAAAAAAGTGTCCACCATTCAAGCGACGTGTAGTAACGAGTAGAGCGCAAGGTTGAGATACAACATGTGTACGAGAAGCATAAGAACTTTGTAGCGTCATTTCTTCTTAGCGTCCTTTAGACCTGCCCCAGCGTTGAACTTGAAGAATATTATGTCACCGTCTTCGACTACGTAATTGCGGCCTGAAAATAAAAATTGGCGGTTCAAAGTTTGTTTTACTTACGGATTCGGATAAGGGGTCATCCATAAAGTACACACTAATTTCGTGATTTTTTGACCCCTCCCCCATCCTTGACACAGTTGGTCACATTTGTGAGAGCCGCTACCATCTTAGACTGCGTCATCACTAATTATCATCCAGCAGGGCTAGCATGGGCCGGAGATAAAAAATTTATCCCCCGATTTTATCCACTGACAAGAGATAAAATTAACTTATCCACTTCTCAGAGCAAGGCAACAGGGGAGAGGAGAAGTTTATCCCCTTTTGACATTTCACGGGGACTCGGGGGACTATTTATCCACCGTTATTTAGCGTTTTTATTTGTTTTTTTAGTAATAAAAATTTTATCCTTTCCTCGGGGAGAAAATTGTCTCGGCCCATGCTAGGGGGGCAGGTGGGCTCGCAGTCAAGGGCTAACTTGTAGTGGAATAAGAAAAACGACGACTGATGCCTTGGCCGCATGTTATCAGAAACGATATGTCAGATAACTTTCTAGTGCATGTTCGACGACTAAACATCATTAGTATATTTGTTATGACAAATCTCGAGCTTGGATCGCGATTAACCGTTAGCTTTCTTGAGTAAATCAAATCGACGAAGAGCGTATTTGAGCGTCGAACCGCTTGGGCGTTATAGTAAAATTAACCTTAAAGCATTGTTATTGAGCTCAAGTTCATCCATACAGCCACAGTCGGCACTCGAAGCGGGTACGTTTTAAAATAATAATTGGTGGTATTAAATTTATGACTTTAAATCAAGGGAATTTAGGTCCATTTTACTTTGACACCAACATGTTTCGAAGCTCAAATAACGTCAACGTGTTTTATAAACTAGTAGTAAGGTAGTTATACCCTTACTACTAGTTTTTAAAACACGTTTTCTTTGCTTAGAACGCATTTAAATGCAAAAAATTACAAGTGTGTTCCTGGGGAAGTAATAGGAGGCCAACGACTAACTCTAAACTACTAAGATTCTATATGGTCACTGCTTGTTACCATACTGAATCGAAACTAAACGAAATATCAAAGGTACCTTGTTGTCGGTATTTGCCGGCAGACTTGCAGGCAGCCTCGGAGCCCTCTTCCTTGAAGTCTTTATAATGCATCACTTCAGCCATTATGAAACCTTTCTCGAAATCCGTGTGGATCCTACCCGCAGCTTGAGGCGCTTTAGTACCTTTCTGTTGAGAAAAATAAAATAAATAACAAAAGTAAGTAGGGAAATACTATTAAGTACTGAAAAGCAATTGACCACCATTTTGGGTTACAAACGTCGGGGTTTTCCCAAATTTGACTTATTTTTTGGTAAGCCAATTTAACGATAACCATTACCAGTGATGGTGCAGTCGACTCTAAATATTACCTGAATCGTCCAAGCTTTAACTTCGTCTGGTCCAGCAGTGAAGAAGTACTCCAGTTGTAGCGCTCTGTACCCTTGCACGATGATTTTATCTAGAGCACTGAAAAAGTTAACATGTTCATAATTTATATTTAAAAATTAAATGTTGAGATGAACTGTATAATTTAAGGTCTTTGTGAGCTGATAATCACTGATCGGATCCTAGTAAATGTGACCGTATTCCATAACCAAATTTTAACATACCCGAATTCAGTACAAAAAAATGTCTGATTCCAATGATTATTATTGGTCTTATGTAAATATAGGAAAACATAATATGAAGTAAAGTAAGTAAAGCCTACCTTGTGATGTTGTTATCTTTAAGGAATTTCTGCTTTTCATCTGGGTCCATGTCCATTAATTTACTTTCTAAAACACCAGAAAATGGTATAAGAGGGGCTCCAGGGTCATTCTTGTCAATCCATTCCTTTAACTTTGGTAACCTATAAATGAAACAAACATGGTTTTATTGGCTTAGTGGGAAAACTATACTGGCGTCCACATAACTAAAAATATGAGTAATGCTGCGTGCAATGTAAATATTTTAGCTGCAAAGTCGAATCTATTTCCACAGATATCCACACTGAAGTAAATATAAAGAAAATAAGTAAGTATAAGATAAATAAGTTTTTTAAAATACCAATGAGGAAAGTTCTAATTGTTAAAATTTTGGCGTCTCACTCGACTTTGGTCCACTTTTTCACAAATATTTTATTGGTGTGGGTGGCATCAGAAAGTTAAATAAGCTACGTATTGTTAACATCGCTTTTAATCAAAAACTGAACTAACCATTTGTTCTTTTTTCTAATGTAATCCTTTTCCGACAAATTCACAAGATATAAAGCAGGTTTTGATGTGAGAAACAGGTATTTGTTCAGCACCTCGATCTGGAATATAATATCAACTGGGATTTCATTTCCCACCGGCTGTATTTAACTTAATAGTGAATAACCTTGACACAAATTGGGTTGTTGAATAAAATTTTTTTTGTTATAAATCGAAAGATCATAATATATAAGTTTTATAAATAAAAAATAATAAATAATCTTTTATTTAGCCAAAAAACAAATTACATAAATGAAACATACGTACATGGAGTACCACAGCTCTCCTGGAATCAAGGTGCCAACCAAGATTTAAGCCAACCTTGGTTCCAAGAAACCTGGGCACTCACTCCTTAAAACTTACTTAGAATCTATATTTATTGGCTAAACGAGGCGCTGCCTCAGCTTGATGCTGCAGCCAGTCGACTGCAGCGCTGGTTTTCAGGCATGACCCCTAGTGCGGTCACGGGCTAATCGGAAGCGCAATATATGTATATATTTTAAACAATACTATTATAATATATAATAGGTACCAGAAGTATAAATTATTATTGGTGTGATTTTTGCGCATTAAAAACTAACACTAAATACGATATATAAATAATAAAAATATAACAAAACTGCAAAATAAAACTGAAATCTAAATTAAAACTAACGTCAATACTTATACTTAGTTACCTATTAACCAAACTATTTTTAGTTTTATTTTTTCGCTATAATTTAAAAGTTTAAATATCAAATTAAAAATAAATTTCTGAATTCAGTACCGAAAACACGCCGAATAAACCCGAGCGCGTGTGACGTCACAATGTTAATTTCTATATTTTATAGTGGCACACAGCTGCTATATACAGTGTTGACACTGTGCAGCTTTAACATTATGACGTCACAAACAATCGTGGCGCGTTCGTAGTCACGTGGTTCTTTTTTAAAATTTTATTAATTTGAATTGTTGATTATTAATTTTTTTTTTAAATTAAGAGTTTTTCGAAAAAAATTTAATTCAAAAACCTAATTCAATTCAATTTCGGCAGGGTCAATTTGGGAATTTATAATTTCTGAACTTTCCCTGGTCTGGCCTGGTGGGAGGTTTCGGCCGTGGTTAGTTACCTACCGGCAAAGACGTACCGCCAAGCGATGTAGCGTTCCGGTACGATGCCGTGTAGAAACTGAATAGGGGTATGGGTTTAATATAACTGCCATTCCCCTAACAAGTTAGCCCGATACCATCATAGACTGCATCATCACTTAGCATCAGGTGAGATCGCAGTCAAGGGCTAACTTGTAGTGAATTAAAAACAAAAAAACATACATCAGCAGCACTCCAATCGCCAAACCGAATATGCTTTTTTTCTTCTGCAAGAATTGTTTTGACTTTCGCTAGTGCTTCCTGGAAAGTATTAAAATGTTTTGTTAAAACACGTAAAAATCCCGTGGGAACTCTTTGGATTTTCCTGGTTAAAAATAGTCATTATATCGCTTAAAGCGGTATTATTTTAATCTTATTGACACTCTTGTTTCATTATTAAGGTTTTTCTAATTTAGGATGATAATTTTGGCAGATGCCATTTGCATAGGACTGCTTGTCTGCCTCACTCTTGTCCTTCACTATTGCTATACACGTCTGTCATAGACCATAGTTATCATCCTAAATTAGACAAACCTTAATATAATTCTTACTAGCTGATGCGACTTCATCCGCGTGGAATAAGTCAAACCAACAAACAAACACACTTTCGCATTTACAATATTAGTATGATTTTAGGGATGTCAAGGTACCTCATATAAAAAGCCAACTTCAAAATACTGCTTTAAGCGGAGGTAGTAAGCACACTGGTCTTTTACCATAGCCATGCCAAAAATTACGTCAATTCCGTTGCAGCGTAATTGATTTTGAAGCAATTTTTGCAAGAGATAGGTTCCTATTACCCCCATTTTTTGATCTTCCGGAATGCCCTTCCGTTTAATATAGGTACCTTCAAATCAAGAGTGAATAGGCATCTTCTAGGCAAGCGCGCTCCACCTTAGGCTGCATCACCACTTGCAAGCAAGGCTGATTGCAGCCAGGCGCTGGCCTATATATTAAAAAAAAAAAAACTTGCATGGACTATCCCCATGCAAGATCGTATACATGTGTTTAGTTAGTATTATAGTCCCACAAACTTATCTGACCCGGTGACAGCGTCGCTAGTAGATATGAAAATAAAATTAAAAATAACCAGGCATAAAAATTTGTTCCGATTTTGGCCACCGGGTCGGATAAGGGCTCCCACACAAAACTGCGAATTTGCATCGCATCGCAAAAATCTGCGAGTTCGCAGGACGCATCGCAAAAACTTCCGATTTGATTCCCATCGCACATTCCTGCGATGTTACGTCACACTTGGTGACCCCATTTTTAGTCCGCTCTGAGAAAGCGTGTGGGCAAGGCGCCGCCGTCGTTGGGTGGAAAAATGGCAAACGTTGACGTGGATTTTTTTAATAACATTAATTGAGGAGCGCCCCGTCCTATGGGACTAATGAAGATATGCTCATTCTAAAATAATCAAAAAAATTATCTTCCTCTGTTCTCAAACCATTGTATTTTCGAATAAAATAGTTCCCATCAGCGTTCATTATTGTAATAAGTGGATGAACCCAAAATCTTCTTTTTTTTCTATATCTATATATCAATAACAGCACTGCAACACGTTTTTTTCGATCCATGTCACTACTTCTAAAAACATGTCCAGTACGGTAGACTACCGTCGAGCGTATGGTCACCTGAACCAACGCTTTGCCGCACGAAATCGCATCGCAGCAATTCGCATCGCATCGCATCGCAGTTTTGTGTGGGAGCCCTAAGTATGACGGACTGTACAAGATGCTGTGGTAGGGAGTTTATATTGATTTTACTTACGTATTCAGGTTTAAGTTTCTTGTCTCCACCGCGATTGACGGTCCGGTCTAGTTTCTCAAGGTTTTGCACGAGCTGCTCTTCATCTTTCAGACGCAGCTCCTCCGCGATTGTTTCTAAATCTCTAATCGGATCCACTTCACCGTCTACGTGAATTACAGTTTCGTCGTCGAACGCTCCTAAAATTACATTAATCCAGAATAAATACCAAAATATTCATCGTGTTATTTTTGTAGGTACCTAAGTACTTATCCTAAGTACTTAGAGGGTCGTCTAGTTGTAAATCATACAAAAAGCGATAACGTTTTTCTTCCCGTAAATGTTGTCCAATTTTCATAATTTTTAGAAATGTTGCAGATACAATGAAGAACTAAGCTCGTACGTTTTAATTTTAAAGAAATATTGCTTATGTCAAAAGTTATTAGCGTCTAAAAATCTATATTTTTTGACCTAAAAACCTTCCTCGAGTATTTTAATTTTATTAACTAAACTAAAATACTAAAAAAATAAAACGTACGAGCCTAGATTACGGTGTACTGAATCTAATGAGACCAAAATTGTCTAATTTCGTAAACGTTTGGGGGGTTAAAAACGTTATCACCCGAACCAATATTTCAAGAATAAAATGTAGGCATATGCCTACTGGACTTGCAACTCTCTCTATCGCACGATACGGAGAAGGCAGCGAAGCGTTGTGAAACAGATAGCATTATTGAAAATACCTACTCGCGTCGCGTTTCGTCACTAGACGATCATCTTAAGTAGTAGGTTTTGCTCGCGTGAATCGATATTCACGCGAGCAAAACCTACTACTTAAGATGATCGTCTAGTGACCAAGCAAGGAATGCGTGTTATATTATGTATCTCATATCTCTCTGGTTCTAGTGATAATGATTCAGATTTGAGCAGAATACGCAGATCCATTACATTTGGTTGAGACTCGTACATAATATATATTTTTGAATGATATTTGATAAAATACTTACTGCACAAATTAAAAATAGCATCACAAGCTTTAATATGTGACAAGAATGCATTGCCAAGGCCCTGCCCCTCTGCGGCGCCTTTGACTAATCCCGCAATGTCTACTATATTCAGAAATGCTGGGACTTTACTGAAATTAATCGAAACAACAAATTTTTATACTTGAAATTTAAAATAGTTTATAGTCCATTAGGGTTTTTAAAAAATCTCATGGACACTTTGGATTTTCGTAGATAAAAATTAGTATGGTAATGCCTCTGGAATGGAGACGAGATCTCAGTACTTAATTTCGTCAAAATCAGTTTAACGCACTGAGGGAGTAAATGTAACAGACAGACACTTTCGCATTTATAAAGGGTTAATTTAAAATAGTAATTTAACCAACTTTAAGTTTAAGGCAACATCTCTACAACTAAAAATTTAACTTTTCGCCGTACACTCTGTTGACACGCTTTAGCTCTGTTTCATGTAGATGTAGGCAGCAGTCAATCGATAATTAGCGGTCTACCGACCACGCGTCGTGTGTCTATAACTCTATCCACAGAGACAAGTTAATAGGGAAGACATGGACTCGTTTGTGATTGGTCAGCGATAACCGTTAATGCAGTGTACAGACTACGTGTATATTTTAGTCTGATCGTGGTACCCGTACTGTGCAGACGCGCTCATATTTTATCCTTACCTATCGTTATTGTTAATTATATCAAAATTTATCATATATTCAAAATATTAATGCCCAAAAGTTGCAAAATTGTATCAAACAAGTACAAGAAATAGTAGAGCCAAAAATGAACGCAATAGATAAGAATGTGGAAATAATGGGTGCGTTCCGAAATACACTGAGAGCACTGAAAGTCCCCAGTAAAGAGCACTGCCAGTGCTCGCAGTGCTTATAACGGAACACACACAATGACTGATAACTTCATAATAAATGTAGAAAACGATAGCAGTGATACGTCGTCGGATAGTGATTAATATATTTTGAATTATAATAACTACGTAAATTGTAAAAAAAAACAAGTGTAGTCGTGGGAAGAAAGCTAGTTTAATTTATGGTCTAAGATCCGAATCTAAATCGAAACGTACCGGTTTGATAATAGAATCAAATTTATTTTATAATAAATTTCATATATTAGAAAATAAATTAAAAATGGGTAGACAACAGAAATCCTGGACAGAATATTTTTAATTATTTTTTGAAAAATGATTTTTCATAAAATGTTGCAAAATGAAGATAATAATAAAATTTTATACTGGACTTAAAGTATAGAGCATATAGAATGTGCAATCGTAGGGTAGACTATTATTTACCTGGATAAATAATGGAAATAATAGTCTACCCTATTATTTACCTGGATAAATAATGGAAATAATAGTCTACCCTACGATTGCACATTCTATATGCTCTATACTTTAAGTCCAGTATAAAATTTTATTATTATCTTCATTTTGCAACATTTTATGAAAAATCATTTTTCAAAAAATAATTAAAAATATTCTGTCCAGGATTTCTGTTGTCTACCCATTTTTAATTTATTTTCTAATATATGAAATTTATTATAAAATAAATTTGATTCTATTATCAAACCGGTACGTTTCGATTTAGATTCGGATCTTCTACTATTAATAGTAGCGCAGTGTGTACGTACATTCAGAATGGTTTACGCCCACTGACTTTTTTTGTCTTTGTCATTTGTATGGGATTACGTGACAGAGAGAGCGCTATATTAACTAGTCTCCGTGGATAGAGTATAGTGTATGCCGTCTTAAAGCAGACAATTTATAATGGATGTTTGTTACTCAATCACGCCAGAACGGCTAAGCGGATCTGGATGAAATTTGGCACAGAGATAGATTATAGTCTGGAACAACACATAGGTTACTTTTTATTCCGGAAAATTAAAGAACCGAAAAACCTCAATCCACGCGGACGAAGTCGCGGGCATCAGCTAGTCAATAATAAAATCTATCCGTAATCTGACGATAAAATAAATAATAGATACCTCGCTGGTTTATGATATTCGCAGAGAAAATCGAACCTCTCATCCGGGACTGGTACCCTACTTGCTGAAATAATTTACATACTTAGTTAATTTTGTTACTCTTTTAATGTTATCTTTTAAGAAATAAAACAATATGTATGAACCAATAACTATATTTAATAAAACAAAAACTACAACTAATGTAGTTACTACAAGGCAATAACTTTTTGGTGTGCTTCAGATCACAACATGCTTATATGGACTTCAAGGTGGACTTGTAAGTAAAAAAAGTTTATTGTAAATTATTTTCTGTTTTATTAACCGACTTCAAAAAAAGGAGGAGGTTCTCAATTCGTCGGAATCTTTTTTTAAGTACATCAACTTACATATTTAAGTTAAAGTGTTGGTACTTTTACTGCGGAACCATAAGGTTAAGAAAAAGGTTAGGTGTGAGAAAATGTTGTATAATCAGATTCCAAATAAAGACTGGTGGTGCTTGTAGAAGTTATGGATGAAGACCTTCGTAAAGTAATGGAATTATGTTTTTTAAATTTAGTTCTTTTAGCACAACATTTCGGATAGTTGGCAAAAGGATTATCCATTGATCTCAATCGCACTCCTATTTCAGGAATAAGATTACATCTGGCCTCATACATTTTAAAGGTTTTAGCGTACATAGATAATATGGATGCATCAGAATTCGAATTATGAGTTTTCAAATATAGTGCTATGTATATGAGAGCAGATAGACGTGTAGATAAACCAGGATATTTTGGACGAGTTACATTTACGGCACAACATGCATCGGTCATAATGTTACCAACTGTTTGCTCAAGATAACCAAGATGAGGTAAATTCTCTAGAGTAATTTTTGGAAAAATATTAATTTCTTTAAAAACCTTAATATTATAATACATATGAGGTTTAAGTAGAAATTTATTGAGACACTCAGAACTGCAAAATAAATAAGTATTTTTCTTGTAAGCAGCTGCAAATTCATTTTCACCTCTGACAATTTCTTGCGATGGTAAATTTTCAGCATATGTTACTATACAAATTCCATTTTCATAGACAAGTGAGAGATCTATTGATTTAACTATGGCTGGAATTTCTGGAATAATTATTTTTTTAGGACACAAGAATAACTGTGGGTGTTGTAGCACAAGATTCATATGATCTGCACAAATCCAGTAAAAGCGGTCTTCATACTGAACGAGTCCTTTATTATAGGGTGGAAAACCACTGTGGCGTAAAGTATTTTTATTGAAACAAACTGGACATAGATTTTGATAACAAGACATTCTATTCTGGAATGTTTCTTTCGAAATACACATTACATCTACAGGTACAATTTTGTATTTCGAATGTGTAAGGTAATAATGTATCTTTTCGATTATAAATTCTATTCTATTGCAAGCATCAACAAAACATTTCCATTTCGAATTATTTCCGTTAATGACATTAAGATTTTGTGTATCTTGATTAATCCAATCTCTAACTCTTGCACATTTATCAAACCATTTGCTATATCTATATTCAATAAAAGGGCGAGGATATGGTGGTTTTCTCGGAAGTATATTATAATGAATTTCGGATTGAGAATTTCTCAAGATTATTTCTTTATTAGTGTTAAGATCAAACATAATAAGAGGAAACAGACCATTGTCAGAGAGTTCATGAACCTCATGAGGCGATTCTGGAAAGCCATCTAGGATAAAACCATTTGTAATTGCACGATAGTCTATTGCAACTGTGAGAACAGCTTTCATAATAAGTTCTGTGTCAACAATTTCTCCTTCGTGTAGTAATGCCAATATTTTCGTACCTAAAATTGTCCAATCCATGTTTTCTAGAACATGTCGTAAAGCCATTCCCTTCG
Source organism: Erebia ligea (assembly GCA_917051295.2). NCBI lineage: Eukaryota > Metazoa > Arthropoda > Insecta > Lepidoptera > Nymphalidae > Erebia > Erebia ligea. The sequence goes on along the minus strand of OU785223.1, from coordinate 13,599,496 downwards.
ATATACAGATCAATCCATACTTTTTTGCGAGTTTTGCTGCTAATCTACTTTTTCCCGACTTCGGGGATCCTATAACTCCAATTCTTAAAGTATATTCTTTAAAATGATTTATGGAATCATCTTGAACATATTTTAATGGATTTTTCCTGAATTTCTTAACATTTTCTTCAGATGAAATAAAGTATATGTATGCTCGATGAATTATAGGAAATATTTTTTTTTTACGCTTGTGGATATTGTAAGAGTTAAATATTGTATGAGGATTTTCCATAATAAACACTGGACACATTCGGTTAAATTTGCTTAGTAAAAAGAAGCCTTCTAACAAAAGCATTTCAGCTATATCACAGTTTATAATAAAGGTGTGTTCAAAAAAGGATTCAGATCTATTTCGAAGATAACATAATTTGGAGAATGTTCTTCTAATAACTTTAGACATAGATTGTTTACCATCCAAAGGTATAACGTTAATTTTTTGTTCTTCTGCAACCTCTTTTAGGTTTTGAATGTTTTCGTCGTCAATTTCAAAAATACTTTCCAATCTATTGTTAATTTTTTCAAGAACATCTTCAGCTTTTTCCCATTGACTGTGATCCACTGGTTCAGGATTTTCTTGAACAAACTCATTGTAAGTTGTAAATAAATTGGCATCTACGTTAGCTGAACCTGATGGATGAGCATCGATAATCGTACTAAGTTGTGTAGACAAATTCACAACAGGGTAGGGTTCTTCTGTATCTGTAACGGTATTTTCTAAAATCTCGTCGATAGTTAATTTAATTACAATTGATTTCATCAAAAAGTTTCGCCATTCGTTTCTTTCTGCCTCTAATTTATTTTTAGCTTTATTTTTTGCTTCATTCAGCTGTGATTTCCAATTCTTTAATTTAATAGGTGAAAGTCTATTTAAAGTAGTTTCTAAGCTTCCTTCCAATTCTATAATTACATCAGGAATGCAAAAACAGTTTATCATATCTTCTACATCGGTTGGTAATTTTGGATATCCATCGATTATGATTCCAGTCCTTCTAAATGGATTTTCAAACCAGAGTTTCTTGATTAATGTTTGCATAAGTACAGGCAATATGGGTGATCCTCGTTCAAAATAATTACTAATCATCCTTCGCAATTCTTGTTCATTGGAAAGAAGATCAGCAAATATGTTGAAATTTTCTTCATCAATCTGCAATTCTACTACTTCGTCGTCCTCGGTAAGAGTGTTAGTGAAACTATTTTCATATTGCCATCCAACTTTTTTATAATGTTTAGGTATTAAAAATGTATTAAGAAAGTCAGCATAATCGATGTGCATTAAACCAAGTTCTTTCGCAAGAATCTTAGATACGGCTGTTTTCCCACTTCCTATACTTCCGATTACACATATTCTCAACGGCGGAGTATCTTTAAACGGTTTGTTAAATGACAAATACTTCGTTATATCATACTGGAACGTTTCACGACATTCCTCGTTGCTAAAATAGTAAAGTTTATTGTCGTATGTTGCCGTATATTCCGGTTTGCCTTCACGTAGGACACCATAATCATAAAATGCTATTGGACAGTATAAATTTATTTCACCTAAATTTCTCGAATCATTATATGCCAAATCATCTCTTGGAGTCTCATCTACATCTGCAGGACTTTCAGGTTCCTCCTCATTAATTGAGCAAAGCTTGCAATAGCCTTTACGTATTTTAAGCAAGACCTCATCTATTAATTCAACATCACTTTTTCCTCCGAGCTCTACTTCTACAAATGATTTATTATTTTCCTCTAATTTTAATTTTAGGATATCCCAATCTTCGCGAAATTTCTCAATATTTTCAGTAAAAGTTTGCAAATCGTAGCTCGGTTTGTCATACACAAATATTGAGTCAAGTGCATCTTTTATTGTCTCATTGATTATAATTTGCATGTCCATGAATGCAGACTCTGGAGGCTTATCCTGACGTAATTTTGTTTTCAACAAAACATCATTTGCTGACAAGTATCTTTCTTGATATTTCTTGACGCATGTTTCTATGTCGAAATACCGTTTCATTAAGTCAGCGTCTACTTCTCTATTTTCAATTAGAGCTATTGTGTAATCGGGTAATAATTTTGACTCTGTTAAAAAGCCCCAATATTCTGGATCTGATGGAAAATCATCGATTATAAATTTATTGAACACTTGTTCTTTTAACTTTTCATCAGCCCTAGAATCCATCTGTATAAGGTTAATTACTTCGAACATTAGTTCTTCTGATGTTGGTTCTATTTCTTTTTGTAATTCATTGCCTTTTATATAATTGGTTATTGCTTCAGTGACATCGTCATCCCCAAGAACTGGTATTTTAGGTTTGCTTGCTTCAAGCGTCAAACAAGCAGGGGCATATTTCAATAAATTTTTATCTATTAATGCGTCTTCACACTCGTGTAAATCGTCAATTGGTAAAAATGAAAGCTGGCTTCTTTGTGAATTAAATTTACTTAAAAAAACAGTATCGTCCACTATGCTTTCATCATTTAATTTCTTGGTAAGTAATTTTACATAACTAGATAATGTACTAGATACCGTATTGAACCACGTATTCAAATTAGATATTCTTTCCAACTCTAGACTTTGCCATTGAGCAAACCGAGCATCTTCAATGCTCGCTATTATTTCTGATAATATAGTTTTAGCATAGTTGTTATATTTCTTAAGTGCTTCATTTTTTAACAATGTCTTGTAACAAATAATTGGCGCATTGAATAACCAGGATAAACATTTAGCAACCATGGTCTTTCCCGAAAATCTTGTGCCCAATATAATAATACGACAAGTTGGTTCTAAATATTCTAGCTTTAAAAATGGACGAGGATTTCTACAAAATGACACCATAGCATCAAGTGAAGATAGTAGATATATGTGCTTGAAGAAAGTTACAGCAAACTTAGGATTTCCTCGTATAGACTGACGGTTTTTAAGTTGGACTGGACATCTATTGTACCAAGGTGAGGCGTATCTGTTAAAATTCATTACGCCACTTCGGATTACGTTTAATTCTTCCATCTTTGTCCAAAATTCTTCTACATCATCTAAAGCTTCTTCAAGGTAAAGGGGTTCTGGAATAAGTACCGGTTTGATGGGCAGAAGTTGCAATATTTCCATTACATGATTTAACATTTGATGATTAGAAGTCCGTCCATCTAACTTAATAATAAAACGTGGATCAAACTCCTTTAATTTTTCATCAAGAAACGATGTAACAAAAGTTTTATAATGGCAAATTTGTTCTGTTGCATTTTTCTTAAAATTTATTGGTTGTGCACAATTATATTTAGGATTAAATACATGGGTGTCAAACGGTTTTTTATATTCTGACAAAGCATAACAAGTTGGCCATCTTATTTCACTTTCTTCATTACACGTAAATGAACTAAACGTATTAGAACTGCTTATATAGTTTAAAAACTTTCGACTTCTTTTTGTTACAGCATCAGCATTAGGGCAAGTGATATATATTACAATGTCAGGTTTTAAATCAAATAACTCATAAAGTTGTTGCAGCAACACAGACTTTGTTGTGCTATAGTATACTTTTGAAGGGCATATAATGTCACTGCATGATTCTAACAAAAATTTGGGAAGCTCAACTATTTGTTCTTCATTTTCTTCTTCATCTAATTCAGGTTCAGCTTCCTCTTCTTCTTCTACTCCACCTTCACCCGGTATCTCAGAATTTTCTGAACTCATGGACGAATGTTCAGACTTTTTCTTTGTTGATTTTATCTTCTTTAGATTACATATTAAATCAAGTAATATGTCTTCAACTATCAAAAATGATTCTTCTCCTTGTAATGTACTGAATAAATATTTTAAATCTTTGCTTGAAGTAACTAAAGGCAATCCAGATATAACAAAACCCCTATGTTGTACTGCAGGCGATTTTAATTTGATTTTCATTATTGTCAATATTGTATTAAATTTGCAAACCTTGTTATGTCGCATATTGAAGTCTAGGCATTTCCCTGTAGTACTTTTTTGATCTAGTTCATCCACCAAAACATTTTTTGGGCATAGGTGAATACAATTCATTTTTTTAGACAATGATTCTCCTAAACTGTAGGATCCAGTTCCTTGTTTCCCGAGAATCAAAAAACATTTTGGATTTTGTTTTAGGTATGCTTCTTGTGCATCCATATCAGTCCAGCAATTATGGAATTCTACATCATTAGGAAGTGGGATGTCAGTATTATTCAGACCCAAAACCGATGCAGCTAAAGGTTGGCTTTTAATCTTATTGGTGTTATTACATGAAAGCAATTTGTGATGGCCATTGTATATAACATTTTTATTCACATTTATTTGGTTTATATTAAATTCATCAGACACCTCAATATTATTTTTAAAATCTTCAAACTTTATCATTTTCAAATAAAAATATTCAAAATATTTTTTCAAATGTCAAACTTTGACAAATATTTTTTCTTAATCAATAATTATGAATTTGTCATGGAATTCATAATATTTATTATGGTCTCTTTTCATCCATGTTTAAAAGAAAAAATATGGGTGAAAAAGGCTTGGTTCAGACTAATTCATAAGACGCTAGATTTCTTGATATTACACTCTTAATTATAAAATAATTTAGTGTAAAAATTAATCCAATTACAAGCCCATGTGAAAACCCACCTTAAACCTCAGATGTGAAGGTTGTTTTTCAATGGGATTGTTATCGAAATGAAATCCTAGCACTCTTTTGTTAAGTTTGTTGTTGACTTAATTCTCGCCCTCCTCGGACGAGATTCTCGTAAATAAATATGGAACGGAATAATATTTATTATATCCTTGTGTTAACTTATGTTGTTTATGTTTTAAAAATGTTTTAGCTTAACTATAACAAATGCATTAAATATAAATAAAAAGTAAATATATGAAATGGAATTGATACTTATTCTCATTAGGATCGATGGTGCAAAAAGGGAAATTTTCAGCAGCTGCTTGACTTTTGGTAAGCACATTGAAAAATGTCGACTTTCCAACATTAGGTACTCCAACAATACCCACTTTTAAGTTAGTACCAACTCTGCCAATGAGTGGTTTCCTTTCTGGTTCCTCTACCTTTTTAGGTGGCATTCTGAAAAGTAAACAATAACATTTCTGTACAAACAAGCACATATACAGGGTAGTAAGACAGTCTAAATTTAGGTATAAAAGGAAAACGTTGACTGACTGATCTAATGCACAGCTCAAATTACTGGAAAGATCTGGCAGAAAGGAGACGGCCTATATTTGTATGGGCCATGGGACTGGTCTTGTACCAGTAGTGAAAAGAAATATAATAAAATATTATACCAGTTCTGATTGCTCAAATCCACGAATTCGTTCTAATTTCAGTACCAAGTGAAAAAATTAACACTAAACATGAGTAGGTGACATGGGTTTATATTTTTACTGCTACAATTTGTATTATATGCAGCTAAGGTTTTATTTCGATTAAATAATAATAATACTTAAGTATATTATTTACGAATATTTATTTAATCACCCAAGTATAAGGATCTCAGAGTTGACTTTTGTTGCTGTTTTGAGAATTTTTGAATAGTTTTTATTCTTGGAAGTTTCTATTCAGGCATATATACGTAATGCTTATTCAGTTATGAAAACAGTTATCTAAAAATATATAATACTAAATGTGTATTTTCTGCCCTGATTTTATAGTTAGAACAAAAGCAAAAAGATAACCTCTTTTTCAAACCTTATCTTTTATACAAAGAAATTGGGGCTCTAGGAAGTATCTTTTTAAAATAATACTTAATTAATTTAATACCTTTATTCTGAAAGACAAAATATGTTTAATTCTTAGAAAACAATTAAAATACGAATACACCGCACACAATACACGATGTGACCCGTGAATCGTGAGTCGTGACAGCTGGTGAGTGGTGACAGCTCACAGCAGCCGCTCAGCGTGACTAGGCTTGGGTAAAAAATATCGAAAATATCGATATATCAAAGTATCGATTTTTTTTTAGAAAATAATCGATATATATCGTCGATATTTCAAATCTCAAAATTTCGATAATCGATATTTATTTCGAAGTATCAAATTAGTATCAAATTCTATATTTTTTAAGAGCTCAGTACATACATATACTAGCAGCACTACTGAATCATTCCCTTTTTCTATCTCTTGTTAACCCACGATTTCCACACCCCCACTATTAGTAGAAAGAGTAAGCTCTCAGTAGTTTTTCAATCTTGAATATTTTGTCAGTAATAATATTTTAGTTACCTACCACGCCTTGGGGTAAAATATCGATAAATAGAAATATCGATATTTTTTTTTCATTTGCCCATCCCTAGCGTGACAGTGTGGTGACAGTCTGACAGTGACAAATGACAGAGTTCAGCCGAGCGATCGCGTAACTTCTGCATCAATCATTGATACATCGCAATCACCTCTGATTGGTTAACACTCTTCCACTATTGGACATAATCCATTGACGCAGCAAGAATGCAATAAATTCAGCCAATTACAACAATTGATACTGTAACAATGATTGATGCAGAAGTTACGCGATCGCTCGGCAGGGCGATTGTGTAAAACCTGCATCAATCATTGTTACAGTATCAATTGTTGTGATTGGCGTATTATAGTATTATGGTTATGGTATTCTTGCTGCGTCAATGGATTTTGTCCATTAGTGGAAGAGTGTTAACCAATCAGAGGTGATTGCGATAGTTACACTGTAGCTGTCAAGGCATAGAAGAAGGAACCTCTAGAATCAGGGTCAGCGTGTAACCGAAAGGGATAGGTAATACTATGAAACACCTCCCAAACGTCATAATTTGTCCATAGAAATATGAAGACTATAGAAGTAAGATTGTGTTTTTAATTTGTCACTAGGTAGGATTTTCCTAGTGATGGGTCGGATATTTGTTGATTATGTATATTATTGTATAATTATCATACGTAATCTATCAAATATAAAGGGATGATTTTTGTATAAAAAATCATTTAATAGAGGATGCTTTAGTATCCATAAAGAACCTAAAAGTTTACAGTTACCTACAGTTTATTTTTTATTTTTGGCTGCCTGTTAACCGATCACGTTCAAACCAGTGAATACTTACTATCAAGTTGCAATATGGATTGATTGCAACTTGACATACTTTCTGCCCTGGGATACCTAACTCAGAGAATATTTTTATCCCAAAAATTATAGGGTTCCTTCGGGATAGGTGATGACAGATTTTAACAATAATTATAAAAAATATACAAACCATAGGTACTATAGCTTGGCAAAAAAGTCGTGAAATAAATAGGGGCGCCACTGTCGCAAAATTTTCTTGAATCTAGCAACCCGAACTAGCCCGCATAGTACGACAGATTAGTTTTAATACTTAACTACTTTACTGAAATCAAAGTAGTACATATTTTATTGATTACAAATTTCTTATATTGGATAGAAGCAGGCGTAACTTTGCAGAAGTCCATGATACTGAAAAAACTAGAAGTTTAATTCGCTATAATCCGCCACAGAATGTATAATTCTTTGGCGGATTATAGCGAATTAAACTTCTAGTTTTTTCAGTACAAATTTCTTGTTATTTATTTATTTAATACTAAAAATAATGATAAATATCTCAGGACCTATAAAGCATACAGACTTGAAATTTGGAAGGTAGGTTCCTTCTATGATGTAGACATCAGCTAAGAAACGGTTTTGAAGAATATCACCCCTAAGGGGTTGAAATGGGGGTTGGAAGTTTGTATGAAAGTCGTTTGTTTTTGAAGTTAGAGACATGAAAATTAGCAATTAAGTTAAGTAGCTGTTATATATATATAGGTACCTATATAAAAGAAAGTCGTGTTAGTTACACTATTTATAACTCAAGCACAGCTGAACTGATTTGGCTGAAAATTTGTGGGGAAGTAGGTAGCTTGGAACGAGGAGACGGACATAGGATACTTTTTATCCTGAAAAATTAAGGGGTTCCCGCGGGAATCAAAAAAACTTTAACCACGCGGACGAAGTCGCGGGCATCAGCTAGTAAATAATAAAAACCTATATAAGCAATTTAACAAAAATCTTCCCCAATAGGGGTGAAATAGGGTTAGGGAATTCAAGGGTTTTGAAGTTAGAGACTTGAAAATCGGCATTTAGGTTATTAGTTTTAAGTAAGGTAATGGAACCAGTCATGGACGGTTTAAGAATGAAAACGACGTTTATTTGCATTTATTGCTTTTATTCTTTTGGTATTGGAAGAAAACGTTATATCTGTAAATAAAACATGCTTTTAGTAATCGATATATTTGGCACAGTACGTTCCACCATTATTCACTTTTGAGATATTTAAAAAATTCAAGGACCCTTATCGAGGACCTATTATGAACAGTCAAATTCTTATGATGGACACCCAATCATAAACAGGATCTAGTCTTGGACACCTAGTGATGAACATTTTCTCTACTCTACTATTTTTACGCATCCTTAATCAAATAATATCATTAAAAATCTGTTCTTACATAAAAAAACTTAAACATTGTAATTTTTTGGCATCATTAAAACTTCTTTAGAAAAAACAAAACAAAAATAAAAAATCAATATTACAAAAAAACAAAACTTGCAAAAATCAAGCCTATTTAAGCGCAACATACTATTTAAATGGAACATCACAATTAGTTTGTATCAGTCAAGTACAAAACTGCAGTCTTACAAATCGCATTTGTTTTGAGATCTTACGTACAACTTATAAAATAATTAACATCATAAAATCCACGTTTGTTTATTTGTACTGGCTCTTTAGTAAATTCTATTATTGCTTTTTCATAGTACCATATTTGGTCTGGGGTTTCTGGCCAACGAAATGTATTTCTTTTAAATAACATTATGCTTATTTCATATTGTTTACCCTCAGGTTTCTTAATTATGCCAGGAAAATATTCTCCTTCATAACTTATTATTACGTACCTATTTGCTTTTCGTTTGCTTCAATGGGGCACCCATATATCAACACTTGCTGGCAAGCTTAGTTCTGCTGCTTACGCTGTCAGAAAGATTCGACAGTTAACTGACATCGAAACTGCCAGGATTGTATATTTTGCTTATTTTCATAGCATTATGTCTTACGGAATCTTACTGTGGGGTAAATCGGCGGATATTCAAAAAATTTTTGTACTACAACAAAGGGCAATACGTGCAATTATATTATAATTTAAAACCGCGTGATTCCCTTAGAGAGAAATTTAAAGAAATTGGTATTCTAACAGTAGCCTCGCAATATATTTAAAGTAAAACAGAACATCCATAATTACAAAAAAAATATGCGATCTGCACGATAGGCAAACTAGAGGCCGTAATAGGCTCGTGACTCCATCGCTCCGCCTCAAAAAAGTCAGCAAGTCATTCGTGGGAATGAGCATTCTTTTCTATAACAAAATTCCACAACCTATTTTAAACTTGCCTATACACAAGTTTAAGAAATCCATTAAAAGTATGCTCCTGAAAAAAGCTTATTATACTATTGAAGATTATGTAAATGATAGAGGAGCTTGGATTTGATCGCTCCAGCAATGCTAAGGACAGCGGTTACTTATGTACACATTGATATAAGTTATAATGATAAATTGTAAATGAATTATCTAAAAAGAGCAACCACCGAGTTTCTTGCTGGTTCTTCTCGGTAGGAATGGCATTCCGAACCAGTGGTAGATTCACTTGACGATTCAAAAGTACTTGTAAAAGTTTATTTGAATAAAAAACATTTGAATTTTGAATTTTGAATTTCTGTGACAGTGCTATTGTTTTCAAAGATCTTCTTCAGATCCATATTCAATCAGGTCTTCTACTAAATATTCAAATCAGTGTTAATTTCCTCCGATGTTGAACTTGATTTATTTTGTTTCCTCTTTGTTGACTTTGCTGCTTTAGTGTTTGTTTTGCCTTTCTTACTTTCTTTATTTATTTTCTTTTCTTGCACTAGTTTTTCTCGTAATAACTTTTTTCTTTTCTTTCCTTTGCAAGTTATTCTTTTTCTCCAATGTTTTGTTTCTTTTCGTTTTTTTGTACGTAATCTATGTAGGGATCACTGGTGATAGCTAGTTCCTTGATACGGCGTTTTTTAATCTCTGGTTCGGGCGAGTACAAGACTCGTTTAAAAGGTGACGGAATATCACCAATTGGCGTAGTTGTAGATACGGATAATGTGGATGTAAGATTTATTTTAAGCGTGGACGTGGACGTTTGTTTGGACGTGGTTGTGGCTGATACTGCGTTGGAACCATCTGTAGTAGGCGACTCACTGGGGTTTTGGTGAGTTCTAAGCGGTGGTATTGTATATATATCTGGTGTTCTTGATGTTGTAGCCGTAGCCACGTTAGAATCATCTGTAATTTGTGGTAAATCTTTTGATACAATGGATGTTGTCAAATTATATTCCGCTGTGTAATAAGAAAATTGAGTGTTTTAAGAGTGCAAGTTACTTTATAAATCATGCAAGCAAAATCAACCAGTCATGGACAGTTTTGGACAGTACTGTCCATGATTGGGTCAAGACACATTTAAGTTTCCAGTCCTAAACAGTTAAAAAAAAGATCTCATATTTGAGAACTAACGATGAGGTAATGTGCAATCATGCTCCTTAGACTAATGATGAATCATTAAATAAATCAACAAACGTTCTCAGTATTATGTAAAGTTTTGAAAATGTCAATATTGTAACCCACCTGCATTTGGATTCTTCTAATAAAAACGAATTTTTTAAAATTGGTTTCACGTGCACTCACACGACCTCAGATAATGTCAGATCAATATGGTCGTCAAATGTCAAAATGAAAATATCTTGTTCGGATATCCTTACAGTTCGTTAAAAATATTGCCGTGGTAAAAAAAAAATTATAGTTTGGTTATTGTAAGCATTTAAGTTTCAAAATGTACACTGTCCAATACTGGTTCCGTTACCTTAAGTAATAAAAACTGCTTAAGCAATTTTACGAAAATTTATCCCACAGAGGGTGAAATGGGGGTTGAAAATTTGTATGCAAGTCCTATGTTTTTGTAGTTAGGGACTTGAAAATCGGGATTTAAGGGATTTAAGTTATTAGTTTTACATAGTAATAACCATTGAATTATATGTAGGTACTCTACGTTAGTATATAATACCTCAATGGTACCTAATAACCTGCATTAGCAATTTTATGAAAATCTACCCCAATAGGGGTTGGAAGCTTGCATGAGGGGTTTAAGTCTTTGAAGTTAGAGACTTGAAAATCAGCATTTAGGTTATTAGTTTTAAGTAATAATATACACGTACCTACTGCACATGCAATGGGGTTGGAAGCTTGCATGAAGGTTCTAAGTTGTTGAAGTCGGCATTAAGGTAAATTTAAATAATAAGGCATTCCCCCCCCCCCCCCCCCCCCCCCTCCCTGGGGGAGGAAAAAAATCCCTACGGACTTCTGCCTAATGGCAGGGTATGTCCGGCTCGCACGGACTAAAATAACCTCCCCCCGTCTTCAAGGTCAGCACGGAACTGCTTGGCATTACTTCGTGCTGATCTCCTAGTTTTCGATCTTCTTCTTTTCTTCCTTTTCTCTGTCTTCCCTCCTCATCATTACATCATTATAGCCCTGAGCATTTGGCTGTACCGACTCCACATGTCTTCGCTGGACAGCATTCGCTTTATAAGGTTCAGGGCATTTACCTCGTCGCTCGTTCCCTGCGCTTCCGCTCGCTGCGAATAATAAGGCATTAAGGTAGGTTTAAATAATAAAAACCTGCCGAAGCCGATAGCCGCTATAAGTAGGCCCTTTGCAGCGGGAAAATCTCATAGGAAATCAGAAATTGGACGCGGACGAAGTCGCGGGCGACCTCTAGTCTATGTTCTATCTAAATATATAAAAGGCAAAGGTGACTGACTGACTGACTGACTGATCTATCAACGCACAGCTCTAACCTGCACTGGTCGGATCGGGCTGAAATTTTGCACAGATACCTAGCTATAATAATGTAGGCATCCGCTAAGAAAGGATTTTTGAAAATTCCAACCCCAAAAGGTTTATATGGGGGTTGAAAGTTTTTATAAAAGTTCGTCATTTATCAAGTTGTTTTTTAAGTTATATCCATGAAACTTTGATTTTGGGCTTTCGATTAAAAATAAAGAGGTACCTACGCGTGTCAGTTTTTCAAAATTCCACCCCCAAAGGGGTAAAATAGGGGTTGAAAGTTTATGTGAAAGTCCTTCATTTCTCAAGTTATAGCCATGAAACTTAGCATTTAGGCTTTTGGTTATATATGAAGAAAAGTATGTGTTTTACCATTCTTGAAAATTCAACCCTCAAAGGGGTTAAAAGGGGGTTGAAATTTTGAATGAAAGTCCTTCATTTCTCAAGTTATAGCCATGAAACTTAGCATTTGGGCTTTTAGTTTGATATGCAGAAGTTTGTGTTTCACCTTTTTTGAAAATTCGACCCCCAAAGGGGTGAAATAGGGGAAGAATCTAAATATATAAAAGGCAAAGGTGACTAGACTGATCTATCAACGTACAGCTCTAACCACTGGTCGGATCGGGCTGAAATTTTGCACTCAGATAGCTATAATAACGTAGGCATGCGCTAAGAAAGGATTTTTGAAAATTCCAACCCCAAAAGGTTTAAATGGGGGTTGAAATTTTGTATAAAAGTTCGTCATTTATCAAGTTGTTTTTCAAGCTATATCCATGAAACTTTGATTTTGGGCTTTCGATTAAAAATAAAGAAGTATGTGTGTCACAGTTTCTCAAAATTCCACCCCCCAAAGGGGTAAAATAGGGGTTGAAAGTTTATATGAAAGTCCTTCATTTCTCAAGTTATACCCATGAAACTTAGCATTTAGGCTTTTGGTTATATATATGAAGAAGTATGTGTTTTACCATTCTTGAAAATTCGACCCACAAAGGTGTGAAAAAGGGGTTGAAAGTTTGAATGAAAGTCCTTCATTTCTCAAGTTATAGCCATGAAACTTAGCATTTGGGCTTTTAGTTTGATATGCAGAAGTATGTTTCACCATTTTTGAAAATTCGACCCCCAAAGGGGTGAAATAGGGGAAGAATGTTTGTATAAAAGTCCTTCATTTCTCAAGATATACTTACGTTTTATAAGATTTCGTTGATATTATATCAACGAAACTTGGTATTTCGGCTTTTGGTAAAATATAAAGATATACTTACTTCTTAAGTAGGTACATTCATAGTTTTTCAAAATTCCATTCCCCAAACGGGTAAAATAGGGGTTGTAAGTTTGTATGAAAGGCATAAATTTTTCAAGTTCTACCAACGAAACTTGGTATTTTGGCTTTCAGTAAAAAATAAAGAAGTACCTACGTGTGTCAAAGTTTTTCAAAATTTTACCCCCATAAGATTAAAATAGGGGTTTAAACTTTGTATAAAAGTCGTTTTTCAAGTTATAACTTAATATTTGGAATTTCGGTTTGAAATGAAGAAATGTAGATCACCTACGTGATTCACAGTTTTTGACCATTTCACCCCCAAGGATGTTAAATAGAGAGTTTGTTCTTCAATCGCGCTGCAACAGAGCAACTGATCAACTTGATTTTTTGCATGAGTATTATAGTTGAGGACCTGGAGAGTGACATAGGCTACTTTTTATAGGTACCGAAAAGTTAAGGAGTAAGTACCTGTGGGGAAAAAAAACTTAAACCACGCGAAGTCGCCGGCATCTGCTAGTCAAATAAATACTTATTATAAATGCGAAAGTTTGGATGGGTGGATGTATGGATGTATGTTTGTTACTCAATCACGCTCCAACGGATGAACGGATCTGGATGAAATTTGGCACAGAGCTATCTCTGTGTTCTCTGTGTGTGTGTGTGTAATCTATATTATAGTCTGGAATACTTTTTATGCCGGAAAATTAAAGAGTTCCCGCGGGAACCGAAAAACCTCAATCCACGCGGACGAAGTCGCGGGCATCAGCTAGTACTTTAATAAATAAAAGAGGCCATGCGCACGATGTTAGTAAATTTTCTTTTTACGATGCAATCAAAGATATGATATTATAGCAATATTATGTTATATGGAGGTGCCCTTATTAACTCTAATAACTAGTGGTTCGCCCCGAACTGAGACCTCGCGGTATCTTTTATAGAGCGCCTCCATAAGCTTTTACAGAGGGCCATCTATTGACATCATTGTGAAGTTCTGTTAAAAATACTGAAGCTCATTAAAAATTCAATGATTTCGTTTCCATAAAATATTTATCTAATTTTAGTATTTGTTGTTCAAGTACAGGATATAATTCAAATACATAATTGATCAAGTTTCAGGTCCAGCAATTGACAATTTTAGGGGAAAAATTAAAAAAAAGAAATTTTTGGATTCTATTCCTAATTATCTTAAAACGATATACCGCAACCCTATGTAACGCTATAAAAAATATTTTACTTCGCATTCGCTTCTATGAGAGCCCCCCTGAAATAAAGATTTTTATAATTTTGTAAGCCATATTCGGCGGGAGGCCATCAATTTACATATTATATTTTTACGTACAGTAATTCAGAAGTTATAAGGCTCTGACAGACGGACGGACGGACAAGTGCAAATTCACTCAAGTAGACTCAGAGACCTTCGCTTCGCTCGGTCAATTATTATCTTAATTAACTCTGAATATTATATTATATTATATTATAACAAAGAACGTGAATTAACAGTTATTGTTTTTGAATTAACAGTTTTTGTTTTTTTACATACTTAGCACAATTATTTTACCTTATTATTAGATGCTTATTATAGAAAAAAGAAACAAAGTACAATTTTAAATATAGGTAATTTGCAAATTTCATACATATTTCAATAAAAATTTAAACATTCATAACTTAATTAATAACATTGTTATTTTTTAGGTAGTCAGAGCAGCCCATGGCGGAGACATTGGTGCTGGATTTTGCAGATACGACATCACTACAGCAGATATTGAAAGCATGAATGAGCTAACAATCTGTAAAGAAAAATAATTGTTCTTTTAAATAGATAGTTTTATAAATGTCAACTAGTTTTATCAATAAATTGTATTGTGTCTCTAACCCAAGCAGCCATTTAAATGTAGAGAATTTACAAGGGTCTCTGAAATGTTTTTTTTTCTTGAAAATACTGAAATGAAATGAAAATGAAATGAAAATACACTTTATTGTACACCAAACTAGATACAAAACAGAAGAACATAGACATATACAAAAAGGGAAGAAGCTGTACAATAGGCAGCCTTATCGCTAAAAAGCGATCTCTTCCAGGCACCCTAAATAGGAAAATATAATTATAGAAATACTGGATGAGGGTGTACACTAAAAAATAATAAAGGATGAAATAATAAATAGGTACAATCAATTAAAACTAAAAAAACCATACATCTAGCTAAATACACAAATTACTTAAAATAACTGACTACTTAAGTTAAGGTAATTAAATAGTGATTCTTATTCAAAGGATAACATACAATTTAGATTAGTCTGCTTTCTCTAACTCATTGTAAAGAAAGCTCACTATCTATACTAAATTCTAAAACTACTTAAGTATACTGATCTTGACAATACTTTTTTCTATCCAAAAGGTTACACTATCAGATGTCTCATGTTTATTTCATGAAGCTATCTTGATGAATAGCTTTGAGCTGGTGGGAAGAACATTTAACGGCTAACAGCAAATTGATTGCAATCAGTGTAATAGGTAGCTTAATAAAATGTTGATTTTTAATCAATACTGTGTAATGCATAGGTGAATACTGTAGTATTTAAGGTAAGCCCACCCTTGCAAGGCCAGGGAGGGTCATCTAGTTGATAATATTTATGTTGTGGCTGTTATTTTACCTGTTTAGTGTCATCCGATACTCTAGAATTGGCAAAGCTAATGCTGGAACAGAAGACAGCGGTCCATGCACACCATTTCAGACGCATCATTAGTCCACACATTGAAAAGACCATACCTGGAATAGAACAGTAAAATAAAACAAAATGCTCTGTGCAAATGCATAACTAAACTTGGTCTACGGAGATTATTATTGTAATTATGTAGTTGCTTTTTAAAATGTTAATTTAATTTGAAAATTATTTACAAGGGCTTTATTATTATGTACTTAGGTCAAGGGTACTTTAAAAAATTTATTGTTTTTACCCAAAATATTCATATAATCAGTAGTAAGATCTTCAGCTGGGGCCGATGTGGCTGGTGGAGGCTTGAAGCGACGCTCGCGATCAGCTCGCCGAGGGTCTGCAGCTAGTTGCATCTGAAAAGGACACAAAAGAAAATAAATAAAATGATGTCTTGTAAAAATTTGCTTTACTTACTTCTAGTTAAATATATTATACTTACCTTTTGTGGTTTTATTATTGGTCCGCAAATAATTGAAACTTTATGTAAATCAGTCTACTCGAAATTATTTTTAAGGAATTTATTGGAATCTTTCGAAACACTATTCGTCTGGTTTTAGTGGTAGGCACCTACATTAAAAAAATATTAGCAGAAATTAGGTACTTCTATGCATTTAAATAGTGTTGGCTTCAAAAAATTGGTATTATAATTTTAAAATTATCAGAATAAAATTTATAGAACAACTTGCTAAAAATCCAACATTTTCACATCATTTTCATTGATTTTCATCAATTGCAAATATCAATTTGTCAATGTCATCATCCTTCTCGTATGACATCGGCTGTGTTCCGAAATACACTGCGAGCACTGTAAGGTGTGACGTCACTTTAGTACACTGCGAAGAATAGGTATACTGGGTACTGCTTAAAACGGAACGCTGTCAGCACTGAGACAAACACTGAGAGGCGAGAGCACCTTACCTCGAAAACGCCAGTGCTCACAGTACAAAGATGGCGTCGATTAATGACGTCATA
This sequence comes from Erebia ligea, assembly GCA_917051295.2. Taxonomy (NCBI): domain Eukaryota; kingdom Metazoa; phylum Arthropoda; class Insecta; order Lepidoptera; family Nymphalidae; genus Erebia; species Erebia ligea. The sequence goes on along the minus strand of OU785223.1, from coordinate 13,582,633 downwards.
TATTTCCCTAGGATACTGCAGCAGTTTACTGTCAGTTATAACGGAACGAATTTCTCCACAGTAAAGAGCACTGAACAGTGCTCGCAGTCTATAACGGAACACAGCCATCGTAAAATTCACAGATAACCTAATAACTCACAGATATCAACAACAACTTTCCATAGAGCTAGGATATCTTAGCTTCATGATCCGTGGTAGTTCATGAGTAGGTATGTTACATTCTGTTTTTTAAATTGTTTTGTTCGTACTACCACGGTAACTACTACCATTATTTTTATTTATAGTCCGTTCACATTATTTAAAGACCCACAAGTAGATAGTTATATTAGTTACCTCTGACATCGGAAATATATCTAATAATTTCTGTTCTTAGTGGGAATAATAATATAAAATATATAATAATAAATAGGTACCTACTCTTTATTAATAGCAACTACGGCTCAATTTGTTAGTTTAAAATCTTAAGAATTAATGTTAGTAGATACACAAAAATTTTTTTTAGAGAATTATTACACAAAAACTTATATGAAAATTATTACTTACACATTATTTACATTACATTTTCAATTTATTTTGGCCTCACCAACACTTGAACAATATGTCCAAGCATTGGTGAGTCCACCTTACTCGCAAACATACCTATTCAGGATGCGGTTAGTACTTGAGCGCAGCCTTGCCAGCAGTGACAACGACTTCTTCCGCATTACAGCAAAGAAGACATCAGTCCGCTCATTTGCGAACATAGCTGACGCTGAACAAAACCGCGGCAAGCCCAAACAGCATCCTGAAACCATTATTATATTGCACCCTCAGCGTGTCTATGGCCTTTTTCGAATAGTTGACCCACAGGCCTCCCGAGTAGAAGTTTTGACAGTATGCTCTAAACAGTGTTATTTTTGCTTCTTTAATACATCGGACAATCCTGCGGGCCAACATATTGCACCTCACTTCCAATGCCCTTCTTTCTCGCTCAATGTCAACATGATCTCTAAGGTCCTCCGTAACGTAGTGGCCCAAGTATTTAGGTATATTGAGACACACGAGCGAGCGCAACCCCGTTTAGCGCAATAGGTACTTGGCTCGTATTGCACCTGCTTACGGGGGGCCCTAAAGACCATGTACTGACTTTTAGTCACGTTATACATTAAACCATGCCTGGCAGCATATTTTTGGCAGATTTGAAGTAACTCCCTGATTGAACCAGCCGTTGGACCCAGCAACACCATATCGTCGGCATAACTTAGGTTGTTTAAACAGACTCCATCTATCCAACACCCAACTGGTTTGTTGCTGAGTTCCACGATCAGCCCGTTCACATACAGGCCAAAGAGTTTCGGTGAGGTCAACCCCCCCTGCCTCATCCCGCACTCCAGCCTGTATGAATCAGAGAGCTCCTTCCCCCCACCTAACATTAGGTATTTTTTTGGTTTGCATACCAGAATTGCATGACTTTAAGCAACTCCTGTTGCACGCCTGCCTCCTCCATCTTTTGCCATAACATATCTTATGAAACTAAATCAAAGGCTTTTGAAAGATCAAGGAAACAGGCGTACACAGGTGTTTTTCTGCTTGTATAATATTGTACAGTCTGTTCCAAACTAAATATCGCGGTCTCAGTTGACAGTCCAGGACGAAAGCCGAACTGAGCATCATTGAATGTGTAGCCAACTTAGTGGAATTTCCACTGAGTTCGGTGGTTTACACGGTTACATTCCTTCAAGTGGGGAAAGAACAATGGTCACTTTCCTAACATGCTTGGCCTATAAAAATTTAATAAAAGTCAACTAGGAACTGCATTCAACAGTCCATCAAGTAGGTATCTAACGTTGTGATAGTGAAAGGTACCTAGGTACTGTAGCATAGTCTATGGCAATATGTAATGTCATTATGATATTAAAAAAAAGATTGTCTTTGATCTGAACTCGAGGCGTGTCATTTGCCCAAACCCTGCTCCCCTAGAAATTAATATTTTAAAGTCGAAATACAACGAATACTCTCCGCTAGAAGACCAACAATACATGGTGTCAGAAGACAAAACGAAGAAATAAGAAGAAACAAAATGGTAACGCCTGAAAAGTCACAAAACGTAATCCTCGCGAACGGTCTCAAGCCACTGAAGCTAAGCGTGCAAAATGGCGGAGGTACAGAATGCGCAAATTCGGAAAAATGGAGGAGATGGAAGCAAAAATACGAAATATATTGCGAAGCAAACGACTTAGAGAAGCTGCCAGAAAAGAAACAAATTGCAATATTACTCAATGCGATAGGCGACGAAGGACTGGAAATATATGATTCATTTAATGTTCAAAGGTCAGAAGAAACCGTTAGGTCAGTTCTAAAAAGATTTGACGAAAAATTTAATGCATGTAAAAACACAACAGTAGAAAGATACAACTTTTTCACTAGATACCAAAGGGATGAATCAATAGATGAGTATGTGACGTGTTTAAACAATTTAGCTTCCACATGCAAATTTGAAAATCTAAAAGAATCCCTAGTGAAAGACATGTTTATAATCGGTCTAAAAAACGAAAATATCAAAGAAAAATTACTGCAAAACAACGAAATAAAAGATGTCAATGAAGCAGTCGCAATAGCAAAAACCATAGAATTGTCCGGCACAAGATCAAAAAGAATAAAACAACAACAAGAATTCAACAGTCAAGTTCAAACAATTTCAAAACAGTTTCGTCAGCCAAGACAGAAAACTCCATCAACCTCAAGATCGTCAAGACCAGTATCAAGACCAAGGCAAACAAGCCAGGATCGCAGCAGAGCAGAATCAAGTAGCCGCCAAGCCAGCAGTGGGACGTGCAGAAGGTGTGGGCAGGTACACCGCTACAAATGTCCAGCGCAGGGCAAGACCTGTGCAATTTGTAAAAAGCCGAACCACTTTGCTAAATATTGTCTCAGCAGAAAAGTAGGTGAAATATACAGTAGTTCAGAAATAGACCCTTATTATAGTCAAAATAGTCATAGTCCTTGTCAAAAGAATTATAGTCAAGAAAATTTTGTCATTGAATCAGTCATAAAAAAGGTAGAATGTAATAAAAATAATTGGAAAATTAATCTTAAATGTCAAAATCAGCTATTATCTTGCCGAATTGACACTGGCGCAGAAGTAAGTGTTATTTCAATTTATACGGTCAAAAAATTAGAAAAGGATAGCAACATTAAAATTCCAGTCAAAGAATCATTTGATAACATATTTTCATTTTCAGGACAACAAATAAAAAATTTAGGTAGTGTAATACTGACTTGCACACTTGAAAATGGGACTCAAACCAAGATTAAGTTCATTGTTGTGGATTGTGAATGTTCAACCATACTGGGTGCGAAAACATCTGAAGACTTGGGCATTGTCAAAAGGCTGTTTGAAGTGACAAATCAAAGGTCAGTAACATCACTATTGGAGACTTATTCTGATACATTTGAAGGTTTAGGCTGTCTGCCTCACAAGGCACATTTACATGTTGACACAAGTGTTGAGCCTAAAATTTGTCCCGTCCGAAGAATTCCTTATGCTTTACATCCAAAACTTAAAAATGAGCTAGATAGGATGGAAGAGTTACAAGTCATAGAAAGAGTCACAACTCCCACAGACTGGGTAAATGCAATAGTTCCTATAGAGAAACCTAATGGTCAATTACGCATATGTTTAGACCCCAGACCACTGAACAAAGCTATTAAGCGACCACATTTTCCTTATCCTACTCTAGACGATTTAAGATCTAAAGTAGCAGGTGCCTCAGTATTCTCAAAATTAGATGCTAATTCAGGTTACTGGATGGTACAATTAGATGAAGAAAGCAGTCGACTATGTACATTTAACACACAGTACGGGAGATACCGATTCCTTAGACTTCCGTATGGCATTAAGTCTAGTGGGGAAATATTTCATAAAGTAATGTCAGATTTATTCGGAAACTTACCAGGAGTACTCATTTTTGTTGATGATATTTTAGTATTTGGGTCAAGTCAAAAAGAACACGATGAAAGGTTAGAAAATGTTTTTAAAAAAGCGCGTGAAGTAAATCTAAAATTCAATAAAGCCAAATGTATGTTTGACAAGCCAGAAATAAGATATGTAGGTCATGTTTTTAATAAAAATGGCATTTCAGCAGATCATTCTAAAGTCGAAGCAATAGTCGAGATGCAAAGACCAGAAAATGTTAAAGAATTACAAAGATTTTTGGGAATGGTGAATTATCTAGGTTCATACATACCAAATTTAGCTAATGAAACAAATTTGCTCAGAAGTCTACTTAAAAAACAAAATATCTGGCAATGGACAGATAACCATGAAAAAGAATTCATTAATTTGAAAAATCTCATTAGTCAGTCACCGGTCTTAGTTCATTATGATGTCAATAAACCAATTAGAATGTCAGTAGATTCGTCTAAAAGTGCGGTGGGTGCAGTTATTTTTCATGGGAAAAACCCTATTGCCTATTCATCAAAGTCACTCACAAGCACTCAGCAAAATTATGCTCAGATCGAAAAGGAATTATATGCTATTTTGTATGGGTGTAAAAAATTCCATCAGTATATATATGGTAAAACGATACAGGTGGAGACAGACCACCAACCATTAGTCACATTGTTTAAAAAACCATTGGCAGATGTGCCAGCTCGTCTTCAAAGAATGATGATCGCACTGCAGTCATACGACCTGATAGTTTCATATACAAAAGGTACTGAAATGTATGTGTCAGATACGCTTTCAAGGGCTCCGATATCATCAAACACCGCTATAGAAAAATTTGATATAAACGAATTTGAAAGTAACATTGTTTGTCAAGTAAACTTACTAACTTCTAATTTAGCCATATCTCAAAGCAAATTACAAAAAATTAAAGATTGTACTAAGTCAGATATAACTTTATTAAAATTACAAGAGTATTTTTTAAAGGGATGGCCAAACAATAAAAATCATTGTGATCCTATAACTTTACCTTACTGGAATATTCGAGATGAAATTCATGCCATTGATGATATTTTATTCAAAAGTCAGTCTGTAATTATTCCTAAGTCAATGCGTACAGAAATATTAAATATCTTACATGAAGGTCACATGGGCATAGAAAAAACAAAAAACTTAGCAAGAGGTTTAGTTTTTTGGCCCAACATATATCATGACATTGAGATGAAAGTTAGACAATGTGAAACTTGTATGAAATATAGTCCAAATAAAACAAAAGAAACGCTATTATCTCATGATCAGCCTAGCCTGCCATGGCAAAGGTTGGCAACAGATTTATTTGAGTACAATAACAAGAAATACCTATTAGTAGTAGATTACTATTCAAATTACATAGAAATTGCTCAATTGAATACAGATCATAGAAGTCAAACTGTCATCCAGCATTTGAAGTCAATTTTTTCTCGTCATGGAATCCCAGAGCAGTTGGTCAGCGATGGGGGGCCACCATATAATAGTCAGGAGATGAAAAAATTCCTTAGTGATTGGGATATTGAACACATAGTGTCTAGTCCTAACTTCCCAAGGTCAAATGGTTTAGCCGAAGTGTCTGTAAAAATAATAAAAAATATATTAAGAAAATGTCAAGACTCAGGTACAGATTTTCACTTAGGTTTGTTACAATATAGGACAACACCTAGAGGAAATTTAAAGTCACCGTCAGAATTACTCATGTCTAGAAAGCTAAGAACTAGGTTGCCTTACCATTATGAAAGTCTAAAGCCTAAAGTGATTACATTTTCAGACCATTCTAAAAATAAGTCTGAAGTAATTTCCAAAAGAGAGAGATACTATAATAAAAGTGCTATTTCTCCAGAGGAGTTTCAGCCAAATGACTCAGTATTTTTCAAGAAAAACCCAAATGATGTGTCATGGACCAGGGGTACAATTGTGTCTAAAACCAATTTTCCTAGATCATATTTAGTCAAAAACTCAGATGGAACAATTTACAGGCGAAATACTCAACATATTAAATTGTTCAAATCATGTTTGTCAAAGTCAGAGTCTGGATCTAGTAGTAATGTTAAGTCTAGGTCTAACCGTCTCAGTCAGTCCAACAGTGTCAGTCAGTCAAACAATGTCAGCCAGTCAAACAATCCAAGTCAAAGTATGTCAAACTCCCAGTCAGAACAGTCGAGTCAAGCAATAACAAACAAAAACTGTCAGTCAAAGTCAATGTCTCATAGTCGGGCATCGAGTCAAAAATTTAAGTCAAATCAGTGTCAAGATGTAGAAAGGGAGGATAATCGTATATTCTACTACATACCTGAATATTTACTTCAGAGTCAAATGTCAAGTCGTCAGTCTAGTCTAGATAGTTCAGATAATGAAAGATTTATATCAAGTCAAAATGTAAATGTATCAAGTTCTAATTCTAGTCAAAATAATGAGTCTAGTTTAAGTCAGTCAGAATCTAAGGGTAATAGTGATAAGAATGTAAACAATGATAACTTACCTTGCATATCAACATCTATAGATCTGAAAGAAGAACCTCGGTACAGTTCTAGAGGTAGATTGTTAAAAAGAAAAAACAGATTAGATTTATAAGTTTATTTAAAGAATATGACATTGTATTTAAAATAATAATTAACAAGGTATCCACTGATGTATTTTAATTAGCATAATATGTATTTCATTTCACTGATGTTGACGTAATGTAATTGTATTCTATATAATATAATAAATATGTAAATTTAATAGCCTGACATAAAAGTATTATATCTAGTGAAAATTTCAAATTATGTATTTATGAATAGCTCCTGTTTGCCTCAGGTAAATATAGGTTAGCTGTCAAATTGTTATCACATTCACATGCCATGTCAATTTCGATGTCATCTGTCATTTTATTTTTCTTTTTTAAAAAGGGGCATGTAGCATAGTCTATGGCAATATGTAATGTCATTATGATATTAAAAAAAAAAGATTGTCTTTGATCTGAACTCGAGGCGTGTCATTTGCCCAAACCCTGCTCCCCTAGAAATTAATATTTTAAAGTCGAAATACAACGAATACTCTCCGCTAGAAGACCAACAATACAGGTACCTAAGTGTTTCAATTCACAATTATACATTTCCAAAAAAACGTTATTTAATCTTCCTAAATAATAATAATAATAATAATACGCACCTTCCTACAGACGTGTATGGGGCAGTGGAGGACGGTCCTTCACTATCCGGGATGTTGCCGAACCCTGGGGAGCGCGGAGCCTATAAAGATTGAGCGAGGCATATTCCAGGGCGACAGCCTGAGTCATTTGTGGTTTTGCCTGGCCCTGAATCCCCTGAGTACTCTCTTGGAGAATTTAGGGCTAGGTTACAGGTTGAGGAAAGGAGGTCAGGTTATATATCACACCTCCTTTACATGGATGACCTAAAACTCATTGCCCCCAACAAAATATCACATCTACTAGAGTTACTAAAGGTAACTAAAGCCTTTAGTGATTCCATTAAGATGGAATTTGGTGTGGACAAATGTGCGGTCGTGCATGTAAAGCGAGGGAGGACTGTGGAATCTGAGGGTGTTGAGCTCGCGGATTCCATATACCTCAGATCGCTCTCCCCAACTGAAACCTATAAATACTTGGGCATGATGGAGGCATTAGGTATCAGAGAGGCCGACATGAGACGGTCGGTGAGGGAGGCCATTTCCTTGGCCGCCTGAAGAAAGTGCTGAAAAGCTTTTTGTCGGGCGGCAATAAGGTACTCGCCTTCAATGGTTGGGTCATGTCGGTCTTGATGTACTCCTTCGGCATACTCAGGTGGACTCAGACTGAACTTGACGCCCTGGACAGACAAGTTCGTACGCTGGTGACCGCATATCGGATGCATCACCCACGCTCCTCGGTGATGAGGCTGTACATCCCGCGGAAGTGTGGGGGTAGAGGCCTTTTGAATGCCAAAACTCTCCACAACCGCGAGGTGTGCAATCTCAGGGAGTACTTTCTTCACAACGAGGCGGAGATGCACCGCGATGTGGTCATGGTGGATAGGGGTCTGACGCCGCTCTCCTTGGCTAACGAGAACTTGCGCATGCCTGTAGTGCTCAGTACCGATGACCGCAGGGTTGTATGGTGACCTCTTTGGGGAAACCGAAGGGTTTGTATGTGCAATTATGGACGAGGTCATGATGACGAACAATTACAGAAAATATACATAATGAAAGATAGAACGGTAGACATATTATGTCGGGCGTATCGCCGTCCGGAGAAACTATCCGTCACATTGTCTCTTGTTGTTCTCATCGGCTAACGGCGAATACTTGCACAGACATAACCAAGTGGCCAGGATTATCCACCAGCAACTGGCCTTGAAATACAATCTTGTGGAATCGGAGGTACCGTACTATACTAGGTACATACTAAAGGATAATTTCTTATTGGATTTCTTTATCCCTCTAAATATGTCGGTCGGTCATTTATACATAATATAATGTATGTAGATACTAGATACGTATAATGTACCTACCAGTCATTTCAGATTTCACAACATGTAAGCAAATGCAAGGCATAGCGTGCGAGCCGCGGGCGGTAGGCGGGCGTTGGTCGGCCAATAGTAAACGCCTGCGTTCAAGCGAAAGCCTCCAAATATTCCCTTTTTTACTTCACTTATATTAATTGAGCGGTTTTGCATAATTTCAACATTTAGGTACCTACCTCGAATACCTACTATATATAAATAAATATTAGGTGCGCAAGGGATTAGACTTTGAACCGACTTCTAATACTTATCTATACTTACCTGATTTCACTGCAACTTTCGCGTCTAATTAGGTAGGCACGTACTTATAAGTAAACACCACCACCACAATAGCCCATTAACGTCCCACTGCTGGGCACAGGCCTCCACTCTCATAGGAGAGAGGGGATTAGAGCTTAGACCCACCACGCTGCTCCAATGCGGGTTTAACGACTATTATCATGTTATAGTCATAATAACCGGGACCGACGGCTTAACGTGCTCTCCGAGGCACGGGGGTGAGGCACCGCCAACTTCCTTACTCCGGGCTATAGTGTATAATGAGAGTTTCTAGTCAGAAAAGCTTAATAATCAATTATGGCGCGACCCGGGACTCGAACCCGGGACCTCGTCGGCCGCAGTCGAACATGCCAACCAGTAGACCAACGAGGCAGTCAGTAAGTCAGTCAGTCAGTAGAGGCAATAGATAAGTAAAACACGTACCTAAGTATCGATTGCGAATTGCAGATGATGTCGTTTCTGATTGGCAGTGTTTTAGCTTTGCATAATATCTAAGCGTTGGGGCAAAATAATCTAAGGCCTGTACTTCTTAATAAACCAATATAAACTAAGAACACGTGCTAGTTATACGATTTTGACCCGGTCTCCCCTAAGTGCCACGTGTGGATGACCTCTCCAGCCTGCTGGACCAATGACCTTAAAAAGTTGGCAGAAGGTGGGCGGATAGGGAAGATCGAGTACCCTATAGGTACTGTACATGTTTACATACCTACTAAGTACATGGTGGCGTGCTTTCCACTGGAAGCAACTAGACTGACGGATGGATTGAAGGAAATCGTTTTCTGTACTTTAGCCTAGCATGATCCATAGTGATATTCAATGTTGTTTTGGATAAACCACACCTACCAACAACTAAAGATTTTCAGAAAGATTTTCAGAAATCCCACTCGCGAAGCCGGCGTAGGCTAGCTTAGTAGGTAAATAAAATATAGCTTTTATTTAAAGTAGGTAGGTATCTAGGTACTCACAGCATCAGTATGCCAGATAGATACCTAGACAAATAATTGAGATATTATCTATCTACTGGCATTAAAAAATACATGATGGCTGTAAAATACAGTGTACTGACAAGAGTGGTACAATTACCCGTTAAGGTGATTGAAGCGTAACACAGGGGCAGAGGAGGTGGGCCACAATTAACTAATATGGCGGATTAATTACTAGTTTTCCCACTTTTTGCGCACCGGTATGATTATACTACGTAGCTCCGGTTTTTTCAATTGTTTAGCAATTACCTATTACATGTTTGATTTCCAAATACAGAAAGGAGAAGGTTTACCTTTGGAGCACTCTTTGTACACTCTACCATGAATAGAGGAAAATACATAGATTGTATTAAAAATATAATAATTTAGAATATTAAAGTAATTAACGCGAAATAAAATAAAATGTATTTCAAGTTTTCGATACGTTTCCAAGATGGCAACCTTTAGCCATAGAGATGGCAGTAGGCGCGAAATGTATCAAATGTCATTTCTGACAGTCACTGTCAAAATAACGTGTTTTCCCTACGGTTTTTCCGGTGTTGTGTTGACACTTGACAGAAAACGTCAAAAAATATGAATCCGCCATTGTTACCCACTCGTGTTTAGTGTTGCTTATCGTGGAAAGATTAAATAATTACACCGCTGAAATTACGACGAATTCGTAGATTTGAATGATCAAAACTGGTTTAGTACTTTTTTTTCTTTCATTTCTCTACTTGTAAAAGGACTGGACCAACGCTCCATACAAATCTGGACCGTCTCCTTTTAAGATACTCTAATCAGGGTCGTCTTTAACCTATTGGATATAATTGGAGGCCCTGGGCACATTATGATAATGGGGCCCCTATGAAAAGGCATATGGCTTTAAAAAATAGCCCTCTGTCTATTTTGTTAAAACATGCATTATGAGTAGATAAGCAATATTCTAGATTGATTCAACTGTTATTATTAAGTCTAGTCTAGTCAACAAGTGCTTTTTGGGTCAAACGTTTTTCTCCGCCTCCGAAAAATATGAACCAGGTGTCATTCGATTCCGGAATAGCGCGTAAATGATTTTCGAACAAAATTAAAGACCCGCTTGCACTTTTTTTTATGTTGTGACTAGACTATAAACGGTTACTTCAAAATGAATTCTTATCAATAAAATCTGATTAACTTACTATCATACTAATATTATAAATGCGAAAGTGTGTTTGTTTGTTGGTTTGTCCTTCAATCACGCCGCAACGGAGCAACGGATCGGCGTGATTTTTGTCATGGATTGAGGACCAAGAGATGACTTATGCTACATTTTATCCCGGCAAATTAAGGAGTTCCCGCGGGAATCAAAAAACTTAAACCACGCGGACGAAGTCGCGGGCATCAGCTAGTTGAGGTATATTTTGAACGTAATATAAGTGTAGGTATATTTATCGTTAATGAATATCGGTTATCCTTATCTATCGGTTGGTGATCTGGCAGTAACTAAAGGGCCCCCATCAATCGCGGGGCCCTGGGCACGGGCCCAGTGTGCCCAGTGGGAAAGAGGGGCCTGACTCTAATACCTACCACAAATTAATGTAGCCAGACCGTAGTAACGGAATAATGACTTGTAATATTTAAATAACTTGGATGAATATTGGACAGAAGCAGGCGTTACTTTGCGGAAGTCCATGATAATGAAGGAACTAGAAATTTAATTCGCTATACTTAATCCACAACAGTAGGTAAATCTATGTGGTACAATGTATTTTGCACTTGCAGCTTCCTATCTTCACCACACCACATAAATCTTGCAGCTTGCTCGACTCGACTGCACTCGATTGCACTCGACAATGCACGATTGTACCTAAAGTTACAATCGTGCATTGTCGAGTCAACATCTCCTGAAGATGCTCCGGTGTCGGAGTGAAACGTACCTCGTTGAGAGTAATTTGGAAGATTTAAGTGGTGTGGTGAATATCGCAAGCTGCAAGTGCACTGTAGGTACCTAGGTAGTAGGTACCACATACCTAGATTTGCATAGGTACCTACTGTTGCGAATTATAGCGAATTAAATTTCTAGTTCCTTCATTAACTTGGATGAATATAATAAGTATAACATACCTAATAACATAATGTGCAAGGTAGCAACTTAGATGATCTGTAGAAACTCATCAGGTGCTACTTGGTAGATACCTATCTTTAGTGATGAAGCAGTCTAAAGATTGTCATAGGTATGGCTATTATACCTACTTATCCCTAATCGGTTTCTGCTTTCTAGCACGGCATCGTACCGGGAACGCTAAATCTCTTGGCAGCACGTCTTTGCCGATAGGTATAGGGTGATAACTATACGAGTAACCACGGCCGAAGCCTCCCACCCACCAGACATAATAGATTAAGTATGTAAAAAAATGAATATTTGTTGATTAGTGAATGTGCCAAATTTAATTCAAACTCGTTTAGTTTCAGAGTTCACGAACAAACAGACAGACAATAATTAAAAAAGAAACTAGGTATTTAGGCCCTCTTTTTAACGACTTGTTATGCGTCCTACAAATAAAAAATTCCAAATAGGTATATAGAGAAATCGACCATCAGCTGTTATAGTTTTATTATTTTACTAGATGATGCCCGCGACTTCGTCCGCGGATCGGTCGGATCGGTCGGATTAATGTTTTTTGATTCCCGCGGGAACTCCTTAATTTTCCGGGAAAGTAGCCTATGTCCTTCCCCGGGATATACCTACTCGTAGGTAAGCTACCGCTATACCAAATTTCAGCAAAATCGGTTGAAAAGATGGGCCAGGAAAGCGTAGCAGACTGCAGACAGACAGACAGACAGGTAGACAGACAGACAGACAGACACACTTTCGCATTTATAATATTAGTATGGATTAGAAATCTGCCTATTTTATGCTAAAAGGGAATAGGTATAATAGAAGAAGGAATAGAAGTGTCCACTTGTGAACTAGTGGGAACTTCTATTCTTTTATCTGATCAGTTCAACCGTTGAAATTGTGGGATTTTTTCCCAGTACCTAAGTTGGACTTGGTAGTTCAACTGCATATACCTACCTAGGTATTGCAGATATAGGTACCTACTTGTTATATTAGGAATTAGGATGGCATTTTGACTTACCAATACTTGGCAAGTAGGTGACCTTTTTAAGCCACCTGAACTCCAAATTCATAATCAGTTAGAATTTGTATTTCTAATTCGCAAATATCTGAGTCAGCGATGATTGTTGCAAAATTACCTAAGTCAAATTACGTGGAGCCACAGAATAGGTAATAGTGGTGGAGCGTCTAATTTTATTAGCGATTCGAGCTAATGTAGGTCATTATCATCAGGTTTGTATGGAATAAATGCATGGGTGTTATTTAGATAAGATATTTATTATTTAAATCGAGCTACGAGCTTTTTAAGTATAGACGATTGGTTGGTAATTCGGTAATCAATGGTTGCAAGTTCATACTTCATGGCATGGCAAGGTCAGAGCTGGGACGCAACGAGATAATTCTGTTTAAGTGTTGATGGCGTCTTCGGTCTGTTAGAAACTGTTATTATATGTAATTTAAAAGTATATAATAATGTGATTAACTGGCCAACAAAGCGAGTTTTCCTGTCGGCCAGCGATTTTTTTATTCGTAGGTAGGTAGGTAGAGGTACTGTTGGTATGTTGTAATAATTATTGTGATCTTTAAAGAGAGCTGAGATGACAGAGGCCTAAAGCCTCCCGTTACGCGCTATGGTGGTTTCACGGTAAGTACCTCTACCTACCTAATTAGGAAACACTTACCTAGAACCAAGGTAATCCTCTAACTCTCCGTGACCTACCTACTCTACTCCTAGGAGTTGTACCTACCTATTAGTATTTACCGTCCTATTATCTACCTGTAAAAGAAAAAAGGGACGACAAAGAAAAAGATGGAGAGATATTTTCAAGCAAATAGTCGGTTCGGTAGGTACCTACAAACTGAATGACAATTGCAAGTGATAGGGACGCGTGGAGACAACTGCAGGGGTAGGCCTACGCCGAGGAGACACCTTCTGCCACGCTATAAATAACACACAAAGGAATAAAATGGAATGTAACCAATCAATCAAATAAATATTATAAATGCGAAAGTTTGGATGGATGGATGTATGTATGGATGTATGTTTGTTACTCAATCACGCTCCAACGGATGAACGGATCTGGATGAAATTTGGCACAGAGATAGATTATAGTCTGGAATAGCACATAGGCTACTTTTTATCCCGGAAAATTAAAGAGTTCCCGCGGGAACCGAAAAACCTCAATCCACGCGGACGAAGTCGCGGGCATCAGCTAGTATATAATATAACCAAGTGGTAGTAGAAATAAAAGGCCTTTTTATTTTTTATTTTATTCTATTTATCTACCTGTAAGGGTATTTGTGAACATTAGCTAACTTTGCAGAACGCGTCTTAAAACAAGCGGTTTTAGAGGGAAACTAGAAACAACGTTGTTCCTGCCATCCTACTGGTTTCACGTGACGCTGTCGTCTCGCGTACTATTCATTCAAGCCCTTACTCAGTTGAAAATGCGAGTAACCGTTGCATTGTGAAACACGAGCCCTAAAAAATGTGTGTCACGCGCTGACTTGTCGCGTTCAAATCTTGCGGGGCGGAGTTCTTATGACAACAATGCGATACCCGGAGAGTGTAAGGACTCCTAATTCCATGGTGAGGGTCTGACTTCCGTTGCCTGCTGGTCTCCAAATTGCTGAAGAAAGGGTACCGCGCGCCGGCATTGTGAACCGATTCCGTCGCATAAAATATTGTTAACAACGTGTAGCCGATAGGCTCTTTGTCCCTTTGCGCACTCCTTAATTATGTGGAACGGTGAAAGGGTCATATTTTCTATTAAATTTGTACAATAAAACATACATGGTGTTTTTATTGTTAATGGACCACTAGCTGATGCCCGCGACTTCGTCCGCGTGTATAAATAAGTACAACGTGTATCTAGGTATAATCCCGCGCTCATCCCGCGTGAACCCGAAAAATCTAAATTTAGGTTTTTCGGGATCACGCGAGAACTCTTTAATTTTCCGGGATAAAAAGTAGCCTATGTTCCAGACTATAATCTATCTCTGTGCCAAATTTCATCCAGATCCGTTCAGCCGTTGGAGCGTGATTGAGTAACAAACATCCATACCTACAACCATACATCCATCCAAACTTTCGCATTTATAATATTTATTTGATATTTGATGACTTTTTAAACGTCTTGCTATGAAGCTTTTATGAATAAACACAGCGCTAATGACAAGTTATAGAGCTCGTGTCCTGCCACCTTTGCAAAAAATTTCGAAAGTCAGTCAGTTTCTTTAGTTACCTGCCTATTAGTTAAGCTAGTATTGCACTGACAGATTCATACCTACCAGAAAGATATTCATGCCCATAAACTTTTAACATGTAAAAAGTACTCGCGTATTAGGTATCTACCTACTGAAATGCAATGCTTAGATATAATCAACATCAAAGGATTGATTCTTCGTAATTTTCATTTAAGACTACCTATCGGTACAAAGTGAAAGCATCCTGTAAGTTGTATGTAGTGACAGGGCGAATGCAACGCCATTGTTCCCTTATGAGCAGATTACTATAATCATTGCTCACGTAATGTGGTAAATGATAAGGTGTGCTCTAGCGTTCAAAACATATGCTTTTGTAACTCATTCGTTCCAGCAGGTCAACCTTATGCTAGCCTCGTTTGCTTAGCAGTTTTTCAATTGGGATTTTCCGCCTTGTCCTTAGGTATCTATAGGTATAGGTAGTTAGATTACCCTTATTTAAATACTAGCAGATGCCCGCGACTTCGCCTGCGTGAAATAAGTATTTTAAATTTCCACGGGAACTCCCTAATTTTTCGAGTTAATATATTATACGAGTAGCCTATGTCACTCACAAAATATAATGTGGCTTCCTATTGGTACCTACCAGAATTTTTAAAATCGGTTCGGTAGATCCAGAGATTACTCCCTACAACCTCACAAACTCACAAACTTTACCTCTTTATAATATTACTAGCTGATGCCCGCGACTTCGTCCGCGTACTTTAAGTTTTTTTTCCCGCGGGAACTGCTTAATTTTCCGGATAAAAAGTAGCCTATGTCACTCTCGGTCTTCAACTATTTACTATACCCATTACCTACCCATGCCAAAAATCACGTCCATCCCGATTCGTTCGTTGACGTTCGTGTATCGCGAACTTTTATACAAACTTTCAACCCACATTTAACCCTTTTGGCGTTGGAATTTTCAAAAATCCTTTCATTATCGGATGCCTACGTTATAATAGCTATCTGAGTGCAAAATTTCAGCCCGATCCGACCAGTTAGAGCTGTCCGTTGATAGATCAGTCAGTCAGTCAGTCAGTCAGTCACCTTTGCCTTTTATATATTTAGAAGAAGAAGAAGAAGTATAGATTGCCAGTCTAGTAGCAAGTAACAGCAAGACCAGCATGGCGTTTTATGTTTCTTGTTTCTCTGAACGTACCAAATTGTTATTTATTATTAATAGGTACGTAGGTAACTATACCTAAGTTATTTTTACCGTTGGCCATTTGGGCCAACATAGGTTTTCTTATAAACGAGTACTCCAACTATTTGAGTTGGACTACTCGTTTATAAGAAAACCTAAGAGATATTTATATAAGTCTCCCGATGTGTGGAATGGCGACCTCGCACTGGGAAGCGCAGCATTGGCAGACCCCCTACTCGGTGGACGGACGACTTCAGACGAGTCCCAGGGAGTCGCTGGATCCAGGCGGCGCGGCGCAAGACCGCGGCGTGTGGAAATCCTTGCAAGAGACCTATGTCCAGCAGTGGACGTCTGTCGGTTGATGATGACGATGATGATGAGGAGTAGCTGGACTGAATAAGCTTAGAAGAAAGCTCTCTTCCTAGGAAACCCAAACGTTTCCAAAATAAGTATATGGTAAGTAGGTACTATTAAATCCAAACACGGTTTATCCATTTTAATACTTTTATTAGCAATTATTTACACAGACACACGTCAATAGCGTTACGCCATAATCATTACTCCACAGAGCAGTGTTGCCAACCTAGATTAATCAGGCAATGATACCATGTACGAATCGTTTTTAAGTTTCCATCTAACAGTTCGGTCATCCTGACCCAAACTTCGTCCCGAAGTTTACATAATTCGAACACTTAATTAAAATCACGATGATTGCTGATGCTACTCTGCCATTTGTAGTATTAACGCTTAGCCTTTAAAGCCTGACACTCCAATGTTAAAGCACTGGCATTATAAACCTTACCAAGTACAGTTTACAGACAACAAGACTATGTTTTAGGTTAAAAGAGCATCAGTCTCCATCGTCTTTTCGCGTTACAAAACATCACCTATTAGTAAATATGGATTTATCGCCCATAACACAGCTCATCATAATATTATTCTAGATAAGTTGACTCTGGTGAATTTAATGACAATTATTAATCTTTAGGTAATAATCAGTGAAATGGTAGAAACTAACTCTGTCTGGTCTCTAACATCATACACTTGCTTACTCTTAACCCAAAGTTTCAATTGTATAAGTAATTCGTAACAATTTCGACATTCTCACGGAGATGAGAACACAATCATTTGATTGAATGATAAATAAGATTCTTAGTCTACTAGTGTACACCTATAATTAGTTTTCCTATGAGTATACTCATGTTCACTTTGTTACTTTCCAGAATGGTTATTATTACTCACTTGTTACAGTTAATTATACTTTCCTCTTTACACATGGCATAAATGACAAATACCTTCTCTGTAAGCCTTAGCCAGGCTAGCTTATGTTACAATTCACCCCCAGAACTTTATCTGACAATCGATTACAATTGGTTACAAAACTCAATAAAACCCGAAGACCTGAGCTACGTTCTCTATAATGAGCGATTTTGTATATTTCGCACATGCTCCATCTATTGAGCAAATCTCGGCAAATCGTTCCTAATTTCATTTGAAATGTTGAAGTTTCAAAAGCACCTTATCCCCACCGGAAGATTAGGTTAACCTTATACCCTGCATTGTATTGTTCGTTTTTAACTTAACACAACAGGCAACTCAACTGCGCGGTAATGCCTTCATCAGCTCTTGCCAAATTTCAACGTTTCGTAAAACCGAACTCAAATGTTGATACTATTCAATCCAACATACTTTGGCATCTGCTTGGCAACTTATATCATTTGGATTTGTGCAGTCGTGATAATGTGGTGAAAACGTATATTAATATAATATAATATAATTTAATATCATAATATAAATATAATATAATACTAATAAAATATAATTGTGTAATAGTGTACCTACTTGGTTGTTCAATATTTTGGTAATTTACTTTCCACTGTTCCTCCTCAATCTAATTATGGTATTCATATCACTTTCATGAATGAATATCCCAAGGAACATCATAGAGCGAGTCTCTTTACAAGATAAGTAAATCTCTTTACACGATATTTTGTTACATCGCTCAACCTGCATAGAAATATTGTTACTCTCACATGAATCTTAGTGAACTCCAAATGGCATCAAAACATAACACCGATATAAATCGCGTCCCGTAACTTGACCCAAAATGGCGGTCGTCTGCGCAGGTACATCGTACTACAGAACTATGGTATGGAACGTATGGTAACGTGCGGCCCCTCGCGGCGCACCTCATAACGCACATCATTTGACCCCCGAAATGTGTTACTGTGCATAGCTCAACTTACGCGGCGGGTATATTACTTGTTTGCCACTCAGTGCCTCGCATTTAAAACAAGAGTTGATATCAGTGAATATCATCTGCGTATTTTACAGACCTATTAAGCCTTTATGTCACCTAACCGTGACACTCACTGAACATCATCATCATTGCGCTTTCGCCTGAAAAACAGCTGTTTTGCTACTTGCATACTCTCATGCCCCCAACGGCGAGTAATACTAATAATAATAATAATATAGTAGATTACCTGTACTAATCTGGCTAGCCCCGCGGGCAATTTATCTAAGCTTTGCTTTATTTTGCAACTCTCGCTACCGGAAATCGAAACGTAGCAGCCCCGCAGGCTAGACTTTCGAAGTCTACTGGCACCATGGCCCCTATTTTCCACACCAGCGATATATTCAAAATGTTGTAATATATAAGAGGTACGGAATTAACTTACGTGAGCGGTGAGCCCCACGGGCAAGGAACAACCACATGAGTTATGCGGTCAGCGTACAGCTCCACTGGTAACTTACTTGTGATTCACCATCTGCTCATCAG
Organism: Erebia ligea; assembly: GCA_917051295.2. Taxonomy (NCBI): domain Eukaryota; kingdom Metazoa; phylum Arthropoda; class Insecta; order Lepidoptera; family Nymphalidae; genus Erebia; species Erebia ligea. The sequence goes on along the minus strand of OU785223.1, from coordinate 13,563,656 downwards.
AATCCGATAAGCTTTACATTCCAGCCCCGAGGGCGCTAATGTCCACACTTGAAAGTATATCATATAAGCCCCGAAGGCGAGGTGTGTCGGCCCCGAAGGCAAGGTTCATCGGCCCCGAAGGCAAGGTTCATCGGCCCCGAAGGCAAAGTATATCGGCCCCGAAGGCAAGGTTCGTTAGCCCCGAAGGCAAGTGCATTGGCCCCGAAGGCAAGTGAGTTGGCCCCGAAGGCAAATGCGTAGGCCCCGAAGGCAAGTGCGTTGGCCCCGAAGGCAAGTGCGTTGGCCCCAAAGGCAAGTGCGTCGGCCCCAAAGGCAAGTGCGTAGGCCCCGAAGGCAAGTGCGTAGGCCCCGAAGGCAAGTACGTAGGCCCCGAAGGCAAGTCCATTGGCCCCGAAGGCAAGTACGTAGGCCCCGAAGGCAAGTACGTCGGCCCCGAAGGCAAGTACGTAGGCCCCGAAGGCAAGTATGTAGGCCCCGAAGGCAAGTACTTTGGCCCCAAAGGCAATTGCGTTGGCCCCGAAGGCAAGTGCGTTGGCCCCAAAGGCAAGTGCGTAGGCCCCGAAGGCAAGTGCGTAGGCCCCGAAGGCAAGTACGTAGGCCCCGAAGGCAAGTCCATTGGCCCCGAAGGCAAGTACGTAGGCCCCGAAGGCAAGTACGTAGGCCCCGAAGGCAAGTACGTAGGCCCCGAAGGCAAGTACTTTGGCCCCAAAGGCAATTGCGTTGGCCCCGAAGGCAAGTGCGTTGGCCCCGAAGGCAAGTGCGTTGGCCCCGAAGGCAAATGCGTAGGCCCCGAAGGCAAGTGCGTAGGCCCCGAAGGCAAGTGCGTAGGCCCCGAAGGCAAGTGCGTAGGCCCCGAAGGCAGGTGCTTAGGCCCCGAAGGCAAGGTGTGACAACCACAACGGCTCACTGCCCTTTACTGAAAAATAATTTAAATTATACTGAAGGCAGTCTGTGTGAAGTAGCCCCGCAGGCATGTGCTGTAACACATAAAATAACTCCTCAGGCATGTTCTATCAGCTGTGTGCCCAGCAATCTGATCCGTTACGCAGTAGGCATACGCTATACGTACTGCAGCCCCTTGAGGTATGCGCTCTGTCGCCCCGGAGGCGTGTGCTATAATTTGCGTTGGAGCCCCTTAAGACATGTGTTCTGTAGCCCCTTAGGCATGTTGGCTTATCTGCGCTGTAGCCCCTGTAGGCATGTTTTGAAACTTACCAGTAGCCCCGCAGGCATATGCATGACTTGGCACTGAAACCCCTTAGGCGTGTCTTACCACTGAGCCATAGGCCCCTGTTAGGCATTTCCCTGAAACTAATCTGCAACCCTGCAAGTCAATGTATTAGTTTGTACTGAAGCCCCTAAGGCATGTTACATTTACTGTTCTGTACTCTGCACTGTTCTGCCGTGCAGCCCTGCGCCAATATGCGTTAATTTGTATGAAAGCCCCTTAGGCATGTGACATATACAGTAAGTGTACCCCACTTTAGGTATTTAGCTAAAACTGATCTGCTGTGCAGCCCTGCTGGCGCATGCATCAATTTGTTCTGAAGCCCCTCAGGCATGTGATATTTACAATAAGTGTACTTCACCTTTAGGTATTTTCCTGAAGCTGACCCATGGCCCCGCAGGCATATTTATTTCTATTTTGTTTTTACCTCAACAAAAATCAAACCAAAATATCACAAATGAGTCACTCCCAAAATACTGTTATGTTCTCATATTATACACCCTGTTCATCTCAACCATATGAATTATTTGCAATATTATCATTACCGGTCCACCAGTACCATTCCACCCCAACATCCTCTTTATGTTATTTTTCTCCAGAGTAACATTTAAATCTTTATTCAACAGCCGGGCTTTAGCTCCCAAATTCATAAGAAACAATTTTACTCTTCTCAGACCAGGGCGCGTTTGGAACCCTCGTAACTTTAGTTTTAAGATACCTATGTTAATCGTCACCACCACGTCTCATACTTTGTATACTTGACGTTCATTAAGTGTACTGTGTAAGTACCTACTTTGAATAAATATATTTTGACTTTGACTCTTTAACTATAAAAGTTAAATCTTAAACTTTGCATCATTCTTGTAACTCCTTGCACCACATAAGATGACTGTATATAAATCTCCTTGCACTAAAAGGTGCCATTGCCTTTTACAAACTTGCCAATCTCCTTTATTTTCCCTCTAAACAAAAATTATAATTTTCCTTTTTTTTTTCAAAAATGTGGCATCCTCCTTTATTTTTTTGCCACTTATCCTTTTTGACTTTAGAGTCATCATCCATTACAATTAAATTGGAATTTACCAAAATTACCACTTAGTTCTTTTTGCATTTATTTGCTAACATGACTGCAAGATATGCGACCCGGACTCGGCCCATATGTTATATAGACATCATTCCATACCATTGTTATTCAAGGTGCAGGTTAGGCAACCACCATAACATAATATGCCACTAGCTTTTGGTCTTGGCCAGAGAACATTGCGAAGACCACACTAAAACTCAAGAATTAATTTATTAATTACACCTGTAAAATTAAAAATATTATTATCTTGGCAAAACCTCTGCTATCTTAACAGACATAAGCCCGTACATAGCACCATAACCATGGTACCCCAGGTGTGAGTACCATCACTGATGTGATATCTCTCTTTTCCTTTAGTCTCTCCGCATAATGAGAAATCATATGCTCTATCAGGCAATAAAGCAGACAGCCACTGTGAAATACTTGAGACAGACAACATACTTATTATTAAATACCAACTTCAGTTAAACCGGGTCTCAAAACCTGTCATAATAATAATCATCATCATAATTCACACCCAGTTCGGCTAACCCATTTTCCATCCAGGCAGATTTGATATTATTTCAATTCGCATTTTCCGAACAAATGTATCTATGCCACCCAATCTTTATATATAATGTACTTACTCAATTATATACTTGCTCTAGCCCTTCAAACATGTATAGCTCTGATATTATTTATACTAAACGGCTAAACTGTAACTTACTTATTATTTTAACTGGGTATCCGTTCACTCTACAAATGCAATTTTCACTTGTAAGGACCTTTAATGGGTTATACTTGCTTTAATGGAATGTATATAATATTACAGTTACTTTTGACCTCTGTTCATTTACTCAACAATATGATTCACATATAACTCTCAGAATAAATTGAATATTCACTCTCTATTTAAGTACAAGATTATCAATTAAACTAATTTCCAACTGAATAAATAAGTAAATACCTCTTCAATAATTTACTTATACCAACCTATTATAGCGTTGACTTAACTCTTTAAATATCTCATAGGTAGATCATGTTATGAACTACCTACCAGTGTAATTCACTATGATCTGTCACATAAAACTTAGATACTTAAGTACTTAATGTAAGTACAACCTGTAGGTATTGAACTTATATCACTCTGTAGGTATGGTCTATCTATTTATTATACACACCTAGTCATCTTTAGCCAGACAGACCAGATAAACCAATATAATTATTATTCTCTAGTATGTACCTTTAGCCCGCCAACCTGCATTGGATCAGAGTGGTGGGTCCAAGCTCTAATTCCCTCTCTCCCATGAAAGTGGAGGCCTGTGCCCAGTAGTGGGACATTAATGGGCTGTAGTGGTAGATACCTTTATACTCAACCTTTACTCATTTCTCTCAATTATATAGGTATTTTAACTAACTCATTCCATGTACCTAAACACAGTACAACTAGGCCAATGCTCTAACTGAATGAATGCAAATGGTAAACTTACCTAATTCCCAGATAGAATTAGATTATACAACCTTATTTATTCGCTGTGACCTTTGGTAATTTGTATGCAAGTACTTGATAAGTACTAACTATTCCATTGATACCTCTTTTTAAGTTTTCCATGCCAACTTTCCAATGCAATTCCGATTGCCAACCCACGTAGGTATTTATGTACTTACGATCATTTCACAATACGAGTTTTAGCACTCATTAATTATCCTTCTTGTATTTTATAGTTCAACCTTCCGTCATGACAACAATTATTAATTCTTTTCTTTTTTTTCTTCACGTATTACGTCACGGTCATGGCGTCATTTAATACTTTAACATCTTGAATTACAATTTGTACCATTTTCAGGATAGGTCCGGATAAACAATTAATTAGCACGTGAAATACATGATCCCTCTTCTGAGATATTAAATCCAAACACGGTTTATCCATTTTAATACTTTTATTAGCAATTATTTACACAGACACACGTCAATAGCGTTACGCCATAATCATTACTCCACAGAGCAGTGTTGCCAACCTAGATTAATCAGGCAATGATACCATGTACGAATCGTTTTTAAGTTTCCATCTAACAGTACCTAACTGGCAATGAGGTTTAGAGGTTTGTTTATCATTCGTAGTAATTTTAGAGGAGGCACCTTTGTAATTAAGGTGGGTATTGGTTTTTTTTTATCCACTACAAGTTAGCCATTGACTGCGATCTCACCTGATGGTAAGTGAAGATGTGTGGCGACTGCGTTTGGCTCAGATCCATAGAATTCACCATTCTTATATCTATGATCTGATATCCATGTTCCGAACGAAGTCGTCACTGTCAAGTGTCAACTAAAATTGACAACTGTTGGCGCGAAAGTGCTCGGGTTTTTCTGCCCGCTTTTGTGTACTTCCTGCTTATAGACAAAGACTTCCTGTCACTTTATAACGACTAACTGCAGTTGTATTTCTATTGCACTGTAAAACTTACAAATTATTAGTAGGTAAATACATACTTAACGGAGCTACGAGAGTTATTATTGGACCCCCAGGTCCGCCGCCAAAGATGCAGTCTAAGATGGTAGCGGGCTAACCTGTTAGGGGCATGGCAGTTATATTTAACTCAAACCCCTATTCGGCTTCTACACGGCATCGTACCGGAACGCTAAATAGCTTGGCGGCACGTCTAGGGTGGTAACTAGCCACGGCCGAAGCCTCCCACCAGGCCAGACCAGGGAAAACTCAGAAATTATAAATTCCCAAATTGACCCTGCCGGGGATCGAACCCGCGGGACCTCCGCACGTTAAGGCAACAGCGCTCAACACTGCGCCATGGAGGCCATGGAGGTATATCTACGTACCTAGACGTAGATATGTAGGGATATCTGCAGTCACAACTACAGATATAGCTAGGTAGGTATGACCGCAATGCCGTTTAATTATTGCCATGGTCGGCCTGCCATGGACCAGTGGTTAGCTTGCTGTTACCCCGTCACGCAAATTGCTCGCGATTAAAAACAATTTCCATTTCTGATGTCATTCCCGTGTGTTGCGGCTATTATCAGAGGACATGATGCGGGTAATTCCACTGTTATGCGTTAGGAAAAGGAGTTTTCTTGTACCTATTATACCTACCTATGAAACTTCAAATTATTTAGGTACCTATTTTACCTACTGCCAAGGTTATGGTTTATGTAGTAGGTACCTAGGTAGGTATAAAAGCTATCTAAGATAAGAATTACTTAAGTTCTATTCGATACCTAGGTAGTAGGTAAGTACATCCAACTCCAAAACAATATTAAAAGAAGGTAATATTTTGCAAATGGGTAGGTATTGTAAGATTTTGTAACCACGGATTGTAACGAGTCACGTCAATCCATACGGACACGGTCTACCTATTACAGGCTACTATACCTATACTTACCAAAATAGTTAGGTAGTGCGAAAGTGTGTCTGTTTGACTGTTACGTTTTCAAAATTCATGTGTGCGGCCGATTTTAATGAAATTAGGTATGTACCTAGTACAGAGCTATGGGGCATCCCGGGAAGACTAGACTTTAACCTCGTAGAGTTAAGGTTAACCCACATAGGAATTATCAATCAACCTAGGTAAATCCATGCGGGTGAATAAGTGGGGTTATATCAAATATTCATTAGAAGCTTCTCCATATTTGCATAGCAAAATACTTATTCAAGTACATAGGTAGGTACCTATTCGTAGTGGCACTTGCCTCACGTTATGTGAAACTTATTTAAAGAAAAGTCCTAAGTAGATACCTTACATGTGTCGCAACTCGCAGTCTCTGTGATACCCTTTTTTGCGTAACAATGCAGTACCATTACATAGCATTTACATGTAAGTAACTGCCTAAAGAGTACGTACATTAGATCAATCGGCGAGGTTCGGCTCATTATGCAGCCTCCATGAAGTGAGACCGCGGCCTGTCATTACGGCGAATGGAGGCAAATTGCGCACATCTAACGCACCGATAATGCCACCGCCAGTAAAAGCATCGCTCGATCGCTTTGGCATTAGCGTACCTATATGCTAATCGGTATTCAGCAACCTCACGCAGGCTATTACAAAGTATGTACATTGCTTAGCTGGATCTACATTGTGCCTACAACAAACTCAAACCTTTTTTTTAAAGATGGTAGCGGGATAATCTGTTAAGGGCACGGCAGTTACTCGTATCTTAAACCCATACCTACCCTTATTCGGTTTCTACACGGCATCCTACCGGAACGCTAAATCGCTTGGCGGCACGTCTTTTTACCGGTAGGGTGGCAACTACCCACGGCCAAAGACTCCTACCAGCCCAGATCCAGGGAAAATTCAGAAATTATAAATTTCCAAACCCTGCGGGGGATCGAACCCGGGACCTCCGCACGGTAAGGCAACAGCGCTCAACACTGCGCCACGGAGGTCGTCTGCAACTTAAAGCATGTAACCTAAAGTTAGGTTACGTGCTTTAAGTTTCAACTTTCAATGCGGAAAATGGCATTGTAGGAGTACCTACCTAGTACCTACCTACAAGAATGCTTGCTACGAAATGGTTTTGGTTTATAGAATTCTGAATTAGGAAACGGTTAGAGGTGGGAAAATTTGAATGCAAGTTACCTACTACCTATACCTATGTAAACCACCATATGTACCATTTTTATAAAATTACTTTTTAAATACTTATAACAAAAATATCAAATTGAAATAAATCAAATCAAATGAAAAACATTAAAATCTAAATTAGAAATACTATACCCAATAGGTAGGTACCTACCTATTGGGTAATATTTGGTAAGCCCTGCTTCTACTGAAATAAGTCCGCTAAGTACCTAGGTACCTATGCATCGGAAGAAATATGAGAACGTTCAAAGGATAATGCCGGTTTTTGTTAGAGATTTCGGCCCCACTTGCGTCTGGATCGAATTAACGGCAAAACATAGGAAATATACTCATGATTATATAATAAAAAAAATCATTAAGATATTATGTGGGAGTTTGGAGTAATCTCACTTTTAATTTTGAAGCTAGAGTACAAGTGGTGCCATCTAGGTAGCACAAAATAAACTAAATTAACTTATACGCAAACAATTATTTTAATTAAAGCTAAGAATAAAATAATTATCTATATTATATATATTTATTTACGTATTTCGGAACCCTGCATATCGTTAAATATATTATACATTAAGTTAATTTAGTTTACTTCGTGCCAAATAGATGGCACCACTAGTACTCTAGCTCGCGAATGACTCGCGTAGCGCGAGCCAGAGTACAAGTGGTGCCATCTAGGTAACACAAGGTAAACTGAATTAACTTATACGCAAACCATTATTTTAATTAAAGCTAAGAATAAAATAATTATCAATATTATAATATATATTTATTTACGTATTTCGGAACCCTGCATGTCAATAAATATATTATATATTAGGTTAATTTAGTTTACTTTGTGCCAAATAGATGGCACCACTTGTACTCTAGCTTCAAAACTTAAAAGTGAGATTACTCCAAACTCCCACATAATATCTTAATGATTTTTTTATTATATAATCCTGAGTATATTTCCTATGTTTTACCGTTAATTTCATTAAGACGCAAGAAGGGCCCACTTTCCGTCATCATCCTTTCAAAATTAGGTAGGTACATCATGCAATTCAAATTTAAAACCTCTATCTACTTTATTAATATAACCTCATATAAACTAACCAATTGGAATATATATTTTTCAACCAATTAGCATATATTCAACTACAATCGCGTGTCCGGTTCAAATTGAGCATTTTCAAATTATTGGTTATTCGCATTTCCGTTGCTTTATTAGCTCTAGGTCTAGATTGTTGTGAATTTTACCTATATTGGAATTTAGATATACCACAATATAGCTTATTCGCTAATGTAGCCTACTGTTTCTGACAATCTTTTATTTTATTGCATATCTACGAGTAGGTATCTATGACATTAGGTATGTGAGTTTTGAAGCAAACTTTTTTGTAGCGTTGATGTAGGATGGGGAAAGGGTGGAAAAAGCGAACGGGGCGCATGGAGGGAAAGTATCTACATTAATTTCAGCTACATTAATTTATTATTGAAGATATCAAATTTAACTATAGGTACGTAAGCATTCTTAAAAGGAAATATTTAAAAAAATAAGAACTAGCTGATGCCCACGACTTAGTCCACGTGGAATAAGTTTTTTAATTCCCACGGGAACTCCGTAATTCTTCGGGATAAAAATTAGCCTATGGTCCTCAACTATGCCCCCGCAAGAAATCACGTCGATCTGTTGCTGTGTTGCAGCGTGATTGAAGGACAAACCAACAAACAAACACTTTCGCATTTATAATAATAGCACAGAATAGGTAATAGTAGTAAATAATAGTAAGTACCTACCTACCTACCTACCTATGATAACATTTACTTTTCCTCCATGTCCCGTTCGTTTTTTCAACTCTGTACCTATATCCGTGTGTGTGAATATAGGATTAGGTAGGTACACGGTGTGCGGTGGTATAGCCGATACGACCCTGTGTATGGAATAACTATGAATGTGTCCTATTTTTTTAAAGAAGTCCTTACAAATGCAGATTAAGTTATAACGTATGAAATTAAATTACCTAGATACCTAAACGAAACACCAACGTTACGTTTAGGTATACCTACCTGTAAAATGCCTCTGAAGTTATGTACATATTACCTATTTGTTTAGGCTCTAGAAGGCAGGATAGGTAAATGCCTAAGTATAGGTACCTACCTAGGCTATTTTATCAACAAGAACCTATGTAATTCCACGTAAAGATGGGCTAATGTCTTTTTCACATTATAGCTCGCAACACAAGTCAAAGTAAGGTCGTATCAGGCAGAATGATTATTTTGATTACGTTAAATTTGCATATGGGCGGCGAACCGTCCGCCCCGGGGCCCGCACTGATGCCGCCCGCCGTCGTTACGACCCCTGTACTTTTCTGTAATGTTTTCGCCATTTCCAACAAAATTCCACACAAATCATATAATTTCAGACATTATCATCGTTATTATGAGATACCTGTGTTCCTTGTACCGCTATAATAGGCCGGCCGATACTCAAATTCTTGATAACTACGAGATAGGTAATCAACATAGAATCCGCTTCGGTCGGTTTAATAGCCGAGTCTTCAATTATTGGTAATGCCAGGTCTTTAAACGTTTAAAGAAGCTGACTGGTGGGTTCTTGAAAGTCGTAAAGTTCTTCTTCTTTTATTTTATGCGTTTGCTAGAAGTAAGTACCTACCTATATAGTATCTAGATACATTAGGTACTTACTTACCATTATTGATTGTTGATATCATTGCAGAGTAGGTATCAGGATCATAAAATGCATCTGAGCTAGGTATTACATACCTATATCAGGCTCAGAATTTCGGCTTCCATCTAGGTAGGTAGGTACTTACAAGCCTTCTTCATTCGAAATGGGGAAGGCTTTTCCCAGCAAGTTATGAAACATTAATCTACTTCTAGAATTAGTTCTACCCAGGCCTCAATTTGACATTTCATTCCTAAATCTGTCTCATTCTGAATGGAGACCAATAGTAGGCACTAATTGGGTGGAATGATAATGACAAGTGACAACTAGGTATATAGGTACCTACATATTATTGTTTACCAATAATTAATTAACATCATGAACATTGATGTAGGAACCTAAGTAGGTATTCTCATCACAGAAATAGGAATCTGCTAATCGTCATCATCATCATGACAGATACCTACCTAATGATGCCTACAATCTGTAATCAATAGAATTCCCTGCAGAAAGAGATAGCTCTAGATTTAGAACTGTTAATTTAGTTTAGTTTATGATTCACTTAGGATTTGTCAAGACTCTTCCACCGGTTCGGAAAACAGATTATATTGGTGAAAAGGCACGTGTGTTGTGTAAGTCGAGGCACATGGGGGCTACTGTGCGGCGCACGCGCATTGGCGCCATGCCCTCCAATCGCCAGTCGCCGGCACGCCCACGTCTCTATAAACTTTATGCGTGCCCGCGCGTTTTATACGATTTGCCTTTTTTATTAGATCTTAGGTAACAGCTAGCAACTCTCCTGTGTGTCTGTCCATGGAATTATTAAAACCGTTCGTAAGATCCAATTTAAACTAAGTATGAGTTCTCGTTCTTGTAGAAAACAAGTATCTATTTATATAAGCCTCAGCCTGTGACATCGCCAGCCTATTCAGTGTCGCCAGCAGTCGTCCAAGAGTGGCGGTAATCAGAATCTTTAGAAACATTGCCGTCGCCAACAGCAGAACCAGCGCACAGCCGTCGTTTTAGAAGTTATGGTGGCGCTGTGGGTCTTATACTTCAGTGGTCGCGGTTTCGATCCCAGCAGGGGCAATCGGGGAGTTTATAATTTCTAACTAATCCCTAGTCTAGTCTAGCGAGAGACTTCAACCGTGGCTAGTTTTAACGCTACTGCAGCAAAGACGTGACGCCAGCGATTTTTAATGTTTCCTTAAAGGACTTAAATTCTTGACGAATTTCTTATTGACCAGGTCAGCTACCATCTTAAACTGCATCATCACTGGTGAGATCGCAGTCAACAGCTATTACCTAACTGCTAACTTAGGCTTATTATAAAAATAAAACACCCAAGTTATGTAATTAAATGAATACACCCAAGTTATGTAATAGGTGGAGTAATAGTTGGTTTATACCTGATTGGTTTCGGGCCTAGGTAGGATTTTACATAAGCCAGAAACCTTAGTTAAGTATAAATAAGTTTAAAAGGGAGTTAATAGTTAAATCCATCTACCATTGAACACAATTTGGATATCGCCATCGGCTATAGTCCGCGTATTTTCAACCGTTTCGATATGCCAGATTGTCCATCTAATGACATAATCAGGCCCCGCGGCACAAAGCCCCGTGGAGTGATAACAGTGATCGGGTCTGCGGAAAGCAGAGTCGAGGACGGAGGTACATACTATCGAGTGCTGTGAATCAATTCGTTCCTCCAGGCAGCGGCTAGCGCACCTGACCATTTAGATTATGCTAAGTATCGATACCGTTTGCTATCGATTCCGATTTGCTTTCAAATAATTTGTTTGAAGTGGAAAACTGAAGGTAGCCAATATAGCTAGACCGTTGGGAATTTATGTGTACCTACTTACCTATATTATTTAAAACTACTTATTTCAAATTTCAAATCTATAGCAATAGTTTTACTGAAAATATAGGTATGCAAAGTGTGACGGACGGACCATAAGGGTTGCTTTCTTACCACCATTTTGATACCTAGTTACGCAACCATAAAACTGCACTTTTTGCACTTAACTTTTAACACTAAATTTTTTGCAATAAACTTTTTGCACTGGTGCAAAAAGAAGTTCAAGAGAGTAGGCTCCGTATCTCCGTTGGTAAATACGGCCTTTTAATACATAGAAGTACTGAAAATTCCTACGAAACGAGACAGACCGAAGATGCTCATACCTATATACCTACCTACTTAGGACGGTCCAATACATAGGAAAGAAATTTCCTGATGTTCGTTTTGATTTTTTCTTCCAAAAGCGTTTCCTTTTCAGAAAGAAGACTTTCCTGTCTTGAATTGGGCACGTGTTTGCAGTTTTACGATTCCGACTCGGCATGTCATATCGGTAAAGGAAAAGCTTTCCCCTTTAAAAGGAAACGCGTTTCGAAGAAGAAAACCAGGAGGAAAATCTGTTTTTTTTTTCAGTGTACAGGAACGTTCATGCTCTTAACATTTCGCCAATGATAACCCTGGACAGAAAGCCCCGGCGCTTACCTCAAATAAAATGAAATAAGGCATATATATAGAAGAATAAGATTGATCAATCAGAAAGAGCCGTCGATGCCACCTAAATAATATGCAGATACCTACTAAGTATAAGACAATAAAATAAAGTTGCATTATAACAAAAATATTAAATTTTTATTTAAATTTTTTATGTACCGTGAAACTAGCCAACTTTGCCATTCAAGGATACTTTGCCCTAAAAGCAAAATATAAGCAAATCCACTTACTATACGATATTTTTTTAGTTTTATGGCAATATTCATTACTTGGTTAAAAATAGACTATATTTGCGACCTCACTGAGTATCGCACTCGTTCCCAAGTTGATTCAGTAACCCGTCAGAAATTGTCGAATGTGGTGTGTGTTTTGGCGGGCAAATTTCTTGAGTGAAGTGGTTGTGGATTTTACATCATAGCAAAAACGCAAGTAAGTTTATGTTACTGTATGTCATAGATTCACAATTGTAGAGTATTTTAATGATAGTTTCAGAATTCAGATGATTATAAATCTAAACTTCAGATGATGGGCAAAATTACCCTAAACTTTTCAAACCCGTGCATGCCAACATTGCCCGTTAACAAAAAGTACTCAGGGTTGTCACATTTAGATATTTTGTAATAGGTGGTGTAATAGGTGTAACATGTGATTGAATTAATAACGTATTTTACCTCAGAAACAAACACCAAACACTTGTATATTTAGAACATTTAATAGTAAATGCTTATGTTTGTTGATACCTACTTAGATAGCGAAGTTTGTGAGATGTCATACACACTGATTCGATTCTGAATATACTAAGTATGCTATTCCTACTGATAAAAAACTATACCTTTCCCGATGCACTATTTTTTATTATCATAAAGCGCCACTTTTCATCTTTTTCTATAATTTTTTAGCTTTCATTTAGTTAATGTAAATTTTAAATTAATTTTAAATTTCAGAAAAACCAAACGAGTCCAGAATTCGACAAAGAAAATCAAGACGTGAAATAGGGTCCCGAGCCTATAAAAATTACTTAGTGCCTCATACTTTTATTAACCTAAACTTTAATAAACATTTACTTTAATAAACATAGGTAGTGTTTGATTTAAATATCATTTCTTATTTCTAAAACATGCATCCAAATGCATATTATAATATGTGGTCCAACACCTCCAACAAAAACGTTAAAATATTATTTATTGAATCAATAATTTCCTGACGTGACAACCCTTAAAATTTTAAACTGCTCGATGGAGTTTATATGGAAATGAGAAATAATCGCTAGGTAACATTGCCCACTCCTTTTATTGCGAAAATATGAATACTACAAAAAAAAATTTGGAACCTAGGGCAAGATTGCCCTTAATTCTAGTCATGGTGTTTGTTACGTATTTTTAAGAGTTATATTGCATGAAATCTCGATGTGGGCAATGTTGGCTAAAAGTCCAGATTATTTTGCCCGCCATTAAAATCGAACAAATTTTGGATTAAATGTTAATTTAAAAAAAAAATACAAAGCGAACGCTTGCGTATAATCATATAGTTGTAAGAAATGGAGAAACATACTTCACTTTCTATAGAAAAATCTCGAAATAAATTCGATTTTAATAAAAAAACGGGCAAAGTTGGCTAGTTTCACGGTAACATGTTTTTTTTTTAACCATAGGTACAAACATTTATTGAAAACAATACAATAGAAAGTTGCATAAATTTATCACTAGAATTTTAAAATCCCTGACCGAATGCTACTAAAAGCTCATTAAAAATAAAGGCTTAGGAAATGCAATTTGATAGGTGTGCAAACAAAGAAAAACAAATACTTAATACATAGAAAATAACAAGGTAGGTACTTACTTTCAATGAAAATTATCCCTAATAATAACGCGTCAAAATTACACCCATCACAATCAAATGTCCCAACATTGCTTTTCGTATATTAAAAATGCAAATTTTCCGCCTGCTAACAATTGTCACAGCTTCGCAAGCATACTAAGTAAGTATATACAGTTTACCTACTTGAATTGAAGTTATGAAGGCCTCTGGAGTCTGGACTAATTCCCGATTTAGCTTAGCGGGCATGGGACTCGCGAGTTATAGATTTACTATACTTAACAATCAATCAATCAAATTCAATCAATATATATTTATTCAAATTAGGTAGGTAGGTAGGTACACTCTAAATTTTTTACGTCCAATAACTTATAAAACATGATGGTGATAATCAATTACGGTACCTTAATTAAAACTAAAGCTACGAGGGTTCCAAACGCGCCCTGGTCTAAGAAGAGCCCACAACGAAGTTAGCCGTGTTTTAAGTTATTAGAACTATCAGAGACGTTAGAGCAAATTATTGCCAAGCATTGCAATGTGTCTTAACTTAAAATTATAATGTACTTAGTAAATACCACAGACTCGGTGGTAAATACCGAGTAAATATAACATCTTCCTAGGTGTCTATTAAAAGCAATGCGTTTGCCTGATCAATGTGTGAATACCTATCTGCTTAGATACAATCTGAGTGATAAGGTATCTAAGTAATAGATATATACCCACAACAAATAAGTAGGTAGGTATAATAACAATACGTCAATATAGGTACTTACACTTTTTTAATTGTTTCTTATATTATGCTATCCACACTTCCCCTAAAAATCGCTAGTTATCTACGTGATTTGCGTAACTGGTGATTTCTATACTGTGTATTTTACAATAAACTATGGTGGGTGGATTTCAGGTAGGCAGCTGTAATGAATACACTGTAATAGCTTTGGATTTTCCACGTAGCAATAGCGGGAGTTTTTTTATTGTCCTAACAGTATTTTCTATGCATAATAGGCTATGCGAGATTATAGAGCTGGCTATGGTCGCAATGATACTGGCAGTGTTTCCGTGAGACGGTGGTAGATACGGGAAACCTTCAACAAAAGAACCGTTTGATTACGGTGTCCTTTGAATTTATTTTGTACTTTGTAGTCGGAAAATGTACCTACCTACTCTATAAACCGTAGGTAACGTTCAGTATTTTAGTTCATCAAATGCTTATTTATGAAAAAAACGAGTGTGCTTTGGACCACACGACTGAAGTAAAACTTCTTTAGCTCCATTTATATATGTATCTATCTACACTTTAACTTATATCTCCCTCTCAACTTCCGTTCGCCTCGCCCGATCACACTTTTCGTAACGCTCTCGTCACGCATTCACCAGCCAAGTCAAGCGTGCGTAAAAAAGTTTTACTTACCTACTTCAAAAAAAATCTTGTATACTGTTACTGAGTCATGTTTGACTAGCAGATGCCCGCGACTTCATCCACCTGAAATACGATTTTTAAATTTCCACGGGAACTCTGTAATTTTTCGGGTTAATACTTATTTATATCGCCTATGACACTCACAAATAATGTGGCTTTCTATTGGTACCAGAATTTTCAAAATAGGTTCAATCCAGCGATTACCCCCTACAACCTTACAAACTCACAAACTTTACCTCTTTATAATACTAGTTCGCCCCGAACTGAGACCTCACGGTATCACAGAGCGCCATCTATTGACATCATTGTGAAGTTCTGTTGAAAGTACTGAAGCTCATTAAAAATTAAATAATTTCGTTTCCTTATAATATTTATCTAATTTTAATATTTGTTGTTCAAGTGCAGGATATAATTCAAATAATTGATCAAGTTTCAGGCTTGAGAGTTCTGAGGTCAACTTTGGACGTTAGAAAATCTCCACTTTGAAAGCCCATTTCGTAAATTTTATAGGGGAAAAATTAAAAAATATATATTTAACCTTAGGTAACGCTATAAAAAATATTTTGCTTCGCATTCGCTTCTATGAGAGCCCCCCTGAAATAAAGATTTTTATAACTTCTTTAGCCATATTCGGCTGGAGGCCATTGGTTTACATACTATATTAATTAAATTTGAAGTAATTACGTTCAGAATTCAGAAGTTATAAGGCTCTGACAGACGGACGGACAGACGGACGGACGGACGGACGGACAATTGCCAATTCACTCAAGTAGACTCGGAGACCTTCGCCTTCGCTCGGTCAATTACTTAGTATAGATATTACAGATTATTTAAATTATTATGATGATATCAGAAGGTTGTATCCTATATAAGTAGGTCCCAAGTCCATGGTTAGGTATACCTAGGTAGGTAGGTATATGAAAAAATAAAAGTAATAGAGTTTAATGAGGCGACTATAAGTATTATTACTTGCTATCAACTATACCTATCTATATAGGTATACCTACTAACATTAGATTATTTATCAAGAAGTCATTAATCATAATAACCACAAGGACATAATATTAATTCACTAGCTGATGCCCGCGACTTCGTCCGCGTGGATTGAGGTTTTTCGGTTCCCGCGGGAACTCTTTAATTTTCCGGGATAAAAAGTAGCCTATGTGCTATTCCAGACTATAATCTATCTCTGTGCCAAATTTCATCCAGATCCGTTCATCTGTTGGAGCGTGATTGAGTAACAAACATACATCCATACATACATACATCCATCCATCCAAACTTTCGCATTTATAATATTTATATGGATTCTTTGGGCCGGCGGTAATTGGTCTTATGTCCTTTAGGATGGGTCATTCTGCTTATAATTGTACGTTTTAGAGACCGCATCGAAATAAATGCAACATTAAATTGTATTTTATTACACTTAATGGCCACGAATTTGACAAAAATAGTATCATTATAGACATATGTAGGTATATACGTAGTTATGAAATAAATAGCCGTTTATGTCGTAAATGAAGGAAAGCATTATTAGTTAAGTGGCGATCCTTGACTAATAAAAGTAGGTTGGTATTTAATTTCCGGTACACATAATTTTAAGAAATAAAACTTTTCAAAATGACCGTAACAATCAAAGGATAACTTTACCTATCTAATATGAACGGCCTTCTTCTCTGTGTCCTGGGGTTTCTCTCCGCACTCAGACGTGCCTACATATAGGGATGATGCCTATATCAATAATAAATTATTTCTAACTGATTATTAAATAGAGGATCTTCCAAAATTCACATCCTCGGCTGCGTTGAAATTTTATGACGTCACAACTGAGAATTTCATACAACTTCCAATAGAAGTGCGTTTTTAAGTTTGATAAAGAGTTGTTGATTTGATTGGGTTGTCATCATCCCTATTATCCGCTGTACCTATACGACTCCTGGTCCCTGTCAGATCATTCCAGCCAGCTAAGCACTCACCCGCGCCATACGGGTCGGCGAGGATTTCTAGGAGAGGAGTGTTGCTGGAGAGTCAACGCAGGCTTCTCGTTGGGTGGATACACCGCGCTCATACCTACATGTTTTGGTGTCCCATCACTCTTCACGCAGATTATCCGCGGTGAAATATCTCGCTAAATTTTTTTTTGCACTTCACGGTCCCATTTTTGTTTATATTCCACTACAAGTTAGCCCTTGACTGCGATCTAAAGATGCAATCTTATGTTACACACACACGGCTCATTCTATAGGTAGGTACTTTAGGGTTCTGCCATATAATCGTTGCACTCCTCGCTAATCACTGTATCCGCAATTTTGCACAGGTAGGTACTTCCCGAAGCTGCGCTGAGCCCTGAAAGCTGCACTTGATGGAACGTGAATAGGTACTCTATGCGTATGCCCCTAGTCTAGCGATAGAAGAGAGAGCTGTGCCGCCACGGTCGAGTAACCTGCCCTGGGTGCCTTGAGACTCGAGTCTTCCCCAACACGAGCTAAGCCTGCACAAATCAGATTGCCACCAAGTGATCTCCGCGGAATTTTCCTACCTATATCAGAACACAATCAGGACGTTACACGACTTCAAGGCTGGAAGTAGTTTCTGTTGGTTAAGCTAATACAGGGATTTTTGAGTACGAAATTTTCACTGTTCTGATATAGTGACTAGTGAAAAGTGGTTTATCCGGTATGAGGCTGAGTAGCCACCGGGCAGGGGTACCTATTAAGATGCCTATCCATTGAAGCGGAGAGGAGCGGAGATGTGTTAGGCGGACCAATCGAATACCTGACAGGAATGAAATCGATCTAATAAAATTATCGGCTCAACTGTCAGGAATCTGTTTGGTCTGCTTGGCACATCGCCGCTCTGCTACGCTTCAGTAGGTAGACAGTCAGCCTTATAAACTGCCATACCTCTTCCAGCTTAGCCTGCTTTTTATAGACTTACCACCTTAGGGTGTACACAATATGTAGGTGTCTTTATAAAAAGAGGAAGACGGACTTGTATGTAACTGCGGTTTCTGCTTCATCTCTTTCTTTAGAATAGGTACGTCAATCCTGTGTAGGTAGGTATACGTTATAACTTATATCCCAATCCAAATGTTATTAGGATAAAAAAAAAAGGTTAATCTCTTTTCCTCTTATGATTACAGCAACTCGTGAGAAAAGGAAATAATACTAACTGTCACCCTAATAGCAGATCTCATGATTTTTAATCATATTGCTATCTACTCGTCACTAGATGGCGCAACTAGGATGTTAACATCAATAATGTTTTCATTTCGATAACGAGAACCGGGTAACTATACCTACATAAGAGGATCGTCTAGTGACGAAACGCGACGCGAGTAGGTATTTTCAATAATGCTATCTGTTTCACAACGCTTCGCTGCCTTCTCCGTATCGTGCGATAGAGTTGCAAGTCCAGTAGGCATATGCCTACATTTTATTCTTGAAATATTGTTTCGGGTGATAACGTTTTTACCCCCCCAAACGTAACGAAATTAGACAATTTTGGTCTCATTAGATTCAGTACACCTTAATCTAGGCTCGTACGTTTTATTTTTTTAGTATTTTAGTTTAATTAAATTAAAAAAAATTAAAATACTCGAGGAAGTTTTTAGGTCAAAAATATGGATATTTAGACGCTAATAACTTTTAACATAAGCAATTTTTCTTTAAAATTAAAACGTACGAGCATAGTTCTTCATTGTATCTGCAACATTTCTAAAAATTATGAAAATTGGACAACATTTACGGGAAGAAAAACGTTATCGCTTTTTGTATGAAAATTTACAACTAGACGATCCTCTTAATTCGAGATTTGAAGTTGGTATTGCACCCATTACCCAAGTAACTGCGTCCTGTAAACACATGGCTTCATCTGCTTTTAATACTAATAACTTAGATCCCATTCTTTTTGAAAGTGGCACCTAATAGAAAATCAAGAACACCTTCGATTTTCCAGCAAATAAGAGAGTATGGTCAGTAAATATAAAACAGTTATTATATAAAAAAAACTGGTTTTGTGCTAACACGTGCTGGTGGTACAAAGAGCGGCAGCTGGGGGGGCGTTCAGGGCGGCACCGGCCCGCCTAGCAAATCGGGAACACTAACGATAAACCCCTTACACATTAATTTGGTCACGCTTTTTTCTTGAGCTTTATTATAAAACATAACCGAAACATTTTGGGTAATGCTTTTTAATCAAGGGGCTTGGACTGCCTGGAGTCTGGACTCAATAGCGTATCAACTTACCTATCCTTTACTCAATACTGCTAAGCTCTTGGAAATGTTGAGACGGGAGCTCACAAAATTAAAATTATCATTGTACTTATTTCTATTGATAACTAGCTGATGCCCGCGACTTCGTCCGCGTGGAATGAGGTTTTTCGATTCCCGCGGGAACTTTTTAATTTTCCGGGATAAAAAGTAGCCTATGTGCTATTCCAGACTATAATCTATCTCTGTGCCGAATTTCATCCAGATCCGTTCCGCCGTTGGAGCGTGATTGAGTAACAAACATCCATACATCCATACATCCATCCAAACTTTCGCATTTATAATATTTAATTTGATTCTTAACAAATTCATATCGGAGACTAAAGACTTAATACTATTTAATTATATTTAATTACTACATAATTTATGTTACCTTATTATGTAATTATAAAAGTTTACCTGAGGCTCTCAGGCCCTGTCCTGCGTCAGCGACAAACGCGACACGACAGTATCTACCTGACCTTTCGGCTTTCACGTGGCCTACGTTGCCACGTAGATTACGAGTACCTTTGTACTTAGATGGAGGCGTTATTATTATACCTACTTATTCCAATTCGGAATCAGTGTGTATTCGTGTGTCATCCCAGTTTTGTTAAGATCAAGGATGGTTATACAGATTCCCTTTTTTTTTCTTGTGCAGTTTAGGTCGGGTAAAAAGGAGATCATACAACCGGTCATGATAACTACAACAAAGTGTATGCAACGTCAGCGTGTAGTACACGATGTTGAATCGTTCCCGCAATAAAACCGAATGAATTTTACAGCTCCATAAATAATGGTCAATATGTCGAGCAGCATTGTCGATTCTGACAAATTGCCGCTCTCGCTTGCCGCCGCATTGTGAGCTTCTGTGGCGAGGGTCTTTTGTCATCCATGAGCACAAAGCTTCAACATTACACGATGACTATTCTCTGTATCATTTTCACCTCTCGTAAAGAATGTTGCAAAATGGTTTTTATTATGCCTCGCGGGTCAAAGGCGGTGGTTTCTATCTACTGATTTGATTAATGGCGGACTTTATTTGCTTTGCAAGTTTGAAGATAGGAAATGTTGGAAAAAATTTGGTTTTGTTATTTTATGAAAAGATAATGCAGTTCAAACATGGTTGGAGTGAAAAGTAAACAAAACGAGAAGTTTTTGTAGGAACCGCATGTTTACCGAGGGTTTACCATTTATCGTAGGTATCTGTAATCTACCTACTTATCTTAGGGACGGAAAAGCCACTGAAATCAACATAAAATACTTATTTTAACGTTTAAACTATCGTGAGTGATATTCATTATTTTAACTATAGGTACACTAACTATTCGACAACTAACTTTTCCGACAGAACACGTGAGTTTATCCGGGTGTTATGTACCTATAGTTATAATACCTACTTACTAGTGGTTCGCCCCGAACTGAGACCTCGCGGTATCTATAAGATAATTTTAACTATCTTTACGTTCATAGACATCAGTATCAGTACTATCAGTAGACAATTTTTTTATTCCACGTAAGATGGTGCTAACTGCTAACTGCTAACTGCTAACGTCTATTGTTTGTAAGCAGAAACGAATAAACTTTTACAGCGCGCCATCTATTGACATCATATATTTAAATTTGAAGTAATTACGTTCAGTAATTCAGAAGTTATAAGGCTCTGACAGACGGACGGACGGACGGACAAGTGCCAATTCACTCAAGTAGATTCAGACACCTTCGCTTCGCTCGGTCAAAAATACTTAATCGGATTTCTTCGACGTATCTAAGTTGTTACTTATAACAACTAGTGGTTCGCCCCGAACTGGCGGTATTATCTATCTAAGTTGTTACTTAATACAGTAGTTGTGTGTTGTAACTTAGTTAAGTCTACTCCTTGTTTTGCCAAAGTAAGACTGGATCGAGTAAAAAGCGACTCGACCTACTGTAGAGCTATATTGGTTCTATAACTATAATTTCTTTCATGGCTAAGTAAATAGGTATTCGATAGACACATTGGTGACTTATCTCCGATCTAAATTGCAGCTTTTACCATATACTTATTTAGTTTTGTTACTTAATGCTTTCGATTAAAGATTATTTATTTTTCGTTATTTAATTGTACCAGTTAAAGAGGGTGTGAACCGTAGCCCGGCACTCCCTCAAAACTTGCAGATATTTGCTTTAAAATCGAACTGCACAATAACATTATTGTGCCTTTACAAAAATAAATTACTGTGAAAATGAAATAAAAACCGCGTCCCCTTCTATTAAGTGATGATGTAGCGATACTACGCGGACGTAGCTTTGCGCAGCGCAGTTTTTCGATACATTTATAAAATGAAATATCAAAGGAATACGAACTTTATTTACAAGCTATAAGGTTTTGATTAAAATATTTTATATTATCATGTATCGTTGCAGTGAAATACAATATCTATAGTACCCGTGACGGGTGAATGGAGTATAAAAAATACATAAATCAAAGTCAAAAAGGCATAGAGAATAGGCAGAGCGGCGGTCGAGTTGTTTGTCACCAGCTGGAGCTGCCGATGACTGACAAAGCATTATTCTCGTGTTCCCATCAATAATAAGGGTAATTTTGTCACATTAGTTAGTAGACGTATTTGACTATTGTTATATTTTAGACATTATTTTGAGAAATAATTTTTGGAGGAATACCAGATTGTTGCGTCATACTTATACTCTTAGGTATTTTATTTGCTGGGCTTATATTATAAGTTAACTGTTGCTGTTTGATAGATTTGTTAGATACCATTTTATATTTAACTAGCTCATGCCCGCAACTTCGTCCGCGTGGTTTAAGTTGTTTTGATTCCCGCGGGAACTCCTTAATTTTCCGGAATAAAAAGCCTATGTCACTCTCCTGGTCCTCATGCCAAAAATCACGTCAATCCGTTGCTCCGTTGCGGCGTGATCGAAGGACAAACCAACAAACCAATAAACCAACAAACAAACACACTTTCGCATTTATAATATTAGTATGATTTATCTATTTAAATTAATTTAAATAAATGAGCTGCGCAAAACCAAAGTTTCCGTTAAAAAAATAGTTCCTATAGGTGCTCTAAGTGTACCTACCTATGTCGATGATGGGAAAATAGAGGAAACCTAAAGTTTTTTACAGAATTGTTGGATACCTACGGTCTTCTAGTAGGAGTAAAAGTAGGTAGGACATAAGAAACTTGGTACGTCTGCGTATACACTGGCTCATTTTGATTAAGAGGCCGTATACTCGCCATCGGTCAATTTTGGAATCTGTAGGTATACCGCACAGTAGACCGTTAGGCTGCACTCATACATAGACGACATAGGCCAGTAAAGATACTTTGATACTTTGCGTAGTCAAGTTCGTACGTACGTGCGGTTGTACGATCTGCAGTATCATTTTACACGTGAATTTGATCAGACTTTGATAATATTTTTTGGTCATATAGGTATTTTATAGAACTTTATTTTTACACAATTTGTGTTATATAAATACTAAACATTCATGGTAAATTTTATTTTATCAGTAATTTCGTCAAACTTTTAAGAAGTACAGGTTATTGTGACGCGTAAATTTTGATACCTAAATCGTGCACATTGATTTGATTTTCTTATTAACTAATTTTGTATAGAACGTATAAAAACGAACTGCAACAGTCCAATTTTAAGAGCGTGTTTATCATATTAGTATTTTTTATAAGTCATTAATTATAATTTTTCGTGGATTTATATGGGTGAAAAGTGTCACCCAAAAGTGCAAAAATGGTAAACGTATTCTGCAAGAATGAGAATTTCACTATTATATTTCAATAAAATTAAATTTTTATTTGCAACAGTCTACTAAGGAGGGATTAATCTTTAATGTTTTAATTTTTTTTTTGTTATAATACTAATATCTCATGCACAAAGCTCATCAAAAGTTCTTAAAATGTCGGTTTACGGGTTTACGGACTGTTAATGTGATAAATTTTGAAATAGGTATCTTAAAATCAATATTGAATTAACAAATCTTTTAGATGGGATTGGATAAAGAGTACTTACTTACCTAATTACATAGTACATAATATAACAAATGTTAACACCATAAAATCTATTTTAACCCAATGCCACTAGAAATAAGTAGATCGACCGTAGCTGGTCCACAATTTTAGAAAATTAGATAAATTGGCATTGCACTTTTTTATTACATATACTTATATCAAGAGTATCATCAACGTCCTCAATCAAACAGAGTTTTTTATCGGTTTTTCGGTAGAATCACTATAGGCACTCAGCTTTCCGAACCACTTCACTACTTCCGAAACACTAGGTAGGTAAGTACATGAAATAAAAGTTCATTTCGATCAAATTTTGATTCTAGAATCTTTTGTGGTGAAGGTCCTAAATGAGAACTGGCCACTGAGTAACAATTTCTGAGTGTGGTATTAAAATGTCTTCATTATCCGTCCCTAATTCGCCTTTTGCCACATTCGTGACTAAAATATTTAGCGGTATACCTACCTACCTATTTGACGAGAGCTTACAGCGAGTGCCATGTATTGCGGCGGAAGCATTTTACGATATTGCAATTTCTAAACTGTTTTCACTAAGGAAATATTTAGTTTTTATGTTATTCTAAAAGTGTCAGGCTGCAGATATCTTAAGGTACCTACCTACTGAAATATCGTGCGAAATCGGTGTACCTAGGTACGTAGGAACTTACCTATGCCCGATGAGTATTTGAACCTTCTGGGCATTTGCTCATCGTTACTTAGCCTGATTAAAGGAAAACGTCAGAAACGTCAATATATATGTCATTGCTTTGTATTAAGCGTGATTGTCGTCAAGCGCAAGCCTATCTTGTAATAAAAAAAAAAAAAAGTACCTATATTTTAAACATTTATATGCCTGTTCGTTCCTACACACTACTCCTTTTACCTAGGGTACCTACTTATGTTGTAGGTACCCAGTTAACATGTGGAAGTACAAACGTTCGTCACCGGAGCTTGCGGTTACGCACAACGCCATCTGGCGCCCTAATTACTTCCTACGCTTTGAATCCACAGCCTTTACTGCCTTTTGTAAGTCAACATTTAACTTTTTTTTAATTTTTCAAGCAAATTACGTAATAAAGAAATATGAAAGTACACCACACAAAAGCAAATGGGTAGAAAGTTGCCGGTTACAATTCCTGCTGGAATTAAACTGCCGTAAAATTGATAGTTTGCTGTAAACCGCAGCTTTGGAGTGTAATTGTATGTTAGATTTTAAATAGGTATGGTAACATACGTTGAAAAAGTATAATTAAAATAATTAATTATACACTTACATAACATAAGACTATAAAAGTGAAATCTATAAATAATTAATGAAATCGCTTAAAAATCGAATGGAATTCCTTTAAATTAGTACCTACCTAGTACCTACCATGTAGAAAAGCTATTTCTATTAGGTAGGTATCTGCTTATGGAATTTTGCAATAGTTTATATCTGACTTTTAAAAAAGGATGAGTGTATTTTTTTCATAAGTTAGAACATTTATGTTATTTATTTAAATTATTGAAGTATTTTGTATTAATTAGGTATTCCATGTGTAAATTTATGTGAAAATATAATTACGTACAATTTCATAACAATTATATTATTATTTTAAGAGGAATAATACCTAATAATTGTTGCTTAGATAAGTTTTAATTTGTAATCTCCTCTACTCCCCACTAGATGTCGTCAAACGCCTTCTCACGGATGAATAAACCTTGCAGATCGAGAATCTAGCCATCTTTGCAAGCAATGGTGCTATCCTGATGTACCTACACAACCTCTATTGAAAAAGCGTCTTATTGTATTGTTATCCCCTTCACAATGTTTCCTTTAAAAAAGGATAGAACTAGATATACCTACTTATTATGTATAAATTACCTGTTCATTTCGTTTAGACTTTATTAGAGATTGTGAACATTATACTTACCTACTAAAATAACCTTCTTAGTTATCTGAATAAACTATCTACAATTTTTTACATGTTCGTTTGGGAAGTCTGCGATATGTTTTTTAAATGTTTATTTGCAAGAGACTTTTATTCAAACCTACCTAATAAAAATTTAATTAGGTAGGTAGGTACCACCAGGTTTGTAAGATGTAGGTAAGTACTTACCTACCTATATATAGGACATACGTAAATGATAGGTAGGTACACATGTAGGTACACATACCAATTAGGTATATTAAGTATTTAAAAGGTCTGTTTCTATTTGCAGAATACCTACCTAATATCAAAATAATTGGTTGACATGAAATGATAAACTAGGTAAAGTTCGTGCAAAAAACTAGGTAGGTACACGTAAGCTCTACTATAAAGGAATTGGTAGAGCAAATTATTATACCTATGAACCTACCTCGTACCTACATATTATTTTATCTCAGATCAACCAACTTATAAAGACCCTGTCTTTTAAAAAAAAATTCTTTTCTGAACTAAAAACCATTAAGTAGGGACTCATTAATTAAACTAGGTCACCCATTTCCTGTTTTAATGAAATTACGGTTACCCCATTAAGCAGCAAACATATTAATTAATTTATAAACTGAACCCAAAAACAATTCCCATAATAATTAAATATGTGCAACCAATTTCACCTGAAAAGAAGTTCCAAATGGATGTCCAAATATTTAAAGCAACCGACGTGTTGGTCTCAGCTCAAGCGATCTAATTCAATTAATTTAATTAATCTAATTCAAATAATTCATCCACCAATTACTGGAACAACGGCGACGACCGAGCGTAGAAAACGCAAACAAAATAAGACTATTTATTATTTTCCCTTTGTGTCGCCGGATTTGGAATAAGCCTGGGCGGTGCTTCACCACAATGGACCCCGGGCTCTATTATATCGATAAAACAATAAGCTCTTTATTAAAAAAGACATTCAATAATTTATTTTATTCATATTTTATTCGCACCGAACGGACTGCTTGGCAAAACAAAAGTGTTCAATGCAGCCGCGGCAGATAAATTAGGTAGGTACCTACGTGTCGTTTATTTTATTTGGTTCGATATAATTTAATATCATAAATCTTTCCAAGGCCACCTTTATTAAAAAAAAGTTCAAATTCTTATTTTTCTTTGTTTCTATTTTCGTAATAAAAAAAACAGTTTTCAAATGCTTTTTCACGTTGGATGGCACGGAAAAGCTTCAAAGGGCGATTGGCGATCTTGATACAAAAAAATATCAAATATAGAGAAAAAAATACAAAGGTCTTGAAATTATTCTCATTTATAGAATGCTCGTTAAACATGCCATATGCCGGGGAATGGGGATGGATTTAGCATTGGGATTGAGACATTTTTGCGAAATAGCGACGTAATTACACACTTCCGTATCCGGGTGCGCGTGCGCAGACGTCGCCACCCCCGCCCACCGTAGCTAGGAATTTATGAAATTTTACACCGTTTTTGCCAATAATAGTACGTTTACGACATTGATAAAATATGATGTAAATGGCTATTTATGCCTGGCTAAATAAAGTAGAGTGTAGACTTTAATGTAGAGTAGGTAGGTATTAAAGATGTCAGATTCAGAATATTTTTTTCAGAGAAACCTACGTATAGATTAGGGCTTTCGAATACCGGTTTTTCTCAATACCGGTATTAATACCGGAATGATTTTTTTCAATAAATCGGGATTATTGAATTTTTCATTTAAATTTTTTCCAATACCGGGATCCCGGTATTGGAAAAAATTTAAAATGTGGTAGATGTTTTTTAAATGAAAATTAGTCTTTTCTGAAGCAAAAGGCACCAAAAACAGTTTTTTCATAAAAAAATTTTTTCACCAAATTAACTCAAAAAAGTGCCTTTTCTGCATAGATTCAGTGAAGAAAAGCCGTTAAGTAACTCCTTCACTCTATTTTATATCATGAAATAGTACTTTCATAAAAAAAAATCACCAAGTATTGATTTTTAGATTTATTTGTATTTTGAGTATTGAGAGTTATTTACGCGTTGGCTTTCGTTCTTACGAAACTATCGTTTGTTTCATGTATGTATAAGGTGAAAATTACGGACCACGTAATGTTCTGAAACTCCATCACATCATTTTAAATACAATCTTATTATTTTTTAAGTAATACTTATATTATTATCATATTTTATTCAATTTCTTATTCATATCAATCAGAATATCAACTATATGATTTTTAAAATAGAACTATTTTTGGATGAATTCTTACGAAAATATATATTTTTAACCTCCAATGAATTTTGAACTTTTAATATAAAGTATATTTGTGACGCACTTTCTGAACGTGCACACAAAATTAAATAAATATGGCAGGGTATTTTAAATAATTAGTGAAATTAGTGTCGAAGATTATAATTTAAACTACTATCGTCGTCGTCGTCTCAACCTATAGACATCCGGACGTAGGTCTCCTGCACTGAGAAAAAAGACCTTCCGAAATACGGAAGGTATTACCGTCCCTTTTGACTCAGTAGGAAATTTACCTTTCAACTTGGAAGGATATTATTACCGTCCAAAATTTCCTTCCAAACAATGTCTGCCTTCTATTTCGGTGGGTAATACGTACCTTCCAAATTTCGGTCGGAAATTCCTACTGAGTCAAAAGGGAAGGTAATTTTAGGAAGGAAAATAAATGACGGTAAATACATACTTGGTCATATTTGTTCGGTAAATATAAATAACCTTCCAAACCTAGAAGACAAAATATTACCTACCTAAGGCGATGGCGAATACGGAGCGGGCTTTTGCAAAATTATAGGCTTTCAAAACGCCCTGTCCCAGCAAGGGTCCGTATACCACCTATGAATTATGCTCTGCTATGCGCTTTCAATGAATGTCCCAACTAGGTGGAAGCACCATTTGCCACGATGCAGGTACCGATACAATCGGACTTGGCGATATATATGTGTTTGACCGGCGCCACCCTATACCGCGAGCCAATATACGCGTAGCGACATCTAGTGGTCGGGTCGGGTACTACATTCGGTGTTACAATTTCTATTTAATAAAACTTATTCGTTTTCCTTCCAATACCGAAATATTCCAATTTGTTTGGAGAGATATTATCATCTAATTTAGAAAGATGTTCCTTGTGTTATTTTCTCCATATGTGATCCATCTAATTTGGATGGTTATTCCTTCCAGCGAGCCTTTCTAATCCCTTCGTTTTTGATGGAATAGTAATGTCACTTCATTTCCTACTAAATAAGAGGGTAAATATCCTTCAATTTCGGAGGGTAAATATGCGTTTTCCTTCCGACACTGTTCCTACCGAAAAATTATAATTGATTTAGAAGGATATTATCATCTAATTTAGAAGGATACTCCTTGTGTTATTCCCTCCAAGTGTGATCCATCTAATTTGGATGGTAGTTCCTTCCAGCGAGCCTTTCTAATCCTTTCTTTTTTGATGGAATAGTAATGTCAATTTATTTCCTACTAGTTAAGAGGGTAAATATTCTTCAATCTCAGAAGATTAGCTGCGTTTTCCTTCCGACAACTTTGGATTTGAATTCAGAAGGACATTAACATCTAATTTGGAAAGATAAATTTGGGAGGAATTATTATAATGCATCCTTATTTAGTAGGAATATTTAGCTGGAAGGAAATTCCTTCTTGGTTAATTCCTTCCAACAAATTTCCTTCCTTTATGTTCTTCCGTATTAGACGGATAAAATTCATTACCTTCTAAATATCGGTAGGAATTTGGCAGTTCCCCGATTCAGAAGGTAATCGGTGGAAGGAAAAGACCCAATTTTGGAAGGAATCGATTTTAGAAGGTAAAAATCGGAAGGTAAACAGGGAAATTTTTCTCAGTGTGCATGGATCGCCACAGAGCACGGTCTTGTGCCCCCCTTGTTTCCAGCGGCTCCCAGCTACACGCTTGAGATCGTCCGTCCACCTAGTGGGGGGTCGTCCAACACTGCGCTTCCCGGTGTGAGGCCGCCATTCAAGCACTTTGGGACCCCAACGCCTATCGGTTCTACCAGCTATGTGCCCCGCCCATTGCCACTTAAAGTTTGGGCTCTTCGAGCTATGTCGGTTACTCTGGTTCGCCTACGGATCTCCTCATTTCTGATTTGATCACGCAGGTATACTTCAAGCATAGCTCTCTCCATTGCCCGCTGTGGGACCCTGAGCCTTCTTATAAGACCCAAAGTTAGTGACCATTTTTCGGAGCCGTAAGTCATCACTGACATCACGCACTGTTCGAAAACTTTCGTCTTCAGGCACGGAGGAATTTTGGACGAGAAGATGTCGCGGAGTTTCCCGAACGCTGCCCATCCGAGTTGGATTCGGCGGTTGACCTCTTTCTCGAAATTGGACCTACCTAACTGGACTGTATGTCCTAGGTATAATATGTACTCATCAACAATTTCGAGTGCAGAATTCTCAACTAACACAGGTTGGGGCTGAACGTGTGCATTAGAATAATGATCTTTATCTTGCTCATATTCATTTTTAGGCCCACCTGTTGAGGAACTACTAAATGAGTAATCCATATAAATATTATAAATGCGAAAGTTTAGATGGATGGATGTATGTATGGATGTATGTTTGTTACTCAATCACGCTCCAACGGATGAACGGATCTGGATGAAATTTGGCACAGAGATAGATTATAGTCTGGAATAGCACATAGGCCACTTTTTATCCCGGAAAATTAAAGAGTTCCCGCGGGAACCGAAAAACCTCAATCCACGCGGACGAAGTCGCGGGCATCAGCTAGTGAACAATATTTTTGTAAGAAGTCGATCAAAGTCGAAGAAAACGATAATTTGGCCAAAACACAAATTAATCTAAAATTCAATAGTTATTATTTAAAAGAAAATAATATATCATAATAAAATATGCATTAGACTTTATAAATCGGATTTGTGAACGTTTTGAGAGAAATAGAAATGCCAAGCCACAGGGATCTAAATTCAAACACTTATTTTTCCCTCTGAGTGAACAAAAACGACTTTTCTTCACTGGTTTTAAGCAATAAAGGCGCTCTTTTTGAGCTAATATGCTTAAGATACAAGTTTTAAACTTAGCCGAATAAAAAACAGTGGCATCTACCAAGAAATATATGCAATAGTCACTGTTTCGTTTATAGTGTTACCAATACCGGTATCCCGGTATTAGACATTTCAATACCGGTATTGAAAACCGGCAAAAAAAGTCCGGGATCCCGGTATTGGCCAATACCGGGATCCCGGTATTGGAAGCCCTAGTATAGATGTATAGGTGAGTTTAAAACATCGTAAAAGCACAGCTAAAACTCTTCATACCAATTTGCTGTTTTTTTTGGAAATGAAAAATATTGAATTAAGTGCTTAGGTAGATATAGCTAGATGGTTAGGTACGTACCTACTACGTATAGCGGAATGTGTGGCTGGATAAAAGGAATTCACGTAACAATTTAAAGGTCTCGCATAACTAGCACGTTGCATAACTGTGAGGATTTATTACAATGAAGGAATGTGTTTTTGCTCCGACACACGACAATCATTAACAGTTTGACACTAGCGAAGCAAAAAATGTGCAAAGGTCACAAATTATTGCATTATCATTTAGCTCTGCCTATGGCGAATGTCGACCCAAATGAGCACACATGTCCTGATAGCTTTAGCACAGATACCTGATAAGTTTGCAGTTAGGCGTTACTGTCTGTGTTCTTACTGTTACCTAGGTCTGTGTTCGGTCCAAACAAACAGCTAAAGTCAAATATCCTGCATATACTATAGGTACCTATTGTCACTGTAATATGAAGGAAACGTGCAACAGCATTCAGTACATCCGTAAGTTACCTTTGATTGGCGACGGGTGCGACTTGCCGACAAAGCCGACATTTGCATCCACTTTGTCATTCATGTCGTATGCCAACCTCATTCCTATTCCGTGCCGAATGTTGCTATGCTAATGACATTCGATCGTTACCAAATTTCTTTTTCCCCACCGTAAAAGTTTTGAAGGAATATTCTGTAAGAAATATGGTAGGTACCTATACCTAGTACCTACCTCCGGAAAATCCAGTAGGTAGTTCTACATATTACCTAACTAACTATAGTAAAGTCATTTTCAAAGATTGAATGGAATGGCTAGATACGTACCTGGGTACTAGGTAAATACACGGTAAATTAATTAATTATTTTTATACATAATATATGTATCTAATAATATATTTATTTATAAAATATATTTAAAATACAAAACAACTTCATAATAAAACGTAAAAATGTTTTTTTTTGCTTTCTCTGATTAACTTAAATAAAGAGAGCAAGAGTCCTCTACCAAAATAAGTATTTACACAAAGCGGCACGATTGCTTTCAAACATCAAAAAGAGCAAAATGAAGCAGAAACTAATAAAGTGACGCAATGGAAGATTGCTTTAATGTTTAAACCCCAAACGAGGGCTGATTGAAACGCTCCCCTCGCCCTGAACGAGCAGTCTTTATTTTAGTCAATAGATGCGCTAATTTGCATCGTCCTTTGACTAAATTACAATTTAGAATAATAAAATGAATGAACGAGAAGTTTAATTCGCTATAATCCGTCATAGTAGACAAATCT
Source organism: Erebia ligea (assembly GCA_917051295.2). Classification (NCBI taxonomy): domain Eukaryota; kingdom Metazoa; phylum Arthropoda; class Insecta; order Lepidoptera; family Nymphalidae; genus Erebia; species Erebia ligea. The sequence goes on along the minus strand of OU785223.1, from coordinate 13,531,564 downwards.
ATGTGGTACAGTGCGTGCAGTCCTTCACCAATAGCATGCGAACACCCACCACCCAGCAATTCGCACCGGCACAGCACCACACCAAACAAATCTTCCAAATCACTCTCAACGTACGATTCACTCCGAAACCGGAGCATCCTCAGGAGATGTTTGTTGACTATACTGTATAAATTTAGTAAAGGTGATTCACCTTTACCTACTCTATTTATACAGTAATAGGGGGGGAGGTGGCGGGGCTTCAGTATGAGTCATGCCAAAAAGGTATAAAAGCCGGAACTTTCGACACGATCGTCACATTACAATCGTGCATTGTCGAGTCAACATCTTCTGAGGATGCTCCGGTTTCGGAGTGAAACGTACGTTGAGAGTGATTTGGAAGATTTGTGTGGTGTGGTGCTGTGCCGGTGCGAATTGCTGGGTGGTGGGTGTTCGCATGCTATTGGTGAGGGACACGCACTGTACCACATAGATTTGTCTACTGTGGCGGATTATAGCTAATTAAACTTCCGCCTGCTTCGATTCAATATTAGAATAATAAATACAAGAGATATAAACAAGTATGGTAGTATAATATATACCTACCTACCTTCCTGGTTGATAAATTGGTAACCAATCTGAAAGACACAATTTAGGTACTTGAAGTGGTGATGAAAACTTGAAAATCTTACAAGGGTAAACAATTTTCGGCAACTTTTATATTTTAATCGTGACGTAGGCAGGCATAGACCTAGCAAAAGTACTTAACTAAGTATATTAAGCAATACTTAGATGATTCCCGTGACGTCCGCAAGAATAATATTATTTAAAATCCCGTTTTTGATTTTCTGGGAGCAGCCTGTAGGTATGTACTATGTACTTCCGGATGCAATTCCTTCTGTGCTTTTCGGCATGTTTTGCAGAGAACAAACATGTCTGTTCTGTTTAATTTCCGAGGCACGAGATTTTTTTATTCGAACCAAGGTGTGTTTAATTAAATTTATGATAGAGTTACAAATATTGTTTTCTAGGTAACATAGGAAATGTACCTACAAATTAGTATAAAAATGTATTCATTCATAAGAAAAACACAGACTCGTGTTGGCTCTACCTACATATAGGTATTATGGGATCCTATATCGGTGTACTTACCTAGAGGTTGCGATATGAGGCTTGGCATATATTTTTATACAGTTTAATGTTTTTGATTGGATATAGCTTTCACCTCACACAGTTTTAACTTCTTTAATTAATTATTTATTATTGCAAAAATGATAAAGTTCGTGGGTTAATTGAACTAAGTAATATTCTCTGTCTAAATCCCTCAAAACAGGTGCATAATATTTTAACCTAATCTGCAAACACTAAAATGGTTACAATTTGGCAGTCTTCAAGTTCGAGTTAATTTCGCAAGGGGACGCGTCGAAGCCCCGGGGCAATTTACTGTCATTATTTTATCACGTCACAAAAAGACGATCCGAGTTTGCGATGGTATGGATCACTTTATTTAGCTACGTATTTGTTTTAAATATGAGAAATATCTACATTCCCACAAACAATAAACTGATTTCGGTTTTTTAAATTAAAATGAAATAAAGTCAGAATTTTATAATAGTGAAATTAATTCAAAGTTGTACGATTAAGTTTTAGACCGGAACGCTAAAGCGATTTAGCGTTCCGGTACGATGCCGTGTATGACCGATTAGGGGTATGGATTTAATACCCCTAACCGGTTAGGTCGCTACCACCTTCTTCACTTAGGTACAATCAGCTGAAATTGCAGTCAAGGGCTTGTAGTGCACAAAAAAAAACGTTTATTTAAGATACCTACCTACCACTGTTAAAACGCACAATGAATCTTATTTTGTAATTAGCCTTAGGTACCCGTAATCTCGCATCCGTAAAAGGATCCCTATATTCCATTAGTTCGGCAATTTGCTGACATTATTTTATCGCGTCGCAAAAAAACGGGTCGGCTTTGCACGACGACGGCGTATTTACAAATTTTAAGCTCGTCTGACAGTGTGTGTGAAAACATGACACCCTTCGCGCTTTATTGGAGTTGGATGGGAGTCGGTGTTTATTATCTAGTATTTGATCACGACGCGCGCACGGGATTTAAGTACGAGTAGGTAGTATACTGCAGGTAGATAGGAGCAATGTTTGTTGTACTGACATTGTTAAAATAAAATGTATGACTAGCTGATGCCCGCGACTTCGTCTGCGTGGATTGAGGTTTTTTGGTTCCCGCGGGAACTCTTTAATTTTTCGGGTTAAATTTTTTAAAATAAGTAAGTATGCAACACGACACAGAACTAGCAAGGGCCGTTGTTAAGGGTGGGCGGTGCATATGTGTTGAAAATGCATGGACGTGGCACATACCTACTTAGTACAACACAGATTTATCTGGTTAAAGTGGATTATAGCAAAATAAACTTTTTAATCTCTTTGAAAGCGTACAAATCAATTTAATAGCTAATAATCATAATAACAGAAGAAACAAAGGGTTTCCTTGATTAGTGCCGCCGAGTCAGTAAAGATTTATCACCTCTCCGAAACCGAGTGTCAAATGGCAGTGTACGGCGGATGGCGGATATGCCTTATGACGGAACGCGCTACTAAATTATAACATTTTAACTTGACAACCCTTGTCACGCTTATATTGAGCACGTTTAACGGGGATTTGCCTTAAGCGAACATAGAAACGAGTGGATACGCTAATATTTACCAACTTCTTCAAACTTAAGTTGATTTTGCAATTAAGTAGGTAGATATCTAATCACATTTTGATGAGGTTAAGTTTATAATCTTGTTTATAGTTCGTTTTTAGGGCATATGAAAATTCAGTCAAAGACGCGAAATAACTATGTTCAATTGAATTCAAAAAATATAATCCAATTCCAAATATGTACACTACCTACATCATCTCAAAATATTCATTGAAAAGTTGAAAATAACCGAGTTACTAAGCAATAACAATCGTCCGTTTATTCACCTGCTCCAAGAAGGGACTATAGGTAGAGATTAGAAAACGCGATTGCGTGATTGGTTTTAGATTTAAAACCACGACGAAAAATAAAACAGGGCTTTGACTTTACTCTACGACCTACGACGTAGCACAGAATAGGTAAAACATCGACCGAAGTTGTATGGTCGATGAGCTAATAATAATTTAATATAGTAGGTACAGCTGTAGTCGCAGTCAGAGCTACAGCTTCAATTTATTAAACCACTAAATCGATATTTTGCTACTAAGTATAAATAAGGTTTCATTGTCCGATGAGTCGCTTCCAACATTTACTATAAAGTTAGTGCATGGTGTTTTTAAAAATCCTTGTTCAATTTTCTTACAGTGATTGTAAGAATTCTTCCACAGAATCGGATCCGAAGTATTAATAATGAAAGGAAGTTAACATAGGGAAAGTATCAAAAACGTTTGAAACACCGTTTGAACGCCGCACGTGTTTTGCAATACAAAGAATTCACCCGCCACGACTTAATCCTATTGTTATTGCTAATGACGGTCTCAAGTGGAAAGACGCCAGCTTAATATTGAATGTACTATACCTACTTCACTAAATGTGAATTATTGGCGAAATACAGTAGAGAGAAAAGAGTAGCGTAACATTTAGTTAAGATTTTTTTAAATATTGAAAGCTGCATGGATTTTATGTTTCTTCAGTAGCAATAAGTCAATGTAGTTGAGGAGGTAGTAATATGAGCTTCTGTTTTATGAAGCATGTTGACAGTGTCTGTAGATGGTTCTAAAAAAAGGAGAATACCTAGTTTGTAGATCTTTTTTTTTATTAAACATATTAATTTAAACGATGCTAGGTGGCAGCCAATAATTAAGATGAGAAAGTAGGTGAATTAAAATATTCTTATTTTCGTTATTTTTAGGGTTCCGTACCCAAAGGGTAAAAACGGGACCCTATTACTAAGACTCCGCTGTCTGTCTGTCTCCAGGCTGTATCTCATAAGCCGTGATAGCTAGAAAACTGAAATTTTCACAAATGATGTATTTCTGTTGCCGCTATAACAACAAATACCTACTAAAAATTAAAAATATATATATATTAAGGGGGGTCCCCATACAATAAACGTGTTTTTTTCGTATTTTTTTGCTCAATATTAAAAACGGTAACAGCTGTAGACGGTTCAAATTTTCACAGAATATTAACTTGTATATATTACCTTTCAAAATAAATAATTAAATATCAATAAAGTAAATATTAAAGGGGGGCTCCCATACAACAAACGTAATTTTTATTTTTAATACGTCATAAATCGTAAAACTTACTACAGGTTTGTACGGAACCCTCGGTGCGCGAGTCCGACTCGCACTTGGCCGGTTTTTTTTAATACTAATTTGTAGGTACATTTCCTATGTTACCTTCCTACCTGCTACCTTACAAATCGATTGCGTTTTCTGACAAGTAATTTTCAGTACCTACCAAAAATTTTATCTTTTTTTATTTTAGTTTTTACATTCGCTAAAATTTTTTTTTAGTTCTCACCTAAATGAAAATTTCAGCGCGTTTTCAACCCAGTAGATTGCTCTGTAGGTACCTACTTTTAAAGTCGTTACCTGCGTAAGAGCACAGACTTATTATATTCACGACCGTTACGACAGTCAATTTCTCCATTTTTATATACATATGTAGCTAGTAGCTACATAATAATATTAGGTATATAAATCCTTACTAATATTATAAATGGGAAAGTGAGTTTGTTTGTATGTTTGTTCCGCTTTCACGCCGTAACTACTGAACGGATCTGGATGAAATTTGGCACAGAGATAGATTATAGTCTGGAATAACACATAGGCTACTTTTTATCCCGGAAAATTAAGGAGTTCCCGCGGGAAACGAAAAACCTCGATCCACGCGGACGAAGTCGCGGGCATCAGCTAGTTAATTATATTTTAGATCCGTCTGGATTGTAGGTACGCGCGCAAGTTTTCGCAAAGCTCATACGCGTAGGTACTTACTTGTTGAGTCAACAAGTTCAGTGATTCTTAATATGTACCTACCTACGAAGATGAGTTCCGAAAAATTCTGCTTATTGTAGCTCCCTTTGAGTATTGAGGAATGGCAGATTAATGCGTGTTCGAAGAAGTCGATATTACTCCTGAAGGGGTCTAAAACTTATGATTTACTGCGGGCGGCTCGCTGTTAAAAAGTTGTAAACTGCTTGTGTTTCCGTTCTTCGCAACAATGTTGTGACGTTTATTTTGCTATCTGCTTTACCATCGCATTTGAATGCGTTATTGGCTTTTGATCATACCTTTGGAAATATTTTTATGTTCGGTTTATTGCTTTCTGAATACCATTGTGTCCATTTTTATTGGAATGAAATTGTGAAAGCTTTCATTCATCGCTACAATAAACTTATCATTAAAATGAAGTAAGTAGATCCGTAAGATAACATACAGCTAGAAGCCCTATTCCGAAAAAACTGCGCCAATCATAATTACATTCTCAATTGTTGCGATTAGCTGAATTATTATAAGTCTTCTTGCTGCGTGCGACAATGGATTTTGGCCAATAGCGAAAGAGTGTTAGCCAATCAGAGGATAATGTAAAAGGCCTCTGATCCAACAAAAAAGGATTAAAGTAAATTCAGAAAGAAAGAAAGAAAAGGTTCAAGTATATTATCTAAATATATAAAAGGCAAAGGTGACTGACTGACTGACTCACTGACTGACTGATCTATCAACGCACAGCTCTAACCACAGGTCGGATCGGGCTGCAATTTTGCACTCAGATAGCTACTCGTATTATAACGTAGGCATCCGCTAAGAAAGGATTTATGAAAATTCCACCCCTAAGAGGGTGAAATAGGGTTGAAAGTTTGTGTGAAACTCCGTCATTTCTCAAGTTATATCCATGAAACGTGGTTAACAAGCTACGGGTTAACGTGGTTATAAAATAATGAAGTACCTATGTGTGCCACAGTTTTTCAAAATTCCACCCCCACGGGGTAAATTATGGGTTGAAAGTTTGTATGAAAGTCCTTCATTTCTCAAGTTAAAGCCATGAATCTTGGTAGGTACCTACTCGTATTTGAGCTTTCAGTTAAATGTGAAGAAGTACGTATTTCACCATTTTTGAATATTCGATCCCCAAGGACGTTAAGGTGCATCGGGGGAATTCCGATAGAAAATTTGATGAGATGACAGGCAGCTTAATGTTGTTGAATTAATTTAAAATCTTTTTAATTTTATTTAGGTACTAATTTATTTTTTATCGTTTGTTTAAATAGATGACCTATTGATCTTTAATAAGAGATTCAATAAAAATGCTCAGTTAAATTATTCAAAAATGTTGTTCGTATTTTTTTTAACAAGAGTAATTCCGATATATGTTGGGGTTATTTCGAATATTTTAAAAAATAAGTTATAGTCCTTATGTCAATGTAGTTGTATGGCCAGCGCGCTCCATCTTAGGCTGCATCACCACTTGCAAGTCTGATTGCAGCCAAGCGCTGGCCTATACATTAAAAAAAAAAAGTTCTAATACTGTTGTAGATGACCGAGAACATCGATTTAACCATCTAATGGTTCGGGATTACCCCGCCAAGAACCTCAAAAAAATAATGGTTCCCAAATTTAAGGATTTACTTACCATTTCAACACAGTATGTTTTAAAAACTAATTATATGCTAATTATAAACTAATTACTAATTACAATTAAATTGTTTATATAAACTAATTATATGAACCTTGAAATATGATGAATAATTATTTTACTAAACAGAGTTTAGTAAAATAATTATTCATTAATCATGTTCTAAATTGAAATAAAAATCAAAATTCACTTAATACAATAATTTAATAAATTACTACAATACGTTTCATCAGTCAATTTAGTTAAGCACCTATTATTATTGTGAGCAGTCCACTACAATATTTATTTTGCCAATAAAATATATTTACAGTTTGACAACCACTGACAATTGCTGTATACGAGGAAGCACGACCGGAATTGCCCCGAAGGGGTTATTTCGAAAAAAAACAAATATAGAGCTACGATATTCTGAATCATTTCATAATTCAGTAAAACTGACAATGTATTTGAAAAGCTAATTAATCTTTCAATAATTTACAAGATCACTGAGAAAACTTGCACCGGGTAAATCCGAATGTTGAAAATGGCGCGAAAAATGAGTAGGCTCGGAGAATTTGAATTTGCACGCGTCCGTTTGATGGTAGCGACTGGACTCAACTGAAGCGGCGGGGGGCGTTAAACATGCCGTCTACTAATACTACCTTAAGGAATGATAAGGCGTTTCATAGAGATTTTAGACTTTCGGAATATCCCCTTTTTCGTAATTACCCAGATGCACCCTACCTATAGTTTGTCCTTCAATCACGCCGCAACAGAGCAACGTATAACGTGATTGCATGAGTATAGTTGAGGACCTGGAGATTGACAGGCTACTTTTTAAACCAGAAAATTAAATAGTGTCTGTGGGGAAAAAAAATTAAACCACGCGGACGAAGTCGCGGGCATTTTCTAGTGAGAATATATAGAATTTTATTACTTTAACTTGTATTTTTTGTATTGTTTACTTTGTATTGGAACCATATTCATAATGACGACCAAATTTTATTTATGGCAGTTTTAATTAGCAACAGTTTGGTCATGCAAATTCGGCCAGAGCTTGTAAAGTTTTCTAAGAAACGAGTCCACATGTGTCTGGCGGCGGCCCTTTGCATCTAGGGCGCCAAAATTTACGACCCCTTATTAATCAAACGCAAATTACTGAAATGTGATCTTACTTGTTTCGGTTTTTATAAATTGTTTCCTTAATTAAAATCATACTATAGGAAGCCCGTGTGACCCCACACGCATAATTAATTTGCTGACTTCTACTTATTTCTCATTTAGGTACCTACCTAAGTACAAACTTACATTTTGTAGATACGTAGGTACCTAGGTAGATACCAATTAATAATATGTATTTAAAAAATCTGTAAATATTTAAAAATGGTTTCTGTTTCAGAATGACGCCCCGCAGGTTGGTGAGCTAGGTTACGTGAAGTCATTATTTCGTTAAATACGCGTACTTATGGTCTAAGAGCCGGATACACCACGACCTTTACCGATCTGTTAACCAGATGAAACATATTTTTATAAAGTTTTAATAATAGATAAATACGCCTAAAATAGCTTGCCTATCAAAATCCAAAAAGCAAGTTTTAAATTAATTAAATTTTTTTTTCACCGTTCTGTTAATCAGCCAAATTTTATTCTAACCGACAGTAAATAATATAAAGATATGCCGAGGTAGCGTTGCCTACTCATTTCTTGACCACACTACCTGGCAAGCGGGTATACCTAAACAGGTAAGTTACCATAGTCCCTATGTAACTTCACGAATCTGTTAACCGCATGAGTTATATAATATCAAAATAAAGGTAATTTTATAACGAACGCGATGGTATAGCAATGCCTACAATAAACCTGTCAAAAAATTACTTTTAATTAATTAATTTAAAAATAGCCTGGTCAGGATTTGGAATTTGGATATACCTATAGCTATTTTAGGCGTATTATTAAAACTTTATAAAAAATATGTTTCATTTGGTTAACAGATCGGTGAAGGTCGTGGTGTATCCGGCTCTCGTACTATTAGTGTGATCGCCTGTAGAGTTTGTCTTTGTAAGTGTAGGTAGGTTCTATTCTACTGGTATGTGGACGATTCAGAGACGTTCAGGCAGCTTGAATCAGCTTTATGCTTGACGCGACTATTTTTTAACCGACTTCCAAAAAAGGAGAAGGTTCCCAATTCGGCGCGTATGTTTTTTGTGAGATAGGCTCGCGCTTGACGACAATCATGCTTAGTGCAAAGCAATGATGAGGTCTAGGGGTCTAGGTAGGAACGCGCTTGCCTACAAGATTCCTATTCACTCTTGCCAAGGCAAGAAGGTACCTATAAGTTGAAGGAAACACGCGTGCGCTGGGAGGGTGTTCCACACCCTAGTATGCATGCAACTGCAGCCACGCAACATCAGTAGGTAATAAAGCACTTTTTACCTATTGAAGATATATTTCTAAGTACCTAGGTCTATGTATATCTAAGTCGACTTACTTCTTAGGTGTCCGGCTCCCGGTCCTTTTGAAGTTCCAATCCATTGCGCTAAAGAACACAGGGAGCAATAAGATTTACTGTATTACCACTCACGCCACACATTGTAAAGTCGAGCTCAAAGGCGAGAACGTATGAATCTTTTTGCTAAGTACTTGGAACATTACAGGGAACGTATTAACATTACGTAGCATGTGGGAACAAAACTGAACACCTGTTGAACAAAATATTTTATTTGCTTGGTTGAGAAATATCCAGGTATAATACTTAGAGCTATTTAAACCGAAAAATCAATCGGTCTGCAGTCAGTCATGCCCGGTCCAGAAAATCCACTACAAGTTAGCCCTTGACTGCAATGACGGGCTAACCTGTTAGGGGCATGGCAGTTATATTAAACCCTATACCCTATTCGGTTTCTACACGACGTCGTACCGGAACGCTAAATCGCTTGGCGGTACCTCTTTGCCGGTAGGGTAGTAACTATAGCCACGGCCGAAGCCTCCCACCAGGCCAGACCAGGGAAAATTCAGAAATTATTATTTCCCAAATTCACCCTAAATTGTAATTTCTAAATTGTTTCTTCGTGTCGGGCAGGTTTGTGCAGCTCCATGTAACCTAGTGCGCACGCCAAGTTTTCGCGCTGACGTATTGTCCTGTCCTGTAGCATTTTTCCGTACTTATTTTATTTTACCTTTTTTTTTTTTTTTTTTTATCCACTACAAGTTAGCCCTTGACTGCGATCTCACCTGATGGTAAGTGATGATGCAGTCTAAGATGGTAGCGGGCTAACCTGTTAGGGGCATGGCAGTTATATTAAACCCATACCCCTATTCGGTTTCTACACGGCATCGTACCGGAACGCTAAATCGCTTAGCGGCACGTCTTTGCCGGTAGGGTGGTAACTAGCCACGGCCGAAGCCTCCCACCAGGCCAGACCAGGGAAATTCGGAAATTATAAATTTCCAAACCCTGCCGGGGATCGAACCCGGGACCTCCGCACGTTAAGGCAACAGCGCTCAACAGTGCGCCACGGAGGTCGTCAAAACCTCAGCGATTTCAGACACCAACCTATGGCGAAATTTTCCTGTAGGTACCTAGCCAGTTATCATGTTTTTCCCTTCACTTGACAGACGAGGGGCCCGCCGTTGCTGGAATACGAAACAGGCAATGGGAACTAAAGACCCTCATGCTCAATCAGTTTGCGAGTAATTCAGTTAGGGAGATAAATCTGTGTTTAGTAAAAGGGAACGAAACTTAACTCCATTATAGAGCTCTACGTAATATGAACTTGATTTGATTACAAAGGTCAAATGATTTAGTTTATTGTTTGAAATGTAATTTATATTTTTAATTGCACGATATAATAGTGATTCAACGTTAGTGACCAAATCTTGATGAAATTAAAAGTAAATAACAAGGTGGGTACTTAGGTACCTACTTAGGTATTATGTTTTCTAAATAAGTAATTAAGAATTTCGGCCTGGTCTATATGTCCGTTCCGGGATGCAATCTATCACTGTAATTTCGCTAAAATCGGCAAAACAGATGAGCCGTAAAAAGGTAACAGACAGACAAGTACCTACACTTTCGAATGTAGGTATACCTTACTAGATGATGTGCGCGACTTCGTGCGCGTGTTAAGTTTTTTTTTTTGCCCTGAGGACATTTGGATTTTCCGCTATAAAATGTATGCCTCGGGATGCAACCTATCTTTGAACCGAATTTCGTCCGAATCGACCGTGAAAGCATAGCACACAGACATACATACTTTTGCATTTATTATATTAATTAATATGGATTATTGTGCTGTGTTGTGGTGTTCATTTCATTGAAGTACTTACGTAAACAAATACCTGGGCTATCTATTAGACACAGACATCAGCAAAAACATCTTTCAAGCAAATAGAGATATCAATGGCGGCTCGACCACCATCGCGCGTCATTAATAATGGAAGATTAAGCTAGGCCGCGACACGAGCGCCTTAATAGAGTCTGCGGCTTGCAGATGATCTTAAGGTGCTTATCCACTACGATCGTGCCACAAAAGGGATTAAATCTGAAGTCCTGCTAGTTCAAGTTCTAAAATAAGTTAATTCAAAATATATTCGAAGCCTGGGAAGAGTCACGTGATGCACTTGGCGTTTTCTGCGATTTATCCAAGGCTTTTGATTGTGTTGATCATGAAACATTAGTCAGAAAACTGCACCATTATGGAATTAGGGGTGTAGCACTGGATATGATGAATTCCTACTTAAAAAATAGGATGCAAAAGGTAGACGTCAATGGAAAGCGGTCTTCCGGATCGATTGTAAAAATGGGGGTTCCACAAGGTTCAATTTTAGGGCCTTTTCTATTCCTCATTTACATTAATGATCTTCCTTATCTTGCCAAAGATAATCATGGAATAGTATTGTTTGCTGATGATACATCACTTTTGTTTAAAATAAATCGTTACGAAACAACTCTTGACGAAGTAAACAATTCTCTCACTAAAGTGGTACAGTGGTTTGAAGCTAATAACCTACTCCTCAATGGAAAAAAGACAAAGTGTATCAAATTTACATTACCTAATGTCAAACAGGTAAAAACCACTGTACAACTTGATCATGAGGAATTAGACTTAGTGGATACCGCTGTTTTTCTCGGAATAACGTTAGATGCTAAACTCCAATGGGGCCATCACATAAATGACTTGTCGAACAGGCTTAGTTCTGCTGCATACGCGGTTAAAAAGATTCGCCAGTTGACAGATATAGAAACGGCGAGATTAGTTTATTTTGGTTACTTTCACAGCATTATGTCATATGGTATATTATTATGGGGTAATGCTGCTGATATTAATTCTGTTTTTGTGCTGCAGAAGAGGGCTGTTCGAGCCATATATAATATGGGACCAAGAGAGTCACTAAGAGATAAATTCAAAAAATTCAATATTATGACAGTGCACAACCAATATATATTTGAAAATTTAGTATACGTGCATAAACACATTGATAAATTCAAGAAGAAAAGTGATTGTCATAATGTCAATACTAGAAATAAAAATAAACTTGTAATGCCTGCTTCTAGGCTTAGTAAAACTAGCAATTCATTTGTTGGAAAGAGTGTCCGCTTTTACAATAAGCTCCCAGAAGACATGTTGAAGATGTCTCTGAATAAGTTCAAAGTTAATGTAAAACGTAAACTCATTGGAAAATCCTATTACCATGTGAAGGATTACTTAAATGACAAGGAAGCTTGGCAATAATTTGCTCTAATGGCTCTGATAGTTCCTTAGTTAAGATGATTTGTGAGATGGTGATAATGAAAAAAAAAAAAAAAACCCCCCAGCTGAGTTTGTTGTGGGCTCTTCTCAGACCTGGGCGCGTTTGGAACCCTCGTAGCTTTAGTTTTAAGATACCGTAACAGATTATCACCATCATATTTTTATGTAACTGGACGTCAATAAGTGTAGTGCCATCTACCTAAATTGAATAAATATTTATGACTTATGACTTATGACTTAATACAAGCCAACATACCTCCTACAACCCTAACGCGTGCGTAGGCGTGAGACAGACTTCATATTGTAGTGGATAAAAAAAAAATACAAGGAACAAACTGCAGAATTGGGTATTTTAATACGAGGATCTCCCAAAAGTCCTAATATCCACGTCTCTTAATGTTAAATTTTATGTAACACTAGCTGATGCCCGCGACTTCGTCCGCGAGGATTGAGGTTATTTGGTTCCCGCGGCAACTCTTCAATTTTCGGGACAAGAAGTAGCTTATGTGTTATTCCGGCTATAATCTATCTCTGTGCCTTTCATCCAGATCCGTTCAGCTGTTCTGGCGTGATTGAGTAACAAACATCTATCCATACATCCACCCAAACTTTCACATTTATAATATTAGTATAGATAACCATTTTAAACTATTGATAAAAAAGTGCGTCGAACTTTGATGACGTCACAATTCAGTATTTCATACAAAATTCCATACCAAGCACGCGTTTGTACGTTTGAAAAAAGTTGCTGTCAGACGCGCTACTCCACAACGTGTGCCTCGCAGTGTGAATGCTTTCATACATCCCATACCCCATCCCTGCAATATTACAAATTCTAGGAGCCATGTTGACGTAGCGCGCTGCGCTGCTGTGGCACATTTAGTCAGATAAAGCATTACATATATAAGTACCATCGTTGGTCAGAATTAGAGCGGTTTGTTTCAACTTTAATTTCATATTCTAAAATGTCACGACGGGTTTTTAGAAATTTTGTAGCATATATAGCTTCAATTATTTTTGAATGAAGTCAACGTACGTGCTATAAATTCTGAAAGCTCTGAAAGCTCATGAATTATGAATCATTTAGCTGCAAAGTTGAAAGCTAAGTGCAGGTTGTATGCAAAGCTGCCAAGCTCTGGTTTTTGATACGTGGAGCAGAGTAAGTGCTTTAAGCCTTTATTAACATTGGTGGATATGCAGCTTAAGATTTGCTTAGTTTTTCGAGCACGAGTTGATGCCCACCCGCAGAGGCGACACTCGCTCCCCTGCCTCATTATTTGCGGTTTCAATTGCTTTTTACGATGAGCGTCGCCCTCTTTGCGGCCTCACTATAAATTACTTCCAAACGTCGTAATCAACGCGCGGTGTGAAGTCGATATCCAACATTTTACAGGAGCTATAAGACTCACATTGAAATGAGCTTTTGTGTGGCGTTAAAGTTGTTTAATTCGTTTTGCGTCCACCGAAATTCTTGATTAAAAAGTTGTTGAATATCGAAAGCTTGATGACTTTATCTCTAATAGGTATGAGATCTGCGTTTCTTTTTACAGTATTTTATTTACTTTTCTTTGTGTGCAATAGATATACTAACCAAGTATTTTTAAATATAGATTTTTATGCCCAGTGTTGTGCCGTGTGCAACACGTTACCATCGTCGTATCGTACAACTTTAGAAAGCTATTGGAAATGTGTTTCCACAAAAAGTTCCTATGACAAAAATGTTTGCCTTGAATGTTTCTGCGTGTTTATAATTTTATTTACCTATTGCTAAAACAAAATTATTTTTGCTATAACAAAATCGGTTCAGTCGAGAAACCTCCATATACCGCGATAGCCCCAATTACCTACGTTTTTGACCCGATCCAGGACCTAGTGACTGTGAGTAGTGATCTGCAGCCGAGTAATCCCGCCATTCGGACCCGCGTGGTACCTACTTCGAGACGTTTTCGGCCACGGCGACTACTTGGGGCGAACCCGAACATAATATTATTGCAAATATTATGTGCAATAATTATTGATGTTCTGCCCTCTCAGGGCGAAAACACACTATGGACAGGGCAAACGTCTGCGTGAAACGTTAGCGTCGTTTGAGAAACACGTTTCGTCGTGTCGCGCTTGTCTGCGCAGATCCATATAATATCATTGCACGCGTTGACTTTTTGTTAGCCAGTCGATTTATTTGTCTATAGTGTGTTTTCGCCCTTATGTGCACTTATCTGGCTAGTATAGGTATTATAAATATTATTTTGGCAGCAAATTGAGAGAACACCAGCAGGCTGAATGCGCACAACGAGATTATCTCGCGACGAGTGAGAGATGTTGTCGTTGCCGGCAAATTTCTCGTTTACCATAACATGCACAAAATGCGGTATAGGTATTACCTTTACATTATAATTCAATGTATATTACAAGAAAAAAATAGTCGGCATGTAAAGGTTCGGAAAGAAAAATACCAAAGATAAGAAATATTACTTTTATCTCTACTTTCACGTCACGAGACAAGTAACCATGTTAGCTTCGGTAGACAAATTGAGATAACGGGTATACATAATTTTACTCGTTGTGCGCATGCTAGCCCTACAGGGCACTGTTTATGATATAACCTAATTGTTGTTTTAGCAATGGCATGGCTGCAGGTGGCCTAGCCTTCAGGTATCAGGTACCTATGTAGCTACTACAAAACCAGCAGTCAGCACATACTGATAAATAGGTATCTACCCATACCTACTAAGCTACTATCGTCTTGGTCTATAGTAGGTAGGTACTTCACCTATGTGGGAGTTTTCCGTTCAGCTTAGGATTCAAGCTAGCGTTACTTCAAAAATATGAAGTATCATGTCTGCGACTTCATCCGCGTGCGTGGTTTTTTATATCCCATGGATTGACTCTTTGATAGGTAACCTCAGATAAAAAGTGTTTTATGTTCGTCTCCGGGATGCAAGCAACCTCTGCGTCGAATCTCGTCAAAATCGGTAAAGTGAATGGGCAGTGAAAAGATAAAAGACGGACACACTTTCGCATTTATTTAAAAACTATATTAGTACTAGCTAATGCCCGCGACTTCGTCAGCGTGGATTGAGGTGGTTTGGTTCCCGCAGAACTGTTTAATTTTCCGGGATAAAAAGTAGCCTATGTGTTATTCCAGGCGATAATCTATCTCTGTGCCAAATTTCATCCAGACCCGTTCAGCGGTTCTGGCGTGATGGAGTAACAAACAGCCATCCATCCATCCATTCAAACTTTCGCATTTATAATATTAGTAGATATAGAAGTACGAATGTACTAAGTATCAGGTAAGATATACCTATACCTACTTAGGTAATTAATAAAAGTGAAAATTCCACTCGGAAAATAAGTATATTTCAATTTTTATAAAATCATATTATCAGGCATTTTCATTAGCACAATTATTTTGTACACAATATAACAATAGTATTTTACAGAGATATCTTCTAAGCTAACAATAGCACTTTTTATTACATTGATTGAATTTTGTATCAATTCATCAAATCATCATTTATTAATTTATATGTCAACAACATAGAGGTTACTACGAGGTCAACAGTCATACCAATTTTTCTATTGATCGAGAAATTGTAAAGCGGCGTTCATACTACGATTGCTTCCGAAAGGTTTGTAAAAAATAATAAGTTTAACTGCAACAAGTAATACAGTACACCGCATATTTTTATTTATTTATGTATATAGGTACCTAGTCTACCTAGTATTGTTTTTTTTACCAGTAGTTATTAGGTAGCCCGTTTGAAAATAGATAGTGAATACAGAAGATAATATTATAATGCAATCAAACTAAGGATACGACGGACATTTCGCCATAACTGTCTTAACTAGTTATACCTAACTTGAAAATTATTACTGTCAGCAAGGGAAATAGGTACCTAGGTACAGTTGTAAACTCACGTTTTCCAAGTTGGGCATTTCCAACACGTGAGGTTAGAACCATTTACATAATTCTATTTATTACCCACGACGGAACGGAGACTAGGACTAAGAGGTTGTGTGTTTGTTTGTTTGTGCACTTTTTTGTTACCATTTTTCTGAAAAAGTACTGGGCCGATTGAGATGCGGTTTTTTGCATTAGATATGTCTAGCTTGTGAGAAGGTTCTTAGATATGTTTTAGGACCATAGTCCACCACGTTGCGCTGCAATCATGATTTTTATTTTTTTTAATATTTAATGTCACTCACGCGTTTAAACCGTAGAGTTAGGTTAGTCTTACGTAACTGTTCTGGTTATGGTTTAAACGTTATAGAATATTGAATTAAAATTTATATTTCCAGTTAAGACGTCACAAATCACAATATAGCAAAAAGTTCATCCTATTCTTAGGTTGAACTCATTATACCTACTTACAAACGAATATGTTTAAAGAAAATAAGAAGGTAAGAACAAAATATAAAAACTTTGTCAAAGTGTTACACTTACAGTAAATATTATTAATAGTCATTGTTATATTTGTTGTTCTTTATCAATTTTTAACTTAAGGTTTGATAAAAAATACATGGAAATGCATACAGGTAAAATTGATATAATATTATTACCAATTTTATTATTTTTTCACAATTGTACACAAATGTACAATTAATTAAGAATTAAATATATTCTGTATAGACAAAAGTATAATATAAATACAATTTGCTATTGTGATTTACTGAGGTAATTGTAATAGAGATATTTATTATTAACTTTATAATAGAAATAAGTCATTATTTAAATAAATTACAACTGCAATTTTGGACTAAGAGTGCGATTCTACTTATTCTATTCAATTATAATATTATATCCACTTATTATTATTAATAGACAATATTTGATAATATCTATTTCTTTACTGTACACATTGAAGTCTTACCACAATACACTATTAAGGCAGCGTTCACACTGCTAAGTGTTCACATGTTAGTTACAGATTGTCGGTACACAGTGTTTGATATGTGCTATACACAGACAGGGGCGGCGGCACAGGCTGGGTCTCGCACGGCCAGCGATATCACAGGAGCGATGAGGCATGGTGCGGCACGGCGAGCGCCGCGCCCCCGCGTCACACCAGCGCCCCCGGCTTCACATCGAGGTGGTGCTCCGGCGATCGACTCCCGATTCCAGTCTCTCCCTGACTGTTCTCCTCCGAGTCTGAACACGATTCTGAACTGCCTTTCTTGCCTCCATTATGTGTCTTCACATGCTTTGCTAGATGATCGGACCTCATGAAACGCTTATTGCACACTGGACATGCAAACCTTTTCTCTCCTGTGTGCGTCCGCAGATGCCGCTGTAATTCGTCCGAGCGCGTAAACCGTTTACCACAAAACAGCCAGTTGCACACGAATGGTCTTTCACCAGTATGCCAGCGTAAGTGAGCTTTTAGGTGGGATGTCTTTCCGTATACTTTGCCGCATCCGGGTATATGACAACTGTGAATATTTTTCTTGCGAAGGTGTGCGCCTGCGGGGCCAAGGCGTTCTGCTTCTTGACAATTAGGGCAGTCACATGTGGCTCGACCGGCGTATCTTCGTTGAGATCTAGGAGATGGCGCTTGGGCGGTTGGTGCTGGTGAACCGGGTCCATGGAGACCGAACGATCCCTGAGTAGGTAGTACTGATTTGTAAGCGTCTTGCAAGAGGTGTGGGGCTGGGGGAAGTAAGTGCGCTCCACCCGAAAGCGAATGCGTTAATTGAGAATAATCTTGTCCGGCATAATTAGCCATCTGTCCTCCTACATCGAGCCACCCGCTGTGTACATCCCACCAAGTGCTACCAACGGCGCTAACACCGCCCATTTCGGCCGCTTTAAGTGCACCACTACCGCCTCCACCTCCAACGTTGAAAGGCCAAGATTCGTAGGGATGCCTTGAGTACATGGAGCCGAGACTTGCGCTTGATTCACTTTTGCCTAGTAGTTGATCACCGGACGAGGGGAAGTATATGTCGTTGCCGTAGCCAGGAGCTGCGGCACATGACGTTGGTGCGCGCGCGTATGACGCACACGCTGGTGGCTGCGACCGTGGTGCAATGCCGCCACCAGGCGGAGAGTGGGTGCCGGGGCTCTTCTTCCATGGATGGAAACCTTTGCCGACGGCCGCGTCAGCTAGCGGTGGAGGTGATTTACTCGAAAGTTTGTTGCACTGCGCCGCAAGCATCGCCAGCGGCGTGCCGCGTAAGCTCGGGTGTTCCTGTAAAGAAAGACAAAATAAAATGAATACCTATTGAATGTATTTTTATTACGGTTTAATTATGAGACCGTGAGAAAGAACTGGTTCTGATTTATAGCCTAATTTATATGTGAACTAATACATCGGTGTTCAAATTAAGCCTGGGGGCATAAAAAACAATATAAATAAATCGTAAGAAGTTTATAGGTAGCGTATTTACTATTAGGTATATCGGTGACAGCTCCCGACCGCTACCGCTTGCCGAGGGACGTCGTAATTAATAAATTGTCTGTAACCAGTGATCTAAAGCAGTGATTTATTGGCAACATTTGTGGACTTAATATTTACATAACTATATGAAAAACTACCCTATTTAATAAAATCATCTATAGGTACAGTATTCTAGTAAATTAGTTTCTGGAAATATTGAAGAAGTCAGATCTTATTTCAACTGAAAACTTGGAAAATTCGGTTATGCCCGGAGGTACCTAGTTCTGTTGACAGAAAATTCGGCAACCTTGGTAACAGTTCGGTACGTTATAAAAAATCTGAGTCAGATTAATGATCCCCCTGAGAAACTCTACTAGCACTGGAGAAAGAACAGGGTTAGGATTTCAATATAATATATTCTTATGTAGGCCGAAACATAGGTAGGAGTCGTTGTTCACAGTAAAATAATATATGCATAAATTACATACAATCCTTTCGTCGGTATTCATTTCGTTCAATAAAGAGCGGAGAAGGAACATCCGACCGGATATTTCACCCTAATATGAGACAAAGGCTCGATAAAAAAGCTTCATTGTACGCAATAATATAATCCGGGGATCACGACTCGGCCGGGACGGAGCGCACGGCCACGCCCAGTACATTGTGATTGGCGCAGCTGTCGCCGCAATGTGCGCGCAGCCTTACAACTGCTGATTTCGATCGAGTCCTAGGTGAGCTAAGATCTAATTAGATTATATTATGACGGTGCATAGACACTTTAGTAGGTATGCAATTATTTTTTTACCATTTGTTGACCATTTAATAATCGTGGCGTTTGTAGAAAAGTATATTTGGTTGTAACTGTGAAGGTAATGCTTATCTGACCAAGTAATAATGTTATCTACTTAGGCACACGTAATGTACCTTAATTACTTTATGCTAAGTAATAGTTCCATATCAGTCAATTCTTTAAGCCGTAACAAATATTATGGCGGCGCTCTTAA
Organism: Erebia ligea; assembly: GCA_917051295.2. Lineage (NCBI taxonomy): Eukaryota > Metazoa > Arthropoda > Insecta > Lepidoptera > Nymphalidae > Erebia > Erebia ligea. The sequence continues at coordinate 13,511,846 of OU785223.1, read as the reverse complement.
TTAACCCTGCGACAATTACGATTACCATAAAAAAATGATAAAGCTATACCAAATTGCCGCGATGACTACATGATGTGTAGGTTAGAATATAAATTGAAAGAGATGAGTTTTTTGCTTGGTAGGCACCTTCGCTTCGGTGTTTTAATTTTTAATACTTATTGCATAAAACGCAAGTTGAACTACCTAATGTCGATATTAAAATTAATGTTACGAGTCGACATTTACCTAAGACGTGCCGCCAAGCGATTTAGCGTTCCGGTACGATGCCGTGTAGAAACCGAATAGGGGTATGGGTTTAATATAACTGCCATGCCCCTAACAGGTTAGCCCGCTATCATCTTAGACTGCATCATCGCTTACCATCAGGTAAGATCGCAATTCGCAGTCAAGGGCTAACTTGTAGGGGATAAAAAAAAAGGAAAATTTTGAAATACCAGAAAACGATTTGCCAAACAAAATACAAAGAAATAAGTTCGACGGAGAAATATTTCCAAAATTCGCCTAAGTAACTTTACTGATATGCACTTAGGAATAAAGGTTAAAAACTAATATAAAATACACCTACGTCATAGCAATTTAAAGATAATTTCCGTACGAGTGAGATGGCTGAAGTCATAATTACCCTAGGCATTATACTCCATTTGGGCGCGGGTCAGAATGATATAGGTAATTGGTCGTCAACTCTCCAAACCACCAGATTGGATCAAAGCGCGGATGAGCCCGGAGCCGACAGTTCGGCGCCGGCCGTCGCATTATTTGATGGCCTTTTCCTTGTCAAAAATGACGAAGATCATTGTCATAAAAAACACAGGCCGGAATAAAACGAAATCACCTTATATCTACGTGAGCACGAAATTGTAATATCGAAACAGGTAAAGAACAATATATATTTTTGGGGCAGAGATAGGTATTTAGTAAGATTGCTGAGTTATACTTTTTAAAGGAGAGTTATCTAGCTGTTCTAGCTTCTACTAGGTACTTACGTGTTCTATCATATAAGTTTCTATTGTTAGGTGTAGAACTAAAATAGCCGATGTGTTTGCAACACACACCCTACTTACACAGTTAATTTAGATAGATACTTTTGTGGTTTAAAAGTTTTGTCAGACTTACGATAAAACCTGACCTAACTTTAAAGAGGACGTTGCTGTTACCTACGTACTTAATTTATAGACATAATATGTGTTTTGCGCGTTACATTTTTGATATTATGCAGGTACCTAATAATGAAAAGTAGGACACGTAAGTAAGCCTAAGTACCTAGGTAGGTACTTAGAGTTATTCATGCTTATTTTTATAAATATCATGTACAGCGTGTGTACACTGTAGATACAACAGTTAACAATATTGACTCTGATAATATGACCCTTAATTTAAAAGATATTTTTAATCTGTTCATTAAATAAGAAAAACTCTATACTTAGGTAGTTATTTATCCGGTACGTTCAAAAACTAGCCGGATGCGTTTAAGTCGGGCAATAAATCGAATTACTGAAATTGCGGTCAGGCTTTGCTATTAACTAGAGGCGGGAGTTATTAACTTAATCAATGCCTATTTAATACGTCCTATACCTACTGTGTTTGTATACTACAATAACTGAGTATATAATAACGGTACCGTGCGCTTTTATTTACGGTATATTTGTCGGTGATAACATCCTGTAACTTCCGTAGATTTTATGAATTTATTTTTGCTTTCAATAATTAATCTTTTATTTTACTGTAGGTACTTATAGTTCGCGCGCGAGTTGAATGCAGAGCAAATGTATGGTGACACATATATTATTTACTCTGCGTTCAACTCGCGTGCGAACTGTATACCTTTAGTGAGCAATAGATATCGAACTATTAAATTTTACTTAGTTTTATGCATTGTACCATCGTAAAATTAAATAAGTACTTACCTATTTAAGTTATAGATTAGCTATTTCATTCAAGGAATTGTTAGTTTGAAAATGTAGGTAATTTCCTCTGTGGTAAGTTAAAGCCAGAGTAGCTTATTTGTACCTGCGTAAATTTTAAAAAAAACTTCACAACTGAAACAGAATTTATTGACGAGAAAAAATATACGGCAATGGCTTAACAATAAATTAATGTGAGAAAAATAAATCGTGATACCGAGCCATATCTGATGTTGGCGGCTCAGATGGGATAATTTTAAATTATCTACCAAAATTATGATGAACCGAAATGAATATTCAAGCGAAACGCTTAGCCCTCGACGTGTTATTAAGATGATCGTGGAGTCGTTACAGAGAAAATTCATAAAACTCATAACTATACTTATGACCTAATATTTTTCGACAACACGCCGTTGAAAATAATGATTCTAGTAATCGAAGAGCATGGTTGATCGCTCAAATTGCTTATTTATTTGGTTTAACATCTACTGAACTGTTCTAGAAATATTGATATGAATAATTGGCAAAAGGAGTAATTTAATGATGTTGATGATGATGATGTATGAAAATTCCAATGATATTTCTCTGGTATACCTAGAGTTTAGAGTTTTTCATTTTATAATTCATATTAGGTATAGGTATTATACTCGTACCTAAACTTCGAAAGCCGGTATTAATAAACCTAGAGTTTAGAATTTTTATTTTATAATAATTCATATTATAGGCATATAGGTATTATACTCGTACCTAAACTTCGAAAGCCGGTATTAATAAATCAACATCAGCTAAAACAGATTCTTAGGTATCGATTCATCTATGCTTAAGACCAGTCTTAGAACGTGTTCTTAGCTGATGTAAGTTTATAAGGCTGAGGCCAGACGAGCGTAATTTTTTGTGCTGTGAGTCGCGTAACAAACCCAGCGGGATAATTCAACCGCCAACGAATTGCCGATAGATCTAATTGCACAATTACGGAATTATCCGGTTAATTCCGGCTGACACACGACGCTTCGACCGCCCCTCTCTCCCTACCTATTCTAATGCAAACTAACACGTCTACAAATTATGCCATATGTGCTTTTGACGTCTAAACTGACTCAAAATTTGAATGCGAAATTAGTTGTCTACACTTTATCAAAATACTTTGTAGTGGGTTGATCCGAACCAATTCCGAACTAATAATGCGTGTACTTAACAGTAATACCTAATTTAAATTTATTATTTAAGTGTAGCAGTTATAATTTAAATTACAATAATAAAAAAAAAATTCTATGTTCACTCTTTAATGTGAATAATTGGACTAAGTACCTACTAGTCAAATCAGATTTTTTTTATCAAATGTCAAAAACAGGTGCTATGGGAGCCTCATATTATGAGCTTTTTATGAAATAATGACTTGTGACTTCATCAAAATTGATCAAAATAGTTATCCAAATTAAAACTCAGATAACGTAGATTAAATTCATCTTTTGAAAGACCTTATATTATTAATTATTAATCACAATAAATATTTTATTTTTGACATAGGAAACATCCCTGCTGACAGAGATAGATACAGGATACGTACTTATACAAGAATTATACAAGTTACCTAATACAAAACTTATTACACTTTAGATATTTGAGTGCTAAATAGGTCTATAACAGCTGCGCTTTATTTGATAGCTAACTCATAGTGAAAAACTAATTTATTGGGTTGTTTGTGCCCAATTAGAGCGTGGACTGTAGCCTCAAATTACAATATAATTCGAAACTCTTCTTTAATAAAGAACCTAATTACGGGCAAGGACATTAGCGAGGCAAAGGGGTTGTGATGTCGCCAGCAATTTGACACTTATAGGGGATTCTATCGATTATGCGGGTGGAGAACTAAATATGTTCTATAGATGATGTTCGTATACTTAGTATCAAACATAGCTGTATGTTAAAGTTACAGTAATTTGCAACGGAACACTTAACCCATCCATGTTTCTAACCTAAACATTAATTTTAATTAAATTGACTCGATTAATTGATTTTTACCTAAAAACCTTAATATCTTGCAGGTATTTGAAATTGAACTATGCTATGTTAGATGTTTTGAGTAGATAAGTACAACAGTAAAGTAAAGTCTTTCTTATGCTTAGGTACTCCAGTGTTACTCCTGCACACAACTTTTCTTATGGAGGTACCAACTAGGTAGACAAATAAAAACAATTATAAGTACTACTTAATGAAAGTAGGTATGTCCAACGAGGTTTAACGTTGTAAAATCGGTGGTAGTTACGGATTAGGTAAAAGATAATGACGGGGGACATTATTTACACATTAACCACCATTCCATTATTTCTATCCACACGCAAGCGACCAAGTGTGAAACGTCGTGCGGGTTCATTGCGACTTGTTACAAGACCTATAGTTCCTACCTTTAAAAGGATAAATCGGTAAGCGAGCTAATTTAAAAACATGCATATTCTGAATACTTAATAAGTTTTTTTTTTATCAAGTATAAGTTAAGTTAGCCCTTGACTGCGATCTCACCTGATGGTAAGTGATGATGCAGTCTAAGATGGTAGACCACCAGGCCAGACCAGGGAAATTACAATATCAGTGACAAGCTGGTTGCTGAGAGGGCCAATATTAAATAATTTCTATATTATTTTTAATAATAGAAGAAGCCTTTAGGTAGGTAGGTATTATGGGGCAAAAATATTATAAAGAAGAACTTTAAAAAATTTGCTTTAAAACTGCGAGTTGATCCCCAAAATGGTCTTCACTAGTTCTAGAGGGAGAGAGATTTCCAGACCAGGATCTCACGTTTCATCGTGCCATAAAGAACTTATGTTCTAAAAACTAAAGCTTAAGTAAGAACGGTTAATAGACTAACTAGCTGATGCCCGCGACTTCGTCCGCGTGGATTGAGGTTTTTCGGTTCCCGCGGGAACTCTTTAATTTTCCGGGATAAAAAGTAGCCTATGTGCTATTCCAGACTATAATCTATCTCTGTGCCAAATTTCATCCAGATCCGTTCAGCCGTTGTTGGAGCGTGATTGAGTAACAAACATCCATACATCCATACATCCACACATCCATACATCCATACATTAATACATCCATCCAAACTTTCGCATTTATAATATTTATTTGATAACATCTCTTCTCTACCTAACAACAATGGAGTGAATATATTTTGTACGAAAACACGATCGATATTACACCATATTACACGTAATGCGTGTCTTGAAAGTGGGTTAAGGTATGTAGGAAAAAACGCCCCGCAGCGTTTTCTGAAAGAGCATGCGTAGGCCTTCCTGACATATTACCATAGGTATTACCATTTCAACGACCTATAAAATTTGATTTAAATTTATTGCTACAATTGTTGTAAAAATACTTACTTAAATCTAATTTTTATTCAGTTTCTATCTAATTATAGTGAAGGAAACACCGAACTCCCTGTTGAAAATCTGAAACTAAGTACTCAACCTATTCCTAAGCTGCCTAAACGCCAAACGGTGATAGCCCCAATTTGTAGAGGTTAAGACGTTTGGTCTCCTGTTCAGGTGGTCGAAGGTTCGGTTCTCGGGAACGCACTTCTAACTTTTCCGAGTTCTAATGTGCGTTTTAAGCAATTAAATACCACATGCTATACCGGTTAACTCTCTGGATGAGAAAACCTGAGCTCCTGAGAATTCTTAATTCTCAAAGTTGTGTGAAGTCTGGCATAATTTTTATTAGATAGGTATACTTACTTAGGTTCTAATATGACAAAATCATTTTAGATTCTTACGAAAACAGTCCAAAGTTGAAGAGGATAGTCTATAGGTATCTAAATAAGGGTAAACCACTAGAGGAATAGACAATGATACGTGACAATTTGACTGTGGTCACAGGGACACAAAAACTGAACCCCATCTAGCACATATGCCGGTCAAATTAAACACACATGCCCATGTAAAGCGGACGTCACAGGCGAAGGCGATAATTTCCATTTAAATAAATAATTTGCCGTCACAATTCGGGACCGACATTTGGGCGCGTGAAGCGGTCTAATGATCATTTTAACTAGCGCGGTTTTACGCTTCCAATGTTGTGTTACGTTGACGTGGGAGGACGCTGAGTTCGAGGGGCCTATAGCACCAACATTTGACAGCTATAATTACAATCGGTTCCGATTGTAGAGCCATATTACGTAAAAAATATTGCTACATTGTAACGATTGCAATCACCCCTGGAATGGTTAACACTTAACACTCTTCTGCTATTGGCCAAAATTCATTGCTGCAGCAAGAACTACCACGCAACTATTATAACAGCAACCACATCCAGGAGACAATAATATACCTACTTACTCGGACGAATTGTAATGATAAATAAACTTTACATTCACAAGGAAAAGCTTCTTCAAAAGTTTGTAACAACGTCATTTTTGTTGGTGATCCAAGTAAAAACAAATAAATGACACCATAATTATAGAAGGTTCGAGCCATAAAAATGTAGCAATATTTTGCGTGACGGAATCTGTTCTAAAATTTCAAAGTAACACCCGACCTTCACCGGCGAGGTTCAGATAATAGGAGTACCAATTTGAAAAACCAGTCCGAGGCTCAATAAAAAACATACGGCCAAGTGGAAACAAGGGATCCCCTTCGGCCGGGCTTTGTTCTGTGTCATTTATACAGACAGTGCCTCATACCACACAATACTAGGCTGAATTGCAAAATTATTATAACAACTTTTGTTGTGAAAAGTGAAAGGGAGCAGGGGCTGTCGAGGTGCCCCTGTGAGTATAATGGCAGCGTTTAAAATACTTGTTTTTACCATCAGCTGATCGTCGAGTTCTTCGTATTTCATAAGGCTAAAGCACGAGTGACGTAATTCTATCGGAACTTTTATAATTTTTATACAATCTAACTGGCAATTAACTGGCACAGAAGGTGCTTGACCGAAAGAAGTACCTTAGGTATACCTACCTACGTACAGTTCGCGCGCGAGTTGAATGCAGAGTAAATGTATGTGTCACCATACATTTGCTCTGCATTCAACTCATGCGCAAACTATAGTTTGTACCTACGTTACGATCGGGAAAACAAAATAAATTTGTTTGTGATCTTTTGTGGAAGGTCTTACAAGCAGCTTTAAAAATTAAAAGTGATGATATACCTAAGTTCAAGGTTGTCTTGCAAAATCATTCTTACAGCATTGCGTGCAGCTCGACATAGCCCAGGGCCTCGCGTCTCCCCGGTTCCGAGAAAACATCGTTAAACTCACGTATTTTTGGTAGCAACATAATTCCAGTAATTTTCACTGAAATTATAATAATTAGCTCCGTTTATGCGATAGTAACAAACAAATAAAATGATCGGAACACATTACCGCAGGGCACTGCCGTCAGTCACTTTAGTTCTATAGTTAGTCGCTTTAGAGCCGTTTACTGAAACCAGAATAAAGTCTAGCTGCATGCTATGTGTTTTGTTTATCATTGTGAAACACATGTAGCTATGTATTTAAAACATGTTACTGAGACAAGAGAAATAACCTAAAATTACATTTCATGCTATTGCATGAAATGTCATTGCATATTTGCAAGACATGGAGAGGAGAGGACAATTTTAAATCATTGTCCCAACTACCCAAATACTCACTAGAGTCCTAACTTCATCCGTGATGAAAATAAATAACGATATTACTATTATTATGCATATTATTATAGGTATATTTATTTACACCGAAAATGCAACACTTAGGTACCTATACAACTTTTCTATACCTATCATTTGGCGATAGAGAATTTCCATAGGTACTATATTTTGTTATTCATAAATACCTAATGAGCATGTACATTTCAATAAAAGCCTGTAAGTATAAAAAAATATTGAGTTCCTATAAGCACATACTTGACTGACGTACCTACCTACAATATTCCGAAAATGATAACCGTAGCAGACACCGTAGCAAATAATGTAATAAAGTCTGTAAGATAAAGGAAGGTTCTTTGCAACAATAGCAATAATTAGGTAAGTAATAAAATAAAACATAGTAATTTGCCGTCACGAACGGAGTGGAACAGTACAATCACGCGCGGGTTAGAGAGATAGCGAGCGATTACAAGGCGCTGAATGTTCAATCGTCACGTAGTTACGGTTCGGCACAAGAACAAAGCGGCGATATTAAACAATGAATGGCCACAAAAAGTCCCATAATTCAATTTGCATCCCGCTAGATGAATGTAATCGTCGGCAAGAACTGTGAGTACCTACTGCAGAGAGCGGCGCCCGCGGGCAACTCTCCATGAGAACCGCTTTCGCCATTTTTCACACTTCTTGGAATCGATTAGATTGCACCATCTCGCGCGTGACTCGACATTGATCGTTGCGCGTTGTAGGTCGCATGTCGTAGACATATGACGAAATTAAAGCTCTTCCATGCAAAACCCTGGTAGTGACGGATTGGATAGTCCACTAAACAAATGCACTACTTATTCAGTCTTTGAACTCAGGAACTGTGAGGAAATTGAATGTTGCGTTGTGGTTTCAAAGACGTAACCTAATTCGATGGTCTGCATGATCAAGCTTAGTTAGTTTTGGTGCATACACCTGTGGCTTGTCCGCTTCGACCAGCCTTTTTATAAAAACCCATAACCCGACGACAAACCCTACAAAAATCTGTGGCGACGCAAACTTTAACCTCGGTGTAGTTTACATGTTAGGATGTTGCTCGTATTTCTTGTTGTGTATCGGATATTGAGCATGTCGACACAGCCGAGGCGCGTCTGCGAGGTGACTCGCGCATTATTATGATAATGCGGGCGGAGTCGATGGTATCGCTGCCCGCTATCCGCTCTCATAACACAATTGAATTAGCATAGCGCAGTGTCGGCCGCAGCGGGCGGTCCAAGCCACGCGACCACCTAAGTACCTAGCAATGGGCATCGTCGTATTTGATTCCATTAAGAAATATCTCTTATCGCAAATGTTCCTCATGAAACCTTATTAAAATCATAATTATTTTGATGTTGATTTTCATCTATGATAACGTTGACCAATTTTCGATCCCGGACGCCAATAAATACGGATAAATACGAACACTGCCAACTTCTCTACTCCGGTCTGCTTCCAACTGAGAATTTCTGGTCAGAAACCCCTTTAATTTTTTTTTTTAGTCAGACGTGTGACGCGAGCTTAAGACCTTAAGAGCTTAAGAGCCTATAATTTACAGCCCATTCGGCTGTTAGTTAGAGTTTCTTGCTCTTTGACCTAGAGTCTAGAGGTCTAGACTAAAAAGTCATGAGGAGAATTTCAAATCTAATGTGGCATACAAGCTGTTTCACTTTGACAATCTCAAAAGCTTAAAGGCCGTTAACTAGATTTCCTCTCCCTCCTCTTCCCCTCCTCTGTGTTCTAGAGTCTCGAGTTCTAGACCAAAACTACAAGCTATTTCATTTTGCACCACTCAAGCTTGAAAAACCTGTATTGAACAATGACTCTTTGTAAAACACTTGCTCAAAACCAACTCTGAGATGTTCGACCATGCTGGCTTAAAAATCATTGTTCATGTCGGCTTATCAAGTTTTTGTTGCAGGTACGTAGGTACCTATATAACGTCAGCTTTATCATTGTTTTCATTCACGGAATCCAATTTGAGTAGGCAGCAATGATATTAGGAAGTTATGCGGGTGATGTAGAGTAGGTCCCGAGTTCGTAGTTCGTATTCGTGTACATAAGTGTGTTGAGCGTGGTATGGCATGAATGAGCGTCAGACGTGTTGAATGGGTTGACCACACTAACCACAAAGCACCATTAGCTCTGTACATGGATAATTTCGGATCCAGCTGAAGGTGCGGTGCAGATAGATAAGTACCTACTACCTACGTTATAACGACGTGCTTTCTACGCACCAGGGAAGAAGATATACATTTTTTTTTTGATCAATGATTACCTACTTAATACAATAGTGAAACTAAATAGATTATACCAGCTTGCAATACTAAGGTTTTCCCGACGTAGGTACGTTTTTAATGTTGATAGGTACTCTTAACATATCCAGCGAGGGGGAGAATTTTGTGCTCTGGGCCAGGTTAATGTATTTTATCACCGTAAAAGAAATCGGTTCGGAGAAGTATTATATTTATTGGTTCTCTAGTTGCTATACTTACTTCTACAAAATATAAGAATAGTCGCACGATGTTTACTGTAATTTTCAAATACAAACAATGAATTAGTCAAAGAGCCTTCAACAGATCGACGACGTGAGCATTATGGCCATCAATGGCAGGCGCGATTCAAACCCCCTTGACTCTTGAGCGAAGTGCGGAGTATTCATGGCGGTTTGTCTGCGTCGTGGAGGACATAAAATATCGCTTCGGAGGGAGCTAATGGCACACGACCCTCTCGTAATAAGTAGCAGAGATTTTAGTGAACGTTTCGAAAAGTTGACAATTTAGAAAATATATGAAGTTTGAATTGTTTGTCTTTATCCTGCATCCCATTAACTAAGAATATGATCCAGTAAGTATACTCTTAGTCTACCTAAGTCTACTTACGTGGAAATAACTAACCAAAATTATTATAGATACGAGTAAGACACATCAACATCTTCATCAAAGCTTCATCATCTGTGTTCTTAAATGTATACAAGAAAGTGCTATTTTACTTTATCAGAATTGCCTGATAGTGGATGAATAACCCAAATAATATTCAATTGTTAACTTTATGATTTCGGTGTGGTTCAACTGATTTGATCTCATGAGAACTATTTTAAATATCTACGAAACTGAGTAAACTCAGTAGCATGAAAAGGTTATCTTGGAGAGACATACAACAGTCTAGCGTTCGTACAATGGGATTGTATAGTAAATGCAACTTAAATCTCTTATGTAAACGTTAATGACTATTTCGATACAGGGAAACTACTTGTTTAATCCAGCAGTCCACAATAACAAATTGCGGACGGAAAATTTACAGTTAAAAGCCGGATGCTACAGTTGATAGTTGCAATTTCCGATAGCACTTATGATGGACATAATGGGACATATGCAATGGATTTTACAGTAGCTGTGGATTTATTGGTGGTCCGATTAATAATGATGATTTTTTCTATTATAAAGGACATTTGCATTGTAACGAGTAAAGATGGCCGCGTTATAAACGACACGTCGATATTATATTACTTACTTAATATTTTCACATGCCTTCTTATACAAAACAGGAAAGCTAGTAATTTTATAAGGCTTTAGTAAATAAGAAATGAATAGATATGTAATTATATTGAACAGAGTACCTATCCTCAAAAACGACAAATCTGTAATACACAAATTAAAATAAACCGGCCAAGTGCGAGTCGGACTCGCGCACCGAGGGTTCCGTACAAACCTGTAGTAAGTTTTACGATTTATGACGTATTAAAAACAAGACGAAATGAACCGCAAAACTAACTTTGTTTGTAGAGGTTTATTGTTAATATCAAAAAAACTATGCTAGTTAGAGCGTTGGTTTTATTTTTCCTGTAAAATATACATAAGCTTCTATTGACCATAATTATTTCAGATTTTTCAATTGGTAAACTTCGGAGATAAGGGGGGAGGGGGGGGGGGGGGGGGGGGTCAAATCGTCCTATAGTAGGTAAAAAGTAGGTAAATAGGTTAAGTTGATAAAAGTTACTAAAACGGTCTCGGAAATTAAAGGGAAAATAAAATAAGTAGGACAGTGAATTATAGTCAAAAACCTTTGAAAATAAGTAGCATGATGGGCGTATTCAAAAAGCTCCGCTTGCTAATAATTTACATACGTACCTACGTAGTACGTACCTATGCAAAATTTAACGCAAGACGCATAAGTATACAAATTTTGAAAAGTACTTTCCAGACAAATATTTTACGATGATTGTGAAATGTTGTAACCGTGTTGGTTAATAATATCTAAATTGACGAGTCACCAAATTAGGTGAATATATCTGTTTTAATAAGTTTGAATCGTTCGAATGGTGCGATCGATGTCGCCCGCCCGCTGCTCTCAGCGCTATGATACGCTATGGGGCGTCTTTCTTCCTTTAACGTGCCTTTAACCTTATCATAACCAAGCTAATGTGCTAAATTAATTGTACCTGCGACGCCTAAAGTGATATTAATTATTATTTATTTAGTACTTTTATGTTTCCTGATTGGAATAATGCGTGGAGTAACGTGTATAGCGTAAGTAACATGATTACGTATACGCATGAGTCTTGCATTTGTTTAAAAAAAAGTACCTAGGTACTTTGTTAAAGAACAAGACCGATGACGAGTGTACTTGAATCATCCCAGCAGCCACGACCACTCTGTCAAGAGTGCACGACTGAGAAGAGAGAGAAGAGAGGTACTTTGTGTTAATCAGGATAAGAGTGTGAAATTACAAGGTAGATTGTTCTTTCAAGGAAAAATCCGTATCCATACTAATATTATAAACGCGAAAGTGTGATTTTGATAAAATTTGGTAGATATAAAGGTAGGTTACATTCCGGGGAAGGACTTAAGCTTTCTTTTTAAAATTAAGGAGTTCCCGCAGGAATAAAAAAAACGAAATACGCGCGGACGAATTCACGGGCATCATCTATCTATCTATCTATCTATATACAAAATCGTTATATAATCAACGCACAGCCTAAACCGCTGGGGTTAGAAACTTGAAATTTTGATAGTAGGTTCCTTTTGTGACGTAGGCGCCCACTAAGGAAGGATTTTTCAAAATTCCAACCCTAAGGGGGTGAAATAGGGGGTTAAAGTTTGTATGAAAGTCCGTCATTTCTCAAGTTATATCCATTAAACTTGGTATACGAGCTACCGGTTAAAAATGAAGGAATACGTGTTTCACAATTTTTGATCATTCATCCCCCGAAGGAGTGAAATAGGGGATGAAGGTTTTTATGAAAGTCCTTCATTTCTCAAGATATTCTCAAGTTATATCAACGAAACTTAGTATTTTGGTGTCACGGTTTTTCAAAATTCTACCCCCAAAATAGGGGTTGAAAGTTTGTATGAAAGTCCTTCATTTGAAACTTAGCATTTGAGATTTCAGTGAAATATGAAGAAGTATGTTTTTAACCATTTTTGAAAATTCGACCCCCAAAGGGGTGGAATAGGGGATGATAGTTTGTATGAAAGTCCTTCATTTCTCAAGTTATTTTACAAGTTTTATCAACGAAACTTGGTATTTAGGCTTTTAGTAAAAAATAAAGAAGTCCGTGTTTCACAGTTTTTCAAAATTCCACCCCCAAAGCGGTAAAATAGGGTTTGAAAGTTTGTATGAAAGTCCTTCATTTCTCAAGTTATATCCATGAAAAACTTGGTACATGAGCCGGTACCGGTTGAAAAACCTCAACTGAATGTTTGTTTCTCAATCACGCCAGAACGGCTGAACAGATCTGGATGACCTCTGGCACAGAGGTAGATTATAGTCTGGAATAATAGATAGGCTACTTATTATCCCGAAAAATTAAAGAGTTCCCGCGGCAACCAAAAAACCTCAAATGAATGTTTGATACTCAATCACGGCAGAACGGCTGAACGGATCTGGATGAAATTTGGTACAGAGATAGATCATAGTCTAGATTAACACATAGGCTTTTTTATTCAGGAAAAAACAGTTCCCGCTGGAACCATAAACCCTTAATCCACGCGGACGAAGTCGCGGACATCAGCTAGTCTAGCATAAAATTTAACAAGGGTTCCTCGAAAAAAAAGCAACATTTGATGACGTATACAAAGTAGATATGCCATTGCTATAATAACGGCGGCTTCGTCGATTTAAGAAGTAGAAGACGAATACTAACATAAGGATAGGTTAACCTAATACCGTTAAACCATACCTACGTTTTGAATATTTTGATAACCAAGCGTGTATAGGTACGTCCATCATAGCAAGTATTTGCAGAGCAATAATGGTCAATTGCACCATCGCCGGTTATGGTTAACGTCAAAGACCACCATAAAGCTTTAAGAAAGTTCAATTGTTTTTTAAGTATGGTTTTTAATTATGGATTCCCAGATGACGTCCGCGACTTCTTCGACCCAGAGGTCAGAGCGGGAATAAAGGTTTTTAGGGGAAATCTTTAATTTCCCTCTCTAAATTATTAGCCTATCATGTCCTCCCCGTGATGACCTCTGTACCAAATTTCATCTAATTTGGTTGAAAAGATGGGCCGTGAAAGCTTAGCGTAATATGGTTAACGTCAAAGACCATCAATGAGCTCCAAAAAAGTTGTTTTTAGGGTTCCGTACCCAAAGGGTAAAAACGGGACCCTATTACTAAGACTCCGCTGTCTGTCTGTCTGTCTGTCTGTCTGTCTGTCTCCAGGCTGTATCTCATAAACCGTGATAGCTAGAAAGCTGAAATTTTCACAAATGATGTATTTCCGTTGCCGCTATAACAACAAATACTAAAAATTAAAAAATATATATACCTATTAAGGGGGGTCCCCATACAATAAACGTGTTTTTTTCGTATTTTTTTGCTCAATATTAAAAACGGTAACAGGTAGACGGTTCAAATTTTCACAGAATATTAACTTGTATATTATCTACCTTTCAAAATAAATAATTAAATATCAATAAAGTAAATATTAAAGGGGGGCTCCCATACTACAAAGTACAAACGTAATTTTTAAGCAATTTTTTTTAATAAGTCATAAATCGTAAAACTTACTACAGGTTTGTACGGAACCCTCGGTGCGCGAGTCCGACTCGCACTTGGCCGGTTTTTTAGTTTGTTAATTCTAGAGGATTATTCCCTCTTTAAATTAGTCCTATGTCCTTCACCGTGAAGGGAAATCTCTGTGCCATATTTCGTCCAAATCAGTTGAAAAGTTGGGCCGTGAAAGCGTAGCAGACATGGCCTAGACATGGCAGACAGACACACTGTCGCATTTAGGTACTTTGTTTTTGACGACCTCCGTGGCGCAGTGTTGAGCGCTGTAGTCTTAACGTGTTAAGGTCCCGGGTTCGATCCCCGGCAGGGTCAATTTGGGAATTTATAGTTTCTGAATTTTCCCTGGTCTAGCCTGGTGGAAGACTTCGGCCGTGGCTAGTTACCACCCTACCGGCAAAGACGTGCCGCCAAGCGATTTAGCGTTCCGGTACGATGCTGTGTAGAAACCGATTAGGGGGTTATGGGTTAATTATAACTGCCATGCCTCTAGCAGGTTATCCCGCTACCATCTTAGACTGCATCATCACTTACCATCAGGTGAGATCGCAGTCAAGGGCTAACTTGTAGTGGATAAAAAAAAATATTAGTATGGATTTTCTACGTTCACCGCTCTGTGACGGCTGCCGCGTCGCCCGCAGTGTGGCCGCGTCTCGACGGGGCGCCTTTCTCCCTTTGTACTGGAGCGACGTGTTAAATTAATAGTTGCCGTGACGCGCTTAGTGACATTTGGAACGACGATCATTTGCATTGTAAACAAAAAAATCTACTTGGGTGACACACGGACGGGTACTGTAGTTTTGTTATATGCAAAAACTAATTAGCTCTACGTTTTGTATATCATTAGCCACGGAAAGTACCTACTTTAGGTACTTTATTTCACTCTGAAGTTAATATTTGATCTCAATGAATGTTAGATAATATAATTTAGTGGTCAGTTATAAATTACCTGTATGCTTATCTCATTTAGTACTTATCTAGTGCCATAAGTCATTATTGTTATTGGGCCAGAAAGTTATTCCAAGCCTTAACACTGATCAAACCTTACTAATCAGGAATTATAACAGTGTTTTTCAATTATGCATATGAATGCGATAGATATAGATGTGAGGTAGATGGCACAACGAACAAAAAACTGTTTAAACTAAAAAAATATCAGAGTGCGATGGCTGAAATAGCCACTATCAAGATTCAAGTCCCGACACAAATAGGCAACCGTGTTGCTAGAAAGCGTTGACAGTAGAACAAAGTGGAGCCGCTCCTTTTTATCGAGTAGCGTCTATTAATTACTGGTGCATCTCCTAAAATAACCCTGCCCGTCATTGGGAGCGTATTGACAGGGCGCGATGACGGCGCGGCGCCTCTGCCCTCATGACTTGCAACCTTCCTTTATTACTGCTCGCACCGACTAACAAGGCGGGCTAATGCAGTGAGTTGCAAAACCTTTGCCTATTCACCCTGGCACGCCAGTTTCACCCTTGTGTTGTTTTTATATGATTATATTTTTCTGTGGCAGCCGCATTTTACCTATGTACACAGAAGCCGGCAACAATCGTCCTTATGACTTTCATATCAGATTATTTTGGCTTCTGAGGATCTGAGGATAATCTAATCTAATCTATCTAAACGTGGACACTGACGGTGGGCCTCGTCCACAAATTAAAAGTCGCTCAGCGGGCTATGGAGCGGGCTATGTTGGGAATCACTCTCAGGGATAAAATCCGGAACGAGGAGATACGTAGAAGAACTAAAGTGACCGACATAGCTCTGAGGATTAGCAAGCTGAAGTGGCAGTGGGCAGGTCATATCTGTCGCAGAACCGATGGCCGTTGGGGCAGACGTGTTCTGGAGTGGAGACCGCGTACCGGTAAGCGCAGTGTAGGACGACCTCCAGCTCGCTGGTCCGATGACCTAAAGAAGGTGGCGGGAAACGGGTGGATGAGGAAGGCGGAGGACCGTGTTTGGTGGCGCGCTCTAGAAAAGGCCTATGTCCAGCAGTGGATGCATACAGGCTGATGGATGGATGGATGGATGGATGGATACAAAGAGATATTAAATCTAACAACTAGGTAATTGGTAGGTACCTACCGGGTAATTTAATCATTTTCAGGACACGTTTACCAAAACAACACTTGCCTATAGAAGCGTTGTTTTGGTAAACGTGTCCTTATAATTTAAACTCTACAAGAACCTTTAATCCTTTATCAAATTCTTCTTCAGGGTCTTGCGTTCTCATATTTTACGACTGTACAAAATTACATTATATATTTACGTAACATTACAAATTGCACTATTCAACTAACAAACTTAATTCATATTTAACTACAGCTATGTAGATAGGTAAATAGAAATTGCAGCTATTTGCTGAATTTTTAATGTTCGACTAACCAATGGATCGCATCGTGATGTGATATTAACCGGCGCGGAACCAAGACACGGTAATATTATCTATACAGTATTCCAACTTCATACAAACGGACGAAGCGCGAGCTATACCTACGCGCCTCGATCTCGACATGCGCTCGCCGTGCAGACAGTCGCGACTGTGCCGCAATGACGAACGGACGGTGTTTTGTTTTTTTAACAATAACCATGCGATTTTTTCACTAAAAATAAGTTCAAGTACATATTTAATATGGCAAATTTCCCAAAACAATTTTTAATTAAGCTTTATATTAGAATGCGGATTTTTTATACTTTAAAATTTAATAATAAAGCATTTCGTACGTCTCAGTCGAGGCGCAAATATTTTTCGGTCGCAAATTTATAAGACCGATTTGTTATGCAATCATAAACATGGGTTTTTAATTAAATCTACCAATCAAAAAACAACACGCATTTTTATTGAACACTTCCTATTCAATTCACAATTATTTGTTTATATAAAAAAAGTATATTTACAATCACAAAACTAAATGTATTTACAATCACAAAACTAAATGGAAACACAAAGTAGGCAAATATAATTAAAATGCTGGAGGCGGGCAGCCCTATCGCATGTTTACGTGCCGCGCGGCGGTAGGTATTTATTTTAAAAATACGGCCGAGTTAGAATACTGTATAGATAATATTACCGTGACCAAGATGCCCTTTACGCGTAAGTACCTATAGGTATACCTACTGTTCGTAAATTCACACATTAATTACGTAGGTATTCTACAGTACATAGGTATTTTACTTTTTTTTTTTTTAGAGAAAACCTTTTGAAAACCTAACGCGGACGAAGTCGCGGGTATCATTTAGTTAGTAAGTTTATCTATAATGTATGTGTTTGTAATGTGTAAGTTTATAATATAGTAGGTACGCCTTGAGTGAAAATATTATGGACATCAGCGGTTATACTCGTACAAGGACTTTCATAATTTTATTTGTCATATTATTAAAAAACGTATAACGTTTCTCTAGAAACACCTTACCCTTATTACAGCTGCTACGACTTGAGGCCTCAATTACTTGTCGCAATTTGCCATCAATACGATCGATAACAATCCCATATTAACATGACTAACTAGTAATATTGAAAGGTCATTTGTGCTGATGGCAGGAAACTGCAACCACTCTGCGGTGAAGCCGTTTGAGGCAGTTTTTACGCTTGAAGCCATAACCACCGCTATAGACAAGACGTCTATGATAATAATTACACTTTGTCAATAGTCGATGAAACCACCGATATAATTAACTACATAGGTACACGCGATTTATATTCCTAGGCCGAGCGCAAAGTTTTTTTTTGTCTATAGACATCTTGTTGTTCCTAGGAGAGCAGGCTACGAAAAATTATTCAGCATTTTCGCATTTAAAAGTACAATGAAGCAAGAAAACAATATGCTAACTACATATATTATGTGCTACTTACTACGTAACTACCTACGGTACGCACGGTATTTGTAAGACTAATTAAGTAAACCAATTAGGTATTCTGAGATGGAGAAATCGGAAAAAGCTAAACGTATAAAAAACATTCTAGTAAAATATGTTATAGGTTGAAGGTTCCTTTACATAAGGTCCTAATAAGAATTAATTATCCTATGTATAGTTAGGTACTTAAGTAAAAGTATCGGTAATGTTGATAGGTAAATTGAAGCATGATATTTTTAATTATGATAGGTAGGTACTAACAGCAGTTAATCTACCCATTATAACAGTAATTATAAATTATGAAATTATAACATGACAGTAATCTGAGAACATAGAATTGCCAATAGATGTAACCAATTGACATGACATGCAACAAATTAGTATGTTGGTTGGCTGCGCGGACCACTAAAGTGACCCGTGGACATGCAGAGTTGTTATTTGATAATGCAAACATTGTCTTTTTAGATATTCCATATGTTTAGCACAATTTGGGTCTTGATTTCGCATTTCATCGGCGCCTTTTGACCTAATTTTGAATCTTTTCTCATAGTATCATAGGTTTTTCCAAAACTTTTGATTTGAAATTAAAATAAATTTGGGACTAACTAACTAATTCATGTATCATAGTATTATAGTATTTTGGCCACAAGGTTCACAATTTGGTAACAAGGTATACGTTTCCGTTACCGTTACCGTTGTTTCACCGGTTCACCATTTCATCCAAGTTTTAAAGATTTATTAATAAAATTATTTTAGTACCACAACTTTCTGTTCGCAAATGTACTTATGAGGGCTTTAATTCATGACATTTCGTGAGATCCTCTAAACTCTAGTCTAAGCTAAACAAAAGTCTAGCGGAAGAGGAAAGTTCCATACAAAATTGATCTGGACAGCCAGCTTCTGGAACATTTAGGAAATTTTTACTGATCAGTCCGTTAGCGCAAGTAGCTTTATATGTATTTAAATAATAATATTATACCTACATCCCTATATCCTTCGTCAAAATTAGCAAACCATTACTCGGCTCATTCAATTAATTTCTGGAAACACTTATTCAGACAGATCCGCACATCATTATCCTTTCTTTTACCATTTTGTGCCGGAGCGCTACGAGTGGCATTGTTAAATTTGTCGCGCCGGTGACGCGCGGGTGACGGATGGCACCATAAATAACGTAGACTGTAGACAAGATTTAATGAACGCCTCACTTAGCTTTAATATTTCATAAGTTATTATGGGTAAAGTAATTAAATGCTTTTTTTTTAAATGGTGACAATTTACAGGATATGTCAACACGCCTACGATTTCAAGATTGACACCCAGTTTCCCAAACGCTATTTAAATTAACTGTTAATTAAAATAGCTGTCGCCTATCACTTTTGACCCAGTAAAGCCTTAGGAAAACCTATTTTTTTAGTCAAATCCTTGACCATACAAGTCTGTCATCAAGCATCAGTCATTTAAAGTAACATTTTAAAATAACCGTATAGGTAATAAACAGTTTTCCAAGTTTTCGTGTGTTCTATCCATATAAATATTATAAATGCGAAAGTTTGGATGGATGGATGTATGTATGGATGTATGTTTGTTACTCAATCACGCTCCAACGGATGAACGGATCTGGATGAAATTTGGCACAGAGATAGATTATAGTCTGGAATAGCACATAGGCTACTTTTAATCCCGGAAAATTAAAGAGTTCCCGCGGGAACCGAAAAACCTCAATCCACGCGGACGAAGTCGCGGGCATCAGCTAGTTAATAATATTATAATTGACCGAGCGAAGCGAAGGTATCGTCTACTTGTGTGAATTGGCACTTGTCCGTCCGTCTGTCAGAGCCTCATAATTTCTGTATTACTGAACGTAATAACTTTAAATTTAAATATAATATGAAAACCGATGGCCTCCCGCCGAATATGGCTTAAAAAGTTATAAAAATCTTTATTTCAGGGGAGCTCTCATAGAGGCGAATGCGAGGTAAAATATTTTTTATATAGCGTTATACCTATAGGGTTGCGGTATATCATTCTAAAGATAATTAGGAATAGATTCCAAAAATATATAATATTTATTAATTTTTGCCCTAAAATTGACGAAATGGGGGGCTTTCAAAGTGGAGGTTTTCTAACGTTCAAAGTTGACCTCAGAACTCTCAACTTTCTGAAAGGCTGAGACTGAAACTTGATCAATTATTTGAATTATATCCTGTACTTGAACAACAAATACTAAAATTAGATAAATATTATAAGGAAACGAAATTATTTAATTTTTAATGAGCTTCAGTACTTTTAACAGAACTTCACAATGATGTCAATAGATGGCGCTCTGTGATACCGCGAGGTCTCAGTTCGGGGCGAACCACTAGTATCTAATAGGCTATATTATAGCCTCCTAAATAGGCCTACCTGAAATATAACGGTAAATAAAGCTCTCTACTATACTACGCTAACTTTAATCGGGATTCGAACTTGGAACTTTTGTTTGCGAGGGAAGTTGACTGTGTAGGTACCTACTTAGTCGACAAAAAAACCTACTGGTACCTACTAAGTTACTAACAAATCTAAAATTGTAACAGAAATCACGTGTGCATTTAACGGTTGGACGGAATGTCGTTGCGCAGTAAATATAATTTCCTGACAGCTTCATTTAAATACCTTTTGTCAATGAACGGGTTAACACGTCCCGCGACGCTATAAAAAAGATATACGGGGATATGTGGTGATATATTATGAGGAGCGTCAGTCGCTACTGTGAGCGCGGGTTTATTATTTTCATAATTGCTTCTAAAGTCATTTTAATTAGATAACTTTGAAGTTGATAGGTAGCTTAAATGATTTTCAATCTTCATTAGTACTTACAGTCACAACTTGAATGTTTTATAGACCGGAGTTACTTTATTGTAAGTTAAAATACTTACAAAATAATAACAAATAACATAATATATACCTAATAGATATAAAATAACAAAATATTTTTCCCTTATAAAGTTGATATTTTATTGTTACTTAGGTAATTATAATGTCATAAAAGTTACTAAATTAACATTAGTTTTAAATAAAAAAATTTTTTTTTAAATCAGTTGACTTTTAATACCTAACAAAACACTTCACGAGTATCTAAGCAAACACTCCACGACGTAAATGACCCTTTTACAACAATTTTAATAGTTTCTTTGCTCTGCTTTTATTATTTGAAGTGTTTAATCCTTCAACAAAAGGTATCCTTGCTATCAAAAGTGACAGATCTTGAGCTTTTGTGCGCTAAACTTTACGGTAAAATTCAGTTAGGTATCTCTGCCATGTTTTTCGCTGTGGATTTTTTCCTGAGAAAAACAGTGTGCAACGATACGATAAAACAAGAGAAGAAGGTCATTATGGTATGATGGTGTACTTTTTAATCATCAAAGAGTTTTGCTCAGGTGACGTAGGTAGGTACGTTCCTATAGGACTATTATTGACTAGGTACTAGTAGGTACCTACTATTCCCTATTCTGTGCTATACTAGGTATACCTAGGCCATCACATCACCCTATCGCTTCAAGCTATAAATACTATTTTTATAGAAATAAATATCAACTAGATTTAAATTCTGATTTTTATTTTATAAATATTTTAATCATCATATTTGTCGATAGATTGGATAGGAGTTTTCCTAGAGTGATTTCGTAATGCAAAGTTAAAACTCCTGTCCATCCTTCGACCTAATTTTAAACCTAAACTAAGCTAATCCGACCAACAAAAGGAACCTTTAGTATCAAAATTGACATATTATCCACTATTGTCTGCGCCACTTTATGCTAAAACTCGAGAGCTAACCCTGCTATTCCGGATTTGTCGATTTCGCAGCACTCAGGGATGACAATGCATCAAGCACCTTAATCCCGACAACAGCCATTTAGGGGCATTACAAATAAAAGTTTGTCGGTCGGTTCGGTGCCACAATGGCCATTGACGGGGCTTCACGCTGCGCGCCGTGAATGGGCCAGCGCCAAAAAAATCTATTAGACACGCATAATGGATTTGATGTATCGATGTGTCCTCATCGATTTACGGATCTGTTTATTGAGTTTATTTAGAGATTTTTCAGTTAAGTGTACAAAAAGACTTACTTATCGAATACATTTGCTCGTAAAGTTGCTTTTACTTCACTGCTATAAAACCTATCCTAAAGTAGAATTTTTCTTAGGC
The DNA here is from genome assembly GCA_917051295.2 of Erebia ligea. Classification (NCBI taxonomy): domain Eukaryota; kingdom Metazoa; phylum Arthropoda; class Insecta; order Lepidoptera; family Nymphalidae; genus Erebia; species Erebia ligea. The sequence goes on along the minus strand of OU785223.1, from coordinate 13,489,243 downwards.
CAATGAAAATATTATCGCACGGCTACAAATAAGTGTGGTAATATTATTTCTGCAGTACGTTAACGTGACTAATGTTATGTTCACTCTGATTTATTATGGCCCAAACTCTCTAAGAAAATTTTATTGACCACTATTCATACCTACTTATACCTAACTATGTTGTACGTTTCTTGAATCTACATGTCTACCTACTATAGATAGGTATACTTCCTGGGTAAATTCATGAAAATATATAACAGTCTCGACTCAAATCGTAATAAGGTGCATCTATTGTTCGCCCGGAAAATAGAATTATCAAATAAATTGTATTGGAGAAATAGTAGATTATTTTCAATTGTCCTAAATCGTATTAGAACAATGCCTTATTGTTCTCCGTTTCAACGCTTAATAAATCTAATAATCGAGTCCCGTCTTCTGAACGGGATATCGATGATAGATAGGAATATATTAGGTAGGTATCTGTCTGTTAGAGTTAGGTATGTCACATTAGTAAAGTTTACATTTGACTCAATAGAAACTTATCACCTTCAGAGATGTACCTACCTTCGCACGTACAGACAAAAATTAGGGTATTTTATTATTAATTTAGGGTATTTAATGAAGAGAAGAAATACCTATCTGTTTGATAGAATGCCTGTGCCACCAAGAATTTTTAGGAACCTATCTTATAGTTATTAGCTAATTTCTTACGTAGGTAGGTTACACCCACCTTACCTAGGTACTTCTTTCCAGCAGTACAGCTAACAATTAGACACAGATGTACCTAGTAGGTATCTACTAGGTATATACTGGAATATTTAATATACTCCAGCCCCCCTAGCATGGGCCGAGAGAATTTTCTCCCCGAGGAAAGGATAAAATTTTTATTCCTAAATAAATAAATAAAAACGCTAAATATCGGTGGGTAAATAGTCCCCCGAGTCCCCGTGAAATGTCAAACGGGGATAAACTTCTCATCTCCCCTGTTGCCGTGCTCTGAGATACTCGTAAGTTAATTTTATCTCTTGTCAGTGGATAAAATCGGGGGATAAAATTTTTATCTCCGGCCCATGCTAGGGGGGCAGAGGTTGAGGTACAGTTTTCCCCGGCGCGCGGCGTTGCATTTATAAACCGTCGGGGAACTGTTGGTAGACGTAAGTAGGTAGGTACCTCCCGCGCTTTATAAGACACAATAGGTACGTACCTACCTACCTGAGATTGACTATAAGATTATTTCATTACGAACACGGTGCTATACCATCCATCGCGTTTGTTATAAAATTACCTATATTTTGATATAAGTCCTACCTATAACTCAAGCGGTTCCGATCCGTGAAGTTACATACCACCATACCATTTGGTACATACCATAGTCCATAGGGTAGGTATCTTCACGGATCTGAAATAGTGATCACGGATCGGATCTTCGTAATGAAATAATCTTTATTTTAACTTGACTTTAATTCATTAACCAGACCAGTGAAATGTTTATAAATTTTTTTTTTTAAATTGTTAATTACTTAATCATATTCTGGACTGAAATTTTTTAGTCAACCCATTTGCAATATATTTATTGACATATTTAATTTCATCTATTAGGTACCTAACCAGCTCGGTGAAGGTCGTTGTATACCTACAAGGATCTTGGACTAAATATTGCAAACGGATCCCAAAATTTATTTTACCACTTAGGTAGGTAGTCGGCGTGATTGGTATACTTAGGTATACCCATGCCAAATTACCTACAGCTTTCTGGTACAAAGAACCTCGGAGCTAAGCCGCGGACAACAGACAGACAAGCAGGGCGAAACTATAAGGGTTCCTTGTTAAAATCTACCTACCTGTAGGTACTATAACAGTGTACTAAGGTGCAGATTTTTTCTGACAGGAAAGATAGATAGTTATGGTAGATAGGCAAGTTCAGCAGGCGTTAATACTATAGTGACTAGGTAGGTAGTTTATATGCACTGCTGATATACCTACCTAAATTTTGCAAAATCACTCAGTGAATTAAATTTGTCCCTGACAAGTAGCTATCTTTGGTAGCTAGGTACATTACCTACCTAGGTAGATAGATATACACCTGCACCATGCAACTGCCAACTATACCTAATAATATTACCTAAAATCTATTTTATTAGTTGAACAGCTGTTATGTATAGGTAATAATAAGGAAAAGGAAACTCACTATAGATTTGTTTGGCGCCGGCATCGGCGCATACATGTCAGTTATCATCGTTTCCACTAACACATTTCAACTGAACGTTAACTTTGTACAGGCCTACAGTACCAAAAACACGTAAAGAACTGTCACAAAATCTTTGGAATTAATATTAGAAAAGGCCGACGCGACATTCAAAGAGGCCGCCTGTCACGAAGAGGCCGATCGTAACTCCGAGGCGCGTTTACATGTTCCGAACGTCTCGTGTCGCGGCGCTCGGGCACACGTTTACGAGTGCGGGTGCGGCGCGCTATGTGGGGGGCGGGGTGGGCGGTCTGAACCAATCCCAGCCTCTTATTGAGCTCCGCCCACGCTAAGCCCCGCCCACAAGGTCGCATATCGATCGCACGCGCGACTCCATTTTATTTCGGCTCCCTCAATTTGCATAAAGTTTTTTGTATCAAATTGCCGATAAGTTGGAACTCGATTGCTTGCTTTGCGCTTTAATCTGATCGATGGTAGATACCTACCTACACATCTATCTATATATTAGGTATATTATTTAGAAAGACAATTTTATTACAGTATACTTTCTCTATACAGCAAACTAGCCTCGTTTCCCTTATAAGTTGTGACGAAGTTCTCAATATGGGGATTTGGAATACCTACCTATATGTTACAAGTTCATAGTCTAGGTAACCTTATCTACCTGTTTTTTCTCTCTACAGTGACGTTAAGTAAAAATCGATATATTTACCTATACCTACCTAACATAATGTGATTAGGCTGATTTATGCATTAGGTACCTACTTACCTACTACTTACCTACTGCCTAAGTTAGGTATAGGTACCTAGGTACTTAGAAGTTACGTAGACACATTCGATCCCAAAAAGAAACTTGAATTTTATGATCATTTTCTGGTGAAAAATGCAGCACGTGTGCATAACCTTAGGTATCTAACCTGGGTATTTTGGCAAGCCAAGCTTAGTCCTTATTTCAAATTGGTAGACATGTTCAGTGTAGATAAGTAGGTAATTCTGTTAAATTGGTAAAAATAATATCCACGCGTGTTAAGTAGGGGTAGGTAGTAGGTACACGTAGGTAGGTACACCTTGCCCCAGTTGCAAGTTGCAACTTGCAACCAGACCTCCCCCGCCGTTATTTTGTTTCCTTTACTTAAATAACATGCTAATAGCCCTAGGTATCTATTTATAATATCTACCTATAGATACAGATAAAATTGTAAGCTAGTTAGATAGGTAGTACCTAGATATTTAGAAAGAAATAGTTATTTGTTATACAAGAGTGAAAAGTTGTTTTTTAACCGCGTGCTCAATTTTGATGACCGAGCAAGCGAAGGATTCTAAAATTGAATCACGAGCGGAGCGAGTGATTCAAAAATTAGAATCCTGAGCGTCAGCGAGGGAATCAAAAGAGCACGAGGTGAAAAATCTTTTCACTCGAGTGCAACACGTAACTTTTCATCCCACCTCAGCGAGGAAATGACTAAATGCAAAAAAAATCACAAGGTATAACTTTTCATCCCATTTCAGCGAGGAAATGACTAAATGCAAAAAAAATCACAAGATTAAATTCAATTCTGTTAATTAATTTCTTCGTCACTAGAATCACTCATTTTAGGTTTTTCACTTATTTTCAATTTTCTTGTTTTTAATCGGTCTTAATTTTAAACAGACGTGAAAGAAAATGGTGCGCGCAAAGCAAATTAAAAAAGTACACCAAGAAGGTTACGAGTGTGAGTTTTTAACAAATTAAAAACGATTGTATGGAAATTCGGCACCATAGAGGTACAAGTAAATAGGTTTTAGGTAATGATGTTTTGAATTCACAAACCTCATAGACGAGTGATATTTACTAACGTGCACACGATGTTCTAAATTCAATTTACTTTATCCTCTAGAGGATAATAACGGCTTTTACCATCAGATATCGAAGAATAAAAATACTCTTTCCGAGATGGTGGGATGAAAAATTATTTATTGCCACACAATAGGTACCTAGGTACAACAAAAATACAAAGAAATCATTTAAAAGAAGAACCTACAGAGAACAAAGTGCACAAGGGTGGCAGTTCTATCACTATAGGTAGGTAGGTAGTTCTATCAGAAACCAGGTTATCTAAAGGTTTGAATACATTTTAAATCTGCATAAGTATAGGTACCTAGTACCTACCTACCTAGTCTACCTAACAACCTTATCATAATAGGTAAGTAATCCATAGGTACTTTCTTTAATATTATAATTAATGCAAAAGTGTATCTGTCTGTCTGCTGCGCTTTCACGGCCCACCTGTTGGTCAACCGATTTTAATACAGTGATAGGTACCTACCCTACCCGCGCACTTAGCTTGTACCTAAAAACTAAGAAGTTCCCGCGGGAATCGAAAATCCATACCTACTTCCATACTAATAGGTATTAAAAATGCAAAAGTGTGTCTGTCTGTCTGCTACGCTTTCACGGCCCACCTGTTCAACCGATTTTGATGAAATTTGGTACAGTGATAGGTAGGTTGTAAAAACTTAGAAGTTCCCGCGGGAATCGAAAATCCATACTTCCATACTAATATTATAAATGCAAAAGTGTGTCTGTCTGTCTGCCTTTCCGTCCGTATGTCTGTTTGCCTGTCTATCTGTCTATTTATCCCGAAAAATTGAGGAGTTCCCGCTGGAATTGAAAAAACTTAGCCTACCTATACGCGAACGACGTCGCGGGCATCATCTAGTAGGTACCTAGTTTAACCTAGGTACCTACTTATAAAATATTAATTTTGAAACATTGTGTTTACTCGTACCTACTTAGGTAGAATTTACTTCCAAAATGTAAATGTAGGTACCTACAATTAGGTAGATAGTAGATACCTAATCATTTACCTACGCTGAGTTGTACGAAACAATTTTAAAAATGTAGGTAAGTGTTGAATGTTGATTAAACTAATTTAATGAAGTCTAATGTTTGAAGTCTCATACAATTCTTGCGATTAAATTAGTTTAACTACCACTAAAATTTTTGAATGTGTTTCGTGGAACTCAGCGTAAGAGCATCTGATTAGGTAGACATCAGATGTTCTTATACGCTCTACCTATACCTACTCTCCAAGAAGCCCTGAGCACCAACAAGGTGTTAAAGAGAATGAAATATATAATGCGCGCCACAAAAAACCCTTAAAAACACGACCAAATAATTTATAGGTGGAACACGAAAACACCATAAAGGTATAAAATTCCACGTGAAAGAAAAAAATAGGCGCCCTTCCGCACCCCAAAAATACATCGCGACCGCTAAGTATTTCGAAAAGAACTTCGTTTTAAGAATAGCTTAAGCGGCTAATAGTTTTATGACACGCATAACACGGGGAGATTTTCCACCAGAAGTGTCACAGGATAATCTGACTTATCGTATCTACCAATAAGGTAGAAGATTCCATTTTAAAGTGTACAGAAATGACAGACGCGTGGTAATATAGCGACATTAGGGTGCCGATTTAAGGTAGAAACTGTAGCTAGGTGTAAGGGGTGAAGGGTAAAGGATAAAAGTGGGCGTGTCCGGGATAACGAAATAAAACGCTCGGGGCCAGACCGTGCGAACTCCGCTTAACGCAATAATATTTTAATTTGGAATCAAAACTCACGCTGGGATGCAAAATTACTGTGGGAGTGGGCGGCGTGTACGAAAATCGAGTTACGGGGGTAGGTACCTACTACACGAGTAATATTATTGCCCTGTTAATTAAGGTTCCTACCTACCTAACAATTGGCTGTATACTTCTTTGAATAAAAAAAAAGTAGGTAGGTACCTTATGCACATTTTTTTCTCACTGAGAAAATCTTTACACCTACCCTTACTCTGAGATTGATCGAATTTAAAATACGGTCTCACTAAGTGAGGTGAATTACATTTGCATCAAACTAAAATGAATCTTAATCTTATTAATTTAGAGCTCAATTTCGTGTATGCATTCACAGCTAGCGCTCCAAACGATACGTTTCGAAATTTGAATCGGTTGCACTGAATTTGTGGCTTCAAATCAAGAGTTTTTGGGTCCATTTTAGTTTGACGCAAATGTGATTCACCTCACTTAGTGAGACCGTATTTTAAATTCGATCAATCTCAGAGTAAGGGTACAGGCTATATATTGAAACGCTTTTTAGTAAGCTCATTTTCAGCAGTTTCAGCGTCTTAAGTAAATAGGTAGGTACCTCTGTTTACAATTTTACTGATAATCTGGTCATTAAAACAAAGCTGCATGGAAGATATTCGAGAAGATATTAATTTTTGACGATCCCCTGGCATGCAGTGGTGAGAGCTGTGGTCACATCTTGGGAGGCCAAAGGTGCGATTCCCGGCAGGGTCATTTTTGAAATTTATAATTTCTGAATTCTCTCTGTTCTCGTGTCTGGTGGGTAGGTAAAGCTAGACACGCACACGTCGTGTCTCTCTAAACATAATAAATGTATGAAACAGAAGGTCTATAGGATTCTGATTTCTGACGCGTCCGAGTAGTGTATTTCTAGCGTAACAAAGTATCTCAATACGTGCCAAACTTGCCTGAGCGGGTGATATACCTACCTACGCTCCGGCGTCAGTTAGGTACTTCCGCAGCTTCCGCCGGTCATTTGTGTTGACGCCGGTCAATCTAATCATCTGCTATAAATCGCTTTATCTTGACAGTTACCGAGTAGCTATAGTATAGTATTGTGTTAAACGAGTAGTAGTAGTGTACCTTTTTTTTAGTTAGATATTTTAATCAGGTTACACAAACCTAGTTTTTTTCTATTTGCCAAGTCTAAGGTAGTTATATTTGACCGAGCGAAGCGAAGGTCTCTGAGTCTACTTGAGTGAATTTGCACTTGTCCGTCCGTCCGTCTGTCAGAGCCTTATAAGTTATGAATTACTGAACGTAATTATCTACCTACTGGCCTCCAGCCGAATATGGCTTACAAAATTATAAAAATCGTTTTTTTCAGGGGGGCTCTCATAGAAGCGAATTGCGAAGTAAAATATTTTTTATAGCGTTACATATAGGGTTGCGGTATATCATTTTAAAGATAATTAGGAATAGAGTCCAAAAATATATATTTTTTAATTTTTCCCCTAAAATTGACGAAATGGGGGGCTTTCAAAGTGGAGATTTTCTAACGTCCAAAGTTGACCTCAAAACTCTCAATTTTCTGAAAGGCTGAGCCTAACTTCATTAATTATTTGAATAATATCCTGTAGGTAGGTACCTAGCTACTTGAACAACAAATACTAAAATTAGATAAATATTATAAGGAAACGAAATTATTTAATTTTTAATGAGCTTCAGTATTTTTAACAGAACTTCACAATGATGTCAATAGATGGCGCTCTGTAAAAGTTTATTCGTTTGTGCTTAGGATACCGCGAGGTCTCAGTTCTAGGTACAAAATTCAAAATTCAAAATGTTTTTTATTCAAATAAGCTTTTACAAGCGCTTTTGAATCGTTATACTTAATATGAATCTACCGCTGGTTCGGAATGCCATTCCTACCGAGAAGAGCCAGCAAGAAACTCGGTGGTTGCTCTTTTCCATCAAAACTTACAATCATCATAATGATACAAGTAACTGCAGTCCCACGCATATAAGCTGGAGCGAATCATATCCACGCTTTTTTTTTTTTATCATTTACGTAATCTTCGATTGTATAGTAAGCTTTTCTCACGAGCATACAATATTTACTTACCTAATATATAGGCAGGTGCTAAAGATAACACGTCTTTGAGCGGCGATAAGTAGGTATAGTTAGATCGTCGTATATGGGCAGACCGTCACTATTTTCACCAGAGCAGAGCCCTACACCCACCAGATACTGAATCAGCCTTCCTAGCGATAGTTACCTACCAAAAGTACGTTACCAAAAGTAGGCTATCTCCTATCATAGGTATTTAAAGACATATAACTAGTCCAAGTAGGTGACATACACCTACCCTTTACTCCTCTAACCTCCGTCTTCCCGAGTTGAGGCAATCAAATCTACCTATGTAGGTACCTATAGTGTAGGGTACCCGTCTACTTTAACAGATCTTCACTCAGAAACTGGTAGTGCTTAAGTCCATAGTCTTAAAAGCTATAATGTTTCCAAATGTGAAATGTTACTTTTGTGGTTACAATGATCCTCGATTTTAAACCTTTTACTATAAGAGTGAAAATGCAATGGAAGCCATACAGCCTTGTAAATATATGTGTAACGTACCTACATAACTATACGTAGGTATTATACATATAAAGGATCTTACAACCACTCTACGTATTTCAACGAATCCCCCATGAATTTTCTGTGCATTTTGTACGTGTCATGGATAGCCACTTGTACCGTTTTCCACTTGAGAAAATGTTGGCAAAGATTTTGAAGATAATGGCTTTTTACTGGGGAACGCTATTTTTACAGGTAGAGACTGAAAATATATACCTACTCGGTACATGAGGTACCTACTTGTTATAGTTTGTTGATGTTTATTGCTATTTATTACATCATAAAAGCCATCCTAGCTATTATTTCAGGACAAACTATATAATTTAATTGTTAGGAGATCATAGTAGAACCTACTTAGGTAGGTAGGTAATATTCAACCTAAGTAGGTACCTACTTATATTCACTGCTTAAATACCTGTGTGTAATTAAGACCTCAGTTTTTTCTTTAAATTATGAGCATAATTTTTTTACAATTTCGGTGTTTAGCATTGCGAAAAACTATACGTATAGGTTTAAGCTGCGTGCTATTCCGTCTTCTATCAATTTATAGGTAGCTAGCAATGCTAATTGCTATACGTGAAAAACCTATGCTCTTAAAATATTATGAAACTCTACTGCCGTGTACCGCACAATATGTAGACTAGATAGTTAGATACCTATATACCTACATCGGAGATCTAGCTTAGCATTATTAAACTGAACTGACAAAAGAACTGACATACCTACACCTATAGAGTTCTAAAATATAAACACCCACATTTGCACTATAAACTATTTGGTTTACATAAGGTTTATTTCACAATGGTTACTTATCAGAGATAACTAATCGTTAACACAGCATACAATTCGGCCCCACGCGGGCATGAAGCAGGCCCGCGGCGCAACGCGTGTATTTAAATTGTAATATTAATAGTAGGTATTCACTATTATTTTGAAATAGCTCATTCAATTGGTAAGTAGGTATCAAAGTATTGATTCGATGGGAGGTATTGACCTAGAGTTAAAACCAGGCTAGCTTTTGCTTGCGGCTTGGAGCTTGGAGCTTTTAAAAAGCACACAAAAGTGCTTTAAGTATAAAGTATAATATTATAAAGAACTACTAAAGAACTAGTGATCGCACGCAGCTTCGCGCCCGTGGGCTATGGAAAAATCCGGCTTTATATTCCTTATCTACATTGAAAAGCTTTTCATCTAAAGATCTAAAGGATTTATGAATTGTGCTGGGCTTGATAAGTTGATTTTTATTTAAATTCCTTATATGTGAATAAAAAGTCCATCTGTTCTATAACAAAGAGAAAATTATGAAGGTAGGTAGGTACTAGGTACCTACCCACCTAGTTTTTTGTTAGGTATATGTTCGAAGACCGCGCGATATTTTTTTATGTGCCCTTGACTATAATAATTGAAAGATACCTAATGTAAACCTGCATAAATTTTTCATTTTGTTTTTTAAGTGAAGTAATTAAGAAAATCTGATATTATTCATCTTCCATTCCAGTAATTTTAAGCATTTTAAATGGGCTACTGTACACATTTAACTTTTACAAATTGTAGAAAAGCCTCATCGACACCAGAGGCGAGCATTTGCAATTTACATAATGATGATTGAAGGAAACATTTGCTTGGGAGTGAGTATTTTTGTACATTTACATATTACTTACGCGTTACATCAAACTAATTGTTTTATTCAAATAAATTTATTTGGAATAGATTTTTTTAATACCTACTTAGTACTTACCTACTTATTTATTTGGCTTAGAAAGGGATATATTCTCTACATACTAAACACTGAAAAACAACTAAGTAGGTACAAATTTTTAAAAAGCTTAAAATATTTCACCACCTTTAAAATTTATTTTAATCAGAATTTTCATCAGAAAGTCGTAGAACAAAAGTTGTTTTGAATTCGCTTTAATGAGGTTATTACTTGGTAGATAAAATTCTTACATTTTATCTACCAAGTTTGAAGTTACAAAAACTATATGTAGCAGATAGGTACCAAGACCAACTTTGACTTTAGCTTTTATACTTTACGGCATCGACCATGGTCGATGCTTTACGGTAACACATTGAACTTTTTGTCTTGATGAGCTTCGACTGCTTAAGTACCTATACCTACCTATTCAAATAAGCGTATATTCCAAATATGATGACGCTTTTCAAATATGATTTATTGATGATTGATGGATTTATCCAAGCCGAAGGGAGAGTGAAGGGTCTAAGAAGAAGACCCGATTATCGTTATACGTTTGGATCGACACAAATGAATAAATATCTATACTTATAATAAAACTGTAACAGGTCCAATTCTGTACATTGAAGATATTTTGAAAATTTTTTTTGGAGGGCACTCATTATTCGATACTGAAGCCAAATCTGTATTTTTTTTCATTTTTGTCTGTCTGTCTGTCTGTCTGTCTGTCTGTCTGTCTGTCTGTCTGTCTGTATCTTGGCCGCGCATCACGCCGAAACTACTGAATGAATTCAAACGAAACTTGGCACGATTTGAGCCTATACTACGAGGTAGGACATAGGATACTTTTTATCCCGAAATTCTACCCCCGAAGGGGTGAAATAGGGGTTGAAAGTTTGTATGAAAGTCCTTAATTTCTCAAGTTATAGCCATGAAACTTGATATATGAGCTGCGGGTTGAAAATGGAGACATGCGTGTTTCACAGTTTTTGAAAATTCGACCCCCAAAAGGGTGAAATAGGGGATGAAAGTTGGTATGAGAGTCCTTCGTTTCTCAAGATGTTTTACAAGTTATATCAACGAAACTTTTTATTTTGGCTTACGGTAAAAAATAAAAAAGTACGTGTGTCACAGTTTTTCAAAATTCCACCCCTAAGGGGGTGAAATAGGGGGTGAAAGTTTGTATGAAAGTCCGTCATTTCTCAAGTTATATCGATTAAACTTGGTATACAAGCTACTGGTTGAAAATGAAGAAATAAGTGTTTCACAGTTTTTGTAAATTTTACCCCCGAAGGGGTGAAATAAGGGTTGAAAGTTTGTATGAAAGTCCTTCATTTCTCATTATAGCCATGAAACTTGGTATATGAGCTGCGGGTTAAAAATGAAGACATACGTGTTTCACAGTTTTTCAAAATTTCACCCTCAAAGGGGTGAAATAGGGGTTGAAAGTTTGTATGAAAGTCCTTCATTTCTCAAGTTATATCGATGAAACTTGGTATACAAGCTACCGGTTAAAAATGAAGAAATACGTGTTTCACAGTTTTCGTAAATTTCACCCCCGAAGGGGTGAAATAGGGGTTGAAAGTTTGTATGAAAGTCCTTCATTTCTCAAGTTATATCCATGAAACTTGGTATATGAGCAGCGGGTTAGAAATGAAAACACTCGTGTTTCACAGTTTTCAAAATTCTACCCCCAAAGGGGTGAAATAGAGGTTGAAAGTTTGTAGAAAGGTCCGTCATTTCTCAAGTTATTTCGATGAAACTTGGTATATCCACGCGGACGAAGTCGCGGGCATCAGCTAGTTATATTATAAGATCAGAAAATAACTGTGAAAACGATACTATGGTCGATAACACAGCAATCGTCTATAAAATCGATACAATAATCGCTATTGTCTGAGTGGACATCACGTGGCTCCGCGTGACGAATGAATTTCCAGCGAGCCAGCACCATGGCACCTCACAATGCCCATTTCACAGTGTCGGCCAATCAAAACAAATTACCGATTTCGTCATCCGATATTCGTTCCGATATAATTTTCCGGCTTCGTGCTGGAATCGCGATGGCATTTTATTTTGAGTCATCATTGTTTTATTTTGCATCTTTGCAAAGTAACGGCCATAGGGAAAAAGTCAAGGGCTAACTTGTAGTGGAATAAAAACAGGTAGGTATACCCTGAAATGTTAATGTCTGGAAATGCAACTCTTTTGAGAGTCAAACTCGCAAACTTTTGCAAACGGTCAAGATGACAAAAGTCGCACAATATTTGGGGCACGTGTTCAGGCACGAGAGATACGAACTCCTACAACTCATCATGATGGGAAAAGTTGCTAGAAAGATGCGTTCATCATCATCATCATCATCTCAGCCTGCGGACGTTCACTGCTGAACATAGGCCTTTCCCAAAGAACGCCACCACACCCGGTCCTCAGCCTTCCTCATCCAGCCACTTCCCGCCACCCTCTTAATGTCGTCGGTCCATCGTGCTGGAGGGCGCCCCACACTACGCTTACTTATACGCGGTCTCCACTCTAAAACTTTCCGGCTCCAGCGGCCATCGCTCCTTCTACAGACATGGCCGGCCCACTGCCACTTCAGCTTGCTAATGGTTTGGGCTATGTCTGCAGATACCTTGGTTCTCTTACGGATCTCTTCATTTCGAATCTTGTCCTTAAGAGAAACTCCTAACATAGCCCTCTCCATAGCTCTCTGAGCGACTTTAAATTTGTGGATCAAGCCTTTCGTTAGTGTCCACGTTTCAGCGCCATAAGTGAGGACGGGAAGGACACACTGATTAAAGACTTTCGTCTTCAGGCATTGAGGTATTGACGATGAGAAGACCTGACTTAATTTTCCAAATGCCGCCCAGCCCAGCCGTATTCGTCTGTTGTTGTTGTTGTTGTTCTGTTGCTGTTGTGAAGAAAGATGCGTTGGTCGCAGAAAAATGTCTTGGCTACGCAACATACGAGAGTGGACTGGAATCTTTTTCGCCTCGTGAAGAACTGAAGAGACTATTATATACAAGCTGACCTTCGAAGAAGGTACCTACATATTTATTGAAATATATAGGTACCTAACAGCAGTTCCTTACATTATTTAACTATTCTATTCTAAGCCTAAGCTGACCATGAACTAGCTATTTGACCAATCTAATAGGTAGGTAGGTAATACCAGTTTTCTAAAATTTACTTAAGTACCTACCTAATACGGACCAATAATAGCTGAATACCTTAGCAGGTACTAAAAGTAGTACTAATAGGTATAGTAATAAGTTTAGTACTTACTAATATCTTCATGTCCTTAGAATCCGTCGACACTGGGTCGATACTAACCTAGAAATAAAAGAGTAATTAAGTATTATTAATATCTAAACATAACTGTACCTACAGTTTACCTACTAGTAATTTATTGAATAATGGACATAATGTTACGTTAATTTAAGTGTTAGTAGTGTGGGATACATTGGATACACACTACTGACAGGTCAAGACACATAGTCAGCGCGACAAGTTGGCGAGCGACCTTTAGGCCCTGCACAGACCTGTGCGACACGATGATACGTGCTTCCCATATGACGGAGGCATTCGTGCTGACTTTTTGTCATGTCCATTAAACAGTAGTGTAAGGTTTTTACGCTTAGGTTTGTACAATGTAATAAAAACAATTTTTTAGTCAGTGTGAATTATAACCGAACAAATCTTTTCTTATAGGCTAATTAAGCGTTAGTTCTATAAAACCAAATCTTCATATAAAACATCCTCCTACAGAGTCTAACAACGATATTTTGAGCATAGAGAAAGAGAGGACACCTACCAGATAAAACAACAGTTCAAGAAGTAAGATCCATTGCCTTGGATTTTACGGTTTTACCTAAGAACTTTCGTAGTTTAGAGAGCTTTTAAGGTAATGTTAGTCGATCAAGGTTCCCAACGTAGAATGTACACTGTAGTAGGTACGACGTAGATAAAATACATCTACGCAACCCAATGAATTCAAAATGAGTATCCGCAAAGGGTCTACACGAGCGGGTCTATTACAGTTCACAAAAACAGAAACTAATTAGAAAGTCCCTAAAAAGTCATCTTATGGTGGGTACACGAGCGAATTTAATTTAGAACGTTTTTAATTATGGCAGCAGAGTCGGCCGGTTTGGGCGCCGAGCGGCGGCGGCCCTGTAATTACGGGGCAGTAATTGCGAGACCGGACCGGACCGAGGCCGAATGGACCCTCTGCCCCGACCGTCTAGCTGTGTAACGATGCCACTGAAATTAGGTACCCTTTTTTGAGCAACGCTCTACTCAGCTTTGGAGCTTTTGATTAAGGTCGCGTAATGTGCGTATCAAACACTAGGTAAGTACTTTTAAAAGGTGCCTGCGTCGTTTTGACATTACTGAGGGTCATGCCCTCTTTTATAAGTGCATAGCGGTTGGTGCTTTCTTGTGATAATAATGCTGTGGGATCCCAGATAATTCCGCACAGCCAACGGTCTAGTAATTTCAAAATATTGATAAACATTATATACCTAATAATAATAATATGTATTATGTTTATTGTATAAGAGAGAGTAGACACATTTTGAATTCCATACGTTTAATAATATACCTAGTAGGTAGGTACCTACCTACATATAGATCATTGTTTTGATATAATAATTATTATAAATGCTTTTTATTACTTTGCTGACAATAGTAATTTAAGAAGAATTTTGTTTATCGTGCAGTCGTAGTAGGTAGGTATACAATGAAAATTACATATTCTTTATAAAAATATACAGTATACAGCTGGGTATAATTAATTTTTACATTGTAAAAATGCTAATACAAATAATGTATGTATTTACATTTTACACATTTCCAGTAAAACAGTCATCTGAGTAATTTAAAAAAAGACGTTAAATAATTACTCAACGTGTAAAGTGATAATGTATAACACATTAAATAAAAAACTACCTAGGTATGTGAGTAATTTTCATAGGGGAATAGAAAAATGTAATTACCTACACCACGGACCGCGTAATGCATTCGTCCGGCCATCTTTCTGTATAACTACTTACTGCGTAGCAACAGTACCTACTCCATAATTTTGTGACAGATGTTTTTGTCTGTACGTATTCTCTTACTTATTTGGACATGTTACACAAGGACATAAACAAAGATCTTTGTGGTGTAGATGAATTAGCGAAGTAATAACACTAGCATGTTCTTATTTTTAAGTAGGTAAGAGTGAATATCAAAAAAATTGTACATAAGAAGAAAGCTCGGTGTCTTCATTACTAATACGAGGGTAAAAAAGTAATTTACTTAAAAAAAACAAAAAACCCGACTGCTTGGTACCAAAAAGTATAAAACAAGATGTAAATTTCATTATTATCAATTTACATAGTATAATACTATTGATGAAATAATGAACAAAATAATATAGTAATTCAGTACCTATTCTCACAGCTCACGTTTTATAATAATATTTTTCCCTCATAAATAATTTTGTTATTATTACAAGTTATCAAGGCGCAGTCGCACGTCCAATAGCTAACATTAACATGCGACTGCGCCTTGATAACTTGTAACAATAACAAAATTATTTATGAGGGAAAAATATTATTATAAAACGTGAGCTGTGAGAATAGGTACTGAATTACTATATTATTTTGTTCATTATTTCATCAATAGTATTATACTATGTAAATTGATAATAATGAAATTTACATCTTGTTTTATACTTTTTGGTACCAAGCAGTCGGGTTTTTTGTTTTTTTTAAGTAAATTACTTTTTTATTTTAAACTTTTTGGTTATTGTAAGACTGCTTACGAATGAATACATAGGACTGGCCCATCTTCTTATTCTTCTATACCTACATAGTAATAAAAATAAAAATGCGCATCGGTTCTTCAGGGTTTTGTTACACATGCGTTCACACATCGTTCGTCTAATTGAGTGAAAACTTTGTACATTTGATGTCGGCACTTCCGTGAAGGTATTAATGAGAAGAAAACAATTACATATTCGCATTTTAACGGGTTTGGTACGCTAGAGTTCAGATTGGTGCGATAACGGCTTACGAATTTTTATACACGTTGTACGGTTATTTTAAAAGATAGTTAGTAGTTACCTAGGTATATGCTGTCGCGGACTTTTTTTAGAACTTTTTGAGAGGAACGTTTCCACCATACATTATTGTCGTCTAACTGTAACGATTTATGCAGCGCATGCCAAACAATCAAATATTTTCTCTTTATAATAGGTATCATACTCGTAGGTACGAGTACCTACATAGTTTGATAGATAGATGATTTATATAGGAGCTTTAAACATTTACTTTGAAACCTCGTAAATTCTAAATTATCATTTAAACGGAAAAATGGTTTAAGGAACCTAGGTGTGATTTTAAAAGACCTATCTAAGGATACCCCACTTGCCTATAGCCTATCGACTTTCGTTTATTAATTGGCTTCTAGTGGACGCCATTTTGTTTTTCTCAAATTCGACCTCCATAGTGACACTCGGAAGATTAAAACAAATCTAGTAGTGCAAGTATCATCAAAATCGGTTCAGCCGTTTTGTCTGTAGAGCGACACAAAGGAATACACTAAAAATGAACCCTTGAAACCTCGTAAATCCTAAATGATCGTTAAAATGAGAAAATGATCAAGGGAACCTAACTATGATTTTGCAAGACCTATTCACCGATACCTCACTTGCCGTAGTTTATCGACTTTCATTTTTAAATTTGTTACAATATGGCTTCAAGTGGGCGCCATTTTGTTTTTTCTCAAATTCGGCTTCCGTTATGACACTCGGAAGATTAAGCCAAATCTACCTGTGCCAGTATCATCAAAATCGGTTCGGCCGTTTTGTCTGTAATGCGACACAAAGGAATACACTAAAAATGAACCTTTGAAACCTCATAAATCCTAAATGATCGTTAAAATGAGAAAATGATCAAGGAAACCTAACTATGATTTTGCAAGACCTATTCATCGATACCCCACTTGCCATAGTTTATCGACTTTTATTTTTTAATTTGTTACATTATGGCGTCTAGAGGACGCCATTTTGTTTTTTCTCAAATTCGGCTTCCGTTATGACACTCGGAAGATTAAGCCAAATCTTCCTGTGCCAGTATCATCAAAATCGGTTCAGCCGTTTTGTCTGTAGTGCGACACAAAGGAATACACTAAAAATGAAACTTTGAAACCTCGTAAATCCTAAATGATCGTTAAAATGAGAAAATGATCAAGGGAACCTAACTATGATTTTGCAAGACCTATTCATCGATACCCCACTTGCCATAGTTTATCGACTTTTATTTTTTAATTTGTTACATTATGGCGTCTAGAGGACGCCATTTTGTTTTTTCTCAAATTCGGCTTCCGTTATGACACTCGGAAGATTAAGCCAAATCTACCGGTGCCAGTATCATCAAAATCGGTTCAGCCGTTTTGTCTGTAGTGCGACACAAAGGAACAAAAATACATATATAGACTGATGAACACATAACCCTGTGCGTTCCGCAGTCGGGTAAAAAGTTCTGAAGTTTTTATAAGGCGTTACAATGATTCATGCTATGTTATATAAATACCAAATCAACTGATTTAGACTGAAGAAAATCAAATTTAATGACATGGAGTATTTTTCTGCCATACAAAAAAAGAGAGTCTCCACGTGCCAATTTTAAAAGAAAAAATTACCACTTCTTATTAATCAACCTAACAAAGATTCTTTTAATACAGTATAATTGGAAAACGATCACTGTGTATTAAAAACCATTTCATTTCTTTAGAAACGTTATAATAAAGCATAAAACTGAAGTAAAAATGATGTCTCCATATTTCGTTCCTTTGTGAGACGACCCTTGTGTGACGAAATTATGACGTCCTATGTCCATTTTTAGAACGCGTCCGTATTTTTTTATATTTGGCAACATTCGATTCAAATACCAACCTTACAAAACAAAACGACAGCTATCTTACGTTTGATGTATACCTAATTGGAGTTGTAACCTGATAATACTACCGAAACTACTTTGAAAGTAGTTTCGATACTTTAATATATCGCTACTGGATGGCATAAACAGTCGCGTAAAAAGACTGGATTAAAGATGCATATCTCAAGTTTCGTCACTGGCAGGTAAGTGAACCGTGGCCGAGAGGTCAAGGCGCTCAGAGCGCGATTCCCAGAGAGACGCAGGTTCAAATCCTGCCGGTTCCGAAATTTTTGATATGTATATTTAAGTAAGTTTAGAAACTTTCCTCGTGTGTGAAGCACTGTAATAAAAATTATAAAACTGATAATACTATTTTGTCACTTTATAAATATATACTTGTGTGACGCAAAACTTCAGGTAAGTTTAATGATTTTATTGCAGACATATTATCTTATGATACTATTTGTAATAAGCAAATCGTGCAATAGACAAGAATTTAAAAATCTTTATTATTTTGTTTGTACGCATGGTTTGTTGTTTTGATGAGGCTATATTTTGCTTCCATTGTGAGACATTGGGTGACGTCACACAAAAATACAGGGTGCACACACATTGGCTATTTTTTTTTGTTTTAAAATGTTCGTAATAAATAGTAAGTAAATAATGTTTTCTGGAAAGATATATTGGAAGGTTCCCGATAAATGTTCTATTTCTGGAAAAAGTTAACGTCCATTTTATTTGTGGTTTTTGTATGAACTTAGACTATTCTGTTTTTTTCCTATAACTTTTTCATGACCACAAACAAATAAAAGAATCATGCATATGTATAGCTTCAATCGTGAGAATAACTATAGATTCAATTAGAAAGAACAAATAAAAAATATAAAAAAATAAGCGAACTGAGCGATGTCCAACAGAACTTACAGCGAGAAAAGTGGAGAAGAGAAAAACAAAAATGTAAAGATGAGAAAATTATAGCGCAGCGCAGATAATAAAACGTCAGAACATAAGACAGAAAAATGTAAACAGCGCATGTATTGCATGCAAAAAAAAAAAAAAATAAAAAAAAAAAAATCTAATGTGACTCTATTAGTCAAAAAAACAAAGATGCTTAACAAGAAAAATAGCAGATATAAGAAAAAAATAGAACAGCTGACACAAAAAATAATAATGTTGAATAGCAGGGATAAACGCACCTTTATATTGTGACTTTATAGTGTGACACATATTGCTCTGTGTTACAGAAATTCAAATATTCCATTGTGTTTCTTTTGTGTGATGTACAATTTTTTTGATATTCACTCTTATATGTTCAATTTTCAGTCAACACTTCCGATTATAATCGATCGAAAAAAGTGGAAAGCTCCGCAGGTGGAGTCCCAATCGGTTACTAGTCAAAGATAGGCTAAAAGGATTGCATTTAATTATGATGACTCGCTCATCGTGAACCGAAAAAATGTTTTAAGACTACATTATAATAATTATACTCTCAGTCGGTAACCACGCCAGAAAAAACATGCCTACTGTTTTTGATCTTTTCTCCGTAGCTAATTCTAATAACAATTTCATTTTAATTGTTCTTGGGATTCGTTTTTAATAATCAAAATATACATTTTTAAGATATAGGTAGTAGGTTATGTAACTTGTAATAGTTGTTTTATCATTTTATAAGTTACAAGTTAACTCTTTATTAAATATTTAATAAAAACTAAGTCTTAAGATATATCTTTTATATGCAAACAAAACGGTAATAATTTGTGATCACAAAAAAATCTCATTAGGTAAGGGAGATGACAGCTAAGATTGCACGAATTGAATAATAGCGTTCTAATTCTTAATCATATTTAAAACATAAGATTGTTATCTTTTATTCAGGTGCACCTATAGGTACTACCTACATATACAGAAATGAATACTTATATTTATAATAGAAATTACATCAGCAGCTTGCTTACAAGTGCAAGAACTCCAGAACAAAGGAGAAATAAATTTCCTACACTTATAATAATATAACAAAAACCTTGTCTTGAACTTAAACCCGTTATTTTTATTTACGTCAGTATATTATGCACAATTAAAAATGTTATACCTAAATTCGATTTTTTACCCAAAAACTCCAAAACATCCATTGTAAAAATATACCATAAAATATTAAAAAGATAATATAGGCCAAATATATTCTTGGGTAGGAATATAAAAGCACCCTTATGTAAGGTACGAGTATATCACGCCCCCACTGTGTCAAATCATTAGGTAGGTGGTAGTAAGTTATTTGAATTTATATACCTACACAACTTTATTACTAGAGAACCACATGACATATAATTAACTTCATGGAATTAGGAATTACGACTCTTCCTTTTATTGTTCACTCTATATGTTCACTCAGCTTTTACAATTTAATATTCATATTGACAAACGTATGACAAGATCAGAAACAAAGGACACAGGTACCTACATAATAGAGTGTAGGTAAATATACGCGAACTTATGCACGCAATATTCTGCATTTGCAACTACACAATCGCGAAGCTCTTTTAAAGCGTCTAGTGTGACGAGACGGCAGGAGGTGTTTGTGCGCCATAATCACTTATAATCATACCAATTAAATATTTTTGTTCCCATTCTCCCCTTTGTTAGAGAACTAGCTTTGTCGAGTTGTTGACTTGCTCTTGAGAACGTCTTTTGTTCGCTCCACTTTTATACCTTCGCAACGTGTTTGGTTTCGCGTGAACCACCTAATTAATACGTTTTTATTCGATATACTGAACATAAATAGACCTATTAAAATTTTATTAGACGTATAAATGTTATTAAAGGCCTTTTTGTGTTCTAGTGTGGTTAAGTTTTCAGTTCAATAAACCGAATAATTTTATTAGAGTGAAATGGAAATGTATCATAAAAAATCTGTTTTTTCAGCATTTTTATCTTTAATTGCATGTAACCATTTTAAGACTATTGACTAAACTTTTTTTTCATAATATATTATTCTTGAATGACATGAATTATCTACATTCTACACTTATGAAAGCTACATACTTAGGTACTCGTAGACAGCTAGATATTGTAATTACTGGATTTCTCTTGTTTTCAGATCAGACGTAGAGTAGGGATATTAATAACAGCATAATGAGTTTTTCAGCTTACTAAGTAGTGACCTAACCTAAATAAATATACCTACCAATGTGAGCTTTATAAATTAAGTGCCTACCCGTATGCAAGAAAATTCGATTAACCTATTTTTATTTAACACCCTGACGATTATGGTCATTATAGTCACCGTAATATTTATCGATAAAATATCGATATTTCAAGTAGACAAGACTGAATAGGTATCACCATGTTCCCAGGACACGTCATATTAATATGCCACTTTATTACCTACCTGTATACTTATATAATTACTAGCTGATGCCCGCGACTTCGTCCGCGTGGATTGAGGTTTTTCGGTTCCCGCGGGAACTCTTTAATTTTCCGGGATAAAAAGTAGCCTATGTGCTATTCCAGACTATAATCTATCTCTGTGCCAAATTTCATCCAGATCCGTTCATCCGTTGGAGCGTGATTGAGTAACAAACATACATCCATACATACATACATCCATCCATCCAAACTTTCGCATTTATAATATTTATATGGATTAATACATCGATATTCAATACCTATACGTATTTGGTAAGGTGGTATTAGTAGATTACCTATAGGTACGGTCTACGTATGATAAAGTTCATAGGTATTAAGTAGGTATGCTACAAAAATAATGCCTACTGTACATATTTATAAAAGGTCAAAAAGATCATTGTCTGATATAGAAATAGTGCGATGTTAAACAATTGACTGAGTCCAAACTAAAATATTTGGATTCTATAATATCTTAATTATAACTTAACAAAAGAATTTTCTATGATTAAGGCTCACAGTGAGATAACTTGATGTTTCTTTGGATTTTTCCTTCCAAAAGTGTTTCCTTTAAAATTATAATTTTCCTTAACTGCTTACAGCAAGTATTTCCCAGTTTTCCTACTACGAAGTTAATCGGTAAAGGATAAAATTGTCCTTTTTAAAAGGAAACGCTTTTCGAAAAAGAAAATCGGAAGGTAAAACGGGAAGCACGAAATATCAACATTTAAGTGCGTCGGTACAAAGCTTTAGCACAACAGACATTATGCACCATTATTAATTCTACACCAAGCACGCAAATGATAATCGAAATTACCTCATTGAAATAGTTATTGTTGACATTATAAGGCGCGGGGTGCGGGCCCCCGTGCTGCTGGTAGTACGCACAATTCATGTCAGCCCATCGGTTTCCAGCTGAAAGATGTCACGTGCCAAAAACACACCCGGCGGAGGCTTGCAAGGAAAATCCACGGAACGATTATCTCGTAACGAATCGATGCCGCGGACGAATCTCGCCTACTAATTGTAGGGTTCGGTGGACGACTGAGCGCGGCTACACTCTCGCTCGAATCGTCTGTCCCTCTCGCACGTTTGTTTGTTTACTCGGGGCGGGTCGCGCAGGGCGGCCGGCGAGGGCGGGAACTCACGCAATACTAATATAAACCGATAACGCACTTGTTTCAAATGTGGTGTTATCAAAGCTCCGAAGTTAAGATGTTTTAAATTAACAGACCTTGAATGATTTTAAATTTATTTTGTTCACGCGTTCTTTAAATTGTATCGTGTCATGAAGTGCCTGTAACAATCAATAAACCGACAACGTACCTACTTATTTGTGGTGCTATCAAAGCGATGTTTTAAATTAACTGACCTTGGATGATTAACCATTTATTTTGCTCGCGTCCTTTCTCGAAGTTGTGTTGTTACATGAAAAATGTGTTTTTTTTTTAAATCTTTATCGCACTTATTTCTGGTGCTATCAAATCTGAAGATAAGATGTTTTAAATTAACAGACCTTGAATTTTCAATTTATTTTGTGAAAAATGTCTGAAACGATCTACGCTGCACTTGATGAATACTGAAAAGCACTAAAAATTATATAGATACTTAACTACTTAAAACTTTATTTATGAACAGAAACTGAACTTATGAAACGAACTATAAGAAGGATAATTTTTTTTTGTACATTAATAATTAATTATTGTAGAGCTGAGTCTTTGCAGAAGACTATAAAAAATAAAATGAAAAACTATACACATTGGGTTGGTAAAAAAAGGTACAGACAAACAAGCATTGGAAGCAAATACTAGTACCTACTTACCTACTGAACGTGACTAGTACTAAAAGTAAACTCTGGCCTAGTCTTCTCGCTACAGATGTAAAATATCAGCTGTTATAATTTTAATCTCAGTAGGGTAGGGGTAGGGGTATTAAATTTCACGAAAATCGCTTCTTTTTTACACAACAAAAGTAATAAATGTTTCCGGTTTGTAATAAAGTACATTTGGATCGTTACCCCAGCGTTATTATAAAAATTGGTCCATTTTTTACGTCCCCAATCCGTGCGGGGGCGGATACGCCTCGTATGACAGGATGCACTTTCCTTTACTGTTCATATCACGCGAAATCTAGTCACGTGATACTTGAACAGATGTTACTCTATCGGCCGAACATACTGAAACATAAGTAGGTACCTAAGAAATTTTTATTTTTTATTTTTGTAACAAAATGATAGTATCTACCTATAGGTATTTCAGTATGATGATGTGCGCTGTTCAGTATTTATCCGTTTATAATTAATTATATCAATTAGGAAGATTTCAAAGCTGTTTTTTCCACAAATTCTCATAAACAAACTTGGTAGGTAAGTTGGTAACTAAGTATCTATACATATTTAGAGCATAATTAGGTATTTATACTTAGCACCCACCTAACTTGACTAAGTCTAACCTGATAGGTTTATCTAGACTTTTAATAAGTATTATAAATGCGAAAGTTTGGATAGTTTTATGGATGTATGGATGGATGTTTGTTACTCAATCACGCCAAAATGTTTGAACAGATCTGGATGAAATTTGGCACAGAGATAGATTGTAGTCTGTAATAATAGATAGGCTACTTTTTATCCCGGAAAATTATGGAGCAAAAAACCTCAGTCCACGCGGACGAAGTCCTGGGCATCAGCAAGTCTGATTATAAAATCTGACTACAAATTTGGTGCCTAAAAGCCAGACATGTTGGAAAACAATAATTTTTCGACAAAATAATTATAACATCCTTGTATCTCAATCAATAATTTTCCTGCAAGACTGTGAGTTTTCATTCAAACCAGTTCCTTGTGTAAAGTTTACCACTATCAGCAATCAAACACTAAAGTCATAGGTCTGTGAACTGTAGCAATAATAGAAAGAGCGCAGGAGCACAGCGGGAGCGACGCTTGCGCAGATTACAATAATTATTACGTAAGCACGCGCCCGCGCCGCCCCGCCACATCTAATCACTATCATTTGCACATGTTTCTATATTCTACACGAAATACTATCGTTGACGACATCAACCATTGTTGTTCTAACGATTCAATAATACTACGTTTTCACGTTTTAGAAAAATAAAGTACAGTTTGTGCAAGTTGTGCTCCGTAATAATTACCTACCTATGTTCGAGTGGAATAACTTTTTATTCATACTAGATAGACAATTAGACACAAAATGTATAGGCACGATGTAGATAAAAAAAATCTAGGTCCTACAAACGGTCTCATATGATAGCTCCTGCAGGGTATCAAGGCAACTCAAAAACTTTTACAATACTTTTTGTACGTAATAATTGTAATTACGTTCATACATTACGTACGTAATAATATTAAGTATAGCTGTAATACGGCGCGCAGTACGGAGCACGCGCTCACGCATCTGGCTCAGCCGCCCTCGTCCCGCCCAGGAGCCAGCACTGTAGGCTCGAATAACAATCACAAAGAGCTAGGAACACTACCATTGTGATTCATTGTACTACTGTGTTATTATATTTTAAAGAGTGATGTATAATTATACGTTTGATAGAGTAACACATAATTTTCACTTTTGTTGCAACTTGCAAGTTTGCTTTTCTATGAATTAGCCTGCTTGTTTTGGAAAAGTTAAAGGAACAAATGATAGAACTGCTATAAAAAAAATGTAAAATTCATATTTGTAGATATATTTTCCACACTAATATTATGAATGTTAAGGGTACTTAGGTATAATACGAGTATACATAACGGAGAAAAACAATCCACATAATATGCAATTTGTTTACTACAAAGTATACCAATCATACCTACATATTATTCATAAACACTAGAGGTAGGTAGCTACAGCATAAAGGTGATGGATACCTTTATTGTAACTGTCGGAAGTTGGTGTAAGATTGCTACAGGCATCGAATTCTGTTGCACCCCTTCCTTGTCTAAATCGCTTCAGCCAACAATAGAATCGGGTGTCTCCATGTCGCACCTATCTTGCAATTGAGTTTATTAATAGTGCGTCATATATACTATAGGTACCTAGTGAATATATACACCTGGCTATCGTTAAGTAGATAGGTAAGGTAGGTAGGATATAAAAGGTAGATAGGTAGGATAAAAAAAAATGCTGAGTTTCTTGCCGGTTTTTCTCAGCAGAATCTTTTTTCCGAACCGGTGGTAGAGTCAAAACATGACGTAACATAAGAGATACCTGTATGTCCTACATGTTTTAAATAAATGGATTGAATTGAATAGGTAGGTATCTAGGTAAATTGATTCCTAGGATCATCTATTTTATAAAGCCTTTTATTTCAGAACAGAAATTTACTCCATTAGAAATGGGAACCAATTTTTGAAACTTAAAATTCGAACTACATAATATAAATAATACATATAAAGTAAAAAACTTTTATTAAAATCGTAGACGTACCTACGTAGGTAGGTACTTATTTCAATTTGACGTGGACTAATCTTGATAATATTATAATATCCCGTAAATTTAATATTTGCTTTTATCCAACCAAGGATAATCTTTTGTCACGTATCCAAAATATTGTCCAAATTTCATTCACAACACGTGTGATTTCTCCTTTTTGATACCAGCGCATTGTTAGCGTAGTCCGCTTAGCACCATTCACTGGGCTTTTGAATGCGAGCATACGTTCAATGGGGACATTTGACGACCGTTTCCTATGCAAAATTCTGCTTAATCCC
This sequence comes from Erebia ligea, assembly GCA_917051295.2. NCBI lineage: Eukaryota > Metazoa > Arthropoda > Insecta > Lepidoptera > Nymphalidae > Erebia > Erebia ligea. The sequence continues at coordinate 13,463,135 of OU785223.1, read as the reverse complement.
GGAATAAAGGTTGTACATTTGAATGTTTCCGCTGTGCAAGCTTTGGATCTAAAGGTCCTCGCACACATACGTTTCCTAAGCATACCTAATTAACATGATAATTACTGAAATGATTTGACATTGGTTTTGTAATTTAAATATCTAACTCTCTGAAAACCAAAGTTTTTATTCTGTATGAAACCACTAGCTCCCGATGCATGGTTCCCACATTATAGCTATCCTATGGGAACCATGCATTTTACGGGGATATAACCTTGATTCTCTTGTCTGTGGATATAAAGAAGCCTATGTCACTCTCCGGCCCAAAAACTATCTCTATGCAATCAGTGATATCTGGTGCCTGGTCATCTCTAAAACTCAAACTTTAGATTTCATTTAGTCTCATGTAAAATAGGTTTGATATTTGTGTGATTGAATCTTATTGATGTCGAACATCCATTCTATTATTGGGAGCTCAGACTTATCTTTACAAAAAACTCTCCGAATTTGTCGCCACTTAGCTGAGTTCCACTAACATTGCTATAAAGAGAACAGAGTTATACGCGATATTTTGCGGTGTGGTGTAAAAGTCGCTAGTGTGTCAGGGCTCAAAATGTGTCAACACAATGGATTCGCGATGATGTTCACTTGACGTGGATATTGAGATGTCTGTACTTACTCGACAGTGTTTACAAGCATAATAGGATTATCAGCAACGCGTGAATTGTGTTTTGAAATTATATAAAAGCTCTTTGCACTGTACTTATCTCTTTGATGGTAAGTATAAGTAAGTACCTACGTGAGAAATTGGAGAAGGCTTGCCTTACTAAAATTGAAGTTCATTCATACCTACTAACCTACACTGTGCTAATTGAAACAAGGATTAATTACTGACACACCTGGTTCACGGTAGGTACATTAAATCATATTTAATGTTTTTTAATTAAGTTTACATTATTGTAAAGTTATACTAATGTAAACTTAATTAAATTTAAAATAAGTTGTACATACTATGATTTATTTACAACTTTAGTTGCCTACACTACATTTATGCTTTAAAATTCAGTGTTTCAATTTCAATACCACGATTCTTGCGGCTTCAATAGGTAAGTCTTATTTTCAGACTATCATGGCGTTATAGGAACAATTACTTTTGCTTAAATTTTATGTGATGACTTAAGTAATTAATTAGTACCTAACACTGTATAACAAGGTAAGTAATTCGATATAGCTTATTGTCTGTAATGCGGTTTAAGTTAAAAGTACTATTCTGCATTTAATAAAGTCTTACAGAAAATCCTAGGGTTATAAACTGGTTGCGGATCAAGTTTGAAAGCGATACGACGAGATGAGCATACGCATACGAGAGCCGAGAGGCTCATGACATGACAGACAGCGTCGACGCGATGTGCCAAACAACAAAACAAACCAGCCAACCCGTGTAATAATGGTGTTTCCACCCTGTAACAATAACTACATAATAGTCGAGAGCTTTTACGAGCTTTTGTGAGCACGTCGAAGCTACTTGCCGTTTTTGTGATGAATGCAGCTCGTTGCGTCGTTCCTACACGGTTTTACGACTGAGAATATTTTATTGAATACTTACTCCGTGCTTAAAGATTTGGTGCCATTGAGTTGAAGGGGTCTTACATGCCTTTATCGTTTTGTGCCTTCATCATCGTAATATTGTTGGCCTCGTGAAATACTTTCTCGCACTGCCATACAATTGAATGATGCGATTTTCTTGCCAGTGTACTTATTACCTGAATCGGTAGAACTAAAGACGGCTGTACGTAATTATACCACGACTTATATACTTTTAAATATTATAAACGTGAAAGTGAGTCTGCCTGCAGTCTGACCGTTCGTCTGTCTGTTTGTCCCGTTTGGTCTTCTGTCTATATCTGTGTCTATCATATTATGTCTGTCTATTGCTTTTTCAAGGCCCATCTGATTAACCGATTTTGACAAAATTTAGGTTTGATTATTATTATTTTTCTTTTTTTTCTTGTTACCCAGTTGTTTTTCCAAATTATATTAATTAATAGATATTTACATTAATTTTTTGTAGTCTTGCTTTAGTAGGTAATCTTAATAATTTATTAATAATTTTCCCAATGTAAACTTGTGTTGTACGACTTTCTTATTTGCATGATGTACCTACCTAAAAATAACCTATAAATTGAATTGCGTGTTTACCTAACTTGCCTAAGCCATCTAACATTTTGTATATCTACTACTTACTTGTAATTCTGTTGGTGGTTCAAATAAAATAAAATAAATAAAATCGGTTTTAATTTAGAGATATGATGCATCCCGAAGACGGAAAAAGGAAAAATTATATGTTCGCCCTCGGACAATCCTCGGATGCAACCTCTGGTATGCCGGGATAAATAGGAAATATCTTATCCAGGAAAATCAGAAGTTTCTATATTTTATAAATTTAATAAGCCTAAATCAGTGAGTATGAAGTTGCAAGTATTTTATGAAGAGTAACAAAATGGAAACAGAGCAAAAGAAAATCTATATATTTTTTTTAAACTAACAAAGGAGAGCTGTATTATACGGTACCTACCTAAACTACTTTTATAACAAACTCTAAGGAACTCATAAATGAAATATGATATGCCTAGATAGCAAATGGATTTAATTAGATAGTTTAAAATTTATTACAAGAAAATTCACGATGACATACAAGCCATTATGTCGAAACACAACCTTTGTACCCACCTTAAACATACACGGCATATAGTCAGACCACCGCCCATATAAAGTACGGCATGAAACTCTGATATCCTTATGGGTTACATCGAGTTAATCGTGAAGGGTATTCGATGTGCATGATAAATTACCGCCATACACACGTATGGCGAAAGTCGATGCTGTATTACAAGTTACAACGCTGCCATAAATAAATTCAATTTTAATAATTTATTCAATTTCATATTAATTACAGTCCGTAAATCAATAGATGGTTATTGTTTTTAAGTTAAAAAGTCGTAAATTAAAGACATGAATAAGAGTGACGAGAAAAATACTCCCTCTGGCAACGGATATGAAAGGTAGACGCGAATCGGTTAATTCCTGTAAAATTGCTATAACTGCTAATAAGTACACAGCCAAACTATTTTTTTTATATGCAGATACTAGAGTTGAATGCAAAATCAGAACCAGAGATTTGTTAGGATTCAGCCAAGAAGTAAATGCCTATCGATCAAATGAGGTATTGCTGCACTTATTTACCTACCTATCTCAATTAGTAAGTATCTCAAATATCTTCAATATATTCGGTGTGAATAACCCTAATGTTAAAAATGTAATAAATATATATAAATTGAAATTATCGACAGCTACGTGCAGTAAGTAGCACGTCGACAAATTGTCGATAAGTAGGTACTGGTACAACTCTAGAATGGTACCTCTGAATGGCACGCATGTCAAACAATAGCGACAGCTACGTGCAGTAAGTAGCACGTCGACAAATTGTCGATAAGTAGGTACTGGTACAACTCTAGAATGGTACCTCTGAATGGCACGCATGTCAAACAATAGGTGTCTTTGGTTATTCAGTTTTCAGCAATGAGTGTGTACGTAAATCTTTATCACTGAGTTTATATCACAAAAGGTATAGATTGAATCAAAACCGATAGGTTTAATGGTAGGTAGATACAATTAATTCGTAGCATTTATTTCAACTAGAGATGATTCGATAGGGTCTGCGGCGTCGCGTATAGATCCCCGTCGACAAGATAAAATTAATGGGTGCTATTAAACCGCGAATACTTGGCGGAAGACTTCATTAATTTTACACAAACTACCTACGCCTTAAACGCCCGAGATAACCAACCGATGGATTAATATTAATTAATCTTACCTATTAACAATTATGTTATTACCAGTATTGCAGTTAAATAAAAATCATTAAATGTCTCTAGATTTGATTTCTAATCAAAACTTAACTGACAAACTTTTCATGGTAAAAAAATCTTGATTATGTATAGTATAGCCATCGATGTTGGCAACAGAGAAGTATATTAAATGGGCACTAAAAAACTGATGGTTACTGCATTCCTTCTAGTATTTAGCAAAAATTTAAGACAGGTCTTATTATTCCTACCGAGAATTTTTCAGCATTTCGCTAAAGTGTGTCTTTGATAGTGTACATAGGAGTGTTGCAAATATTGGTATGCATGTGGGCGGAAACAACTTTCCATTGCATATTATTGTTTATGCTTGCTTTGCATATTATTATTATACATTGCTGTTATGGCAGTCAGTTATTAATATTATAATGAATTCAAATTGTTTCTTGGGAATAGCTGTGTTTGTAACATATTAGCAACTTTCTCACTCCCATCTTCAGATGATATAAATCCAAAATATGCCATTGTAAAAGCAATAATCAAAGACTCTACAAAGTTTAATAATACACCGCGATGTATAATTACGATGCTATTCATTAAAATTCAACTAAAGATGAAAACCAAATCTGAGATTCACAAATCAAAGGCAACTCTTGTCGGCCGGGGGGGCTATAAATCAGAGGCGCGCTTAGGCCTTCTTAGCTTTTCTAGATAGAGATTTATCCCGTAATAACACGTTGCTTTTCACTAAATCAACTGCCGAATTATCCGGTAGAAACAATGATTAATGCGCGGCCGCCGCAGTAATGATGGGACGATAGGTCGGTGCACGCCACAATTGCTCATAGAAGCGAACTGTGAACGAGGGCACTCCACAGCTCGTTGAGAGATGAACGGGATAAGCTTCCGTAACAATTTAAAGAAAATTGTTATAATTTTGCTATCGAAATTACAGGAAATTAATGGTATAAATGCGAAAGTGTGTCTGTCTGTTACCTTTTCGCGACCCGTCCGCTTGACCGATACTGACCTTAGATTTAAGCAATACAGGTTACTTTTTGACGACCTCCGCGGCGCAGTGTGTGCGCTGTGGCCTTAACGTGCGGAGGTCTCGGGTTCGATCCCCGGTAGGGTCAGTTTGGGAATTTATAATTTTTGAATTTTCCCTGGTCTGGCCTGGTGGGAGGCTTCGGCCGTGGCTAGTTACCACCCTACCGGCAAAGACGTGCCGCCAAGCGATTTAGCGTTCCGGTACGATGCCGTGTAGAAACCGAATAGGGGTATGGGTTTCATATAACTGCCATGCCCCTAACAGGTTTGCCCGCTACCATCTTAGACTGCATCATCACTTACCATCAGGTCTGATCGCAGTCAAGTGCTAACTTGTAGAAGATTAAAAAAAAAAGAAAAAAAAAGGTTTTTACCCTGGGATATCAAAAAGTTCACCCGAGGGATTTGAAACAAAATTTATTTCACGCGAACGAAGTCACAGGCCTCATTGCTCACTTTAAGGTAGGTACGTACCTACATCATCTACTTTAAATGAGCAAATGTCCGAATCACAAATTTCAAGTTAAAAAAAACCTTTTGTTGTGGATCTCATTCGTTATGCAAATGTATTCTGAAATATGTCTGTTCAAAATTAAAATCTAATAATAGTCTCTGGAACCTAGAAATAACTTTTTGTCATTCGCCTGCCTACTTGATACTTCGAACAAGCGACAATTAAAATATACCTACGAGTAAGTACAATTTTCTTATACAATTTTTATATAATTTTCAATTCCAAGCCCTACAAAAGGTTAAAAATAAATATAAATAGTAAAATATAAATTGTTTGGTAGAAATTTAAAGCACTCATGATAATATTATTGAAATAAAATACAACACATAATACTTACCTATTAAGGTCAAGGCTTAAAGCTTACGCTTAGAGCCTCCACTCAAAATGCAATTATGCGTAGCCCATGCTCCGGTCCGCGTCGACGCCGATCTCATCTTGCTATTTAACCGGAGAACGTTTAAGTTTAATTAAACGCTATCTTTAATTAAACCTCAGACCATAATTCATAAAAATAAAATACATTTGTAGACCGAAGTGCACCTAGGAAGTCTTTATTAAGATTGCGACTGCAAAGAGGCGGGCTGGCTCACTTGTTCAATGATTTGAATAATCACATTACAACCGAACATTATCAAACGGTTGATGTAAATGATTTCAACATCTAACTGTGCAGTAAATTGTAGAAATACCTAGTCAGTTTTATTGAAGCCATAAACTTTTGGATACTATTCCATTTAGTACATAGTACATACGAATACTAAACCGCAAGTTTATGTTAAATATCTAGTTGTGACCTCTGCAATCACAAAACTTCATTTGTTTTGGTTTGCTAAAAATAATAATAATTTAAGTCTGTATGAGTCCAGATATCCATACCAAATACGAGATATACCTAGGTGCCATTTAGTCTGAAACCATTGCAAAGTCTCGCCAAAATTCCAAAGCTTGCATACATCTCGGCTCATCGGTCATATTTCAACAATAATGATAGCAGCCAGCGCGATAATAATTGTTATTACTATGATCCACATCTGGTATTATTTTATAATTGAGGGCTTTTGGGTGAAACCCTGCAATTATAAGAAGAGCCTCAAGCTACAACCAGCAACATGCAACGCGTTTTTGCTCCGTCCGTCCGATCTTAAAATGAGGCTTCATATACCTATGTAGATACATCAGCTTCAAAACCAAATCTATGTTTCTAATGTATTCTATCTAACATCTGTATTTTAGGTAGGTACCAAAGTTATTTCTTTGCCCTGAGATATTCCACTTTTTAAGGGTATTTCATATTATGATTAGACTCACTTATCCAATCCAACTCTCACTTATCCAATACTGATACGCTGATACGATACGAGTAGGTAATATATGATTAAAATTTCGACATTATTTATCATCTGCGAAGCCAATACACCAAATACCGATCATTTGATTAGTTCGAGCATTAATCGAGCAAAAATCTATACGCGGTAATCTCGAGGCCTGAGAACGGAGCGTTCATTATTTATTATGAATATTAGTCAATTTTTATTTAGTTAAAAAAATCGGGGAGCGGGCTGCGGCGGGCGCCCTGCCTGCAATTAACTGAGGCAACCCTGTAATTATGGACAGTAAATTTCTGGACGCATCCTGACCGCGGCTCGTATATTGTTCTATCTGCAAACTTTATACGGATTAGGTCACTAGTCCTGTTCTTAATCTTTGGAATTAATACCGCTAAGCATCGTGCATTTTGATGTAGGTCAAGACAACAAGTCTTAACATTAAACTATACTATACTACTATTAGTCATACAAGTAACCTACTACAAAAATCTATATTTTACAAAAAATATATACCGTCCAAATAATCGTTCAAATATCATCGTAGGGATGTACCTACTTATACTTGTATAGATCCCTAGTTAACGTTTATTATGATAACGAAAGTAATTAGGAACATGGCTGTATTAAATTAAAGAAACACATTTACATTCGAAATTATGAATGTTATGAAATAATATTAGACTGACCGTTTATTTGTGGGTAGCTTTCAGCTGGAGGAGCAACAAGGCGATAAAAAGTGAACTTAATTATATATTAGCTTTATCTCCATAGACATCTTGATGCGGTTTTTGTGTGAACCCATTATTGGCTTATTCTGATTCTAATAATTGCCTTTGAAATAATGATTATTGTAAAACATGAAAAAAGTTGAGACTATTAACTGATATTTACACATAGTTAGGTAGGTATTATATTGAATTTTGTTTGAAAATAAATAATATATACGTCTGTAGGACAATTATTTGATTTAATTGAGGGACGAGTGGCTGCGACAACGAATGTCGATTGCGATTGTTAAGCAAGTCGGTAACTGGATGAATTGAAACCGAAACCGAATTTGGTATAGTCTGAATGGGGACTATCGTTTCTTTGCTCACCAGTTGGCGCCACTGTTGACTAAGGCCCAGAGGTATAGCTGTCAAAGGCGACTTTAAAAGATCGGCGCCGAAACAAAGTTTTAAATCTTGAATCTCATTATGTTTAATAATTTATAACTATCATCATAATATCGAGTAGCTAGTTCCGCAATGTTGTGCAGTTCCGTTTTGTTCGGAAAAAAAGGAGAACACATGTTTCCAAAAGATAAAACTGTTCTAAAACAGTGGCTAGTGGCGTTTCGCAGGAATTCGCAGGATTCTGAGGAATTAATTATATAGGCACTTAATAAATAAAATAAAAATAAATTAATTACTTATTAAACTTATATTTATCCTTCCCTTTCCCTTTAAAACACACTGCTATACAAAAAAATATTAAACATTGTACTTAAATCCATACAATGGATATGATACTGAAAGATGGTTGAGTTGTTAGTTGAAACTACTAAACAATGGTAGATACTAGATTAAGCTGGAAAATTTTCTAGCAATAGCAGGTATCATGTATGAATGATAGTAGGGGCTACTTTCTTTCAAGCAATAAGTATTCATTATTGATCATTTTTATGTGCTTATAATAATTATCACACTGATAAACTCATCTTATAAAGAGAAAGTACATTTCACTTCCAATACTGTTAGTTAGTTCTCCAATTAATCCTTCTGGAGAAACCTGAAATGAAACATCTAATATTAATCAAGAGAAATACCTACTATTATTAATTCTGGTCATCTCACACATAGTAATCTGATCCCAAGATAGGTGTGTTCTCGTTAGTGATACCTACTGTGGGTACATAACCAGAGACATAGGTATATTTCAATATCATGTAGCACAGAACACTGTGTCATGTAGTAAGTGTGTCCTTGATGTGCATGAAACCCATAACCTTTCATGCAGAAGTCTTAGTAAGTAAATATATATAATACCTATATTAGGTAAATATATGTAAAAAGAAAAAACATAGCTGTTACCTCGGCAAACAAGCATACTTTTGGCAAAAAATAAGTTTGGAAACAGTAAACAAACTAACCTCTGAATTAGCTGCTCTTTGAGGCCGCCTATTTTTGCGCCTCTTTTTCTTAATTCCGCTTTCAAAGCGTTCACATTCATCGCCAAATAATCCATATTTGCGATAATTTCACGAAGGAGATCACTTTTCAACAGGTAAATTAAAGAAATTATAATTTATGTCACGAAGCCCGCCAAAACCAGTGAAAAGTGAATGATATTGAACCTCACGCGACACCAGCGCCCCTAGCGGCAAATTCATACGCGATAGCCCCCATTGTGCCATTTCGTTTCCTACGTACCTCGAAGAGCACTCGGTCCGGGTTATTATCATATTGTGGTAGAGAGTGGTAGAGTTTTAACGTTTCTTATGTGACAGAAGTTGTCCTACGTGAAATAAATAAATCATTTATCATTTATCATTTAACATCTGATAATAATCGTTAGAAACCTAAGAGTTGAAATAGTACTCGTAGTCGAATCGTATGCGACTATTGCATTATGGACCTGGGGATCCACCGCATTATTTTCCTAAGAAAACCCCTGCCATTATGTGATTAATGGAAAGGGGTACGACCCTCAGCAATGAGGAATACGACACACAGAGAGAGGACAATAATTAAATCACTCATGTAATGTTGTTATTTTAAGTGGACAGTCAGAATGTGTTTTTACGAATATTCAGAACTGAAATATCTATGGGCATTGATGTATAATTTTAGTACCTAGGTACCTATTTCTATTTCGATGACTCTGGGAAACTTGGCACAATTATCCAATATATTTATTAAATGTCTTGTACCTACCGTATGTATCGTAAAACCTGTGGTTAACCTAATGTTCTAGTTCAACTAATCTTGTACCTCAATGGTATGGGTTAATTTGGGGGATACTAGCTTATTCGGGTTTTCTGCGTAAAATATAAGGCGGTTGAATATTATAATCTCCGCAGCACTCGCTTCTTCTGTATAAACCGCGCCTTAGTTCTAAATTTTTAACATTTGCATAACGCTACACGATATCCATAACAAGGCATTTTACGAACTGAAACGTGTCGATCTCTGACCCTCATTCATTCACAATCAAAACGATGTCGTGGCACGTAACGCTTGTCGTTGTCGTGTCCGTGATTCGAGACACAATGGAATTCTCGCCATGACTCGGCAGAATGTAAGCCATTCATGCTCTTTGCACCACATATCTATTGTACGAGTGCCGTTTTACTGCCTTAAGTTGATGAAGTCGCGTTGTATCAACACATATCTTTCAGTTAAATATTTGTCCATCCTTATTAGGATGGACAAATATACCATAATAATAATATACATACCTACATATTTGTAGGTATGTATGTTATTGTGAACTCTTTGTTAGGGTATACTTTCCGATCTGCATTGGTAGAAAAAAATTCGTAATAGCCATTCCGACGGCCAAGCCGTCTGAGTTCTCCTGAGCGTCTCGATGCTAAACTAGGAGTGGGCGATACGAAACGTATAGGTACAGTTATTGAAACTATATACTGACACAATATCGAGAATCCGATATCGGCCTAACCTAAAACCATATATCGAGCGAAACACTATATTGCTTGTGCGACGGCCGATTCCGATTTGCGACGATATTGAATCGCCGTGGTATCAAAATTCGAAGCCGAACCGAATCACGATATCCAGGTAGGAGAGCGAGTGCGCGATGGTGAAACTGAAATAGCTATACAATACATACGATTCCAAACCTTAACTCCAACTAATAAAGTCTGTTTGAAGGTTTCTTTTAGTATTTTGGCGCGATTTATGAAACAACTTTTGACCAACGCACTTGTATGTTGTAAGTTTGATAACATTTGGCCTTGAACTAGAGAGCAAAGAAATTAGTTGAGAAAAAAAATTGAAGTATTTTAAAAGTATTCTATTTTTAGTTTCACAACAGTCGAGTGAGCACATTATTATGTTGTTCCTCCATAGTTTTGAAGGTTTTGAGACAAACTAATAATTTATTTATTTTTACGGTTTATTTGTGTTATTTTGGTTTTTATAAAACAATGAAATTTTACAACAATTTAATTTATTAGTTGTAGTAAGTACATAGGTACTTACTGTTATTACTAATTTAATTTTGTTTAATAGTAGTAGATTTCATTTCATTTCATGTACTAGGTACCTACTTATCCCAGTATCCGTCAGTATAATAACTATCTACTTTGTCAAAAATCGTTACGAACACGATATCAAAAGGTCGATATTCATCGCGAGGTATTTGCTAGAACGGCATAACGGTCAATATATAGTTTCAGAAAATATAGTGTTTCAAAACCCGATATCAAATATCAATATATGGTTTCGATTCGATATTCAGAAAAAGCGATATTACCCACTCCTATGCTAAACCAATCCAAGCTTATTTCTGCCTGAGCAACTTTGTACAGATGGAAAGACCGTGCCGTGCAGCGGCCGTGTTTACCAAGCTTTGTACGATAGAAGAATTACTACTCGTGTTTATGAAATGTCATACAGAATTGATGAAAAGAAAAAAGAGAAGGATAGCCATGGCCGCGAATAGCGACCTGCGACCCGTGATTTGCATACAATGATCATGCGTGGGCGCATTCCTGGCTAGCTGGCTCCGACTCGCCTTTGAACATCAGGTTTTCTACATCCTGCTTTTATGTACTTACCTATGTGAATGTGTATAGTCTACCTACTCTTAATATCAAGTAAATGGAGCTTTATAATGTTATGTGTGTTTTGGAAATTATGATATAAAAATAACATTTCAATGAAAAATACTAGCTAAAATATTTAAAATCATCATAATGAATGATTGTTTCGAGTTAGAATGAAATCAAGATAAATAATTTCTAATAATATATTTATGCCTGCGACTTCTCCCGCGTGAATTAAGGTTTTTTGGTTCGCGCGGGATTTCTTTAATTTTCCGGGATAAAAACTCTTATTTCAGATATCTCTGTGCCAAATTTCATCCAGATCCATTCAGCCATTGGGGCGTGATTTAGTAACAAACATCCATCCATCCATGCATTCATCCAAACTTTCGCATTTATAATATTATTAGTATTCAAAATTAATGACACAATTCTAGTAAGTCTGTAAATACTAGACTATTAGTTAAACGCAATTGAAATTGAAACGCCTGTAAATACAAACAACCATTACATTGTTTATAGGTAATAGGTATCTAATATGTATCGAGCTAGTCGAGCTGTAGGTAGGTACCTAATATTCGATTTTATCGATAGGTACACTCATATCTACTCGGTAGGTAAGTTATAAAAATACCAACAGAACAAGAGAGCAAAAGCCCAAGCAGGCGTGACCGGCGTGGCATGTTTATTTCAATCGGCAATTTTTCAGCGCGCCTGTACCGCATTGCAGCACGGAGATTTATCGCATCAGCTCACCCTCGCTCGGGAATCGGCCGTGATTAATGAACTGCTCTATTTGCTGCTACATCTACGAACACTATTGTTCAAAGGAGACTATACTGTATGATATTTTATTCGAGAAAATTGCGATTATTCCCGCTACTGGGCCATTTCATCCGCGTTTATTATTATTGAGTCATCTGGTAGTCCAGGTTATTTCTGCTGCGTAACGTAACGTTACGTAACAAGTATTACACCAGACTTGTGGGTTGCTGGATGCGAATCCGGTTGATTCTATGCAACTTTGTCACTAAGAAGATCATCAATAGTAGGTATAATAACCCAATAATATGTATTTCAAACCAACATCGCGATTCCGGTACTACTTGATTCTATTGGTCTGGTGGTTCATGTTCTGATGATGCATTCATGGGGGGTAGTAGCCTAACTTCTTCAGATGATTCACTCTTCACTGATTCGCTATTCATACACAAAATATATACTTACTTAGATAACGTTATGAGTTACTATACTATGTTCATAAGCAGGGTGTAATGATAGGATGTACGTAAAAGAAACTTGGAGAGACACAGTGAGAGCTTATAATGCACAGTGGGTAAGAAATGAAAAAATATTACCATGTTTGCGAAAACGGGTGATTCTTCGAAGTGCAAATAGTCGAAATATCTTGGTTGAGAAGAAACGGGTACACTAACGCTCTAACTTGATGTGTGATTCATGAAGTGTATTTAGATTGAAAGCGTTCAAAGAAGCTAATTGTGCTTAGCCATTATTACTCTACAAAATGTTTATAAATTGATCTAGGTATATATGAGAATGATCACAAAAACAAATTGTACCTAACCTAGCTTTCGAAATATTCGTAGGTACTAACTACTGTTTGATACTTTACCAAAAGCTCTATCAAAGTCATGAGTTGACTTAAAAACACTGACGACCAAAGTAGGTAGGTAGAGGTACATCAAATAAATATTATAAATGCGAACGAACGAAGAACGAATCTGAATGAAATTTGGCACAGAGATAGATTAGGTATAGTCTGGAATAACGCATAGGCTACTTTTTATCCCGGAAAACTAAGGGGTTCCCGCGGGAACCAAAAAACCTCAATCCACGCGGACATAGTCGCGGGCATCAGCTAGTAATTAATAAAAAATCAATAGTTAAGTATATATTGATGTGTCGGTAAATATTAAATGAAGGGATTAATCTGGGCATAAACAAAATGTTGTTATAGCTTATTAAGCTAGAAGTATTTAGCCAAAGCGTATCAATAGGGTGGCGATAATTTCCCATACTCGAGTTCCCATCAAATGGGGTTCAGCCGCGAGGCCCAGGGTACGCAGTGACCACATTACGAGCGCGACAAAGCGGGGGGCACCCTCGGGGACCATTTATCAAATGATCATTTGATTTTCTTGTGTTTGATCACTGAGCACATTAGAGTTTGCAACTGCGATGAGTGGAAATGGAGATGGACCGTCTTTTTACTGTATTCATTTATTTTTTATTGCACGTAAATATAGATTTTGGAAGTTATTTTGCTAATGGTAACTTTTGTAGGTTCTTATTAATGCAAAACCAAAACCTGCCGTAAAATTTTTCACTGGCAAAAAAGGAATTCCTTCGGAAATACATTATCATGCAATCACGACAAGTGCGATTCAAAAATCGAGATTAGATAGGTAAGTTTGGGTATCTACTTATATTTAACTTATCTTCTAGGCTTGAGCGCTCCAACTTAGACCTCAACTTTGATTTGCATTATTAAACATAATTGTCATCAAACGCAAGCCTATTCTATTCAAAAAATGAAATAAAAATATTACTTAATAATGATTCATAAATAAAACTGATATAATAAGTAATAATTATGTTGAAAAAAAGTTATTCACCCAGAATCGAATCTCTCAACGCTCGCGAATTTTTAGCACTGATTCACATCCGTCACCCACCCTCGCCTATTCTATTCAAAAAATGAAATAAAAATATTACTTAATAATGATTCATAAATAAAACTGATATAATAAGTAATAATTATGTTGAAAAAAAGTTATTCACCCAGAATCGAATCTCTCAACGCTCGCGAATTTTTAGCACTGATTCACATCCGTCACCCACCCTCGCCCTCCGCGAGGATACGTCTTATAAAATACGATCTGTTTTGATTGTGGCCTGGGGCACAAATCAATTAGGCCCCCCAAAGACCCCCTGCGGTGCGAGGCCCGCGACATCCGAACCAGTGGCGCATTTTATGACACGTTGCTCAACCATTGCTGATTAACATTCACAAACTTTATTAGGACCATTGACGGGACCTTTTTATTGTAGTTCAATATTGACATTGATTGGTTATTTCATTATGTTAATCGAGCTGCTGTAAAGTTAAGTGCGGTGATTATAATAGTTTGGCCACCTAGATACGTAAAACAACACAATGATTCTTCTAGTAAGTTATACCATTTTTAATGAGATTATTGAGCTTTTTAATCGTGACTAAGTATTTATTTCTTGGTTGAAAATTTAAGTAAGGAAAAAAATTTTTCTCACCTCCGGGCGGAAAGCGTCAATTTTCCTCCCGCTGCGCTAAACGAAAATGCCGCTTTCCGCCTCCGTCGAGGAGAAAAATAGTATACACACCACGGGCAGTAAATAAGAAAGCCTCAGATCACATGTTCATTGACCTCGGCTTCGCCTCGGACAACAATTACATGTGATCTGAGACATTTCTTATTTTACTGCCCTAGATGTGTAATATACTATTGTAGGACGTACCTACCTACTATTTAATGACGTCCATTTTTTTTCACTAGTAAAGTAATTTTTTTTACAGTCTTATTTAATTACCATCCTTTGTGGAATAATCCCAAGGATATTAGAGCTGCGTTTTGGCGCTGAACAGTCAGGCTAATTCTTTGCGCAAAAAATGATCTGTCCCTTCCATCACCGGATTAATTTTCAATTCGCATATTATATATTATACTATTTTGTGATATGTTATCAACGCCAGCAGCGATTTTAACCAGTTAACGAAACTTGCCTAAATATGTTATCTGAGATAATAAAACTTTAAATTATGACTGCAGCTACACCGTATCGATTTACAATTAATCTTCGTTTTAATATAAAATCTAATAGAAAATAATGACGTAATAGAAGCCGCCGGCGACAGGGTCGTTTCCCACGCCGCCACGGACAATAATTTTAAGATTGTTTTTTTTCACTTCAAAATAAATTAAGTTTTGGTAATCAGGCGCCGGCCTCTCTCCGCGCCGGTCCGCTTCTTCGCAATATTTCTAAAACTCTATCCATATTACATACTTACAAAATGTAGTGTGTCTTTCTAGTTGTCTGTAGGTAGGTGCACTGTTTCCTTTTCAAAAAATTCGAAACTAGAGTGATTTCGTAAAAAATAATATGGGGCAATACTTAATTGATGGATTCGAATGCATTTTTATCTATTAATTATATTATGAGAGCAAGAAACTTTAGCAATAATTGAAAAATGAGAAATGAAATGATTTATTTCACTTAAGACAACTTGTGCCACATAAGATAAGTCACAAGAGTCTACCATCGGTTCGGAAAACTAATTCTACTGAGAAAAGCCGGCAAGAAACTCAGCAGTAGCTCTTTTCATGTATAGTTATGTACTTCGAGTACCTACTGAGTAGACCTTTTAATAAAGCCAAAATACTCGAAGTCCACAACATTTTGCTGTAACGAAAGCGAAGTCGCAGATAGTCGCTAGTCGCAAACACACTTATATTACCTACCGCCACAAAAAATCTCTCGAGCAATTTTCGCCACATAATGAGGCCATTACGGAGAATTTTGTTTTACCAACATAATAACACCGCCTTTTATTCGGACGCAAGGACCAGCTTTAGAGGGACAATATTATTCCAGAGTTGATGAGATTTTCGTGCTAAAATTTTAAAACTAAATTGCCCTCATTATGTCTTTAAATTTGTGGATTAAAACTGCCAAGGTCGAATGAGGCAATGACCTAAACGAGCCCTAATACTTGATATGGTATTTCCACTTAATGTTTAAAAAATAAAATAAAAAACTTAATGAGGAAATCATATTTTATTATGTAGTTAAGCTCATAATAATGGTATTAATATTAGTCTTTAGTTGTATGCATTATTAAAACTGAGTAAAGAAATATAAGGTTCATAGGATCATATAATAGGGAATTGAATTTAGGTAAATGTGATCGAAAATTTAATTAACTAATGTCCATCAAACCAAAACTACGAAGAAAAAAAAAATTACCTAGTTAGTTCCTTACCTTTAGTCTTATAATATTATAACCTTCTATACAAGGCCTGAAGTAAGCGTGACCGTGCATTCATCATGATTCATCAGTCCGTCACTCCATACCAGACCAGATAATATTATACCTTTCTTTTTTGACTTGAATACCTAAAATACCTTAGTTTTGAAAGACAAGTGAATTTATTTTCTAATCCTTGTCAACATTAGGAGACCTTGAGCACAATTTCAGCTACCGAGGTCCGAGGGTTTGGGCATGGATTGCTTAGTGAGTGAGTCAGGACTTTTCTTTTTCCCTTTACTTATTGTGTGAGAAGATAGCAATATCCGAATCTGCGTAACCGGGCCAAGGTTCTGTCTAGTTGAACAGTAGGTACTTGAACTTTACTTGCTCTGACTTTGTATTGAATATTAGAATTGTAAGTGCTGACTGCTGAAGCTGTCCGAGTTAGATCTAAGGAACCACATAAAATATGGTAAACACATTGGTAAACACGAACTACTTAGTTGAACTTTACTTGCTCTGACTTTGTATTGAATATTAGAATTGTGAGTGCTGACTGCTGAAGCTGTGCGAGTTAGATCTAAGGAACCACATAAAATATGGTAAACACATTGGTAAACACGAACTAGTTGAACTTTACTTGCTCTGACTTTGTATTGAATATTAGAATTGTGAGTGCTGACTGCTGAAGCTGTGCGAGTTAGATCTAAGGAACCACATAAAATATGGTAAACACATTGGTAAACACGAAATAAAAGCAATTAGGAGGAAAGCGTGGTAATTTTCTGATGCGGGATTCACGCTCTCGTATGCGTCTGCGCACCAGACAGCTGTAATGGCGCTCGTGAAACAACCATTACACAGTCACCGAGCGCACCCGATCTGCTCCCGACGTGCATAGGTCACGAACTAATTATGTTCATTACTTAGAAGCACAGAGTCAGCGTGACTTATACAATATATCGCAATTCATTTTGCAAATAAGTTATGTAACAAACAGGTTCAAAAATATGAAAGATCGCAATGTTTTGCAAATAAGTTAAGTGTAAGAAGACAGGTTCGAAAATCAGCAGCTTAGTCCTGAAACAATAGGGGTCTATTGACTATTGGTTTCCGATAATCGATAGATCGATTCCGATTACTAATTTTTTGAAGGCAGTATTCCTGTATGTTAAATTATTATGGGGACAGGCTATATGTATAGCAGTATTAAAATTACCTACGTAAGTAAGTTTGAAAGTTGCGGAAGGCGATTAGGATAAGAATTTAGGATTACATTCAATATTAAATACGATTGGCCAAAAAAACACCTTCGATGGAAATAAAGCTCGTCCGATAATATGAAAAATGAGTTACTTAACCCTTTTTCGACATATTTTATTTAAAGTCTAGGTACTTAGGTAAGTGTAATTTTATCAATTTATAGAGACCTATTTAAAATTGAAGTCCTTTAGAACCCGGTATCACATTTCAACATAATAAATAATTTCATTATCAATTGTGCGACCATCCACTAAAATTCAAAATCACTCAAGGAGCAATTGCGAGGGCTAAGATAAAATCCAAAACGAGAAAATTCCCAGAAGAATCAAAGTCACTGATATATCTAGCTCAAAACAAAGCTGAAGGCTGTGCTCAGGCCATGCGATGTTGTATTGTACTGGCCGTTGGAGCCGAAAAATCCTAGAGTAGGTACCTACCAAATATCTAATAATTTTTTTTAAATAGCGTGGGGGCGCCCTCCGATTCGATGGACCTGCGGTCCAAATTTCTTGGTGGGGTGTGGATAAAGAAGGCTGAGGACAGTGTACAGAAAGAAGGCCTATCTACACTGAGAAAAAAGACCTTCCGAAATACGGAAGGTATTACCGTCCCTTTTGACTCAGTAGGAAATTTACCTTTCAACTTGGAAGGATATTATTACCGTCCAAAATTTCCTTCCAAACAATGTCTGCCTTCTATTTTGGTGGGTAATACGTACCTTCCAAATTTCGGTCGGAAATTCCTACTGAGTCAAAAGGGAAGGTAATTTTTGGAAGGAAAATAAATGACGGTAAATACGTACTTGGTCATATTTGTTCGGTAAATATAAATAAACTTCCAAATCTAGAAGGTAAAGACATAATATTACCTACCTAAGGCGAAGGCCCCCCTCCCCCCCCCCCAAATTATAGGCTTTCAAAACGCCCTGTCCCAGCAAGGGTGGAAGCAGGGGTCCGTATACCACCTACGATTTATGCTCTGCTATGCGCTTTCAATGAATCATGAATGTCCCAACTAGGTGGAAGCAACATTTGCCACGATGCAGGTACCGATACAAGCGGACTTGGCGATATATATGTGTTTGACCGGCGCCACCCTATACCGCGAGCCAATATACGCGTAGCGACATCTAGTGGTCGGGTCGGGTACTACATTCGGTGTTACAATTTCTATTTAATAAAACTTATTCGTTTTCCTTCCGATACCGAAATATTCCAATTTGTTTGGAGAGATATTATCATCTAATTTAGAAAGATGTTCCTTGTGTTATTTTCTCCATGTGTGATCCATCTAATTTGGATGGTAATTCCTTCCAGCGAGCCTTTCTAATCCCTTCGTTTTTGATGGAATAGTAATGTCACTTCATTTCCTACTAAATAAGAGGGTAAATATGCGTTTTCCTTCCAACACTGTTCCTAACGAAAAATTATAATTGATTTAGAAGGATATTATCATCTAATTTAGAAGGATACTCCTTGCGTTATTCCCTCCAAGTGTGATCCATCTAATTTGGATGGTAGTTCCTTCCAGCGAGCCTTTCTAATCCTTTATTTTTTGATGGAATAGTAATGTCAATTTATTTCCCACTAGTTAAGAGGGTAAATATCCTTCAATATCAGAAGGTTAGCTGCGTTTTCCTTCCGACAACTTTGGATTTGAATTCAGAAGGACATTAACATCTAATTTGGAAGGATAAATTTGGGAGGAATTATTATAATGCATCCTTATTTAGTAGGAATATTTAGCTGGAAGGAAATTCCTTCTTGGTTAATTCCTTCCAACAAATTTCCTTCCTTTATGTTCTTCCGTATTAGACAGATAAAATTCATTACCTTCTAAATATCGGTAGGAATTTGGCAGTTCCCCGATTCAGAAGGTAATCGGTGGAAGGAAAAGACCCAATTTTGGAAGGAATCGGTTTTAGAAGGTAAAAATCGGAAGGTAAACAAGGAAATTTTTCTCAGTGTACATAAGGTCAACAATGAACGCCCGGAGGCTGATAAGATCCATACTCTCCATATACTAATATTATAAATGCGAAAGTGTCTCTGTCTGTCTGTCTGCTACGCTTTCACGGCTCATCCGTTCAACCGATTTTGATGAAATTTGGTACAGGTGTAGGTTGTACCCCGAGGAAGCACATAGGCTACTTTTTATCCCGGAAAATTAAAGAGTTCCCGCGGGAATAAAAAAATCCTCATCCACGCGGACGAAGTCGCGGGAATCATCCAGTCTAGTATTCAATAAATTAATAGTTAGTTACTCAGTGAATTTAAGCGTCAGAAAATTAAATATAAATACACATAGTTACAACTGCTGACGTCTCATGATCTCATCATAAACTATCTGATGCTGTATTTAAAGTATGTGCGCAATACCCGATAGTCCGAAATAGCCGAACAAATATCCGCTTCTATGACGCGGCGATATTTATGTCGCGCGGCCCCGCCCACCACCGCGGCTCCATTCAGCCTGTTTGTATTTATTTCGTGCCTATTTATTTGTATTTGCCTTTGCCTTTGAATTATGCATGAGCGGTGCGTTTCCGCCGTGCGTAGGCAGCGTGACGCCAAACCCTCTGCACTCCTAAGATTTTCTAATAATTTGTTAAAATGTACGTTTCCCCTAACATTTTTGTCTATGATACAAAAGAAGTATTTTTACTAGTTGATGGTTAAAAATTATTAATTAAAATTCAATAGAAAAAGTTTATATTTTTTAGTTTTATCATGAAAAACCGCATTGCATCGGCCCGCCAAACGCAAGCAAGTTTGCCGACAGATCTGCTTAGGTAAGTAGGTACTTATTTTCAATTATGCTCCAGTTTAATTAGTCAGACAAGTATGTTGGCCTACTTCCTAATAAGACTACATTTGTGCCATTGCGCATACTCTGATATTCAATTCCATAGTTTAGTATCATTTTATCAACACGCAGCAAAGACGTTGTTTCTTCAAAATTCTGAAGTAGGTAGGTACCTAATGATCGTACGCCTATACGCTCCCGTTACTTTATTCAAACTCCACGAAAATGTAGAGTTATTTCATAATCGTTTCTGTGAAAGTTGTTAGAAATGTGTTTAGAATATTTTGTCCTGAATTGGTTGTATGCGTGTAATACCGATTATTATCGATAACGGTGTTCGGTCCGGGTATTCGATTGGTAAATCACGGCTTGTGCCGCGATGCCGGCCCGCCCCCCGATACCGGCTTGCGACAATCGAATTGCCGCCTGTGGTGATGTCACCTTCTTATTACGTCACTTCTTATAAATTCCTTTGTTTTATTGAGAGCTTGAAAATTGCTTGAAAATTGATAAGGATAGTCACGCGAATACGGTTACAAATATTATAATATGTATTATGGGTAGGTAGTAACTAGTTAGGGTACGTTTGCACAGCGCGAGTTTTATTCTCGCGATTTATTTCGAGTAGGTATGGATTTCACCTAATAAACCGCACTGCGAATGGGGTGAGCGTCATACAACTCCGTACAACATAAAATATTCCCGCGAATATACTTACCTAATAATCCTAACCGCACCGCGTGACATTATACTAACCTAATTTTAATATATTCATTAGATTTTATTTTCGCGTAAGTTTTATTCGCGAGTGCGTAGGTACACCTCCATATGAATTCTAGTGTCATAGAATTGCGAAAATAATTCGCGCGAATATTTTTCGCTGTGCGAACGTAGCCTTATATTCATGGAATTCGTTTTACGGTTTACCTACATTATAAAATTGGTTATTAAAGTACTTATTACCTACCGTGTGGACAACATAATTTTAAGTATATCTAAGTACCTACCTATAAGTATACTTATTTTAGACATCAAAGCCAACACAAATTATGAATTAAGTAAGTAGGTAAGTATAGGTAAGAGGAATCAATTGGTTGGAAAATCTGATTTCCTTGAAGTAATGAAAACCATTACAATAAAAGGTCCAGTCGCATTTTTCGTACCTACCTACCTAGGTATGCTAAATTTTTCCAACGGAAACTTCATAACCACCGTTTTTCTAATTCAATTAATATTTAGTAGGTATATTTTAGAAAATATACTAATTATTAATTATTTATTACAACTCAATCTTATGAAGTGCTTATGAAGATAATGGACCATGGATTTAATAATCATTAATCACGATTAATTTTAACTGAATATTACGTAGGTACTTAGTACCTACCTATAATATATTTAGTTACCTACTTACCATATCCGATTACCAGCAATATCTATAGCTACGACTCAGTCTTTGATACCTTCAATTATTTATGAGAACGTGCAATTGTTCACTTATACCTAATTAATTATTATTGTGGCGTGAGTGGATAAGATGTTTTCAGGAAATCGTCTATCAACAGCCACTGCTTGCATGGCGTGCATGCGATTTATCATAGTAAATTTAATTAAACCTTAATTAACGTTTATTTGTGAGTTGCACGATTAATAAAGAACCGTCTATTTTCATTAATCCTATTGCACAATGAGTAGTTATTACGTAGAACATAGAAGAAATAAAGTAGGTAACCGACGTAGCTCGACGGGTTTCAGACCTTTTAAGTAACAATGGGCAGGGAAGAACCGATTTAAGCATTGGTGCTTGAAGGGTCCCAATGTGCTTGAAATGCGGCCTCAAGAAAGCGCAGCTTTAGGCGATCCCCCACTAACTAGGTGGACGATCAAGCGAGAAACCGGGAGCCGATGGAAGCAGGCGGCACAAGACCGTGTTTTGTCGAGATCCATGCAGGACACCTTCGTCCGGCAGTGAACGTCTATGGGTTGAGACGACGATGACGTATTTAATTTAAAATCTGGATATTGCGTCGGGAGCAGGTCTTCCAACTTGTTGAACGGACGACATCAAGTAGTGAGCCTCTGGATCCAGGCCGCGGCACAAGACCGCTGCGGTGTGTGGAAGTCACTATACCTAATAGTTACAAGAGAACTACCTTTTGTATTGCAAACGTACCTAAGATCTTTGGAATACCTACGTATGAGTTTTGATTAGGTACCTACATGATGATTATTTTATTAATTTCACATACCTACCTAATAGATATCATGAAAAGGCTAACTACCGCATTTTTACTTTAATTAAACATTTATTAGCTACTTATTTTCATAATACCAAACTCAGCTGAAAATGACACTGAATAGCCAATCATTCAAACGCAGTTGCTCGCGACAACACCATCACTAGGTACTCAGCAGGTTTTTGGGAAGAAGGTCTATAAAAATACCATTTTTGTGCAGGTATAGCTACTTCTCAATAAGTTTTTTATTTTAATCCACTACAAGTTAGCCCTTGACTGCGATCTCACCTGATGGTAAGTGATGATGCAGTCTAAGATGGTAGCGGGCTAACCTGTTAGAGGCATGGCAGTTAATTAAACCCATACCCCTATTCGGTTTCTACACGGCATCGTACCGGAACGCTAAATCGCTTGGCGGCAGTCGGCACGTCTTTGCCGGTTGGATTTCTTCAAAAGTAAAATCATTGGCCCGTTACCCGAGTCAGCCGAGACTCGAGTTCCAAGACAATGAACTTTCAGACTTATCTGACAAGATAATAGCCGCAACAAAAAGCAACACGTGCTCGCATGATCCCGCTCATCAACGCTCTCTTGGCCTGATTTCGAAGACATTGATTGTTCTCGGCAAACACGAATGCGACTTCTTAACTAAAGTGAAATAATCTTGTATGAAACAAACACATAATTCATACCGTGTATTGAGGAGTAGGTATCGGTGTACTTATTTCTACTCGTATTAATATAGGTATCTAGGTATACTTTTATACTACTTAGTACAATTATAAATGCGAAAGTTTGGATGGATGTATGGATGGATGGATGTTTGTTACTCAATCACGCCAGAACGTCTGAACGGATCTGGATGTTTGGTACAGAGATCTGGAATACGAAATTGGCTACATTCTTCTTATCCCGGAAAGTTAAAGAGATCCCGGAACCAAAAATCTCCATCAATACTTCAATCAGCAAGTAGGTACTTATTGAAAAAAAAAGTCACTAGGTCTCTCAAAATTTAAAAATTTAATATAAAATTATTAATTTTGTCCTCTTGGTAAGAATTTGAATGAATGAATGAATGAAAAAACTTTATTGCACACCAAATAGTTACATGAACAAATAACAAATTTGTAGGTGGTATCCAATTTGTGCAAGTTTGACCAGCTTTCTTTCTCAAAGTCTACCTTGACAATTATTTGCACCGCTATTTTCAAGATGTTGCCATAGAAACAGCTAGGCCTCCAAGGTACTTCACTTGGTACTTCGATAGTTTAATACGTTCATTAAGTGCCCCAAGCTTATTTATACCCCAACTGGCTATTGTTCGCTGTAGGGGAGATTAGGTAGCACTTTGTCTTACGCTGAGTTTGTACGTTTTGGGTTTCCCTTTTCGATGCTACAGCAACGAGCAATTGTTGCTCAAAGATTTATTTCCTGCACCAGTTAGGTATTGGCAAGACTACGTCCTAATATCATCCCTGCCTGCCTATCATATATCATGCCTGCATCATGCATGCTTGTGTCATCATCATTATTTCAACCCATTACCGACCCACTACTGAGCACGAGCCTCCACTCAGAATGAAAATGGTTATGCCATAGTCCACCACCCTGACCAAGTGCGGATTGGCACATCTTGAAAAACATTATAAAGAACTCTCGCGCATGCAGGTTTCCGCACGATGTCTGTTTCACTGTAAACGCAAGTAATTCCTTAAAATGCGTAGTGCATGCCCGAGGAACGAACACTAAACCCCAATCGTCATGCCTGTATGTTTAGTGGTAGTATAAAGATATTAATTGCTATGCTTCGTTAAAGATATCACTTCCAAGAACAACACATGAAAAGGCGTCTAAATCAGATCATCGCGCAGGCACCACAAAGAGAACAGCCAAATGGCCAATTTTTACGCCTCATCCGACGACATCTCGGCGTGTATCTGTCACAAATATATGATTAACGTCTCAAGCCGCTCACATTCCTCGTCGGCGGCCGCCCGTTACAAGTTCATCCCATTTAAATTTAGCGCGGCGCGTGCCGTACGCGGGAGTCCCCGGGGCGAAGGGTGCGGGACGCGGGTCCATGGGCGGTACCGGCTACCATCACTCAAGTGACGAAAATTGACGGAAAATGGGCGGACACCGCTTGCCCGCGACGTCATCAATTACCGCGTCCCGACGGTCACCGCGCTCTCGGCAACAGAGACGCATACCTAATATCCTTTCTGAAGTCATTATTAGAGCGACACATTTGGTCCATCGTATCTTGTCTTGTCTACCGCAAAATGAGTCTATAAATAGACAAAATAAAAGATTACGGCGATGCGGAGCACTGTAATGAGCAAATAGTAGGTAGGCGCACGCTCGCAATCTTGGACGATAGCTCGAACAAGCGTTATTGAGATGCAATCTAGAAGCTATCGATCGCCCCCATAATTCGCTCTACTGCATTTGTTATGGCACAACCACTCATCAGATCAAATTCAATGTTTCTACGATACCTTATTAAATAGTAGCTAGTGCAAACTTATTTCTCACAGCAAATGTTCCTCATAAATGACTTGTATTTATTTACTGTAATCTTACATCAAGTCATGCATAGTTGGTTGACCTTGGAGGCTGCCAATTTTCATTTTATTTAGTCAAATAATATGTCTGTAATATATCTATAGGTACATTTCTGTTTAGTACGTATTTATAAAATGCACATTACAATTTTACAGATAGGTGACCAATTTTTTAATATTTTTTTTAAACCTGTAGAACACCAGGATTCTGAAGCAAGCGGGTAATTATGAAGCTAGCATTCTAGAGTACGTGCAAACGCAGGAAGCCACAAGCTGCGCAAAAGCTCGACGATCGATTTTGAAAATTACCCATAATTAGTGTGTATCTCACTCGTCCGTTGTGCGTCTTAAACTGGGAAGTCGACCACAGGCTACATATTCCAGTAGCGTTTACTTTACCGAGTAACGGCAGGCGAAGGCGACGCGCTCAAATTACTGGAGGCTGAGGAGCTGCCAGTTGCCACTACGCAAATTGTAGTGCGTCGGGCCGATCGATTGTTCCGACTCCGAGCCATCGCAAAGTGCTCCTCAAGTGCCACGACTTAGCTGTCCGGCTGATTGCACTTTCTTTTCCACATTGCTTTTAGATTTCTAATAAATTGCAGTGCTACTGCATTACAGTTGAAGTTTTGTTGGTACAACAATATGGATTGTATTTAATGCTTTTGTTTGATGTATGTTTAAAAGGGTGTGAATAAAACTGGTACAATGTACTCGTACTTGAAGCTAAAGTTGATCAATGCTTAGCACAGCACGATATTAAAACCCCTATGAAAATTATCAAATCTAGGTCCCTCACTCACTTGAATCTATTTTGCCCATATACCTACCTATACTTAATGTCAAATAATCTTCATAGATAACCTCTTATAATCTAAGTAATCTGTATATAAGGTCAATCTAGGTATATAGGGTAATCTACAGATACACAAAGTATGTACCTATCTTTATAGGTATGTATTTTAGGTCTACGTTCCCACAACTAGGTCACGACTCACGACATTATTGGTATACAGTAAGTAGGTACCTATTAAGGACTGAGGTATATCTATGTATTTTCCTTTCATAAAATTTTAAATTATGTATCTTTCGATCATTTAGGTATGTACATGATCCTACTTACATAATATAGGGAAAACTAATATAAATTCAATATTCAATACGCCCGGTGACCGTTACAATCGCCCTTGATTCTTGGCGCCTACCGGTCGCTCGTGAATAATTTACAAGCTAAGATAATGCATTATATTGCCGCAGTCACGTCTGAGACATTTGATCGTATAACAAGCGTATTTGAGGAGTGGGCTGGTAATATGGTGTAATTGCGCGGGCATTATCAGGTGACCCCATATTTGCGGTCGAACGGTGCGAGCGGCCCGCGGCTAGGCCTGCAGGCAAACTAGAAATAAGCTTTAGTAAAATTAAATTTAAGCACTTTAAAAGTGGAACTGTTAGGTACTGAACCATAGGTGTGACGAAATATTAGAACTACGTAATGATTTATTCACGCACTACTTAGATGAAGCCCGCGACTTCGTCCATCATGGATTTAAGTTCATTGGAAAATCTGTGGGAATTCCTTGATTTTCCAGGATAAACAGCCTTTGTCCTTTCCTAGGATGCCACTTATCTGTACCAAATATCGTCAAAATCGGTTGATATAATTATACCTAGGCCGTAACAGCGACGGTAGTAGACAGACGGACTGAGCTATTATGTAAATCAACTAGGTATGTATATAAAAGCTGTTAACTGCTGTAAAAGTTTTCTGACCCGAAAAATAATGACTGCGCACGGGATTTTCCAAAAACGAAATCCACGCGTTCACGAAATTGCGCGCTTCATTTATTTATTAAATAAAATACTGATAGTACTACTACTTACTACTCATTTTATCTATATTTTCAAGAGGTATTTGAAGAGTGAAGTTGGTGGGTTTGTAATTTCAAATGCTACAAATAGGTCGCGTTTCAAAAGGACATAATGAAGTGATGTCGCAAGGAGCGTCCGCGCGTCGGATCGGAGTCTTTGATGTCTCAATAAGTAACGAGAGCGGGTAATTGTGGCGAAAATTAATTCGCGCTCGACTGGAAACTGGGAGAAGGGGAGAATGTGTGTGACGTCATCCAGTGATTGGGACGTTATTTTAGTCTTATTATACTCGATTTCTCTGACTCTATCCAAGGGACGAAGTGTAACCTATAGAGAGCATACATCGGAATAATATGTTCTTTAGTTTATTTAATTCGACAGACGCATTTCTTATAGTGTTCTTGCTGCGACAATGGATTCTGTCTAACAGCTGAAGAGTGCTAACAAATCAGAAGTGATTGCGATCGTTACACTGTAGCAATCATTTTTACGCAGTTTAGTAATAAGGCTCACGAACGAGGCGAGCTTTCTGAAGTTTGACAAACCGATTTCATCATAGGTAATAGGTACCTACTAGGTATTTTCAAACCGACTATTTTTAATAGGGGGCAAAATTGCTTAAAATGTAGGAAAAAAAACGAGGAACGATTGAACGGTCATAAGCTTATCTACATTCAGCATCAAACATAATATTATGATTCGAATTCAAATTTATTTATGAAAAATCTGTTGCAGATGAAAAGATTTTTCCAATAGGTATACCTATATATCAAAGAATCAGCCTGGTTGTCCAGCGCGAAAACGCAGCCAGCATTCTTGCCACCATTCCACGCGGGCATGATTTATATATTGTTACTAGAGGACGCCCGCGACTTCGTTCGCGTTGCATAAGTTTTTTAATTCCCATAGGCACTCCTTCATTTCCGGGATAAAAAGAAGCCTATGTCACTCTCCAGATCCTCAACTATACCTACCCATGCAAAAAATCACATCGATCCGTTGCTTTTTTGCGGCGTGATTGAAGGACAAACTCTCTATTTAACGTCCTTGGGGATAGGAATTTCAAAACTGTGGAATATGTACGTATTTCATAATTTTAAATCGGAAGCCCAAATACGAAGTTTCATGGCTATAACTTGAAAAACGACGGACTTTCATTCAAATTTTCAACCCCTATTTAACCCCTTTGGGAGTGAAATTTTTAAATATTTTGACACATGTGTTTCTTTATTTTTTACCGAAAGCCAAAATATCGAGTTTCGTAGATATAACTTGAAAAATATCTTGTAAAATTAAGTACTTTTTTACAAACTTTACTCCCCTATTTCAGCCCTTTGAGGGTAGAATTTTCAAAAACTGTGAAACACATATATTTCTTAATTTTTAACCGGTAGCTCATAGGTATACCAAGTTTCATTGATATAACTTGAGAAATGACGGACTTTCATACAAACTTTCAACCCTTATTTCACTCCCTTAGAGGTGGAATTTTGAAAAATCCTTCCTTAGTGAGCGCTTACGTCACAAAAGGAACCTACTGTCAAAATTTCAAGTTTCTAGCCCCAGCGGTTTAGGCTGTGCGTTGATATATAAGTCAGTCAGTCAGGACTTTGAATTTTATATAATATATAGATTAGGTTAGGCTAGCTTGAAGTTTGTATTGTATTGTTTTCAATACAATATTATTTAGTCAAATTGGAAGCTCCTCGAATATGAAAGATTCGATTGCCTATAATATTTCAATAGGTATACCTAGTGTGGTGCATGGCAAAACTGGAACAGGAAGTAATATAACACATTTCACACCCAGGAACACTTACAGAGGAGCCTTAATAAACCAATTCCGCTTCATTACCTAATGCACACCGGAAGAGCAACATTACTCGCTCATCATTACGACCGCAACCTCCCCCTAAAATATTGCATTTCACTTCTTAAAAAAAAATTATAAAGCTAAGTGGGCAACGTTCTGTATTTTGAAGGTTCTGTAACCTTCTGTAATATTGGACCTTCCATGGTGAACTTATTAATATTAAACGGACAGATATACTCGTACCTACTTATATCCTATAATGGGGCTGATTCTGTAGTGCACAATCTCTAAACTATAATTAAAACGATATTGGCCACAATCAAATAAATATTATAAATGCGAAAGTTTGGATGGATGGATGTATGTATGGATGTATGTTTGTTACTCAATCACGCTCCAACGGATGAACGGATCTGGATGAAATTTGGCACAGAGATAGATTATAGTCTGGAATAGCACATAGGCTACTTTTTATCCCGGAAAATTAAAGAGTTCCCGCGGGAACCGAAAAACCTCAATCCACGCGGACGAAGTCGCGGGCATCAGCTAGTATCTTTATAAAAACATTGCAGGCACAATAGGCCAGTTCACAATAGGTGATATACGTCTAACAGGTAAGCCCGCTACCATCTTAGACTGCATCATCACTTACCATCTGCAGGTGAGATCGCAGTCAAGGCTAACTTGTAGTGGAATAAAAAAAAAGGTTATCTTACAGACGTCGTCGTCTCAACCTATAGACGTCCACAGCTGGACGAGAGTCTTCTGCATGGATCGCCACAGAGCACGGTCTTGTACAGCTTGTTTCCAGCGGCACCCAGCTGCACGCTTGAGATCATTCGTCCACCTAGTGGGGGGTCGTCCAACGCTACGCTTACAGTAGCAAACAGCAACGATTGAACTTTTTGACCCCCAAAACAGCCATTTCACTTAGGTACCTACCTCGTTAGGTAGTTAAATATATTAATACCTTTTGTAAACTGTTATACTGAATTTACATATAATTAATTTTCTTGTAAAACATACATAACACAGAATGATTAAAATACTAGCTGATGCCCGCGACTTCGTCCGCGTGGATTGAGGTTTTTGGTTTCCGCGGGAACTCTTTAATTTTCCGGGCCTAAAAAAAGTAGCCTATGTGCTATTCCAGACTATAATCTATCTCTGTGCCAAATTTCATCCAGATCCATTCAGCCGTTGGAGCGTGATTGAGTAACAAACATACATCCATCCATCCAAACTTTCGTATTTATAATATTTATTTGATATTGATGAAAAAAACAGTTGTACAATAAAATATTATTCTTATATCCATTTTATTATATTATATTTTTCAATGGAACCCTAAGAAACAAATGCAATTGTTTAACGGCTTTATCGCGTCGGGTGTAAGGTGGTTTGAGTTTTGAAACAGAAAAACGGAGGTATTTGCGGGAGCTTGATGAATGGTGGTCAATTGCCGCAATGGCCGCATCAGTCAGCATATGGCTGATTTGCCTGCGAGACCTGAACGAAACAATAAAACTATTATTTGTTTAATTACTGCAAAACTACAGTTTTTTATTAGATCACATTATAACATAATAATTTTATTTGTACATAATTTACAATTGATGAGTTTTATTTGAAAAATGGCCAATGAAATCTAAACACCAACCAAACGCGCTGGCGCTATTTCAATTTTACCATCGCAATTCGTAAATAAATTTGTCTATTTAAAATAGGCAAGACACTGAATTTTAGGTCAATGCAGCAGTTTTCGTGATAAGTAGATATACGACATTTATAAATATCTATTAAATTAAAAAAAGTTCATCCTCATCATGTTAAATAAACTTGCATAAGTAGCTGTTTACATAAGTTTGATTTATAATAGCAATATAGGTAATAGGTATCTATCAAGCCCTTATTAGGTACTACGTATTAACATATCTATAAACAACATAACCCAAAGGTAGTTCTAGATAACAAGTATTAAGTAGATAATTTATTAAAGATAAATTAAATACATAACATGTCCCACCTAACGAAGCCTATTTGAGGTGCTATTTGATTAGAAATTTAAAACTTCCTAACTATCAATTAAATTTTCCACTTTCCCGAACGAACTTCCACGTCCAGTTATTACTGGCCACTATCTGAATTTTAAATACCCAAGTAGTCTATAATCAGAAACTATAATACCACCTAATAAATGGAGCAAAGGACATAATGATACCACTGGATTTAATTACAAGCACTTAAGGAGAAAAACGTGTTTATTTTCACGCGTAGTAGGCGATACCGTTGAAAATCTTGAAGGACTTTAATCGCAAGTCAACATAATTAATACCTTCTATTCCATTGACAAGATTCTTTGACTTAAATATAAACAAATACTTAAATATCGTTTCATGTAAAACCTTTTAGGCATTATCGTTTCAAACGTAGGTAAATACATATTTTCTTGCTACTTTCTTCGAAATGACAGTCTTTATCTTCAAAAGTAATAGACGATAATGGTTTCCTTCATCATTCTATAGAAGTTGATAAATCATCGGCATAATACAAGTGTTCGATAAATCACAATGTGCAGGTTATAATTAAAATCACGAAGCAGTAAGATTTGGGAAGCTAGTCTGTTATTAATTTCTCCGTTTCGCTAGATGAATCGCCGTTGATTAGATGCGAGAGCAAGGATGCCGTGACCGCGTGGACGCAGATGCTCAACATATATAATTAACAAACTTACGAAATTAATGATCTTTTCACGAGTCCAAAAAAATTAAAATTACTTTAAAATAATATAATTATGATTATCATAAACACGTTGTTTAAATGAGCAGCGTTTGCTCTAGCAAATTGTTATACCTAGCGTAACATTAAACTATTTCATTTCATTTCAAATTTATTTGCATAGCACATTTTGGTTAAGTACCAATTCTTCAATTTTACTCTCTTTTTAGGTTTCAAATTCTCTTTTTAAATTTCAGAATCTTATGTATGTAAAACCGGAAAAACAATTTGTGTAGACTGGAGAAAGATGTAGACCTTTGTCTATTCTATACCTATATAAAAGTTCTAATAGGTACCTAATCTATTTATTATTTTCATTAGTCAACGTTACAAATTTTTAATGCCTATTAAATCTTTAGGTAGGTACTCAGAGTATGGAATAGGTCACTAAATCTTCACATAATTTCGGCATTAATCTTAAACAATGTCCATAAATCAACGTGAATACGCCATAAAATTGTTTTTTCGCGCGTCCTTATGAAAGTGATTATACGAAAATTATAATAATTGTGCGCCGCATAATTACGTGATGTAATGCAAGCCCGTCGATATATAGCGATCAATTTGAATTTATGTAAAATATCGTGCAATAAATTTACATTTTATAACTCGTGGCTGCGCGCGATTCCTATCTCTGTTTAGGATCAAGGCCTTACTGGTCGATTATAATACTTCTTATATTCTGGAATTTATTTGGTCGCTTATTGTGGTCAGACGTCAGACCGACTGCAGCTCCTAAGCAAAATTATTTTTCTCGATATCTTAGAATGGATTTGAAATCTACGAGCAATCGCTATTAGCAACATATACCTACGAGGTGTTATTGCCAAACTACCTACTTGGAGCATTATATTCCAATCAACTAATTTTTCAAGTCACGTTTATTCAAACTCAAATCTCACGCCATCTCGACGTAGGTAGATATACCTACCTATATACTCGTAGGGAACCTGGATAGTGCAAGTGGAATATTCTCAGTATGGTAATGGTTGATTCTTGACATATTTTATATAATGCGGGCCTGAGGCGAATCGGCCGACACTATGTCTAATAAATTTACGGCGGTTCATTTTAATGTTGATCGCGCTCGAAGACGAAATTATAATCGTCGCGCTTGGGGCGCGGCGCGTGAGGCGAGTGGCGAGAGGGCCTCACTGATGGCGACTTCTTGCCGATATGTTTACAATACATTTTATTTATTTTAACGACACAAAATACAAGTTTAACGAAAAATTAAAATAATCCATCTGTATAGGTAGGTATTATAAATCGAACTGACTGATTTTTTTGTGTTTTTGAAGTCTCTAGGTACCTACCTCATGACACTTTCTGGTGCAGCGTCACCTTTCCGATTCAATAAGCGATTAAGATTCTTCCACGATTAACAACTAAGTACAATAGTTACAAAAGGTAATTATTTATACTTTATACTTACGAAAGAATAATCTTGTTATAATTTTGTCTCCTATATTATATCCAACTGTGTTCTAAAAAGAAATTTAAAAACACAGATCCACAACACAATTAAACGTCCCTTATCCCACAGCAATGTTCCAGAGATAGACTCTACGAAGTGGGACACGCTGCATGCAAGTTTTATTGCCTCCATCGAACGATGCTTCATTTGAATGTAAGAATATTAAAATCCTACTCGTATATATGCATTACGGATGCTAGTCCGCAGCCAATGACGTGGAAACATTCGGGGTGAGATAATACATGTTCTGTTACATCCGACTATTAGGACGAAAACACACCACGGACAAAAAGTCTGGTGGGGAAAATGTCTGCGCATGCGATACGCATTTTATAAGGAACTGCACAAACTACTGCTACACAAAATTTACCCTAGGACAAGACTATCCTATCCGTTGTGTGTTTTCGCCCTTAGCCAAACTCACAACACACCGTATAGTCAAACAGCTTAGTATAGACTAAGAGATAACTGCAATTTTGGTAACCATCGCCAGAAAGGCTGATTCAGTGTTAGGTGCAGGATGTAGAGCTCTCCACTGATCACAAAAGTTGCAGTCTGCCTGCATTTGGATGGCCCTTTCGCTAAATATGGCCGTTCAAAGACGGTTTATTGTTACCAAAAATGAACGATAATTAGAAAAGCTGATTCTTGTACAGTATTAAAGTATGCGCAGTACCTATGTAAACAGCGTAAAAACTGACGCATGTGGATGGGACTTTTTCTAGATATCAGCTTTCAAAGACGTTATAAGCTATACTTACTATGCGTTCCTGTAAAAAAATATTAGCAATTATTATGTCGTCCCGTTGATTGCTGTTAAACATTTTTATTTAGCGAAAGGGCCATCCAAATGCAGGCAGACTGCAACTTTTGTGATCAGTGGAGAGTTCTAGATCCACCTAACACTGAATCAGCTTTTCTGGCGATGGTTACCAAAAGTGCAGTTATCTCCTATAATAGTAACAAAAAAAAAACCGACTTCAAAAACCACAAACACTAAAAAGTAAAAAATAATTTAATTTAGTACCTATACAAGAGTTAATGTAGTTCTATAATAACATTTTTTGGAGTCGGTACCTACCAATTGGCCGCATGAACCGTCTACCTACTCTTCATTATTGTTGACGTGACTCCACATTGGTACCGACTCCAAAAAATGTTATTATAGAACTACATTAAGGGCCGCTTGCACAAGAACAGTTAAATTGATTTAAGTAGTTAAATTTTGTAATGCTGTCCCTTTTTGGCAAATGCATATTGTAGTTGTCAACAAGGGACAGCATTAAAATATTTAACTAAATCAATTTAAGAGTCCTTGTGCAAGTGGGCCTAACTCTTGTATAGGTAGGTACATAATAAATTAAATTATTTTTTACTTTTTAGTGTTTGTGGTTTTTGAAGTCGGTTTTTTTTTTTTGAAAATTTTTTATTTCACAATTTTTAGTGGCCCACTGTTTTTATTATGTACCTACCTATACAAGAGTTAATGTAGTTCTATAATAACATTTTTTGGAGTCGGTACCTACCAATTGGCCGCATGAACCGTCTACCTACTCTTCATTATTGTTGACGTGACTCCACATTGGTACCGACTCCAAAAAATGTTATTATAGAACTACATTAACTCTTGTATAGGTAGGTATATAATAAATTAAATTATTTTTTACTTTTTAGTGTTTGTGGTTTTTGAAGTCGGTTTTTTTTTTTTTGAAATTTTTTTATTTCACAATTTTTAGTGGCCCCACTGTTTTAAAATGCAGGGTGTAACCAGAACGCTAGTAAAAACTTAGCGTT
Source organism: Erebia ligea (assembly GCA_917051295.2). Lineage (NCBI taxonomy): Eukaryota > Metazoa > Arthropoda > Insecta > Lepidoptera > Nymphalidae > Erebia > Erebia ligea. Next base: position 13,428,001 of record OU785223.1, on the reverse strand, counting down.
ATTGTTAAATTACCTAAATACAATCCAATACAATGCCTGGTTAAAAAAACCTACTGTTTAGTGTTTACTAATATCTAATATAATAATGTCCTCCCGACCGAATTTCGGCCACGGCGGCCAATCTCCAGAGAGATTAGCCATCTGCGCGGGAGATATTATAGTGCACAAGTGTGCGCAAACACAGGTGCACTCTCTGTTCCTTTACTCTCATAGCCCGATGGGACGGAAAATCCGGCACGACCGGAGAGAGATCAGGCGCAGGACCGACGGCTTAACGTGCTCTCCGAGGCACGGGGGTGAAACACCGTCAACTTCCTAACGCTAGTACCTACTGAGAATTTCTTGTCAGAAAAACCCAGACTTGTTGTGACCCGACCCGGGACTCGAACCCGGGACCTCGTCGGCCGCAGTCGAACATGCTAACCACTAGACCAACGAGGCAGTTACTAATATCTATTATACTGATCGCGAGCAACTCTATCCATTGAGGAGTTCTGTTCTCCATCTCCGAAGATATTCATCAGATCTTCACCAAATTAAAATGGGACCACCTCTGAAGTATGACCTACCAAACAAAAAAAGAATTATCAAAATCGGTTCACAATTGGCGGAGAAATCGCGTAACAAACATACAACAAAAAAAACATACAGTCGAATTGAGAACCTCCTCCTTTTTTTGAAGTCGGTTAAAAAGAGTCCGTTATAAGATTGCAGGGATAAGATAAAATCAAATTAATGACTACAAGTGTCATCTAATTACCCTCTAGTAGCTAGGTATTATTCATATCACAAAATTTTAAAATATTATATGATTACGTTGAAGACTGTTTTAAAACTGTTATTCATGTTGGTTCTTTTCTTTTAATCATCAAACCATATTAGGTACTTACCTGCCTTTCAAATGATTGAGAAATACTTGTCATACCTGTTCTATAAAGTGTAACAAAAAGTCGTAAAGACCGTGACTTAAGTCGTAGTCATAGCCATAACTCAAAGTGAGTCAAAACTTTCCATTACCTCGACAACGCCACGTGACAGCACTGACAGATATACAAAACTTCACAAAAAAGCAAACTGCCGTTTTATGGAAATGTCCCCATTTATCCGGGAAAATAAAATATGCCCAACGACAAAGCGACTTGTCCCGGAAATGAAACACTCCAAAGGGTAGGGAACATCTTTTTTTATTTGCTTTCGCATTTTGCATTAGTTTCTATAGAAAAATTAGGTAAATGTCATATTTACGAGTACCCAATTATTCTACCGAGACCATGGATCGAGATAAAAAGTTTTGCTTCAGATCTTACTTATGTATGTAGCAGGATGTATATAAGCAAGAAAATAAAATATATTATACTTAATTACATTTAAAAAAAAATGAAAAAATTGGTTTCAAATGTAATAGGAACATTTAATAATACTAGCTAATGCCCGCGACTTCGTCCGCGGGCGTATTTTGTAATTCTCACGAGCAACTTTTAATTCTCCGGGTTTTAGCCCCTGTCACTCTCCAGGTCTTCTACTACTTTTAAACCTGGCATGCAAAAAATCACGTCAATCCGTTGCTCTGCTGCGGCGCGATTTTAAGACAATACAACAAACAAACACACTTTCGCATTTCTAATATTAGTATGATTTATGATTCTCGTCTGTAAGGAACTAGCGTAAATCCGAAGAGAAAATTGTACTTACAATTACCATAGAGATTTTATAGAGGCAAGCGAACCCATAACATTGCCTTAACATAAAGTAAACTCAGCATCCATTCAGACAGCTACATCTGTTCCGATCGAGAAACCAGTTGGAATATAATTATGATACCTCGCTCGCATGACGTCGCAACCTGTTTGGGTTGACATAACCAATGACTGCCACCTTCCCCACCATTGGCCGGGAACCAAGATGATATCTCAGAGCGGACTTTTTGTTTCGTTAACTAATTTATCCTTCGTGGTAATGAAAAAGATTCTATGGAGGTAATCGAGAAAACACATTACTCTTAAATTGATTTTGCGAAGTGAATCTCTTTTTATTTTATTATGTAAGTGATAAACCATTTTGTAGCGTCATATTGAATTTGGCACGTTAATAAACGAACACCACGGATAAAGCGGATAAGTAAATGAGCCTGCAACATTCCATAATATTATATGTTCGTATATAACAGTTTTTGACTCAGTCCCGAATCCCGAAGGATGGATCCCGAGTCGCGAGATAAATGATAATAGCGCGAGGATAGTTGATACAATTACCTTCAAAATACGACGTAGTTTCCAACAATCTCCTTTAATCTACAAAATCTGCCTATTAGTTTCCAAACTCAGAATTTTATTATTTGAAATTCTACCTACGTCATAGGTCAAGACGAATCTTTATGCACGTTACCCTTTAACACTAACGTTACCTGTTGTAAAATTAAAATATTCAAACAGCTCATTATGCTGCATACGTATGAAGATACTATATTTAAAAAACAGTTTTGCAAAAATATTCCTACAAAAGTTATTGAAATGCAATAATTACATTATTGGATTGCAATAATTTTTGACGTTCTATAGACCAACCAGATTTGAGACTCATATCGACATACTCGTAGGTATTAACAGTGCATTTCTTTCACATTCTATAGACCAACCAGACTCTATCGACATAATAGTCTGAGATTTAATAAGCGAATTAATTGCTCGCCTGCAGCTATTGGCGATAGGTATAATTGCCATGACTGGGTTGCCCACTTAAATAGTTCAAGTTGAAACCTCATCTGAAATCTGCAAATTAATGCAACGTACATGTGGAATGTGTAGTCGATTATAAAATTACCTTTATTTAATATCCTTTCATTACACCTGGCGATGTCTGTGACTAGACACGGAGTTGGTAACCAAATCTTTCTCATAACATTTCCTTACAGGTAGGTAGGTACCTATCCTTTCATTACACCTGGCGATGTCTGTGACTAGACACGGAGTTGGTAACCTAATCTTTCTCATAACATTTCCTTACAGGTAGTAATCTTACTGTTATTACCTATGCTTTTTTGTTCTTAATAGTAAAAGAGTAATGTGTCTTAATATATAAGTATACCTAGTTGGGCTAAAAGGAGCCTCAAAACCGGTAAGGCGACAACAGTGTATAGATAGGTAGGTACTTGTTGATAAATATTTACAATAAATTGATATAAATATCATAGATATAGAGCTGCAAGCGCACGCACTGCACAGCGTTTACGCTATTAATGCAAAATAACTGCAATTTGGCGACGCAGACGTTTGGCGTGTACAACCGTTCGGGCGTACAACCACCGCGCCGGCCTCTGCGAAGGCGACGGAAGCCTGTCACAGACGCAATTACAGTACCGAGAATCGGCATTAGTTCGAGCTGAACTATTTATGTAAAATAAGAGCAACCTCACGTACGGGGAAACGGCGATTGCACGCATCGCTCATTAAGCACTTTAGAGCAATTTGAGGAGAAAAAGTCGGACGAGACGCGGCACAACATCGCGTGGTCAATTAAAATGTTGCCGCGCTACTGCCGAGTGCCGAGTGGTTGAGCCAACGGTATTCCATATGAGGCAACTGGACTCGCTTCAATTGCCTGTATCCTGCTATCTAAATAATTGTAGAAGGATATCGATCTATTGCCGCTGTCAATAACGGCCGTGTCGCGTTTCAAGCTACCATCTTATTAAGATAAGACAACTTTTCTAGGCTTAATTAACGATTTTCAAGTGACAGTATGCAAGTATACTAAGTGCACACTTATCTGCACGCTGAAGTTTGCAATCTTCAACCCATGTAGAGCAACGTCGTTACATTGTAAAACAAGTTCTTCTGACAAATAAAAGACTGTAGATACGGCAGGTAAAAATAAAAATTATTAAACTTATAAAAGTTGATACAGGCTACTTATTTAGATAGGGCTAACTTGCTGCTGTAAACTTAATTTAATTGCTGAGTTTCTTGCCGGTTCTTCTCAGTGGAATCAGTTTTCCGAACCGGCGCGGTGGTAGATTCTTACGACTTATCTTATGTGGCACAAGTTGTCCTACATGAAATAAATATATCAAATTTCATTTCATTAAATCATTTCATTTCAGGGTAGATACCAGTTTCGAACTTGATAGGCAGTACATTTTTACAAATTGTATATTTACCAATGAACTTTTCTAAATAACTATAGAGGATATTTACATATTAAACGTCTTGAAGCCAACTGACACATGGATATAGGAGATAATATGCTCTCAATTCGATGAGCCGCTTTCTTCAAAGCGGCTAGCCGTAATATTGTAAATAGGCGGCTCAGACACATGAGTCATGAACCGCTGTTTTGTAAATACCTAGTGTCTAACTACCATATCCTAAAGTCCAGAATCATGACCAAAATGGGATCTGGACAGCCCCACAAACTTGTTTTTTGTTCACTTCCAAAACTTACCCTACCTATTACCTACTACCTAAGTATTTCTGCAAAATAAGCTGTCATGACTATTATGCTAAAAGCATTTTGTAAACCCAACGAATATCCTAACTAGGCACAGTGAGTTATTTCGGTTAGTTATATACATACCCCTATTTCGATAGTAAGTAGGTAGGTACTAGGGCTTTCGAATACCGGTTTTTCTCAATACCGGTATTAATACCGGAAAGATTTTTTTCAATACCGGGATCCCGGGATCCCGGTATTGGAAAAAATTTAAAATGTGGTAGATGTTTTTTAACTTAAAATTAGTCTTTTCTGAAGCAAACGGCACCATAACAAATAGTTTTTTCATAAAAAAAAATTTTCACCAAATTAACCCAAAAAAGTGCCTTTTCTGCATAAATTTAATGAAGAAAAGCCGTTTTTCTCACTCTGCGAGAATTTTTTTTGCAAGTAACGTTCTGAAACTCCATCACATTATTTCAAATACAATCTTATTAATACTTATTATTATCAAATAATCAATTTCTTATTAATATCAATCAGAATATCAACTGTAGGTATGATTTTTAAAATAGAACTATTTTGGCATGAATTATTAGGAAATATATATTTTTAACCTCCATTGAATTTTGAACTTTTAATATAAAATATATTTGTGACGCACTTTCTCAACGTACACACAAAATTAAATAAATACAAATAATGAGTGAAATTAGTGTCGATGATTGTAATTTAAACTACTATCGTCGTCGTCATTTCAACCTATAGACATCTCCTGTAGGTCTCCTGCATGGATCGCCACAGGGCACGGTCTTTTGCCCCTTGTTTCCAGCGGTTTCCAGCGACACGCTTGAGATCGTCCGTCCACCCAGTGGGGGGTCGTCCAACACTGCGCTTCCCGGTGTAAGGCCGCCATTCAAGCACTTTAGGACCCCAACGCCTATCGGTTCTACCAACTATGTGCCCCGCCCAATTGCCACTTAAGCTTGGACTCTTCGAGCTATGTCGGTTACTCTGGTTCGCCTACGGATCTCCTCATATCTGATTTGATCACGCAGGGATACTCCAAGCATACCTCTTTCCATCGCCCGCTGAGTGACCCTGAGCCTTCTTATCAGGCCCAAAGTTAGCGACCATTTTCGGAGCCTTAAGTCATCACTGGCAACACGAACTGTTCGGAAACTTTCGCCTTCAGGCACTGAGGAATTTTGGACGAGAAGATGTCGCGGAGTTTCCCTAACGACTGCCCAGCCGAGTTGGATTTGCCAGTTGACCTCTTTCTCGAAATGGGAGCTACCTAACTGGACTGTATGTCCTAGGCATATTATGTACTCATCAACAATTTCGACTGCAGGGTTCTCAACTAAAACAGGTTGGGGCTGAACGTGTGCATTAGAAATGATCTTTGTCTTGCTCATATTCATTTTTAGGCCCTCCTGTTGTTGATCTGTTGAGGTTGTTGTTGAGGCGCTCTGCTCTCTGCTGCGTTGAGCTTTAAACCACTATAGTAAAATGTATTGTGACTACTAAATGAGTAATAAACAATATTTTTGTAAGAAGTCGATCAAAGTCGAAGAAAACGATAGTTTAATCAAAACACAAATTAATCTAAAATTCAATAGTTATTATTTAAAAGAAAATATATCATAATAAAATATGCATTAGTTTTAAATGAGATTTCTGAACGTTTTGAGATACAATGAAATAGAAATGCCAAGCCACAGGGATCTAAATTCAAACACTAATTTTTCCCTCTTAGAGAACAAAAACGACTTTTCTTCACTGGTTTTAAGCAATAAAGGCGCTCTTTTTGAGCTAATATGCTTGAGATACAAGTTTTAAACTTAGCCGAATAAAAAACAGTGGCATCTAAAAAGAAATATATGCAATAGTCACTGTTTCATTTATTGTGTCACCAATACCGGTATCCCGGTATTGGACATTTCAATACCGGTATTGAAAACCGGCGAAAAAAGTCCGGGATCCCGGTATTAGCCAATACCGGGATCCCGGTATCGGAAGCCCTAGTAGGTACCTACTGGTGAATCGTGACTTGTAAAATGCAACTGCGCCTACGCATCCCGCGCGATCGCATCAATTTGAAACTGTTTTCGAAAAAAGTAAAAGTAACTGCATAAAAGCATCATGCTTTTATCCATACTAATATTGAAAATACGAAATAGTGTTTTCGCTCACACTTGACCGGTTTTTGTGTTTGTATTGCCATCATATCTCAAATGTTTGAAGATGCAACAAAATACTTAAAAGTGAATATTTGAGACTTATTAAGCTACGCAGTCACGGCCGATCCCATCCCACAAATAGGTACTAACTAATCGATTAGTAAAACACCCGAACAAATCGTTAAGCAAAAGACAAAGGATATTAGCCCGTTTCATGATCTAATTGTCCGTCCGTCACGCATCAATCACGCGGTCGACGCTACAACGAAAACACTGTTAGTTTTGCCGCCGAATTATTAATCACATTCCCACAAAAAACTCACACACGATGCCGAAACGCATAAATTTCTTCCTTTTTCCACCGCACAAAGGGGCCGAGCGCTCTACAATACTAAACAGATTAGGAGAGGCCGACACGGCCGTCGCCGCATAATTTTTGGCGCCAGAAGTCCTGCTTTTAGATTAAACTAATATGAAAAGGAAATTGAGTAGAAAATGGATGAAGGCTCTAGTGTCATTAAGAATTGGACACGGGCCCGAACACGCCACCGACCTTTATTTATTTGACTTCGCTTAATTGAATTAACATTTTGGTAGTTTTTACGAGGTGTCGGTAATGTTTGGAACAAACTTTAATAGGCAATTCTTAGATAATAACAATAACATTTACGTCACAAACATCGCTTTATATATAAATAAAGGCCGCTTCCAGGTCGTTTTCATATTTCTTGATTTCACGGAAAATGTTAATGGGGACGGCCATTACAATAAATAACCAACTGAGTGGATCTTAAGATATTTCATCAGAAGTAATCATTTATGAGGTGAGGTTTAGGCACATACTATAATTACTATACCTAATACGATGAAAATTGTAAAAAAAACAACAAATAATAGATAAAGAGGTAGGTAAGCCCACCTCTCTATATCATTCTAGTGCTCTTGCTTTAGTATTCGAGTTTAATTAGTGCAAAATATTTTTGATTATTTTATTTACATCCCAGGGTAGCTGCTCAGTAGAAGATTCATAGAAACCATAACCAACTCTCAAATCGGAAAACTTCCTGTACCTCTAACATAGAAGTTCTTCGATTTTAATTTAACAGACATTTTTTAAGAGTTACCCAAGCTATAACTGTGGCTAATTAAATTTACACAACCTTTTAGAAACTACTTGACAGCTCTATATACTGTTAATTGTTATCCCTTTGATAGTACTCCCTGCAGAAATTGTAGCGCTAGATTTAGATCTGTTTATTTATTTTTCCTAATTAAAAGATAGTGCGTGTATTCACTACACTAAGGTAGTGTATACACCTGCCTCTCTTTTAAGATCGCACTTTATATTAAATTTTCTTTTAGTTCATGCCCTATGTTTATCCCATAAAAAGTTACAACATGGAGAAATCTTCCAAATAGTGAGGTTCAAATGTTTCAGCACGATGGCTCCGTCGGGGCCACTCGACCCGGGAGGGCCCATGAATAGTAATAGAGGTTAGGGCTCGAGGGACGGCCTCGACTCCGCTTATGGTGCGTGCTAAATCGACAATACCCCCGGGCTCTGTGACTAACAGCCCGTTTTATAAACTCGCCTATTTTGACTGAGATTTCATCTAAAAATTAAAGTCAATAAACCGTGAAATCGGAACGCCATCGTGTTAATAGTGTGTTTAACAGCTAGCAGCAGTTACATTTGAGTTTGAGCAGCAGGTTTAATAGAGTTATAATAAGTGTGGCAATACCCCGCGGATATATTCTATGTAGGCATATGAGCTAACTAGTTTTGTTTGGTAGGCAACTTTTTTCTTCTTCTGAAGTAATTTAAAAAAAAATTGAAGACTAGTGACCGTTTGTGCCTTCGCTCACGTAGACCTTGCGAAACTTCTTTCGTTATTCTTTGCCTAAATCATAAATATTCAGCTTTCTAAGCCCAAGTCACTCGTAACATAACGTATGTACTATGGTACTGTATATTGTCTACATAGTGCAACATTTTGTCTTATAAAAAAAGGCAGCTACTGAGTTTCTCGCCGGTTCTTTACAGTAGGTAGAATCTTCGTTCCGACCCGGTGGTAGAGTCCTGCCAATACATGATAAATGAGACAAGTTGACCTACATGAAATAAACATTTCATTTCACGTTAAGAGTTTGGGGTGCGCGTTGAGTCAGTGAAGGATTCAAGACATCAACATATTTTTCTTTTAATATGTAAGTAGAGATTAGTTTTACGGCTTAAAGATAAGTCAAGTTGTTATCAGCATCGTGTGTCAAGGGCGTGTGGGTGTGAGTGTCGATTAACGTGGGCAGTCGCCGCTGGACTCACATTCATGAGCAGGTCCGGCGAGGAAGAGCCCTTGCCGCTCATGGCGCTGACTGAGGGCCGAGGAGCAGGCGCATATCACTCACTCACAGCACTCCGAGGCGCGGCGCAGGCGGCGCGGGCGGTCTGCGTACGCCGAGCGATCGCGACTGCCGCGCGCTGGCCCCACCGTCCCACGAGCCCCCACCGCTACCGGCTGCCTCATTTCTCACTATAATTTGCGTGCTCGTTTTTTACCATCATTACTCCCTCGTTTTGTTTTACGTATTATCGAGTGCATCCCGCTCGCACTGCGGCCGCCATGCGCGCCGAGCGCCGCCCAGATAATAGCCGCTGCAATTACGCCTTTGCCGCGCGCTGCCGTCGCGAACCGCGACCTAGTCTTGCCGACAGGAGCCTAGCGACATCTCGTGACGAGCGGCAATAACCGATCACCGTACTAGGAAAATTACATCACCAACCAGTACATATAATAAACATATTACGTTCTACAACTACAGTTACAAAACCGAGCAAATATTTTGCCATTGCAACCTAAATGGTAAAATTACCACAAATTACTTTGCTAATTATCCAAAGTCTAGTTAAAAGGCATAATCCGAATTTGACGAAATGAGATAAAACTAATCAAGTAGGTACATGGGTGGATATAACGACTTACACTTTTCTCTGGTACGTTTGGTGGAAGACGTCGACCGTGGCTCCACTCTTTCAGCTATGATGGGCGATGGGCCAAGCGAATTTATTTTTTATCCACTACAAGTTAGCCCTTGACTGCGATCTCACCTGATAGTAAGTGATGATGCAGTCTAAGATGGTAGCGGGCTAACCTGTTAGGGGCATGGCAGTTATATTAAACCCATACCCCTATTCGGTTTCTACACGGCATCGTACCGGAACGCTAAATCGCTTGGCGGCACGTCTTTACCGGTAGGGTGGTAACTAGCCACGGCCGAAGCCTACCACCAGGGATATCCCTAACTTGATAGCCCGCTACCATGTAAGTAAGACTGCATCATCACTTACGACCAGGTGAGATCGCTAACTTGTAGTGTAATAAAAAAATACGTACATACAAGACGACGATTCCAAAGCACATGTACAAGTTTATTTGAATAAAAAACATGTTTGAATTTGAATTTGACATAAGCAATTATTTGTTCAAATCGTACATTTATTTATTTAAGTATTTTATAGATACTAAATGACTTGCCGGCGACTGAGTCCGCTTGGATCAGGTTCTTATCATTCTTGCGAAAAATTCCTTAAATAGCCGGTATAAAAAATAGCCGTTTTAGCCTCCAGGGTGTTACCTCCCCATTACTAAATTTCATCAAAATGCGTTGAAAAGATGGGCCGTTAAAGCACAGGTTAAAGCATAGTAGACAGACAGACATACTTTCTCATTTTTAATATTAGTATGGAATTAGCATGAAAGTATGGAAATAGATGCGCTGTACGTATGACATTACTATGGCAGTATGGTACTAAGTAATAAGCTATGGAATACCTACCAAAAGCTACTAGCAACTTTGCAATAAACACATTAAACTACAAAGTTCACATAAAGTTTTACCAAAACATTACAATCCTCACTAGCATAAGCTATCACCGCTGCTACGCTTTTTCGTAGCATTTCGTAGCACCGTTGTAGCCTGTAGAGCAAGCAACTTATTGCCTTTATTCAATTATTCCATCGGTTTATATTTAAACCGGTTTAGATGTATTAAAATATAACTAAAATTGAACGTATATAATTACAAAAATATTTGTTGGTATTACGGTGAATAATTACAGTAATCAATTAATTTCATTAAAGTTTTTAAAATATTTTTGCACTAGTTGAGTGCGAAAAGTATTCTAAAAACTAATTCGATTCCATGTAAAGTTTTCTGAACCCATTATTGTATTATTTACACAAATTAATATTTGCATCAATTGAAACTTAGTATACAAATATTAATTTGTGCAATTGAAACTTAGAACAACTTACAATATCAACAGAATTTTGAGAGATTCATGATTTAACCAGAGTTCACAAAACTTTTCTACAATAATTATATAGTTGATTGAAAGATTTACAGAGAGAGAGATAGGTAGAGAGCTTTAAGTGATATAAAAAACACCGGAAAATCGATTGTAAAATTTTTATTAAAAAAAATAAAAAATATACATCTATCAAGGCACATCACATTTTTATTTCTGGTAACTTATAATAAACACTTATACACTATACAGTTACTTAATACTAAAGAATTGGTATTTATTCACATATGATCGTTTTATGTTATACCTACTTTAAGGCACATGCACACACAATTTTCCGGTTTATTGTCCGATAGCTACCGGCGGTTGTAAGTTATAATGTCCTTGGAACATGGCGTAGTTATCCTTGGAGCCACACTGGTATGCCGTGAGCGGTGAAGCGTATTGTTGATAGAACCGTGGGTCTCTCGCAGGTGGACGAGCATAGAAAGAGTCCTGACGTACTTCAGGGCACCAGCCGCTTCCATACATAACACCGCCACTCCCAAACACAGCACTACTGTTGTAACTCCCCGGAGCACCGTGCATCACTTGAGGTGCAACGGTGGCATAATTGAGCATCTGTTTAGACGCTGTACTCACTGCTGGCACCGTCCCATAATTAGAACTACCGGTTGAAACTGGAGGCGCAATAGCCACTCCGTTTGAAGGCTGTATTTGCTCAATTTTTTCATCACTCGGTTTTGGAGATTCAGCTTTATCATCTTCTTTAGACTTTTTCGATTTTCTCGTCACATTGGCATGAGTTTTCACATGTTTTGCAAGGTGATCGGAACGCATAAAACGTTTGGTGCACAATTGACACGCGAATCGCTTTTCTCCGGTATGGGTGCGAAGGTGTCGCTGTAGTTCGTCAGAGCGGGTGAATCGTTTTCCACAAAATAGCCAGTTGCAAACAAAAGGACGCTCGCCGGTGTGCCAACGGAGATGAGCCTTCAAATGTGACGTTTTCCCGTACACCTTGCCACAGCCGGGTACGTGGCAGACGTGTTCACGTTTTGCACCATCTTTTCCGTAATTAGGTCCGAAACCGGCTGCTTCAGTGAGGCAGTTGGGGCAACGACACTTCGCACAACGTCGCTGTAACTCGCGGGCATCCTCTGTGGTAGCTGCGGTGGTCGGTGGCCAATACGGTGTGTATTGTGGATAGGGCGGTATCTCGCGCCATGTGGTGCCGCACCAAGCGCCCGAGGAGGCACTGCTGCACGAAGACAAGTCGGACGCTGGCGACAGCGCGTCACTGCGCCCGTAGCCACAACCGTAACCGCTCATTACATTCATCATCTGTAATGACAAATGAAATATAATTATTATTTTTATTCCACTAAAAAAACTTGTAAAAAGATACACAAAAAGTTTTATTGAAGTTAAATAACAACACTGTCACTTTCGTTTTAACTTTAAATAAATATTATTGCTGTTTTACTATAGTAAAACAAATAGGCTGTTAAAGCATCAAAATATTATAATAGTAGGCGTGGGCGGGCGGACGGACCTGTTGTGCGGGCGGATCCACGTATTGCATTTCCGGTGTTGACAACGTAGCGTAAGAACGTTCAACTGGATAATTACAGGGCGGCACACCGCTCGCGCCGAGACGTTTTTAATAACTGGCTTGGGATACTCGTAACGAGTGGTTGTCACCTCTCCCCCCGGCCCGGCGGCGCGCGCGCACCCCGGCCCCAGCCTTCGTCCCCGGCGCAGCCTCCGCGGCACACCCCGCCCCGCCCGTGACTTATGAGCTTTTAAGATTTCTTAGCGCCGAGTGTAACGAAAGCTTAGAACTGTTTGTTGTGCATGTAAATTACAGTTTAGGTTCTGAAAGTCGTGGCGACTCTACAGGTTTCGCGGTTAAAAGGAAGAAAAAATGTATGTTAGGTATGATAAATAGGTATGCTATGTAAATTATTTATTTATTTTTATTATTTTTGTCTAAAACTAATAGGAAAAAGTGGACAAAAGGTAAAGCTTATCTCTAAAAAGAAATCTCTTCCAGCCTTCCTTGAAAGTGAGTAAGGTGAAATTGTTAAGTGGTATAGGTACAAAAATAATAATATTGTATTGAAATTATAAAATTCTTCAATATTTACCTTAAAAAATTAATTGATTAATTATATTATGTAAGAACATTTTATTTTATATTGTTTCATCATACATTTATTTGATACCGTCTAGGGATCTAAGTTTACCTGAAATTAGTTGCTTATACATACTAATCTATAGGTACTATTCATATCACTATACTCTATGTCTATACTAATATTATAAATGCGAAAGTTTGGATGGATGGATGGATATATGGTTGGATGGATGTTTGTTACTCATTCACGCTAGAACGGCTGAACGGATCTGGATGAAATTTCAAATTTGGTACTGAGATAGATTATATTATAGTCTGGAATAACATATAGGCTACTTTTTTCCCCGGAAAATTAAAGAGACAAAATCGCGGGCATTAGCTAGTTTTGCACTATATATTAAGTTATAAAATAAACCTAAGCTGAGAATATACCTATACTACCTAGGAAGCTTTTGCTGACCTTTAGAAATATTATCAGTTTTCCTTTAGGAACAGTTAATCTGATATCAATACCAACACACATCTAGCTACACAGACCGAATAATTAATATTTTTCTGTCCGTATCTCTCAGACGCTTAATGTTTTTAATTTTTTCTCTATTTCGGTCGGCAGTTCGCGGCAGACGCATGATTTATGCATATCCGAGAGAGGCCAAACCTTTAATTATACGTTGTTAAAATATAGCAGTTTGTTAAATCGTTCGACTTGCTTTTGTTTTAAGCATCACCGCGCTCTCTCAGAGATCTATTTCCTATTGATCTGAGAGTTCCGAGACCTAATCTAGTAGGTACTACCTACCTACCTTATAAATTCATATTAGGTAGGTATATAATATCAATTTAATAAATTACATTAAATTCGTTGGTAGGTAACGAAGATACTCAAAACCGGAACAATTACCTATCACCTACTTACCAAAGGAGTACCTACTCCCCATTGTTTCAACTGATTAGTACAACCGTTGAACTCTTGTGCGATTTTTTCCCATATTAGTTCAACTGTAGATAAATCTTTTCGAGAGTTGAACTACTGAGAATGTAGGTACTAAAATTTCATTAGTTTTTTGCTGATTGTTATAAGCACAGCCATAGAATTAGGATTGGTCTCATCTCATAGATTTACCTATCCTAGCTAGCTATAGCTAAATCTATGAGGACATCGTTTCGGATTGTTGGTTCCAATTATTGGTCCCACATGTGGGTTCAGTATGATTTTCAAGTTGGTACTAATGGTTATATTGCATCATCAATTGCATAAGGATTTGTGAATCCTGCTGTCCCCACTTCTGTAATTGATTTAGATACCAAGTGAACTAACTTTTTATTTTTACGATAAATATCTACCTAAGTATACTTAGTTCCGTTCGATTCCTATCTTGAGTTAGGTATGTCTCGGTTCATATCAAACAAAATGAGTTACAAGTATTTCCTCTATGCATCTACCTGTAAAGCGTTTTAAAACAGACAATTAACATTTACTATTAAAACCCATTATGTATTTTCTTCCCAGAAATAAGCAATTGGCTACTGTAAAATCAGAATGTACAAAACCTTACTCCCTATGGTCACAATTACAAATGCAATAACCTGTCGACATGTTTACGACTGCATAGAACAATAGAAAAACTGCTTTTTACAATTAAAGCGCTGCAGTAGAGCTGGAAGACAAACATCGTCTAGAAAGCCAAAAATGTAAAAGCACTAAGCGCTTTCTATTTGTAAAATGTCACAAAAGTCTGGCATGCTACTGTCGTGCGCTGTGCCAGTTCTCGTCAATACAAAGGGCCCATGCAGTGGACAATGCAACCTACTAATGCGCTATGATCGGTCTCTTCACGCCATAAATCTCGAGGGCTACTGTGTTTTTATAAGCACACTGAAAAAACCTTGGGACAAGACAGCCGAAAGGTCGGTATGTCAATAGCGCCGCAGGTTGACATATTGTCTACTTTCCATGATGACACTGTCGTATTTTTTAGGCTTACCATAGAATAAAACTCTATAAAATCTTAACTCTTGCTAATAGTTAATTGTTAAGCAGGTAGATGAACTAAACAAGAAAATAAGAATAAAACAAGAAAATTAAGCCAACAATTACATTAAAAAAACTCATTAGAGTTATTATAGGATCTGTCAAAGACTAAGCGAACAATAATTTAGAATTTAATAATAGCATGAAATTATTTCTGTACTTGAAATAGAACCTGCTGCCTACCTTCCTAAAACTTCTACATAACATAACTTCTACCGAGATACATAAGTTGCATCCCGCAGATGGAAAATGGACATACCTACCTAGGCTATTTTTTTTCCATGCAGGAAAATCAAAAAGATTGCACGGGATTTTTCAAAAACTTATTTTAAAAAAATCATAATAAGTAAGTAGTCATGGATATAGGCATGCTGTCTGCCTTTGAAAGTCACTTCCAAACTTAGAGTCGGATAAAAATCGAATAAATGCGCGCAATACGCTTCCGCTCAATCTCAGATATTTCTCACTAATTACAGGTCTCATATATCGGGGGCGGGTAATTGGCTGTATCGTGCGTTGTCCTTCACTTCCCGT
Source organism: Erebia ligea (assembly GCA_917051295.2). Taxonomy (NCBI): domain Eukaryota; kingdom Metazoa; phylum Arthropoda; class Insecta; order Lepidoptera; family Nymphalidae; genus Erebia; species Erebia ligea. The sequence goes on along the minus strand of OU785223.1, from coordinate 13,412,378 downwards.
CTTTTGGCGGACCTTCAATGAGCGTACAAGCATTGTGGCGACTTGCACAACTCACAAGGCACCGGCAAGCCGACAAACGGTGTCGAGTTGCACCCATTATAGCACCCACGGTAGCTCTTTGATACTGCAAGAACCTTCTAGTGAGTAGGCAGTAGGCACTAGGCACCTAGTTGTGCATTTTGACGATGATCGAATGGTCAATGCATTTATAAAACTGTCAGGTTTTCTAATTTAAAAAGATTACTTACTCAAGACTAGCTGACCCGCCCCGGCTTCGTACGGGTGCACGTCTTAACCTTACATAGGCGCATATTATATACTTATACCTACCTATGTATTAAACTTACAGTATGGTAAAAAAACCGCCTTTCATTAAAAACTATTAGTTGAGGAGTTCGGCCCATTATCACTAAACTTTTTATCAGATCTTCGCGAAATTCACATCAGATCAATCTAACAGATACCTACCTACCAGTGATGAAAAGAATGAAAATTCTGTGAAATTCTATCCCGAAAGAATCCTATTGTTATTTGGGATACAAAGTAGGTATCCTATAATATGTTAACCCAGCTATAGGTAAGTATGCCAAATCGCATTTGAATCCGTTTCGTAATAGTTTCATGATGCTGCCTACCTAACAAACAGACAAGCAAAATTTTTCATATTAATACTATGAAACTATGTTATAATCTATACTAATATTATAAATAGATTAAATTAAAAAGTAGCTAGGCAACAAGGATATCTACAGAAGAACCTCGTGAAATTGTAAAAAGCTCAAATATTGCAGCTATTCGATTACGGACAAGTTTTATATTGCTATTGTATTGAAACGGACGCTGGTGTTATCTGATCGGAATTCCGCTCAACTTCGTATAATACTAAGCCTTAAAGGAGTGAAGACTTGAGCGTCATTGTCAAAGTGTAACAAGATCACTCCAAGTACCTGTTGCTTTACAATACGGGAACACAGGTTCACACCAAACGTTGCTGCGCGATTCTTTTCACAAAACTGCATAAAACTGACATTTCTATTGTGTATCTAGTTTCGTAAAAAAAATAATAAAATCGTAAAATATCAAACTTCTTGTCGTTATATTATTGGAACATCTGTTTTAATTCACACGCAAATTCTAAGTAGGAACTTGCATCAAAATGTTCTTAAGAGGATCGTCTAGTTGTAAGTTTTCATACAAAAAGCGATAACGTTTTTCTTCCCGTAAATTTTGTCCAATTTTCATAATTTTTAGAAATGTTGCAGATACAATGAAGAACTATGCTCGTACGTTTTAATTTTAAAGAAATATTGCTTATGTTAAAAGTTATTAGCGTCTAAATATCCATATTTTTGACCTAAAAACTCGAGTATTTTAATTTTTTAAATTTAACTAAACTAAAATACTAAAAAAATAAAACGTACGAGCCTAGATTAAGGTGTAACTACTGAATCTAATGAGACCAAAATTGTCTAATTTCGTAAACGTTTGGGGGGGTAAAAACGTTATCACCCGAAACAATATTTCAAGAATAAAATGTAGGCATATGCCTACTGGACTTGCAACTCTCTCTATCGCACGATACGGAGAAGGCAGCGTTAAGCGTTGTGAAACAGCATTATTGAAAATACCAATAGCATTATTGAAAATACCTACTCGCGTCGCGTTTCGTCACTAGACGCTCCTCTTAAGTAGATAACTACCTCGGTATATCGGTCAATCTTGTATAATGGTTATGACGGGCGGCATAGGTGACTTCATGATAAGTATTTTGTTGATTTCGATAAAATTATTGCCATCTTTATGTTATATCCTAACCGGGGACATACCTAATCCTGGTCCTTGACCTTAATCTTTACGTGTTCCTAAAACCATAAAGCTCACATAATAAAGTAGATATAACGTTCAAGAATAATATTAGGTATGCAAAAAATAAAATATAGGTAAAGAAATTCTGCGGAGCGCAGACTCCCTGTGGCGTAGCGGCGGCGGCTTCCAAAGGGCGCTCTTTCTGCAAAGTGACAGCCGAAACTGCCCTATACAAGAAAATACTACAAAAAAAAAACATCTCGAACAGTTTGTTTTACACAACAAGCCGTTCCGAATAGATACCGATTAGGGATCTGTAACTCATACGTAGGCATATTTTAATCGTTTCAAGGTACCATTATCTACTTACCTACACATTCAGCCTTCTTCATTAAACGGCTTCTAAAAGGGCGCGTATTTTTTTTCTTTCTGATTATGCTTCTTTTAAGCTCGATATCACAGTCGGCAATAATGTAGATCTAGCATAAAACTGTCATCGTTATCAAAATATTGACGTAGGTACAAGAAACCAAGAAACCAATTTCTAATCAATTTCTAACTAACTACATATTAGGTTATACATACACTACATACCTACATAAATATTACCTACCTATATGTAAAAGGTAAGTAAAAGGTATAGGTAAAACGTAGTTATACATTCGCCTAACAGACTCGACGATTAGCGTATATATTTGCCGCGTGGCCCATTTGCCGAATTATATGGGTTCATCACATGAGTTGTGAATGTCTTAGACATAGGTACCTACTGCTGGTTCATCATTTAAACTGCAAAGGATCTCGTATCCCGCCACACGCTAACGTTTTTCAATGTACTTACCTACTACCTATGTTAATTCTATATCCTTCCCTACTTATAATAATGTCCTCCTGACCGAATTTCGGCCACGGCGGCCTAATCTGCGCGGGAGATATTATAGTGCACAAGTGTGTGCGTATATAGTGCGTTCGCTATCATAGTGTCGGTACACCCGCAGGGGCTGCAGACACTTATTATTTTGCTTTTATTTTATTATTCTGCTTTTGTGTACCTACTGTGTTTGTTAACTAAATGTTTTTCTATTCTAAGAATAAAAAAAAGAATACTATGTTATTTATTCTGATGGTTATTGTAATAAAATACGAATATAAATAATAAACACAAGTTAGGTAGAAAAAAGAATTTTAATGAAAAAGGTAAAAAGTATACATGAACCAATAGGTAGATATATATATAGCAGATAGCAGAGTCAATAAAAACCACATTTCACAGCGGCTCAGCGGCTCGATGTAATATTTTTTTTTAAATCTCTACAAGTTTGCCCTTGACTGCGATCTCACCTGATGGTAAGCGATGATGCAGTTTAAGATGGTAGCGGGCTAACCTGTTAGGGGCATGGCAGTTATATTAAACATACCCCCATTCGGTTTCTAGACGGCATCGTACCGGAACGCTAAATCGCTTGGCGGCACGTCTTTGCCGGTAGGGTAGACCAGACCAGGGATAATTCAGAAATTATAAATTCAAATATGCGAAATAAAATTAAATAACAAATAAGTAATATGCGAAATTCTCCTGTACCTGTACGGCGGATAGCGGTGAGCTTGATGTCATGTCGGTGCCTTTGACAAAATGCGGCACGTGCCGCGGCGGTGCGGTCAAAGGCGACCGTATGAAAACGAACAGACTTTTTCTCACCTCCGGGCGGAAAGCGTCAATTTTCCTCCCGCTGCGCTAAACGAAAATGCCGCTTTCCGCCTCCGTCGAGGAGAAAAATAGTATACACACCACGGGCAGTAAATAAGAAAGCCTCAGATCACATGTTTATTGACCTCGGCTTCGCCTCGGACAACAATTACATGTGATCTGAGACATTTCTTATTTTACTGCCCTAGATGTGTAATGTACTATACACAGGTGCACTCTCTGTTCCTTTACCTACTCTCATAGGCCGATGGGACGGAAAATCCGACTCGACCGGTGCGAGGTCAGACGCAGGACCGATGGCTTAATGTGCTAACTTACCTACTTACCTACTGGATTCATGACTTACGTACCTACCTCATAGATCTAAATATTTTAAAGATCTGAAATCCGTCTAAAAATCCGTAAAAAAAAACTGTACTGTATACTTACCTATTACTTACCTACCTCTATAATTAGGTACTCTTTGCTGAGAACCCGTTTCGGAAAAGTTTGATAGTTGGATAACTAGATAATAATATGTTAAATCTAGTCGCTATAGTCCCTTCCATGTCACAATCTATTTTAGCTAATGCCAATTTGCCAGGCAGGATCCCGGCTTTGGAAGTTTCTTCCGCTGCATCAGCGAATATTGGCATCATTAGAGAACTAAATCTACAGTCTACACCACTCAGTGTAAAATAATATTAACACAACTTCGTTGGAGCCTGAAAACAGGACACATTTATAAATAATTTCTGATATTAAAATAAGGACAGGTAAAGATGTGACAAACGAACGGCCAGACGCACAGACTTAGTCGCACCTTAGGGATCCATTGTTATCATTTTTGTACGGAATCCTAAAAAAAATAGTCAAGTGCGAGTCAGACTCGCGCACACAGGGTTCCGTACTACGACACAATAATATGAACTGTTAGTAGGTAATTAACGAAAAGATGTCATAACAACACGTAATCAGCTGTGAAATAACTGGCTTACATATGCCGCTAAACTGGTAGCGCCTAACAAACAATGCGACACCCTATGAGTACGGAACTCTAATAATTAACGATCGATTTTTTCTTAAACTTGCTGTGAGACCTTGCTTCTTGCCAAATTTCATGATTCTAGGTCAACGGGAAGTACCTACCCTAGGTGTCATTAGTTTGCGTTGACTTAGATTTAGAAGCTTCATTTTTTTACAGCTCCAAGGGACCGTAGACCTTAGTATTTCAATTCAATTCAACGAAGATCCAATAAGGATTGTTTTGTTTTCCTCTTGAGGTACGGAGCCCAAATGAAACAAATGGGCTCATACCTTTAAATGCCATTATGATTAGTGATTATCGTCTGGCCCATGAACATCAGAGCAGCGAACTTGACGTACCTACCTAGGTATGTACCTACTTTTTTACGAGAGGTTGAAACTTACCTTATATCAAAATAATTATTCTGAGTAATATCAATTACACCGGCACCACTGGAAACATCAAAACTACTATCCTAAAACATAAATTAGATAGTGTTATACTGGTATCTTATCGCAGCATACCTACTTACAATATTATTTACCTACATAGCTGAGGCCCGTGGCTTCGTCCGCGTGGATTGAGGTTTTTAGGGTTCCGTACCCAAAGGGTAAAAACGGGACCCTATTACTAAGACTCCGTCTGTCTGTCTGTCTGTCTGTCTGTCTGTCTGTCTGTCTGTCTGTCTGTCTGTCTGTCTGTCTGTCTGTCTGTCTGTCTGTCTGTCTCCAGGCTGTATCTCATAAACCGTGATAGCTAGAAAGCTGAAATTTTCACAAATGATGTATTTCCGTTGCCGCTATAACAACAAATACTAAAAATTAAAAAAATATATATATTAAGGGGGGTCCCCATACAATAAACGTGTTTTTTTCGTATTTTTTTGCTCAATATTAAAAACGGTAACAGGTAGACGGTTCAAATTTTCACAGAATATTAATTTGTATATTACCTTTCAAAATAAATAATTAAATATCAACTAGTGGTTCGCCCCGAACTGAGACCTCGCGGTATCACAGAGCGCCATCTATTGACACCATTGTGAAGTTCTGTTAAAAATATCATCATCATTAAAAATTAAATAATTTCGTTTCCTTATAATATTTATCTAATTTTAGTATTTGTTGTTCAAGTACAGGATATAATTCAAATAATTGATCGAGTTTCAGGCTTGAGAGTTCAAAAAATTGAGAGTTCTGAGGTCAACTTTGGACGTTAGAAAATCTCCACTTTGAAAGCCTCCCATTTCGTCAATTTTAGGGGAAAAATTAAAAAAAAATTTTTTTTGGACTCTATTCCTAATTACCTTTAAAATGATATACCGCAACCCTATGTAACGCTATAAAAAATATTTTACTTCGCATTCGCTTCTATGAGAGCCCCCCTGAAATAAAGATTTTTATAACTTTTTAAGCCATATTCGGCGGGAGGCCATCGGTTTACATATTATATTTAAATTTGAAGTAATTACGTTCAGCAATTCAGAAGTTATAAGGCTCTGACAGACGGACGGACGGACGGACGGACAAGTGCCAATTCACTCAAGTAGACTCAGAGACCTTCGCTTCGCTCGGTCAATAAAGTAAATATTAAAGGGGGGCTCCCATACAACAAACGTAATTTTTATTTTTAATAAGTACGTCATAAATCGTAAAACTTACTACAGGTTTGTACGGAACCCTCGGTGCGGGAGTCCGACTCGCACTTGGCCGGTTTTTTTGGTTCCCGCGCGAACTTTTTAATTTTACATGGATAAAAAGTAGCCTATGTGTTATTTCAGACTATAATCTATCTATCTGTGCCAAACATCCAGATCCATTCAGCCTTTCTGGCGTGATTGAGTAACAAACATCCATCCAAACTTTTGCAATAATAATATACCTATATGTATACCTATGTACCTATAAGATTTGAATTTCCCGCGAAAAATATTTCGCGTCAGCCGTAGCGTCAGCTCTAAGTATAATATAAACATAGATCAGCGTATAACTTCATATTATGATAAAAATATAGATTCCAACCTTGATTAGCCCAACTGATTGCAGTACTATTAAGTACCTACCCATAAAAACTTGATCACTTGTTTTGCTGGAAACTACCACGTGCGTGGATGATGGAGTGAATTAAGCAACTGAGCAACCGCGGTGCTGAGCATATTGCTCATTTTATCTAGGTATAGTTACCCAATACCTATTACACAATATTTTGTATCGTCCACTACCAATGAAATATTGTGAAATCGTACTAAACGTTAGCTAGGTAGGTACACAGATCAGAATTCTCTGATCTGTGGCTAGATATGAGGGAGTGAGCCAAAGCAATCCTGCGACCTTTAAGTATATTAACTACTTACCAGTAAGACATGACTACATGACTCGACATGTAGTCATGATGTAGTCATGTCACATGAGTAGATAAGGGTGGTTGCCATTTGTCAAATTTCTTTGATCCAAAATTGGATAAATCTAACTGCCTCGGTGGTCTAGTGGTTGACCTGTTCGACTGCGGCAGACGAGGTCCCGGAGTATTGGGTTTTTATGACTAGAAATTCTCAGTAGGTACTAGCCCGGAGTAAGGAAGTTGGCGGGGTTTCACCCCCGTGCCTCCGAGAGCACGTTAAGAGGCCATATACTAAACGCGCCTCGGCCAATTTGGGAATCTGTAGGTATAGGCACAGTAAGACCGTTAGCTGCACTCACACATAGACGACATAGGCTGGTAAAGATACTTTGATACTTTGCATAGTCAAGTTCAAAATATTTTCACATGTTAATACAATTTTATAATCTTAGTTATTACTGAAATATTATTTTCCCTATTAATAAATGTTTATTTGGCATACATATACTTTTATAAAATATACTTACACACGAGTATAATATGTAAGACTAAGAAACTAGATACACCTACATGTTTTTTCGTTTACTTACTTATGACTGTTACTAATAATTAAGGTACACGATTATTGACCAAGTTTTACAACATGGGTTGTAAAACTTGGTCAATAATTAAACACCATTGTTATTTTGATATACAACCAAAACAACTCACAGATAAGCGTTTGGTATTGTGTATTACGCAAGTGTATTGGCACGTGCAAAGGATGAGTCAAAAATAATATCACACAGACACGCAACCCTCTCAGGTATTATCAGGTAATGTAAATGTTACCATACTTCACGCGGACTATGCAATTGCATCAATTTAGATAGACAACTAAAAGTCAAAAAAACTTATCGAGTCAACATCTCCTGAAAGTGCTCCATTGTTGAAGTGAAACGTACGTTGAGAATAATTTGGTAGATTTATGTGATGTGGTGAATATCGCAAGCTACAAGTGCAAGTCTATACACACTGTACCTACTACAACGATTTAGAGATGGGCGATTGCGAATGATCTGAATAATCGAAAAATCTACTACTACTAACGAACACTTTCGAATGGAATATTAGTAATATACTAATGCTCATAATCGAATGACGACTACTAATTAGTAATTACTAATCGCGTTTCGACTGCATTGTTCGCGACTCGGAATCATTTGCCGCTCGCGTTTGACTGCACTACTAATTTAGTAATTATAGTACATTCAATATTAGCTGGCGTCTTTCCACTTGAGACCGTCATTAGCAATAACAATAGGATTAAGTCGTGGCGGGTGAATTCTTTGTATTGCAAAACACGTGCGGCGTTCAAACGGTGTTTCAAACGTTTTTGATACTTTCCCTATGTTAACTTCCTTTCATTATTAATACTTCGGATCCGATTCTGTGGAAGAATTCTTACAATCACTGTAAGAAAATTGAACAAGGATTTTTAAAAACACCATGCACTTACTTTATAATAATAAAGCGACTTATCGGACAATGAAACCATGGAAAATAATTCGGAATCAGAAGAAATCAGTGAGTCGTCATATCTAATTTAAAAACCACATGTTTTGATTTATTACTTTAGAATAAATAAATAATTTTTGTAATTGTATTTTATTTAACATACCTATAAGTACGTAAAAATATACCTGTAAGTTTTTAAAAATTATTCTATGATTATTCAAAAGTATCAACACTGGTTGGTTTGCAACAAAATAGATAAGGCCGAAACGGCTTCTTTAAAAATGAATGGACTCTATGAGTGTTTGGTTTATTACCCCTATTGTTTAGGTTCAAGTGGAAAGACGCCAGCTAATATTGAATGTACTATACTAATTAGTAGAGGCGTTTCACTTTCGACTGGATTGTTGGCTGTTTCGAACTCAATTCTCGGAATCTTTCGCCGCTCCGTTAGAAGTGGGTAACTTAGCTTATGCTTTCAGTTGTACGATTGAAATTTTAACCTTATTTTTTTAAGTATAAGACTCAATTTCAAAATTGTTAGGTGGTGTAATAAGGTTTAAATTCAATGAAACAAATTTTTATATTTTAATAGTATTATTGAAAATTGAAATGTAACCTTATATCCTTACAAATAAGACTCAATTTCAAAATTGACACGTGGCTACTAATTTAGTAGGTAATCGAACCAAATTAGTCGCTATCAATAATCGATTGAAATTAGTAGTGGAGCAAGTTAGTAACTAATTTTGGTAAATCGTTCGAATGATTCGAACGATTTGTATAATCGAATAATTCGAATAAAATCATTCATAACCGCCCATCGATACAACGATTTGCCTACTGTTGCGGATTATAGCGAATTAAATTTCTTGTTTCTAAATTAAAAACTTTATGACCATTGACCTTACTCAAAGTAAGTTTGAAAAAATATATTGTGTTGAACTATGTCTTGCAAAACATACCTTATGCACTTTATGATAAAGTACAAATTAAATTGTTATTATGATTAGTTAAAAGATATTTGACCACTGCAAATTGACCACTGCAAGGTCATTTCGGGAATTTGCAATTTCCGAATCTTTTGTATTGTCTGTTCTAGTTGAAGGCTTCCCCCGTGGCTATTTATCACCCTATCGGCAAAGATGTGCCGCCAAGGGATGTAGCATTTCAGTACGATATCGTGTAGAAACCGATAAGAGTTTTGGGTTATAGGGTTATAGGTTATAAGTTTATAACCGATTAGAGATATGACTGCCACACCCCTAACACTTTTGAAATTGAAATTGTTTATATTTTTACTAATCATCTAATATGACCCTTTCAGAGATGCCAAAGTCATAAAAACAGTAAACTGTTATGGTTTTGTCGGAAGCAGTTGGTACCTCAATTGTTGAGCGGCAAGAAAATACGTTACAGTCAAAGCTTAGTTGGTTTTATAGAATGTTAAAAATCTAGACATCTCTATCCAGCGATCTTTTATATTTTCTTCAAATAAACTTTCAAATAATCGATAGATGGGTTTACTTGTTTATTACGCAGGTGTAGTTTTCACTTGCAAATGATTCAGTAATAAATTATATTAAAAGGGACCCTTTCAAGTATCAGGTAATACAATACCATACTTTACGTGGACCATGCAAATGGATCAATTTAGATAAGAAATCAAAGATAACTAAAAGTCAAAAAAACTTCCTGTTGATTTCAATAATAAAATGTATAAACAAACTCGTCTTGTTTACCAGAAACGAAACAATACGTTATAAATAAAAACTTTATGACCATTGAGCTTTTAACTCAAAGTAAATTTGAAAGTGAAATAATATTGTGTGAAAATGTATTGCAATATATACCTTATGCAGCTTGCAATAAAATACAAATTAAATTGTATTCATGAATCATGATGAGCTTCTTCGTTTTAGAATTTCAAATTGTTGCGGTAATGTTTTATGACTTATAATATTGATTGTAGTATTTTGATCGAAAGACAATGCTATTTACACGTTACTATTGTCAAGAGGTTAAATAATAAATAAAATCTATGCTAACACTGAAACCATTTTATAGTAGGTACCTTTTATTGATTCGTGATAAGTAGTTTACGATCAATTTGGGAATTTATAATTTCTGAATTTTCTCCGGTCTGGGGATCCGGGAGGCTTCGGCCGTGGCTAATTACCACCCTACCGGCAAGTAAAATTAAATTAAATTAAATTTGGGCTCTATTGGATCTCTTGTCTTGATTGAACCTGTATAAGTACTTTTTCGAAAATCTACCCCAAAGAGGGTGAAATGGGGGTTGGAAGTTCGTATGAAAGTTCTATGTTTTTGAAGTTAGATACTTGAAAATCGGGATTCAGGTTATAAGTTTTAAATAATGAACACCTGCATAAGTTTTAGCACTTACGTGAAAAACAGTATGAGATTATAATAATGTATCGTACAAAATGATTTAATAGTTACAAAAAAATTATCCTTATTAATTAAATGCGTATCACGCATTCATTCGATAGCAATTGAATCGGATCAAGAACCTAACATTCTCTGCTCATCAAACTAAAGGCAGTCGCGCTATGTATTGTTGCAACACGTTTTTTACAAAGGCTTGTGAGAGAGCTCACGCACACATACAAAAGAGCCCGTCCAGCTACACGTCCTCCCTCGAAGAGAGCTGGGCTCGGTATGGCGGTCGTGCGGTCTGCAGTACCATTTTACACGTGAACTCTATGAGACTTTTGATTTTTTTTTTGGTCATATAGGTATTTTATAGAACTTTATTTTTTTACAATTTATGTTATATAAATAATAAACATTCATGGGAAATTTTATTTTTTTAGTAAATTCGCCAAACTTTTAAGAAATACAGGTTATTGTGACGCGTAAATTTTGATAAATCGAGCACATTGATTTGATTTTTTTATTAACTAATTTTGTATAGAACGTATAAAAACGAATCGCAACAGTCCAATTTTAGGAGTATGCTTATCATATTAGTATTTTTTATAAGTCATTTATTATAATTTTTCGTGGATTTATATGGTTGAAAAGTTTCGCCCAAAACTGTAAAAATGGTAAACGTATTCTGCAAGAATGAGAATTTCACTATTATATTTCAATAAAATTAATATTTTTTTTGCAACAGTCTACTAAGGAGGGATTAATCTTTAATGTTTGAATTTTTTTTTTGCTATAATACTAATATCTCATGCACAACGCTCGTGAAAAGTTCTTAAAATGTCGGTTAGCAGGTTTACGGGTTCTTAAGCCGTCGGTCCCGTTTATTATCACTAACATGATAATAGTCGTTAAAGCCCGCCAACCCGCAATCGAGCAGCGTGGTGGGTCTAAGCTCTAATTCCCTCTCTCCTATGACAGTGGTGAGTGGAGGCCTGTGCCCAGCAGTGGGACGTTAATGGGCTGTAGTGGTGGTGGTGGTGGTGGATAAATCTAAATAGATTATGACTAGCATCATCTTGTATCGAATGTGTCAGCTACCGAAACATGCATAAAATGTCCGCATAGATATTGTGCCTGGTCACAGAATAATAACTAGTACAGGATTTAGTAGGCAAATAATTAATTATTATACCTAGTAGTAGTTTTCTCGTGCTCCGAGTAGTATGTAATGTACCTACTCTCTTCTAATAAACAGTAATAATAATAATCAACCTGGGAACGATTATTTGGTTACAATCTGACGCCTGTAGACACGTAATAAGTCTATTTTTAATGATTCCATAATGATCCATACATACCACTTCCATCGTGCGCCGCGATTTCGAAAAAAAATTAAAATGGCGGCGGGTCGCTATGCCAGCTTCCATACAAAAAGGTTCGAACCCCTTTTTCGCAAACTTATTTTAACGCCAATATACTCGTACCTATTTGACTAAAATTTTTCATGTTTAAATATGCCAATATAGCTGATGCCTGCGACTTCGTCATAAAAAGTAGCTTAAGTGTTATTCCAGACTATAATCTATCTCTTTGCCCGTTTAGCCGTTCCGGCGTGATTGAGTAACAAACATCCATCCATACATCGAAACTTTCGCATTTATATAATAGTATAGTAAGTATAGTATAGATTGCTATAGTAGGTAAGTGTACCTTGTAGTAGTCACTAGTAGGTACACTTTTGAATTTAGAGTAAGACGTAATCTATTATATTGTCTACGAACGCTGTAGGTAATATATTTTTCATCCCATGTATTCGAAAAGGACGACTTGGTTCGCCTTTATGTGCGCCCAAAGGTGGTGTTTTCTATAAGAAACTTTTAGCGGGCAGTAATGAGTTTTTAATCCTCTTTATACTCGTAAGTGCGCCGCAATTATCTTTGCCGCGCACTTATTGAATTTGGAACATCTTAGTGTTCAGCGCCAACGCAAATTGACGACCTCCGTGGCGCAGTGTTGAGCGCTGCTGTCTTAACGTGCGGAGGTCCCGGGTTCGATCCCCGGCAGGGTCAATTTAGGAATTTATAATTTCTGAATTTTAACTAACGAAAGGGCTATATGGATATATATATTAAAAAAAAAAAAAAAAAAAAAAAAAAAAAAATAATAAATATTATTATAAAGGCGAAAGTTTGGATGGATGTGTGGATGTATGGATGTATGGATGTGTGTTACTCAATTACGCCCGAACGGCTGAACGGATCTGGATAAAATTTGGCACAGAGATAGATTTAAAAAAAAAAAAAAGATTATAGTCTGGAAATAGCACATAATATGCTTTTTATCCCGGGAAATTAAATAGTTTCTCATACAGGGTGATGAAAAGTAGAGTGTATCATTCGGGCGCAAATATATTTTTGGCTCGGGCGACGTACTTTGAATCCCTCGCTACGTTCAGGATTCTACTAAAGAATCCCTCACTTCGTTCTGGATTCAAAAAAGCGCCCTCGCCGTAAAAATATTATTTTGCTCCCTTATAATACAATCTACTATTTCAATACAGTTGTCAAACATGGCGCACTTTCAGAGGCTATAGTTATGATTCGAAAATTGAATCTTTCGCATAGTCATCTTACTTTTACACGGTCGTGACTTACTTTTACAAGCTCGACACTTACTTTTGCAGTTTAGTTTTAAATTTTCCAAGTCAATTAAAAAAGTTTAGTAGCAAGGAGTTTTCATACATATTAGAATATAATCGGATAGGCTTTTTACGAGGAAAAAATGAATGAATCCGTACGTTTTGTTAGTACATAATACCTCAATGGTTTTAGCATTGAATTTCCAAAATTCTTTTAAATGGTTGTTGATTATATTTAATTATCAGTTTTAATTTAATTATTTTCAACATTTGACAAAAATCGAATAGGCTGTATACGCGTAGGTAGGTACGAACCCGTAGCCTAGTTTCGTTGAAAAAAAAATATGTCCAGGTGTAAATACGCGCCATTTGCTGAATTTTTTTATTTTTTATGTGATAAATTGATTATATTTTTGTTAATATGAGTTCTAGTACTAATGATGAAATGGAATTAACTCCACCAGATATTTTATCTGAGGCGAAAACTGCGCAAGATGGAATTTTGCCCCCAAAATCTCGAAAAAGATACTTATATGACGGCTTATAATAATTTTATTTCATGTAAAAAACTTAATAAAACTAAGTCATTCTCAGAAAATGTTTTGTTAGATTATTTTCATGAATTGAGTGGAAAATATAAACCATCTACTAAGTGGTCAAGTTATTTCATGTTAAATTAAAAACTATCTCAATTTTCAGAATTAATTACTATGTACGTATGTATGTTGAAATAAACTTGTAATTCTTTGATTTGTTTATTACTATTTCCCACAACTGTATTGGAAAACGTCGTGTGATACACGGGTGTGAAGGTTATTGCAAACTCGTGACATTAAAAACCCTCACCTTCGGCTCGGGCTTATTAATGACAGCTCGTTTGCAATAACCTACTTTCCACCCTTGTATCACAATATACTATTTCATCATACTTATTCGAAAAACGCATATTGCCTTCAGAGGATAGCGGGAGCAAAGTGTAATTTTTAGGCCCATATAGGACTTTTCATTTCTCTCTTCTGATTGGTCCGCGTTCGTGCTTCTGATTGGTGCTTAAACGTATAGGTAGGTAATGTCCATACATAGTAGGTTGATACTCCTAGCTTTTTCTCATACGTAATGATGAAAAATAGTGTGTGTCACTCGGGGCCAAATTTTTTGTTCTCGGGCGGCGTATATTGAATTCCTCGCTACGCTCAGGATTCTACTTAAGAACCCCTCGCTACGCTCGGGATTCTACTATAGAATCCTTCACTTCGCTCTGAATTCAAAATAGCGCCCTCGGGGAACAAAAATTTTCTTTGGCCCCATGTAACACAAATAACTATTGTATTATATTATGTTCTGTGGTTGGTGATGCGGCGCCTATCCAAAATATAATAGTGAATTTGTGTACCTACACATTTTTTTTTTTTTTTTCATTTTTTTTTTTTACATAGGTAGATTTATCATCCGCTGCGCTCCCAGAGAGACCAAATCTTGACCAAATTAAATCCATGTTTTTTTAATATAACAGCCAAAGACTATTGTATGTCTATGCCTACGTAAAATTAATAATTTAGTTTACATAATTTAAAGTTACGTTAGGTACATTAAAAAGAAACACATGGGTAGTATTGAAAAGCTAAGCTCGACCTCACATATTATATCATCTTATTCTGTGATCTTATTAATAAAATCATTCAAATAAATTTACAATATGATATTCTTCTTCAGTATCATCAATGAGGCGATATAACGGAGTTCCCCGATAGTATAAATCTTCTGAATGCCCTAGATTAATTAATTCAATAAATTTTCCAGGTTTTTCAATAACATTTAAATCAAATAGGTTTACTCTATTGTACCAATTATAGATAATTATAGGCAGATCTTCCGTTGATTTGTCGAAACGTGCCAAACATTGCTGAAATTTGATGCCATTTCCAATAAAGAATTTAAATTGACCTGTAAAAAAAAAAGATCACTTTTAGATTACAGTTGGCGTAACGTATAATAGGTATTTTTCAACACACTTGCTCATAAAGTGGCTCTAAGTTCACCGCAATTAGGCACATAATGACACCTATAATCAAACTGTGACTTTTTCATTGCTATTATTCACAAGTGAGTTATAGAGTTTTTATTTTAATTTATTGGTTGAGTTGCTTTGTTCTTAATACAAAAAAGATCGTGTTCAATAGTACAAATAAATGAATGTACCTATTGCTTGCTCATTTCATGCAACTTCGTATTTATATAGGTAGATAATTTCAACTTGTAGGTACGTGTTTAATAAATAAAACTTTCACTCAAATATAACTTTTGTTTTTTCTGTAATAAAGAAAACTTGAAATTCCCCATTTTGCACGTGGCTAAAATGGCTAAAACGCTATCCGCGAAAAGCCAAAAAAAAGAAACCTCATTCTTTTATCCTATGGCAGATCGCCATTGTAAGATGCGCGCGCATAGGAAAACTGGTTAATTTTTCCCCCCATTGCGAAAAATTTTTCACAACTTGTTTCCACTGTTTAAATAATTACAGTTATTTATTAATTAAAATGTCTACAAGTACTAATTATGAAGAAAATGATTTATGTTGTAGGTACACCGCCCGATATAAGATGTGAAGCCCTTAACGTTATGGAAAGTTTACTACCTGAAAACTCCAAGGAAAAATTATTTTTTAGTAGGTATTATTTTCTTCACAAGTGTGTTGAAAAACGTCGTATGATACACGTGTGTATTGATGATTACCGTCCTCGGCTATCTTAAGACCATCACCTAACGGCTCGGGTCTCAATGGCGTCTCAGCGGTAAGCACCAACATTAGGTACACACTTGTACCATAATGTACTATTAAACTATTCTTAAATATAATTACGAGTAGGTATGTGGTTAGCTCCAAACTACGACGTCCTAGGTATGAGTTCGAGTTCGGGAAATATAGTTAACTTTTTATAACGTAGATTGAAAACATTGTGAGGAAACCTGTATGCCTAAAAAAACACCATCATTTACTTACTCAAAGGTATGAAGAAGAGTACCTATGCCTATTTGAATGATAGGCAGCCATGGGTATGAATTTATTGTTCCAGCGGCTAATTATGTTATATTATAAATATAATTAAGTAATTTCCTATATTTGTGAGATGGTGATAATAAAAATTAAAAAAACCCCGGCTGGGTTTGTTGTGGGCTCTTCGGCGCGTTTGGAACCCTCGTAGCTTTAATCTTAGGGATACCGTTGTTAATTATCACCATCAACTCTTATTATTTATTTGTAAACATGACGTTCAGAATCAGAAGGTGTACTTTGTACGTACCAATTTTGAACAAAGATGATTTGAGTTTGAGTTTGAGTTTATGTGAAGTCTGCTACATATAGAACAGTGAAAGAATATTGTACCTTGTACGTACTACGTACGTACGCAAAATACTTGCCGTAACGCAGCGAAAGTGTTAACACTTTCGCTGCGTTACGGCAAGTATTTTGTCTATACTACTATACTATACTATTGTATATAGTATCTTGTCTAACTATAGTCTAAAATGTTTTACATACATCTTTCAGATTTCAATTCTTTCCTAATTAGTTCTCTGTATTTCTTCGGGGTTTGTGTATCACAGGGCTCATGTATTAAAATAATACATGGTGCCCCTTGTCTCAGTCTTTCTTCATTCTCTGATGTTAATTCCGGCAAAAGAGGGGCACAGTTGTGCTTGACCCAAAAATATATATCGCTGAGACTAAACAATGATCCACGGTATGTCTCGTCGAGTTCAACTGGAGTTCCTGTTGAAGATCTAAATACAACTTTGAGCTGACCTGTAACAGATGTAATTCCTAAAAATATGCTAAAGGTTTTTCTGTTTTTAAAGTAACCATTTCAAAAATACTGTAGGATTTCGATAGTATATAATCGGTACCCAAGAAGTATAAAATGCAGTTAATGGGCCGTCATTATCCTCTTCCTTCGAGGCAGAGAGCAGACTTCCTACGCTTTTCCAAGCCGATCTATCGGTCGCCTTATGCTAGCCACAAGTAGGTAAGGCCGATCTTTTTCGCTTCATCCAAAATAGTATGCCGCCCAGTTCATATTGGTCATGGGAGTCTCTGGGATATACCTACGAGTACTTAAGCATCACAACTGGTTTTTTCGATTAGCCTACCTGTACGTTGCATTTCTGCTGCTGAATCACCAAACTTCACATAGAATCGATAATTTTCCTTCAGACTAGTTGCCACTTTACGGAGGACGTCATATTCAGGCTGTTCTTTGCTTTCCAAGTAAGCAATCACATGCCCCTTGTCCTCACTGAGATCATGAAGCTCATTCAAGTGACTAAATGGGATAAGAGGATCAGTTAATTGATCCTTGATAAACTCCACTAAGGCTTCTACAGTGTGCTTGCCTGTAAAACAATTCTTTAAATATTGTGGATCATTGTCTTTCACGACGGGTCTCTACCCGTCGTGAAAGACAACCCGCTCTCTCTTGACTCTTCAAACCAAGAGTATTTTAAGGACATTTGTAAGTAGAGTACCTACCTACCACTGGACTTTTACATCGAAATAAGTAGTAGATTAAATTATTTAAGAATGGAATTTCAGTTTTGAGTATAAGGATATCATGCAGTAAGTACTTAGGTAGTTTCTGATAAAAAAAGTATTTAAATTTAACAAAAATATCACTATCGTTGCACACGCTTCAACCTGTTGGACTACCGTTGCACTTACGGATACCTACGTTTATAGCAGACGACCTTCTGAATCTGTACCATACATACATACCTCGATAACTATTTTGGCTTGGCCAACCATTTCTGAACAGTAAGAAACGTGGATAGTAAATGTAAATGTCAAATCTTTTACTGATGGCCTCTTCTTTTTTACAGTTTAATTTAGCCATTACAACTTTGCCTGGGCCTAGTCTGGCTTTCGTGATTTCTTTCGCAGCATTTTCAAAAATAACCATCAGGCGAGAACTAGGATTTAAACGTGTATAATATCCGTCAACATAGGAAAACATAAATACAATTTCATTGGAGGCTAAAACAAATTGGGGTTCAATATTTCAATTAAGTATTAAACAAAGTTATAAAACTGATCAAGCGCGTGTCGGGCCACACACAGGGTAGGGTCCCGTATTTGCCCATCTTACACTTATCTAGTGATTATTAAATAAAGATGATCTCGTCCCCTGTTAGTTTTATGATGAACTAGATGATGCCCGCGACTTCGTCCGCGTGGATTAAGTTTTTTAATTCCCACGGGAACTCCTAAATTTTCCGGGATAAAAAGTAGGTAGGTAACCTATGTCCTTCCTCGGGACTCAAACTATCCCTATGCTAAATTTCATCAAAAACGGGTGAAAAGATGGGCCGTGAAAGTGTAGCAGACAGACAGACAGACGGACGAACAGATAGACACACTTTCGCATTTATAATATTAAGTATGGATAACCATTTTAAACTATCGATTAAAGTAAAAAAGTCCATCGAACTTTGATGACGTCACTATTCAAAATTTCATATAAAATCCCATAGGTACTAAGCACGCGTTTTGACGCTGAATACCCAATTACGGCTTTCTAGTAATCGATATAAAATATGTAAATTGAGCTCGTTTTTCTAGTACCTACTAAGTCTCTGAGCTTAGCCACAGGACGGACAGATGGACGGACGGAAGTTATTGATTACGGAACCCTAAGTCATACCTAACCTGATATTTTTTCCTGAATCATAACTTACCTATCACTGCATCAATATTGCTCTCCGTTATTTCAACAACACTGCTCCCCTTGGAATTGCAGAAACTGTCGCTTACCTAATCCAAAAGTTTATAGAGAAAAATAGGAATTTAGTTTGGGACTAGTTAAATTTAAATTTCGCGCGGCAAACAATAATCACTGCTCGGGCTTACTTACTTCCATAATGCTCAGCCTTAATAGAGAACGATATAATAATATATCCTGAGCTCCACTGAGTTCTGATAGGTTTATGACTTCACTGAATAAGTATGTTGTAGGACTGCGGTGTTTTAACTTCTTAGTTCTTACTCCAATAGACAAGTGCGTACAAATTAAACAATTCACTGCAAGGCCACGCGAGGCCACTATCGACTATGCGGTATCAAGTCTTTATAACTCTGTTGTTAACGGTCTCTCTCTGTTAACGGTATCGAGTGAGATCACTATCGACCACAGACAACTAATATTACACCTTTTATTACACAATGTTTTGTAAGTAATTGAAACTAGCGGACGCGGCTTCAAGTCAATGATTATGGAAGTACTATATTATTTATTCATTGCATAAAAGTAAGGTAAATTATCTGTGCTGGTTAGTAAATGTTGGGTATGTTCCGAAATACACTGGGAGCACTGTAAGGTGTGACGTCAATTTAGTATACTGCGAAGCCGTTCCTTTATAGTAAGCTATACTGGTTACCGTTTAAAACGGAACGCAGTCCAGCAGTAAATCACGTGATCAAAGCACCTTACCTCGAACACGCCAGTGCTCACAGTACAAAAATGGCGTCGACGTCATATATTTTCCTAGTATACTGCGGCAGTTTACTGTCAGTCCGAACGGAATGAATTTCTCCACAGTAAAGAGCACTGAACAGTGCTCGCAGTGTATAACGGAACACACTGGTCATGTTTATTGTTCAATGAAACTTCTCTGCTGTCACTGTGCAAACTATCGGACGTAACCTTGGGACGTCCTTCAGGGCGATTATCCACCGATTATCATAGAATATTATACCTCTATGATCCGAAGTGGTTGCGATCGTTACACTGTAGCTGTCATTTTTAGCCAATCGCCCTACGGATGTCCGCCCTTCGGCTGGGAGACGGGAGTCCGCCATTTTGCGAATCCGGCGCATCTGCGGCGGCCATTTCGCGGGTAGTTGGATCGAGCGGCCGCCAGCGGGCCGCGCAAATATAAATATTTATATATCGTATTACTAGTACGAGCTACGTAAACACAGTAGGTACGTCATTCAAATCGTTACGAACTAGCGCTATCAATAGATTAAAGTTAAAAAGGTTAACGCTCTTCTTTATGGTTTAATAAAAAAAATAAAAAAAAAAACAAAAATGGCCCGTTTATTGGTTTGTCCTTCAATCACGCCGCAACGGAGCAACGGCTCGGCGTGATTTTTGGCATGGGTATAGTGGAGGACCTGGAGAGTGACATAGGCTACTTTTCATCCCGGAAAATTAAGGAGTTCCCGCGGGAATAAAAAAAACTTAAACCACGCGGACGAAGTCACGGGCATCAGCTAGTCAACTAATATTTTACAGTTGTGAATTTTTGGCATCCACATCTCCTGAGGTTGCTCCGGTGTCGGAATAAAGTATAAGTAATTACCTAAGTACGTTGAGAGATCTTTGAACGATGTTTGATGTGATTGTGGTTCGTACTTCGTACCCACTCGTACCCAATGACTTATGTATATGTATACTACTAGACAAGCTCTGCGGCCTTAAATAATTGCCCACTGAGTTTGGGTGCATGTACCCTAACTCGTTTAGTCAATCACGCTTACCTACTCTTTACTAGAAATATGCGAGAGCGATACACTGCAACTGCCAGCATAATTGTCCATCACGCTTACTCTTTGCTAGAAATATGCGAGAGCGAGCGGTACTACCAACACGTTCTCCCGTCTTTACCCGCCCGCGCGATCCGAAATTGCGACACAATTATTATTCCAAATTGCTTGTCTAATAAGTCAATGTTCGTACCTACCTATTACCTACTTGCTTGGCACTTTGGCAGCATATCGCATGCTGCACGTTGTACCACAGTTTGGTCTGTTTTAGAGGATTACCTAAGCTTCTTGTCCCTTGGTTTTCATGGACTTCCACAAAGTAACGCCTGCTTCTATCAAACCTTGCTTTCTGTCTCTGTCTTCAGCGCCAGTCAGAGACATCAGATAGGTCTGTTTAGGGTTTGAACAGAACAGATTATTTTCTTATTATATTTAGACACACATAAATTAAATCTTACGAGCGTAGAGACGCTCTTTTTGAATTTGCTTCGTTATCAATGAAGCCTGATAAACTTATGCAGCACATATCGAATGAGCTAAAGTTTATTTTATTTTATTGGAATCGATATTTCTACGATCAAAATTAAAAACTAGTGAGGATCAAAAATTTATAAAAATTTATTACAATACATACACGTCACACATCGCAAAACATACACTTTGTACACCATTATTGTCACCTTTTTAAAAGTACACAATAGGTACACAGCAACCAACATCAAAAATCAAGATCCTTTCCAGATTAGTTAAATTTTTACTTACTCTAGGAGGTGTTAATATTGTAAGATACTATAATACATTAAAAATTTCATTTAAATAATGATAAACATCATATTTGATTTCAGCTTTACATAAATTACGAAAAAACAGTTTAGCTGAATGGTTAGTAGATACATCTATTTATGTAATATGAAGAAATGGATAACAAATAAACAGGAGTCCATAATTAATGTGAAATATATAAAGTTAAAGTGTAATTTAAACTAATAATACAATATTTACATGCACATTTCAAATATTATTGACTGACATTGTAATGTATAATAATGAATGTAAAGTCAAAATAAACATTTCTTGTTTACTCCTGTATATGAAACACATAAATGAAATACAAGAAAAATATGAGATAAGTAAAATATTGTAGTGGCAAAATTACCTACAAAATTCTAAACTAGTAGGTAATGGGCCTTATAATTCATCTCGCAGCAAAGTGTATCTGTTTTTAGATGGTGCAAGTATCTTGAATGTGGACTCGGGTGAAGTGGTTCCTCGACTTAGTATGGTGTACTAATTAAATGAAACACTGGTTCACTTCCATAGGTTCTTCTATTTATCAAAAACATACCGATTTCTTAAACTAACTGAAAAACAGCATTTGCTAGCCACGACTCAATTTTGTACAGCGCCATCCATTGTCAGGCCTCTACACTTAATGTTCGTGTTAGACACTACATTGGGCGCATCAGTACCATAATGGAATTCTCTGTAAGCAAAAGACTAATTTAATTAATATAACCAATGAACATACAGTAAAACCCGCTTAATACCATCACGCTTGTAACTTGAGGCGTGTTGTCATACATAATACGCCATCTTCAAGGGAGAAAGTTGCCATGGTGGCAAAGGTAGGGGAGCCCCAGAGGGGATTTTTTGGATTTAGGTACTCCAGCGCGTCAGATATTGGTAGCGTATACGCCCCACGTGTCTCTGTATGTTAATTTGCCAGATTGCATGGTGGGATTGGCCGTACGGAAGTAAAAACATTGGTAAAAAAAAATAGTCGAGCGCGTCAGATATTCAGAGATGTTAAGTGGACCCTGTTCTAAGAATGTAAGGAGTCTGTGTCATAGAGTAAAGTAATTAATATAAGTATGATATAAGTAGTCTGTGTTTTGACAACGTACAAAATGGTTGGTCAGAAATAAAGTTTCTAATTAAATTAATAAACCAGTGTTTTAAATACAAACTACAACATGGTGGCAGACTCAGAAAAACAAATAAAAGTGGCACCTCCAGGGCCGTTCAGTTTTGTCGCTGAAGAATGGCCCAAATACAAAACACGTTTTTTACGGTACATGAGCGTGTCCGGCAATGATGGTTGTGCGGACAAAAGTAAAATCGACTGTTTATTGTACTGCATGGGGGAAAAGGCTGAAGACATTATTCTTCAATTCCAAAAGGAATTAGGGTACGAAGACTTAGTAAAAAGATTTGATGACTTTTTCTCTCCTAAGAAAAACGTTATTTACGAACGTTTCAAATTCAATTCAAGGGTTCAGAAAGATGGAGAGAAATTTGACGACTTCGTGACGGATCTCCACAAGTTAGTCGAGCATTGCGAATATGGAGTCATAAAAGAGGAGCTAATTAGGGACAGACTGGTCATAGGCATTCAGGACAAGTCGGTCAGCGATAGAATGCTGTTAAAAAGTGAACTAACTTTAGAAAAAGCTACACAGATGGGTAAACAAGCTGAAATTCAAAGAGAAGGGACTAAGGTCATGAGAGAAGAAACTCCAAGAGAAGGAGATAAGGTCACAGATAGAGAAGAGGATATAGTTGAGTTGAATAGAATGAAGGCAGATAGTTTTCATAAGTATAAGAAGAAAGACAAGTGCTGGTTCTGCGGGCTGCAGAGGCATCCTCGGGAGCAGTGTCCAGCTTATAAAGTATCGTGCCATAGGTGCCAGCGCATAGGTCATTTTTCCAAATTATGCAAGTTTAAAAATATAAGGAAGTTAGAGAAGAAAGAAGGCAATGAATATGAGGTGAGCTTTTGTGAGACAAAACAGAATTATTTAATTGATATAGACATTTTTCAAAGTGAAAGATTCATTGACAAAGTGAACTTTTTGATTGATACAGGAGCAGACATAAGTGCCATATCCGAGCAGGTAGCAGTGAGAAGTAAATTAAAGTTAGATAAGTGCAGTGATATAGTGAAGGGACCGGCCGGAACAAGGTTGAAAGTCATAGGAACTGTAATTTTGAAGTTTAAGTATAATGAGAAAACATTTGAAGGTAAGGTATATGTCATTAAAGATTTAAAAACGGCTATTTTAGGTCGGCCTTCAATAGAGTCTATGAAAATTATAAATATTTGTGCAGTTGTTAGTTCTAAAGAGTTAACCAGTAATGTGGGTGTTTCCATTGAAAAAGAATTTCCTAACATCTTTGATGAATTGGGCGTCTTCAAGGATGAATTTCATATTCAGCTGGTGGAGAATCCAAAACATTATGTTCATGCAACACCTAGAAATGTGTCTATTCCATTGCTACCAAAAGTAAAAGCAGAATTAGATAGGTTGCAAAGGTTAGGTATAATAAGCCCAATTGAAGAAGCAACTGATTTTGTATCTCCTATTGTGGTAGTATTTAGAAATGATAAAGTAAGAATTTGTGGGGATTACACGGAAGTTAATAAAAATATTCTTAGGCCTGTATACCCAATTCCAAAGGTGGAAAATACTCTGGCGAAGATCAAAGGAGCAAAATATTTTTCAAAAATTGATGCTACATCGGGGTTTCATCAGATTAAGTTAGATGAATTTTCAAAAAAGCTTACAACTATTATAACACCATTTGGTAGATATGTATATAACCGCTTACCTTTCGGATTAAACTGTGCACCAGAGTATTTCAGCATGAAATTTTCAAATTTATTTAAAGATCTTAAAGTAGCTATACACATGGATGATATTCTCATTTTTGAAGCAACTAAAGAGGAACATGATAGGGTTCTCAAAGAAGTTTTAAAAAGGCTGCATAATGAAGGGCTAACAATTAACAGAATTAAATGTGTGTTTGGAGTCCGAGAGGTGACATACCTGGGCCATTTAATAAATGAAAAGGGAATACAAGTGGATCCGGGAAGGATTGAAGCTATAAATGCATTTAAAACACCTTCAAATAAAAAACAATTACTTCAATTTCTAGGTATGGTAAATTTTGTTGGCAGATTCATTCCAAACCGATCTCACATGTTACAGCCGCTTTATGCTTTGCTTAAGGAAGATCATATGTTTGTCTGGGAAAAGTTGCAAGAAGAGGCTTTTAAAGAGGTGAAGAAAAAACTTAAAGAAGCACCTACTTTGGCGCATTATGATCCAGGTTCAAAAATAATTGTTTCAGCTGATAGTAGTTGTTATGGGTTAGGAGCTGCTTTAATGCATGAAGATAAAGAGGGGAATAAGTCAGTGGTTATGTATGCTAGTAGGACTTTGACAGAAACAGAAAGACATTATGCTCAAATTGAAAAAGAATGTTTAGCTTTAACATGGGCGGCAGAAAAATTTAAAGATTACATAGTAGGGGTACACATAATTCTAGAAACAGATCATAAACCTCTTCTGCAAATTTTGCAAACAAAGCAATTAAATGATTTAAGTCCACGTCTTTTAAGATTGCGTCTCAAACTGACAAAATATAATTATGAAGTAAAATATACACCGGGTAAAGAGTTAGTTGTGGCTGATGCACTTTCAAGACACCCGCTACCCTATTTTCAGGACAGTAAAAATAATTTTAAAGATCAAGAATTACAAATTAATTCATTTATTAGTGAGACTTTACCTAGTGACATGTTAGAAAAAATTAAAATTGAACAAAGTAAATGTGAACTCTGTGTTAACTTGAGACAATTTACAATAAAAGGCTGGCCTAGAAAAAACCAATTAGGAAAATTTAGGGACTATTATCAATATAGAGATAATTTTTCAATAGAAGCCAACCTCCTTTTATTTAATTTAAGAATAGTGATACCTAAGAGCATGCAAGAAGAAATATTGAATAAAATTCATGAGGGTCATTTGGGAATTTCTAAGTGCAGAGAGCGCGCTAAGCAGTCAGTCTGGTGGTTAGGGCTATCTAAACATATAGAAAATAAAGTGAAAACTTGTTGTAAATGCATAGAATTTCATACAAATCATAGAGAAGAAATGATGATAGATCCAGTACCTGACCGCCCATGGCAAAAAGTAGGTATGGATTTGTTTAAGTTCAAAAATAACTGGTACATGGTAATAATAGATTATTATTCAAGATATCTAGAAATCATAAAGTTAAAGGACCTCACCGAAGATACAGTCATACATAAGAGCAAAGAAGTGTTTGCAAGATACGGTGTCCCAGATATAGTGCGGACAGATTGTGGTAGTCAATTCAAAACAAAATTCAATAATTTTGCTAAAGATTATGGGTTTAAGTCCATCACCAGTAGTCCTTATTATTCACAAAGCAATGGATTGGCAGAGTCCGGTGTAAAGATTGCAAAATCATTGCTTTCTAAAAATGAAGACATAAATTTAGCATTGTTAGTGTACAGAAATACTCCATTGGAGTTGGGTTACAGTCCAGCGGAATTAATGTTTAATCGTAAACTTAAAGATAATCTTCCCATAATTCCTTGCAAGCTAAATACTCCTGTAGAAATTTCAAAAAAAAATTTAGAGATGATCAAATAACAAGAAAGTATAAATCTGCGTTATATTACAATAAAAGGCATAGAGCCTCAAATTTATCTGAGTTAGAAATAAATGATAATGTTTGGGTTACTGATTTAAAAACGTATGGGACAGTGATTAAGAAATGTGAAGAGCCGAGATCTTATATTGTAAGCACAGAGAAGGGAAGATTTAGAAGGAATAGGTGGCATTTAATTAAAGCCCCATATTCACCAGGGGTAACACTAGATACTAATGTACCTTTAAATGATGATTGTATTCATGGAAACTTAGATACAAGTCTCTCTGACAGTGAAACATCAGCCAGTGATTTGGAACCTGAGAGTCTTCAAGAAACTAATTCTTCAAAAGATAATTTAGAACAGAATTCTGGCGGTCTGGCACAAAGAAGATCAGAAAGACTTGTAACAAGACCTAAATACTTGCAAGATTATGAATGTTAAAAAGCTATTTCAGAAACCTTTAAAATGTATCTACTTAGTATATAATT
This sequence comes from Erebia ligea, assembly GCA_917051295.2. Lineage (NCBI taxonomy): Eukaryota > Metazoa > Arthropoda > Insecta > Lepidoptera > Nymphalidae > Erebia > Erebia ligea. The sequence continues at coordinate 13,385,497 of OU785223.1, read as the reverse complement.
TTAGATTAGTTAGTATTTGCTCTATTGACATAGTCTTTGTTATAATAAAAGAAAAATTGTTTTATATTAAAAGGGAAGGATGTTCTAAGAATGTAAGGAGTCTGTGTCATAGAGTAAAGTAATTAATATAAGTATGATATAAGTAGTCTGTGTTTTGACAACGTACAAAATGGTTGGTCAGAAATAAAGTTTCTAATTAAATTAATAAACCAGTGTTTTAAATACAAACTACAACAGACCCAAAAGAAGCTCCTATTCAAAAGACTGACGATTCTGACGTAACGCAAAGTCAAAAATGCCATTTTGAAATACTCGAGCGCGTTAGATTTTATCATACAAACGGTTCAGTTTCATGTCCCAAACGTGCTGACCCATAATCTGACGATTATCTCGAGGAACTTTCTTAATTTGATGATTTAAAAAAAAACCTGTAGACGCTTCCCCCACTGGTGAAAGGATATATCATCATATCATATCCCTTTTTTAGGGTTCCGTATTTCTTTGTACCATCTAATCTTCAAAATTCATTAAGTCTCCACGACGCTCGAGTTAATCCACATTTAGCAACATTGCCTCCCCTACTATAAAGAAAGACTGACTAACGGCCAGTGCCAAATCTGGTGGGTCGGAAAGTTAATACGTTTCCTAGTGATTGGTAAGGCGAAAAATTCACGTTGCTTCAAAAAATCGCTCCCTGTAACATAATATGAGCTCACAATCCCGGGCTTCGACTGGCCTTCGTTTCATCGACTGGATGATCACTTCCAGATCAAACGTAGACGCATAATTCTGTTCATTGATAACTTTCCCGCTCATCCTAAAGATGTTGAGCTAAGGAATATCTAAAATTATATTCTACTAGCTGATGCCCGCGACTTCGTCCGCGTGGATTGAGGTTTTTCGGTTCCCGCGGGAACTCTTTAATTTTCCGGGATAAAAAGTAGCCTATGTGCTATTCCAGACTATAATCTATCTCTGTGCCAAATTTCATCCAGATCGGTTCAGTAGTTACGGCGTGAAAGCGGAACAAACATACAAACAAACTCACTTTCCCATTTATAATATATTAGTAAGGAAGTAAGGATTCTATTAGGCAATTTAAAAATACTTTCTAACAAATTTATAAATACATGCATGTTTGTAATTCAATACCTAGGTACACAAAATGAGTAGGTGCATTATACGTTTTATTTTCCCTATCCCGCATAATAGGTAGACCTACGCTTTCTCGCTTAAGACGCGTTTTTGGCTCCTTGGAAATAGTCTTAAACGAGTTTTACTGTACTATGTTATATCTAAAATATTAGCAGACCGAAAGTAAGATGAGTAAACATAAAAATCTTTTGGTTACCACTGTATACAGAGTTCCTACTACAACCAGTGGCGATTCCTGGTAGTCAATCTTGGGTTTGCGCTAGCTGATGGTTAGGTATTTTCTCAATAAAATACATTTACCTCATATATCACTGATTAGGGGTACCTATAGGTTTATAATGTAACTGATATATCCCTAACAGGTTTGCCCGCCATCTTAGAGTAGGTACTTACATCATCACCCACCACCTGGTGCCATTGCAGTCAAGGGCTAACTTGTACTTACTAGAATAAAGAATACTATTTTTATTTATTTTACACTAACAGATTCCCGCGACTTCGTCCGCGTGAAATAAGTTTTTATATTCCCACGGGACCTCCCTAATTTTTCGGGTTAATCTCGGTTCTCGTACCAAGCCTATGACACTCACAAATAATGTGGATTTCTATTGGTACCAGAATTTTCAAAATCGGTTCAGTAACTAGATCCAGAGATTACCCCCTACAAACTCACAAACTTTAGGTACCTCTTTATAATATTAGTACCTATAGTGCGCGTTACATTATTACTATGGTATCTTCTAAGATATTCATCTGAATTAAATGGTGTAAGGGTGAATTTGATCTATATTAAATACTTGAGATGAACAACCATTTTATTTTGATAAGGATTAATACTATGTTGGTAAAAACACCTTCGCGAGTAAAGCATTGTTTTAGACCAAATTTGAAAATCATAATGACGGTTATTGTGAGACGACCTTAAAAGATAGCTATATGCTGTCGCGGACTTTTTTTTAGAACTTTTTGAGAGGAGCAATTCCACCATACATTGTTTTCGTGTAACTTTTACCATTTACGCAGCGCACGCCACGGAAGCTCTCAGATGAGACAATTTTTTCCGACTTCATTCACATTATTGCAATATTCGTAGGGATCTTTAATGTTTTTGAAAATAAAATACAGCTTAAGTTACTTGCTGATAATGTAGCATTCTATAGATGAAAGAATTTTTAAAATCGGTTGAGTACTTTTTGAGTTTCGAAAATAATACTACTCGGCAAATGCAGAGGCTATGCTCAACTCATAGTGCACGCCTTCGGCCCGTAGTGAGCGGGAGATAAGCGGGCCGACGGAGTTCGAAGATTCTCGCAGTACGAGCCACGTGGCGATGCGGCGCACGTCACAAGTCACAACTCACAACCAAGGTGCGAGGTGGTCATGGAGCGTGCGTGATTTTAAATAATTATCGAATATGTTTTGTGAATGATACCTATTTCATGTTATAAAATATTAGTATATTACATAGATCTAGTATAATTGGTAAGTAACTTATTCATAATTGTTGGTATTGCGGCGCAAGCTGCGCAATCTTAGAGGAATCGCCACTGACTACAACTACTTAACTTGTCAAATAGAATCATGGTTTGTAAATTCTAGTGCTTTGAAACGTATTTTGTGTTTTCATAAGAATTTTAGTTTACAAGGATTTCGCCATAATCACTGAGTGACATGGATGTTAGGAGAATGGTATTGAATTTTGTTTCCGCAAAATAAACTCCAAGCAACAATTAAACTGCCTACCTGACTAATTGTGTCTTATCTACTGTTAAACTACCAAATAATAATAATAATAAACCTTCTGACCTGTGCAGTTTACCAGAATATAGATCTTGGAGGAACTCCTTAAGTTTTCCGGGTTTTCCCATATCCTTGTAATCTGGGAATAGGTACATGTGCAGGAACGATTCAATGGCAATTAAAGGCAGATCTGACGGTGATTTGCCGAGCTGATCCATAGGGTACTTGAACTGTAAGCCATCAGCAGTTATGAAGTTTATGTTTTCTGCAAATTAAAGATAAAATATCTTATATTTATATAACTATACTTTCATACACTGCAGTTGAGTTGCAGGGAACCGCTCGATCTAGGCGGCGCAAGATTGTGGAAATCCTTGCGGGAGGCCTATGTCCAGCTGTGGACGTCTATCGGTTGAGGATCATGATGATGATTGCAGCTGAATGTCACTATATTATTAGAAAAGTACCTACTGAAAAGTATTCTTGTATGATTTTCAAGCACTACAATACTTTTCCATAATAGTAAAAACAAAGAAGAGATATGGATCTTTCAATGAACCGGAGCGTTCTCCTGTCTATATTGTCACAAACCTATCTTACCCGGTGACAGCGTCGTTATATTATGAAAAATAAAATAAAAACAAAAACTAAACAGGAATAAAAATTAGTTCCAATTTTTGCCACCAGGCAAATAATACGTTGCAGATCAAAGAGAATATAACCACTACGACGTTGATTTGACTATGCAGATAGAGTGGAAAAACATCAAACGGGAACAATCCAAGGAAGTGAAAATTATTCCAATTAAAATCGAAAGCTTATTTGAAAAATATTTATTTGTTCAAATAAGCCTTTATACGAGTGTGCTTTCAAATCATCAAGTCATTAAATCGGACAGTCTAGACTCTAATACAAAAACAAACTAAGTAGGTTTTCTGAGTTGTTGTTTCGTCTAACTTAGTAAATAGGATTTCATATTCGGAGCATCTTCAGGAGATGTTGACTCGACAGTGCACGATTGTGATTGTCGAGTCAACATCTCCTGAAGATGCTCCGGTTTCGGAGTGAAACGTACGTTGAGAGTGATTTGGAGGATTTGTGTAGTGTGCTGCGGTGCCGGTGCGAATTGCTGGGTGGTGGGTGTTCGCATGCTATTGGTGAAGGACACGCACTGTACCACATAGATTGGTCTGCTGTGGCGGATTATAGCGAATTAAACTTCTCGTTCATTCATTATCATGGACTTCCGCAAAGTAACGCCTGCTTCGATTCAATATATACCTACTGGGCCATTATATACTGGGCGCAAGCAACACCATATCATCAGCGTAGGCGATTATGATTTACGCAGGTGTTATATGAACAAAACAACCAACCTTCATTTTCGTTATTATATTACTACAATGGAAAAAATGTTGTACTTACGTTTTTCAGATACAAGTTCTCTTTCAACAACTTCTTTATATTTCTTCACACTGTCTGTGTCAGTGGGCTTGTGGAACAGGATAAGTAAAGGCAGTCCTTCTTCAACTAGTTCTTCTGCATTCTCAAATGTAATTTCACGCACAAATGAGATACATTTTTGTTGCACCCAAGTGTATAGTTCGTCAAAGTTAAGCAATGATCCAAGGTATGTCTCGTCAGGTTCAACTGACGTCTTTTTATCTGTTCTGAATACTACAATTGGCTGACCTGTAAATTATTATGCCCAAATTACTATTAACTTTTCTTATTTTTATGTTTAATTATTGCTAATGAACTGATGATCACAGCTTCATTAGATTGAGATTAGGTTTTTATTGGAAGTCTTTGGAATCATATACCATCTTCAAAGGAAAATCTGTTCATAATTTGTATCTATATCTGTTGATGGCAATATGTCTCGTGCACAATTTCATCAACATCAGTTCATCAATTTGACCAGTGAAAGGTAACACGCACATAGACCAATGAAAAGATGTAATATTAGCATGAAAGTATGGATTACAAAATAACTGACATGGACACTTCTAGGTATATTTTTTCCAGGTACCAGGCATACTCAATCTCCATATAAATACACATTTGAATGACATAGTACTTATTTTATTATCTCTGATAAGTAGGTACATTATAATATTTTTTTTTTTATCTTAATACTCATGTATCAATAAAATTGTCCTTTTACCTTCATACCTTAGTGACTATAAAAGGACAATTCTACAGTCATTAAGATAAAGTTTTATGATGACGAAGCTGAAGTAGCTTTCTTACTGCATATTTCCATTAATCACATAATGGTAGGAGTTTTCTTGGGATAATAATGCGGTGGGTTCCCACGTCCTTCCGCATACAAATCAACTAAGAGTATTGAAACTCTTAGGTTTTCGTAACGATTATTATCAGACAAGTGATAATAACCAGGACCAACAGCTTAACATGCTCTCCGAGGCACAGAAGAAACAAAATGGCGGACTTCCAAATTCGGTCAACCATCCAGTTACCGACTTCGGTCAACGTTGCATTCAATGGCAATTGACTGATATGCGTTGTCGCAACTAGGCCACTATGTACCTCATGAGATTAAGGGAATTATGTGATTAAAATGTAGAGTTAGTGGTAATAAGTACCTAAATTAAGTAAGTAGGTAGGTATACCTATACAGAAGAGAGCAATAAAAAAAATTAAGACTTATACCTGGTGGATGCATTTGCTGTGAAGCCTCACCAAATCCTGCATGGAACAGACATTCATCTTTAAGACTGGCTGCCACTTTACGGAAGACGTCATATTCAGGCTGGTCTCTCCTGTCCATGTAACCAATAATATGCCTCTTCTCCTCACTTAGGTTATGAAGCTCTTTCAAATGACTAAACATGATAACAGGGTCAGTTAATTGCTTTTTGATAAACTCTGCAAATGCTTTAACGGAACGCTCACCTGCAAAAAATCATTTTCCAGTATAAGTACTTAGTAAGTAGGTAGGTACTTAAAGTTGAAAGATAAGTCTGCATAAGTAGGTACTAAAATTAAGTTAAATGGCTGACCCCTCTTCGTCAATCTACTGTAAATTAGAGTTATTTTTGCTTTTTAAAACTGATGTGTTTCAAATCATTAATTAATTTTATTATTAACCCGCGACTTCGTTCGCGTGGACTAAGTTTTTTCGATTCCCGCGGGAACTCATCAATTTTCCGGGATAAAAAGTAGCCTATGTTACGTAACTATGTACCTATATTCTTTATAGCTGATGCCCGCGACTTCGTCCGCGTGGAATAAGTTTTTCAGTTAATTTTCCAGGATAAAAAGTAGCCTATATTACTACCCTACGGTATAATCCATCCATAATGGTGAAACACTTACTTCTTCATATTTTAACGAAAGCCCAAATGCTGTTTCATGGCTATAACTTGAGAAATTAAGGATTTTCATACAAACTCTCAACCCCTATTTCACCCCTTCGGGGGTGGAATTTTGAAAAACTGTGAAACACATATGTTTTCATTTTCAACCCGCAGCTCATATTATCTATATCAAGTTTCATGGCTATAACTTGAGAAGTTAAGGACTTTCATACAAACTCTCAACCCCTATTTCACCCCTTCGGGAGTGGAATTTTGAAAAACTGTGAAACACATATGTTTTCATTTTCATCCCGCAGCTCATATATCAAGTTTCATGACTATAACTTGAGAAATTAAGGACTTTCACACAAACTTTCAACCCCTATTTCACCCCTTCGGGGCTAGAATTTCGGGATAAAAAGTATCCTATGTCCTAAGTACCTCGTAGTATGGGCTCAAATCGTGCCAAGTTTCGTTTGAATTCATTCAGTAGGAGGTAGTTTCGGCGTGATGCGCGGCCAAGATACAGACAAACAGACAGACAGACAGACAAAAATGAAAAAAATTACAGATTTGGCTTCAGTATCGAATAATGAGTGCCCTCCAAAAAAAATTTTCAAAATATCTTCAATGTACAGAATTGGACCTGTTACAGTTTTATTATAAGTATAGATAGATAAGTACTTAGATATAGATATTTTACATTTCAAAAATGGAATTTGATGATATTCTAGCAAAATAATTCAAATAAAGTACCTCTGTACTCCTTTTTAGCTGGTAAACCATTTCTGAACAGCTTGAGTGTTGGGTACTTAGATATATTTAATCTTGTTGTGATGGCCCCTTCCTTGTTACAGTCTACTTTTCCCATCACTACTTTGCCAGGATCGTAACCGGCTTTCGTTACTTCATCAGCTGCGTCGTCAAATATAGGCATCAGCATATTGCTCAATTTACACTCCGCATAAAAATTTATAAAGACCACTTCGTTAGATGCTAAAAACAAATGGGGGACATTAATTTCCAGCAATATAAACAATTATTGATTCTTAGATATCTTCTAACTTACCTAACACCATATCTAAATTGCTTTGAGTAATTTGTACAGCACCGCTATCGGTAGGATTGTAAAAACTGTGGCAGATCTAAAACATAACAATTTACTTAGTATGAGCGAAAAGCATTACTTAGTTAATCTTTATTAAACCATAAAATCAACAAACAATTGGTACCTACGTGTACCTACCACCGAAAAGCTCCAGAATTTCTTCTCACCAATATGACGATTGTTGCTAAGATTTTGTGGTCTACCTATAACTAACTAAGCATGTTTTCTAAATTTCAAATATAAATCTGTAAGATTTATCACCGCTGACCGAACCAGCAGCGCACCAGTAGTCAGTACCAGTTACCAACTTACCACCATTGTTATTATTAGTAGCTGTATGGTATTTTGTATGAAATATTAAATAGTGACGTCATCAAAGTTCGGCGCACTTTTTTACCCGACTGCGGAACGCACAGGGTTTTAATGTGTTCATCAGTCTCTAATACCTAGGTAGGTATATGTTTTTACTTTAATCGATAGTTTTAAATTGTTATCTATACTTATAATAAAACTGTACCATGTCCAATTCTGTACATTGAAGATATTTTGAAAATATTTTTTGGAGGGCACTCATTATTCGATACTGAAGCCAAATCTGTAATTTTTTTCATTTTTGTCTGTCTGTCTGTCTGTCTGTCTGTCTGTCTGTCTGTCTGTCTGTATCTTGGCCGCGCATCACGCCGAAACTACTGAATGAATTCAAACGAAACTTGGCACGATTTGAGCCCATACTACGAGGTAGGACATAGGATACTTTTTATCCCGAAATTCTACCGCCGAAGGGGTGAAATAGGGGTTGAAAGTTTGTATGAAAGTCCTTCATTTCTCAAGTTATAGCCATGAAACTTGGTATATGAGCTGCGGGTTAAAAATGAAGACAAACGTGTTTCACAGTTTTTCAAAATTTCACCCTCAAAGGGGTGAAATAGGGGTTTAAAGTTTGTATGAAAGTCCTTCATTTCTCAAGTTATATCGATTAAACTTGGTATAGAAGCTACCAGTTAAAAATGAAGAAGTACGTGTTTCACAGTTTTTGTAAATTTTACCCCCAAAGGGGTGAAATAGGGGTTGAAAGTTTGTATGAAAGTCCTTCATTTCTCAAGTTATATCCATGAAACTTGGTATATGAGCTGCGGGTTAAAAATGAAAACATACGTGTTTCACAGTTTTTCAAAATTCTACCCCCAAAGGGGTGAAATAGGAGTTGAAAGTTTGTAAAAAAGTCCGTCATTTCTCAAGTTATTTCGATGAAACTTGGTACATCCACGCGGACGAAGTCGCGGGCATCAGCTAGTTCTACATAAAACTACCTACCAGGGGACGTGGATATTACGACTTTTAGGAGATCCTCTATCAAATAAATAATATTATACCTAAATGCGAAAGTTTGGATGGATGTATGGATGTATGGATGTTTGTTACTCAATCACGCCCGAATGGCTGAACGGATCTGGATGAAAGGCACAGAGATAGATTATAGTCTGGAATTACACATATAGGCTACTTTTTATCCCGGAAAACTAAGGAGTTCCCGCGGGAACCAAAAAACCTCAAACCACGCGGGTATCAGCACATTAATTGGCTGTGCTATGTACCTATGTTTTAAACAAATAAATAAAAAGTCCCCCCCCCCCCCTAGCAATATGATCCTCCCCTTGCAATAATAATAATATTATAACACAATATTATTGTTTTGTTCTAGGGTAGAAACTAACCATAAAACATTGAAATAAGAAACCTGCTATTAATACATAATCCAAATTAAAAGCTGGACAGAACCTCCCAGCCTGTGCTCCCAGCTATCACCTATAAAGCGTGTCTCCTCCATTCCACGCGTCATTGGCGAGGTATATTGCACCCATTTGGTACAAACGCAAGCCATAAAACCAATAATTGAATTGAATAAATCTAAACATCTGTTTAGAATTTTGATTTATTTTGCAATATTTGTACCTAAGTAGATACGTAAAAATAAAAAGTTATAGGTAAATTAAAATATCATCCACATATAAACAAATATAGACTTTTTCATTATTAATACATTCTGTGTACAAACAATAAATCTTTTAAAATTATTGAGTGTTTATACTGGTATCTTAACGTGGCATTTTTATAATATCTGCTTATGTTATTCCAGACTATAATCTATCTCTGTGCCAAATTTCATCCAGATCAATTCAGCCCATCTGGCGTGATTGAGTAACAAACATCCATCCAAATTTTCACATTTAATATTATAGATAAGATTTGAATTTCCCGCGAAAAATATTTCGCGTCAGCCGTAGTGTCAGCTCTAAACATAACTTCAAAAATATAAATTCCAACCTTGGGCTTATTTGCTTCCATAATGCTATGCTTGATTAGCCCAACTGCTTGCAGTACTTGTAAGTATTACCCATAAAAACTTGATCACTTATTTTCAATTTCAATTTTGGAAACTACCACGTGTGTTGATGACGGAGTGAAATAAGCAACTGAGCAATACAGAACACAATAATATACTGAGCAACCGCGGTGCAGACTGCAGAGTGCAGAGCGTATTGCTACTTTTATACCTTGGATGCTGGATATTGGAATGGATAGGTACCTACCTACTTAATATTACACAATATTTTGTATCATCCACTACCAATGAAATATTGTGAAACATTGATGTAGAATTTTAGTAGGTACCTATACTAGATTTCCGATTAGCGCTTATAATAATAATTGGGCCCGATTAATACGAGAGTGCTCTTATTTGACATTATGTCAAATATGTGTCCAACCTAGAGGTGAGCATTAAAAGTTATAACATTTAATATAACACAATATTATTTTTTAACTTTTAATTTTGTTAATAAATATTGAGATGTTCGTTAAAAGTTATAACTATATCGCGTATAGATTTATTGACAACGATCGTTGAGTCTTTTACAGTAAATTGCATAGAAGTTTAGTTGGCTGCCGGACGATGGCGCTGTTACAACATTCAGCCAGCAGACACTTATGTACTGCTTTACCTATTTGTTATTTTTATAATACAAGGAATTGTGAGCCTTATTCAAATAGAAATAGCTTTTATTATTGAATTTACGTAAAAATAACTTTTAACGTTTAATGATTTCAAGTAAACGTAAACCATTATCAAACTTCAGTTATTATTGAAATGTGTTGTGAATGTTAAATACCTAATCATTTAATGGAAGTAAAATATTTAGTTTTTAAGCTTAAAGTTGTAAAGTGTAACCTTAGTTTAACATGAGTTGAAGGCGGAGTAATGCCGCAATTTGGAACTATTGTGAAGTGCTGAACTCGATCAACTTAAAACACGTTCCAATTTAAAACCTAGGTATTTCATATTGATGTTTTTAAATTCAAATAAATGTAAAAACAACTCAAAAAAACGTTTCATTTCCGAATCCAATTACATCTTTGCAGTAGGTAAGTAAGTAGGCCTATTACTTAAGTTGTAAAAAATATAACATTCATTCCATTGAACTTTTAACGAAACGAATTAATTATTAAATAACGTTTTAAGATTTGACAACTTTTGAATATTAATAATTGTTATCCATTTAAACAGTTATAATTATAACTTTTAATTTAACACGTTAATGTTTTATAACAATAACGTTTTAACAATTAATCTTTTATAACATTTAATCACATCTCTAGTCCAACCCATGGGTCCAACCATAGCCAACTTAACGAGGCGTCAAAATCGCAGTGCTCCTATAAAAATTGTTCTAATTCCCACCGCAACACTAAAACTTCGGAGGGAATATCTTTTTTTCCGTAAGTTTAATATCAATAAATGTTTTTCATGTAGTTAAATAGATTCAAACAGTAAATTAATCTATTAAGCAATGTTATTGTTATTGTTTGGCCAATGTTTGTGACAACGTGTCAAATATTGTAACAAATATTGATTTTTCGGCAAACAGGGGATGCATGGAGTAATATTGGTACTTGTTTAGTTTTTTGTAGATTCCCTAGCAATCCATTTAGTTGTGCAGAATGGAAAGCTATAGTCGCGAAAGAAAGAGGAGTAGAGTTTTTTCATCCATCCAAAAACACGCAATGGCGTCGATTACTAAGAACAGCAGGTTTTTATTATAAACTACTAGATGATGCCCGCGACTTCGTCCGCTTGGATTAAGATTTTATGATTCCCGCGGGAACTCTTTAATTTTCCGGGATAAGCAGTAGCCTATGTCCTTTCCCGGGATATAACCTACCTCTATACCAAATTTCAGCAAAATCGGTTGAAAAGATGGGCCGGGAAAGCGTAGCAGACAGACAGACAGACAGACAGACACACTTTCGCATTTATAATATTAGTATGGATATAAAGTCCGCGACTTCGTCCGCGTGGATACCTACATATTTTTTGATTCCCGCGGGAACTCAGAAATTTTCCGGAAAACAACGTAAATGTCCTTCCCCGGGATGCATCATGCAACCTATTTCTATACCAAATTTCATCAAAATCGGTTGAAAAGATAAGCAGTGAAAGCGTGGCAGATAGACACACTTTCGCATTCAATATGAATATGAGTATGGATAATAAGTTTATAATATGAATATATAGCTTGCAAATTTTATGATTTTTTAAATTAAATAAATCAAATCAAATCAGCAAATCTTTAACAAACTTGAAGACGCACTTCTAGTAATTACGGAAGTTGTATGAAATTCGAAGTTGTGACATCATCAAATTTCAATGCACTTTTTTTCTTTAATCTGTATTTTAAAATGGTTATCAAACTTAAAACTAACCGAGGATGTGAGTTTTAGGACTTTTGCAAGACCCTCTATTTAATAATCAGTTAGAAATAATTTATTTTTGATATAGGCATCATCACTATTGCGTAAACATGGGTAACTCTGAGTTACGCCGCTCAATTGAGTTAACTCACTTTACTGAGTTGGGTGCTCTGACTCCTTTTGCAAAAGAGTCATGGCGCACGACTCAGTGGTAGCGTAGTTTAGCGCTGCCGGGCGCTGTGCAATGTAGCAAGCGCTGAGTTACGAATTATTGAGCTCACTGCTGAGCGCTTTATAAAAAAGTACTCTGACTCTGTCTCTGTGGAGTAGGTATGTGGTTTGGCTGGGCCGGGCGTCTGTGCTGGGTAGGTACTTTATTCGGACTCTGTGTCATACCTACTAAACATCTCAATTATTGTGAAGATCATTTTGTTTTTTTATTAAAGTTAAGAAAATATTTGTTTTATTTGACATAGGTACTTAGGCACTTACTTAAAAAGTATCATCCAGTCAATAAACCAACAAACTAACACAATATAACGCATTTAAAATGTATAGATCAAAGAGTATATAATCACTAGTAGGTACCTATAGGTAAAAGTAGGTACTTACTTTGCCGATGGAATGTCTTTACATAATTTATAAGTTTTTTAATATTATGTACTTAAGTACTTATAGACAATCACTGACCGACACAATACCGATACCTCAGGTGCCCGCACAATGCACCATATTTACATTGATTTAGAGCTCAATTTCGATTCAATTCGATGCGATTCCTAATAAAACTCTGTTGTCCTTGAAGTTTCGGCTATTGGGTCTATTTTAGTATTTTGCTTTTGAATTTAACGCCAATGTGTTCGAATACTAATTAAACGATCCGATGGATCGTATTTTAAGTTAGAATGTAACTGTAGGTATTTTCGAGACCGCGAGTCGCGACTCTCGTACTCGTAAGCCGTAGTGTACTATGTAATCCTACGACTTCGCAGTTCGCTCGCGCTGATTGATCATACTTTTAGGTTCTTACTTAGGAACCTGTTCAAAATTGAAACTGGCTAGGTAGGTGATGGGTTAGCGCTATCCATAAGCCAAAATCCAAATTTCTGGTCTCTTCTTAAATGCGCATTGCGTTAAAGTTCTAATAGGTATCATTATTAAAAATCAACCTTCGGAGGGCACATCCACATTGCACACTCGCAATTACGCAGTACCAAAGTTAACATTTACCAACAGCTGCCAAGTGCCAACCAGCTATCAACTCAGTAGGTACGCACTGAGTGACGCGTCACGAGTGTGCGGCTATGCGCTACCTATGCTGCTCGGTGCGCCATGGCAATATTGCGCTAACTCAGTGAGTTGACTCAGTGAGCTGACTCCGTGCGCTGAGTTAGAGTTACTGAGTCAGCGCACGAATTTTTGGTGAGTTACCCATGTTTACTATTGCGATCTGCAGAGCGATCGGCTATAAATTGTCGCAATCATTAAAGGACTGCATCAATGTCAAAACATGGTTTTGGCTTCACGTATCACTGAGACTGTCCGTAAAGGATCGTTGAGGACAAAAAAATGTTTTGACATTGATGCAGTAACTATCGATAGAATTAATTGCTGCAAATTGGTATCACGTAAGACTTTTGAAGTAAGATGTCGTTTACGGACCATGACAAACGTCACGTCAAACTAGGCTTTCATTGATACATGGTGGGAGGTGTTTTTAGCGGTGACATGAGGTGTCCAATAATCGTTTTATGACTCTTTATTATCCAAAATAAATATAATATAAGGATTAAAAAGCTCGAATAGATCGTTTGTTAGGTAAAAATAGAAAATACTATTATTTCAAGCAAGCAGGTATGCTATATAGGTATGGCTTCAAAATGTTATTTAATTTAAGACATTCTATTGACAATTTACCATAATTTGCAGTATTGCCAACTCACGCTATTAAAAAAATATAAAAATTGTACGACATACCAATGCTAAGAAAATAAGTAATAATATTACATCCTTATCAATATTATAAATGCGAAAGTGTGTCTGTCTGCCTGTCTGTCTGCTACGCTTTCATGGTTCGTCTGTTTAACCATTTTTGGTGAAATTTAGTACAGGGGTAGTCCCGGGGAAGGACATAGGCTAGTTTTACCCGGAAAATTAAAAAGTTCCCGCGGAAATCAACAAATCTTAATCCACGCGGGCGAAGTCGCGGGAATGATCTAGTTATTTATAATTAAAATTAACGGTAAAAAAGAATTACGTTAAGTAGGTACCTAGTACCTACATAGTACAACTTTATGTAGGTACCTACTACTTTTTTTTAAACCTTTATTGAAAACAATACAATAAAACTTAAAGCTAGAAACATGCCCGCGTGGAATGGTGGCAAGAATGCTGGCTGCATTTTCTCGTTGGACAGCCGGGCTGATCCTTTGCGCATTAAATTTTAATCAGCTGTGATTAAAATGAAAATATCCATAGACAATTTCGGTATCTCGAGATATCTCTAGCTTATGGTATCTTTGATTGCATCGTAAAAAGAAAATCTACTAACATAAGCGCATCGCTTCTTATATTTATTCTTATATTATATTTATTATAAAACAAAGCCAATTAATAAATAGAAAATCACAAGAAACCACAGACTCTAAAATATTACTTAGTTAAATAGGTAACGCAGTTAAATTTGGAATTACCTTCATAAGACTTCGATTTTTAACCATAGTCCATACTGTATAACCACATATAAGCAGTAGTACATAAGTGTCAGCTTTGCGTTTAAAATTGAATTGAATTTTTAGAACAAATAAAAGATTGTGTATTTGTTTATTGATGAAGGTTTAATTAAGTTGCTATTTGACTAATTCCATGTACTTCACTCGGTCAGTTCATTGGCGGGATCGCCATATTGGAATTATTGACATTAAGACTATACATTCGAGCTGAGCTTGAGCTGCAAGGGTAGACCCTTATATTTAGCTTTTTTGCCCCCTGATATTTTGTTACTCCCTGCATTAAACCCAAACTTATTCATACCAAATTGTAGGGAATTCTCTGATCTACTATAATGACTGACAACATTTTGAAATTAATTAATAGATTGTTCCTTATTACGAAAATACCAAGAAGCTGTTATTTAATCTTGATTTTTGTGTAAAGTTTGACGTTAGCGAACATCCAAATTTACTCGTTGTGGTCACACAAAGAGATACTTTTATTGAGTATAAGGTCCTGAACTACTATAGTTGAAGATAAAAATTATTAATTTGCTATCCTTTGTATTATAAAATTCAAAACAAAGAAGATTTAATTTGACGAAATTAAGGACACATATAACCGTCATTTTAGGAGGTTATTTGGCTTAATTTGTAAAAATAAATTAGTACTCCTAAAAGAAAGACATATTTTCAATTATATTAAGCAAAAAAAAATATATAATTAACAATAATTTACATCCAAAAATAAGTTTGTAACACACTACAAAACTGCGTGATCAAGCGCTAGGAAAACTAGTCGTAGCCGAGGCTTCTCAGAGGGTGGACGTAACGCCTTTTGTCTCCGCAACTCAAAATGATATACGTAGCATATACCTGAGATTGTAGTGTGATTGTCACTTCTCAATAGTAGGCATTTTTAATACTGGCTGCTTTCTCTTATTGATGGTTGAAAATTATTTTGTTTTAAACAGTTTAAGGTTTGTATATTATACTTTATATTAAACGTGTATGATATTTATAGTTATATTACTTAATTATTTACTCGTAAATAAGAATTTGAATATTCAATTCAGACAAGGTCGTGTGTTTCAGACAGTTATACAATATTGGATAGAAGCAGGCGTTACTTTGCGGAAGTCCATGATTATGAAGGAACTTGAAATTTAATTTGCTATAATCCGCAACAATAGGCAAATATATGTGGTACAGTGTATCTTGCACTTGCAGCTTGCAATATTCACCACACCACATAAATCTTCCAAATTATTCTCAACGTACGTTTCACTCCGACACCGGAGCATCTTCAGGAGATGTTGACTCGAACATGCACGATTGTAAAGACAACTCTTATTTTTATTACTTTACTAAACTTGCCTTATAAAGCTTGTGGTTAAATTAACTTTTATTTAAAGGCTGACCAACAATCTCTACCTAGACTGGCAACTCCGTCCCTTATAAATATTAATGCGATGTCATGTACTGAAATGATAATCACTCGTTGGTAAAATTTATTGAAAACAATACAATAGAAACAATAAACCTAGCTAGCCTAACCTAATAATGCCATGCCCGCGTGGAATGGTGGCGAGAATGCTGGCTGCATTTCTGCGCTGGACAGCCAGGCTGATCCTTTGCGCAAAAAATGAGCCAGCACTTCAAAAAAAAAAGTTACGTGTTTATTGTCTTTCATGGCGCGGTATCTTGTGTTTGTTTGTGAAATTCTCTTTCCTTATGACGACTTGGCATTTTATTGGTGTGATTTGCATTATGATTTGGTTATTGTATCCCTTTGGATCGTTTACCTCCGGCTTGAATTACTTTTGAATGATACTGCCCGCGATTAGATATTGTGTTATATTTATTAAATAAATAAGTTTATATAAATTTTGAATTTGTAATCCTTACTAATATTAAACATGCGAGTGTGTTACTTTGTCGGTCTGTCAGCTGTCTACATGCAAGGTTTATCTACCAATTTTTCCCGAAATTCGGTACAGAGATAGCTACTTTCTTGAAGACAAACATAGGTATTTTATCCCGGAAAATAAGAATGCCCATGAGATATTTAAAAATCATGAATCACGCAGATGAAGTTGCGGGAGTCACCTAGTGAAGCGACTCGTATCGAGACACACGATTGGACGTTAGTAAACTTATGCAATGAGCTTTCGAATAGTCAAATTTACTGTGCACTTACAATAAAATAGAAATTAGAATTTTATTTGTTAGGCTCGCATGTTTGCTTGTTTTTACACTTGAATAGATATTATTTATGGCCATGAAAATACAGTCGTCACGATAGCAAAAGCAGGTAGCTATGCAAACAATTGGGTAGTTATTATTATTTACCACGCTTACGGACCTTTTTGATGAATAGGTTTTGTTTTATGTTTTGAACTGAACCTTTCTTTGCCCGACTTGGGGAAGGCTTGGTCGTTAGCAATCATGTATGTATATGTGTTTTTCTTTGTTGGTTCCCTCTTTATTGCAAACCTACATATTTTGAGTACTGAGATATTATAAGACCATAGTATGACGTCACGGCAAATCCAATATGGGATATTTCACTGACAAAAAAGCCATGTTTTTTTGTCTGTTTGTCAACTCAAAATACTTCATCAGTGCACACCTAGACTACTCAAGGAATAAAATATTTAGGTTCATCGATTTTGGCTGAGCGTTGGTCAGCCAAATGGCCTCATTTCGCGCTTTATTGGCATTGCGTGTTTTATTTTACTGTCAGGCAAAGTTACTTATTCCAAACAATGCACTCATCACGTCAACAAAAAGTTATGTAAAGTGCAGCTTGTACTTTATTGTACCCCGCGTAGTAAATTCTATTGTTATTTTGGTAAACCGAATATACATACTAGCGCAACTGTAATTATGTATTTTTTGCCTTTTACAAGTGTATTTCGTTTACAGAGCGTCATTAGATTATTGTTTTTTACGAGTATGGTTGTCGACCAGACTTTTCTTTTTGTTATTGTATCACTATTGACCCGTGATCGCTATTGTTATTATAATAAACAAAACCCTACATTAGTGCAATACTTGCAATTTGCACGTGCTTATCAGTTTTATTGCCTGGTTTGGAATTTGAACAGGCATTGTCTGATGTGAATCAGTATTTCTATAACTTATTTATGTTGCACATTTGATAAAGCCTATCAGCCTTTTCCTACTTCCTCAGTTCACACCTAGACTACTCAATGAATCGAATATTTAGGTTCATGGATTTTGGCTGTGCGTTGTCGGTCAGTCAATCACGAAAAAAGTTGAATTAGGTTTTCATGGTATTTTTATGCGCTTTTTGGCATCGCGTTTTTATTTTACTGTCAGGGAAAATTATTAATTTCTTACAAATAACCACACACGCATTAGCACGGCAAATTTTTATTTGAAAAATTGGTAGCTAAGCTGTATTTTAGTACTACCACGCAGTAAATTTCTATTGTTATTTTGGTAAGCTGAGTACACTACCGCAACACCTGCAGGATTGCGTAGTTGTATTACCTTTTGCAAGTGATTATCGTTTACAGAGCGGCACTTGATGATTGTGTTTTATATTTTCCGAACCGGACCTTTTTTATTATTGTATCGCTATTGACCCGCGAGTCTATTGTTAGGTACCTACCATGATAAACAAAAACCTATGTTGGTGAAACACCTGCATCTGCACGTGCTTATCAGTTTTATTGCACTGTTTTGTCTTTAGGATTCATTGCGTGCGAATTAAAATAAGTTATTTTTTTTCAGAAATGGGTTCTAAAACTCCGATTTTCTAAAAAAAAAAGAAATATTTACGTAGTGAACAATTAGCGAAGGCAAGGAATCAAAAAGGTTCAAAATCAAAATCAAAATTAAAATCAATTGGAGCAGTGTGAATGCAAACACGAATTTGAGCTCTAAATCAATACTATTAAGATTCATTTTACTTTAACGCTAATATGATCGAACGGTTACGGTCAATCGATGCATGCATTTACCATGTAAAAACTAAGACCTGGCGTAGTGATATGTATATAAATACTAGATGATTCCCGCGACTTCGGCCGCGTGGATTTGAGTTTTTTGACTCCCGCGGGAACTCCTTAATTTTCCGGGATAAAAAGTCCTATGTCCTTCCCCGGGATATAACCTACCTCTATACCAAATTTCAGCAAAATCGGTTGAAAAGAAGGGCCGGGAAAGCGTAGCAGACAGGCAGACAGACAGACAGACACACTTTCGCATTTAAAATATTAGTATGGATAGTAGCATTTACTATATAAATTCTAATAATTTTATATTGTAAATAATGTTAAGTAAAAATCAAAATAATACTAATATTTTATTTTAC
This sequence comes from Erebia ligea, assembly GCA_917051295.2. NCBI lineage: Eukaryota > Metazoa > Arthropoda > Insecta > Lepidoptera > Nymphalidae > Erebia > Erebia ligea. Next base: position 13,366,366 of record OU785223.1, on the reverse strand, counting down.
TATTTTGTTTTTTTTTGTACAAAATGTGTCTTATAAGTAACTAACAGAAAATAAGCAAACAAAGATAATGTTAGTATGGATGTACCTACTTAAAAACATCTATACTTACAATCATGCAACCTTCTCTTTATATGAATACACCTATATTTAAAAAAGTTTTATATGAAACGTATGTTAAGCGAATTAAAAACATTTCTTTTAAATATTGAAAAAATAATTGCCCGTTTGAAAATGGGATTAGGATCAAAACGGTTTGTCAAACTACTTTGCACCCGACGCCTTCTGTCCACTCGCTCAAACAAAGGACTATCCGAGACAAAGGATTTTATATACCTAAACCCGAGATAAATACCTAAACTTCAAAAGAGGCTCAGGGTATGTACGCTCTTAATACGAGTATTTTCAATTTTGACTTTGGTAAACCAGTCTGTTACCGACAGACTCAGCGATTATTGAATACTTTTGTGTTTAGCTTAACGATAGCAATCGTGGCCGGATCAAATAAATACCTATTGTCTTTAAGTTTGGCCAAGTTTTATAATTATCTAATTACATTAAATCTCTCGTGAAACCTCTACACATTTAACCCTTAATTTATTCGTGCAAGTTTTAAAGAGAATACAAATATATTTTAAACTAATTTAATTATTCGCCCACTTCTGGAATTACGCTCACATAAGTGAGCAGATAAGTGAGCAGAGCAGAGCACAAACCTTCGACTAAAAAAATATTCTGCAACTCCATGTCTCCATTGTTCCAAGTGTTAAATTTTTCTTTTTTGCGCTTTTCTAGGAAGACAAAAGGTCTTATATAGAAATATGAAATCATAAATAAACAATTAGGTTTTAAGGTTTTTATTAAATTGTCGTTCTTGATATTGATAAATGTAATGACAAGAGTTGCTTCTAGTTCCAAAATAGAGTAAAGGTACCAATTTGGCAACGAATGACGTACCTTATTGCCTACATATTTAGTTTCATTTTAATAATAAATATTTTTGTAGGTACATAAGGTCAGGGGGAGTAAGTGAAACATACTTTACTGTTTTTTCTATAAAATGTCCTGTAAGTCAGTAAAATGATTGTCAATTTGAATAACGATTAATGATATATACTCTTCATTAAATCGGCTTTCATAAGACATGATCTTCAAGCTTTCTAATCGTGCAAATAACGATGAAATTACTAATTAAAAGTAGACTATGGTTTTGTTTCACTTACCCCCGAAATGGGGTAAGTGAAACTATGATTAGAACTCGGTAAATATGAGGCCTATAGATCTATTTCAACAAATAAAATGGCATCTTTAATTGCCTCAATCGATTACGAGTCTCAGTGAATGGCTATATGGTCTAATTTCTTAAATAAATGGAAAAAACTGAAAATGGGGTAAGTGAAACATAGTCGCCAAGTCAGGGGTAGTAAAACCAAAACAAAAATTGAGTATGTTCTAAATTTTTATTAATTTTTTAGTTCAATAAAATAGCTAACACCATGTTTACAGTATTTGTAAGTCTTCTTCTATTCACCAATAAATATTCATAATTTATCTACTGATTACTATTTTACCTCTATATGGGTTGTTTTCGAAAATCCTTTCTTTGCGGATGCCTACGTCATAATATTTATCGGTATGCCAAATTTCAGCCCGATCCGTACAGTGGTTTGAGCTGTGCGTTGATAGATCAGTCAGTCAGTCAGCCACTTTTTCTTTTTATATATTTAATATATTAACACTTTTATAGCTAGTAGCTCCCTCAAATGTTATCATAATAATTATGGGAATAAAATTAAATAATATACTATGACTCCTAATAAAAAACATATTCTATATAACGAATATGTGTGATAAGTTTTATCAAAATCAGTACAGTTGTTTTTGAATGACGCTTGAACAAACAGACTACTAACAATAGTTTTATAATTTCTAATAATTAATAAGTTTGGTGTGGCAGACACAAGATGACCTATAATCAAATAGGTACATAGTAGTTTTTTTTAAATAAGATATAATTAAAAGAAGGTTGGTAATCTCTGAAATGAGGGAAGTGAAACATATGTTTCTCTTACCCCGCTCATCTCTGTTTCACTTTCCCACTCGGAACTTTTAGTGACTAGAATCTTTACCATGTCTTAAATTAATAAACTAAACTGTTTTAGACAGAAAAAACAATTGGAACATTAAATCTATACATTATTCTAAGTACTTACAGCAAAACACTGTTGAAAACTCTATGAATTCACTTTAAAACAAGCAATAAATAAAAGCATGTCTAACTCGTGTTTTGAGTTTTGAAAAATGACAAATTTCTTTCTTTAATATAATCTTGTAGAATTATCGCAGCGACATCTATGTTAAAAAATTTAAACCACTTCGTCAATACTGTTGTACCGAATGAGAGCAAATATCGTGAAACTACATAGTTTGTTAGTTATGGCTTTGTGTTTCTCTTACCCCACCGTTTCTCTTACTCCCCTTGACCTTACCTATTTTAAAAATGACTTTTTATTTTGGATTGAAAGGTTATTGCTACCTTTTCTCTGATGACAGAATGTCTTAAAAATTAATACCTATTTTCCAATCTTATTGTAGCTTAATATTCTATTCTTAAAATGAAACTAATATAAATACAATGAACCTAAAACTAAATAACCTTAAAAAATATAATATTATAATAACTAAAATTTATTATTAAAAGGAGTCCCTTTAGGCAAGGTTCCGAAGATACTGGCAGCGTTCCCCCTTTGAATAGCTAGACTAATTCTTTGCCCGAGGTAGCTGCCAGCTCTTCGGTCTCCTGTGATGTCGACTAACCTTTTTGTTATTTCCTTAAAAAGCATTATAGCGCTAGGACCCCACGGACCAAGGGTCTCGACACCGAATGGGACAAATTAATATTCGGAGCCTAGACCCCTGTATTTGTATGTAGCTTTATGTATATTATGTTAGCTGAAGTTGTTGCTAATATAATACCTTTTTCTACATTTAAGTCAGATACTCAAATGTATAAATATGTTGTCAAATTGGGACATTTTGGCGATAATTTTTGTTCGTGACCCTGTTTCTATTACTCATTCTTTTTCAATGTGAAATCATAGAAACGTTAGCTAGGTATGAGGGAGTGAGCCAATCAAACCAATCCTGCGACCTTTAGTACCTATCACTTAGGTACCAGTAAGACATGACTACATAGTAAGGGTGGTTGCCACTCTTACTCATGTAGGTACCTACCTAGTCATGTGACGTCCTTCAGTAAGTAACAACTAGTAGGTATTGTTACTTACTGAAGGACGTGAAAGGGCTCGGAAGTGAGATATTTGTGGGAAAGCCCGCATCATAAGAGGGGATTTTTAGGAAATACCTACTTCTAAGACCCTAAGAACACTTGTACCAATAATCAGCTTTACATTTTTTATTTTAGGGTTCCCATACAAAGCTTGCATAAGTACCTAACCTGAGCTATTGGTTTTCATGGACTTCCACAAAGTATAACGTCTGCTTCTATCCAACCTTGCTTTCTGCCTCTGTCTTAAGCGCTGGTCAGACTCAGAGACATCAGACAGGTCTGTTTAGGGTTTGAACAGAACAGATTGTTTCCGTTTTATATTTAGACAACCAGAAATTTCTCAATTAAGTCAGAAGAAGAATTTCAGAATTAAGTCTTCTCTACGCTCGTTTTGAATTTGCTTCGTGATCAATGAAGCCTGATAAACTTATGCAGCACATATCGAATGTGCTAAAGTTTATTTCGTTGGAATATCGATTCGAACAATCAAATTAAAAACTAGTAAGGATCAAAAATTTATTACAATTCACGTCACACGTCGCAAAACATACACTTTGTACACCATTTTCACAATATTAATATATGGTTAATGATAAATAATTTAAGTAAATACATTTCCTTTACTGTTTTAGAAGTGAGGAATGTTTAATTCATTTAGATTACAAATTATTGGACGTCTTACGCAAAAGCAACATTTAAAATAATATTTTTAAGGAAAACGTATCTTATTTATAATTATATGTAATTAGATCTAAATACCATACTTAACGAATTAGCTAAATGCTTCGGATTAAGGGTTACTCTTAGACCAAGTTAAAACCGCATACAAAAATTTACTACTGCATTATTTGTTAGTCTAAGAGTTTAATATTATTACGCCATATTATTATTTATACCTTAATGTAAATTGTCACATAAAATTGCAATTGGTGTAAACTGAGAATGCTTTTTTTTTCATTATTTTATATTTTATTTATTTATTTACAAAATTATTATTGTTCATAATATTATTATCATACAAATTGTTACTATAAATAATAAAATATTTTTTTAATAAATGTACAATTTTACTATTAAACCCATATTCTAAGAACATGCTGTAAATTTAGATAAGTCCAGTATTTAAAACGTTTTGCTGTTATGTTACACCAATTGATATTTCCGATTTATATACAATTGCCCATGTTCCAGATATTATATATATATATATAATTATAACTATGAATAGCTAGGGAAAATTGATTTAAATTATAAAAAAATAATGAAACAAATACATAATAAATTAATAACATACTAAATATATAAATAGAACCAATTGAATGCCCTTTAAGCAAATGAATTATTCTTTATGGATAAAAGATTGAATGAAATATTACATTGAATAATTAAATATTGATTAGATAAATGTTTGTTACATCCTAATCATTAATAATTGTTGTTAATCATGTGATTTACCAGAAGATAAGTTTGAATTCGTATTCGTATTGAAACACGGCTTTCAGCTTTTTTATTCCCCATGGAAACTTTTTTAAATTTCTAATTGATAAAACTTTAAATTTATTTAATATAAATATGCATAATTATTATTATTAAATAAATTAGGTATTTTAAAAACAATTAGCTAAGTAATTTTATTTAGCACTGGATCATTCTATGAAAGTACACTATAGAAATAATTGGAGAAGTAATAAAACATATTATTTATATACAATCAAACGAGACAGATTTATGTCTTTGTCTGGTTCCAACTAAGAATAGTCTGAGCACTTTGCTCAGACTATTCTTAGTTGTAGTAGTAGACCCTCTATATATAGAATCTATAGATCTCAACCTAAAACACCCTGCAAAAACAAATTTTTGTTTTATATAATCGATTATTTCAACTTTAAAATTTAAGGTCCATAAAAATATTCATAGACAAAGCTTACTAAATAATAGAAATCAACAATCTTTATTATATTAAAACCATAATATACAATTTCAACACATGCTTGCTTGGACTTTTTGGTTTTGTTTTCAACAGAAAGACTGTGACTACCATCCATTACTATGTATGTGACTACTTAAATTCTTTGTCACATTTTCAATGCTACTTATTTACTTTTGCAACCGTCATCATAATCTGTTCAGTCCTGTTTTAAAGTACACAATAGGTACACAACAACCAAAATCAAAAAATCAAGATCCTTTTCAGATTAGTTCAATTATTACTTACTCTAGAGGAGTTATTATTGTTACACTAACCATTAAAAATTTCATTTAAATAATGATATACACAATATTTGATTGTGTTACAAAAATTACGAAAAACAGTTTAGCTGCAAGGTTAGAAGAGAAATCTTTATAATATGAAGAAATAGATAAAAGATAAACAGGATTCCATAATTAATGTGAAATATACATATAAAGTTAAAGTGTAATTTAAACTAATAATACAATATTTACATGCACATTTCAAACATTTTCGACTGACATTGTAAAATGTAAAGTCAAAATAAATATTTCTTGTTTACTCCTTTATATGAAATACATAAATAAAAAACAACCATCATAGTAAATAAAAAGAAAAATGAGATAAGTGAAATATTGTAGTGGCAAAATTACCTACAAAGTTCTAAACTAGCAATGGTCCTTATAATTCATCTCGCAGCAAAGTGTATCTGTTTTTAGATGGTGCAAGTTTCCTGAATGTGGACTCTGGTGGAGTGGTTACCTTAATATCCGTGTTAGGCACTACATTGGGCGCATCGGTACCATAATGGAATTCTCTGTAAACAAAATATTAGTATAAATATAACCAATGAACATACTGAAAACTCCACTTAATATGATCACGCTTAATACGATTTCCCGCATAATAACCCAATATACGTCAGTCCTTGTAACTTGAGGCGTGTTTTCATACATTTAATCACGCTTAATACGATTCGTCATCATAATAATAATTAATTCATAATTCATAATAATTCATATATTTATTTGTGAATACAGTAAGTAGGTTAGATGTTAGTTTTACAGAAGGTATCATGTATTCTACCACAGTGTGGTGTACAAATATATTAGCTTAATTACAAATTACAATCGAGCATATTATAAGGAAGCGTATCTCGCAGAGTGCTAGTCTAGTACATTACTATTATCTTATGTTATTAAATACACCATCCCGTTTAATACGCCATCTTCAAGGGAGAAAGTTGCCAAGTAAGAAAAGAAAGACTGACTAACGGCCTGTGCCAAATCTGATGGGTCGGAAAAGTTACATTTGCTAGTGATGGGTAAGGCGAAAAATTCACGTTGCTTAAAAAAATCGCTCCCTGTAACATATGAGCTTGCAATTTCGAGCTTCGACTGGCCTTCGTTTCATCGATTTGTTGAAAGATTTAGATGATCACTTCCAGATCAAACGTAGACGCATAATTGGCTATTTGACAGTTTTCAGAAAAATACTTAAAAATGTACGTGGGTTCATTTTATACCTCTTACAATGTTCTTTTTCTCAAAAAAAGCGTTATTTATTAGAAAAAAAATCATTTTTATTACATTAATTTTAAATTCGCGCGAAAACAGCCGGTCACGTGACATTTGCTAGCTGTGACGTCATAGCTCTAAATAAAAGAAAGCTAACCACGACGCTCCAAGTCATAAGTAATTTCGAGTGAAAAGTTTACAGCTTTTTTAATGAAATTGTGAAAATTACAAGCTATAAGACGTGTGTAGAAATACTATAAATAATAAATAATTAGTATCCTGACAAATTGGCTACTTGTCAGCTGTAACTTTATAATATGAAATATGTTAGATTTGGTAGCTTGTAACTTAACAATAATTGGCTACTTGACAGCTGTAACTATAACATATGAAATATGTTAGATTTGGTAGCTTGTAGGTTAACAATAATTATGCAATATGTATTTTGCATTAAAATAAATTGAATATACATATATGTATTTTATTTATGCAAAACAAATTTGAGATTTTTTATCTGTGGACTGCAAGATCCGAAACGTGGGCGCCATTGATTTAGCATCGTGTGACGTCACAACTCTCAAACCACAGACAGGGTACTTTTTATCTCATACAAACGTCACTGTGAGGTCGTGTGTTATAGCTGTAAATCGTTTTCGTTTTGTTGAGAAAATTAACATAAAATATTTCGATTTGAGCTTGTGAAAGGTTTCACGAAATGGAGTTAGGCTATACAAATCTGATAGTGCAAATCTGCCTAAAGTCGATTCATTTATGGTTGCAAATTTATTTGCGTGTAATCCACAGCGTAATCCTAACTTTTGCTCTGCCGAGTTTCGTAATGTAAGAACTTCCATGTAAGTACCGAAATAAACAAAGTAATATTACTTAGGTCTCGTGTTTAAGACCTAAGAAAGTACTGCTGTAAAGTGACAGAAAAATAATTTATTTTAATTTTATGTCATGTTTTATGAAGAAAATGTTAGATCATGTTCATTTTTGCTAGATCGAGTCTTAAGTTGATTTCTTCCTAATAACTAATATCAAAGTGGTCTTCACAAAGTCGCAGATTTATCCATTTTAAATTCCGGGTCTCGGCAGATTAATACTGTAACCACTGCTTTCGACGTTTATGACATACTATTGTAGGTATGTGTTTATATACAATTTGTCAGGATATTAATTAATTATTTTATTTATAGTATTTCTACACACGTCTTGTAGCTTGTAATTTTCACAATTTCATTAAAAAAGCTGTAAACTTTCCACTCGAAATTACTTAAGACTTGGAGCGTCGTAGTTAGCTTTGTTTTATTTAGAGCTATGACGTCACAGCTAGCAAATGTCACGTGACCGGCTGTTTTCACGCGAATTTAAAATTAATGTAATAAAAATGCAATTTTTTCTGATAAATAACGCTTTTTTTGGGAAAACAAATCATTGTAAGAGGTATAAAATGAACCCACGTACATTTTTAAGTATTTTTCCGAAAACTGTCAAATAGCCAATTGTATATAAAACATTCCTACAATATTATGTCATAAACTCGACGCTTATGACATAATATTGTAGGAATGTTTTAAGAAAGCAGTGGTTACAGTTAATCTGCAGAGACCCGGTTTTTTTTTTTTTTCTTACCATAAAGTCCCATTACAATATTATAATGGCAACTTTATTGTGTAGTACCATCTAGCCTATGGGCTAATAAGTAATATTAATTTAGCTTAAACTTCTACTTATAATTAATTTCCAGTCCAATAACTGTCCTTAGTTTATTCTAATGTACTTAGTGTTCACTACGTTTTTGTGACCTACTTAGGTTAAGTACTTAGCACAAGCACTAATTCACTACACAGCACTTATGCACTTTTTACGCTAGTTCGAACGGTTTCGTTCTTTTAAGTCTCCTTTTTATGTCCGTGTTGTCTAAAAGCTTTACAGCCTCCAGATTGACATGATGACGAAGTCGATTTTAGTGAGCTTCTGCGTATTTTTGGATGATTCTAGTTACGAACTCCATCTCTAGGTCCCTGTGGAGATCGTGATTTCTTACGTACCAGGGTGCATTGGCTATTTCCCTGAGTACTTTGTTCTGGAATCTCTGTATCACTTGGATATTGCTTGGTTTAGTACACCCCCAGAGTTGTATACCATACGTCCATACAGGCATCAGAACTTGCTTGTATAGCATTAGTTTATTATGTATTGAAAGTGTTGAATGCCGTCCAAGCAGCCAATACACTTTTTTGTGGCGTAATTCTAACTCCTCACGTTTCTTTTTAACGTCTGAGTTTTCCATCTAAGCTTGGTGTCTAGCGTCATACCCAAGTACTTCGCTGTATTTACGTAAGGAATAAGTTTCCCATTTAGGTAAATCGGATGATATTGTTGTAGCTTATTGGAAAAATCTATATGCATCGACTTCGACTCGTTGAGCTTTATTCGCCATTTTATAGTCCATTGATTAACTTTGTTTATTGCTACTTGAACTTTTTCCACTGCTTCTTCGTGGCTTTTTCCGGTTCCTAATATGGCGGTGTCATCAGCGAATGTTGCAATGGTATTGTTTTCTAGTACTGGGATATCACAGGTGTATAATAAGTACAGGACCGGACCTAAAACACTTCCTTGTGGTACCCCAGCTTTGATTTTCTTAAGTTCAGAGTATGCTTCATCTTGACGAACTCTAAACCATCTGTTCGAAATATATGATTCTAGTATGTCTGCGTAAGACCTCGGGAGCATATTTCTGAGTTTATGAATCAGCCCTTCGTGCCACACTTTATCGAAAGCTTGCGCTACATCTAGAAATACCGTAGAACATACTTTCTTATCTTCTAGTGATTTCTCTATTATATCAGTTATTCTGTGAACTTGGTCGATTGTGGAGTGTTTTTCTCGGAATCCAAATTGGTGATTTGGTATTAGTTTTCTTTCTTCTAGTAAAGGTTTAAGTCTCTTAAGTAACAGTTTTTCAAATAATTTAGAAATAACTGGTAATAAAGATATCGGTCTATATGATGTTGCGTCGTGGGGTGGCTTCCCTGGTTTTGCAATCATGATAACTTCTGCAACTTTCCATAGTTCAGGTACATGTCTCAGTCTAAATGACGCATTTATTAGATTGGTAAGTTTTACTATAGCTTTCCGAGGCAAATTGGATAAGATTTCTACGGTAATAAGATCGTATCCCGGAGATTTCTTTTTGCTTAAGTTGAATTTTATTTCATCGGTCACCTCTCTTGGTGTTGTAAGTTTGATGTTTTGCAGATCGTCTTGCTCCTCTTCGTTCTCGCAGAGATCAATTGGATGACCCTCATTTGGTTGGAATATTCAATATACCTTCCAAATGCTGAGCAAATCTATTAGCTTTTTGTACGCTATTGATGGCCCATTTTCCATTTAGTTCTTTAATGGGCGGTATATGTGTAATAGGTCTTTTTAGATTCCCTGTTGCTTGAATTGAACCCGGAATTTAAATCGGATAAATCTGCGATATTACTTTGTGAAGACCACTTTGATGTTAGTATTAAGAAGAAATCAACTTAAGACTCTGATCTAGCAAAAATAAATTAAACCTAACCTAACATTTTCTTCATAAAACACGACATAAAATTAAAATAAATTATTTTTCTGTCACTTTACAGCAGTACTTTCTTAGGTCTTAATTCTTAAACACGAGACCTAAGTAATATTAAAAGTAATATTATTAATAGTAATAGTATTTGTTTACATGGAAGTTTTTACATTACGAAACTCGGCAGAGCAAAAGTTAGGATTACCTACACGCAAATAAATTTGCAACCTTATAAGAATCGACTTTAGGCAGATTTGCACTATCAGCTTTTGTATAGCCTGACTCCATTTCGTGAAACCTTTCACAAGTTCAAATCGAAATATTTTATGTTAATTTCCTCAACAAAACGAAAACGATCTATAGGTATAACACACGACCACATTGTTTGAGATAAAAAGTACTCTGTGGTTTGACATGTAAGTTGTGACGTCACACGATGCTAAATCAATGGCGCCCGCGTATCGGGTCTTTCAATCCACTGATAAAAAACCCAAAGGACATGTCCCAGTTCAGTATGGAGGGTGGTTTTTTATTCTGAGTGTCAATGAACCAGAACCAAACTGCCATCACGTGAAAGAGAAAAAAATATAACATTAAACGCCATTTATATAATAATTTTAGAAAACCCCGTTTTTTAAAAAATTAATTATGAAAAATATCGTTTGTAGAAAATATTTTTCGATGGATGGCAACACTAAAACTTGGACAATGCGCATTAATTGTGATTATTAATATTCCATTTCGATAAACTACCCATTTTCCACTACATAGGTAGTACATACAACATTATAAGATTAATAAATAATAATTGAGTATTTGAGTCATTCGTAAAATAATTATTAGACAACAATAAATCACCAATAAAATAAGATAAACAAAACTGACAGTGACATTTGACAATCACCCAATGACATACGTGACAAAAAAAATCAAGTTTTTTTTTTACTGTTGATAAGATTCAGACAAAGATCTAAAAAAGCCACAAAATAAAAATATATTTTTCTCCAAATTGGGGTCCTTTAAAAATGTGTAAATAATTCTAAAAGCCATATTTTAGGATCTCTATTCACGTGTATTAAAATCATCTTGGTTCATGTTCAAGGCCCAATCTTGGACAAGTCCTTTATTTTGCAAAAATAAAATATTAATAATTTTAATTTAATGCAAAAAACATATACATAGTTTAATAATTGTTAGCCTTTGAGCTACCATATCTAACATATTTCATATTTTATCGTTACAGCTGTCAAGTAGCCAATTCTGTTCATTGATAACTTTTCCGCTCATCCTGAAGATGTTGAGCTAAGGAATATCTAAAATTATATTCTATTCTATTCTATTAGACAATTTAAAAATACTTTGTAATCCATTACCTACATCAAATGAGTACATAATATATTTTTTTTATCCAATACAAGTTAGCCCTTGACTACGATCTCACCTGATGGTAAGTTATGATGCAGTCTAAGATAGTAACAGGCTAACCTGTTAGGGGCATGGCAGTTATATTAAACCCATACCCCTATTCGGTTTCTACACGGCATCGTACCGGAACGCTAAAACACTAGGCGGCACGTTTTTGCCGGTAGGGTGGTAACTAGCCACGGCCAAAGCCTCCCACCGGGCCAGACCAGGGAAAATTCAGAAATTTACCCCGGGACCTCCGCACGTTACGATAACAGCGCTCAACACTGCGGCACGGAGGTGGTCAATACGTTATATTTTCCCTATCCCGCATAATACGCTTTCTCGTTTAAGACGCGTTTTTGGCTAGGTCCCTTCGAAATCGTCTTAAACGGGTTTTACTGTATTTTATATCTAAAATATTAGCAGACTGAAACTAATATGAGTAAATAACCCTGTGCGTTCCGCAGTCGGGTAAAAATCAAAATTTTTTGGTAATCACTGTATTCAGAATTTCTACTACCTGCCTAACTGTCAAATATAATCATTACAGGTTTGTAAATTGCAGTTCTTTAAAACATTTTGTGTTTTCATAAGAATTTTAGTTTACAAGGATTTCGCAATAAGCACTGAGTGGATGGCAGCATGGATATTAGAAGAATTATTTTGAATTTTGTTTGCGCAAAATAAACCACAAGCAACAATTAATCTGGCAAAATTGTGTCTTACTGTTAAACTACCAGTTGTACCAAATATAATAATAAAAAATAAACCTTCTGACCTGTGTAGTTTTCCAGAATATAGATCTTGGAGGAATTCCTTAAGTTTTCCGGGTTTCTCCATATCCTTGTAATCTGGGAATAGGTACATGTGCCGGAACGAGTCAATGGCAATTAAAGGCAGATCTGACAGTGACTTGCCAAGGTGATGCAGAGGATGCTCGAACCTTATGCCATCAGCAGTTAGGAAGTTTATGTTTTCTGTAAATGAAAGATAAAATATACTTTCATATACTGCAGTTGGAGTCGCAGGGATCCGCTGGATCCAGGCGGCGCAAGAACGAGGTGTGTGGAAATCCTTGCAGGGGGCCTACGTCGTCTATCGGTTGAGGATGATGATGATGACTACAGCTGAAGTCACTATATTATTAGAAAAGTATTGAAAAGTATTCTTTTATGATTTTCAAACACTTCAGTACTTTTCCCATTATAGTAAAAACAAAGAAGAGATAAGGATCTTTCAATAAACCAGGTAAAAGGAGCATTCTCCTGTCAATATTGCCACAAACCTAGATTGACCCGGTGACAGCGTTGCTATGTAAAAAAATTAAAATAAAAACAAAAACTAAACAGGAATAAAAATTAGTTTCAATTTTTGCCACCAGGTTAGATAAGTTGCTATGCAGATAGAGTGGAAAAACATCAAACAGGAAAAATCCAAGGAAGTGAAAATTTTTCCAATCAAAATCGAAAGCTATTTTATTTAAATAAGCCTTTATAGGTGCTTCAAATCATCAAGTCATTCAATCGGACAGTCTAGAGTAGACTCTAAACACACAAAAACGAACTAGGACATACAATACATAAGAATAGCCGATATTAATGGCATAATTGCAAAATATCTGGGTTATTGTTTCGTCTAACTTAGTAAAAACGAATTTATATTATTGTCAGCCATGATATTTTAGTCTTAAGTGCCAAATGATAATATTAAAATAAAATTTACCTATGTATCTCAATAATTAAAATTTTAAATTTAAAACTTATATGAATAATGCAAATAATATCTTATCATTTAATTTTAAAGGAGGTTTAAAAGGCTAGAATTTTTTTTTTCTTTGTATTACATTACAATATAATTATTTTATACTAGATGATGCCCGCAACTTCTTCCGCGTTGATTAGGATTTTTGATTCCCGCGGGAACTCTAATTTCCCGGGATAAAGAGTAGCCTATATAGGCTACTCTTCCCAAAGATCCAATCTACCCCTGTACCAAAATTTATCAAAATCGGTTGAGCAGATGGGCCATGCAGGCGTAGCAGACAGACAGACACACTTTCGCGTTTTTAATATTAGTAGGTATGGATTATATACATTGTACATCAAAGCTTCTTTATGGATTGCATTGGGGTTTTCTCTGAAATAATTTGATTTTGCCTTGAATTGACATATCTCTGAAATGATCTGATTAAACTATAAAATACTATAGTCTACAGATTAACATGTGATATTATGTTTAAAATTTAAACCTTGAATTGACATATATCTCTGAAATGATCTGATTAAACTATAAAATACTGTAGTCTACAGATTAACATGTGATATTATGTTTAAAATTTAAACATTTAAAACTACTACAGTATTAGGAACTACTAATAAAATATACACTTGACTACTCGGGGACTAAAAATACAACTTGTGCAAACATTGACTACGTTTTGTATTATATTACTACAATGACAAAATGTTGTACTTACGTTTTTCAGATACAAGTTCTCTTCCAATGACTTCTTTATATTTCTTCACACTTTCTGTGTCAGTGGGCTTGTGGAACAGGATAAGGAAAGGCAATCCTTCTTCAGTTAGTTCTTCTGCATTCTCAAATGTAATTTCACGCACAAGTGGGATACATTTTTGTTGCACCCAAGTGTATAATTCGTCAAAGTTAAGCAATGATCCAAGGTATGTCTCGTCAGGTTCAACTGACGTCTTTTTGTCTGTTCTGAATACTACAATTGGCTGACCTGTAAATTATGTCCAAATTACTATTAACTTTTCTTATTTTTATGTATACTTATGAACTGATGATCACAGCTTCATTAGATTGAGATTAGGTTTTTATTGGAAGTCTATGGAGTCATCTGTTCATAATTTGTATGTTTTTTTTTATCCTCTACAAGTTAGCTCTTGACTGCGATCTCACCTGATGGTAAGTGATGATGCAGTCTAAGATGGTAGTGGGCTAACCTGTTAGGGGCATGGCAGTTAAATTAAACCCATACCCCTATTCGGTTTCTACACGGCATCGTACCGGAACGCTAAATCGCTTGGCGGCACGTCTTTGCCGGTAGGGTGGTAACTAGCCACGGCCGAAGCCTCCCACCAGGCCAGACCAGGGAAAATTCAGAAATTCCCAAATTGACCCTGCCGGGGATCGAACCCGGGACCTCCGCACGTTAAGACAACAGCGCTACACACTGCGCCACGGAGGTCGTCAATGTCTGTTGATGGCAATATGTCTGTGCACAATTTCATCAACATCAGTTCATCAATTTGACCAGTGAAAGGGAACACACACATAGACCAATGAAAAGATGTAATTTTAGCATGAAAGTATGGATTACAAAATAACTGACTACTGGATACTGCTATATTCTTTTTCAGTTCATACGAGGGAGCGTTTTTAAGTTCGCGGAATGGGCAGTAAATAAAATAAATAAAAATTCGCAAATAATTTTCTTTTTCTATATGTATATTCATCTGATAGCCTAATACCTTTTTCAGATCGTTCAAAAAGCTTATGCATACCATCGAAAAAAAAAAGATTCATTTTTGTCCTCAAAATACGCTGAAACTGTGTCCTTCACTTCTTCATCAATTTCGTGCCACCAAGCTGTTTTTTCATGTTTGACAATAGTTAATAATCCCAGGGGGCCAGGTCTGGACTATATGGTGGGTGGTTAATTATTTCGAAGCCTAACTTGTGTAGGGCAGCCAGACCAACATGGCTCCTGTGAACAAGCGCATTGTCGTGAACTCTTTGGTAAATTTTCGTAGTTTTTTCTCTTTGATTGCTTCCCTCACACGCTCCAGAATTGACGCGTAGTATTCTCCGATTACATTAACGCCCTTGTCCTTATGATCGATCAGCAGTATTCCTTCAGTATCCCAGAAAACAGTCGCCATGAGTTTTCCGGCCGACTGCGACACCTTGAACTTCTTAGGCGGTGGTGTGTCTTTTTTATGCCACTGTATATTATATATATATATATAGCTTGTTTAGGCTCAGGTTCATAATGATGAATCCAAGTTTCATCTCCAGTTACAATTCGACTCAAGATACCCTATTGACCTTCATTACAGAGGTCCAAATACGCACGTGCACTCTCTACACAATGTTGCTTTTGCAGCGGCGTGAGCATTCTCGGCACCCATCTTGCACTGGCCTTAGTCACACCAAAATGGTCATGAAGAATTTTAAAAATAGTTGCATTGGATACTCCAACCACTTCTACAAGCTGTTTTTTTTTCAATAGTAATTTTTTGACTTTAGCGATATTTCAGGTGTGATCACCTCGATAGGGCATCCAGGCCGGTGATCATCTTCAAGTGATTCTCATCCTTGCTTGAATAGATGATATGCCACTTGTAAACCAGGCAGGTTTTACAAGGGTAAGAGTCTCCGTAAACAGAGGACATCTTTTTCTTAATGGTATGGACGTTTTTTTCCTTGCTTGGTAAGGAACTTTATAAAGGAGCAGTGCTCGATTTTCTCCATTGTGATCGCTGTCTTCCGAATTAAGTTGCTTTGTTGATGATAGTTCAGAGACTAGCGAGCCAATTGTAATAAAACTCGGTATTTATTCCAATAGTAAATCACTCAACACATAATATGAGATACTAATGAGACATATTGAATCGAAGCAGGCGTTACTTTGCGGAAGTCCTGCTGAAGATTTGTGCTGTGCCAGTGGGAATTGCTGGGTGGTGGGTGTTCGCATGCTATTGGTAAAGGACACCCACTGTACCACATAGATTTGTCTACTGTGGCGGATTATAGCGAATTAAACTGCTCGTTCATTCATTATTCTAATGAGACCCCTCACCCCTCTCCCAACCCCTCCATTCTGCAAACTTAAAAACGCACCCTCGTACCAAGCATACTCAATATCCCACAATATCCATATAAATACACATTTGAATGACATAATACTTGTTTTATTATCTCTGATACATTAAAATTTTTTTTAATATCTTAATACTCAATACTCATACATCAATAAAATTGTCCTTTTACCTTCAGCTTAATGACTATAAAAGGACAATTTTACAGTCATTAAGATGAAGTTTTATGATGACGAAGCTGAAGTAGCCTTCTTACTGTATATTTCCATTCACACACAATCACATAATGGTAGGAGTTTTCTTGGGATAATAATGCGGTGATCCCACATCCTTCCACATACAAATCGACTAAGAGTATTGAAACTCTCAGGTTATTGTAACGATTATTATCTGGCAAGTGATAATAACCAGGACCAACTGCTTAACATGCTCTCCGAGGCACAGAGGAAACGAAAAGGCCAAATTCGGACTTCCAAATTCGATCTCCCATCCAGTTACCGACTTGGGTTAACGTTGCATAATAATTGCAATTGACTGATATGCATAGTCACAACTAGGCCACTCGTCCCTCATGTGATTAGGAGAATTATGTGATTAAAATGTTGAGTTAGTGATAATAAGTAAATTAAGTAGGTACCTATATACAGAAGAGAGCAATAAAAAAATTAAGACTAATACCTGGTGGATGCATTTGCTGTGAAGCCTCACCAAATCCTGCATGGAACAGACATTCATCTTTAAGACTGGCTGCCACTTTACGGAAGACGTCATATTCAGGCTGGTCTCTCCTGTCCATGTAACCAATAATATGCCTCTTCTCCTCACTTAGGTTATGAAGCTCTTTCAAATGACTAAACATGATAACAGGGTCAGTTAATTGCTTTTTGATAAACTCTGCAAATGCTTCAACAGAACGCTGACCTGCAAAAAATCATTTTGCCAGTATAGTACTTAAAGTTGAAAGATAATGTCTGCATGCTAAAATTAAGTAATATGGCTGAGCCCTCTTCCTCAATCTATGCTGTAAATTAGAGTTATTTTTGCTTTTTAAAACTAATGTGTGTTTCAAGTCGTTTATTAATTTTATCATTCATAATTAACATTTTAAAAATGGCATTTGATGATATTCTAGCAAAATAAATTAAGTACCTACCTCTGTACTCCTTTTTAGCTGGTAAACCATTTCTGAACAGCTTGAGTGTTGGGTACTTAGATATATGAAATCTTGTTGCAATGGCCCCTTCCTTGTCACAGTCTACTTTTCCCATCACTACTTTGCCAGGATCGTAACCGGCTTTCGTTACTTCATCAGCTGCGTCGTCAAATATAGGCATCAGCATATTGCTGAATCTACACCACTCCGCATAAAAATTTATAAAGACCACTTCGTTAGATGCTAAAAAACAAATGGGGACATTAATTCCCAGCAATATATACAATTATTGATTCTTAGATATCTTCTAATGTAGGCCGAAACTTACCTAACACCATATCTAAATTGCTTTGAGTAATTTGTACAGCACCGCTATCGGTAGGATTGTAAAAACTGTGGCAGATCTAAAACATAACAAGTTACATAGTATGAGGGAAAAGCAATTAGTTAATCTATAATAAACCATACAATCAACAAACAAATTATTGGTAGGTAGGTACGTGTACCACTGAAATGCTCCAGAATTTCTACTCACCAATATTACGATTGTAGCTAAGATTTTGTAACTAAACATGTTTTCTAAATTTCCGTTCATTGTTAATTATTTAATTACAGCCAAAGCGAATGTGGCAGGCGCCAATTTATGAAAAATGCAGCTTTTCTTTCAAATAAAAACCTGAAAAACACCGCACCAGCACCACCGAGAGTAGAGACCACAAGGTAGAGACCACAGACATATCTCTTTATAACTCTGTGGTAGAGACTAGTAACCAGAGAGAAGGCATAGATTCTAAATCACATTCTAAATAGACTGCCACTATGGGTATATTCCGATATGCACTGCGATGCCGTTCCTGCTGTAAATTAGTTACTAAACTGGGTACACTGGTTACTGTTGATCACGTGATCAAAGCAACTGGTTACTGTTAATCACGTGATCAAAGCACTGAGAGCACAGCAGACTGCAAAGCGATTGTCGCAATATCACATCCAAAAATGTATAATTAAAAAAAAAACAAGGATATCCGTGGGATATCCATTGTTTGTAGAGGATAAAAAAAATTGTTTCGAGCAACCACGTGTCTCACTTGTACGAAATACGAATGACATTTGGGTATACCAGCCGAGCGATCGCGTAACTTCTGCATCAATCATTGTTACAGTATCAATTGTTGTAATTGGCTGAATTTATGGCATTCTTGCTGCGTCAATGGATTATGTCCAATAGTGGAAGAGTGTTATCCAATCAGAGGTGATTGCGATGTATCAATGATTGATGCAGAAGTTACGCGATCGCTCGGCAGGTATACGTGCTTCTACGAGTTGTCGGCAGTCGTAATTCCTTCCTCCATGGAGTTGTCCCTCTCAGATTATAGTTGTCAACTAGTTTTTTTAATGGTAGGTAGTCTTGAAGGTAACTTTGAAACGATCCCTCAAGTTGGTGTTCTAAGTAATAAGTTGGATTGGTTTGAGAATCTTACAGATTAACTGAAAAACGCAAAACCAAGCTCAGTTGAAGCATCGATTTTTCGTCGATCCCAATCGGTTGTGGATCTCACACATTCAACACATCGGAAAACACCACAGATCACTAATAAACTAGTCCAGAAAACACTAAACAAGATGGATTTACTAGATATGTACCTAGTAGGTACCATGGATGTAATAAGTACTACGTAAGTACTTATTACATCCATGGTAGGTACTTAGTAAGATGTCAGTTTCGTCTTTGAGAGTAAAATGATTAAGTAGGTATTTTATAAAATACTAGGTGATGCCCGCGACTTCGTCCGCGTGGACTAAGTTTTTTCGATTCCCGCGGGAACTCATTAATTTTCCGGGATAAAAAGTAGGTAGCACAAGTATGTATGTATGTATGTATGTATATTCTTTAACTTTATAGCGGATGCCCGCGACTTCGTCCACGTGGAATAAGTTATTCAGTTAATTTTCCAGGATAAAAAGTAGCCTATATTACTATCCCACGGTATAATCCCCCTATAATGGTGAAACACGTACTTCTTCATATTTTAACGAAAGCCCAAATGCTGTTTCATGGCTATAACTTGAGAAATTAAGGACTTTCATACAAACTTTCAACCCCTATTTCACCCCTTCGGGGGTGGAATTTTGAAAAACTGTGAAATACATATGTTTTCATTTTCAACCCGCAGCTCATATATCAGTTTCATGGCTATAACTTGAGAAATTAAGGACTTTCATAATAATAAATAATAATAAATCGTTTATTTGCTTGAAACATGGTACAATTAAAAGATAATACCACAGATGTAGTAAACAGATACCGCGCTCGGAACACAGAAGTGCGGCCAAAATTTATTCGAGTGTGCGTGACAGCACTGTCTGAACACATGCATCAGTGTGCGTGAAATGTTGCCAGATTAATGAACAAGTGCCAAATTAATGAAAGAAAATCTATTTGTTGGTTCTTTCTTTAGGCCTTCGATTTCAACGACATATGGTAGGAGAATAGCTTGTATCCTGGAAAAGGAGATGCGCATATTACTGTGGTGGTACGCTGGCTACTTTGGAGCTACGCTGAGTAGGTACTTTAGCGGTACGACGAATACTTCCAAGATATGCCAGTTAAATTGGTGGTACGTAGACTACTTTAGAGCTAGACCGACTACTTTAGAGGTACGCCGACTACTTTAGAGGTACGCAGACTACTTTTAAGGTACGCCAGCTACTTTAGCGGTACGCAAACTACTTTGGTGTTACGTAGGCTACTTTTAAGGTACGCTAGCTACTTTAGAGGTACGTAGGCTACTTTGGTGGTACGCAGGCTACTTTGGAGGTACGCAGGCTACTTTTAAGGTACGCCAGCTACTTTAGAGGTACGCCGGCTACTTTAGAGGTACGCAGGCTACTTTTAAGGTATAAGGCTACTTTTAAGGTACGCCAGCTACTTTCGAGGTACGTAGGCTACTTTGGTGGTACGCAGGCTACTTTGGAGGTACGCAGGCTACTTTTAAGGTATGTAGGCTACTTTTAAGGTACGCCAGCTACTTTCGAGGTACGAAGAGCTGTACGAGGTACGTACGTACCTCTAAAGTAGCTGGCGTACCTTAAAAGTAGCCTACGTACCTAAAAAGTAGCCTGCGTACCTCTAAAGTAGCCGGCGTACCTCTAAAGTAGCTGGCGTACCTTAAAAGTAGCCTGCGTACCTTAAAAGTAGCCTGCGTACCTCTAAAGTAGCCGGCGTACCTCTAAAGTAGCTGGCGTACCTTAAAAGTAGCCTACGTACCTTAAAAGTAGCCTGCGTACCTCTAAAGTAGCCGGCGTACCTCTAAAGTAGCTGGCGTACCTTAAAAGTAGCCTGCGTACCACCAAAGTAGCCTGCGTACCTCGAAAGTAGCTGGCGTACCTTAAAAGTAGCCTACGTACCTTAAAAGTAGCCTGCGTACCTCTAAAGTAGCCGGCGTACCTCTAAAGTAGCTGGCGTACCTTAAAAGTAGCCTGCGTACCTCGAAAGTAGCTGGCGTACCTTAAAAGTAGCCTACGTACCTTAAAAGTAGCCTGCGTACCTCTAAAGTAGCCGGCGTACCTCTAAAGTAGCTGGCGTACCTTAAAAGTAGCCTGCGTACCACCAAAGTAGCCTGCATACCTCGAAAGTAGCTGGCGTACCTTAAAAGTAGCCTACGTACCTTAAAAGTAGCCTGCGTACCTCTAAAGTAGCCGGCGTATCTCTAAAGTAGCTGGCGTACCTTAAAAGTAGCCTGCGTACCACCTAAGTAGCCTGCGTACTTCGAAAGTAGCTGGCGTACCTTAAAAGTAGCCTGCGTACCTCCAAAGTACCCTACGTACCACCAGAGTAGCCTGCGTACCTCGAAAGTAGCTGGCGTACCTTAAAAGTAGCCTACGTACCACCAAAGTAGCCTGCGTACCATCTGCGTACCGAGCAGCTGGCGTACCTATAAATTAATCGGCGTACTTCGAAATAAGCCGGCAGCGTAGCTGTTTCACAAAAAAAAACTATCTACTAACAGGCAACAGCCCATTTACACCTTTAATTTAAGGGAAAATATTTGAACGTAAATTAGCAACACTGATAGATATCGTTGAGGTTTTGTGTTTCAAGTCATCAGCAATTAATTATCATGGAAATAAAATCTAACAGAATGAAAATATAAATTTTTGCCTATGAAACGAAACATCATCTTCCTTTTTTAATTTTTGGTAACAATTTTGACAGTGTTTCAAGACACAAGACGGCATTATTTTGAGAAACTTGTCTACACACACGTCACGTCAAAACTTCTCGACGCGTCGCATCCAACTAACTGAGAATTGTATTTGCTTTTCGTTTTGTATTCGCTTTGTTGGCGCGTCTGCCGTGTTCCGAGCGCGGTATCTGGTACTACATCTGTGGATAATACATACAAAATTTGACCAAACATGTTTCGTCATTACTGACATGCAAATGTAAACATGAGTTGAAATTATTATCAAAAGTAATTCATAAAACTATTAATCAGTTAATCCAGAACATAATTTTTACATGAATACTTAATAATTAATAAGAAATGTTTAAGATGTCTATAAACTCAAATGTCCATAAAAATAATGTCTTAATAAATTATTAAACAAACAATTAATATAAAATATAGATTAACATTTCCCAAAAACTAAATTACGAGATTTACTAATTCATTCTAAAAATTCTTTGAGCGACATACAAACTCTCAACCCCTATTTCACCCCTTCGGGGGTGGAATTTTGAAAAACTGTGATACACATATGTTTTCATTTTCAACCCGCAGCTCATATATCAAGTTTCATGGCTATAACTTGAGAAATTAAGGATTTTCATACAAACTCACAACCCCTATTTCACCCCTTCGGGGGTGGAATTTTGAAAAACTGTGAAACCCACATGTTTTCATTTTCAACCCGCAGCTCATATATCAAGTTTCATGGCTATAACTTGAGAAATTTAGGATTTTCATACAAACTCTCAACCCCTATTTCACCCCTTCGGGGGTGGAATTTTGAAAAACTGTGAAACCCACATGTTTTCATTTTCAACCCGCAGCTCATATATCAAGTTTCATGGCTATAACTTGAGAAATTAAGGACTTTCATACAAACTTTCAACCCCTATTTCACCCCTTCGGGGATAGAATTTCGGGATAAAAAGTATCCTATGTCCTACCTCGTAGTATGGGCTCAAATCGTGCCAAGTTTCGTTTGAATTCATTTAGTAGTTTCGGCGTGATGCGCGGCCAAGATACAGACAGACAGATAGACAGACAGACAGACAAAAATGAAAAAAATTACAGATTTGGCTTCAGTATCGAATAATGAGTGCCCTCCAAAAAAAATTTTCAAAATATCTTCAATGTACAGAATTGGACCTGTTACAGTTTTATTATAAGTATAGATATAGATATAGATAGATAGGGGGGAACTTCTCGTAAGAGGCTGACATATCAACATAGGGTAAGAACCAGAGGCGTGCATGGGTTTTGAAGCTAGGGTAGGCATTCGTTAGTCAGAATACCTATTTACTAGCTGTTTTGATGAAAAATGAGTATTGACGTACAATTTCCATTTGGGTAAGCTGTGCCTTTATGCCTCTATGAACTACACGCCACTGGTAAGAACCTAGTACAACATTTTGTTGAGATAAGTACCTATAATCTAAGTGATAAACTGATCTATGAGTCTATGTTAGGTTATCATGATCAATTTCTAAATGGTTGGCTTTTGGAATCATGTTTTGAGACAGATCTAGTACCTAGTAAAATTTATTAAAACCAATATAATTGTAAAATCAACTTTTAATAATTCATCGTTTTTATTTATTATCATGTTTTAATACTGTGTTTTAATATCATTGATTGTTCAATAATTTTAAAAGAGCAACTTTACCAGTTTCTTGCAGTTTCTTCTGGATAGAATGGCTTTCCGAAACTGTGGTAGATTCATTTAATGATGAATAGATTTAACATTGAGATTAATTATTGTAATATTTTGTAATTCTTACATACACAACAAACTGGAATGAACATAAATTAAAATCTATTCATGGTTATCTTGTGTTTATTTCTAACCTACTGGCAGTGTGGTCTAATATCTTTTTCAATACACTTGCTCGCAAAATGCACTTACAGAGGCAGTAAACAGGGCTTGTAAGTTAAATTTACTGCCCTCGTGCTTTTTTTTTGCAGAATTTACTGCCCTCGTGCTATTTTTTTGCAGTTTTTTTTTAATTTTTGTAAGGCCACTTTACTTCTAAATAAAAAGTTTTCTTGAAAGAAGGTTCATAATGATATTGACTTTGTATGTAGAAAACTTAAAAAATAATAACATTTAGATGTGGATTGATGAAATTAATTCATGAAATTAAAAATTGCATTTAATTTAGTTAATTAAAATTGTTTTAAGTTTTATAAATCAAAAAGTAAAGGCTGAATAGTCCAGGCTGATAGTTAAGAGCTAGAACCTAGAGCCATGAAGCCAATTAAAAAAAACGCAATTACAACAACGCGCTATAGATAGGTACCTACTACTAAAATCTTGAATCTGTGCGCGCTATTTTTAAAAGTTTCATTGAGTTTTTCTTATAAATTATTAAATAATAAGATGAGTGGTTTATGTGATGTGTAATAATAAAATTAAATCAACAATAAGGTATTTTAGCTGTGAGAAAAAAGTCGCGCTTGTAATAGCCGCCGAAAATCTCGACTATATAAGTATGGGCGTGAGAAGCCATTTTCTAGTGAGTTCCTACCTACTCGACTTTTGATTTCAAGTTTTCTCACAAATGTATTGAAAAATATCGTGTGATACACGGGCGTTAAGGTTTTAACAAACTCGTGACGATGGTCAGCCCTCGACTGGCGTCATCGGGCTGACATTAGTCAACTCGTATGTAAAAACCTATTTACCGCACTTATATCACAAACTACTATTACACTAGGCACAATTCAAGCTTGTGACTTTGTTAGTATGTTCCCCCCTTTGAAGTTGACCCCGACGATAGGATTTTCCAGTTATTCGAACATGATCTTAAAAACCGAGCGGATGTATTGGTACCTACGAGATCCCGCTGCAAGATTATTACATGAATCGAGTACGTGATCAAAAACTAATTTTTATGTATAATTATAAATGGGGGAATATATATTTGCCAGGTTGCCAATCAAAAAGTGGCCGCTAGTGTTTTAAATAATAATTTAAAATAATTGTTTGCGTCTAAGTAAGTAATTTAGTTTACTTTGTGCCACCTAGATGGCACCACCTGTACTCTAGTTCGCGTTTGCCGCGATAAATATATATTCCCCCATTTATATTTATACATAAAAATTAGTTTTTGATCACGTACTCGATTCAATTCAACAATCTTGCAGCGGGATCTTAGTCCATATGTAGTCACAGGCAAAAACTAGGGCAGAAATAATAAAAAAACAATAAGTATTTAGGTTTACTTATCAAATAACAGTTTATTGGACGGAATGTTATAAATAGATTATGAATTACCTATGACTAAAAGTAAAAAATTATAACATGTAAAAATTGAATCAGCTAGGAATCTCGTCACGAAATGCCAGTTTATAAAATATGTAGGTACTTACACACTTACAAATATTGCAGTAAGGCTGTAAGCTTATTATTTAAACTAGGTATTTATTAAACAGTAATAAGGTGAATAAATAAACAAGTTTTACATCTTCAAAACCGTGTAACCATAGAAGTGGGAATATATTCGGCATCATATTTATTATTGTATGTACATAATGGTTGTCAGTGTAACCATTGTGACATATTGCCAGAGGAAATAGGTAAGTACTTACAGGTATGTACTTACTTAATTTAAATTACAATATTAGCCCTAGCTATCATAAAAATCGGTAGAGTCCGACCGAGCTTCGGCTGCGGCCAAACTGGGCCAAAGTGCTAAGTAAGGGCTGAAATTGGACGAACTGTTACGCGAGAGCACACTATCAGTTTCGTGGCCGCAAAAGCCCATATCTGGACATCCTTTCTTCTAAAATTATGGTACTTAAAAAACATATAATATAAGGCAGTCATAACTTATCCACTAATCCTCTTTATCAAATATCAGATCATTGACTGTGATCAAAGAGTAATTCATTTTTGACAGTAAAATAATGGTCAAATTGTAAAGCTAAATACTTGTAAGTAAGTCAATAATGCTGCCCCTAATAACACAGCAAGCACAGGCTTCATTGTACCACTTCCACTCTGTAAAAAAAAAAATGTATTTGAGTTAGGTACTTATTTATAACTCAAGTGAAAAACACCCTTTTTGCCAAAGCAGAACCAGCATGTGAATCCTCTACAGTGCAAAACCTACCTTTTTTTTGTAGATCTATCAAAATACTGATTCCAAACGAATACCTATCTCCTGATTTTTCCTAAGGTTTCATTCTTTTTTCAGGGTTCCGTACCCAAAGGGTAAAAACGGGACCCTATTACTAAGACTCCGCTGTCTGTGTCTGTCTGTCTGTCTGTCTCCAGGCTGTATCTCATAAACCGTGATAGCTAGAAAGCTGAAATTTTCACAAATGATGTATTTCCGTTGCCGCTATAACAACAAATACTAAAAATTAAAAAAATATATATATTAAGGGGGGTCCCCATACAATAAACGTGTTTTTTTCGTATTTTTTTGCTCAATATTAAAAACGGTAACAGGTAGACGGTTCAAATTTTCACAGAATATTAACTTGTATATTACCTTTCAAAATAAATAATTAAATATCAATAAAGTAAATATTAAAGGGGGGCTCCCATACAACAAACGTAATTTTTTGATATTAACAATAAACCTCTACAAACAAAGTTAGTTTTGCGGTTCATTTCGTCTTGTTTTTAATACGTCATAAATCGTAAAACTTACTACAGGTTTGTACGGAACCCTCGGTGCGCGAGTCCGACTCGCACTTGGCCGGTTTTTCTATATGGTAACACTGTTGCAAAGAAACAATCATAGATTCTATTGGCTCGATATTAAGGCTGTATTTACTTTGATGGTTTGAGTGGGGGTTTCAGGAAGGACAGAATTTACCCAATATACTTATGATTTCAATATGTCAAGTACCTACCCACTAAGTAGATATTATAGACATTGAGTGACATTTGCTTAGGAAAACTAATAAAATAGATCGCTTTTAAAATAAAACCAAAGATTTCTGGGTTGAGTGTGTCCCGGATGAAATGTGGTGGCAGGACGCTCCTGTTTGGAATGGTCGCTTCATTAATTGTATTTCATATTCACTTTTAATTAATCTTTACCTCATCCTCAAGTGTGGAACGAATTTTCTTTTGAGTAAAGTTAAGACAAAATCTCAAAATCGCATTTCCACAAATGCCAAAACGATATACTGCATAAAACTAGATAATGTGGCCGATTCTGTATAACACAATCTCTAAACTAAACTAAAATGGCAGCTTTAAATCTAGTTCTGTCCCTTTCCGTAGGGAGTATTATGAAAGGGTTAGCAATATTTGTAATGCTCTAATTTTAGTTTAGTTTAGAGATTGTGCACTACAGAATCAGCCCCATTAGGCAATAGTAACTCATATAAGGATTGCAAAACTATGTTTGCTATAATGTCCTTACATAAAAATGGTTTAATTATGAGTTTTATTGCATTAATTCAGACAATGGGGTTGATTCTGTAGTGCACAATCTCTAAACTAAAATGACAGCATTATAGTAGATTATTCAACATGGGGGTAATGCAAGGTCTTACGTCACGGGCGCTGGGATAAACCCCAAGCGCAAGGTGGGAATTTAGAATAACTCCCGAGCGTAGCGAGGGTGTTTTGCATCTAGAATCCTGAGTGAAGCGCGGGGTTTAGGGGCGCCCAAGACAAAGACAGCATTACCCCTGCGTTGAATACTCTAATTTTCACACCTCGCGAGGCAATAAAATCTAAATAAAAAGATTATTCAATATCTATTCAATTTCATATCTATTTTCAATACTATAAATGCCAATGAATGAATTAATAAATTAATGATATATTGGGGCTGATTCTGTAGTGCACAATCTCTAAACTAAACTAAAATTAGAGCATTACAAATATTGTTAACCCTTTCATAATACTCCCTACGGAAAGGGACAGAACTAGATTTAAAGCTGCCATTTTAGTTTAGTTTAGAGATTGTGCCCTACAGAATCAGCCCCAATATCTTTTAAATAAACTAGCGATACGGCTTCTGAAAATTTAGGCAATTGGCACCTCTTGTAGTTTTCCATTTGCAGGAATTTTCGTATGCTTTTAAATATTTGTCTTCAGAAGTTTCTGGGAGCAAATCGTTTATTATACTTAGAGCATCTATTTAAATAGTTTCCGGAGTTAAATTACTGCAGCTATCTTCGCCACTCGACATTTGAATTTTAAATTAAATAAATGTTCAATTTCAATAACACCAGAATATACCTATAGAACGTTTTGGAAATAATTGTTAGAGGGAATTTTCAACAATCTTTACTCTGTGGTTCGTGTGAAAGGGACACAGGGTCATCACTCATCGAAGAGAGATAGCAAAAGAGAGGGACGCCGTTATACGTCGAAGCGCGAAAGCAATACTTGAAATGAACTGAATTTTCTTTGGATGCGGGATCTTTCGAAATTCAAATCACATTACATGCCATGGGGGTAATGGATTTCAGTACAACATTACAACCCCGCTAAGCCTTGAGAATGTAATGACGTAGTTTACCTTTAGATAACAGGCCTTGTAATAAGGCATTGACGAGCAAGTGGTGTGAAAAAAATATTGCCAACCCTTTAATTGGCCGAGCGAAGCGAAGGTCTCTGAGTCTACTTGAGTGAATTTGCACTTGTCCGTCCGTCCATCTGTCAGAGCCTTATAACTTCTGAATTACTGAATGTAATTACTTCAAATTTAAATATAATATGTAAACCGATGGCCTTCCGCCGAATATGGCTTAAAAAGTTATAAAAATCTATATTTCAGGGGGCTCTCATAGAAGCAAATGCGAAGTGAAATATTTTTTATAGAGTAACATAGGGTTGCGGTATATCATTTTAAAGATAACTAGGAAAAGATTCCAAAATTATTTTTCTTTTAAATTTTTAACCTAAAATTGACAAAATGGGGGGCTTTCAAAGTGGAGATTTTCTAACGTCCAAAATTGACCTCAGAACTCTGAATTTTCTGAAAGGCTGAGGCTGAAACTTATCAATTATTTGAATTATATCCTGTACTTGAACAACAAATATGTACTAAAATTAGATAAATATTATAAGGAAACGAAATTATTTAATTTTTAATGGGCTTCAGTATTTTTAACATAACTTCACAATGATTTTTTTTTTTTTTTTTTTTTATTGTGAGATAGGCTTGCGCTTGACGACAATCATGCTTAGTGCAAAGCAATGATGAGGTCTAGGTTGGAGCGCGCTTGCCTAGAAGATGCCTATTCACTCTTGCCTTGAAGGTACCTAAGTTATACGTGGCAGGAAACACGTGCGCTGGAAGAGTGTTCCACACTCTAGCGGTTCGGATCAGAAACGGATGATGTCAATAGATGGCGCTCTGTACATGTTTAAGGATACCGCTAGGTCTCAGTTTGGGGCGACTCTCCCTTCGGAAAGGGACAGAACTAGATTTAAAGCTGTCATTTTAGTTTAGTTTAGAGATTGTGTATTACAGAATTAGCCACAGTATAGTTATAAAAATAATATCTACCAAAATCTATCGATTTTTTTTATGGAATTCCTGCTGAATTTTTGATATCTCGCAACACTGATCCTCTGAGACCTATTACTAGTGAGTATCTACTTTTATATACATAATACCTACCTTGAAATCAGAAAATACTATATAAATACTCACAATAATGTAATAGTTGCAGCGGTCACCCCTGCAGCAATCAGAGCAAACCCAATCTTGGTACCAAATGTGAGTGCATAGAGGCATATAATGTTGTCTTGTTGTAGCACATTCAGTTTTGTTTGAACACCTTTTTGATATGTAATACTGTTTCTTAGCACCTTGTGACCAATATGGAGTGCTACCCCACTTTATTTCAGTTAAACAAACATCTTGATTGTATTCACAAGTTTTTATAGTCTTCACACACTTTTCGGAGTTATCTTCTTGATTTTCACATACATAGCATTCAAGACTCCTTACTGCAAAAGTATTACAGAAGAAATGTAAAAACCTAATAAGTTAATACTTAAGTTACTAGATGATGCCCGCGACTTCGTCCATGTGGATTAAGGTTTTTTGATTCCCTCGGGAACTCCATAATTTGCCGCGATAAAAAGTATCTCATGTCCTTCCCGGTAAATAACCTACCTCTATACTAAATACCTATATCAGCAAAATCGGTTGAAAAGATGGGCCGAGAGTAGCAGACAGACAGACATTTTCGCATTTTAAATATTAAAGGATTTTCATCAAATTTTTAAAATAATTTAAATTTAAATACCTTCGAGAAAGGAAGTAACTGTTATAATAATTGTTACAATCCAGACAATTTGATTTCCAACCATGGTAAAATCGTTATCGAAAAACACTGGCGTCGAAGAGACAAAACATGTAATCTTTATAAATGCTTTTTAGTTTTTACCGGTGCTTGTTACTTTCTATTGAAATTAAATTAAATAATCCAATTGATAATATTCTCGCTCGGGTGTGGCAAACAAAACAACCTCTGTGTCTGTGAAAACAACACCACCGCTCAGTGTTGCCATGCCATCAAGTTTGATAGAGTTGCCGTATTTGATACTTCAGATTGCCGTATTTAGAAATAAAAATCATGAAATTGCCGTATTGTTATTTTTATTGTGAAAAAAATAGGAAAAACGTAAAAAAGTAGGAATTCTTTAATAAAAAGGAAACAAAAAGAAAATTTCTATGTCGATGGTCGCCATAGAGATGCCAAAACAAACTTACTTTATGGACTTCATAGTTTCTGCACGGGAATTCCCAGCTACGACCTTATTAGGGACTAGCTGATGCCCGCGACTTCGTCCGCGTGGACTAAGTTTTTTCGATTCCCGCGGGAACTCATTAATTTTCCGGGATAAAAAGTAGCCTATGTATGTATGTATATTCTATATAGCTGATGCCCGCGACTTCGTCCGCGTGGAATAAGTTTTTCAGTTAATTTTCCAGGATAAAAAATTAGTCTATATTACTATCCCTTACTATCCCACGGTAAAATCCCCCTATAATTGTGAAACACGTACTTCTTCATATTTTAACGAAAGCCCAAATGCTGTTTCATGGCTATAACTTGAGAAATTAAGGATTTTCATACAAACTCTCAACCCCTATTTCACCCCTTCGGGGGTGGAATTTTGAAAAACTGTGAAACACATATGTTTTCATTTTCAACCCGCAGCTCATATATCAAGTTTCATGGCTATAACTTGAGAAATTAAGGATTTTCATACAAACTCTCAACCCCTATTTCACCCCTTCGGGGTCGGAATTTTGAAACACTGTGAAACACATATGTTTTCATTTTCAACCCGCAGCTCATATATCAAGTTTCATGGCTATAACTTGAGAAATTAAGGATTTTCATACAAACTCTCAACCCCTATTTCACCCCTTCGGGGGTGGAATTTTGAAACACTGTGAAACACATATGTTTTCATTTTCAACCCGCAGCTCATATATCAAGTTTCATGGCTATAACTTGAGAAATTAAGGATTTTCATACAAACTCTCAATCCCTATTTCATCACCCCTTCGGGGGTAGAATTTCGGAATAAAAAGTATCCTATGTCCTACCTCGTAGTATGGGCTCAAATCGTGCCAAGTTTCGTTTGAATTCATTCAGTAGTTCGGCGTGATGCGCGACCAAGATACAGACAGACAAAAATGAAAAAATTACAGATTTGGCTTCAGTATCGAATAATGAGTGCCCTCCAAAAAAAAAATTCAAAATATCTTCAATGTACAGAATTGGACCTGTTACAGTTTTAGTATACCTAAGTATAATTGACCTAGCGAAGCGAAGGTCTCTGAGTCTACTTGAGAGAATTGGCACTTGTCCGTCCGTCCGTCCGTCCGTCTGTCCGTCTGTCAGAGCCTTATAACTTCTGAATTACTGAACGTCATTACTTCAACTTTAAATATAATATGTAAACCGATGGCCTCCCGCCGAATATGGTTTAAAAAATTATAAAAATCTTTATTTCAGGGGGACTCTCATAGAAGCGAATGCGGAGTAAAATATTTTTTATAGCGTTATATAGGATTGCGGTAAGTATATCATTTTAAAGATAATGAGGCATGATTAATGATTGCATGACAGTTACGTTTTTGTTTGTAAGTAATTAACCTGACATAAAAATATATAATTTATACACTACAATAATATATATTTATACAGCTTTAATAATTTATATAGACTAAATAATATATTGTATTACATAAATTATTAATTTGACTGCAATACTGACACGACATGACCCATGACATACCTATTTAAGACTTTTATACCCGTAATAGTTAAAAATTACTGACTAATATTTAATTCAAAATAACTTGTAAACAATTTGACATTATTTTTACTGTAATTAGATAAGTGCATGTAGGTAGATAAATTGGTAGGTTAAAAAATATATATAATGTGTTACAAAGTAGACTTCCTGAAATTGTAAATTTATAATCGTTTAATAATATAAAATTGTTAGCTATATTTAATACTTAGGTATATACAAATTGCAATGGCCTGACGGGGTCTCATGTCATTATAATTAAGTAAATATAATATTATAATATTGTATGTACATGAATGCAATTAATAAATGAAATGAAATGAAATGAGGAACAGAGTCCAAAAATATTTTTTTTTTTAATTTTTCCCCTAACACTCACCTATTGACGAAATGGGGGGCTTTCAAAGTGGAGATTTTCTGACGTCCAAAGATGACCTCAGAACTCCCAATTTTCTGAAAGGCTGAGCCTGAAACTTGATTAATTATTTGAATTATATCCTGTACTTGAACAACAAATACTAAAATAAGATTAATATTATAAGGAAACGAAATTATTTAATTTTTAATGAGCTTCCGTATTTTAACAGAACTTCACAATTATGTCAATAGATGGCGCTCTGTACAAGTTTATTCGTTTGTGCTTACAAAGAAAAGGCTGAGCCTGAAACTTGATCACTTATTTGAATTATATCCTGTACTTGAACAACAAATACTAAAATTGGATAAATATTATAAGGAAACGAAATTATTTAATTTTTAATTAGCTTCACTATTTTTAACAGAACTTTACAACGATGTCAATAGATGGCGCTCTGTTTATGGATACCGCGAGGTCTCAGTTCGGGGCGAACCACTAGTATAATATAGATAGATGTGCATAAACTGCAATTTTATTCGATTGATTGGAATCGCAATAAATTATTAACTTTTCCTTGTGAATCGATTCGAAAATTTCAAAATTGGATTGCCGTCTTTTATTAAACGGTAATGAAAAACCTGCTGTATACCCTAACATCTGAAATTATGTGCTCGAATTGCCCTATTATTACGGCAATTATTGCCGTATCATTGGCAACGATGCCACCGCTAGGAATATATCATAGATAATTAATGGTGAATGCCGAAGGCACGCCGAAGGGCGAAGGGTTAACTTGTCTCTGGTCACCAGCACCATATCTGTATCAATGACGAAGGATTAATTCTCTATTATGTAATCATTACCTACCCCACCCCAGCCTGCAAAATATTTATATTTGTAATAAAAAAAAAACTACTTAATCGATAGATTTTCAATAGCTCAATTCAACTAATTGTCCTTTAAAATTGCTCACCTTAAATTATTTAATTAAAAATCAATAAAGTCGTTGAAAAAAATTCATTTATCCATACTTTCAAACTCCTTTATTATCTTTTGCTTTAAAACAATATTTTAAATTACTCAGTGTTAAAAAACTGCTCAAGTTGCATTTATAATAATTGCTCAAGTACATACAAGTTACATATCAAATAGGCTGCAACGTAGTTGAATTGAGCAATTGGAAATCTATCGATTATAGTATTTTTTAGGGTTCCGTACCAAAATGGTAAAAATGGAACCCTTATGGTGCGACTTTCTCCGTCCGTCCGTCCGTCTGTCACAGTCGATTATTTCAGTACCTAACTATTAAAGCTATCGACATGAAATTTGGAATAGTTCCTATTAGTGGCCTAACATCATTAAAATAAAAAAAAAACAAAAATTATTTTTAGTTTAATGAGGAACTTTCCAGCCTACGTTCCTTAAAAACATCATAGGTGGCGCTCTCTAACACACTGACACTTTATGCCCGTTTGCACTAAACTTAGGAATCGCCTAATTTCCTGCCCAACTTGTTTAGGCTTATCCTAGCGAAAAAAAAGCTTGCACTAACCTTATGCCATTCCTAAATCCACTTAGGAGATGCCTAACTTAAATGCCCGTTTGCACTAAACTCAAGTTAGGCTTGTCCTAGTTAAGATACACCTAGGCTTAAGAACGGCCTAGCAAAAAAATTCGTTTGCACTGACAGTCTTGTCCTTGCTGTGTCGTAACATAAGCATTGCCTAGTTAGGCATCTCTAGGAACGAATGGAATGAATGATTGTTTATGGTTTTTTTTTTAAAAATATATCTTGCAAAGTAATGTAAACACTAGAATATTTTTTTACCTTATCTTGTCATAACCTCAGGCATGAGTTGAATAGAGACAAAAGCTAAAACATTGGTGTATTTTATTTTATTGGTTTATATATTGCACAGGTGACATTAAGTACGTGGAGTTGAAGGTTATTTATTTTAGGGGATTTTATAAATCAGCAATTAAAATGGAAAGACAAATAAATAAACGAAAAAGAACTGCCAATTTTACGGCAGAGGAGAAGTTGCGGTTTGTACGGTTGTTGTGCGAAGAGGGGCAGTGCATTATTTCCAAAGTACACGATACTGCATCAAATAAAGAGAAAGAACAGGCTTGGGCAAAAATCACCCAAATTCACAATTCCAGTGGTGACATAATGAGAAAGAAGGAGAAAGAATCTAATAAATCTTGTGCCATTGTTGCTTGTGATCAGTGTAGTGTTCTACCTAATTAACAATCACAATAACAATGTAGGTACTCTGTGGTTGTGATACATAACAACCACAGAGTACATATCAACCGTGAGACCAATTAATGACAACAAAATGGTCCACAGACTACAAAAAATTCAACTTAAGTATCGCCTAACGCTTGGGCGCTTACTAATCGGGCTCATAAAGTTAGGCATCTCCTAAGTGGATTTAGGAATGGCATAAGGTTAGTGCAAGCTTTTTTTTCGCTAGGATAAGCCTAAACAAGTTGGGCAGGAAATTAGGCGATTCCTAAGTTTAGTGCAAACGGGCAATATGTGTAAATAATATTATCATAACATATTATCACCAGAGGCGTGGGCAGGCTATAGAAGAAAATCGATAAAGACCTTTTTTTTTTAGTTACTACACTAGGGCCAAAAGTAAAAACTACAGTAGAAAAATTTTTGAGGGGAAAAAAGCTCTGAGAAGGGGAAATTTGAATTGAGGCGCGGGGAAAGGAAATCATTAAAGTGGAAACACTGCTCATTGCACTGTTATATCCTTAGTGTGTAAGAGAGCGCCACCTATGATGTTTCTAAGGAACGTAGCCTTGAAAGTTCCTCATTAAAAAAGGGGGAAAATCGGGTGTTTGAAATTTCTCTAAAACAGATTTTTATTTATTTTTATGCATAATAGTTTTTGATTTTAAATCAGGCAAAATGTCGAAACCCCCCCCCCCCCCCCCCCCCCTTATCCCCTTATCTCCGAAGTTTACCAATTGAAAAATCTGAAATAATTATGGTCAATAGAAGCCTATGTATATTTTACAGGAAAAATAAAACCAACGCTATAACTACTTAGCATAGTTTTTTTGATAAAAAAGCTATGCTAACAATAAACCTCTACAAACAAAGTTAGTTTTGCGGTTCATTTCGTCTTGTTTTTAATAAGTCATAAATCGTAAAACTTACTACAGGTTTGTACGGAACCCTCGGTGCACTTGGCCGTTTTTATTTATTATATTACAAATATCATTATTTTGCAGGCTGGGGTGGGGTCACTGTAATCATCAATAATTTCGACGATTTTTCGTAACCACAATTTCGTTACGTACAATTATTTTGAAAAACAAGTCGCCCGTTTGCACTAAACTTAGGAATCGCCTAATTTCCTGCCCAACTTGTTTAGGCTTATCCTAGCGAAAAAAAAGCTTGCACTAACCTTAGGCCATTCCTAAATCCACTTAGGAGATGCCTAACTTTATGAGCCCGATTAGTAAGCGCCCAAGCGTTAGGCGATACTTAAGTTGAATTTTTTGTAGTCTGTGGACCATTTTGTTGTCATTAATTGGTCTCACGGTTGATATGTACTCTGTGGTTGTTATGTATCACAACCACCTTTTGTTTCTGGTCGGTGACAACCACAGAGTACCTACATTGTTATTGTGATTGTTAATTAGGTAGCTTCTCTTTATAACTCTGTGTTAGGTAGAACACTACACTGATCACAAGCAACAATGGCACAAGATTTATTAGATTCTTTCTCCTTCTTTCTCATTATGTCACCACTGGAATTGTGAATTTGGGTGATTTTTGCCCAAGCCTGTTCTTTCTCTTTATTTGATGCAGTATCGTGTGCTGTTACTTTGGAAATAATGCACTGCCCCTCTTCGCACAACAACCGTACAAACCGCAACTTCTCCTCTGCCGTAAAATTGTTCTCTGCAGTTCTTTTTCGTTTATTTATTTGTCTTTCCATTTTAATTGCTGATTTATAAAATCCCCTAAAATAAATAACCTTCAACTCCACGTACTTAATGTCACCTGTGCAATATATAAACCAATAAAATAAAATACACCAATGTTTTAGCTTTTGTCTCTATTCAACTCATGCCTGAGGTTATGACAAGATAAGGTAAAAAAATATTCTAGTGTTTACATTACTTTGCAAGATATATTTAAAAAAAAAAACCATAAACAATCATTCATTCCATTCGTTCCTAGAGATGCCTAACTAGGCAATGCTTAAGTTACGACACAGCAAGGACAAGACTGTCAGTGCAAACGAATTTTTTTGCTAGGCCGTTCTTAAGCCTAGGTATATCTTAACTAGGACAAGCCTAACTTGAGTTTAGTGCAAACGCAATAGTACCACAGTCCACAGACATACAAACCAGTATGTCTGAGCACACTCCACAGACCACAGTCCACTTGTCTCTGGCCAGCACGTCACCGTGACATGTTTTTTATTTTTTGTTGATCTTCTATAAAAATTTTAAAATGTGAATTTTGTTTACAGTTCAAACCAAGAGTCGTGGGTAATCATATATTTCAACTAATGGAAGGCATTCTATGGAAATGGACAAATTATTGGAATGGTAAACATATTTTGGCGAAAGTAATATGCATTACGTAGTAGTTAGCAGGTAAATAAGAAAATTGTATGATTACGATGTTATGTTTTGTTACAGGTTGGCAAACCAGATGGTTTGTTTTAGAGAATGGAATTTTATCATACTACAAGTCGCAGGAAGAAGCCAATCAAGGCTGTAAAGGTTCAGTGAAAGTGTCTGTGTGTCAGATCAATGGTAGGTTTATATAAATTATATAAGTATCCGCTCATAAAAACCTCAAGGTACAATTTCATAGATAAAATTCGTTTTGATATATTTTATCCTTACTTTGAATCTAAACTATTATTATAAACTAGCTGATGCCCGCGACTTCGTCCGCGTGGTTTGAGTTTTTTGATTCCCGCAGGAACTCCTCAATTTTCCGGGATAAAAGTAGCCTATGTCACTCCCCAGGTCCTCAACTATACCCATGCCAAAAATCACGTCGATCCGTTGCTCCGTTGCGGCGTGATTGAAGGACAAACCAATAAACAAACAGTTACAGTTTGGATGTATGGATGTATGTTTATTACTCAATCACGCCAGAACGTCTGAATGGATCTGGACGAAATTTGACACAGATATAGATTATAGTCTGGAATAACACAATAAACCTCTGGAATAAACCTCCAGTGAGGTCTTAAAAGGAACACAATATCATAGGCTACTTTTTATCAAGAAACCAAGAAACCTCAATCCATGTGGCATCAGCTGGTTAATGTACATACAAATTTAGTTACAAAATATTGCAGTTATTATAAATTACAATATATGAATCAGTAAGTTTAAAAAAATATTGTTCTATAAACTATTTAAACTTGCCCTTATTAGGCCATAGTCTTATTTAACAAAATATAGTCTTATTTAACTTAAACTTTTATTGTAGACTTATAATTTGCAAAATTATGTAACTAATGTAAGTATCAAATTTAGGCAGTAAAGGAAAGTGTATTTATTGATATTGGTTATAATTACTATCATGTCTTAAAAGTATATTTGAGTTGAAACTTTATGTAGTTGTTGTTGATACTTGTACGTCCCTTTAATCAAATAAATATTATAAATGCGAAAGTTTGGATGTATGGATGTATGTTTGTTACTCAATCACGCTCCAACGGATGAACGGATCTGGATGAAATTTGGCACAGAGATAGATTATAGTCTGGAATAGCACATAGGCTACTTTTTATCCCGGAAAATTAAAGAGTTCCTGCGGGAACCAAAAAACTTTATCCACGCGGACGAAGTCGCGGGCATCAGCTAGTCTACAATATGTGGAGTGCTTAGCTTTTAGTAACTAAAACTTTTTTCCAGTTAGCAACATTGATAACACTCGAATGGATTTGGTTATACCTGGGCAGCAACATATGTATTTGAGAGCACCTTCACCACAACACAGGCAAAAGTGGCTTGTTGCTTTAGGTAGTGCTAAGGCCTGTGTTGAATCTTTGGTGGATACAAAGGGTAAACATTTTTTCTTTTTTTCTTTCCTGCCTCGGGATGTAACCTACCTCTATACACAACACCAAAATGGGGCTGATTCTGTTGTACCTAATCTCTTAACTAAACTAAAATGACAGCATTAAAAATATTGCTTATCCTTTCATAATACTCTCTGCAGAAAGGGACAGAACTAGATTAAGAAGTGTCATTTTAGTTTAGAGATTGTGTTGTATAGAATTGGCCATATTTTCACTTTTATAATATTAGTATGGATGCTTGATAAACTTAAAGTATCTGCTCTTGCCCACCTATATGTACTAAAGACATGTTTAAGCAAAAACATGTGAACCTCTGATGATACAAATCCATTGACAAACAAGTTAAATGTATGTATTTCGAATGAGTGGAAACACAGGCACCAACAAATCCTAAAATCCGTTCCATGATTTTACCCAGTTTTTTGCAGTGTGAACGTCAGTCTCAAGTCTCAACAAAACAAGTCTTGGATTTGTTTCATATGACAAGTTGCGAGACATTACATGTGTTATTTGGTGGAAACCTACATAAAATTATAACTTTTATATCTGTTGGTTTTAAATATTTGTTACAGGGACTGGTTTAGAAGACTCTTTAAGTCATAAAAAGTCTGAATTGCATTTGTATTGTGATTTACTAATGCAACAAGTGCATGCTGTCAAAAGTGCTGTTAATGATGAAGGAGGTCCGGAAATACAGGTATTTAAAAATACTTTATATATTTTATTTAGCTAATTTAGAAATTATCTAATAAGATTTAATTTGTAATAATATGTTATTCACAACATACTTACATAATAAATAATTAAGCTAACCAAATGTTTTATGACTTGAGTGTGACAATAGTTACTGTTACTCAAAAATTATATTAGTTCGTTAATTTAAAATGTTATGAGATGATGTGTGTATTTATTGTAATGTCGTCAGAAATAATTATTAATCATTGTTTCTCTAACGAATGTTGCTATAGTCTGTCTAGTGGAAGGGGTTTGAATATTTTTGTATGGAGCCTGACCTACCTACCTACCGTGCCGCCATTTTATTATATTTTCAAAACAACGGCCGCTCATAAATCCTATATTAATCAATAGCTGGCATCAATACAAGCAAGTATTTTATGAGACAGAACCTTCTAAGGCTTTAGGTTTCTGAGATAAAAACTACAAATGCTGTGCTGGTGGCACCATCATCAAGTAGAGATTTGATAGCTTAGCCTTATAATGTTGGAAGTACTTTTCATTTCGTTTCACGTAGGACAACTTGTGCCACTTTAAATGGCATGACTCTACCACAGGTTCGGAAAGAAGCACCGGCTAGAAATTTAGCTATTGCTCTTCTTTTGTACTCTGAAGTCTAGTAGAATAAGTTACTTATAAGATTTTATTTAGTCTATCTAGTAGAATTAGGCCCGGCGCCCATTATCGGCATCGGCAAGGAACAGGATCCTTCGGCATCCTGCATGCAAGCGCACACTGT
Organism: Erebia ligea; assembly: GCA_917051295.2. Taxonomy (NCBI): domain Eukaryota; kingdom Metazoa; phylum Arthropoda; class Insecta; order Lepidoptera; family Nymphalidae; genus Erebia; species Erebia ligea. The sequence continues at coordinate 13,326,229 of OU785223.1, read as the reverse complement.
CGGAAACTATGCTTTGGCATGCTGCAACGTTCTTAGGGATGACGAGGCGTCCTTTAGCATGCCGCACCGTCCTGTAGCTTGCCGAAGCGTCTCATTTCTCAATATCGTATTTCTCGTCAAAACAGTCTCAGAGTTGTTACAAGCTAGTTGTCTGAGTTGTATTTAATATGGTGGACTGGGATCTAGTGCTCATAGCAGCTCTTGCTGAAGAAGAAGAGAAATCTAATCAATCAAGAAGATTTTGGGTGAACAACCCGCAGGGCAAGCTATCCCCGAGTGGTGCCTCGGCGCCGGCGGCGTACCGAAGGATGCGGAAGCATCCCGAAGCATTCTTAAGGCTGCCGATACAGCAGCCTCAAGCATACCGAAGCGGTATTTTTGTTATTACGACCATATATAATGGAAATTTCTACTTTATTGTCATTATGTTAATGTATATTGCTATTTGCCACCTAAAATCCTCAGTCGTGCCGATGCCGATAATGGGCGCCGGGCCTTAGTTGAACTATCTGTTCAGATGTAAGATGAACTTGCTTAATTTGAACTATTGTTTCAGAGAATTGAAGATGCTTCCAGTCTCTTGACTGCAACATGCGACACATTTATAAGAACCCTTGAAGATATTATGAAACTAACAACAAATAACACAGTCACTAACACTTCATATGAAATGCCAGTCCCAAACTTAGCTGTTACCAAAACTAGTGGCAGTATTAAGAATCAGAAACCAAATGTAGGCAGATCTTTGTCCCAAGAGAGTAGATGAGGTAAAACAAATTATTTTGTTATAGAAAATGTACTTCATGTAGTACTTAATTTTTTGTAAGAATGCTGTTGATCTATTAATCTCAGGTAACATTGCATTGGTCTTGTCATACATTCCATGTGTTGAAATAATGCAAGCATAGAGTATGGAATGTGTTAAGAGATCTCATGTAATGTGCTCTTGAGTTTAGGCTTGTAAATAGTTATGCATAAAAATTTATTAAGTAATAAAATATGATGTAGTGCAATATAGTGAATGCATGATTTTAAAAACGCAAATTGTTATGTTATTGTTATACTTACTCTTTACTTAATAATAAAATTGCAATAAATAAAGTACATAATATTACCTATTAATTATTTTGCTCTCTGATAATGAAATGAAAGTTCCATTATTTTTTTATGTGAGGTATTAATTATTTCAGAATTATTGACATTGTTGACAATTACAGATCTGTTACGGTAAAATATATCAATAAAATTTATCAATTTATGGGTGCGTTCCGAAATACACTGAGAGCACTGGAAGTCCCCAGTAAAGAGCACTGCCAGTGCTCGCAGTGCTTATAACGGAACACACACTATATCAATATATTTATCTGATTTTGTTGTAAACAATCTCTAAACTTAAATGACAGCAAATATTGGCAACCCTTTCCCTTACGCTCTACAGACAGGCGAGACTAAGAGGTGTCATAGGTTTAGTTTAGCGATTGTGTTATACAGAATTGGCCACATTAAGTAGTTTAATAATATTGATGAGTTCATTTGACATTCCAATGTGGAAAGTAAGAAAAAATATTCATTCCATTTGCAGTATTAAATTTGTACCTACTTTTGTGCCTAAAATAAATGAAATTCTGTTAATTTGTGTATTCTTATTTATTAAAAAGATAAAATCTTTTATATAAGGCATCATTACCAGGTTGGTTCACCAAATCTTAAGACAGATTTTTCTTGAGAATCAAGTTCTATTCCTACCTTTTTTCTCATATAAAAGATTGTACAATCTCTGTTGGTGCACAACACTTCTTCATGTAAACTCCCTTGACATCTCTGACACTCTGTCCAAAGTTTGGAGAACTTTTCTTGAAGTTGCCTCAATTTGAACACCTCTGTTATGTATAATTGTCCTTCCTTGTCTAGGCAATGATCACATAATGCTTTTTTAGTATCATTTGGCATTACTGTTTTGCATCCAATGCATTTCTCCTTCTTTTTTGTGAAGGCTGCTAGAGCACCAACTTTTGATGTTACCATGGCTTTTGTTCTTGTGTGCTCACCCTTTAAAAGTAGAGATTCAGCTTTATCTCCAAGAATTGGTTCGAAAATCCGAAGGAGTGGTTTGGACAATTGGTTTTCTAAATAATAATTGAAGTCAATAGGTATACTATTTTCCAAAACATAAATAGGATCTTCAGCTTTCATGTAAGCAGGTGTATTTTTTGCTGCACAACATATAACATATGGTACTCTGTCACCTAATTTAGGAGCAGTACCTGCATCCCGTTTTTTCATCTTAGCAGCTAGCTCAACATGTGCTTGTTTAGCTGCATAATCATTTTTAGTAAGTTCCTTTGTTATTACAAGTTGTGATATATCAATTCGGTTACACAGTAGGTCAGATATAATTTGTTTGGCATAATTTACAGCACCATCTGGATCTCTATCTATTAATAACTTTTGTAGACATGTACTCATCATATTAGAAACAAGCGGGGAATTATCTCTTCGTACAGTTTCAATGCCCTTGCAGTCCATTTTATCATATTTATCTGGTCTGGTAAAGTATAGTCCTGCATATCTTTTCTTATTAATAAGTAAATAAGGATAATATACTTTTTCAAATTCAAGTTTGATAGGTTTCACAAACTTTGCTGTGACAAAATCAGCTGCTTCTCTTCCTAGTTCCATACTTTCCTCAAGAGTTTTAACTCCAAATTTTACCATTACAGAATCTGTATCTCCATAAATAACAACAGCATCTTCTTTGTAGCCATTTGCCTTTGTGTATTTCTTTTCTACTTCTGATTTTGTAAACTCTATCATGGTTCTTCCATATGCAGTGACACTTCCTGATATTTCTAAACAAGGCAGTTTTCCTACTTGGGCACCAGTAAATCCATAAACCGAGTTGGCACTTATTTTTAGAGCCAACTGCCTTCCATCAAGTACAGAGCGTTTCAAGGGATCTTTCTCTTCTTTCAAATCTGCTTTTGCTTTTTTTCTTGCTGCAAGTAAAGATTCTAAAATTTCTGGTAGTAATCCTTTTCTGACACTAGCTTTAACAAACATGTTATTAGAAGGTGTTACTGTTATATCATCAGAACTCACACTGATTTCTTTTTGTAAATAAGGTGGAACTAATGTGGTGTAGCACAAATTATGTGCCATCATTATACTTGGGTACAAAGATGCAAAATCGAGTGTAGAGATAGGATCAGAATAGTAGCCTTTTTTAGGCTCAATAACTGTGGCTCCTTCAAATTGATCATCTGAACCCTGGCCTTGATGAACAGGCATTAAGTAGCCAGCTTCCTTTGCTTTACGCAACAGTTGACTAACTACTTTGATCTGCTGGCCTCTTGTTAATAAACAAAGTAGAGGAACCCCTGTTACTCTGGCCATCTCCATGTAATTTATAATACACATTAGTTTATTCAACAGCTTAATAGGTAAGTAGGCATCTTTAAGACAATACATTGCTAACCTTCTTCTTGTTTGTTCACTTTCATTTTGTAAATCTGTGATTATACTGTGATGAACATCTTCTTTTTGCTCATGAAGGAAATGAAAACTCACAGCATTCAAAGTATATGATCTCAGTTTATAATCTCTGACTAAAACAAGCAACAAATCAAATGGAACTCTGCCTTCAAAATTTACACTTTTATTTTCTCTTCTGCCCATTTGTTTTGATTGTAAAATTGAGTCTTTAATAACTGATTTGATGTTTCTGATTCTACCCAAAAAATCGAAATTTTCTACCTTTAAATGCTTAGCACGGTTTATGAGATAAGGCCAGTCAAAGTTACTTATATTATAGCCTGTGATTATGTCAGGATCTAACTCGCGGAAAAAGTCAGACCATTTGCTTAACATTTCTGATTCTGATAGAAAGCTAAGCACTTGAGACCCCACTATTGGAGCACACGTATTCAATGTAAATACATTTCTTAGATATGGTTCACTGTCACCCTGTCTGATCACCATCGAGGCAATTTGGATAACAGGATCTTTATCTGGTTCAGGGAAAACACCTTTTCTTCCAGCACATTCAATATCAAAACTCAATATTCTAAAAGGTGCAACTTTCAGCCATTCTCCTTCAGGTTGATGGGCAATAAATGCATTCCATGCAACATCTACTTCAATTTGGCATCTAGATTCAGGTTTTAATTGATTATTTTTAGATCTCACTAACCATTTCCCAACAGGCAATTCAATCCAACTGCATCCAACAACATAAGTATCAACCATGAACCGAATGTCAAAATCAATGTTAGCCTCGTAAAATGAGGGATCTGATAAACTAAATGAAGTTGGTTGTCTTTCAATGAGTCGTTTTGCAGGTGCTATTAATTTGGGCAAAGCAACTGAGACTCTTGCAAATGTGGTTATGTTGTCTCCTTTGTAATACATAATTGATTTGGCTTTTACCAAACGCACTTCCAAAACTGTTTCTTTAATGTTATCCTTGTTAGACCTTAGATCCTCCAAAATAGCTTTGTTTAAACTGGTTTTGAGATCATGACACGAGGACTCATTAAAATTGGCAGGTACGGTAACATAGAAATAGGGTGTAAAGCCATGAACATGACAGCAAACTGAATTGCCATCCATAGTGACTCCATACATTCTCATTATTGGAATGGGACCTAACTGGGATCCAGGCATTCCTTGAATTGGTTGTCCATTGTAGTGATCTATGTCTAATTGTTGAAAAATTAAAGCATCCTTTTTGGGGTCAAAATCTGGTGGAGATGGTCTTGACCACTTAATATTCGTAGTTTGGTTTTCGGGTCCATTACCAAATATTTGGGGCGAATCAAATTCACTTTCCATTCCTGCGAGCTGATCTTCAAAACTGCAAGGCATTTCATTTTCATCGTCGTCATCATTTGATTTAAACCTTTTTTGAGGCGGACCTTTGAATTGCTTCTTCCTATCCATGATCAAGAGTTCAGTTTCGGTGGATTGTTTCTTTATAATTCCTTTCCCGCCAATTTTCCGAAATGGATAAAATTAGTAATTATTATACACAGATGTAGTACTACATCTGTGTCATTATATTATATTAATAGCGGAAACTGATATTATAAAATAGAGCACGTTTAATTTCAGAATGTATTAATAAATGGTTGATTCTGGAAGATTTTACCTTCTGTTCTCTGTGCTTCTGTTTTTACAACGAAACCCGGTAGGTAGGTACATAGTAAAAATAAATTAGATTTATGGCTGTGTTCCGTTAAAGACTGCGAGCACTGTTCCCTGTGAGTATTGTATTCTGTGGTTCAGTGCTCTTTACTGTGGAGAAATTCGTTCCGTTACGGCAGTCGTAATTCCTTCCTCCATGGTTCCGTTATATCTGACAGTAAACTGCTGCAGTAGGTATCTTTAAGGAAATATATGACGTCATTAATCGACGCCATCTTTGTACTGTGAGCACTGCAGAGCGATCGGCTATAAATTGTCGCAATCATTAAAGGACTGCATCAATGTCAAAACATGGTTTTGGCTTCACGTATCACTGAGGCTGTCCGTGGGACTTCGCCCGTAGCTCTGTTTGACGCACGTGTCAGTGAGAGTTTTGGTGTAGTTTTTGTGCTTTTTTAGTGTGTAATAGTTGGTGTTGGTAAGAATATTTATATTGTGCTCGTCTTTCGCAGTTTCCACGCTGTGGAAACATGGATGTAGACCCCCTGCGTGTTCCCCCTGACCCGGGGGAGCACGTTGAAATCCCGACTTCAGATCCGCCCCCAGCATCGGCCTCCTCAGCAGGCCGTAAACGTCCTTTTGACGAAAATGCTTCATCTAACCCCAAAAAACCCATATATGACCCTTCAACCGCAAACCCCTCGGTACAATCGACTTACATCCATCCGTCCTTAACCGAACTTCCCACAAAATATCTGGAAACGGACTCTGGACCATACATCGTATATGTCTCTCGTGAGGTGGCTGATCCCTCGGCCGGCACCACGATCAGGGCTATTAAATTCGGACAATTCCTACATAAAAACAAAATCCGCTCTATTGTTAATGATGGTATAAAAAGCGTCGGTAGAAATAAAGTATCAGTTGAGTTCACATGTGGAGAAGCTGCAAATAGTTTTTTGACAAACCCAATTCTTGAATCAGCTGACTTCAAAGCTCACATCCCCACATTTAATGTCACACGAATGGGATTGGTTCGAGGCGTCCCGGTTGACTGGCATCTCGACGAATTTGTTGAGTCTCTCGAACTCCCTCGTGGATGTGGGGAGGTTCTTAAGATTAGACGATTAAACAGAAAACAAGTTACTGATGGCGTTGTCACCTGGATCCCGACCCAGTCGGTTGTTGTGACTTTCAGGGGGCAGATGCTTCCTGTTAAAATCCTTTCATACCACACATCTCTCCCAGTTGAAACTTATATGTTCCCAACTATTCAGTGTATGAACTGCTGCCGATTTGGACATATTAAATCTCAGTGCCGATCGAAGCCTAGATGCTATAAATGTGCACGAGAACACTCAGGTGATACATGCGATTTAACTGTAGATGAGGCTTCCTGCATTCTCTGCACCGGTAGGCATCTAGCCACAAACAAAAGCTGCCCAGAACATTCTCGACAGCAAGCTATTAAACAGCTCATGTCACAAGAAAACATCTCCTACATTGACGCTTCAACCCGTTTCCCTCCTAGTGGTCCATCCTACGCTGAAAAGACTAAGTCCCCTCCAACATACCCGTCTAAGCCCAACCCCACAACCTCTTCTCAACACAATCATTCTCCTAACCAATCATATCGTGAAACCAAATTCCGCACTCCTCGTCCTAGAGCCCCAATGGCAAAGGGATACGATAGGCAAGCCCACCAGAATATCACTGGCAATTGTTCTTCCTCCCTTGGCAACGGTTGTGCTATAAATAATAATGATCACTCATATTCCCGTCAAAACAACACTGATCTTATCCCTCTTTTAACCAAGTCATTAACCAACATTTTAGAAAAGCTGAATAATCAATCTTCACCGCCCAACGTTGCCCAACTTATACTTGAAATCCTTACTCTACTCCAAAATGGACTTAGTCCAAATACTGCAATGGAACTGTAAAAGTCTGCGCAGTAGAAAACATGAATTAATCCTTCTAATAAATGAATACAAACCTGTTATTCTTGCCATCTCTGAGTCATGGCTCAGGCCAGGTTCTCATTTTAGGGTTCCAGGCTTTGCCTGTCTTAGGGATGACAGGGATGATGGGTATGCGGGAAGCGCCATCCTTATCCGGCGCTCTCTCGTTTATTCTTCCATCCCCCTTCCCCCTCACAGCTCTCAGTTTAATGCTGTTGCTGTGAGAATCCTTGATACCTCCTTTCTTTCTGTATATATACCTCACCCCCACTCTTCTCTCATCTCAGATTTAAAAGCTATAATATCATCCCTCCCTCCTCCAGTTGTAGTGATGGGAGACTTTAACTCCCATCACACAGCTTGGGGTTCCCATTCATGTGATGGGTTTGCAATCCTCTTGTTGGAACTCTTTGATGAACTTAATGTTTGTATTCTTAACAATGGTTCTCCAACAAGGAGAGTGTACCCGGATCAAAACCCTAAATCTGCCATAGACTTATCTCTTTGCTCTCCCTCTTTAGCCTCTCTTTTCTCCTGGCAAACCCTACCAAGCACTCACGGTAGCGACCACTTTCCAATCCTACTATCTCTGGCCCAAAGGTCTATCCCACTTAAAAATACCAATCCTCTTGTGAAATACAAGCTCACTAAAACAAAATGGCCACCATTTGCTGATACTGTTGACAGGCTTATTGACTCTCTTCCTAGTCTAGGGGCCAACGGAGACTGTCAACTTTACTATGAGAATTTTGTAAAAATTTTAATTTCATCTGCCGACCTCCATTTCCCTATCAAAAAAACTGAACGAGATTTTTACTCATCCCCCCCCTGGTGGGATGATGAATGCACAAACATAATCAATCAACGCAAGGAAGCAGAAATTTCTTACACGATGGATATGACCCGTGACAATTTTTTGAAGTACCAGCGTATTGATGCTAAAAGTAGGAGACTTACATCTAAAAAGAAAAAAACTGGCTGGGTATCATACTGTGAAACCCTAGACCCCTGTTCTCCTTCTTCTACTGTTTGGAATAAAATTAAAAGATTCCGCAGTTCTCAGTCGCCTAATGACCTCTCATCCAATGATTCAAGTACTTGGTTGGATGCTTTTGCAGACAAACTCGCCCCACCTTATGTTCCTTGTGAGAATACTGATACTACTTTATCACCTATTTCCTCTAATGACGAAATGGATGCCCCATTTTCTTTTGCTGAGCTTCAGGGAGTTCTCTCCGGTCTGAAGGACTCTGCCCCAGGAAATGATGGTATTCCATACTCCTTCTTAGTGAACCTTAGTGACAAAGCGAAATACTGCTATCTTGATATGATCAACAGGTTTCTATTAACAGGATTCATCCCGGAACCATGGAGAACTCAAGTCATAATCCCAATACGGAAACCTGGCAAAGACCCCCTTGACCCAAATTCATATCGCCCCATAGCTCTTTCTTCAACTCTGGCCAAAGTTATGGAGCACTTGATAAAAAACCGACTGGAATGGATAGTGGAAAGTAGAGATTTGTTGGCTAAGTCCCAATTTGGCTTCAGAAAGGGGCTTGGTACAATGGACAGTGTTGCAGTCATTACGACAGATATTCGAACAGCCCTGGCTAAAGGAGAGTACCTAGTGGGTGTTTTCCTAGATATAGCATCGGCATATGATAATGTTCTTCTCCCAATGCTCAGGCAAAAACTGCAACAGCTGAGTGTTCCGCCGAGACTAACACGTGCCATTTGCAACCTTCTCTCAGGCAGAAATATTCTGGTGAGATCATCCTCCTCCTCTCTTCCCCCCAGAACCATCTGGAAAGGTCTCCCTCAGGGCTCTGTCCTTAGTCCTCTACTCTACAGCATTTACACAAATGATCTTGAATTGTCTGTCGTGAGCTTCTGCAACATCCTTCAATATGCTGACGACATCGCTTTGTACATATCATCGAACTCAATGGAGATTATTTCAAGTCGTCTCAACTCTGCTTTACACTATTTAGGTCAGTGGTTATCCGATCATGGTCTCTCTCTTTCTATCGATAAGTGCAAGGCCGTCATTTTCACGAGAAAAAGAATCATCCCAAACCCCAATATTGCCTACAATGATCAACACATCTCCCTTGAAACCAAAGCAAAATTTTTAGGTGTTGTTCTTGACTCCAGACTGAATGGCGCAGCTCATGCTCAACATGTAAGCCGAAAATGTGAAAGCGGTATTAACATCCTCCGTGCGCTATCAGGGGTATGGTGGGGATCTCATCCATACTCCCAAAAACTCTTATACAATGCCATAGTCCGCAGCCATCTGGACTATGGGTTTTTTGCTCTAGATCCTATCAATAAAACGGCTACAGAAAAATTGAACAAAATTCAATATAAAAGTTTGAGAATAATACTTGGCGCCATGAAGTCTTCCCCCACAAATTCATTGCAAGTGGAATGTGTTGATCCCCCAGTTCAAATCAGAAGCCAGTATTTATGTGACCGTTTTGTCTGCAAAGTTTTACAGCTCTCCTCACACCCACTACTGGACAGCCTTCGACGGCTGAGTTCTGTCATCAGAGCCAACCAAGACAAATCCTTTCTTTTAAAAAGTTTCCTTAAATTTACATCCCTCCCACACCCAATTAATTCTTCCCCCAGACTGCCTCTGTTTTCTACCCCTTATAAAAGTTTGATTTGTAATCCCCCAATTGTTAATCTTGGTATTCACAAAGGTTCAGTTGAGGCTAACCAAAAATTTAATGAAATTATTCAAAACGACTGGCCCGATTTCCTTACAATATACACTGATGCCTCAAAACTATCTCAGAATGGCTGTGTTGGAGTAGCATGTTGGATTCCAAAATTCAAAATTAGTATACAATTCAAGTGTCCCCCAGAATCTTCAGTATTCACAGGAGAAGCTATAGGCATATTAGAAGCAATCCTTTTCGTGGAAGCCCATAATATTAGACAAACTATAATACTGACTGACTCCCTAAGCTGCTTACAAGCCCTTAAAGATAACCCTTTCCATAGTAAGGGGAGAGTCTCTGTTGTGTTCAGGATCCGGGAGGTGTTATATTCTTGCCAGCAGAAAGGCCTAAGCGTTACACTGGCCTGGATTCCGGGTCACTCTGGTATTAGTGGCAATGAGACTGCCGACGCTTGCGCTAAACTTGCAGTTGAAATGGGTACTATGACCCATTATAGTAACCACCCACAAGACCTCCGTTCCCTAGCAAAATCTGACTTGGAGAGCTCTTGGAACTCAATGTACACTGAATCGATTTCTATCAAGGGTAAGCATTATGCTTCTATACAACCTGATATCCCACGACGACCTTGGTTCTTCTTTCATAAAAAATCGGTTCGCTGGGTCACCTCTACTATCAGTCGTCTTCGAATTGGTCACGCCTGCACCCCCGTACACTTGGCAAAATTAAGAGTGCGTGACAGCTCCCTGTGCGAGTGTGGTCTGGACGAGGGATCAGTCTCTCACATTTTCTTCTCCTGTCCTATTCTTCCCTTTAAATTATATGATGTTCTTCCCCCTAAAGTTCCCCGTCCCTTGAATGTTGTGTGTGTCCTAATGTTAGCCTATAGTCCTTATGTTAAGTATCTTTGTAAATATTTTAAAATTAACAAACTTAAATTGTAATTTGTACTATAGTAGATCCCTATTATTTTTATATTTATTTGTGTTTGTCTCTTTATGGTATTCTGTTATTTAGAATAGTTTACTAACAAATATATTTATGCCTTCTATTACAGAGCGTTTTCACAAATTTTTGCACTGTAACCGGCCAATCTCCTTTGTGCCTCCCTCAAGTTACTCGACACTGGCGAAGTGCATTGTGCTGTTTTGGCACTAATAAAAGCCATAAACCAAGAAAAGAAGAAGAAGAGGCTGTCCGTAAAGGATCGTTGAGGACAAAAAAATGTTTTGACATTGATGCAGTTAACTATCGATAGAATTAATTGCTGAAAATTGGTATCACGTAAGACTTTTGAAGTAAGATGTCGTTTACGGACCATGACAAACGTCACGTCAAACTAGGCTTTCATTGATACATGGTGGGAGGTGTTTTTAGCGGTGACATAAGGTGTCCATTAATCGTTTTACGACGCTAAAATAAATATAATTTAAGGATTAAAAGGCTCGAATAGATTGTTTGTTAGGTAAAAATAGAAAATACTATTATTTCAAGCAAGTAGGTATGCTATATTGAAATGGCTTCAAAATGTTATTTAATTTAAGACATTCTATTGACAATTTACATAAAGAGGTATATTTTATTAGGTATACCGTACTTACTAGCTACCGTCTAGCTAATAAAATATTCTCATTGGCAGTATTGCCAACTCACACTATAAAAAAAAATATAAAAATTGTACGACCAAATACATACCAATGCAATTCATTAATAATAAGTAATATTATAACATCCATACTAATATTATAAATGCGAAAGTGTGTCTGTCTGTCTGTTCAATCGATTTTGGTGAAATTTAGTACAGGGGTAGGTTATATCCCGGGGAAGGACATAGGCTATTTTACCCGGAAAATTAAAAAGTTCCCGCGGAAATCAAAATATCTTAATCCACGCGGACGAAGTCGCGGGAATCATCTAGTTATAAAAGAATTAAGTAAGTAGGTAGTAGACTTTATGTACTTACTTTTTTTTTAAATCTTTATTGAAAACAATACAATAGAACTTAAAGCTAGAAACATGCCCGCTCACAATTAATTTTAATTAACTTTTATTCTGTGATTAAAATGAAAATATCCATAGACAATTTCGGTATCTCGAGATATCTCTAGCTTATGGTATCTTTGATTGCATCGTAAAAAGAAAATCTACTATCTTAGGCGCATCGCTTCTTATATTAAAGTATTTTGTATTATATTTATTAAAAAACAAAGCCAATTAATAAATAGAAAATCACAAGAAAACACAGACTCTAAAATATTACTTAGTGAAATAGGTAACGCAGTTAAATTTGGAAGACTGTCAAGTCTACTTAATTTGCTAGATTACCACATGATTACCATAGACATTCAAATTTAGTCGGATTATAAATAGGTCTGCACTACCAAAATATCGATATTCAGAGTTCGTGACTAGTAATCTGTGGTTAGCGACCCATTGCTACAATCCTGAAAAACCTTACGTGAAGCCGGCTTTAAGGACTGTAACAATGGATATCCTTTAGGACATTTTTGGATGTGATATTGCGACAATTTATAGCCGATCGCTCTGCTGGCGTTTTCGAGGTAAGGTGCTCTCAGTGTTTGTCTCAGTGCTGACAGCGTTCCGTTTTAAGCAGTACCCAGTATACCTAACTATAAAGGAACGGCTTCGCAGTGTACTAAAGTGACGTCACACCTTACAGTGCTCGCAGTGTATTTCGGAACATACCCAACATAAAGAAAGAAATCTATGACGAAACCAGAGACAAGTAACAAAACAGCATTTAATCAATGCAAAACAGCTCCTCTATCGTAGACAGAGAAAGAGATATAGACAGGGCGTCAGCGTATACAGTATGCGATAGCGATAGTCTTAATGCGATATTAGTATTATATGCGTATCACTTTTTTTTGTTAAACCTATCCGACAGTTTTAAGGTCAGACAATCCTGTGTCGTTTCTGTTATTCGCCCATATTCGTACGAAATCGGAATTGGACTAAGTACTGTGCTCGTAGCTTACGAAAAAAAGTGGTTTAACTTATAGACGATGGTGTATTGCTGTGTGTTAGGCTGCAAAAGCTGAACTGAACGTAAATACGAAAACATAAACTAATACGTAAGTTTACAATTTGGACCTTATTTTACCTGATTGTTACAGATAAAAACAGTTTATATTTGTAAAGACTCGCATGAATGCTACAAAGTATAAAAATAACAAAAAAATACTTATTTTTTTAGTATTAAAAAATACTTAGGTATAAGAAAATATCCTTTGATTTTGTATATAGGAGAGGATATGAAATATCAAATTAAATTTGAAGCTTCCGGTCACATAAAAATGGCGTTATGAGCGGAGCCTAAGCGAGCACTAGGGCTGGAGTATCGATACTTAAATAATCGATAATATAAAATTACAACACAAATATACATAATAAATAATTACTTACTCAAACTCTCAAACATAATATTCTGAAAAACTAGTATTTGTATTTTATAATGAACTAGCTGATGCCCGCAACTCCGTCCGCGTGACTTAAGGTTTTTTGGTTCCCGAGGTACCTCTTGAATTTTCCGCATGTGTTAGCCTATGTGTTATTCCAGACTATAATCTATCTCTGTCCATACAGATCAGTTCAGGCGTGATTGAGTAACAAACATCCATCCATACATTTCAAACTTTCGCATTTATAATATTGGTATAGATTTATATTATTAGTTCATGTCAACCTTACAAACAAAACTGTTTCATAATATTAGTTGGAATACCTAGATATTATGGAAAAAATGTTACTGAATGTGATATAAGTATGAATAATAAAAGTTAAGATTTTAAAAATGGTTTATTTCTAAAATTTATAGATAAATAAAAGCAATAATTGATCATATTACAATAGATATAAAACTACTTGCGTTTTCAGATTGATCTTTAAATTAAACAAGTAATAAAATTAAAAAAATTAAAAAACCCGCGACGCTCCTTTGTGCCCATAAATTGGAAACATTAATTAAAACTTCTCAGAGCTATGCATATTTAAAACCAAAAACAGAATTTCTTTAAGACCAGAAGTTTTTCAGAAAAATGATAATCACGTTCGGAGGCCCTCTTGTTGACCAGCGTAGTGGACTATGGCTGAACCCTTCTCATTCCAAGGGGAGACTCCTACTCAGTAGTGAACGCTGGCTGGGTGAAATGATGAGTAAAAATATAATCATGATGCAACGCCCCCGTGTTTGCCAGCTTGGTGGACTATGGCCAAACCGTTTTCATCTTAGCCTTAATTCATGATTTTTTGGGAATCTGAAACAATTGTAAAACATTAGTTAAAATGAAACACAATAATTGCATGAAGGGACCAAAAACCACTTAAATAGACAGTGTAATTTTCGAACACGCGACACCATACCGGAGATCGGGTGTCTTAATCACTTGGTTATCACCGCTACAGCCTAAAATGCGTTTGGCAATATTATAAGTAGAAGCTGTCTGTTTAATTTCATCTCTCCACCCCTTAGAGTGAGAAACAGTAAGAATAATATGAAGTTTTAATTTTATCGATACCTATTCAATTTATTTGTAAACAATACAATCCCCGCAAAATAAGCTCAAACAAAAACTAATAAAATAATCAATATTTTTGGGGACAGCGCAAAAATTGACGTGTTTTGGATTCAGTAAAGAAGAAGCTAAGCTATAATTAATCGAAATAACTTAAAATACTCGCCACAAAAAGAAAAACTAGGCGACTTTGTTACTCACATAAGAAATGAAATTCCTGGCCGTTTTATTTTAGTTTTATTATTGCATCCCACAACTGAGCACTTCACCATAGTTGATTACATAAAACTACAGCAAAACACATGAAAATATTCACAAAACAGGTTTATATTTACAAATTAATCACACTCGAAACACCGGAAGCACAACAGACGCCATTTATATGCAACCAAAAATTGGCTTCAATAGCTAAATGTGATGACGTCATATGACAATTGCGCGACACGTTCACGCAATAACATAATATACCTGTCCCGTTCTAATAACGTAGCTTTCATTAAGTAAGAAAAGTCAAAACATAGTTTTACATGTTTTGTTAACAAAATGCATCGTATATCTATAATTGAGTATAATGCAACATAATATCCTCTCTTTTATATATAATCAAAGAAAATATCGCACTAAGACTATCTCTATCACATACTGTATATGCTGACGCCATGTCTATATCTCTTTCTCTGTCTACGGTAAACGAGCAGTAATTATCATGGAATTAGGAATTACGACATATACATGAGACACCCAGGAGTTTGCGGATTTGGCACCTGTCAGTTGAGCATGACTAGTGATGGGCAAAAAATATCGGTATTAAGTAATAGTTATTGGACGTTATATTTTCGATATTTTACGTAGGACCTTATAATTGTTTTTTGTTAAGTATAGTTAACTGATTGTGAAGTCCTAGCGTAAAGAAAACAAAATCGATATAGCATTTTTTCTCTCATTTATTTCTATGAAATTATTCCTAAACATGTTATAATGTAATAAATATATTAAAAAAATACTACACAAAAGATCTTTAAAAATTATTCTACAAAATTATACGTGCCACTTGATGCGGTGAAGGACCCAAGCAGCCGGTGGTCAGGGTTCCAGAGAGAGGGACTGCCTCACAAGCCGTCCCAAAACCTTCCACCACCTTCGAACCTTAATTAATCCAACAACCGAGCGAAAGCTTCATTTTTATTATTTTTGTACAAAATATTGTTCATCGGTACAACAATTGTTGAGTCAACATGGCGGTAATTTCGTAACCAAGGTCCGAGTATCTCGACACTTTTTCATTTTCTGCTTTCACCAGGTTATCATCATTCATCATGTGGTATAGTGACATCAACAATTATTGCTCGGCGCGCTGAACGTTCAACTAACACTATGTCAGGTATATTGGCAGCAATATACCTACCTGTCAGTGATAACCGACCGATCCCAGTAGAGCAGGACACTACTTTTTCGAGAACTTACACTTACTGATTTATTTTAATCAGACTCTGATTCGCTCGCTCAAAGATGTTGTGTCGTCAGTCGCTTTCATGTATAATTACGTTGTTATCAATTAGTATTGTATCAATTCGAACATCAAGTTCGAAAATGTTTTCTTCAGTGCCAGATGGGCCGAACTTTTCTCTACGAATATTAGTTAGTGTTCGTTTGCGCCTGAGCGACACGCTCTAATTGTACTTGGGTATCAATGGTCGACCATTTTTGCTATGAAGCTCAAAATAATTTTGCAGCTTTATGATAAGCTCACGGGTCTCACTTTTCAACGTTTGTCTACGCTTCGGCATTATTATACACCAAAACTAGCATCCACAACACGAAAATATTATCAAAGTCAAATTTAGCGCCAAGGTTAGTATTTCAAGCAGTAACAGTCCAGTAAAAAGAAAGCCAGGTCACAAATAAATTTCACACAACGAGAGATACGGGAGCGAGAGAACGTAGGCGTAGGAGAACCAACAACAGCAAGAGCTGAAAAGTGGTTGACAATAAAGATTGTCATTTTACGCTTATCTATTTTTTTACTACAAATCATCGTAGTTTTTGCTTCAAAGTTGTTTCAAATCAGTAAGACGGCTACTATCAGTAATTCAATTTTAAAGTTTTTTAGCAACGTTATAATTACAGCATAACGTTATTATCGACCAATAACGTTACATTTGCCTAATATTTTGTAGCCAGTCACTACGAAAATTCTCAGTTGGGTTAACCTTTTACTAGCGTAATACAGTTTAAGGACGTATTTCCGCAAATCCGGACTAAGTCGGACAAAATAAAATGGAACTAAAAATTACTACACATAGATTGATCCTTTATCTCCAATTTTTGGAAATGACATTGTTAAAAATCTTTATTTAAACCTACTATAAAAATGATTTTCCGACACCTCTTCGCACAAAACATCGCGACTTTCGGTACATTTTTTGCTGTATGTATACCGATTTTTTGTCTTTAAAAAATACCATCTGTTAAGAGATATGTTCACCTCAAAATTTTGGAAAGAAAAATATTAAAAATACTTCAAGACTTGGTGGAGTGACCTGAAGGTATACTTCGACGACTACTACTGGAACTCCTAGACGCGTATAGCTATGTGTATCGAATATACCTAGCTCTACGCGTCTAGGAGTTCCAGCAGTAGTCGTCGAAGTATACCTACCTTCAGGTCACTCCACAAAGTCTTGAAGTAAGATCTCATCATAACTAGCAAAACGATCCCAAATTCGATACATTTCACAAAATGTAGCGACAGTTCTAATATATTTTAACGGATTTGCGGAAATACGTCCTTAGAGTAAAATATGTTTTCTTATCTTGAAATATTGTATGAAATTTCGTCGTTTTTCAAGTTATGGACATGAAACTTGGTATTTGGGCTTTCGGATTGATATAAAAACTTGGTATTTGGGCTTTCGGATTGATATAATGAAATACGTATTTCACAGTTTTTGAAATTTCTATTCATAAAGGTGTGGGGTTGGGGATGAAAATTTGTGTGAAAGTCCTTCATTATTCAAATTATTTTTATCAACGAAGCTTGGTGTTTTGGTTTTCGAATAAAAATAAAGAAGCACACGTGTTTCATTTTTTTTAATTCCACCCCCAAAGGAGTTAATTAGGGATTGAAAGTTTGTATAAAAGTCTGTCATTTTTCAGGTTCTAGCCATGAAACTTGGTGTTTGGGATTTCAGTTTGAAATGAAGAAATACGTGATTCAGTTTTTGAAAATTATATCTCCAAGGACGTTAAATAGAGAGTTTGTCCTTTAATCACGCCGAAACAGAGCAACGGGTTGATGTGATTTTTTGCTGGAGAATAACATACGCTACTTTTTATCCCGGAAAATTAAGGAGTGCCTGTGGGAATTTTCAACAAAATTATGCCACGAGAACGAAGTCGCGGGCATCCGCTATGTTTATTATGCATTGAATTTTGCAATAAATTTAAACGCGACGTGAGTTTTTTTATGTGTGGATTGCAAGACCCGAAACGCGGGCGCCATTGATTTAGCATCGTGTGACGTCACAACTTACATGTCAAAGAAAATTTTTGTTCCCCGAGGGCGTTATTTTGAAATCAGAGCGAAGTGAAGGATTCTAAACTAGAATCCTGAGCGTAGCGACTAGCGAGGAATCCAATATACGCCGCCCGAGAGCAAAAAATTTGGCCCCGTGTGACACACACTATTTTTCATCATTACTTATGAGAAAAAGCTAGGAGTATCAACCTACTATGTATGGACATTACCTATACGTTTAAGCACCAATCAGAAGCACGAACGCGGACCAACCAGAAGATCTATCAACCTTCTATGCATAGACATTATTTAGTGGGTGTTCCGATATAAGCACTGCGAGCACTGTTCAGTGCTCTTACTGGGGACTTACAGTGCTCGCAGTGTATTTCGGAACACACCCTTAGACGTATACATATTATATAAAGTTTTCATTACTCATACACGGAAAGTAGGTTTGAAGTTGCCTGAGAAGCGGGTTGAAAGTAATACTTTTCAGCCCTAGGGAGAATCGTTTTCAACTGAATTTTTATTGGAGTTCAAGAATATAATTTTAATGATTTATTAATGAATAATTTTTATTTTTTATTAATGAATAAGTTGTAAAGACAACTGATTCATAGACTTTTTATTTTGACTTTCCTTATATTCGTAATGAAAAGCACAGTGTTTACCTCGGGATGAAAGACTTATTTAGTCCCTCGAACTATAGGCCCCCTCGCTACGCTCGGGCGCCAAACCCCGTCTCGGGACTAAATAAGTTACTTTCATCCCTAGGGTAACAATGTACTATTAAATAAAATGTAAAGACGTATTTACCGATCAACAAATTGATCACGTGACTTCGGACCAATCAGAAGAGAGAAATGAAAAGTCCTATGGGCCTACAAATTACATTTTGCTCCCGCTATCCTCTGAAGCCAATATTCGTTTTTGAATAGGTATGATGAAAAAAATCTTAAAGTTATATGAGCTATACCATACCGAAATAGGGGACACTTACGTTACATAAATATTTATAATAAAACCGGCTGCACAAGCAGTCCGATTGTGTAGTTTTACGAGTTCGACCAGCTGCACTAATGCTATCTTTATTAGTTGCAATGACCACAGATGTAAGATAAAAGTCTTCATTGACCCGGGCATTAGATGTCATCAAAGAAATGTCCGGTTGAAGAATGTTATTAAAACAACTTATGATTTATGTAAGTATGCTCGTTCTTCATTAATATCATTCCCATTTCGTACTTCAACGTAACTTCGAAGTAAGGTCCACTAGCACCACCCCATAAAATATGTTCTTATGCATTTCATATGTTTCTGTGCTCATATTTTTGTCCTTTCACGTCAACCCTGGAATAAACTTCTCAAAAGTAACAGTATCACACAATTTTATTAGGTAGGGGGAGCCGGACTCCCCCGGAGTTTAGCAGGTGGGAGACAATAGCCACTGCTCATAGAATCTTTGTGGAACTAGATATTGCGACGTTGCCTAGACTCCATAGGCGCCTCCCACCTCGCTGACGCGACGCCGTTGCGATCGCCAGCATTTATGTGATCGCCAGTTTGGCTTAGGAGTGAGAAGGGAAAACACAATTTCGTGCCCGGTAAGTAAATTTTTTCAATTTTCGATATTTGATTTCTGTTGCTTACTGTGAATAGATTCCAGCATGTTATTTATATACATCGTAAGTTTAATTATCCTAGTAACATTTATGGCAGACAGCTTTTACTTAAGTGTCATAGTTTTTATAAAAATGTATTAACGGACAGCTTGGTGTGGGGTGGGAGACATTACCCTGGCATCGGGAGGAGACTTTTCCCAGGGTAATCTCTCCCGTCATTTCTCCCGCAATACTATCTTTTATTTTATTTCTGATAATCATCCAAAATGCCCTTCAAATAAAAATAAAAAGAAGCAATTTAGATCTGTCAGTAATATAATAGGTTCCGACTATTATTTTTGCTAAAGGTACTACTTATGTTACCTTAGATTTTTCTCCATGTTGATGAGATATTGTAAAATGTTAAGATATTGTTGTAGACAGACTGAAACATTTTTTATAGTATTAATGTTGGTTGTGAAAGTTGTAATTAATATTGTTGCTTTATATAAATATATAGTTTTTGTTAAAAAGGGTTTCTAATTATAAATTTATAAAAACTCACTATTGTAAACGTAACTATATAAATATATGTGATAAGTTAGTTAATTCCTCACTTAAGTATCTCAAAGATACTCAAAGTACCTTCCTCGTTTTCTCATTTACTACGTTATATTATATGCCATATTTTTATGATTCAATTTCTTTATAGAATTTTAATTTGTAATGATTATTTTGCCTATTTTTAAATAATTACCTATACGAGGATTCGTCCGAAGAGATTAGCATGATATACTTGTAGTACCGTGTACGTACGACCACTTTCACACGTTAGTTGAGGGTAGCTGAAAATAAAAACAAACGCTCCCTCCTACCGGCCGATAGCAGGCCACTATTATAGGCCCCACTCCTGCACAACTCGTCATTTAGTTCGGAGCTTGAGCTTTTTTTTTTTTGTACACTTTCATAAACATATTATATTACAAATTTAACCTTGAATTTGAAATTTGACCTTTTCATGACACTGGGGTAACCCGTGGGAGGGTGGGATGCTAATCTCTTCGGACGAATCCTCGTATAATTACCTATGATCGAACTTCACTTACAGGTAAGTTCGTTTTCAACACACTTGATCATAAAGTGGCTCTAAGTTCACCGCAATTAGGCACATAATGACACCTATAATCAAACTGTGACTTTTTCATTACTATTATCCACAAGTGAGTTATAGAGTTTTTTTTTATTTTATTGGTTGAGTTGCTTTGTTCTTAAAAAAGTTTCGATACAAAAAAGATCGTTCAATAGTACAAATAAATTAATGTACCTACCTATTGCTTGCTCATTTCATGCAACTTCGTATTTAAATAGATAATTTCAACTTGTACGTGTTTACTAAATAAAACTTTCACTCAAATACACTTTTGTTTTTTCTGTAATATCTAAAGAAAACTTAAAATTCCCCTTAATGTACGTGGCTAAAACGCTATCCGCGAAAAGCCAAAAAAAAAAGAAACCTCATTCTTTTAGTCTATGGCCGATCGCCATTGTAAGATGCGCGCGCATAGGAAAACTTTTTAATTATTCCCGCCATTGCGAAAATTTTTTCACAACTCGTTTTCACTGTTGAAATTACAGTTATTTATTAATTAAAATGTCTACAAGTACTAATTATTTATGAAGAAAATTATTTAAGTTGTACACCGCCCGATATAAGATGTGATTACTACCTGAAAACTCTAAGGAAAAATATCTATTAGCGTACCAAAATTTCATACAATGGCAAAACAACAAGAATACGCAGTCTTTTTCAGAAAATGTGTTCATGGCGTACTTTAAAGAATTATCTTCTAAGTTCAAAATAGCTCTTTGTTAAAATACTCAATGTTATATACTTACTCAATGTTAAAAAGTAAAGGCCGAACAAAGAATGGAGTGGACTTAAAAACATACTCTAATTTGTCAGCCTAAATCTAAAGAGATTATCCGATGGATTTAGAAGCAAGAAATCAAAGGTTTTATCGTCTGACGATATTGAAAAATTTATAAAAGATGCTCCAGTATAACCAATATCTGGCTACTAAGGTTAGTTAAAATAATTTTTCAATACACTTGCTCGAAAAATGCACTTACAGAGGCAGTAAACAGAGCTTGTAAGTTAAATTTACTGCCCTCGTGCGGTAAATTTGCAGAATTTACTGCCCTCGTGCAGTAAATTTGAAGTTTTTTATTTTTTTTTAAGTCTATTCCACTTCTAAATAAAAAGTTTTCTTGCAAGAAGGCTCATAATGATATTGACTTTGTAAGTAACTAAAAAAACCTAAAAAATAATAACATTTAGATGTAGATTGATGAAATCAATTCATGAAATTAAAAATTGTATTTAATATAATTAATTAAAATTGTTTTAAGTAAGTATTATAAATCAAAAAAGTAAAGGCTGCATAGTCCAGGCTGAGAGTTAAGGCCTAGAACCTAGAGCCATGAAGCCAATTTAAAAAAAAGCCATTACAACAACACGTTACGCGCCGTAGATACTAAATCTTTATTATCGCGCGCTATTTTTAAAAGTTTCATTGAGTTTTTCTTATAAATTATTAAATAATATGAGTGGTTTAAATGATGTGGAATAATAAAATTAAATCGACAATTAATGTGAGAAAAAAATCGCGCTTTTAATAGCCGCCAAAAATCCATACTTCCATATCCATACTAATATTATAAATGCGAAAGTGTGTCTGTCTGTCTGTCTGTCTGTCTGTCTGTCTGTCTGCTACGCTTTCACGGCCCAACCGTTTAACCGATTTTGATAAAATTTGGTACAGGGATAGGTTGCATCCCGGGGAAGGACATAGGCTACTTTTTATCCCGGAAAAACAAACAGTTCCTGTGGGATAACAGGCTCTTTTTCTCGCATTTTTCTTCAATCACGCTTCAACGGCGCAACGGATCGACGTGATTTTTTGCATGGGTATATTTGAGGACCTGGAGAGTGACATAGGCCACTTTTTATCCCGGAAAAACAAACAGTTCCTGTGGGATAACATACTCTTTTTCTCGCATTTTTCTTCAATTAGGTGGCAACGGCGCAACGGATCGACGTGATTTTTTGCATGGGTATATTTGAGAACCTGGAGAGTGACACAGGCCACTTTTCATCCTGGAAAGACTAACAGATCCTGTGGGATAGTATGCTCTTTTTCTCGCATTTTTTTCACCGTTACCACGTTCACACGTTCAGATTAGCCCACGTTCAGGTTATCATAACCTTCCGGTTAGCCGACGTTCAAGTTAGCCGACGTCCACGTTACCTGATATTCAAGTTAGCCCACGTTCAGGTTAGCCCACAGTCAGGTTAGCCGACGTTAAGATTTATTTTAGGACAAGGAAAGTAACATGTGCTACCTTAGTAACATCGTATCATCCATATCCATACTTCCATACTTCCATACTTCCATACTAATATTTCCATACTAATATTATAAATGCGAAAGTGTGTCTGTCTGTCTGTCTGTCTGTCTGTCTGTCTGTCTGTCTGTCTGTCTGTCTGCTACGCTTTCACGGCCCAACCGTTTAACCGATTTTGATGAAATTTGGTACAGGGATAGGTTGCATCCCGGGGAAGGACATAGGCTACTTTTTATCCCGGAAAAACAAACAGTTCCTGTGGGATAACAGGCTCTTTTTCTCGCATTTTTCTTCAATCACGCTTTAACGGCGCAACGTATCGACGTGATTTTTTGCATGGGTATATTTGAGGACCTGGAGAGTGACATAGGCCACTTTTTATCCCGGAAAAATAAACAGTTCCTGTGGGATAACATACTCTTTTTCTCGCATTTTTCTTCAATTAGGTGGCAACGGCGCAACGGATCGACGTGATTTTTTGCATGGGTATATTTGAGAACCTGGAGAGTGACACAGGCCACTTTTCATCCTGGAAAGACTAACAGATCCTGTGGGATAGTATGCTCTTTTTCTCGCATTTTTTTCACCGTTACCACGTTCACACGTTCAGATTAGCCCACGTTCAGGTTATCATAACCTTCCGGTTAGCCCACGTTCAGGTCAGCCGACGTTTAGGTTAGCCCACGTTCAGGTTATCATACCCGTCCGGTTAGCCCACGTTCATGTTAGCCGACGTTCAGGTTAGCAGAAGTTCAGGTTAGTTGTCGGTCAGGTTAGCTGTCGTTCAATTTAGCCGACGTTCAAGTTAGCCGACGTCCACGTTACCTGATATTCAAGTTAGCCCATCTATCTTACTGAAACGTTCCCCACCATGCAGACGGGTCAGCAGGTCTTCTACTCGCGGCAAAGGGTAACGGTCAACCTCGATAACTCAGAGTGCAGAGTTCAGATTCCATAGTTAAGAGTGCAGAGTTCAGACTTCAGATTGCAGAGTTCAGAGTGCAGAGGTCAGAGTTCAGAGTGCATAGTTCAGAGTGCATAGTTCAGAGTTCAGAGTACAGAGTGCAGAGTTCAGAGTGCAGAGTTTAGAGTTCGGAGTGCAGAGTTCAGAGTTCAGAGTATAGAGTTCAGAGTGCAGAGTGCAGAGTTCAGAATGCAGAGGTCATAGTTCAGAGTGCAGAGTTCAGGGTTCAGAGTGCAGAGTTCAGAGTCCATAGTTAAGAGTGCAGAGTTCAGACTTCAGATTGCAGAGTTCAGAGTGCAGAGGTCAGAGTTCAGAGTGCATAGTTCAGAGTTCAGAGTACAGAGTGCAGAGTTCAGAGTGAAGAGTTCAGAGTGCAGAGTTTAGAGTTCGGAGTGCAGAGTTCAGAGTTCAGAGTATAGA
This sequence comes from Erebia ligea, assembly GCA_917051295.2. Taxonomy (NCBI): domain Eukaryota; kingdom Metazoa; phylum Arthropoda; class Insecta; order Lepidoptera; family Nymphalidae; genus Erebia; species Erebia ligea. The sequence continues at coordinate 13,301,991 of OU785223.1, read as the reverse complement.
GTTCAGAGTTCAAAGTTCAGAGTTCAGAGTGCAGAGTTCAGAGTTCAAAGTGCAGAGTTAAGAATTCAGAGTGCAGAGTTCAGAGTTCAGAGTTCAGAGTGCAGAGTTCAGAGTGCAGAGTTCAGAGTTCAGAATGGAGAGTTCAGACTTCAGAGTGCAGAGTTCAGAGTGCAGAGGTCAGAGTTCAGAGTGCAGAGTTTAGAGTTCAGAGTGCAGAGTTCAGAGTGCATAGTTCAGAGTGCAGAGTGCAGAGTTCAGAGTACAGAGTTCAGAGTGCAGAGTTTAGAGTTCAGAGTGCAGAGTTCAGAGTATAGAGTTCAGAGTTCAGAGTTCGGAGTGCAGGGTTTAGAGTTCAGAGTGCAGAGTTCAGAGTTCAGAGCGCTGAGTGAAATGTCTCAAACAGGCAGTCACAGTTAAGTTGACAATTGACAATCTTTCACATAAAACTCAGTTATTGTTCCCTTGAGCCACGCGAGCGAAGCCGCGGGTAATAGCTAGTCTCGAAATAAGTACGGGCGTGAGAGACCATTTTCTAGTGAGTACCTTGTGCCTACCTACTCGAGTTTTATTTTCAAGTTTTCTCACAAATGTATTGAAAAATATTGTGTGATACACGGGCGTTAAGGTTTTAACAAACTCGTGACGATGGTCAGCCCTCGACTGGCGTCATCGGGCTGACATTAGTCAACTCGTATGTAAAACCCTATTTACCGCCCTTATATCACAAACTACTATTAAATATCTACGCGACTTCAGCCTGTGTTGTGTGTTGAACTTAATTATTGTTTCTTTTTTCCAGGTTGCTTTAATATTTAGTGTAACTGGTGCTAGTAGGATACAAGAATTAACAAATATAACTGTAAAAGACGTAGAGAACCATGGCCCGATGCTTTTAGTGAAGATACCTATCACGAAAAATAAAATACCGAGGTCATTCACTATTACACGGTCCATTCTATGAGATTGCTAAGAATTGTTTCTCTAAATAAACTTTTTATCTACTAAATAAAATTATTTTTAACCGACTTCAAAAAAAGGAGGAGGTTCTCAATTCGACTGTTTTTTTTTTTTTATGTTTGTTACCTCAGAACTTTTGACTGGGTGGACCGATTTGGATGATTATTTTTTTATTTGAAAGCTGGTGCTTCCCGTGTGGTCCCAATTCAATTTGGTGAAGATCTGATGAATATCTCCGGAGATGGAGAACGGAACTCCTCATGGATACATAATAAATTAAATAATTTTTTACTTTTTAGTGTTTGTGGTTTTTGAAGTCAGTTTTTATTTTTTTTTTGAATTTTTTTTAGTATTATTTTCTTCACAAGTGTGTTGAAAAACGTCGTATGATACACGTGTGTATTGATGATTACCGTCCTCGGCTATCTTAAGACCCTCACCTAACGGCTCGGGTCTCAATGGCGCCTCAGCGGCAATCACCAACATTACACACTTGTACCATAATGTACTATTATATCATACTTGCTCAGTAACTAGGGATTACTATGGTGGCAAGTCTCCTTGTAAGTTGGTGTTTGCAATTCAAGGCAACATTACGTCGCACTATGCTTGAATTGTAATGTTCACATTACAGTTCAAGCTATGCAAAACTCCTTGGTAAACAATCTCTTTTCTTATAAAATGGTAAGAAAACTTTTTACTGAAAAAAAAACACTGAACATGGCGGCATTTAATTTCCATACATTTCAAACTATGCAAAACTCCTTGGAACTCAGAGCCGTAAAAAAAAAATGGAAAACTATTTACGAAAAAGAAACCATTTTTTTCTAGTTTTTCTCTAAATTTGCTAATTATTCTAATTAAAATTTCATTTTGCATTACCAATGTTTTATTTACCTCGCAAGAATGATATAAAGTAGAATGCTTACCTCGGTTGCAAGTAGCTATTACACCCTCGAACTATATTCACCCTCGCTCGCTGCGCTCGCTCGAGTGACTAAATATCTCGCGTGCACGCGATCCATTAGCGCCCTATGCGAGCTGCGCTCGCACTGGCGCCAAATTGGATCTTGTTCTGTAATAGCTTACTTACGTCCCTTGTGTAACAATCTACTAAAATTAATCTATCTATCTATACTTATATCTATACTTATAATAAAACTGTAACTGGGGGGTTACTATCAACATTTAGAAAACCATTATGATACAGGAACATCTTGTTTCAATCTCTTTGTAATATTACTGAGAAAGCTACCATGACAGCACAAAAGTAATATGGTTTTACTCTTTTAAACATGATGGCAAGAACGAATGATACTCTACAATTGTCTTTTCATTGCTTTCAGAGTAAGCGAGATGTAGCTATATTTTTTCTATAGCGCTATCTCAATTGCATCGCGTTTCATTTCATGCATAAAGAACGCAGTGTTGATACATTTTTAATTAAATATTATAACTTAACAAAGTTATTACACCTTTATAAAATGCAATAATTAACAAAAAGTTTTATAATGTTATCTAATAATAACAATCTAATACTTAATTGTTTGTTTGCTCTTTTTTTAACAGGTTAAAAATTAACTCGAAAATGTTTCCTTACCGTTGTGTAAAACGAAACGGTTGTTTTAAATATCAATTGTCAAATTGACAAGCAAAACGTAAATAAATATTAATTTAATTGATTAAAATAGACTATTTAATATAATATTTACATATAAATTTACAATGAGGACGCTATCAAACACTCAACATTTATTGGGCGAGGGATTTGAGATGGAAGGACATCATAGAGGGGATGAAGTTTGGGGCAAGAAAACTCAAAACAGAATATGGGAGACAGTACCTTCGTCTAAGCCACATTCACACAGGGAGTGATCTCTAACTCTGATCTTGTGCAGGTGGACAGGTGTGCAGGAGTGACCAAGGTGTAAGCGGCATATTGTAGAAGTTACCCACCTATCTGCATATTTGTAAAAGGAAAACCATGGACGCCTTGGTATATCAGATTGAATTGAGGCATAGAATTTACCTTTAAGTGGTTTTGATTCGTTCCAGAATGTGTTCCAGGACTTGTCCAGATAAGTTTTAGATAGAGCGCTTAGATCTTGGGTGCTGTTCTTAAAATGTTCATGGGAACCCATTTGTATAGCAGCCTAATAATTAGCACATGAATCAACTGTTTCATTGCCTGCAATGCCAGAATGACTTGGGATCCATACCAAGGGGAAGGCTAAACCATTTTGATGACAGGAGAACAGGAGCCTCCCTAATCTCTAGAATGATGGGAAATCTTGACTTACTCTGGAATGGGTTTTCTTTGATGGATAATAAGCAGCTAAGGGAGTCAGTAAAAATAACAGTTTGTTTTATTATGGAAATAAAAGGCTATAATAATAATAATAATAAGCTTTTTTATTTTCTTACTTTTATTTTTATGAAAACAAGTTTGATATGAATTAAACAATCTATAAATGTTTATGCTATTAAATTGAATTGAGTAGGTAGGTAGGTATTATGTTTATTTCCAGAACTATGAATGCCGCCGTCTTGCCCAGAGTTGTTGAATAAGGGCATTGTGCTAAGGGCATATTTTGAGTGCAAACATGCAAATTCCTATACTAATGTGCCTCAGCCCTCAGCAGAGTCTGGTGCTGCATCCAATATTGGAATCATCATTGTTTTTGTCAATGGATATACTGAGTCATCTGAAATTTTAAATTATAGTTTAATTAAATCAGTTTAGTTATGTTAAGTCAAATGTGATTGAATTAGTTACTTATTGTGAATTGTTATATAATAAAGATATTAGGTATCTATTTTTTACATACATTAGTACTTTGCCATTTGAATGATTTTAATACATCTATACTAATATTATAAATGCGAAAGTTTGGATGGATGGATGGATGTTTGTTACTCAATTTTGCCAGAACGGCTGAACAGATCTTGATGAAATTTGAAACAGAGACAGAGAGAATTTGATTTGAGAGAGATTGATTATAGTCTGGAATAACACAAAGGCTACTTTTTATCCTGGAAAATTAAAGAGTTCCTGCGGGAACCAAAAAACCTTCATCAACGCGGGCATGAGCTAGTTACTAATAACTGTTGTACCCCTACCATCTTAGACTGCATCATCACATAACTATCATCTGAGATCGCAGTCATCGCAAAGCTTTCGTAATCGTCGTCGTCGTCTCAACCGATAAACGTCCACTGCTGCAGGATTGCTGTCTCCTGCATGGATCTCCACAGACCACAGAGCACGGTCTTGTGCCGCTTGCTTCCCGCGGCTCCCAGCTACACACTTGAGATCGTCTTTCCACCTAGTGGGGGGTTGTCCAACGCTGCGCTTTCTTGTGTGAGGCCGCCATTCAGGCACCTTGCGACCCAAACGTCTGTCGGTTCTTCGAAATTGGTATTAAATTAGGTATCTACGGATCTCCTCATTTCTGAATCTGATTTGAGCACGTAGGAATACTCCAAGCATTCTCCCGTCCACCGCCCTGGGTGCCTGATTCTTCAATTTAATACCTTTGGAAAATTAATTAACTCACTTTTATAAAGTTATATCTCATTCACTTAGTTCAATCCAGTAGAATAATCACTTGAAAAACCTCACAATTTCCTATTTATTTGTTTAGAAAGTCAATCCGTTGTTGATCCGTCGCAAGAAAGTAACTTTTTTATGATTGCTAAATTTGACGTAAATCCTTCGTAAAACAATAATGCTAGCGCTCAAAAAACACTTGATAGTACGCATTGAGTGAATGATTTGCATACTGACGTCACAAAATTGCTTAGGAAACAATGTTCTAATAAGCTTACTTTTGGGGACGTCATGGTAAGATTTGTCGAAACAATCTATACTTATAATAAAACTGTAACAGGTCCAATTCTGTACATTGCAGATATTTTGAAAATTTTTTTTGGAGGGCACTCATTATTCGATACTGAAGCCAAATCTGTAATTTTTTTCATTTTTGTCTGTCTGTCTGTCTGTCTGTCTGTCTGTCTGTCTGTCTGTCTGTCTGTATCTTGGCCGCGCATCACGCCGAAACTACTGAATGAATTCAAACGAAACTTGGCACGATTTGAGCCCATACTACGAGGTAGGACATAGGATACTTTTTATCCCGAAATTCTATCCCCGAAGGGGTGAAATAGGGGTTGAAAGTTTGTATGAAAGTCCTTAATTTCTCAAGTTAGAGCCATGAAACTTGACATATGAGCTGCGGGTTGAAAATGGAGACATACGTGTTTCACAGTTTTTGAAAATTCGACCCCCAAAAGGGTGAAATAGGGGATGAAAGTTGGTATGAAAGTCCTTCGTTTCTCAAGATGTTTTACAAGTTATATCAACGAAACTTTTTATTTTGGCTTACGGTAAAAAATAAAGAAGTACGTGTGTCACAGTTCTTCAAAATTCCACCCCTAAGGGGGTGAAATAGGGGGTGAAAGTTTGTATGAAAGTCCGTCATTTCTCAAGTTATATCGATTAAACTTGGTATACAAGCTACCGGTTGAAAATGAAGAAATAAGTGTTTCACAGTTTTTGTAAATTTTACCCCCGAAGGGGTGAAATAGGGGTTGAATGTTTGTATGAAAGTCCTTCATTTCTCAAGTTATAGCCATGAAACTTGGTATATGAGCTGCGGGTTTAAAATGAAGACATACGTGTTTCACAGTTTTTCAAAATTTCACCCTCAAAGGGGTGAAATAGGGGTTGAAAGTTTGTATGAAAGTCCTTCATTTCTCAAGTTATAGCCATGAAACTTGGTATATGAGCTGCGGGTTTAAAATGAAGACATACGTGTTTCACAGTTTTTCAAAATTTCACCCTCAAAGGGGTGAAATAGGGGTTGAAAGTTTGTATGAAAGTCCTTCATTTCTCAAGTTATAGCCATGAAACTTGGCATATGAGCTGCGGGTTAAAAATGAAGACATACGTGTTTCAGTTTTTCAAAATTTCACCCTCAAAGGGGTGAAATAGGGGTTGAAAGTTTGTATGAAAGTCCTTCATTTCTCAAGTTACTTATATCGATGAAACTTGGTATACAAGCTACCGGTTAAAAATGAAGAAATACGTGTTTCACAGTTTTCGTAAATTTTACCCCCGAAGGGGTGAAATAGGGGTTGAAAGTTTGTATGAAAGTCCTTCATTTCTCAAGTTATATCCATGAAACTTGGTATATGAGCTGCGGGTTAAAAATGAAAACATTCGTGTTTCACAGTTTTTCAAAATTCCACCCCCAAAGGGGTGAAATAGGGTTTGAAAGTTTGTATAAAAGTCCGTCATTTCTCAAGTTATTTCGATGAAACTTGGTATATCCACGCGGACGAAGTCGCGGGCATCAGCTAGTATCAAAATAAGCTTAGATCAGTTTTCTTTAAGCAGTGGCAGTAACCCCCCAGGTCCAATTCTGTACATTGAAGATATTTTGAAAATTTTTTTTGGAGGGCATTCGTTATTCGATACTGAAGCCAAATCTGTAATTTTTTTCATTTTTGTCTGTCTATCTGTCTGTCTGTCTGTATCTTGGCCGCGCATCACGCCGAAACTACTGAATGAATTCAAACGAAACTTGGCACGATTTGAGCCCATACTACGAGGTAGGACATAGGATACTTTTTATCCCGAAATTCTACCCCCGAAGGGGTGAAATAGGGGTTGAAAGTTTGTACGAAAGTCCTTAATTTCTCAAGTTATAGCCATGAAACTTGATATATGAGCTAAGGGTTGAAAATGAAAACATATGTGTTTCACAATTTTTCAAAATTCCACCCCCAAAGGGGTGAAATAGGGGTTGAAAGTTTGTATAAAAGTCGGTCATTTCTCAAGTTATTTCGATGAAACTTGGTATATCCACGCGGACGAAGTCGCGGGCATCAGCTAGTATCTATATAATTATAAAATTCAAAGTCCTGGCTGACTGACTTATATATCAACGCACAGCCTAAACCGCTGTGGCTAGAAACTTGAAATTTTGACAGTAGGTTCCTTTTGTGACGTAGGCGCTCAATAAGGAAGGATTTTTCAAAACTCCACCCTTAAGGGGGTAAAATAGGGGTTTAAAGTTTGTATGAAAGTCCGTCATTTCTCAAGTTATATCAACGAAACTTGGTATTTTGGCTTTCGGTAAAAAAATAAAGAAATACGTATTTCACAGTTTGTCAAAATTCCACCCCCGAAGGGGTGAAATAGGGGTTGAGAGTTTGTATGAAAATCCTTAATTTCTCAAGTTATAGCCATGAAACTTGATATATGAGCTGCGGGTTGAAAATGAAAACATACGTGTTTCACAGTTTTTCAAAATTCTACCCCGGAAGGGGTGAAAGAGGGGTTGGGAGTTTGTATATGAAAGTCCTTAATTTCTCAAGTTATAGCCATGAAACTTGATATATGAGCTGCGGGTTGAAAATGAAAACATACGTGTTTCACAGTTTTTCAAAATTCCACCCCCGAAGGGGTGAAATAGGGGGTGAGAGTTTGTATGAAAATCCTTAATTTCTCAAGTTATAGCCATAAAACAGCATTTGGGCTTTCGTTAAAATATGAAGAAGTTCGTGTTTCACCATTATAGGGGGATTATACCGTGGGATAGTAATATAGGCTACTTTTTATCCTGGAAAATTAACTAAAAAACTTATTCCACGCGGACGAAGTCGCGGGCATCAGCTATAAAGAATATACATACATACATAGGCTACTTTTTATCCCAGAAAATTAATGAGTTCCCGCGGGAATCGAAAAAACTTAGTCCACGCGGACGAAGTCGCGGGCATCAGCTAGTACTTATAATAAAACTGTAACAATATGTCCAAATCTGTACATGGAAGATATTTTGAAATTTTTTTTTGGAGGGCACTCATTATTCGATACTGAAGCCAAATCTGTGATTTTTTTCATTTTTGTCTGTCTGTCTGTCTGTCTGTCTGTCTGTCTGTATCTTGGCCGCGCATCACACCGAAACTACTGAATGAATTCAAACGAAACTTGGCACGATTTGAGCCCATACTACGAGGTAGGACATAGGATACTTTTTATCCCGAAATTCGACCCCTGAAGGGGTGAAATAGGGGTTAAAAGTTTGTATGAAAGTCCTTCATTTCTCAAGTTATAGCCATGAAACTTGATATATGAGCTGCGGGTTGAAAATGGAGACATACCTACGTGTTTCACAGTTTTTGAAAATTCGACCCCCCAAAAGGGTGAAATAGGAGATAAAAGTTGGTATGAAAGTCCTTCGTTTCTCAAGATGTTTTACAAGTTATATCAACGAAACTTTTTATTTTGGCTTACGGTAAAAAATAAATATATGTGTCACAGTTTTTCAAAATTCCACCCCTAAGGGGGTGAAATAGGGGGTGATAGTTTGTATGAAAGTCCGTCATTTCTCAAGTTATATCGATTAAACTTGGTATGTCACCTGCGGGTTAAAAATAAAGCCATACGTGTTTCACTGTTTTTCACAATTTCACCCTCCGAGGGGTGAAATAGGGGTTGAAAGTTTGTATGAAAGTCCTTCATTTCTCAAGTTATATCGATGAAACTTGATATACAAGATACCGGTTAAAAATGAAGAAACACGTATTTCACAGTTTTCGTAAATTTTACCCCCGAAGGGGTGAAATAGGGGTTGAAAGTTTGTATGAAAGTCCTTCATTTCTCAAGTTATATCCATGAAACTTGATATAATATGAGCTGCGGGTTAAAAATGAAAACATACGTGTTTCACAGTTTTTCAAAATTCCACCCCCAAAGGGGTGAAATAGGGGTTGAAAGTTTGTATAAAAGTCGGTCATTTCTCAAGTTATTTCGATGAAACTTGGTATATCCACGCGGACGAAGTCGCGGGCATCAGCTAGTATAGATATATAATTATAAAATTCAAAGTCCTGACTGACTGACTTATATATCAACGCACAGCCTAAACCGCTGTGGCTAGAAACTTGAAATTTTGACAGTAGGTTCCTTTTGTGACGTAGGCGCTCAATAAGGAAGGATTTTCCAAAACTCCACCCTTAAGGGGGTGAAATAGGGGTTTAAAGTTTGTATGAAAGTCCTTCATTTCTCAAGTTATAGCCATGAAACTTAGCATTTGGGCTTTCAGTTAGATATGAAGAAGTAAGTACTTCACCATTTTTGAAATTTCAACCCCCAAAGGAATGGAATAGGGGATGAAAGTTTGTAAAAAGTCCTTCATTTCTCAAGTTATATCAACGAACCTTGGTATTTTGGCTATCGGTAAAAAATAAAGAAGTACGTGTGTCAAAATATTTAAAAATTTCACCACCAAAGGGGTTAAATAGGGGTTGAAAATTTGAATGAAAGTCCGTCGTTTTTCAAGTTATGCCCTGAAACTTGGTATTTGGGCTTTTGATTTAAATTTATGAAATACGTATTCCACAGTCTTGAAATTTCTATCCCCAAGGACTTTAAATAGAGAGTTTGTCCTTCAATCACGCCGCAACAGGGCAACAGATCGATGTGATTTTTTGCATGGGTAGGTATAGTTGAGGATCTGGAGAGTGACATAGGCTTCTTTTTATCCCGGAAATGAAGGAGTGCCTGTGGGAATTAAAAAAACTTATGCCACGCGAACGAAGTCGCGGGCGTCCTATAGTCATTAATTATACCTACTACGTATTCGTCCTTCGAGATTAGCATGATAAACTTGTAGATATTGAGAGACTTGTCATGAAAACAGGTCTTACTCGTAGTTATGCGAAAAACGCAGTTTAACCATCAGGTATTTAATATTTAATACATAAAAAAAGAAAACAATAATGATTGTGTTCTTATTTACATCTCTCATATTCGGTAAGTAGGTCCTTATTACCCCCAAATGGAGCTTGTAGGTGACCAATTAGCGCTCTGGGGTAATAATGTAGCTAGAAAAGCCCTAGGGCGGTAAGTAATTAAAAAAAGTATGATGGTTGGTGGAAGTACGCGAACTTTTTGAAAGAGTGAAGAGTTTTTTTTTAATTACTTACCGCCCTAGGGCTTTTCTAGCTACATTATTACCCTGGAGCGCTAATTGGTCACCTTCAAGCTCCATTTGGGGGTAATAAGGACCTACTTACCTCACAATCGAGATGTAAAGCAGAGTAGTTAGCTCGGGTGTAAGCATCAATTGCACCCTCGAACTATAGGCGCCCTCGCTGTGCTCGTGCGCCTAAATATCTCGGGCTGCAATTGATGCCTTACAGCCCTTGGCTACTAATCTACTATTAATGAACAATTTTATTTATTTTGATAGATATCTACGAGGTACTGGATAACTTTGTTTTTATAATGCTCGATTTTATTATTACAGGATCATAATATATGTAAGAAATGAGTCAACTCAACAATCTGAATTTTCGATAAAGAAAATTATAAATTCAAAAGTATTCGAGCAACTACTTTAGTGTCGTGTATGGCGGGCTCTTTGAGGCCACGCTGTATTGAGGAACAGTTAAGAGGATATGGCATGAACGGGAAACTTTGAGAATAGGTATTAACAGTTATATTGCCGTCGCGCTGCTCTTTGAATAGAATTCCATAACACCCGATAGGGACAACTGCAGCTTGGACCGATAATACCTATGAAAAACAGTCGAATTCTTACTCTCGTATTTTTCTGTTTCCTCCTCCAAAACATAACCGATTTTAATTCTTTTTTTACGAATAATTTAAGAAGGACTCGGGCTATGCCGGTATGTTTTTCTTTTTTTGATTATATCCGTCAAATTTATTTGCAGGCTCTCTGATGATGGCACGAAAACTGGGCCATTTTTTGCCATTTTTGAAGGTTCCTTGTTCTTAAAATAATTAATTTATTGAAAAAAGCAAAACATAGGACCATGGTACGGACAAATATGGATTTTATGGAGCAAGAATATTTTCTCTATTGTAATTATCCACGGAGGAAACAGACAAATGTGTTTGTATGGAGAAATCGCCGGGAGAATTCCTCTTAAGTCTGATATTGTGTCGAAGGTGTTTAATTTTGTCAAGATAACTATTGAGGGTTACACTTACGACTGAGATAATGTAAAAATTGTATTATATACGGAAAAAACCTGTACAGAATGTTTTAATTAAAAATTAAAAATTTGATTGACGAGAAATTTCGAAGGAAAATTGTATCCATACTTCCATACTAATATTATAAATGCGAAAGTGTGTCTGTCTGTCTGTCTGTCTGTCTGTCTGCTACGCTTTCACGGCCCAACAGTTCAACCGATTTTGATGAAATTTGGTACAGGGATAGGTTGCATCCCGGGAAAGGACATAGGCTACTTTTTATCCCGGAAAAACAAACAGTTCCTGTGGGATAACATGCTCTTTTTCTCGCATTTTTCTTCAATCACGCTTCAACGGCGCAACGGATCGACGTGATTTTTTGCATGGGTATATTTGAGGACCTGGAGAGTGACACAGGCCACTTTTTATCCCGGAAAAACAAACAGTTCCTGTGGGATAACATGCTCTTTTTCTCGCAATTTCCTTCAATTAGGTGGCAACGGCGCAACGGATCGACGTGATTTTTCACATGGGTATATTTGAGAACCTGAGAGTGACACAGGCCACTTTTCATCCTGGAAAAACTGACAGTCCCTGTGGGATAGTATGCTCTTTTTCTTGCATTTGTTTCACCGTTACCACGTTCACACGTTCAGATTAGCCCACGTTCAGGTTATCATAACCTTCCGGTTAGCCCACGTTCAGGTCAGCCGACGTTTAGGTTAGCCCACGTTCAGGTTATCATACCCGTCCGGTTAGCCCAAGTTCAGGTTAGCCGACGTTCAGGTTAGCACAAGTTCAGGTTAGTTGTCGGTCAGGTTAGCCTTCGTTCAAGTTAGCCGACGTTTAAGTTAGCCGACGTCCAAGTTACCTGACATTCAACTTAGCCCACGTTCAGGTTAGCCCACGTTCAGGTTAGCCGACGTTAAGATTTATTTTAGGACAAGGAAAGTAACATGTGCTACCTTAGTAACATCGTATCATACTAATAATATTATAAATGCGAAAGTGTTTTTTCTTTTTGGGGGGTAAATAGTAAGTATAAGAATGACTAAAAAAAATAGAAATAGAATAGAAGAGATATTCGGGTTCAGAATTCAGAGTGCAGAGTTCAGAGTTCAAAGTGCAAAGTTCCGAGTTCGGAGTTCAGAGTTCAGAGTGCAGAGTTCAGACTTCAGAGTGCAGAGTTCAGAGTGCAGAGTTCAGACTTCAGAGTTCAGAGTTCAAAGTGCAGAGTTCAGACTTCAGAGTTCAGAGCGCAGAGTTCAGACTTCAGAGTTCAGAGTTCAGAGTTCAGAGTGCAGAGTTCAGACTTCAGAGTTCAGAGTTCAGAGTGCAGAGTTCAGACTTCAGAGGTCAGAGTTCAGAGTGCAGAGTTCAGAGTTCAGAGTGCAGAGTTCAGAGTTCAGAGTGCAGAGTTCAGACTTCAGAGTGCAGAGTTCAGAGTTCAGAGTATAGAGTTCAGACTTCAGAGTGCAGGGTTCCGAGTTCAGAGTTCAGAGTGCAAAGTTCAGAGTTCAGAGTGCAGATTTCAGAGTTCAGAGTTCAGAATGCAGAATTCAGACTTCAGATCGCAGAGTTCAGAGTGCAGAGTTCAGTGTGCAGAGGTCAGAGTTCAGAGTGCAGAGTTCAGAGTTCAGAGTGCAGAGTTCAGAGTGCATAGTTAAGATTGCAGAGTTCAGAGTTCAGAGTGCATAGTTCAGAGTTCAGAGTACAGAGTGCAGAGTTTAGAGTGAAGAGTTCAGAGTGCAGAGTTCAGAGTTCAGAGTGCAGAGTTCAGAGTGCAGAGTTCAGAGTTCAGAGTTCAGAGTTCAGAGTTCAGAGTTCAGAATGGAGAGTTCAGACTTCAGAGTGCAGAGTTCAGAGTGCAGAGTTCAGAGTGCAGAGTTCAGAGTGCAGAGTTCAGAGTGCAGAGGTCACAGTTCAGAGTGCAGAGTTCAGAGTGCAGAGTTCAGAGTTCAGAGTTCAGAATGCAGAGTTCAGACTTCAGAGTGCAGAGTTCAGAGTGCAGAGTTCAGAGTGCAGAGGTCACAGTTCAGAGTGCAGAGTTCAGAGTGCAGAGTTCAGAGTGCAGAGGTCACAGTTCAGAGTGCAGAGTTCAGAGTGCAGAGTTCAGAGTGCATAGTTCAGAGTGCATAGTTCAGAGTGCAGAGTTCAGAGTGCAGAGTTCAGAGTGCAGAGTTTAGAGTTCAGAGTGCAGAGTTCAGAGTTCAGAGTTCAGAGTATAGAGTTAAGAGTTCAGAGTGCAGGGTTCAGAGTTCAGAGTGCAGAGTTCAGAGCGCTGAGTGAAATGTCTCAAACAGGCAATCACAGTTAAGTTGATTATTGACAATCTTTCACATAAAACTCAGTTATTGTTCCCTTGAGCCACGCGAGCGAAGCCGCGGGTAATAGCTAGTAAATATTATAAATGCGAAAGTTTGGATGGATGGATGTATGGATGTATGTTTGTTACTCAATCACGCTCCAACGGATGAACGGATCTGGATGAAATTTGGCACAGAGATAGACTATAGTCTGGAATAGCACATAGGCTACTTTAAGAGTTGCCGCGGGAACCGAAAAACCTCAATCCACGCGGACGAAGTCGCGGGCATCAGCTAGTGTTATATATTATTAGATATTATTACAATTTTGAAAACCTTTGCATTCTATGTAATGTTCATAAAGCTCATAAAATTATTTAATGCTTCAAAAGTTCTTTTATAGTTGAAATTTCATCAGATCATTGATTTAAAAAATAGTAGATTATTAACCAAGGGGATAAAGCAGTGTCTTCTGTCGCGGGTGACGATTTAAATCGCGAGCGTAACGAAGGACTCGAGGTTTACTCCCGAGCGTAGCGAGGGTGTTAAAAACTTAAATCACGAGCGAAGCGAGGGATTTAAGACGAGTCCTGAGTGTAGCGAGGGATTTAAGTTCACCCAAGACTAAGACAGCTTTATCACCGAGGAAAATACTCTACTTTTCGTACCATTTGCGAAAAAATTAACACAATAATAATATGAGATAAGCAATTTTATTTAAAAAAATGACAATTTTTTTTTTTTTATCCACTACAAGTTAGCCCTTGACTCTCACCTGATGGTAAGTGATGATGCAGTCTAAGATGGTAACGGGCTAACCTGTTAGGGGCATGGCAGTTATATTAAACCCATCCCCCTATTCGGTTTCTACACGGCATCGTACCGGAACGCTAAATCGCTTGGCGGCACGTTTTTGCCGGTAGGGTGGTAACTAGCCACGGCCGAAGCCTCCCACCAGGCCAGACCAGGGAAAATTCAGAAATTATAAATTCCCAAATTGACCCTGCCGGGGATCGAACCCGGGACCTCCGCACGTTAAGACAACAGCGCTACACACTGCGGCACGGAGGTCGTCAAAAAGTAATAAAAAAGTAATTTAATAAAACAAAAAACCCGACTGCTTGGATAACAAAAAGTATAAAACAAGACATGTATTGAAGTATTTCATTATTATCAATTTACATCGTATAATAATATTAATAAAATTTATCAAGGCGCAGTCGCACGTTAAGGTAAATGTTAGCTATTGGACGTGCGACTGCGCCGTGATAAATTTTATTAATATTATTATACGATGTAAATTGATAATAATGAAATACTTCAATACATGTCTTGTTTTATACTTTTTGTTATCCAAGCAGTCGGGTTTTTTGTTTTATTAAATTACTTTTTTATTTCAAACTTTTTAGTTCAGTATTTATTGTAAACAGGCGACGTTTTTTCTGCCCGAAGTTGTACCAAAGGTACTATTATAGATTTTGTGGTAGCATTTTAGAGCATGTGAATAAGCAGCGGATTCATTTATTCGTAATGACTACCATGGTGATCACCATAACCATCATCAAATTTGCATAATATGTTATAATGCTAATATAAATTTGGTTTGGTAAAGTTCGTGAATCTGCTATTTTTTCGACAGAGAGAGTGAATTAATTTTCGAGAGTCCTATCGCAGCGACGCGACGTCACGAGACCTCGGCATTTACCGCGTCCAATCGCTTTCGTAAGCCAATGAACGTCGGCCACTTACGAAAATGCCCGTGAACAATGCAAAAAAAGTATTTTCAAAAACACAATTTGTACGTATTTAGTACGTAGCAAAGTCGGAACCAATATTTTAATAGACATTAAAAATTTTAGTCGTAAGTTATGTAAGTCGAATATGCGCTGCATGTGGCATTGATGAATTTATTGATTTTTTAACTGATCGATTGAAGGAGTACAAATCATCAAGTTTTTTGAGACTGGTTATGTCGTCACATTAAGCTTTTACAATGATATTAAGTTACTACCGTAATATTATATTGTGAGAGTAGGTACGCGCCCCACCTTCACCCTTTTCTATCCGCTGCCGGCCGCGTCATTTTCTGTTGAACGTTACTGTATTTCTATGATATCTCATAAAATATTCATCTAAATTAAATGGTGTACAGAGCAATTTTTATCTTAATTAAATACTGAAGATGACGAACATATTTATTTTGATAAGGATTAATACTATGTCGGTAAAAACACCTTTACAAGTAAAGCATAGTTTTAAACCAAGTTTGAAAATCATAAAAATGTTTATTGTTAGTCAGCCTTAAAAGTTAGATATATGCTATCGCGGACTTTTTTATAGAACTTTTTAAGAGAAACTATTCCACCATACATTATTTTCGTGTAACTTTAACTATATTTTACTCAGCGCACGCAACGAAGCTCTCAGATGAGACGATTCTTTCCGACTGAATTCACATTATTGCAATTTTCGTAGGGATCTCTTATTTTAAAAAAAATGAAATATGGCCTATTTTACATGTTAATAATGTAGCTTTCTATAAGTGATATAATTTTTAAAATCGGTTGAGTAGTTTTTCAGATAATCCAAATCTTTTCTCTATATAATAGGTATCATACCTAGTTTGATAGATAGATGATTTACGTAGGAACTTTAAACATTTCCTTTGAAACCTCGTAAATCCTAAATTATCATTTAAACGGAAAAATGGTTTAAGGAACCTAGGTGTGATTTTAAAAGACCTATCTAACGATACCCCACTTGCCTATAGCCTATCGACTTTCATTTATTAATTGGCTTCTAGTGGACGCCATTTTGTTTTTCTCAAATTCGGCCTCCATAGTGACACTCGGAAGATTAAAACAAATCTAGTGGTGCAAGTACTATCAAAATCGGTTCAGCCGTTTTTTCTGTAGTGCGACACAAAGGATTACAACCTTTGAAACCTCGTAAATCCTGAATGATCATTAAAATGAAAAAATGTTCATAGAAACCTAACTCTGATTTTACAAGACCTATTCATCGATGCCCCATTTGCCATAGTTTATTGACTTTCATTTTTAAATTTGTTACAATATGGCTTCTAGTGGGCGCCATTTTGTTTTTTCTCAAATTCGGCTTCCGTTATGACACTCGGAAAATTAAGACAAATCTAGTGGTGCAAGTATCATCAAAATCGGTTCAGCCGTTTTGTCTGTAGTGCGACACAAAGGATTACAACCTTTGAAACCTCGTAAATCCTAAATGATCGTTAAAATGAAAAAATGGTCTAGGGAACCTAACTCTGATTTTACAAGACCTATTCATCGATACCCCACTTGCCATAGTTTATTGACTTTCATTTTTAAATTTGTTACAATATGGCTTCTAGTGGGCGCCATTTTGTTTTTTCTCAAATTCGGCTTCCGTTATGACACTCGGAAAATTAAGACAAATCTAGTGGTGCAAGTATCATCAAAATCGGTTCAGCCGTTTTGTCTGTAGTGCGACACAAAGGAATACACTAAAAATGAACCTTTGAAACCTCGTAAATCCTAAATGATCGTTAAAATGTAAAAATGGTCTAGGGAACCTAACTCTGATTTTACAAGACCTATTCATCGATACCCCACTTGCCATAGTTTATTGACTTTCATTTTTAAATTTGTTACAATATGGCTTCTAGTGGGCGCCATTTTGTTTTTTCTCAAATTCGGCTTCCGTTATGACACTCGGAAAATTAAGACAAATCTAGTGGTGCAAGTATCATCAAAATCGGTTCAGCCGTTTTGTCTGTAGTGCGACACAAAGGAAATATACATATATAGACTGATGAACACATAACCCTGTGCGTTCCGCAGTCGGGTAAAAAGTCAAAAGCAAATTAAAAGTGAAAGTTAACATTCGTCCAATTATTGATAGAGAGAGTTACAAATAACGTTTATGTATTTGAAGAAAACAAAAACGCGGCAAATTCCTAGACTAATATTTTTTTGTCGGAAAAGCAAAGGCATCAAGCTCATAGTACGGCCTCGTCGGTTTTCGTCATTTTATTTAATAATCAATTTTATTTAATAAATGCGTACCTATTCCTTTTTCAAAAAGATGTTGCTTTATATACAAACTCAATGGTGTAAACACAGATGTAGTTCAGTATAAATTTCGGTAAGTATTCCAAATTTAAATCACATTCTCCCCCTAGAGGTGAATGAAATTCAGTACAATTTTCTTTCCCTGTTTTTAACAGATTAAAAATGACTATTGTTAAGTTCGCTTTTTGTGGCATAGAATGTCACTTTTTTGAGCAAGTGGTACGAAAAAAAAATTAATGCATTTCAAGGATCTTACATTTTAGCATAGAAAGTCAGTATGAATTTGAAAAAAAATTTAGAAAACCTATAGTACCTATGTTCAATTTTTTCAATGAAACTGCCTATTAATACTTAGAGATCACTATCTCTAATATTATGAGATCTACAACTATTGGTAAAGTTGTGATAAATTTCAACAACTCAAATCCATGGAAGAGATGTATTAGTATTGATTGCCGAATTGAAACAACTTAATTGATCAACCATCGTGTTGTTTTAATGAATTTAGAGAAGGAAAGAAATTAAACTGACTGAAAGGTATTCATCATTTCCATAGATTAGAGTGGGAAATCTCTTATCAATAAGGACTACCGGAGAGCAGCCAGCAGTAGTTCCAACCAGGGTATGTGGGGTGTAATTTGCGGCTGTAGGAACGAGAGAGAAAAAAAATTAAAATATAAAATTTAATAGAGCAAAATTAAATAGAGGCTTGATAACTATTTTACCTATTTAATTATTTTTAGTTATTTTGCCTATTTTTAAACCCGGGTAAAGGCTCCCTACTTGGGGGGGTTAAGTCTTCCACCCAGACGGGAGATATTAGCCGAATGTCACTTTGGTAGAAATCGTTAATCAAATCAAATAAATATTATAAATGCGAAAGTTTGGATGGATGTATGGATGTATGGATGTATGGATGTTTGTTACTCAATCACGCTCCAACGGCTTAACGGATCTGGATGAAATTTGGCACAGAGATAGATAGTCTGGAATAGCACATACCTAGGCTACTTTTTATCCCGGAAAATTAAAGAGTTCCCGCGGGAACCGAAAAACCTCAATCCACGCAGACGAAGTCGCGGGCATCAGCTAGTCAATATTATAAATGCGAAAGTTTGGATGGATGTATGGATGTATGGATGTGTGGATGTATGGATGTATGATGAGTCAATCAAATAAATATTATAAATGCGAAAGTTTGGATGGATGTATGGATGTATGGATGTTTGTTACTCAATTACGCTCCAACGGCTGAACGGATCTGGATGAAATTTGGCATAGAGATAGATTATAGTCTGGAATAGCACATAGGCTACTTTTTATCCCGGAAAATTCCAGCGGGAACCGAAAAACCTCAATCCATGCGGACGAAGTCGCGGGCATCAGCTATTAAGTAGCAACCAATAAACGACTTGTAAGTTGTAATCATAAGAACAATAACGAAATCTTTTACCAATAATAATAATATGAAAGTGGTCTGTGCAAAATACAAATACAGATACAGACATTTTTTTTTACACAACAACAAGATAATCAATCCATTGCAATTCGTCATCGTCTCACTACTGTAGCTGATTGATATTATGAAAAACCTGTATTAATCATTGTTATAGTCTCAATAGGGATGATGATGATGATGATTGATGTCTATATGAAAAATAAATGTTTTCTAACTGATTATTAAATAGAGGGTCTTCAAAAAGACCTAAAATTTCCACATCCTCGGTTAGTTTTAAGTTCATTAACCATTTTAAAATATACCTAGAAGAAAAAAGTGCGTTGAAATTTTATTACGTCCCAACTGTGAATTTCATACAACTTCCATGCTAGAAGTGCGTTTTTAAGTTTGATAAAGAGTTGCTGATTAGATTGAGTTGTCATCATCCCTATTGTTATGATAGGCTGAATTACCTAATGGTATTTTAGCCAATTACATAATTATGTGGAAGAGTGTAACTAACCAATCAGGGGTGATTGCGATCGTTACACTGTAGCTGTCATTTTTAGCTTATTGCCTACCGATCACAAGTCTCCTCTCAGACTGAGAAGGGTTCGGCTATAGCCCACCACGCTGGACAAGTGCGGAATCGCAAACTTCACAAAACGTTGAGAACATTATGAAGAAAATCTCGGACGTGCAGGTATCTCACGAGTCACGACGTTTTCCTTCACCGTTTGAAGCAAGTGATATGGAATTTCTTATTAGGCAAGTAACTCCGAACGAAAAGTTATACCTAGGTGCGTTGGGATCGAACCCGCGACTCTGTAACTAAACCACTTTATCCATTTCTTCTTAGTATGGGTTAATTAAAGTTGGCGCTTCAGAACTCTAAATTTTCTGAAAGGCTTATTATATATGATAACAATTATTTGAATTATATCCTGTACTTGAACAACAAATACTAAAATTAGATAAATATTATAAGGAAACGAAATTATTTAATTTTTAATGACCTTCAGTATTTTTAACAGAACTTCACAATGATGTCAATAGATGGCGCTCTGTAAAAGTTCATTCGTAGCTTAGGTGCTTAGGATACCGCGAGGTCTCAGTTCGGGGCGAACCACTAGTTAGATTATATTAATTCCTGTGTAAAATATTATATGATGAGGGTACATATTTATGTAATATCTATATTAGGTATAATAGATAGGTAGGTAGGTACCTAAATAACTAGTCCTACTTTAGAACTGCTTGGAGTTACAAGTTAAGACCTCAAAGGCAAAGGTTTTGATAAGCCACGGCATTCTGATATCTCTTGTAATTTGCGGATGTGACGAGATAAATAAGTAGTCTAGTAATTTAGTTTATTGCGACCTTTGGTCAATTAGTTTGAACGAAGTTGTGATTTGTGTGATTGGATCATGACTATACTCGTAGGTGTCTAGGTACCTACCTACTCTTTAAGCATCCAATTATTATTCTTACAGTTTTAGAGCCCGCGCAGACAGAAAGAATTCAGCCGTTCTGAGTTCTGTTCTACGTTCCGCGTCCTTTGTAACATTTGTAACTCAATAGCGGACGTCTGACTTGCAGTACAGCTGTACCATTACCTATTCTGTGCTTGCGCGCATACTTAAGAGTTTCCGCGTGAATCAAAAAAACCCTAAAACCTTAATCCACGCGGACGAAGTCGCGGGCATCATCTAGTACAGACGTAAATAAAGGCTCATAGGGTAAGTCATAAGGTAAGTCTACCCGTGCGAAGCCGGAGCTGGACTGTTAGTAGCTAAGTACTTATCATAGGTACATCCTTCACCGTAAACTGTAAAGCGTTAGTCTAGTTAAAACATTTTAATATTATTTTACTATAAAATTACGTTAATGGTAGATAATAACGTCGGATGTAATTTATTTTAATAGTTTATAATAATACGGTTACTAGACTATACTAGATAATGAATTGATAAATAAGTAGGATTCAGAAATTGAGTTACCTACAGTTCGCGCGCGAGTTGAATGCAGAGTAGGTAAATGTACTATGCATTCAGCTATTGAATAATTGTGGCCTGGCAATGGATTTTCAGAATTTTAAATTATTTGGAACTTTTTACATAGTGAAAATTTGCGGCGCTTGGGACTCTGGGCCCATGGTCAATGGATAAAAACGAATTTTTGTTAATATGTATCCCAGGAACTGGTTCACGATACTGGTGATCCAAGAGCTGGCGCTTATTTAGCCGAACAGACAAGCCTGGCAAGTGGCATCTCAGAGAGGTAGTAGCGCCAGTGTCTTGGGCACCATGCCCATGATCATTTGGACCAAATCTCGGAGAAGTTTTCTTTTCCTAACGAGCTATGACAAAAAAAAAAAATTCAATCATTTTTATATTTAAAAAATATTTTGTGTTAAATAGGCATCATCTTTTTATCATCCGATTTACAAATTGAAAACATAAAACAGGTCAACGATCTTTTAATGCAAACCGACAACAAGAAAGTAAACTACTTATGTATAGGTATAATTGATGACTTCCTATCTAATTAACATTTGGCCTCTGTATGATGTATCAAAAATATTATTAATATCAATTTTATGGGCATTGAGTTATAGGTCATAGAGGCGCAAAGGTACGCGCCATAAAGTACCCCCACTGAAATATTTTTAAGATGCAATGAAAATCTAGTGCAATTAAAACAAAATTCACTCACACACTAAGTCATCAACGCCAAGCCCAAAGCCCTAGAAACTGAAATTTTGCACAGGGGTTCAAGTCATATCAAATATTTTTTATTCAAGTAGACTTTTAACAAGTGCATTTGAATAGTAGTGTGAATCTACCACTGGTTCGGAATGCCGTTCCTACTGAGAAGAACCAGCTAGAAACTCTAACTCGGTTCACTATGAACTGTAGGTGTAGACAAGGAGTATGGATGGATTTTTCGAAATTCCTATGGGAGCGAAGCCGCAGCCGGTCGCTTAAAGGTATAACGAAAATTCTGAGTTAAGATAATATTTAAAAACAAGGACACGCCCACCTCTTTCTTTACCCATCTAATAAAAGAGAGACATGATAAAAATTGGCATAATAATTTTTAGCTTTGTGTTAAATTAAATACAAAAGGTTAATTTAATTAACGAGTTGAACATTAAAAAAAAATTGTGAAGTGCCGCTCTGAAATATTCTCGTTACATTATCCATCACAATTTGTTGACTAGGCATCTGTGCTAACTGCTAGGAATAAAAGATTGAGATAGTATACTAGTAAGACAGATGTTTTCAATACCACCTCTAGTATACTACCTACATCTCTAATTACGGGACTTAACGTTAAAATTATGCCGTATCAGTTAATGGTGAGCAAAAATAGAGCCGCTGACATATTAGCAGATATAGGGATAATATTTCTGAAGTGTTAAGAGTGCGTGGGTTAGCTCGTGCGTCAATTTACTTTGCAAGCTGTCGTCACCGCTGCCATGCTACGCTGTAGAAGTAGGTATCTAGTATCTACTCTATCATACTAAGTAATATTATAAACGCGAAAGTTTGTTTGTTTGTTGGTTTATTGGTTTGTCCTTCAATCACGCCGCAACGGAGCAACGGATCGACGTGATTTTTGGCATGGGTATAGTTAAGGACCTGGAGAGTGACATAGGCTTTTTATCCCGGAAAATTAAGGAGTTCCCGCGGGAATCAAAAAAACTTAAACCACGCGGACGAAGTCACGGGCATCAGCTAGTCTATATATGTTTTAAAGATAAAATCTGACTGACATTGACAGCGAAACAACCTGTAGGTAGGTATGCATTTTTGGCGATCTTCCTGGCGCAGTAGTAAGCGCTGTTGAATAAGCCAACCAGCGGGAGGTCACACGTTCGATCCCCGGCAGGGTCAATTTGGGAGTTTGTAATTTCCGAATTTTCTCTGGTCTGGTCCGATGGAAAGCTTCGGCCGTGGCTTATAGTTACCGGTTACCGCCATACCAGCAAAGACGTGCCGCCAAGCGCCGCCGTGTAGAAACCGATTAGGGGTATGGGTCCCGCTATCATCCTAGACTGCCTCAACACTAGCCTACCAGGTGTCAAGGGCTAAATTGTAGCAAATATAAAAACAACTCTACTTAAATTAAGATCAATTAATAGGTAGGTACTTTATGTAGTCACGGACCAAGGGTGGTTGTAGTTTCTCTGTAGGTATTGAAATAAAATTATTGGTCTCAGATAACAGCGAGCATCTTTTTAGGGTTCCGTAGCCAACATTTTTTTTCTAAACTGAATATTTTGCGCGAGAGACACTTCCAAAGTGGTAAAATGTGTGTCGTCCCTGTAACTTCTAAAATAAGAGAATAATAAAACTAAAAAAAATATATGATGTACATTACCATGCAAACTTCCACCGAAAATTGGTTTGAACGAGATCTAGTAAGTAGTTTTTTTTTAATAATTTAAAACTTACTACAGGTTTGTACGGAACCCTCGGTGCGCGAGTCCGACTCGCACTTGGCCGGTTTTTTAGGTCCTTTACGTGTGTTCTACTAGTGTGCCGTAATGTAATAAACTTACTAATGATTATAAATCTTTGATTTAAGAAGTGACTAAGTAAGTATGTCGTAATTTGAATTTAAATAGACTACGAAATGGTTTCCCATTAGTACATAATTATAAGCACCAATCACTTTGATATATAGTGGAAGTGTGAAATGGCTATTCGAGTGAAACCCAGATTTTATCGCCAATACCTAATGGTAGTCGTTAACACCGTAAACTAACTTTACAGTGCACTAGTTTGCCTTGGATTCTGAAAGGAGATCAGAATTAGGTACCTACCTACTGTTTATAAAAATATTTTAGGAAATAGAATAAAAAGAAAGAATTTACTGTAAAGATTTCGACTGAAATCGGTTTGGAACTCTGTGCACCAAAGAGATTTTTATGTAATTAGATAAGACGAGTTGTTAATGAATGTAAACACTATTGATAGTAATATTGGTGATATTAAGTGTGAAAAGTATCATATACTGGCTGACGCCCGCGACTTCGTCCGCGTGTTTTAAGTTTTTTGTTATTCCCGCGGGAACCCCTTAATTTTCCGGGATAAAAAGCCTATGTCACTCTCCAGGTCCTCAACTATACCCATGTCAAAAATCACGTCGATCCGTTGCTCCGTTGCGGCGTGATTGAAGGACAAACCAACAAACCAACAAACCAACAAACCAATAAACCAACAAACAAACACACTTTCGCATTCATCAATCAATCAATTAAAAGATCATTGTAAGGTAAGCGAAATCACTGCGCGACGTCAAAAGTATTTTTTCATCATACCTATTCGAAAAACGCATATTGCCTTCAGAGGATAGCGGGAGCAAAGTGTAACTTGTAGGCCCATGGGACTTTTCATTTCTCTCTTCTGATTGGTCCGAAGTCACGTCATCAATTTGTTGATCGAATATACGACTTTGCATTTCTCTGTTCTGATTGGTCCAAAGTCACGTGATCAATTTGTTGATCGGATATACATACGTCTTTACATTTTATTTAAACTTTAAATATACGTCTAAATAATGTATATACAATTACATAGAAGGTTGATAGGAGTATTTTCTGATTGGTGCTTAAACGTATAGGTAATGTCCATAGGTACATAGTAGGTTGATACTCCTAGCTTTTTCTCATACGTAATGATGAAAAATAGTGTGTGTCACTCGGGGCCAAATTTTTTGTTCTCGGGCGGCGTATATTGAATTCCTCGCTACGTTCAGGATTCTACTTTAGAACCCCTCGCTACGCTCGGGATTCTACTATAGAATCCTTCACTTCGCTCTGAATTCAAAATAGCGCCCTCGGGGAACAAAAAATTTCTTTGGCCCCATGTAACACAAATAACTATTTATACAGTTTTTACATATTTTTTTAATTTGTCCTATAATAAAGTCGTTTTCAACAGAAGCTTTTTGTAAATCTTAATAATTATAAACCTTATGAGAAAAGTCCTGGACCATTCACTCCCTGACTGACTCATCAACGCCACGCCCAACCCAAACACTTGGAACTAGAAAGCTCAATGTTTTGCACAGGGCTTTTTCCCTTTACACCTAATATTATATATAAAAGGAAAAGGTGACTGACTGACTGACTGACTGATCTACCGACGCACAGCTGAAACCACTGGACGGATCGGGCTGAAAGGGGTTGTTTCAAATTTATATGGAGCCTGGGCCAGGTATTTGTACGGTATTTCAAAATGTTCGGGGTCATAAAATAGTAACATTTTTTTCTTTATTTCTTACTAAAAAGTTCAATTTACGAGGTACAATGCGAAATTATTTTGCAAAATGAAAGCGCAACAACATGCGTCCATTTTGACATTGACGTATATTACAGTGTCATGATGACATTTGACATACAATTACCTGGGAAATGTGAATTAACCTTAAAATATCCAACAGCAGTCAGATTGATGGATGGATGCGCTGCGAGAGTTGCTATTCTACAAATGTACCTAATTAAACATTTTATTTTTGTACCTCTTAATCACTGTAAAACTGCCAAAAAGCATATTTTATTTTGTTTTCTATGATTTTATACTATTTTTTGGAATACTGTACAAGTACCTGGCCCAAGATGAAACAACCCCTTTGGCATACAGATAGCTATTATGTCGTAGGCATCCGCTAAGAAAGGATTTTTGAAAATCCAACTCTTAGGGGGGTTTGGAAATCGAACCTAACGTGAGCGGAGCCGCGGGCAAAAGCTGGTACCTAATACAGGCAAGGAATATTTTGAAATTCCCACGGCAGTGACGCCGCGGGTGGTTGCTAATTAATTATAATAAAATAGCAATGAAATTTATACATGTTTGTTAGATGCTTTCTTTCCATAAGATGAATACTGTCTGTGACTGTCTAGGAATGTCGCATTATATAAAGAGACGTTAGTTGACGGCAGACAATTGAAATGTATCAAGGCTTCTCTTCAATTACTATAGGCAGACTGACAAGATCACAAGGTTAATAAGACCAATCAGCCCTGCAGTTTGGTGAGTTGATTACACGAATGGCATATGATTTCGTTCACAGCATCCACTTATGCTGTAATTAATCAGCACTAGATGATGCCCGCGACTTCATCCGCGTGGATTAAGTTTTTTCCGGGCTATAAAGTAGCCTATGTCCATTGAGGTATTATTATGTCCTTCCCTGGGATACAAACCTGTACCAAAATCGGTTGAACAGATGGACCGTGAAAGCGTAGCAGTCAGACACACTTTCGCATTTATTATATTAAAGTATGGATGTACGAATATACCTAATGTGGATCTGTCGATGCATTTCTTTATTCTATTGTGATGTAACTTATAAACCAATTTAGTTCTTCTTTAACTTCACTACAAGTTAGGCCTTTACTTCTTCAGTAGGGTGGTTTACTAGCCATGGCCGAAGTTTCCCACCAGTCCAACCCTGAGAAAATTCAGAAATTATAAATTTCCAAATCGACCCTTTCGGGAATCAAACCCGGGACCTCCCATTCATGAGTTCACAGCGCTCCACTGCGCCAGGCCTTTAAAAACGTATCTTTACTAGCTGATGCCTGTGACTTCGTTCTGCGTGGTTTAAGTTTTTGTTATTCCCGCGGGAACTCCTTTATTTTCCGGGATAAAAAGTAGCTTAAGGCTGATATTACACTATCATATATATATATTTTTTTTTTTTACGGCCCTGGATACAAGTCCTTTAAGGCCTTTCTAAAAAAGTACAAAATTGCTTAAATCTAATATTATTCTAAAGTTGTTAGTTACCTAATTGATAAAATACTATCATATATATATATATTATGATCATAGATGTATGAGTCATTTTTATATGAAGAACATAATATGACAGTGTAATATCTACATTTGTCTATGATCATAGTTAAGGGATCCTATTTGAAAGCTAGCGTACAAGTAGGATCATATCCGTCATGCGTATAGCAGTGCGTAGCAATCTCTACTTAGTCTGTGTATCCGTCTAACCAAAAAAGATGGCGTCTTCCAAAACAAAGAATTTCGACTGGAATATCGAAACTACAAAATGACTAATTAGCCTCTACGAGGAAAATAAGTGTTTATATAATAAACTGATCGCCTTGCTACCCATGTTCTAACCCAAATTCGTCATTTATTTCTAGTTTTATTTTTCACCCTTTTCTTGTTTTTAATGCAATTAATAAAATTGCATTCATAGCAACGGAAAACACGGCTAAATCGTTATCCATCTTGATAGTATATGACGTATATATGATCATTCTTTTTTTTTTTTTTCTTTCTCTGGGCTTTTCCGCACTTAAGCACCGCTGCCCGTTGTGCGTGAGACCTTTGGTGAGACTCCCCTCTGGATCACTCCAGCCAGCCGAGCTCACTCCAGAATCCAAGCAGGCCGCCCAGGTCGGCGAGGACTTCCGGGAGTGTTGCTGGGAAGCCAATGTAGGTTTCTCGTTGAGTGGTTACAGCACTACATTCAAGTAGTACGTGTCTTGGTGTCTCCTCGCTCTCCATGCAGGCTCTGCATAGAGGGCTGTCGGTTATACCTAGAACATATAAGTGTTTGTTAAGTGGACAGTGTCCTGTTATCATGCCTACAGCCGTCCTGAGTTTAGCTCTGTTTAGTTGCAGTAGTTTCTTAGTTAAGCGTTGGTTCAGGCTGGGTATAGCCTCTTTTGTTTGTCTGCAAACGGTGGTGTTTGCCCATAATTTGGCATGTGTACCTACTGTTTGTTGTTTTAACCAAGTCTTGTACTCACTGAATGGTATTGGAACGATAGGTTCAGGTCCCATTAC
This sequence comes from Erebia ligea, assembly GCA_917051295.2. Classification (NCBI taxonomy): domain Eukaryota; kingdom Metazoa; phylum Arthropoda; class Insecta; order Lepidoptera; family Nymphalidae; genus Erebia; species Erebia ligea. Next base: position 13,274,386 of record OU785223.1, on the reverse strand, counting down.
CTTCAGGTTTGAGGCTCGTCGAGCTAGTTCATCGGCTGCGTCGTTACCTATGTTGCCGCTGTGACCTTTAACCCAGCCAAGTGATACCAGGTTTGATTTTGTTAGTGTTTGTAATGCGTTGTGGCAATCCAATACGAGCTTAGATGTGCTTGTGTTTTTGGCTAATGCTCGCAGGACTGCCTGACTATCACTATGAACGTTAATATGAAAGTTTGTTACCTGTCTGTCGGCCATAGCCATGGCCGCCGCAGTAATGCCGACGCACTCCGCTTGAAAAACAGAGTTATTCTTACCGAGCGCGCGAGCGATATGTATGTTAAGCTCGGGACAGTACACTCCTGCACCAGTTCCCTGGCTGGATTTTGACCCATCTGTGTAAACGTCTATCGTATCCACAGTAGTTTTGTGTATTCCGGTCTCTGAGATGTTGATCTTATAATCTTTCTCGATTATGTGTTCCTTCTGTGTTTTGTCACAGAGCCATCCTAGCATTGGACACATCTTGTTCTCACCTGACAGTATCCGGGTGTGCGCTGTATTTGTGTCTTTCCACAGCCCATAAGTTTTAATCCTTAGCGCTGCGAGGGTAGCTTCTTCTCTTATGTGGAGATGTAGGGGTGGAATTCCCAGTATTACCTCTAAAGCATCTGTTGGGGTGGTGCTCATGCAGCTAGTGATCGCTAGGCATGCTTGTCTTTGGAATTTTTGTAGTGTCTGTTGGGTTGTCGTCTGAAGCGTTCTGGGCCACCATACTAGTGACGCGTATGTTAATGAGCTTCTTACCACTGTAAGATACAGCCAAAGCATTAGTTTTGGTTTTAGACCCCAGGTTTTCCCGATCATGCGTTTGCATTGATTTAGGATTATTGTTGTTTTTTGTATTTTCGTGTCTATATGTTTCTTCCAGTTCAGCTTGTTGTCTAGTGTTACCCCCAGATATTTGACTTCTGTTGATAGTGTTAGATTTGTACCGAAGAGTGTTGGCATCTTTGGTACATCTGGTTTCCTTTTGTTTGTGAACAGTACTAGTTCAGTCTTTTTTGGATTCACTGTTAGTTCGTTGTCTATGCACCATTTCTCTATGAGTCTCAGTGCATCTTGCATTATTGCGCAGAGCGTGTTTTCGTGTTTGCCACCTATCAGAATCGTTATGTCATCTGCATAACCTATGGTGTAGAATCCGTTGTTGTTCATTTTTGTTATCAAGTTGTCAACGACTAGGTTCCACAGGATTGGAGATAGCACTCCTCCTTGTGGACACCCTTTGGCTACTACGCCCTTTGTTGTACCGTTTATGTCAAGTTGGATAACCCTTTTTTCAAGTAAGGCTCCTATCCATTGCCTTAGGGTTTTGGGTACTCCATATCGTTGTAAAGCATTGTCAATGCTCTTAAAGGTGGTTTTATCGAAGGCTCCTTCGATGTCTATGAAGACTCCTAGTGTTGATAGTTTGTTATCTAGGTCGTGCTCTATCTTCGTTACCACGTTGTGGAGAGCCGTCTCTGTTGACTTGCCGGTACTGTAGGCATGTTGATTCCTGTGTATCGGTATGGTCCTTAGGGCTCCGTCTCTAAGGAAACGGTCTCCAAGTCTTTCCAGCGTTTTCAGTAGGAATGATGTTAGGCTGATAGGTCTGAAAGCCTTCGGTTCGGTGTAATCACTTTTACCTGGTTTGGGCAGGAATACTACTTTCACTTCTCTCCACGAGATTGGTATGTATTTAAAGGCTATACAAGCTTGAAAAATCTGTACTAGCCAAGGTGTTATCTCCGTTGCCCCCCACTGTAGGAGGGCAGGGAAGATTTTGTCTGTTCCTGCTGATTTGAAGGGGTGGAACGTGTCTATAGCCCACTGTACCTTCTCGTGTGTGACTATTCTGTTAGCTATTTCCCAGTCTGCATCTGTGGATGTATATATGATCATATTAAGTGGGTCAATAGTATAATATGTAGGTAAAAAACCGGCCAAGTGCGAGTCGGACTCGCGCACCGAGGGTTCCGTACAAACCTGTAGTAAGTTTTAAATTATTAAAAAGTGGAAGTTTGCATGATAATGTACATATATTTTTTTTAGTTTTATCATTCTCTTATTTTAGAAGTTACAGGGGGGGGGGGGGGACGACGAAACACATTTTACCACTTTGGAAGTGTCTCTCGTGCAAACTATTCAGTTTAGAAAGAAATGGTATTAGAAACCTCACTTTTTGAAGACCTATCCATAGATACCCCACACGTATGGATTTGATGAAAAAAATTTTTTTGGGTTTCAGTTCTAAGTATGGGGACCCCCAAAATTTATTGTTTTTTTTTCTAGTTTTGTATGAAAATCTTAATGCGGTTCACAGAAACCAAGTTTCAACAGTATAGTTCTTATAGTTTCGGAAAAAAGTGGCTGTGACATACGGACGGACACACAGACAGACAGACAGACAGACAGACATGACGAATCTATAAGGGTTCCGTTACGGAACCCTAAAAATGAAGAACTGCATCATATAAATATGATCATATAGAACTTGACAGATATGACATCATATTTATATGATGAATATAATATGATAGTGTAATATCAGCTTATGTCACTCTCCAGGTCCTCAACGGGTCCTGGAGACTCGTCCTCTGTTACGGGTTGCGGTGTGATTGAAGCCTGAAGGACAAACCAACAAACCAATAAACCAACAAACAAACACACTTTTGCATTTGTAATATTAGTATGAAATCTACTTCTACTCCTCTCTACTGTACCTATTTTTACTTGATGAGATGAGAATGACGATGGCCATAGAGCGCGTTAAAATAGTGCGAATTTTATATAAAAATTATGTTTTTTTTATCCACTACAAGTTAGCCCTTGACTGTGATCTCACTTGATGGTAAGTGATGATGCAGTCTAAGATGGTAGCTAACCTGTTAGAGGCATGGCAGTTATATTAAGCCCATTCCCCTTCGGTTACTACACGGCATCGTACCGGAATGCTAAATCGCTTGGCGGCACGTCTTTGCCGGTAGGGTGGTAACTGGCCACGGCCAAAGCCTCCCACCAGGCCAGACCAGGGAAAATTCAGAAATTATAAATTACCAATTTGACCCTGCTGGGGATTGAACCCGGGACCTCCGCACGTTAAGCCAATTAGCGCTCAACACTGCGCCAGGGAGGTCGTCAAAACTGTAAGTCAGTACTAAGTTACTAACATTAAAGAAGTTTGTGGGTGATTTTTTTTTTAAGTAAGTAAATATTTGTTACAAACGCTTGTATGTAGGGGGATGGAGGACGATTTATTATCTAAAGCCCTCGATCTTAACATTATGTGGTGGATGTCGGTGCGTCACCCCACCTTTTATGTTGACATTGCTTTAAGAACTTGTATTATGGCTTTAACCTATTTCTACGGCTAACCTATTTTTGTAGATGCCCACTTTCTCCCCCTATTATAGGGGGATTTTGATTTATGACGTAAGTCATACATTCAGTCTAGTTAGGCAAAATCATTTAGGCATGAAGTACACAGAGGCCGGGGCAGAGCCAAACTGGGACGAAAGACGACCGGATAGTTTTGAATAGTGTGATTATGTACTCGTATGTCACTGCTATGAATGTCATATAAATAAGGGTCGATTGACCATAGTAGGTAACTTACATTCGTTAAAATTAAACACAGGTCAAAACGTTAATTGTCTGCTAATTTTGTTACTGTTGCTTCGAGGTAAAAAAAAGGTGTATCAATGCTTTCTTTGACTAACTTTCGTTAGCGCCATATTTATGAGTTAATAATATGTGTCCGTCAAAATACCGAAATACTCGTATATATTGGTGAAACCCAGCCTAAGCGTCTGTTCGAAAAATCGATTGTTCCCACGATCTTCTCGATCAAAACCTATATTATGTTTCTATGATAGAGTGAAATTACGTGTAGGTACATGAGACCGGACAGGTAAAAAAGGTCTGCGTGAAACGTCGGAGGGGAACTACGTTTTGTGTTGTCGCCTAGTGTGTGGGCTCCATATAAAAATGAGTATCGGGATCTTTTGAATAAAGGATATTTATTTAATTATTTACAAGCTAATGGCCGCGACTTCGTCGGCATGGATTGAGGTTTTGCGGTTACCGTGGGAACTCTTTAATTTTCCGGGATAAAAAGTAGCCTATGTGGTATTCCAGACTATAATCTATCTCTGTGCCAAATTTCATCCAGATCCGTTTAGCCGTTCTGGCGTGATTGAGTACCTAACAAACATCCATCCATCCATACATCCATCCAAACTTTCGCATTCATAATATTATAGTATAGAGTATAGATTTTAGTCTATAAGCCATTATTTTTATTGTAGTGTGTTTTCGCTCATAGTTCAGTCTCCTTAAACTTCAAGCTACTGAAAATAAAAGCTCATTGCGGTGAAAGCCCGTGGGTGCCCAGCCTAAGTTCAAATAACATCAAGTATGATCACAGATTATCCCCCCTCCCCATTGCTGTCGCCACTATGTCGCGAAGCCTTCAACGTTATAGAAGAAAATATACTTGGGACAAATGAATAAAGGCTGAGGGACGCCCACACAAATACACACAATAAAATAAAAGCTCTTCAAACTGCGTCGCACACCACTTCAAATCCATTAAGGCATTGCTGCTATAAGGAGCAACGTCCGTCACTTTAAGTGATAATAAATTGTGCATTTATATCCGGAAATTAAGTAAACACATAATAAAATACGACGGTTTATGGACATAACAAAGAGATAATGAATCTTTGGAGTGATTTAATGTGAATTTGATTTGTTCTGCCGAGGTACTCGTACGTAGGTAGGTACCTACCTATCTACCTACCAGTCGCATACAGAAATACGAAAACACACATTTAAATCGATTTCTTCGTATTTTAAGAACGTTCGTAGCAATAGCTACTTAATGTGGCAATAGACTGATCACTTGCTTATATAATATAATGTCCTCCCGACCGAATTTCGGTCATGGCGGCAAATCTCCACAGAGATTAGATATCGGCGCGGGAGATATTGTGCACTCTCTATTCCCTCACCCTCATAACCTGATGGGACGGGAAATCCGATACGACCGGAGAAAAATCAGCCCGCGGCACGGGGTTGAAACACCGCTGGCTTCCTAAGGCGCGGGACATATAGAAGTGGTGAGGGGCGAGTTGCGCGCCGTATGGCGAGGAAGCGTCGCCCCCGCCATAGCGCGCCGCGCCTCTTCAGTATGCTCGGCGCCTCGCCGCTTGCATACATTTTGTATGAAATACATAGCAGTGGCGGCGACCGCTCACTTCTCGACACACCCGTCGACCGCCCGTCGACACTTCTGTATGTCCCGCGCCTAACTCTGAACTAGTACCTATACTGAGAATTTCTTGATGGCCCGACCCGGGAAACGAACCTGGGACCTCGTCAATCGTCATACGCAGTCGAGTATGCTAACCAATGGACCAACTAGGCAGTTTCTGCATAATAATAAGCGTATCTTCGTATCAGGCCTGTACCTACCTACCTAGACCCTAGTACATCTATCAACAATATTTTAATGTAATGGTTAAGTACACAGTGAATGAATAAAATTAAAAATTAAAGGCAAAAATTAAATAAAAAATTCTGTATGAAAATTTCCCTACTTTTCCTAGAAAAAAATTAACTTTCTACTAACAGGTTTTCTCCTGTCTCGGTTTTAATTATTTTAGTTAATCTTTTTTCTCAAGACATTTTGATGTGAGGTGTGGTAATAAAGTGCTCATAAAAATGCACCATTCTTGATTCAATCCTATCGCCTGTCAGTTGTCACGTACCTATAGCTTCACAGTTATTTTTAATAGGCCACATTAATTACACCCGTTACCCGTTACGTTGTAACAAAATGCAACTCCGGTATTTATTTAGTGTAAGTTATGCTCGAGAGCAGTTAATTGGCGTGGTTATTAAAATGATTGTTTGTTGGCGGCGGGATGGTGAAGCGAACTTGCACGTCCATGCTATCAGAGAGCGCGCGCGTACGTTTTTCCCGTTTGTGATACGAATATTTTTATTTTTTACTTTGTAGGTTTCTTGCTAATGCTTGAAAGCTTCTTTTTTTTATCAACTACAAGTTAGCCCTTGACTGCGATCTCACCTGATGGTAAGTGATGATGCAGTCTAAGATGGTAGCGGGCTAACCTATTAGGGGCATGGCAGTGATAATTAACCCAAACCCCTATTTGGTTTCTAAGCGACGTCGACGTCGTACCGGAACGCTAAATCGCATGGCGGCACGTCTTTGCCGGTAGGGTGGTTACTAGCCATAGCCTCAGCCTCCCACCAGGCTAGACCAGGGAACATTCAGAAATTATAAATTTTGACCCTGCCGGGGATCGAACCCTGGACCTGGAACTTTAAAAAAAATATATTCATACTTCGAAGGTACTTGGAGCGATGCAGAGTTTGACTCGCACTTATCTGTTTCTTTTCCATAATGATATGTGCCACAGAGGCTCTTTATAGAACCTACTGGAATTTTATTATGGCTTGTGGATTTTTATTTACTTCTGATAAGAAACATATAAAATATCTGGTATCTGGTAAGCATTTATTTATTTATTTCTCAACTTACAACTTTCTCATTACAGGGGTTCCCCTAATGCACTTGCGTAGCGCTTAAATAATTCTTTATTAAATTATTACAAACAATTTAGTAATTTTATTATTATTGCGTACCTACTTGCACGTAAGTAATTATTGCATACCTATTTGCATTATCACTATTATCAGAAAATCGACAAGCGTAGGTGGAGATTGTAGTAAAAATGATAGCGTGTAAAAATGCGACGTACTCGTATGTATTTAAAATTACCCTTCTTACATACCAACTTACCAATCTGAGAACTAACAAGCTATTTACTAACTATAACGGTTCAATGGGTGTTTTCTTTGAAGCTTAAAATATGAGTAAAACATATCAAGTTGTCTCGATTGATACGTTCAAAAAAATAATAACGAAATGGATCAATTGGATGAGATCAGCGACTGTGCTTCAATAAAATATTCTGCATTTCGGCTCACAATTCATCTACCTATTTGGGTCAGGTCTACAGACAATACTTATTATTCTATAATAGTATAAGTACCTACTCTGTTATAATGATAACCTACATTATTTAGTTATTTATTAATCTACTAGCTGATGCCCGCGACTTCGTCCGCGTGGATTGAGGTTTTTCGGTTCCCGCGGGAACTCTTTAATTTTCCGGGATAAAAAGTAGCCTATGTGCTATTCCAGACTATAATCTATCTCTGTGCCAAATTTCATCCAGATCCGTTCATCCGTTGGAGCGTGATTGAGTAACAAACATACATCCATACATCCAAACTTTCGCATTTATAATATTTATATGATTTGGAATTTTCCTATATTCATTATTAGGAATGGTTATAAGCATTCATTGATAAGTACATCGATGAGTCGACGTAATGAGTCAAATGAGTGAGAATTTAATTTCATCCCTGATACCTAATTAATGTAGATGGTGCACGCGACTACGTCTGCGTGGATTAAGGTTTTTAGAATGCCGTGGGACCTTATTGATTTTCTGGCTTAGGTGTGCCCAATGAATATTTTTTAAATGAATATGTTTGAACTTAAAGGTATGAATACCTACTAAATGACGCCCGCGACTTCGTCCGCGTGGATCAAGATTTTTTATTCCCGCGGGAACTCTTTAATTTTCCGGTATAAAAAGAACCTTAAGCCCTCCCCTGGTTACATACCTACTATCCCTATACCAACTTTCATAAAAAATTTCGGTGGACGAAATATTTTTTTTTGATTCCCGCGGGAACTCTTGAATTTTCCGGGAGAAATAATAGCGTATGCCCTTCCCCGAGAAACATACTATTCCTGTACAAAATTTCATCAAAATCGGTTGAACAGGTGGGCCGTGGAAGCATAGCAGACAGACAGCAAGACACACGCATTTATAATATTAGTATGGAAGTATGGATTTTGTACTTAGGTACCTCAAGCTTTTCTTTAAATAACTACTGCCTTGTGCGCCTAGGTACACACAACCAAACATCAAACATTAAATCACTATCGTTTGAGTATGTATATTTTGCCTAAAAGCTCTGAAATGTCTGCTCTAGACTATACAAAAGTCTACACCGTAGAGTAGGTAAGTACTTTCTGCGTAAAATGTGCTGTTGTCTAAAATTTAAATGAAGAGCTAAATAAAAGATAGAGATGCAGGTTCCTACTTAGTACTATATTAAATCATTGTAATCATTACCACCATGAATTTATGCAGTCCGCACGCTTTAAAAAATATATTGCACTTTTATTTTTTTTCTGGAAAAATAAACTATTGTACCTACTGAGGTATCTTAGAACTGATTTGTTATTTTCCTTACAAATGAAAGAGTATTTACTCTAACGCCACGCAAATCAAGACTCCCGTCTTTGATGTTAAATCGACTGTAGCATAACGAGACGCATTCACAGAGTTGATACGCACGGTTATTTAGCAATCACACTTGCTTCAGATTTGATCATCTTATTCGCATTCCATGTGTTCAAGATGTATACATCACTTCCTTTGAAGAAATATAAGGAAGTGTAGGTAATACGAGGCATTTTGAGGCAAACGATGGGAAGGGGAACTTACCGCCAATTTTAACAGATAAATAATAAAGAATACCCGATTGCTTATTCGAAGGAACTTACTCAAATCAAAAATATTGTTCATCGATAGCAATTTCGCTTAAATTAATGGACTGGTCAGCACCAAGCTTAATTCGCTATTGCAATATTTAGCGTTATTATATAGCAAACAGATTTATGTGGTGGGTACCGTGTAGCATGATTGCAATAGTTAAGTTTTCATTGATGAATCAACTTCTGAGGATCCCCGGGTGTACGTATTAATTAAAACATAAAAAAAAAAAAAAAAAAACATCCTATTTCGAGAGTGTTTCGGATGGTTTGTAATCTTTGTGGTCAACACCACCTGGTTGCTTGCTTTTCCTGCATGTTTTAAACCGGGAGGCGGGAAGGCGGGCGGTGCATATATATCTCATACTACACGTTGGACCACATAGATTTGTATTCTTTATCGGATTTTTGTTCCTCGTTTATCATGAACTTCCGGATATCCAATGATTGTTTAGTGACAATATTAGGTATAATCTGCCGAGCGATCGCGTAACTTCTGCATCAATCATTGATACATCGCAATCACCTCTGATTGGTTAACACTCTTCCACTATTGGACATAATCCATTGACGCAGCAAGAATGCCATAAATTCAGCCAATTACAACAATTGATACTGTAACAATGATTGATGCAGAAGTTACGCGATCGCTCGGCTGAGATAAAAATTGATTAGTGTAAAGATACAAACATGACATTGTACTGGGCATATCGCCTAACTAGTAGTAAACGATGTGCTTAGGCCATAGAGTGATTATCAGCTGAAAACAAGGGTAACTAAATGAGGTTGCTGAAATACCACTTTGAACATTGTTTACTATTGAAAACTGAGTCACTTCGAGGTTTATAATAGAGTCAATAAAATTAATTACGTGTTAAGCAGTTATTTTTTTCTTATTTTTATAAGAATCAATGAATAAGCGTAATGGTAAACACATACATATTGTACTGGATTTGTGTTACTAAAACAAATTTGCCGTATAAATTTAGAACTATCTGGACTCTGTTTATTCCAATTCACAAGTTCTGTCATCGCGTTTGAGCGTCTCTGGTTAATATAATAGCGACCGCTTAGTTACACGGTTACTCACCATTATTCAACATTATAAGGCATTTTGTATGTGAGACACGCTATTTAATTGCTACACCCACTATTAACCGCAGAGTATGAACTCCGTATCGCAGCCAGACGATCTGTTAGTCATTTTGCGTACAAAAGCAGACAAGGCTTTTGAGCTTTGACCTAAACCTTTGAAGTTGTAGGTATCTCACTTATTTAATCTTTTTTTAAACCCCAAAACAACTGTAATCTCCCGAAATAAAAGTAGTCTATATTATGTCCATTTGTCCGACTACGAGCGGAATAAATTTGGTATTAAGTAGTAGTAGCCTAGCACCTTAGTTTTCAATAAAAGCTAAGGTGATGGGCCAAGAAAAGGTAACAGATACACAGACACACTTTACACACAGTGCCACACGGATTAATATACGAGCGTTATGTATAATGTACGTACCAACAACTGTAAGCTACTAGGTAAATTCGAGAAATAAAAAGTGTCCGTTTGTCGGAAACCAGCAATCACCTTGTCTTTTACTTACATAATATTATCAGATTAAAGTGTACCTACTAATTAATACTTACGATATCAGCAATTAGTGCACATTCAATAATTTATAAAGCTGTTGTTTGATCGAGAAATGTCTCAGCTCAATGGACGATGGTTAGTTAAAGCATGTAAGGGTTACCAACAACTTTTAAAATTATTTATTTATTTATATATTCTGTACCAGTAACTTAAAAATAAAACATAAACATTGAATGGGCATGCACAAGGACAACTTATCTCATGAAGAGATTTCTTCCAGATGCCCCAGAATGTGAGAATAGTGAAATACCTATATAAGTTATAACTGAGTAGGTACATACCTATTACGAAACGAAAACTTTACAATAACTCAAAATAAATAGGTACAGGATTAAATAACGTTTAACAATATATATAAACATAAACAACTCGTACATATACGTAATACGTATACCATAATAAATATACATATATGTTATTAAAAGATTTAGGCACAGAACAACACCTAAAAGCTGCAAGGGAGATAAAATTCTCGAGATTTAAGCCTATTCTATGCTTTAAGTTCGCCTATTGCATGTGTTAGTGTATGGTAGAGAAATAAAGTGCAAACAATGTGAGGAGAGGTAGACTCCTCAGTTACAAAGTTATCTGTGCAATTGTGCATTGTTGACCTAATATTTTTTGATGATGCTACGATGTTAGAGTGATATTCACGTAAGTGTGCTTTAGGAGAGCGAATTTGGTGGTGGTGCGCATTTCCAGCAGTAGTGGTGAAGGGAGAGGAGGGTTGTGCATATCGCATGCGGCACGTTGTATAATACCAATATATTGCTCACTGAACAGTGTATGATGGACTTCCAGTACACAAACACAACTTAACATGATAATGTCTGCTTCTATCCTGAATCCGTTTAAAGAAACTGGTAAGTAATTTTACTTATAAGAAATACGTACGTAAAGTAAAGTGGTCTTAAATCGATGGTATATAAGTAGGTATAAAAGCTTTTTATAGAATAGAAACTTTTCTAATTCAAATAATTTTTACGTGTGCTTACGAGTTAAGAAATTATGTACCTACCTACCTATCTGTTTTTTTTCTCCTTATACTTCATTGTAGGATTTTTGGCTTTAAGAAAATAGCCAAATCAGCACGAAGCAAATTCATCAGTGGCACATGATAGGAGTTGAGAGCGGCGAGGCTTCTGCGTTAGACGAATATTATATTCAAAGAAGCTGAGAGCATTATTAGATTATTGCTGTATAAAAATGAAGATACTGTCAAGTGTGTCAACCCTGTGGTAGGTATATTAGCATAAGCGGCCTTTATAGGATGCCGACGGAGCTGGCGCCGCGTCGCGACGGTCGTATTAGATCGAGCACGGGAAATTACATACCTTGTCTAGATACTTGCGAATAAATCAGCGTTTGCCACATAATTGTACTTGTTCGCCTACAGCAAACGTAAACATAGATTTTTTCTACGTTCTTAACGTTAAAAATATTAAATATTACCTACTTACCTATGTAGTGATTAGGTAATTACAAGTTGTAGCCTATAGGCAAGTATCTAAGTTTAAACTTAGTTTCTTCATAGTTGACCGAGCGAATGAGTCTACTTGAGTGAATTTGCACTTGTCCGTCCGTCCGTCTGTCAGAGCCTTATAACTTCTGAATTACTGAACGTAATTACTAAACGTATCTAATAAATTTAAATATAATAGGTAAACCGATGGCCTCCAGCCGAATATGGCTTAAAAAGTTATAAAAATCTTTATTTCAGGTGGCTTTCATAGAAGCGAATGCGAAGTAATAGTTATTTGTGTTACATGGGGCCAAAGAAAATTTTTGTTCCCCGAGGGCGCTATTTTGAATTCAGAGCGAAGTGAAGGATTCTATAGTAGAATCCCGAGCGTAGCGAGGGGTTCTAAAGTAGAATCCTGAACGTAGCGAGGAATTCAATATACGCCGCCCGAGAACAAAAAATTTGGCCCCGAGTGACACACACTATTTTTCATCATTACGTATGAGAAAAAGCTAGGAGTATCAACCTACTATGTATGGACATTACCTATACGTTTAAGCACCAATCAGAAGATACTCCTATCAACCTTCTATATAATAATTGTATAGACATTATTTAGACGTATATTTAAAGTTTAAATAAAATGTAAAGACGTATATCCGATCAACAAATTGATCACGTGACTTCGGACCAATCAGAACAGAGAAATGCAAAGTCGTATATATTCGATCAACAAATTGATGACGTGACTTCGGACCAATCAGAAGAGAGAAATAAAAAAGTCCCATGGGCCTACAAGTTACACTTTGCTCCCGCTATCTTCTGAAGGCAATATGCGTTTTTTGAATAGGTATGATGAAAAATATTTTTTATAGCGTTACTTAAGGTTGCGGTATATCATTGTAAAGATAAAATTTTAGGAATAGAGTCCAAAAATATTTTTTTTTAAATTTTTCCCTAAAATTGACGAAATGGGGGGCTTTCAAAGTGGAGATTTTCTAACGTCCAAAGTTGACCTCAGAACTCTCAATTTTCTGAAAGGCTGAGCCAGAAACTTGATAATTATTTGAATTGTATCCTGTACTTGAACAACAAATACAATACAATACAACAAATACTAAAATTAGATAAATATTATAAGGAACCGAAATTATTGAATTTTTAATGAGATTCAGTATTTTTAACAGAACTTCACAATGATGTCAATAGATGGCGCTCTGTAAAAGTTTATTCGTTTGTGCTTACCAATATATAGTTAAAACTATCTTAAGGATACCGCGAGGTCTCAGTTCGGGGCGAACCACTAGTGATAAAAAGAAATGGTCTAGGCCCCTAGGGTGGGTAATGTACACTGCATGGTTGAACAGCCGTTTTGGCTACAATTTATTTTGTGCTTCAAAATCACCTAAGTACCTAGATATATATATATATACTTACGTAAATTAATGCTTTTGTCCTTGTGTATTTAGCCTTGCTACTACTCAAAGGCCGAAAAAATTAGAATCACGTCAAAAAAATGTGATTGCTTATTTGGAACCCTTAAATCGCGTTGCATCGAATATAATACTTAGTTATGCAAGAAACGGAAAATTAATTGTATAAATAAATTGCAAGAGCAAGAGTGAATCGGCATCTTCTAGGCATGCAAGCTTCAATCAAGACCTAATCATTCCTTTCTACGCATTGCCTATATTGCATTGCCTATAGTTAAAAAGATTTTTACTGTCTAAACAGATTGAGTTTGAAAATATTGCGGCCGATATATCAGTGATTTGATATTATGTATATGTTATACAATTATGTGTGTATTTTTACTTGCATGTATGTTTTTATACAGATATTTACTTAATACATATGTATTACTTCTTACTAACTCTACTATAGCGAATATTATACGTAATATAATTATTATTATGATTATTTTCTGAAATGACTGCTTACTTACTGCTTCCTTTCAACTTTGCTTTTCCAACTTTTGGTTTTGTTATTGTTGTAACTGTGACGTCACCCGGGGTCACGGCTGAAAATCAGCGCCTTGCTTTGTATGCATTTTAGCATATGACGCAAGGCAAAATGCTGAGCTGTACACCCTTTCTGGGTGGTGTCACAGACTAAAGTGTTACATTAATTGTATCTAGTTTTGTCTGTGACACCACTGTTGAATAAACTGTTTTTCTTTCTTTCTTTCTTTCTTTCTATCAAATAAATATTATAAATGCGAAAGTTTGGATGGATGTATGGATGTATGGATGTACTTTGTTACTCAATCACGCCCGAACGGCTGAACGGATCTGGATGAAATTTGGCACAGAGATAGATTATAATCTGGAATAACACATATGCTACTTTTTAACCCGGAAAACTAAGGAGTTCCCGCGGGAACCAAAAAACCTTAATCCACGCGGACGAAGTCGCGTGCATTAGCTAGTCCTACAATAAAGGAAAAAATTGATAAGTAAATGAAAAAGATTGTCCATGGCTATCTGGTATCACTATCAGTATATTCTGTTACAACAACAATAATATAATTACCTCATGCTTCGCTTATTATCATAGAAATTGTCTTAAAGTCTGTATAAATCGTGGAGTAGTCTAGGCGGTATCTTGCCAAACGACTATGTCCTATTTGGCTAGTTCTCAATATAAAACACAAAACAAAGGGACATCAATAATTGCAAATCCAATCTGAGCAGACCTTACATAATGTAGCTTTATTTTATAAGCCTAATATTTTATTTTAGCAATTTATTAGTATGTGGTGTGGTAGGTAATAAACTTACGAGTATCCATTTATTACCGTAGAATGAGAACGCATAAGTAAGTAGAAACAAATCGTAAGTAGTATACTTTAGTTATATGTATTTAGTTTTAGGTAAGCAGTATTAATGTAAAACTACTAGTAGTTCGCCCCGAACTGAGACCTCGCGGTATCCATAAACTTGTACAGAGCGCCATCTATTGACATAATTGTGAAGTTCTGTTAATAATACTAAAGCACATTAAAAATTAAATAATTTCGTGTCCTTATAATATTTATCTAATTTTAGTATTTGTTGTTCATGTACAGGATATTATTCAAATAATTGATAAGTTTCAGGCTCAGCCTTTCAGAAAATTGAGAGTGCCGAGGTCAACTTTGACGTTAGAAAATCGCCACTTTGAAAGTCCCCCATTTCGTCAATTTTAGGGGAAAAATTAAAAAAATAAATATTTTTAGACTCTATTCCTAATTATCTTTAATATGATATACCGCAACCCTATGTAACGCTATAAAAATATTTTACTTCGCACTCGCTTCTATGAGAGCCCCCCTGAAATAAAGATTTTTATAACTTTTTAAGCCATATTCGGCGGGAGGCCATCGGTTTACATATTATATTTAAATTTGAAGTAATTACGTTCAGTAATTCAGAAGTTATAATGCTCTGACAGAGACCTTCGCTTCGCTCGGTCAATAATCTTCAAAAGTAATTTTTCTTTCGATTTGTTTCTAAGCCGCGGAGGCAAAATTCCGCAGCTCTAATGCAGTGTTAATACAATAAGGACCTGATAATTAAATGTAATCTGCTCCGTCATAGATATTATTACGGTTCATAATGACCGTGAGTTTTTTAAATTGTCCATACATAGTTTACTAATTAAATCTGTCGCCAGATAAACTGTCTAAGCATGCCTCGTGTAGGTTCTACGACGTAATAGTCATAAAACATACAATAAATAGAAATATATATCTACCTTTGAGCAACCGGTAAGCATAGTCCGACAAACTTATCTGTCCCGGTGACAGCGTCGCTAGTATCTATCTACAAAGAATTGGTGCCAATTTTGGCCACCGGGTCAGATATGTTTGTGGGACTATATGCAAAGATGACATATAGGTATTAGGTACACTAGATGATGCCCGCGACTTCGTCCGCGTGGATTAAAGTTTTTTGATTCCCGCAGGAACTTTTTGATTTTCCGGGATAAACGGGATACCACCTATCCCTATTCCCTGTACCAAATTTCATCAAAATCGGTTGAACAGATGAGCCGTGAAAGCGTAGGTAGGTAGCGTTTCGCATTTATAATAATATTAGCATGGATTATAATTTAGAAGGATTTAAATTGGGCTAAAGATCAATTACAAATCACGAACACAACTCGAAAGCTTATTTATAAAAGCTCTCTCTAACTAGTGACAACTTTTATTGAATGTGTACCGGGCGCCGCCGTAACATACCTAATATTTACGTAGGTATATGTTCGAAATCAGTAGATACTTAATATAAATATCCTACATGGATATCGATACAATGATCTTAAATTTTAGACAAAGTTAGAGCTAATATTAAAAATATGTTAGATTTAGATCATAGGAGATAATAATTCGTCCAAAGAGATATAAGTAGGTAGATCATATTGCATGAAGTTATGAAAGCTTTAGATACCTAAGGCAGCGATTTTCATAGATGATCTACCATGCAACGGTCATAATAATAGAGAACACAGTAAAGTCATAAATCGTTAGAATTGTCAGTTATATTGAAAAACAAAAATTGTTTTGTTTCATTTCTCGAAGCTTGCAAGTCGAATTGCATGAAGCTCTTGAGCTTCCACCGTTTTCATATTAAGCTTAAGGTAGCGGTTTTTATCGATGGTCTATATTTTACCATGAAATGGCCATAATGATACAGTTCAGACTCATCTTACAATGTCTTCAATCGTTACAAACATTAGTTAATGCTTATATAGAAAAAAAAAACGCGTTTTGTTTGATTTCATGATGACTAACAATTTGTGTGTTCATAGTGCGTAGTCAACAGAAATATATAGAGCAACAACTTATGTACAGGAATATGTATTTCATTATTTTTTTATGTAGCATGTGTTTGTGTTTCACTGTTTCAAGTTGATTAATGGTCTCTGTCATTACTCACAGCGTAAGAAAGTTTCTGCGTTTTGATATTACACACAGTTAAGAACTCCAGGCGTTGTCGTTCGTTGGATACTTCCGTATTTTTGTGTCGTGTACCTAACTACCTATTATAATACATATTTTATAGTAGCAACTATAGATCAGTAAAGTGACTAGAAAATTTCCATTTCATTTACATTGTCACCGAGAGGACCGTACCAAACAAATCTTAACAGCTGGCAAATTACGTACCTACTATTTTCGCAAGAAAATAAGTGACTGAAATTTTAGAAATAGGTAGAGTCAAAAGAGCCTCTTGTACCTACATACATAAGGTTGGTGGATTGTTTATCAAGTGACTTAGGGGATGCAAAAGAACGTGTGATATTTTTATCCGACTTCAAAAAAGGAGTAGGTTCTCAATTCGACTGTATGTTTTTATTTGTATGTATGTTACGCATTGAAATAGAGTATAGGTACTAAAATTCTACATCAATGATGTTACGCGATCATTCCGTCAATTATGAATCAATTTTGAGGATTATTTTTTGTTTGGTAGACCTATTTCGATAAAATTTATATGGGACCTTAAATAGTTCGTTATAGTCGTATTGCAATTGATTCAGAGCTTTTTGAGAAAATCAACAAAAACAAAATATATACCCAGATAAGGTTTTTTACTTTTTAGTTTAAGTTGGTACTTATAGGTATAGTTTTGAAGTCGGTTTTTGTTGATGAAATCGAATAGTTATACAAACTTATTTTAAAAGTAGGTATACGTGTACCTTATATTTTTTGAATAATCATTTCGTCTTACCATTGTTATCAATATAATAGCATCTCTTTTTTTTTAATCCACTACAAGTTAGCCCTTGACTGCGATCTCACCTGATGGTAAGTGATGATGCAGCAGTCTAAGATGGTAGCGGGCTGACCTGTTAGGGGCATGGCAGTTACCTATATTAAACCCATACCCCTACTCGGTTTCTACACGGCATCGTACCGGAACGCTAAATCGCTTGGCGGCACGAAGCCGAAGCCTCCCACCAGGGCAGACCAGGAAAAATTCAGAAATTATAAATTTCCAAATCCTGCCGGGGATCGAACCCGGGACCTCCGCATGTTTAGGCAACAGCGTTCAACACTGCGCCACGGAGGTCGTCAAAAGTTATATCTATACATAAATTATTATAATTATTCAAAAATGCTCTAAAGACATATTTCCTTTCAAATTGAAGACGACTTTATTTTATTTTATATAATTCTATCGTATGTATGCGTATGTATATATTATATATTTGTACTTATTTAGATATATATATATATATTTATTTAAGTTTGAGTATAATATTTATGTATTATATTATGTGTAGTATATGTATGTATTATAGTATGTGTATGTATTTGTGTGTATTGGTGTTTATGTATTGTTATGTAGCATAATTTTGAGCCACCTGCTTTCTATTTTCCTAGCGTTTTCCTAATCTTAAGGTTGCCTGGAAGAAATCGCTATTTAGCGATAAGGCCGCCTTTTGTACCTGTCCTTTTTCATTATTTGTCCTTTGTCATTGTTTTTGTATTTTCTTGTGTGGTGAAAATAAAGAGTTTAATAATAATAATAATAATATAATTGCGAATGTGTGCCTGTCCGTCTGTCTGTTTGTCTGTCTGTCTGTCTGTCTGCTATGCTCTAACGGCTCATCTTTTCAACCGATTTTCATGATAGGTTGCATCCCGAGCAAGCACATAAGTTACTCTTATCCCGAAAAATTGAAGAGTTCCCGCGGGAATCAAAATATCTAGATCCACGCGGACGAAGTTGCAGGCATCAACTAGTCAACAATACTATAGTATACGTATCTGCAATAGGCTTTACACTCCTAGGGGTATGGTTTTCTCTTTTATTAGAAATCTTCCTGTGGACCAACTTAAACCGATTTGATATAGAGCATGAAATGTTGTAAAGAGTTCCTTGTATTTAACCTGGGTGAGCACTAGGAAGAAGTTTTAAAAATTCCCTTAAATAGGATAAATCAAAGTACAAAATGCCTATTACTCATCCTATTACCATACAATAATTCTTGACGGGTACAGGTACCACTGTTTGGGTGCCGCATTTCAATTTGCATAGCCCGGATTATCAAGACATTTGCAATACAAAATAGCTATGGCAATAAAAATATTGGATGCCGACTTATTTACTGTTTACATATCTTATTAATAATAATTTTAAAAATCATTTAAAAGGTTACAATAATACGAATAAATGATTAATTTGTATGAGTTTACTAACTTTTGCATATCTTACTTAATTATTGATATTGTACAAAATTTTAATGAAAAGCTTATAAGACAATTTTATAGCGAGAGAAATATTGTTTGTTATATTGTTTTGCTTTGCCTTTATCAGTCCCCGACCTCCACAATGTATCGTCGAGCGTTCCTAATAAACTAGTCTACTGTTATCTCCAATGCATTTATTTACGAGTGTCAAAAGTGTACTTGATAAGGAGCTGAGATATTATA
Source organism: Erebia ligea (assembly GCA_917051295.2). Taxonomy (NCBI): domain Eukaryota; kingdom Metazoa; phylum Arthropoda; class Insecta; order Lepidoptera; family Nymphalidae; genus Erebia; species Erebia ligea. The sequence goes on along the minus strand of OU785223.1, from coordinate 13,255,173 downwards.
TTGAATAGGTGTGTGGTCCGTGCGATACCTATTCAGTAAAAAGGCAATCAAGTTTCAAAATACAGACTAAGTTGGTACCTAAAATCAATAAACTTGAAGATGCACTGTGATGCACCCAAATGACCGGATCTAATACACAAATAAAATAAAGGCGGGGAAAACAAAGTTCGACGGCAGCGGGCGGGCGGGTTTATTGTAGACATTATTGTAGTAGATACATAGTTGTCACCTCGCGACGTGGAAGCCCGCAAGGAAAACGCCGACGTGGCTTCGCATGGTCCCCATCGTTGGTGTTGCCTTTGTTCATGACATGCTTGAAATCGGATGGGGAATGGAATTCTCATGAAGTTCGCGAACAGTAATTGCTTATTGCGGTGCGAGTGTGTAGGGAGTATGCGAGTGAGTATTGCAGGGAAATTTAAACGAAGAGAGCGTTGGACCCACGCTACTGCAGTCGTACCTGAGATATTCTATTACAGTTCTTTATTCTAAATAAAAATTATACCATGCATGAGCACATGGTACAGGTGCAGTGGGGTACTTTCTGTCGTGGTGATAGAGTCGTGCCGCGCTGGTGTCATTGTTACTTTGTTTTAGCCTCTATGTAGTTCTTGATAAAATACAGTAAGTAATCTAAAGCTTCATTTTAAATGTGCACTGTGACGCTTTGACGAACAACGGCTTATAAACATACAAGTAGTTACTTAGTACAAAATAAGTTTTAGTTTTTAGAGCACAAGACTACATATATACTTAATTATTCTGGGAATAAGCTTTATTCACGCAACCTTATAGCTTAGATCTTAAAGTAACGATGTTTTAGAAAGCGTAGGTAAATATTCGGTACATAAGCTGATAGGTAAACGAGCTTTTGTGGTATGGCAGCTCGTCCATGGATTTATTAAGTGTTACTTGTATTTAATTTTCGACGATTGTAAGAGTTTACAATCGTGCATTGTCGAGTCAACATCTCCTGAAGATGCTCCGGTTTCGGAGTGAAGCGTACCTTGGGAGTGATTTGGAGGATTTGTGTGGTGTGGTGCTGTGCCGGTGCGAATTGCTGGGTGGTGGGTGTTCGCATGCTATTGGTGAAGGACACGCACTGTACCACATAGATTTGCATACTGTGGCGGATTATAGCGAATTAAACTTCTTGTTCATTCATTATCATGGACTACCGCAAAGTAACGCCTGCTTCGATTCAATAGTAGTCGTATCTAGTTTAACACAATCTCGTGTTATTTTGTACAATTTGTGCGATTCTTGCATAGATAGTGAGTGCAGACTGTGCAGTGATTGTGTCAGCGCACCGAGCAGGCTCGCTGAGTTACGTTTTTATTGCGACACGAATTGCGGCGTCACTGCCAGACCTACGTCTTTTTTTATGGAAACTGTACTTAAAATAGAATTTGCGTAAACTAGTGTTGCACTAGAGTGTATATGTTATCAAGTAGTAACAAAAATAGGTACGTGTGATGATGCGAGTCAAACAGCTTTACGTAACGACAGAAGGATTTGTGTGTAAGGTTTTTCTTTCATGAAAACAATGAACTTTCACGCGCGTTATCTACTTGAGGGTAATCAATTGATCACTGATGGTATATTATGGTTTAGTGTAGGATCCTGTGTTTCCAATGCTAATCGCCAAAATGTAATGCTCTAGTGTTACAACTCGCAAGCTTTTAAGAAATCATTTTTAAATATCTTGGTCTTTAAACCTGAAACTAAATTTTCTAAATGCACCAACCGGCCCGTTAGACAACGAAATCTGTCAAATTGAATAATCCGAATGATTGACCTAGACTTCATTTGACGCTAAACAGGGTCGGATCGTGTAGGATCTGAAGATAAGTTAAGGCGGTAGGTGCTTCAGGATGATTGTCGCGATGTAAACCTAGCTCGAGAATCGAGATAGTGGTGCTCGGAACAGGTCCGACGCACGCGCGGGGCAGAGTCTCGCGGCGGCCGGCAGCGGAGACCGACCGGCCACGGCGACCACCACACGCCACGCCGAGCGCTCAGTGCACGCGCTGCCTGCCGCCAGCCCGCCAGCCTGCGTGGCTCTTCACTCCTGCGTCTCGCGATCACGCACTCTCGTACGCACACGATCCTTCCACCTAAGTACGACGCTGACCACTACTTGAAAACGAAGAACTTTTACATCACCCGCTTTCTTAAACTTAATTAAACTTGTGTCTCGCTCGCCCCTTTGTTTACGTTCGGTGCGATTTTCTGTTTAACTTTAACGGGCTTTTCCGAGTGTACTGAAAGTGAAGTGTACATATTTGAATGGCATAATTGAAGGAAAATCGAGAGCTGAACCGAAAGGTAATTTATTTTATTTATTTTTTTGCATGCGCGTAAATTTATTTTATTTTATTTAGCCGGTAATTTTAGATTAGAAAGTTGCATAAAAGCAACGAGCATGTCGCCTCGTACACGTCTTTGGTATTTATGAGTACGTAAGTAACTACTTATTTGAGTTGATGTAACTTAGCAATTTAGCTTATAAGTAGCTAAATATTTCTTGAACTTTCAAACAATTTATTCGTTCATAGATCACAATTTATAAAATTCGGGGATGTGTCCGAATATTTGCTGATTGATTTTACAAATGTGCGTATATATTATGGTGTGTAAATTATGCTTGTCACTTAGTGCGAGCCGATCACTGCGCTAAATACCAATAAACCTGCTAATGGAGAAACATTTTTTATTATTTGAAATAGATTATCAGATTTTCTTAGCAAATTAATACTTAGTCTGAATCGAAAAAAATCTGATATACCAAAGCACGTGTGATGATGATTTCTTAAAAATATCCTGAAAGTACAGATAGGTACTTAAATATAATTAATTAGTACTAAGTGTACGATTATAATATTAACTAGATGACGCCCGTGACTTCGTCCGCGTTGATTAAGTTTTTTTGAGTCCCACGGGAACTTTTTTTTCCGGGATAAAAAAGTAGCCTATGTCTTTCCCCGGGAAATAGCCTAAACCTGTACCAAAAGACGAACAGACAGACACAGTATCGCATTTATAATATTATTATGGAATATTAGTAGGGATATGTAGTTCCATAATTTTTTTTTACAATTCAATTGTATTATTATTTGTCTTAAGTAGAATATTTTAGACAGTAAACAGAAAATATGTATTTGAAAAGGGTTGCTTCTTGGTTGTTTAATTGAACGACGCGACGGGCGAAACTTTAAAGCTACGCGTAGCGTAGGCCTACTCAGATGATCAAAGAAAAGTTTTGCATTTTGATTTCCCGTCCGAAGCTTTAAAAGTTTTATTTCAAGAAATAAATCTACCTGACTATTTACGTATTTTAACTTTTAAGATCTATTTTAACTTTTAAGTTTATTGCTAGTTCAGTGAATGTGGCACAGGATGAGTGTTCTGTAAAGACAAGTAAGTATATCTTTAAGTAATGAGCTTTTTGTCATTAAGCATTAGCCTAATGGGTTTGGACGTTAGTATTATACCATAGGGATCAAAAATCATTTAATTTGGAATGATACCTTGTACCTACCATAAGATAGGTACCTACTACCTACCTTGCACGGATTTATAAACTTAACTAAAATGTGAATATCTACAAGATCTATATATTTTTTCCCAAGTTAGTTTTGATTTGAGTGTTTTTGTAATAACAGTGTGTAGCCAGTGCCTACTTTCCACTGGTAGGTTTTAATATAATTTAAAAAAAATACACATCTAATAATTAATCCATATCCATACTAATATTATAAATGCGAAAGTGTGTCTGTCTGTCTGTCTGCCTGTCTGTCTGTCTGTCTGTATGTCTGCTACGCTTTCACGGCTCATCCGTTCAACCGATTTCGATGAAATTTGGTACAGGGGTAGGTTGTATCCCGGGGAAGGACATAGGCTACTTTTTATCCCGGAAAAATAAAGAGTTCCCGCGGGAATCAAAAAAATCTAATGCACGCGTACGAAGTCGCGGGAATCATCTAGTTGCATAATATATTATTACAAACCATTAGGACTGCAATATCATAGGTACATACTACGAATAGGTATGTACATTAGTAACACTGATCTCGTTACATTTCAAGCTGGACAAAGGACACAACTTCGGTCTTACACATTATGTTGAAATACTTGAACCAAGCATTCACATGTCAATGAACATTGACAGTTGACTTATAGAATAACATTGAATACGTAGGTAAAGTACTAGTCATGTAAATCTAAATACTCGTAACAAAAATACGCTATCAATCGTTCACCGAAACTTGTCTGCGTATGTATAGGTACGTATCGGTATTTCATAACAGTGTTACAGGAAAAATTGAATTGGTTCACGCGGATAATTTTGTGTCATGATTAGAGGAAAATTTGAGTAAATTAACCACAGGAATTAACAGAATACTTAATTAATTTGTATTCGTTGTTCCAGTTCCTTTCTTGCCTAAAACGTAAAAACTGTATCTAAAAAGTCTACTAGGCGAAATACTACAAATCTATAGTTTGCGCACGAGTTGAATGCAGAGCAAATGTATGGTGACACATACATTTACTCTGTATTCAACTCGCTCGCGAACTGTACCTATTAAATATACTATTAATTACAATAGGTACCAATTAGTACGTCAAAATATGTTTTTGTTCATTTAAAGAGATTAAGAAATTTAGAGAGATTAGAAAGCTTTCATAGATCAATCAATCCATACTAATATTATAAATGCGAAAGTGTGTCTGTCTGTCTGTCTGCTACCTACGCTTTCAGGTCCCATCTTTTCAACCGATTTTGATGAAATTTGGTATAGCGGTAGGTTACAGCCCAGGGAAGGACATAGGCTACTTTTTGTCCCGGAAAATTAAGGAGTTCCCCCGGGACAAAAAAAACCTAATCCACGCGGACGAAGTCGCGGGCATTATCTAGTATAACATAAAAGCTTTTGAGAAAGGAGAAGGTTCACCTTCGGTGTACTCTTTGTACACTCTACCATGAATAGAGGAAAATACATAGATGGTATTAAAAATATAATAATTTAGAATATTAAAGTAAATAACGAGAAATAAAATAAAATGTATTTCAAGTTTTCGATACGTTTCCAAGATGGCAACCTTTAGCCATAGAGATGGCAGTAGGCGCGAAATGTATCAAATGTCATTTCTGACAGTCACTGTCAAAATAACGTGTTTTCCCTACGGTTTTTCCGGTGTTGTGTCTCAACACACTTGACAGAAAACGTCAAAAAATATGAATCCGCCATTGTTACCCGCTCCTGTTTAGTGTTGCTTATCGTGGAAAGATTAAATAATTACACCACTGAAATTACGATGAATTCGTAGATTTGAACGATCAAAACTGGTTTAGTATTTTTTTTTTTCATTTCTCCACTTGTAAAAGGACCGGACCGACGCTCCATACAAATCTGGACCGTCTCCTTTGTCTAACCTCTGTCAAGTGTCAACCACTTGCGTCTTTGGCAACCTGGGGCTCTTTTAAATGTTATCCATCCATATAAAAGTCTTTTAAATTTTAATTTAGCTTCTTTTTTCTGTAAAAGGGTTTAAACTTAATGTCAGCGAGCTTTCTCCGCTTGATGGTGGACATGAGTGTTCTCTTTGTTTACAAATTCTATTAAATACTTTAGTGTTTCGTGAAAAAACCGGTATGAATCATTTACTTTTTTACAGCGTGATGGAGTTTGATATACTTTCCCAGGTATAATTATAATGAAATTAAGTTTGGAAGTAGACCGTACGTATGGATTTCTTAAACAGAGTAGGTACATACATATTACATACGGTTTATCCAGCAGGGGATGTCTCAGCAAATGAATGATTCATAGAACTGTATTTATGATTACTAAGAAAAGAATAGTGAAATATTATGTGATTCATCGCTAAACCCTATTCAGGGATAAGATATTGGTATAAGTTATGGTTGTGCGAAGGCAATAATTATATTATGAAGTACTAGATGATGCACGCGTCTTCGTCCGCGTGGATTAAGATTTTTGATTCCCGCGGAAACTTTTAATTTTCCGGGGTAAAAGCCCATGTCTTTTCCCAGGATGTAACCTACCTCGGTAATAAATTTCATCAAAATCGGTTGAAAAGATTGGCCGGGAAAGCGTAGCAAGCAGACAGACACACTTTCGCATTTATAATATTAGTATGGAAGTATGGATAAGTATGGATTATTAAATACTTATACAAATGTTCAGTTCTTCCTGAACTTGATGTTTCTAAAGTAATAGAATTATTTTAGGTACCTATCCAAAGCCAGGCCTGTTTTATAAAGACCAACAATTTGACATGAAATCATGGTTTTCTCACTAAAGAAATTGATATTTCTGATATTAAAATAAGATATGAATCTATAGTATAGAAAACATGACCCATTTTAAATCACAAAAATATACGATAACATGACAAATGACCGATAAACATTTTAAACTTTGCTGAAGATGCATTAAACAGATGTGTTTCAGTCAGTTAAAATTGCTTAACTAGCTTTGGTCCATGATTTCATCCGCGCTGAATGATTTAAGATTTTTACAATCCCCACATTTACTGGGACAAAAATCCTTATGTCCTTAGGTACCTACTTAGTGTTTAAAGTAATTTTTTTGTGCCAAATTTCGATGAAATATTAACAAACAAAGAAATATAAACTTGTCAAAATAATTATTATATAAATAATGTAGGTTAAAATAATTATTATTTTGATACGCATGTTTGATTTCATTTCTTTTCCAAATTTCTGGAATCAAAATCATTAGATAATAATTAAGACGTACAAAATCAAATTTTAAGAATTTCCATTTTTTTAAGTAACTGTTATTTAAAATCTTATTTTTATCCAACTTTACCTCCAATTTTCAAAGAACTTTTTAGGGTTCCGTACCAAAATGGTAAAAATGGAACCCTTATGGTGCGACTTTCTCCGTCCGTCCGTCTGTCACAGTCGATTATTTCAGTAACTATTAAAGCTATCGACATGAAATTTGGAATAGTTGTGTATAATAGTGGCCTAACATCATTAAAATAAAAAAAAATAGAAAACTATTTTTAAATTAAGTTTAATTAAAAAAGGGGGAAAGTCGGGGTTTGAAATTTCAAAATATGATAACTATACTGAGTGGGATATCATATGACAGGGATATACTTCTACATTCTAGAAGAGACAGCTTTTTATTCAACAGATTTTTATTTATTTTTATGCATAATAGTTTTTGATTTATCGGGCAAAATGTCGAAAAAAATACCGTCCCCCCCTTATCTCCGAAGTTTACCAATTGAAAAATCTGAAATAATTATGGTCAATAGAAGCATAAGTATATTTTACAGGAAAAATAAAACCAACGCTATAAGTAGCATAGTTTTTTTGATATTAACAATAAACCTCTACAAACAAAGTTAGTTTTGCGGTTCATTTCGTCTTGTTTTTAATACGTCATAAATCGTAAAACTTACTACAGGTTTGTACGGAACCCTCGGTGCGCGAGTCCGACTCGCACTTGGCCGGTTTTATTTGAATGTTGTGATGACTATGTTTACTAAGCCATAGGCTAATGGCTTATTGATATTAACCTATAAGGCTTTAGGTAGGAGAGTGGAGACGGTTCTATATAAAGAGTTTAAGTAGGTACATAAGAAAATTATTAGGTTTAGCAGACATGATCATGCCATGATGACACATAATATTTCGTCCATGTCTACATGGTAATCAACATGTTAATAGGCATAATCTTAAGTGGAGCTACAAATTACAATGAACACATTTGGTCGAGCAGTCTCCAATGCTTCATCATTTTCAGCGAAAGACAGTGAGTCAGAGCATTTGTTCAGATAGACTTATAAATATAAAATATTACTAATACGCTTAAAGCACTCTCCTGACTCGTATGTCCGGGATTATTAATAGACCTAATTTCGTGAGAGTACCTAATGCGGTTGTATTCCGTCCGTATAATTCCGTGACTTATTGAATACTAGCGAGTCGCCCCGGCTTCGCACGGGCAGCACTAATAATCCTAATAGTCTATACCTATTATAGCCAGTGGGCAGTGGGCAGGTTTTACATTTCAATATTACATTGTAAGAGTGTACGCCCCTTCCTCACCACAGCCGCCAGCCCTCAGATTATTATATTCCATTTTCCCTTGCACGTTACATTATTTCTATGATATCTCATAAGATATTCATCTAAATTAAATGATGTACAGGACAATTTTTATCTTAATTAGATACTTGAGATGAATAACATATTTATTTTGATAAGGATTCATACTATGTCGGTAAAAACACCTTCGCAATTAAAGCATTGGTAAAGACCAAATTTGAAAATCACAGAAATGGTTATTCGTTAATGGTTAATGGTGGTTAATGGTTAGTGAGTCAACCTTAAAAGATAGATACATGCTGTCGCGGATTTTTTTTTAGAACTTTTTAAGAGGAACAATTTCCCCACACATTGTTTTCGTGTAACTTAAACTATTTACGCAGCGCACACCACGTAAGCTCTCAAAAGAGACGATTTTTTCCGACTTGGTTCACAATATTGCAATTTTCGGAAGGATCTCTAATTTTTTTGAAAATAAAATATAGCCTATGTTACTCACTGATAATGTAGCTTTCTAATGAAAAAAGAATTATTAAAATCGGTCCAGTACTTTTTGAGTTTATTCGTTACATACAAAAATACAAATCTTTCCTCTTTATAATATTAGTGTAGAATATGATAATATTAATAAGTCTGTGAGGTACAGAACTACAAACTAGTAGCAAAGTTCTCAATAAAGGTTAGCAAAACCAAACATAATAATTAAGTAGGTATCTTACATATATAAGTATCACTTGTATGCATAATTATAAAGTCCATCTCTAACTGCCTCGTTGGTCTATAGTAGTTAGCATGTTCGACTGCAGCCGACGAGGTCTCGGGTTCGAGTCCCGGGTCGGGCCATAACAAGTGTTGGGTTTTTCTGACAAGACATTAGGGAATATCTGAGTTAGGAAGTTGGCGATGTTTCACCCCCGTGCCTCGGAGAGCACGTTAAACCGTCGGTCCTGCGCCTGATCTCTCTCCGGTCGTGTCGGATTTTCCGTCCCATCGGGCTATGAGAGTAAAGGAACAGAGAGTGCACCTGTGTTTGCGCATAGGTACATTTGTTCACTATAATATATTCCGCGCAGATGGCTAATCTCTGTGGAGATTGGCCGCCGTGGCCGAAATTCGGTCGGGAGGACAATGAAGTCCATCGTAACACAACGTTGGTCAAGACACGAAGATAGCGTATTGAGTGGTAAAAGCACGATTGAAGCAATTTCAGTTTAGAAAAATACGGATTATACGGAAATACGGATCCCTGAAATCCCACATGGATTTCCCACCTATAATATTTTTGAACGATCTATCCAATATCTACATCATAGGTTAATTTTATTTCATGATTTTCGGCGTGATTTATATGTATGACTAGCTGATGCCCGCGACTTCGTCCGCGTGGATTGAGGTTTTTCGGTTCCCGCGGGAACTCTTTAATTTTCCGGGATAAAAAGTAGCCTATGTGCTATTCCAGACTATAATCTATCTCTGTGCCAAATTTCATCCAGATCCGTTCATCCGTTGGAGCGTGATTGAGTAACAAACATACATCCATACATCCAAACTTTCGCATTTATAATATTTATATGATATGATGATGATGCCCTCGACTTCGCGTGGATTAAGTTTTATTCATTCCCGCGGGAACTCTTCAATTTTCCGGGATAAGAAAAGCCTATGTCCTTCTCCGGGATACTACCTATCCTTGTACCAAATTTTATAAAAATCGGTTGAACAGATGGGCCGTGAAAGCGTAGAAGACAGACAGACAGACAGACAGACGGAGACACTTTCGCATTTATAATATTTAGTATGGAAGTATGGATTATACGCATACCAAATTACAGCTTTCTAGTTCTGACATCCTCTGAGCAAAGTCGCGGACGTACAGACGGACAGACGGAACTAACTACATACTCGTAATTGGAAAAACTACTTAAAAGGGTTCCTTGTTGGCTAGGAAACCCTAAAAATGCGTTGAATGCGGTGGTTTTTGTTCTTCTGGTGCGATTTAAAGTTTTAAGTACTCGTAAGTATTATAATAATATTAGATATACTCTGTAGACAGTCTGTACCTTTAGCAATCACCTTTAAAGCATCGCAGAATTTAAGCTGTTTAAGCCGAAAAATACCCATATTATTTGAACTCCTTGTCGTCTAACTTGAAATGAATATCTATAAGTATATATTTTATGAACTCTATCGTGGTGTGTGCTGACTCCTGCTATACAAGCTGCACTTTAGTTGATTTCACATTTAGATATTAATGAAAGTAGCGCTCTGAGTAATTGCTTCATTGTGAAGTAAGTATTGAACTATTATATATCATACTAATATTATAAATGCGAAAGTGTGTCTGTTTGTTGGTTTGTCCTTCAATCACGGAGCAACGGATCGACGTGATTTTTGGCATGTTTATAGTTGAGGACCTGGAAAGTGACATAGGCTACTTTTTATCCCGGAAAATTCAGGAGTTCCCGCGGGAATCAAAAAAGCTTTAACCACGCGGACGAAGTCGCGGGCATTAGCTAGTGATGTTATAAAATCCGAAAGCGATTGGAAGGATTGACTGTTGTAAAGATAGTAATAGGTAGTAAGTAGTATCTAAAAGATATTACCTACGATGAAAAGATATATCTGCACTCCAATCACTGAATTTTAAAGTTAAAATATTACAAAGTTATCAGACATCATCAACTGATAAACCAGCACTGCTGGACATAAGGTGTCTTGTAGGGACTTCCACAAGTCCCTGTCTTGTACCATAGGTATGTAAATAGTATGAACAAGAACTAGTACACTATTCAAATTAGTTCACTATTCAAATTATACAAAATAGTAAACTATTCAAATTTTTACAAAAATTACTAGTCTTTTTTTTATCCACTACAAGTTAGCCCTTGACTGCGATCTCACCTGATGGTAAGCGATGCAGTCTAAGATGGTGGCGGGCTAACCTGTTAGGGGCATGGCAGTTATATTAAACCCATACCCCTTCGGTTTCTATACGGCATCGTACCGGAACGTAAATCGCTTGGCGGCACGTCTTTGCCGGTAGGGTGGTAACTAGCCAAGACCGAAGCCTCCCACCAGGCCAGACCAGGGAAAATTCAGAAATTATAAATTCCAAATTGACCCTGCCGGGGATCGTACCTGGGACCTCCGCACATCAAGACAACAGCGCTCAACACTGCGCCACGGCGGTCGTCAGAAATTCATTCGTAATTCTAAAATAAAGTATTCCATACTTCCAACCGTCTGTCTGTCTGCCAGTCTGCCTGCTACGCTTTTCCGGCCCATCTTTTCAACCAATTTTGAGGTTTAGTACAGAGGTAGAGTGCATCCCCGAAAAATTAAGGAGTTCCCGCGGGATTCGAAAATCCTAAATCCACGCGGACGAAGTCGCGGGCATCATCTCGTGTGAAATTGAACCCTTAAGGGTACCTACACTGAAAAAAATAGCACGAGACTTTTTACTGTTTTGGCACAGTAAAATTTAATTCGGTTAAAAAAACTGATTTTTTGTAAAAGTAATTGATTACTGACAGTTCGTTGAAATGGGCAAAAAACAGTAAGAAGCTAATCAGTTGTTTCAATTGTTTGTACATTAATGTTTACTGAAGCAAACGGTTCTTTTTAAGTATTGCCGTTTTCAGAGCTTTACTGATATTGTAGCAGTTATTTTTACTGCTTCAGAACAGTTTTTTTAGAATATAGTTAGGAGCTAAACAGCTATTTTAATTGTTTGAACTTTAAAGTTTACTGAAATAAACAGTTCATACTAAGTATTACTTTCTTACTTACTGTCTTACAAACAGTAAGAATAGTCAACCGGTAAAATCTACTGTTATAACTCAAATGTTTTTTTTTCGGTTACTTGAACTTGTTTGGACAATAGGCTCCATTTTTACTGGCCAAAGCAATGTATATTACCGAAAAAGCAATTAGTTTTACTAATTATTTTTTTCAGTGTACAATATTTTGCAATGGGCCAATTAATATATTCCAGGAAATAACTAAGTAATACATGATCTACATGATTTATTATTACAAAATTATTTGTATAACTATTCAAAAACGAGTCTTTTCGGTTCATTGAGTTGGACATTTATTGGAACTACGTATAACTCGTATATTTAAATACCAATCGGTTAGTATGGAAACCAGACTCAAGTTGATATATCTTACGCAACGCTGTAGATGCACGCTGAAATTTCTCACGGTACTTTAAATCGTATAGGTAGTAGGTACCTATATTACCTATAGGTACCCTTCACTGTTCTGTGTCGGGATGATAAATCACGTACTAAATATAATCTGTATATTAATTAGATTATGCTATGATTACTTACTGTAAAGACTGTTAAACAGCATTTTGTTAAGTCGAGGTTATTAAACTACAGATGATTTTCTTAATGACAAAGTTGCATGGAAGAAATCGGCTGCGCATCCAGCAGTCCACAAGCCAGGGAACGGAGGCGGGCGCTAATGTGGGACGCAACATGCGTAGACACATTGGCCCCGTGTCATATCAGGGAGATAGCATCAAGGCCGGGTGCCGCAGCAGAAAAGGCTGAAACCGGTAAACGGCGGAAGTATTCCTCTCTCATAGAGAGTTACATATTTGTTCCATTTGCCGTGGAGACCCTGGGTCCGTGGAGTCTTAGTGGCAAAATTTTTTTGCGAGATAATTGACCGCGGTTGATTGCCTCATCTGGTGACAGAAGGGCTGGCTCTTTTTTTGCGCAAAGGATCAGCCTGGCTGTCCAGTGTGGAATTGCAGGCAGCATTCTTGCCACCAATCCACGCGGGCATGATTTATATATGTAGTAATTACTCGTAGATTAGGCATAGGCTAGCTTTTAGTTCTATTGTATTGTTTTCAATAAATGTAAAAAAAGCTAGTGTAATACTTGGTGCATTACGTATGTATTGTTTATTATCTACCTGAATATTGTAAATTCCTGACTTTTCATAAGTGGCACAAGTTGTCCTACATGAAATACCTACATAAAAATTAGCATACCTACCTAAACATTAGCAGAAACTTCATCAGTGAAAACGATGTTCACACCTTTGCTATGGTTCTGTTTTTCTTAAATTTTAATCGTAAAATTTCTGATTTCCTATGAGATTATGAAATTTTCCCGCTACAAAAGGCCTATCTATCATACTAATATTATAAATGCGAAAGTGTGTTTGTTTGTTGGTTTATTGGTTTGTTGGTTCGTTGGTTTGTCCTTCAATCACGCCGCAACGGAGCAACGGATCGACGTGATTTTTGGCATGGGTATAGTTGAGGACCTGGAGAGTGCCATAGGCTACTTTTGATCCCGGAAAATTAAGGAGTTCCCTTAAAAAAACTTAAACCACGCGGATGAAGTCGCGGGCATAAGCTAGTAGAGCTATACACATCAAAATATATAAAAGGAAAAGGTGACTGACTGACTGACTGACTGATCTATCAACGTACAACTCAAACCACTGGACGGATCGGGCTGTTTGGCATACAGATAGCTATTATTACTTAGGCATCCGCTAAGAATGGGTTTTTGAAAATCTACTTAACCCTTAAGGGAGTAAAATAGGGCTTTGAAATTTTTATCAAAATCGGTTCTAACGTGAGTGAAGCCGCGGGCAAAAGCTAGTATTTGATATTAGGTTTTATTATATAGAACTAATATAAATGCCAATTTTCAAGTCTCCTTTAAAAACATAGGACTTTCATACAAACTTCCGACCCCCGTTTCACAACCTTCGGCGTGAGTTCTTTCAAAACCGATTTTTAGCTGATGTCTACAAATTTCAAGTTTGTATATTTTGTAGTTTCTGAGATATCGTGATTAATGAGTGAGTTGTATTTCGCGTTTATATATTATACTCGTAATAGAGAAGATAGATTTTATCGAGCGATTATGGAAAAATGCAAATTAGCGCCAATCGAATACCGCTTATCGCATAGCGTCATCAATTATGCATGACGTACTTATGACTATCGATATCTATGGGTAATAATTTGAGGAATTCGGATTTTATCGGATCCTCCTTTTAAGGAAATGATTGTTTTCTTATATCTCGATTGCCTTTTATCGCAACATTCCTGTGGGACTTACTCATTATTGCGAAATTTTCACATTCCAATGAATAGTTAATAAATATCGATAAGTATTTATCTTTTAGTCTGCATGCTGTTTAGCGCAATTATACATATTAAGTGGACCATTTAGTGTCTTCATGCATCTTCTTAAAAAGTTGTTGTTCTATCAGGCTAGGTGCTAAGAAATTATTAGGTAAAGTAAGTGGTAAGCTCCGCGTCTTATATAATATCTTATACCTACTTCAAACACAAGAAGCGAAATTGGAAGTTAATAAACCATTCAAATAAACATGGTATAACAACAGCATCGTCGAAATACCTACGTCTAGTGCTTAAGTTACAGGGGTGCCACAATCCAAGTGAGGCTTCATAAACTTTATGAGCAAATAAGCATTCAGCGATGGCTTCGTCAGGGTGACACCTTATCCCCGAAATTGTTTACTGCCGCTTTAGGAGACGTTTTTAAACTAATTGACGGGTCTGGAAATGGAGTGAACATTAACGGGAGAATGCTGTCTCACCTACATTTCGCTGATGATATCGTTATCTTTGCCAGCCAAACTGAAGAACTGCGGACAATGCTCGAACAGTTACAAGACGCTTCTGCTGCCGTTGGTCTAAAAGTGAACATAGGGAAGACAAAATTTATGTGTCAGAACGTGGACATTGACCACATTGTTATCCAAGGCCAGTGGATTGAAAGGGTGGACGAGTATGTTTACTTGGGTCAAGTAATGACCTTGAATAAACAAATCCACACGAGAGAAGTGGAACGCCGAATTCAACTCGGATGGGCTGCCATCAGCAAACTATCCGACGTCCTGAAGAACAAGAAAATTCCCATCTATCTTAAGCGGCGCTTGTTCGAGCAGTGTGTGCTGCCAGTTATGCAGACCAACGGTTCGGAAACATGGACTCTGACAAAACAAATTACAACTAAGCTGCAAGTGGCACAACGAGCAATGGAGCGGGCCCTGCTCGGTATATCGCTCATTAACCGTGTGCCACCACACATTGCGCCGAAGAACAGGATTGACCGATATTGTTTTGAAAGTGTCCAGATCAAAGTGGAGGTGGGCAGGGCATGTCTGTAGGACCAAAGATGATCGATGGACCCGTTTGCTACAGGAATGGAGACCACGTACCGGCAAACGAAACGTAGGAAGACAACCATCTCGTTGGTCTGACGACATCACCAAGCTCGCGGGGAACAACATCGGGAAGAGTGGCGTGCACATGAGGAGGCCTATGTCCAACAATGGATGAAAAAAGGCTCGTAAAGAAGAAGAAGAAGAAGTGCTTAAGTACCCAACGTCAGGGCAGTAGGTGATTACGTAAGTAGTTATGTTATTTATTTGACAAATTCAGAAATTCTAATTAAAGCGTAATGTAATTAGTAGTTAGGTACATGTATTAAGTCTTATCTTTGTTATATTTATCGTTCCTGACTTCTGTCCATCAGAGCGGAATATTTGCGGCAATATAACATAGCTGGTATTATTTTTAAGCTCGATTCGATATCATTAATATTGTGTTGTTATCCATTTGTTGTGACTTAGTGATCAAATACACATAGAATGGTATCTAAATTACGTAGCTACCTAATTACCTATTAGCGTAAGCAAGTGATAAATATTCTTAAAACTTTTAAAAGGTTACTATTAAATATTATGACACTGCTTTTACTACTAAACCATTCAAACCATGATACTAAAGTACCTAAAATTAGAGTTACCTACATAATTTCGTATGAAGTCAATATAGATCGGTATACGTATGTAATAAAATCTACTTAGCACATATTCTAGTAATTTTAAGCCTTATCTGCGTTGTATCTGTTATATTCTGCTTATATACTCAACCCGTAACAATTTTCCCTCTTGACATACTTACCTATAGTGGTAAATATAATATACCTAAGCGATGTTTTATTTAATTCGTTATTTGATATAATATGCGTAATAATATATAAATATATTTTATGTATAGATTTTAGGTAATTTTAAACGACATTATATTTTGTGAATGTATCAATAATTAATTGTATCAACTTATAAACAAGAAAAAGTCCTGCTTGTATCATCTACGTCTAGACCCTTGGACCTAGAAAATTGAAATATCAAACAAAGGTTCTCTTCATACTCGTAATGTTGTATAGGTACCTACCTATACTAAAACCGCAGCGCAGCATCACATTGTTAACTCCGGACTTCTGAGAATTATGAATAGAATAATGTGAATTACTAAGACGTATTCCCATTCATTTCATTTAATTATAGTGTGAATGAGTAACCCTCGACCCTTCTTATCACAAATCGCGGATGGACGCAATACCTATACCAGCAGTTATAGCAATCAATATTAAAGTTTTGCAACGTCATAGAGATACTTACAAGTATGTCAACAACAACAAGCAAGAATCATAATAAATTGTGAAATACCTAGTCGTTGAATGTATCTAATTAATTAAGTATATGGATTTTTTGTGAAGAAAAGTAAGCTACATGTTTCTTCATTTCTTACTCCCCGGAGATCAGGTGTCTCGCCAATTCTGTGATCTCAGTCTCACGAAGATTTCCTCCCCGTTAACAAAAAAAGGGTAATATCTGGTTCTTAAAGAATCCAGGAACAGGATGCTGATGAAGACAACAGTAAACATGAATGACAACAGTAATGATGAACAGTAACAATCCACAGAAAATTAAGCTTTGCATATTGGGTTAGTTCTTACTCCAATTTTTAGTCACTCGTAAAAACCTAAACATGGTACCCACTCACGCCTATGTAGCCTGATGCACATGGCGTGTTTTCCACGAGCAGACAACATGCGCTACGCACAAGTTTGTATCGGTAAAAATGCATTGATTTGCTTTTTAGACTCAAAACGCGACGTAAACGCACGTTTGTGAAAAGTGCGTTGTATGAAATTAAACCGCGTGCATACTTAGGAGCCCATAAGGTTGCGGTTGGTCGTGGTAGGTATTATTTTTTTATTTCACGCTGTACGCAGTTACACGCACTGACGGTGCTGGCAGTGTTTGTTAAATAGAGCGAAAAGTATTAAGTCACGTAAATGTACCTAGTCATTTCGCGTTATTGCCTCATTAATTATGGTGTTGGGGCAGACAAGCAGAAGTGTGATTGAATTAAGCACAATATACAATGTTGCATATAAAGTGGTTTAAACGTTAAGTACCTACCTACGTACATAACATTTTATACTTAAAACAAAATTAAAAAAATATATACACTAGTGGTTCGCCCTGAACTGAGACCTCGCGGTATCCATAAACCACCATAAACTTGTACAGAGCGCCATCTATTGACATCATTGTGAAGTTCTGTCAAAAATTCTGAAGCTCATTAAAAATTAAATAATTTCGTTTCCATATAATATTTAATATAATTTTAGTATTTGTTGTTCAAGTACAGGATATAATTCAAATAGTTGATAAGTTTCAGCCTCAGCCTTTCAGAAAATTGAGAGTTCTGAGGTCAACTTTGGACGTTAGAAAATCTCCACTTTCAAAGCCCCCCATTTCGTCAATTTTAGGGGAAAAATTAAAAAAAAACATTTTTGGACTCTATTCCTAATTATCTTTAAAATGATATATCATTTTATAGCGGTTATTTTTTATAGCGGTATACCGCTATAAAAAATATTTTACTTTGCATTCGCTTCTATGAGAGCCCCCCTGAAATAAAGATTTTTATAACTTTTTAAGCCATAATCGGCGGGAGGCCATCGGTTTACATATTATATTTAAATCTGAAGTAATTACGTCCAGTAATTCAGAAGTTATAAGGCTCTGACGGACGGACGGACGGACAAGTGCAAATTCACTCAAGTAGACTCAGAGACCTTCGCTTCGCTCGGTCAATAAAGGAACCCTCTTTGTTGAAGGGCTCGTAAGGAAGGACGTTCTAACCGTCCGAAAATAATATTTAAAACAAAAGCAAAAATAAGAGATTTACATTTTAAGAATTTTAATTTTTAAAATTAAAATAATATTATAATCAAAACAATAAAATGTAGGTAGGTACTAGAAGTGTATAGTTTACATTTAGCTTTGTTATAAGAAGTAAGACATACCTTGAATATTTACCTTCAGTGAGATTACCAATATTATGTTTCATGCGTAGACTTAGTATAGTTAAGTATTTGGTTTTTTGTATTATTGTTGTAAGATCAATACCTCAAAAAAATCTATAAATTGACTGAAATGTTATAAAAAAGATCTAGGTAGGTATGATAGATAGATTGAGCTCCGGATATGAACGCACGTAAAATACGTACTTATTTTTTTTTATTCCACTACAAGTATTTACTATGTAGAGTGCGGTCAGTGGTGATTTATAACGTAGAATTAAGTATCGGCTTTTCTACCCTAACTTTAGGGCTGCTTTGTTATATGAGTGAATGTACAAAATTTTGGTTTGGACGTGTTAGGCGTTAGCGACAATCAGTCGATGATAGTTTTGGGGAGATTGAGTATACTTACTGTATAACAGATAACTAATCGATGGAATACGCAATATCTAGACTCACGAGTTATCAAACTGGATACCTACTGTGCTTTTACTCTAGATCTTCAGGGGCTATGGTTGGTTATGGACGAATGTAAAAAAAATTTTTTTGGACGTCTTGGCGACAAGTCGATGATCGTGTTCTGGAGCTTGAGTCTAGTTTAAGTTACTTATTTATTAAAATATATGAAAGCACGTGGAATACGCACTACCTAGAGTGCGATACAGGATAATAGGCTTTAATCCTAAATATTTAGGGGCTACATTTGATTATGGGTGAATGTAAAAAATGTTGGTTTGGACGTGTTGGCGACAATCAGGCTGCGTGGGCACTATCTGCGCGGCGAGGTCGCGCCGCTCACCCTGCTATCGCGGCCACGCTCCATGCGCCTCATTAACTCTATTAATAATTCATCTCATATCTCACCCTATTGTTATGTGGAATAGTTTTCCAGTACGCATATTATTATTTCGACAGCCAGAAGATATTTGCATTATTGTTGCCAAAATTGGAATACCGAATACTTAGTTTCATTAAAAAGATTAAATTCTTGTTTAGAAAAAAAAATGGCTTTGTCAAAAAATTTACACGTCATTTTGGTCAAGCTGATCGTCTCGCATTTTTTATAAACAGACTTCAAAAAGGATGTCCAGCAGGGCGATTATGTAAAACCTGCATCAATCATTGTTACAGTCTCAATTGTTTTGATTGGCTGAATTTATGGTATTTTTGTTGCATCAATGGATTTTGGCCAATAGTGGAAGAATGCTAACCAATCACAGGTGATTGCGATCGTTACATTGTATAGCTGTCAATTTTAGGCAATCGCCCAGTTGTATTCGACCTGTATTTACCTATAGTTCGCGCGCGAGTTGAATGCAGAGCTTATGGTGACACATACCTACGTCATAAGCTCTGCATTCAACTCGCGCGCTTTTCTCGGAAACTTTCTAATTTTAATGATTTTTTCACTATCGTATCTACGTACTTTCAGGACGGTTAGTATATAAAACACCTAGGTATCTTCTATATTTTTTATTCGTACCAAACCAAACCATACAGAAAAATACTAATTAGTTAACGAAATATAAGGCGAATTCATGTCATTACTTACCTTATTATGTCATTACTTACCTAATTGGATAAGAACCATTAATTTGGCGAAGCCTTCAAGAACTACCCATAGTATATTTTTGATTTTATGTTCACTGGCTTAGAGTAAATTGGATGAAAGTAATTGAAAAATTATTTAATGCTTTTCAGTGCTTTTCTGTTTACTTTTTTTTAATGTTTTTAACAAAATAATTTTATCTGTAGACATGCCTAGCTATTGTCTTTGTAATATTAATCAATAATATTTGCTGCGAGAAGTCAGTCCAAAATAATGTCAGGCCAACGAACTACAGTTCAAGGCGTACTTTGATAAACTTTGTCGTTTTGTTTAATTTATATTTGCAAAAGAATGAGTCAATCTTTCAATTAAGTACTCTGTCATTCTTTCAATGTACGTCTGGGACATTAAAGGAATACCTACGTAACTCATAATTAATTGTAGTCGCATACATTTCACGAAGATCTTATGAATATTTCGGAGGTTGACGGCGGCATTTCTCAACGGAAAATCAATTGCGATAAGAGTAATAAAATAATAATTAGTAGATTTATTAAGCATTTCACCTCTCTCAGGCAAAGCTGGGGTGGGTCAACTACGAGTCTTTCTTGTTATAATAATAATTGTAATACGTGTATCAAATATTGAATCGAAGCAGGCGTTACTTTGCGGAAGTCAGATTGTGAAGTAACGATCGTGTAGAAAGTTCCGGCTTTTATACCTTTTTGGCATGACTCATACCGAAGCCCCGCCCTCTCCCCTCCTATTACTGTATAAATTGAGTAAAGGTGAATTTGATACGTTTATTTGTTCATTTAGCAACTCAAAATTCAAATCCTTTATTATTGTGTTTAATTATTTCTAATTGTTAATAAGCAATTAGAAATAATTAAACACAATAATAAAGTATAAAAAATAAAATAAAAATCGCTTGTATTTTTTCGCATATTTTGCTTTCAAACGTAAATCTTAACATAGTGAAAATAAGGGCTATTTTGATTTTGCTCGGTCACTGGTTTGATTTCGTTTCAAAACTCAAATAATATCAATTTAGTTAGTCAGTCATTTATAAAAAAAAAAAATATACCGAAGTATCGAAATAAGTTGATTCACGCAGCTTGTAAGTACATGTGTGTCCGTGTGAACGATGCAAGTGTAGTAGTGCGATTTTATACCAATTTGTTTTGCAAATGCGTCCTTAATAACCGCAATGTGTACCTATATAATATTTCTGTGTATCAACCATTGTATCAACGTGCTACTGGAATGCTTGTATTTTTTTAACTTCAATCGAGACGTATTGTACCTATTACTTACATAAAATTAAATAATATAGGTAATAAATCAATGTTATAATAAGAACAATGAAGTCGTCAACGGAAAATATCATATCAACGGCAGGAATTTTTAATAGTACCTATCTATGATTTTAATAATGGAAATAAAATTTATGAATTAAATTTTATAAATAAGGAAACGTGAGTTGGTAGGTAAATACTAAATAAGTAATACCTACGATGAAAGGAAGTTGCGGTTTTGATTTTATATAAAAATTGTGCTATATTGTTAAGAAAACCGAGTAAATAAAAGTTACTTGGCTCACATTACAATGAAGTCGTCAGTCATGACTCATGACTTGGTACCAACCATTATTATATATTAAGTCCATGGTACCAACTACCAACTACAGATCGCGCGCGAGTTGAATGCAGAGCTTATGTATGGTGACACATACATAAGCTCTGCATTCAACTCGCCCGCGAACTATAGATAGATGAGTTCAGTAGTTGTCTGTTGTTAAAAGAAATCCACTTGCGTATAAGGCTCTATCATTACGTGGTAGGTACTCTAAAAGATGGTAAAAAAGCTGAGATTTCAGTAAACTATGTACACGCATTAAGGGCACGGGGGCAGAAATTTATTGCCGTTTTCCGTTTCCTAGTTATTCTATGCAGATTCCGGTTATTTGATAATATGTACCTACCTATTTATTGCCTACTATTTCCATACTAATATTACTAGTGATTCGCCCCGAACTGAGACCTCTTAAGATAGTTTTAACTATATAAACCTAATAGTTAACTTGCGAGCATGTATAGATGCGCGCTCATCTTTACGTTCATAGACATCAGTAGTCAGTACCTACTATCAGTAGACTATTTTTTAATTCCACGTAAGATGGTGCTATAACGTCTATTATTTGTAAGTAACAAGCGAATAAACATTTACAGAGCGCCATCTATTGACATCATTGTGAAGTTCTGTTAAAAATATTGAAGCTCATTAAAAATGAAATAATTTAGTTTCCATATAATATTTATCTAATTTTAGTTGTTCAAGTACAAGTAGTAAATTGATCAAGTTTCAGGCTCAGCCTTTCAGAAAATTTAGAGTTCTGAGGTCAACTTTGGACGTAGACGTAAACATCATGTTCAGAAGGTGTACTTTGTAGGTAGGTACTATTAAATCCAAACACGGTTTATGCATTTTAATACTTTATTTAGCAATTATTTACACAGACACACGTCACTCGCGTTATGCCATCGTCATCCCCGACCCTCGAGCAGTGTTGCCACTCTACAAAACCATCGCAGGGATACCATACATAAATTGTATTTAACTTTCAATCTAACAGTTCGGTCATCCTGACCCAAACTTCGTCCCGAAGTCTACATAATTTGAGCACTTAATTAAAATCACGATGATTGCTGATGCTACTCTGCCATTTGTAGTATTAACGCTGGTCTTTAACGCCTGAGACCCCAAATGTTAAAGCACTGGCATTATAACCCTTAGCCAAGTACAGTTGCAGATAACAAGACTATGTTTTAGGGTAAAAGAGCATCAGTCTCCATCGTCTTTTCGCGTTACAAAACATCACCTAATAAGTAAATATGGATTTATCACCCATGACACATCTCATCATATTATTCTAACTCTGGTGAATTCACGTGTAGCAAGATACTGAAGTAACTGAATCGCCATATTTCACAAACAACAAAAGCTTCCTACACATGTTCATTTTGTAAACATAACCTTATTCAGAAGTAGCTTTCCAGCATTACACAGAGTTTTCCGTTAATTACCCGAAAACATGATGTTTAATAACTTTGCCTTACTTACTTTAGTTAACTCAGTGCAATTTAATGACAATAATTAATCTTTAGGTATTAATCAGTGAAATGGGAGAAACTAACTCTGTCTGGTCTATACCATCATACACTTGCTTACTCTTAACACAAAGTTTCAATTTTATAAGTGCAATTTGTAACAATTTCGACATTCTCACGGAGATGAGACCACAATCATTTGATTAAATGATAGATAAGATTCTTATAGTCTACTGGTGCTAATATACACCTATAATTAATTCTCCTATGAGTATACTCATGTTCACTTTGTTACTTTTCAGAATGGTTATTATTACTCATTCATTACACTTAATTATACTTTCCTCTTTACACATGGCATAAATGACATATACCTTCTCTGTAAGCCTTAGCCAGGCTAGCTTATGTTACAATTCACCTCCAGAACTTTATCTGACAATCGGTTACAATTGGTTACAAAACTCAATAAAACCCGAAGACCTGAGCTACGTTCTCTACAATGAGCCATTTTGTATACCTTGCACATGGTCCATCTTTTGAGCCAATCTCTACGTTCCTAATTTCATTTGAAATGTTGAAGTTTCAAAAGCACCTTATTCCCACCGGAAGAATAGATTTACCTTATACCGTGGCCCTGCATTGTATTGTTCGTTTTAAGTTAACACGACAGGCAACTCAACTGCCCGGTACTGCCTTCATCAGCTCTTGCCAAATTTCAACGTTTCGTAAAACCGAACTCAAATGTTGATACTATTCAATACAACATACCTTGGCATCTGCTTGCCAACTCATATCATTTTGATTTGTGCAGTCGTGATATTGTGGTGAAAACGTATATAATATAATATAATATCATAATATAATATCATAATATAAATATAATATAATGGTAATAAAATATAAAATACGTGTAGTAGTGTACCTACTTGGTTGTTCAATATTTTGGTAATTTACTTTTCACTGTTCCTCCTCAATCTAATTATGTTATTCATATCACTTTCATGAATGAATATCCCAAGGAACATCATAGAGCGAGTCTCTTTACAAGATAAGTAAATCTCTTTACACGATATTTTGTTACATCGCTCAACCTGCATAGAAATATTGTTACTCTCACATGAATCTTAGTGAACCCCAAATGGCATCAAAACATAACACCGATATAAATCGCATCCCATAACTTGACCCAAAATGGCGGTCATCTGCGCAGGTACATCGTACTACAGAACTATGGTATGGAACGTATGGTAACGTGCGGCCCCTCGCGGCGCACCTCATAACGCACATCATTTGACACCCGAAATGTGTTACTGTGCATAGCTCAACTTACGCGGCGGTTATATTACTTGTTTGCCACTCAGTGCCTCGCATTTAAAACAATAGTTGATATCAGTGAATATCATCTGGAATATCATCTGCGTATTATGTCACCTAACCGTGACACTCACTGAACATCATCATCATTGCGCTTTCGCCTGAAACACAGCTGTTTTGCTATTTGCATACTATCATGCCCCCAACGGCGAGTAATAGATTACCTGTACTAATCTGGCTAGCCCCGCGGGCAATTTACCTAAGCTTTGCTTTATTTTGCAACTCTCGCTACCGAAAATCGAAACGTAGCAGCCCCGCAGGCTAGACTTTCCAAGTCTACTGGCATCATGGCCCCTGTTTCACACACCAGCGATATATTCAAAATGTAGTAAAATATAAGAGGTACGGAATTGACTTACATGAGCGGTGAGCCCCACGGGCAAGAAACAACCACATGAGTTATGCGGTCAGCGTACATGAGCTCCACTGGTAACTTATTAGTGATTCGCCATCTGCTCATCAGAATCCGCTAGGCTTTACATCCCAGCCCCGAGGGCGCTAATGTCCACACTTGAAAGTATATCATATAAGCCCCGAAGGCGAGGTGTGTCGGCCCCGAAGGCAAGGTTCATCGGCCCCGAAGGCAAGGTTCATCGGCCCCGAAGGCAAGGTATGTCGGCCCCGAAGGCAAGGTTCGTTAGCCCCGAAGGCAAGTGCATTGGCCCCGAAGGCAAGTGCGTTGGCCCCGAAGGCAAGTGCGTTGGCCCCGAAGGCAAATGCGTAGGCCCCGAAGGCAAGTGCGTAGGCCCCGAAGGCAAGTACGTAGGCCCCGAAGGCAAGTCCATTGGCCCCGAAGGCAAGTACGTAGGCCCCGAAGGCAAGTACGTCGGCCCCGAAGGCAAATACGTAGGCCCCGAAGGCAAGTACATAGGTCCCGAAGGCAAGTCCATTGGCCCCGAAGGCAAGTACGTAGGCCCCGAAGGCAAGTACGTCGGCCCCGAAGGCAAGTACGTAGGCCCCGAAGGCAAGTACGTAGGCCCCGAAGGCAAGTACGTAGGCCCCAAAGGCAATTGTGTTGGCCCCGAAGGCAAGTGCGTTGGCCCCGAAGGCAAATGCGTAGGCCCCGAAGGCAAGTGCGTAGGCCCCGAAGGCAAGTACGTAGGCCCCGAAGGCAATTACGTAGGCCCCGAAGGCAGGTACTTAGGCCCCGAAGGCAAGGTGCGACAACCACAACGGCTAACTGCCCTTTACTGAAAAATAATTTAAATTATACTGAAGGCAGTCTGTGTGAAGTAGCCCCGCAGGCATGTGCTGTAACACATAATATAACTCCTCAGGCATGTTCTATCAGCTGTGTGCCCAGCAAGCTGATCCGTTACGCAGTAGGCATACGCTATACGTACTGCAGCCCCTTAAGGTATGCGCTCTGTCGCCCCGGAGGCGTGTGCTATAATTTGCGTTGGAGCCCCGTAAGACATGTGTTCTGTAGCCCCTTAGGCATGTTGGCTTATCTGCGCTGTAGCCCCTTTAGGCATGTTTTGAAACTTACCAGTAGCCCCGCAGGCATATGCATGAATTGGCACTGAAACCCCTTAGGCGTGTCTTACCACTGAGCCATAGGCCCCTGTTAGGCATTTCCCTGAAACTAATCTGCAACCCTGCAAGTCAATGTATTAGTTTGTACTGAAGCCCCTAAGGCATGTTACATTTACTGTTCTGTACTCTGCACTGTTCTGCCGTGCAGCCCTGCGCCAATATGCGTTAATTTGTATGAAAGCCCCTTAGGCATGTGACATTTACAGCAAGTGTACTTCACCTTTAGCTATTTTCCTGAAACTGACCCATGGCCCCGCAGGCATATTTATTTCTATTTTGTTTTTACCTTAACAAAAATCAAACCAATATATCACAAATGAGTCACTCCCAAAATACCGTTATATTCTCATATTATACACCCTGTTCATCTCAACCATATGAATTATTTGCAATATAATCATTACCGGTCCACCAGTACCATTTCACCAGTACCATTCCACCCCGACATCCTCTTTATTTTATTTCTCTCCAGAGTAACATTTCTATATTCAACAGCCGGGCTTTATTTCCCCAAATCCATAAGAAACAATTTTACTCTTCTCAGACCAGGGCGCGTTTGGAACCCTCGTAACTTTAGTTTTAAGATACCTATGTTAATCATCACCACCACGTCTTATACTTTGTATACTTGACGTTCATTAAGTGTACTGTGTAAGTACCAACTTTGAATAAATATATTATGCCTTTGACTCTTTAACTATAAAAGTTAATGCATCATCCTTGAAACTCCTTGCTCCATATAAGATGACTGTAAATAAATCTCCTTGCACTAAAAGGTGCCATTGCCTTTTACAAACTTGCCAATCTCCTTTATTTTCCCTCAACAACAATGATAATTTCCCATTTTCAAAAATTTGGCATCCTCCTTTATTTTTCCTCTAAACAAAATGATGACTTTGGTTTTGCAACAATGGACATTCTCCTTTATGTTTCCATTTGTTTTTGCCACTTATCCTTTTTGACTAAAGAGTCATCATCCATTACAATTAAATTGGATTTTACCAAAATTACCACTTAGTTCTTTTTGCATTTATTTGCTAACATGACTGCAAGATATGCGACCCGGACTCGGTCCATATGTTATATAGACATCATTCCATACCATTGTTATTAAGGTGCAGGTTAGGCAACCACCATAACATAATATGCCACTAGCTTTTGGTCTTGGCCAGAGAACATTGCGAAGACCACACTAAAACTCAAGAATTAATTTATTAATTACACCTGTAAAATTAAAAATATTATTATCTTGGCAAAACCTCTGCTATCTTAACAGACATAAGCCCGTACATAGCACCATAACCATGGTACCCCAGGTGTGAGTACCAGCACTGATGTGATATCTCTCTTTTCCTTCAGTCTCTCCGCATAATGAGAAATCATATGCTCTATCAGGCAATAAAGCACACCGCTCCAGACAGCCACTGTGAAATACTTGAGACAGACAACATACTTATTATTAAATACCAACTTCAGTTAAACCGGGTCTCAAAACCTGTCATAATAATAATCATCATCATAATTCACACCCAGTTCGGCTAACCCATTTTTCATCCAGGCAGATTTGATATTATTTCAATTCACATTTTCCGAACAAATGTATCTATGCCACCCAATCTTTATATATAATGTACTTACTCAATTATATACTTGCTCTAGCCCTTCAAACATGTATAGCTCTGATATTATTTATACTAAACGGCTAAACTGTAACTTACTTATTATTTTAACTGGGTATCCGTTCACTCTACAAATGCAATTTTCACTTGTAAGGACCTTTAATGGGTTATACTTGCTTTAATGGAATGTATATAATATTACAGTTACTTTTGACCTCTGTTCATTTACTCAACAATAAACTCTCAGAATAAATTGAATATTCACTCTCTATTTAAGTACAAGATTATCAATTAAACTAATTTCCAACTGAATAAATTAGTAAATACCTCTTCAATAATTTACTTATACCATGTTATGTAGTCGACCAACTATCATACCAACCTATTATAGCGTTGACTTAACTCTTTAAATATCTCATAGGTAGATCATGTTATGAACTACCTACCAGTGTAATTCACTATGATCTGTCACATAAAACTTAGATACTTAAGTACTTAATGTAAGTACAACCTGTAGGTATTGAACTTATATCACTCTGTAGGTATGGTCTATCTATTTATTATACACACCTAGTCATCTTTAGCCAGACAGACCAGATAAACCAATATAATTATTATTCTCTAGTATGTACCTTTATCCCGCCAACCTGCATTGGATCAGAGTGGTGGGTCCAAGCTCTAATTCCCTCTCTCCCATGAAAGTGGAGGCCTGTGCCCAGTAGTGGGACGTTAATGGGCTGTAGTGGTAGATACCTTTATACTCAACCTTTACTCATTTCTCTCAATTATAATATAGATATTTTAACTAACTCATTCCATGTACCTAAACACAGTACAACTAGGCCAATACTCTAACTGAATGAATGCAAATGGTAAACTTACCTAATTCCCAGATAGAATTAGATTATACAACCTTATTTATTCGCTGTGACCTTTGGTAATTTGTATGCAAGTACTTGATAAGTAAACTATTCCATTGATACCTCTTTTTAAATTTCCATGCCAACTTTCCAATGCAATTCCGATTGCAACAGGCACGCGTCGTCGTGTCGGTTCCCGACACCGATGCAACCAAGAATGTACCAACCCTCGTAGGTATTTAAGTACTTACGATCATTTCACAATACGACACATTATTATCCTTCTTGTATTTTATACTTAGTTCACCTTCCGTCATGACGACAATTATTAATTCTTTTCTTTTTTTTTCTTCACGTATTACGTCACGGTCATGGCGTCATAATACTTTAACATCTTGAATTACAATTTGTACCATTTTCAGGATAGGTCCGGATAAACAATTAATTAGCACGTGAAATACATGATCCCTCTTCTGAGATATTAAATCCAAACACGGTTTATCCATTTTAATACTTTATTTAGCAATTATTTACACAGACACACGTCACTCGCGTTATGCCATCGTCATCCCCGACCCTCGAGCAGTGTTGCCACTCTACAAAACCATCGCAGGGATACCATACATAAATTGTATTTAACTTTCAATCTAACAGTACCAATTTTGAATAAAGATGATTTGAGTTTGAGTTTGAGTTTGACGTTAGAAAATCTCTACTTTGAAAGCCCTCATTTCGTAAATTTTAGGGGAAAAATTAAAAAAAAAATATTTTTGGACTCTATTCCTAATTTTCTTTAAAATGATAAGTAGGTATACCGCAACCCTATGTAACGCTATAAAAAATATTTTACTTCGCATTCGCTTCTATGAGAGCCCCCCTGAAATAAAGATTTTTATAACTTTTTAAGCCATATTCGGCAGGAGGCCATTGGTTTACATATTATATTTAAATTTGAAGTAATTACGTTCAGTAATTCAGAAGTTATAAGGGTCTGACAGACGGACGGACGGACAAGTGCAAATTCACTCAAGTAGACTCAGAGACCTTCGCTTCGCTCGGTGAATAATTGCGAAAGTATGTCGATCTGTCAGTCTGTCACGCTTTTCAACCATCTGTTCAAGATTTCAGGATATAGGCTTTTTATTCCGGAAAATCAAGGAATTCCCACGGGATATTTCAACAACCTAAATCCACGCGGAAGAAATCGTGGATATCATCTTGTTATTTTATAAATGACTTATAGCTGATGCCCGCGATTTCGTCCGCGTGGTTTAAGTATTTTTTTATTCCCGCGGGAACTCCTTAATTTTCCAGGATAAAAAGCCTATGTCACTCTCCAGGTCTTCAACTACAACCATGCCAAAAATCACGTCGATCCGTTGCTCCGTTGCGGCGTGATTGAAGGACAAACCAACAAACCAATAAACCAACAAATCAACAAACAAACACACTTTCGCATTTATAATAATATTAGTATGATAATTGCTGATTGTACAATATGTGCGTAGCTTTATGCGATTAGCGGTATTCTAGGAAGGTTCGCCTTATTTTATACATCCTGTGTCACGCCTAATTTGCAACGTTACGTCTGTCCAACTTAATAGGTAACTATTTAATAGTATCATAACACATTATAGTAAAAAATCTATTAATAGACTTATTAAAATAATAATTAATTAGTGGGTAGGTATGAAACAGAGGTTTTAGGTATTTTTAATGTCGTTTTATTAGGTTCTAATAATGTGTTTATATGAACATAGAAACAACATTATCACATGGACTTCCGCAAAGTAACGCCAGCTTCTATCCAATAATGCATCCGTGATCCGTTCATTGTTCCGTGATCTAGCAATACAAACCAATTTTTCCAACGAGTTATCATATCAACATAAATTATAGCGAAAACTCATTACGGACAAAAATTAACTAACTAGGTACTGGACATAACGTTTCGCGCGGATGTCGCAAGTCGCAAGTCGTCCCTCGCATAGCATAGCCAGACGCAGTCGGCAGTAGCCCCAATATAATGTTAATACTGCATCAATCATTGTTACAATCTCATATGCTGTGATTGACAGAATAATTTATTGTAATCTTACTGCGAAAATAGATTTTGGCTAATACCGTAAAAGTCACTGTGCCAATCATTTTTACGTATTAAGGACTAAATTCTAAACTAAACGTCTAAACTCTACCAATCGTATAGGTCTCTATACGATTGGTTAGAGTTTAGAGTTTGACTACAGGAATAAGTAAGTATAGTACTTAATATACTCATTACTCAGTTCCGAAATATCAGGTTATGTTTCATCTTACACTGCACTATCCGAGCGATTAGATAAAATCTTAGCCAACGGCTAACCTGTTATGGCAAAAAAATCTAACACTTATTTCACCTAAACAAATAAAACGGGTTAATCAGAAATTGTGGTCGCTATCAAATGGAATGTATTCATGTCGAAAGGTTCCGGCTTCTGTAGTTACGTTAAACTTGTCTTCGATAATAATCGCATCGGCGCGGTCGTGGATTGGTAAGCTCCACTTCACATTGTATTTTTAAATATCATGTTTCAACGTTCCTACTCATAGATCGACGACCTAAAGGCCGCAATGGACCGAATGTCGACCAACCGATTCAGGTGCGCAAGTCCTCAAAGCCATTGTTATTGTAAATTGGATATTGATAAATCAAAAAATGTGAAAGAAAACTTTTTTGACGGCTCAACCATTTTGGATGATATTTGTTACATTTCCATAGATTTAAGATGGTCTCGCTTAGGAGCGCAGCGGATGATAAATCTATGTGAATTTCCTTGTTTATATAATAATTTTGCGGTTCGCATTGATTTCGTAAGCTATTTTGTTATTTTTACGTTCATTGAAATGAATAATGTGAACCAAAATAAATAACGTACTTAGAACGTTTCGGATTTTCGGTCTTTATGGCGTGTTTTTGCTTTTGTAGTAGGCTGATAAATACTTTTTTTTTTAATATCCTTTCGCCTTCGTGCGTAAAAATGTAAACGATTTTCTATTCTATGTATCTATGCATCTTTTTATCAATTTATAATTAGTTAATAACTAATACGTTTTTTTTAAAACACTGTTAAGTTTTAAGGATAAGTGTGAACATGGTCTTATTACAGTACAAATATCTCATCACTGCAGTGAACATTCTTGTGTTTACGGAGTGGCCTAATGGATATGTTGTGTTCGGGTTGTTAATTCAATTAGAGACCACCATAATCAACTGTGCTCACAGTGAAAAATATATTTTTATGTGCGTCGCGTCGTCGTCCTCAGAATGAATGAGTAATGGATGAGTATTACCAATTTGACTTTTGAAGATAAGTCTGGAACAAAGCCTTGTCATATTTTATATATCATACTAATATTATAAATGCGAAAGTGTATTTGTTTGTTGATTTACTGGTTTGTTAGTTTGTCCTTCAATCATGCCACTACAGAGCTACGTATCGACGTGAATTTTGCATGGGTGTATTTGAGGACCTGGAGAGTGACTTTGGCTTTTTATCCCGGAAAATTAAGGACTTCCAAAAATTTTATCCACGCGGACGTAGTCGCGGGCATCAGCTAGTTCGTAATAAAGGGAGCAAGCTAAAGTAATACGCAGAAGATACTCGTATGTAGATCTTTAAACTTTTTCTATAAATTCCGATATAAAGCTACGAGTAGATTACTTTTCAGATTTTAGACTTCCCATTTCTTTTTTTGGAGTCGTGTAAAACAAGACACAAGGTAGTTAAAATTCTTGTTGGTATTTCCTTTGAATACAATATAATATTAGGAACTCCTATTTTTATTAATATGATGCAAACTTGTACCTTTATTATACAAATAATGTCTAAGCGCAAAAAGTGTAAAGACAAAGATTTTAATTCGGTATGAATAATCCACTAAGTTAAAGCAGTTCTAAATATATCTCAGATAACAAAAGCTAATTATGGGTTTTCCTTCAATATTTGTTCAAGATAATTCACAGAAGCTGGAGATAATCGTTATGTTAATGAAATGATCTTAATCTAAGGTTTATTTTTCAAAGAACAGTAGGACTGAATCTAACTGCTTCAGTGCTTTATTACATCGGTGGCTTGATTGGTGATCATGATTCCTAAAAATTTAACCGACATCAAAAAACGAGGAGATTCAGTTACCTATTCAGTGTTCAGTCTGCACAATACCTGTAGATACTAGATAGTTGGCTCCGGTTATTTAGGATTCGTTATCAATAGGCTATAGAACTCTGACAGACCGGATTGACAAAACTTCTGCTCGACGCGTCACTGTCATAGGTAAAGGACGTTCTAATCTGTCGCGCAAGTGTGTGTGAAAAGAGTGAGTCAGGCTTTCTTTTTGTCGGCCAGACCTTCTATTATGTGATATACCTTTATTATGTATAGGTACACTTTCGCATATGTATGGGTTCATTTTATTACGAAACGGATAAAGGAGGAAACAACAACACGGAACTACACCCCGATGCCAAAGCGATCTCGCCCTTGCGGATCGACGAACTTGTCGAGAAAAAACCCGATCTTGTTTCGCAGCTCGTGTATACAGTTAGGTGAAGCATTAAGTAATCTGAGCCGAGAGCATCGAGATAATGTTGCGCACGCGTGAAATATATCCAAGAGTTTTTATTGTGACCGCGTTTCGCTGTGTGACTGGTATGCGTTCGCTACGAAGTTTCTGCCGAGTGGTTTGCCTTACGACGACCTTGCGTAGCCTCCGCCACTCCGTTGCTTCTATGAAAGTAGGTGACGCGACGCTCTGTCATTCTGTTGTCTCTGACGACATGAGTATGAATCTTCTCGTAAGAGTTGAAAAAAGTTGGCTTTCTAAATCCGTCAATCTAGGGTGTATATGCAGATGACGTGGGTGATAAAATTATTAACAGCTATCTAACGCACTCAGCAGGTTTGCTTGAATAATTTGTTTACGTTTATTAATCTAATCGTTGTTTACGAGCCACCTGCAATTGCTTTGCGTTCCCACAACGTTTAATATTTATTTACCGCTCGGATTTAGTGGACAAATAACGCGTTATCTTGTGCACCTTATTCATAAGACTCTTAAATTTAATTATCATTATCATATAGTCTTGGACGAAATGTTACTTGTCAGCTATATTTTTTCCCATCCATAATTCCATATTGTACCTATGTTGTTATAATTCCTGCCATACTATAAATTATACGACTGTGTGTCTGTTTGTTAGCTTTTCATCTGTAAGTCGCTAAGCCGCTGAACCGATATCGACGATATTTTGCAAGAGTTGAATTTGGCCTTGCATTCTGAAGACGAACATAGGATAGGTAGGATTTACTTTAGGTTTCATATTATTACGGAAAATCAAAGTGTTCATGTAGGATTACAAAAATCCGACCAAGTGCGAGTCGGACTCGCACACGAAGGGTTCCGTACTATCGTTTAAGATTTAAGACTATATAAGTCAAGTTTATACTAAATAACTATAATAACTAGTTAAGTATCTACTAGTAACTTTATTTTGTTTTCATTGGTTGCTGTTTTAGCAGCTATAGTGTTAAGGTCGAGAAAAAAACGCAAAAAATCACGTTGTCGTTAAAGCGGCAGTAGAAAGTAATACACACACTATGAAAATTTCGACTGTCTAGTTATTACGGTTCATGAGATACAGCCCGCTGACAGACAGACAGCAGAGCACGTTTGAGTGTATGAGTACGAACAGTATGTTAGAGTAACGTTAAAAAATGTTAAAATAATATCATCTATAAAAGCATAAATCTATAGCATTTTTATTTATTAGCTACTAGCTGACGCCCGCGACTTCGTCCGCGTGGTTTAATATTTTCCCGCTATTCTGTTGAAAATTTTCCTGAATTTTCTTTGCTATAAACCTCACGGATCCCGAGACCTTTCCAACGAATGCAAAACCGTGGAAATCGGTTCGTGCGTTCTGGAGTTATAGCTGTGGTTATAGCGTCAGGAAGGAAAACCCGACTTATTTTTATATAGTAGAATTTATCTATAGCATAAATAATAGCTCTTAGGCTCTAGCTATTTTTATTTCATTCAAATTCAAAACAAATGTTTTTCATTCAAATAAACTTTTAAAAGTGCTTTTGAATCATCGAGTGAATCTAACATTAGCTATTAATAAATGTGCTTTTATTTGCCCTTAAATAAAATAAAAAATAAATAACTTAATTTTAATTTTTTTTTTTTTTTATCCACTACAAGCTAGCCCTTGACTGCGATCTCACCTGATGGTAAGTGATGATGCAGTCTAAGATGATAGCGGGCTAACCTGTTAGGGGCATGGCAGTTATATTAAACCCATACCCCTATTCGGTTTCTACACGGCATCGTACCGGAACGCTAAATCGCTTAGCGGCACGTCTTTGCCGGTAGGGTGGTAACTAGCCACGGCCGTAGCCTCCCACCAGGCCAGACCAGGGAAATTCAGAAATTATAAATTTCCAAACCCTGCCGGGGATCGAACCCGGGACCCCCGCACGTTAAGGCAACAGCGCTCAACACTGCGCCACGGAGGTCGTCAATTACAAGTCAACATCACGAGTCAGTGCGTTTGGTACGAGTACCTACTGTTACCTATAATAAATAGATTACGTGTCGTAAAAAAGTTATAAAAACGAATTAAAAACAGGTAATTTAATCGAATCATAAAAAAGCTGTAAACTAGGTAGGTACGTTACTCGTTTGCAGCGCACATCAGTATCAAAAATAATTAAGTTGAGATTGAAAACGCATAATAACATACATACTTTCAATAAATTACAGACGCGTTGAATACTTTCTCATTCTCGGGTGGAATCAGTACTTTACCCTTTTAATTTAATTTTGGTGGAGTTTTTTTACGCCACTACAAGTTAGCCCTTGATTGCAATCTCACCTGATGGTTAGTGATGATGCAGTCTAAGATGGTAGCGGTAGCTAACCTAACCTAACCTGTTATGGGTTACATGACAGTTAAATATTAAATCCATACCCCTAGTCGGTTTCTACACGGCATCGTACCGGAGCGCTAAATCACTTGGCAGTACGTATTTGCCGGTAGGGTGGTAAGTGGTAACTAGCCACGCCCGAAGCCTCCCACCAGACCAGACCACGATAAATTTAGTTATTATAAATTCCCAAATGGACCCTGCCGGGAATCGAACCCGGGACTTCCCACGTTAAGACAACAGTGCTCAACACTGCGCCAGGGAGGTCGTCAATTCTACCTATACTGAATGTTATTAGAGAAAATCTAAATAAGTACATGCTTACAAAATGTCATGTTTCTATAGTTCGCGCACGAATTGAGTGCAGAGCAAATGTATGGTGACACATACATTTACCTACTCTGCAGTCAACTCGCGCGCGAACTGTATACCAAGTGATTTGAGATGACGTTGATGTTTTCAATCAGTGCAAAAAAAACCCAGATTAAGTACATGCCACAAACACTAGTATAATTAATAAACACCTTGTTTACCACACATGTGCCCTTTTATGATTTGATTCGAATAGAGACTTATTCGTGACTAAAATATTAACAAGAACCCGTTCCTGCTAATGAAACCTCCAATACTAATTAGACAGTCATTTGGGGCAATCAAACCTTTATTACGAGCATAATAAGTGTTAGATTACACTTTTATATAATTATTGTAACTATGTTATAGTTCAACTACTAAGTATAAAACCAGTATTTTTAGGGTTCCGTAGCCAAATTTGGCAAAAACGGAACCCTTATAGATTCGTCATGTCTGTCTGTCTGTCTGTCTGTCTGTCTGTCCGTCCGTATGTCACAGCCACTTTTTTCCGAAACTATAAGAACTATACTGTTGAAACTTGGTAAGTAAATGTATTCTGTGAACCGCATTAAGATTTTCACACAAAAATAGAAAAAAAACAATAAATTTTTGGGGTCCCCATACTTAGACCTGAAACTCAAATATTTTTTTTATCAAACCCATACGTGTGGGGTATCTATGGATAGGTCTTCAAAAATGATATCTGAGGTTTCTAATATTATTTTTTTCTAAACTGAATAGTTTGCGCGAGAGACACTTCCAAAGCGGTAAAATGTGTGTGTGTCCCCCCCTGTAACTTCTAAAATAAGAGAATGATAAAACTATAAAAAATATATGATGTACATTACCATGCAAACTTCCACCGGAAATTGGTTTGAACGAGATCTAGTAAGTAGTTTTTTTTTAATAATTTAAAACTTACTACAGGTTTGTACGGAACCCTCGGTGCGCGAGTCCGGTTTTTTTATTCAATCCGCGATTTGGTTCCGGACTATCAGCTACTAACTTATATAGAGCGACGTGACGCTTTTCATATTTTATCATATTGTTTTTCATAATAATGCAATTTTTCATTACCATCACCATCACCATCACGGTTTTTCATTCGAGAAATATTTATGCAGGACCATTAGTCCAGGTAGTCCATTTTATTCTTCCTTATCTTGCCTATACAAACAGTTTTTTTGTATTACAATATAATTTCCTTGCCGAAGTTACTTTTATTTTGTTCGAGTACCTACCAATACCAAACCAAATGATAAAAATATGATCTTTGAAATCATTAACAATCATTAATTCGTATAATGTTAAGCGTAAATGTAAAGAGAACATGACCTAATTATCTATGGCAATTTCTTGTATTGACCTTTGTGTATGTAATTAAGTAGTACCTACTAATCTTTATGCTCATTGAAGTATAATGATATGAGAAAATTAGATGTTAATAAATTCGTTAGTTAATTAGATTATAATTATGTTCTCAAGGGTTAGTAAGCACTAAACCTTGAGAACATATTATCTGTGTATGAATAGAAATCGGAAACTTATAAGGCTCCGTAACAAAATGGTAAAAAGTAAAAAGCAACCCTCGGTGCAACTATCTGCACACCTGCTTGATTCTGTAACCTTATTAAGGGCGGTTTCAGACGAGCCTATTTTGTTGCACGTATATTATGCTCGTATCGGATTATGCGCATGCGCGCCACATCTTGAGCTTCAAAACATGCACTCGTTTCGACGTGTTCGGTCGGACGAAGAAGCTTCAACGCTCGTGAGCTGCGCGTGTGCCAAAGGTCGCGCCTATACGCGCCTTCCCTACGCGCCGAAAAAACTCTAATCTGAAACTGCCCTAAAAGATGTCAAAATGGAGGATCGAAATTAGTCGGATTACGTATTGTAAGTAGATGTATTACGCTAAGTATTATATGAAATCGCTAGTTTTGCAGCCCGGTAAAAGGATTAGACCGTATGTTTTTGAGATTTCAAAGCTATGGAAAGCTCGAACGCATCTGACCTGCACTTGGCGGAAAATTATCTCAGATTTTCAATGAAATGTAAAACTATTTTTTACTACGACTTTTGAAATCTCTTTAAAATTGAATAAAGTCAAAAAGTCATAAAAATATATTCAATTTATGTAGGTAAGTAGGTACACTACACTTATTGACGTCCAGTTATATAAATATATGATGGTGATAATCTGTTACCGTATCTTAAAACTAAAGCTACGAGGGTTCCGAACGCGCCCTGGTCTGAGAAGAGCCCACAACAAACTCAGCCGGGGGTTTTTTTTTTCATTATCACCATCTCACAAATCATCAAGTAACTGAGGAACTATCAGAGCCATTGGAACAAATTATTGCCAAGCTTCCTTGTCATTTATGTAATCCTTCACATGGTAATAGGATTTTTCAATGAGAATCTAGATTATTATCGAATAAAACCGTTAAGTTGTTACATTTTCGATTGTACAATGGTCGATAAATATAATCTGTTGAGTAATTAATTTTACCAATGGTTATGCTAAATGCGTTCGAGGAAGTGTTGAGGGCGCTAAAATGTTCCCAGGTCGAAACAAAGCGAATTCTTCTGAATGCTTAGCCGGCTTTTCTGGATACAACCTCGGTGGTCTTTGCTAAATTCGTATGGTCATTTTAGTGTTTTAAACTGTATTGTGTGAGATTGTCATGTGCTTTTGTGATATTATGACACCAATAATAATCAATAATAATTGTGTAAGTAGCTTTTCTTTTATTTTGAAACTATAGCTAAGTAAATTTGATTTGATTATTATTTTTAAATTTCGAACTCCTATTTTACCCCTGTAAGGATTTGACTTTTCAAAAATCCATTCTTAGCAGATGCCTACGTCAAAAATCACAATAGCTGTATGTCCAGCCCGATCGTCCTGTATTGAGCTGTGATTGAGATCAGTCACTCAAGTCGTTTCATTTTATGGATTAAGTAGTTTATAGGGACTCACTTGAAACTTAGAGAATAACAAAATTCTGCAAAAAGCCCGCAAAACGACTTATCCAGACTTGTCTTACGAGGCCATTTTATTTTGCCCGTCGCGTCGGACCCTTACCTTAGATACTATACCTTAGATAGTTGCTCAAGAAATTCATAATTTTGTTCCTACTTCTAGTGCATCCGTGTGTGGTCGAAGTCCAATCTACTCGCACGAAACATTTTGGGTCAAAGTTTCTGTTATACGAACCGCTAAAGTGTGGATAGCACTTCTGGCGTCCATGACTCCTGCCACCTTAACTATAGTACTCTCAAGGCAAGAGTGATAGGCGTCTCCTTGGCAGATGAATTTCAACCTAGACTTACAGCAAGCGTACAGCTCGTCTTTGGTTCTTAATGTATTTTTTTAAAAATTCCTTCTTTTAACAATAAGGAGAAAAATTAAGTTTGTATTGCGGATTGCCGCGAAATGTCTAATATTTTTATTGTAATTAATACATTTATATAAAGGGACGTTTATTTAATCCATTTTGTATTTTGATGCACAATACGTAAT
This sequence comes from Erebia ligea, assembly GCA_917051295.2. NCBI lineage: Eukaryota > Metazoa > Arthropoda > Insecta > Lepidoptera > Nymphalidae > Erebia > Erebia ligea. The sequence goes on along the minus strand of OU785223.1, from coordinate 13,215,992 downwards.
ACAAGGTGAAGGCATAGGGTAAAGTGAATGTGACTATTTATTTGTATATCATCAAGTGAAAATAAAGATCTTACTACTGCTATTAAAATGTAACAATGGCAAAAAAATAATTAAAAATCGTTATTTATTTTATTTTCTCGCAATCGAAGTGAAAAGTAGTGTTTACCACGGGACTAAAAGCCATTCTACTCGACACTATAGCATACCTCGCTACGCTCGGTAAGCTAAACATCTCGTATGAAATGGCTCATTTTAGTCCCTTGATGAACAATCTACTATTTACTCCCTACATATTAGCTGTATTGGTTTTTATAAAGAGCCATTGTGCGATAGGAATTTTCATCGACAGTTAATGACATACCGATTGGCGGGATAAAAAGTGTAACAATACGCGTTACCGGATGTGGCTACTGTATTTAATTTTAAAGAAATCTTTATTGAATAATATTTTTATAAACAATGTCGGTCGTAGTTACAAGTTAATTAATTTAAAAAAACTGACTTGTTTGTCAAACCTAGAGACTAGGACAGAGCAGAGCAGCATAGCTTTTAAGATTTCATCGTCTCATAAGTCAAGCTCTGCAGATGTCAGTCAAGTGCTAAATATAATCTTGGACCAAATAAAATTGATAACTTGTCAACTCTGAATGTATTCATCTCTGTGATTCATCTAAGTTTCAACTTTGAAAACCGGCCAAGCGCGTTTCGGGCCACGCGCTGTGTATAGGGTTCCGTAGCTGCCCGTCATAATATGCAAACATTTTATAAGTTGGTCGACTATTACTCGTCAACTTGTAAAGCCTCCTTAGTTGTGATAGTGTTCCTTTTAAATTCGTTAAAATAATAATAATATGCCACTACTACCATGCTAAATATGCTACTACCATGCTATATATGCTACTACCATGCTATATATGCTACTGCCTTGATAATTTCCACGTCATATCTTAAAACAACCGTTTACCTGGCAGAGGGGGGCCCGGCTCTATACTTGATTCTACCAAAAATTTGCACTTTAAAGCTTAATATTTCGTAAATTTCTCTGAATCTCGTTGAATGAAGGATTTTCTCGTCCACAATATTTTTGAGCAACCTTTCCAACGTTTCAACCATCCTATACCATGGGATAAATTTAATAAAAAACTATCCCCACTTTACTTGTAGGAGATTTTACCACTTTGTCGGCATGATTATTAAGTAAGATTTTTTGATTCCCGCGGGAACTCCTTAATTTTCCGGGATAAAAAGTAGCCTATGTCCTTCCCCGGGATATAACCTACCTGTATACCAAATTTCAGCAAAATCGGTTGAAAAAATGGGCCGGGAAAGCGTAGCAGACAGACAGACAGACAGACAGACAGAGACACTTTCGCATTTATAATATTAGTATGGATATCCATGCCAAATGACAGCTTTCTAGTACTAAGGGCTTCTGAGCTATGCCGCGGACAGACAGACAGACAGACGGTCGGACATGGTGAAACTATAGGGTTCTTTGTTGACTACGGAGACTGAAGCCAAATGTATGTAACGTTACACAATTAAAATTCGCAATATTGAGTACATATTAGACCTAGACCTCTATTTCATGTTTATAAAGGTGTGACTCGCAAATGCTAATGAAACATAAATAACAGTGCTCGTATTTCCCAAAATACCAACTTGAAAATTTAATATGACTTTTTTGCGGAGGTTAAAACGCATTACCGAGGAGGATCTGAAACCGGAACTACACAATAATTGACAATGTATTCTAATTAAGTTGTGTATATCATTCAGGATTCTGTCCGCCGTGGCGCCATTACAGTTTTTTGCGAACAAAACGAATTCAGTAATTAGATTAGGCACCTACGAGTACGTGTGTAAATAAATTAATAAGTATAAAAACTGTTGCAGAATAGCACTAATAATACATGGAATTTAAATTAGTCAAACGAAAATTCCAACACTTAGACGGATATGAAATAGGGTTTTCCCATATCCCAGTACTGCATAATATAGATGGTAGGTGGTAGCTATAGTAAAGTATATATTTATTAATTTAATTATTTATATGTGTACATGGTAACTATTCTTAGTTCTTACTTATCAGCAAAGTTCTCAAAAAAATAAACTTTGTGAACAATTGGTGTGAAAGTTACCCGGATTTTTCGCGTTGGAAATTCCTTTACTTTTATAAATTTTTGTCAAATGAAATAGGTACCAACTTTCTGTACCAAACTAGTATACAATTGTCTACAATATCGACTTGCATTACATTTAAATAGTACTAACTAGAATGATGATGCCCGCGACTTTGTCCACGTTGTTTAAGTTTTTTTTTATTCCCGCAGGAACTCATTAATTTTCCGGAATAAAAAGAGGGTGGAACCTATTTCTATACCATATTACATCAAAATCGATTGAAAAAATAGACCGTGAAAGGCAAACAGACAGACACGCTTTCGCATTTATGATATTAGTATGGATTTTAACGAAAATGCATAACGTAGAACGTAATATTATTATAGGTAGAGTCCGATTGACTTTAAGATGAGCTTTGAGACGGGGCCGTTGTTTATGCGACTTTCGACATGTAAACGCACTTATCCTCTAAGCTTTTTGCTGCATGTTATTAATATAATAAATAAACGCTATATGTCTGTACATGAGGTCAACGCTCGGTTGGAATGCTATAAAAAAATGCGTTAAGGACGCGAGTTCGGCTCTACCTAGCAATGTTCCACTACGGTCGAGGTCATTAGTTCTCTGATTAGTTTGTATAATTAATTAATAATGTGGTGGAACTTTTATTTGGAATATGGATATTTCTAGTAGCGATTTATTTTTAGCTGAATATGTTATGTAGAAAGTTTTGGATTGAGATTTAAATACCATAATTTTTTTATATAAAAAAATAGAGCCCACCTATTATGTATTTTCCGTTCCGTGCCTAGGGATCCCTGTTCCCTGTTCAGGGATAAAAATGGCCGGCCTACCTATGTGTTATTCCAGAATATCATCTAACTCTGTGTCAAATGTCATCAAGATTCGTTTTGCCGTTCTGGCATGATTGAGTAACAAACATCCATCCATCCAAACATTCGCATTTATAATATTAGTATAGAAACGTATAGCTTTCAAAACGTTATATGAACTGACCAAAAGTTCTAAATACATCTTGGATGGGGATTATCCCAGATTAGGTTTGTACTAAAAGAGTAATAAAATATTAAAAATTAAGCTCTATCCAAATTTTATTTATTTAAGTTTGCTACATACGTAATATTATGTAGTCAAGTATGAAAGTTCACAAGAAGTAATAAATAATTATAAGTCAATGTACTCAATACTCAATTTAATTATTAGATACACGTAGGACATACAGGTGTCTCTTATGTACTTAAATAAATAAAGTACCTTATAAAAGTAAAGTACCTACACTGAAAATCACATACGAAATAAAATTAACACTGAAAGTTTTCGTATCTTTCAGCAGAAACGCATTTTCTACAATCTTGTGTTGCACTAAACTAAACAACACATTGGCATCTGCAAGTTACCTAAATCCATCAATACTATCCATACTAATATTATAAATGCGAAAGTGTGTCTGTCTGTCTGTCCGTCTGTCTGTCTGCTACGCTTTCCCGGCCCATCTTTTCAACCGATTTTGCTGAAATTTGGTACAGAGGTAGTTTATATCCCGGGGAAGGACATAGGTTACTTTTTATCCCGGAAAATTAAGGGGGAACTCCTTAATTTTCCGGGATAAAAAGTAGCTTAGGACATAGGGTTTCGGGAAATTCGTTTCGGGGTTTCCGGGAATCAAAAAACCTTAATCCACGCGGACGAAATCGCGGGCATCATCTAGTATACAATACGTAGGAGTTAATAAAGCTGCAGTTATCTCTTATTTATGTAAACCTTATTCTAATTTCTAACAAAGGTTCCTACGTCAGAAGTTTTCTTTACACCGTAATGCATACAGATACCTGCGTCATCGGTGGGAGGTTGTTTACATTGATATTATTATGCGAATATTCAGTTCATTTAACTTGTATTATGATTTCATTAATACCTAATCAGTACATTGATAAAATTTTCATTAATTATTCAATGAAATTATTATTATTATGGCGTTGCTCAGGGAATTGTCCGAAAATTTGTGATATCATTTGTAATAACCTACTAAATAAGGTTGATTTGCTATACCTACAAAGAGTAGGTATCGCGCTGACTTGGCATCAACCGACAACCAGCCAGCAAGAAACTTGACAGAATCAGCTGAGTTTCGTGCTGGCTCTTCTCGAATCTGAGTAGATCTGATTTGAGTAGTAGTATCTGGCATACCGATTACCGAACCATGTATATTCACTTGACGATTCGAAAGCTAAAAAATATTTCGACTTTTACCAGTCACAATGATAACATTTGAGTAATATTATTAGGAATTGCGAATTTTTTTTAATTATGTCAAATATGTTTTATAGATAAGAAGGCCTTGTTTTTATTAATATTTTTATCGCGCAAGAAGAGAGAAATCGGTGAAATATTCCAGACTTGTTAAGAACTTCTGAGAATCCAACATAATTTGCCCTTAATTGATTCAACGTCTTCATTTTGACTCTCGAAAACACTCGAAATATTTACTGAATTTTGTATGTAAGTATACTTCTTGGTATTCGGCGGAACATGAACTATAGTCGGTAGCAATTACAATTATTAATTAATTATTGATATTGTGCTTAATCTTAATATGCTCTGTAAGATAGGTAACAAGTATACTTACTCGTTTATCGCTTACTACTTAATACTTTTGAATGGGGCTGTATAAAAAATAGGTAGGTATGAAGATTCAAGGATGGCAGTTACATTTGTATCCATATGATGTGATTGTATAAGTGAAGGAGAAGGCTTTACGTGAAATCTAATGACTTCCAACATACTTTTTTCTCTCTTTTCTCTTGAACTAGCAAAGCTTCATCTGAAAATGTAGAGCAAATGCTAACTGTTAAATTGATTAGCAAACTTTTTTCTCCAGCATTATTTCTAATTGCAGCGGTGCGCCGTTCGCATCCTGCACGATCAATCACGGCCCGTATCTAGGGCGGCTCCACAAAAACTCGTGCTAAATGAAATACTTATCACCTGATAATTTCCATGGCGAGTCCGTTGACTCGGGCGCGTCACGTTTCACACGCCAATGTTTTGTGATTTTTTCTAATTAGCCTTATTGGATTATGTTGGTACAGACAATATAGTACAGACTAAAATAAATTAAGTTGACTGCAGGTCTTAGGCCACAATTACATCCGTAAGTTTTTGCGTAAGTAAGTAGGTAAGTTAGAATGGGACAGATCTTAGAATTTATTTATGAGACTTGTTGACAATGGAATTAACACTAACAATAATGATAACATTTATAATTTATCGATCGAAATAGCAGGGATTCTTTACTCTTGAAAGTAATAATAATTATTATCATAAGTTTTGCAAGCTCTTGCAAAACTTCGAGTATGTCTGCTAATAATAATAGATTCAATTGTGATAAAGTACATTTTTATTGAATTTTCACACCAGGAGGCAAAAGTTTTTACTACAGTATGTACAATCGTAAAAAATCTATAATTATTATGCTCATTGTTCTAATAATATGCGAGATAGTTTGTTCATTTTACTTAGTCAAAATGTGGTATATTTAAATGGGTAAATGAACCTCCAATCTGATAAGAATTTATTATATAAATGTTCCGTTTCAATAGATAGCCTGAAGCTAATCGCTTACAAGTTACAACACAATACTACGGTAAATTATAGTGCTAACCGATCATAAATAGGAAATGCAAAAGGTACGGGCATGCAGGTGAGCTTTCGCATTCTATATTAGCTCGTATATTATTACTGGCGTATCCACTATCTATGATTACTATAAAATTGACCTTTAAAGGACTTCTTTTACCGAGATATTCTTATCTGAGTGAGATTTGAGAAAATAAAGATGAATCAATAACATTGTGAGTTAAAATTAGAATTACTCTAATCTTTAAGTTTTTCAATTAATAATTGGTTTACTATAAATATTATATCGGTTTAAAATAAATAGGAACATTTTATTTTCGACTATACCTACTCAGAAAACAGATTTAATTCGTAGCTCATTACCACATATTTACAATCTCGTTTAACGAATTATAGCTTACTCTTTCTTACTGATGTTAGGTAATTTGTTGTACAATAAAAATAAACATATGAGGAATAATGGATTATTCTATTTCGAGGGTGATTGCGTATTCCGCGTTCATCGATAACTTGAGTGTGGTCATGAATTCACGAGAAGAGACTTCGGCCGTGGCTACTGGCTACCACCCTACCGGCACAGACGTACAACCAAGGGACTTAGCGTTTCGCTACGATACTGTATAGATACCCCATATAGGGATACGTTAACGTCTTAAACTGCATCATCACTTATTACTACTATCCAAGTGCAATGGCAGTTAAGGGCAAACTTGTAGTGGAATAAAAAATTAAGTTTGGTTTTGTTTGTTGCAGGTGTTGCGCACGAGTGTTGTGGCGAGAGGGTGTGATGCGAGGGGCGCGCAGCGGCGTGCGCCAGCGCCGCGAGTAACGACCATGCGACGCCCGCCCACCGAACTCGCCGTCGCTTGCCTCGTGCTGCTCGCTTTCATCACCGAACCTGTTCTGGCCGATGTCGCCAGCTTTATCAGTAAGTACCTTTACCTTATAGTTTCCTCACGCACGAGTGTTGTGGCGCGAGGGTGTGATGCGAGGGGCGCGCAACGCCGCGAGTAACGACCCTACGACGCCCGCCCACCGAACTCGCCGTCGCTTGCCACGTGCTTCTCTCTTTCATCATCGACCCTGTTCTGGCCGTTGGCCGATGTCGCCAGCCGTATTATTTAGTACCTTTACCTAATAATTCCCTCATGCACGAAATGTTGTGCCTCATGTGTATGAAACGAACTACGAAGAGCTAAGAGGAAAGGCTACCACGCCCGACCACCAAATTATTGTGCTTCTCGCTTTCATCCCCACGGATCCTGTTATGGTCGATGTCGCCAGCTTTTGAGTGAAAATACTCTGGTGCTAGAAAAATTGTCTAGTGGTCAAAATGTCCGCATCGCTCTAGCGCAACAGGATGATGAGATCATACAAGGAGCTTTCGCGCAGATGTTTTTAAATCCTGTCCGGTTCCTAGTCTGTTTTCACTCTGATCAGTTAGTAACCTTTACTTTTTAATTTTCTCACGCAAGAGCTAAGTATATGCCGCGTGGGTGTAGTATAATAGCAAGTTGTGCGCCTTGAGTAAAAGTCATTTAAAAGAGCGTATTATAAAGTTTTTTATTCTGTTGCCAAAATAAGGACGATCGAGGTATAGGAAGGCATGTATATAAATTGACCCCATATTTGCTAGTTTGTACTTTCCGTATTGCATTCCGATATTACTCCGTCCGACATCCGTGACCACGCAACGCCTGCGCACTGACACTACCTGACACGCCAACATGCTAGTGGAATTGCTCAGTATTGCAGAGTGCGAGGTGTCAATTGGGACAACTATTCAAATAAATTACTTTTTAGTGATTATTAAATAGAAGATCTCCCAAAAGTCGTAATATCCAAATCCCCTTTTAATTTTATGTTTGAAAACCATTTTAATCTATCTACTGAAGTTAAAAAATTGGTTGAATTTTGATGACACACAATAGTCACAGTTCAGTATTTCATACACTCACCCATATTAACCCAACCCATACTAAGTGCGCGTACTGTTAAAACAAAAATTGGCGATTTGACTTGTTGTTAAATACCCAATTACATGTTCCATGATAGTTAAGAATATATTAAGAATTTTAAAATCTCCAGAGACATTATAACGAACTCTTTTAAAATTAGGAAAGAGCTGTTTTTCTTCAAACGGCTGAACTGATTTTCTTGAATCATAGCTTGTAACACTCTCGGTTCATCCGTTTGGGAGCTACGCTGCCACAGACTGATACACAGAATCTCACGTAAAATTTGTAACACTGTTTGCGTCGGGGGTTTAAATAGACCTTTATTAGAGCTTTTAGACCTTTAGAGCTTTTTCCACGTTGAAGAGAATTTATATGATAAGTGCTGATACTGCTGATTCCATGAATTCACAAAATACTGAATTTCCATAAAACACTCATTCTAATAAGGCCATAAAGTTCTAGCTAGGTTCTAATTCAATTCTAAATAGGCACCTAGATACTTTATAGATTTGCCATAAAATATTTCAAAACGAATTACCTTGAGGTGTTAGGCTAATAAATCAGATTAAATATTATCCTTCAAATCAAAGCCGTTATTTGTAACAAAAACATAAATAATACATATAGCGCTATAAATCAATATTTATAAAATATGAAAAAGCGCATTACATGTGAGCTGGCTAACGAACGCCAGCGCTATATAACTACCTAGCGAGCACGTGTCTTTCCATAATTCATCGAACTTATTTTATAAAACTTGGATGTTTTTGTGAATAAATTCCGATTTAATCTTAGAATAACTACTTACCTATAGAAGGTATGTTTCCAAACAACGCCTTGTCAAAACGCAAGCTACAAATTCGCTATGTGTGCTGTGTTTACTTGCCTCGTAAAGCACACAGACACAAACATAATGGTGCCAGTTTAAATGTTTTCCCCCTAAAAGTTGGATAAGTAATTGGTTAGTTTGTTTGTAGCATTGTAGCTTCTAAAACTAAGTTAACCAGCTTTTTTCGGACTTGACGATGCCATTTATGGCACCAATTGAACGGCTTACATTTCGCGAGTGTACTTAGTTTCTATAGGTAGTTATTCTAAGGATTTAATATTATAAAATTACTCAGCCGAGTTTCTGAGACTTCGACTTACTTGTCGGGGATCCAAACTTCGGTCCCCGGGCACGCACCTCTAAGAATTTCCGAAAATACTTTCTTAGTACCTAGTCAACGTTTCTAATTTTTATAAAACCTCGAGTTTCTAGACTAGAGGTATATGTTGATGTGTCAATGTCAGTCAATCAGGTAAAGTATATTAAAGCGTTAGCGATTACGCCATAACTCATAACATAAATAAAACAAGGTGTTTGGTGCATAATAAAAAATCCAATTTTGTAACCGGTTGGTAATACTTAGCAATAATATTAGACATTATCCTACCAATTTATTTGTTATGATTTATTGAAACTAATATGTGTAAAGGACGACAACACTTTTGCTCTCGATTTGTGCTGTCAATTAGGCTCAATTATACATCAACGGTCTCAATAATTTCGTGTTCCTTCAATTGGTATGGTTCAATTAACCAGCTAATTGAGCCATAACATAAAAAAAATACGAGTGCGTATGAATTTCTTAGTTTCGTAAAATTCTACCCGTAGGTACCTACCCACTGTGGCTAATTCTGTTGCACACCATCTCTAAACTAAATTTATTGGAATCTAGCAGAACTATCCTTTTCTGCAGGCAGCGTTCTTAGATGCTGGTAGCAATATATGTATTAATCGTTTATCCTCCATACTAATATTATAAGTGCGAAAGTGTGTCTGTCTGTCTGTCTGTCTGTCTGTCTGTCTGTCTGCTACGCTTTCCCGGCCCATCTTTTCAACCGATTTGAAATTTTGGCCAGGCCAGGCTTTTGAAATCAAAAACCAGGCTGAAATTTGGTATAGAGGTAGCTTATATCACGGGGAAGGACATAGGCTACTTTTTATCCCGGAAAAATAAGGAGTTCCCGCGGGAATCAAAAAACCTTAATCCACGCGGACGAAGTCGCGGGCATCATCTAGTTTTAGAATATGTACACAACAGAAGTGGCCATACCTACTACCCTATATCTGCGCCAATGTCTAATTGAAACAACTGCAGTGGCTATGTAAATCTGCAACTGGTACCGATAATTGAACAGATATCGGGCCGATACCGTTTTGTAAGGAACACTGAGTTTCTGTTTCAACTCCAACGCAATGTAAAGTAATGTAGAAAGAGCTCATTTGATTCGTGAACGCGATATGCGACACAGGCGACACGCAGTGTTGTGAAAGAGTCGTGGCCATAGAGTTATATAATCCCTAGAAATGCTGACCTGATCAGGTGTCAAAAATTTCTATTGCTCATAATATGATAACAGTCTGATTTGAGTCGTAGAATTACTTAGTACCTATTCGTAGTTGCGCCACAGAATAGGTAATAGTATGTGCAACACCTAGTATCCACCCCACACGGGATCAGCTGGTGGTACTTATACAGTTATTGTTTAACTTTTTAAGATCGCAACCGCCATGTTTCTTGCTGGTTCTTCTTAATAAGAAGAGCATTTCGAACCAGTGCAGTGGTAAAATCACTTGACAATCCAAAAACTCTTAAAAGTTTATTAAAAAAATTAAGAAGTCATCCAACGATATTAAAGTATCGCTTGTAATATTAATATTATCAATATGAAGATACTGCGCCATATAAGTATCTAAATGCCAAAACTACACGGCTTCTCTTGTACACCAGTCAGGTCAAGTTGAGGCCAGGATAAGGTTTTTGCGGGACACCACAAGTCACAAGCTCTAGTATTTGGCACCTCTCTGGTTCTGATGGTGTTAATTAATTTATGTAGGAACAGTTGAATTTACTGAGCGTGTTTAGGCAGCACTATAAGCTTAGATTAATTATTTATCTTGTTTTTTTTAAAACTAGTTAACGTCACTCAAAAAAGGAAAAGCAGTCAATGCAATACAGTTTGTACGAGTAGCTAGGGCGGAAATTATCACTCATGACTAACTGCGGTTTTATTTTTTGTGTCACACGACAAGTCATGGAAGTAAATAAATAGAAGTATGACTCAAAAAGATAATGTTTCTATTTGTCGACTCATAAAAGGTTTCAAAAATATCACTAAGCTTTTTAATGTATGTCTCTACGATTTATCTACGCGTGAATTAAGATGAATCATAATCTGTATCAACACTAAACATCCATACTAATATTATAAATGCGAAAGTTTGGATGGATGGATAGATGTTTGTTACTCAATCACGCCTGAATGGCTGAACGGATCTGGATGAAATTTGGCACAGAGATAGATAACACATAGGATACTAAAGGCACTAGGAAAATAGGAAAATTAAAGAGTTCCCGCGGGAACTAAAAAACCTCAATTCACGCGGATGAAGTCGCGGGCATCAGTTAGTAATTATTATAAATCCGAAAGTTTGTCTGTCCAGTCTGTCTGTCTTTTACCTATTCACGACTCAACAGCCGAACTGATCTTGACGATATTTGGCACCGAGATATAGCTAGCATGCTAAACACGTCTCACGTACCTTTGATTTTTACCAATATTGGAAAATTAAAGAACATTCAGGCTAGATTTAGCTAGGTTTAGATGTTATGGTGGAATAAAGAAACTCACATTCATGCATACATCTAAAATCGAAACGCATACATCATGAACCCAGAAAACATTAAACTCCTTTTTTTGCGCAGTCGTGTAAATACATAGTTCGATTCTCCATGCGGATGAAGTCGTGGCCCGTGGGTATCTACTAGTAATACCTACATATACATTGACATCGCATACTTACATAATAATTATATACTTAACAATTTATTACAATAATGTCACGTTAGTCGATTATTAGTTTCAATAATGTTGTTGGTGCGTTGAAATTAAATGCAATGGTCAGTAATAAAGACAAAGTTCAAATCAATTTTATCTGTATTGCTCATGATTGCTTTCATTGTTTGCGAATTATTATTTTGATATGAGTACTGATAAAGTGCAGGTGGAAGATTGTTGATCTAATGTTAGAGATAATTACGAATTATCGCTGTGATTATGCATTTGTCAATTATTGTTTACTCGAATAACGTGAGTTAAATTAGCCATAGCCACATCCCGCGTGCATGCATAGTCCGTCAAACTTACCTGGCCTGGTGGTCAAAATTGGAACTATTTTTTATGCCTGTTTATTTATTTATTTATTTATATATTCTGTACCATTAACTTAAAAATAAAACATAAACATTGAAAGGACATGCACAAGGACAACTTATCTCTTGAAGTGTTTTTTTCCAGATGCCCCAGAATGTGAAAATAGTAAAATAAATAAGTTATAACTGTGTAGGTTGTATATATTACGAAACTAAAACTTTTCTGATTTACATTCAAATCAAAATAAATACAGGATTAAATAACGTTTAACAATATATATATATATATATATTGTATATATATATATCATATATATAATTATTATATATATTATATATAAACATAAACAGCAGGTACATACATATACGTATACCATACTAAGTATACACATACTATATATATATATATATAATACATATTATACTTACTGTTTAGTTTTTGTTTTTATTTGTTTTTGTGTAAAGTGTGAAGCCATGGGGCGACGAAGTGATTCTTCTGGCGTAGTTCAGGGCATCAATCAAGATCTGGATTCTAGATGATGACTCGTCATCATCAATATTATCATTAGGATGTCACGTTGGTTTCCCTACTCTAGCCGAAACATTTATTTAGGTTAGATATAATTATTATAGGTAGGTTAGTAACATATTTAAATAAAAATTTAATATATTTGAGTCTCCTTGCCTATATCTACTTCTACGACAGTATGAAATTTTCATAAAATAAGCGCATTAACAATGTATTTTCCTCATAGATTTTCTTTTCTTACTCGCGCATAAAATCAATTCATAAGTCATAGCTCTTGAGATTTTAGCTAGAAATTAATGGGTCCATACCATTTTAAGTATTAGCATCCATTTCGTTGATTTACTACAATCCATCGATATTATTCATTTATTCGTCAACCTTGAAATCCGCTTGTTGCCATGAGATACGGCTTCTACAAAATGTAGGTAAATAAAACTTGTTCGCGACAAATATTTTAAGGAATAAAGCTTTGACTCATGGTGGGTGAACTATTAGGGTGATGACAACTCAATCAAATCAGCAACTTTTATCAAACTTAAAAAAACCGGCCAAGTGCGAGTCGGACTCGCGCACCGAGGGTTCCGTACAAACCTGTAGTAAGTTTTACGATTTATGACGTATTAAAAATAAAAATTACGTTTGTTGTATGGGAGCCCCCCTTTAATATTTACTTTATTGATATTTAATTATTTATTTTGAATGGTAATATACAAGTTAATATTCTGTGAAAATTTGAACCGTCTACCTGTTACCGTTTTTAATATTGAGCAAAAAAATACGAAAAAACACGTTTATTGTATGGGGACCCCCCTTAATATATATATTTTTTTAATTTTTAGTATTTGTTGTTATAGCGGCAACGGAAATACATCATTTGTGAAAATTTCAGCTTTCTAGCTATCACGGTTTATGAGATACAGCCTGGAGACAGACAGACAGACAGACAGACAGACAGACAGACAGCGGAGTCTTAGTAATAGGGTCCCGTTTTTACCCTTTGGGTACGGAACCCTAAAAACGCACTTCTAGCACAGAATAGGGAATAGTACTTTGCTTCTAGTATGGAAGTTGTATGAAATTCGCAGTTGTACCTACTTGTGACGTCATAAAATTTCAACGCACTTTTGTTCTTTAATATATATTTTAAAATGGTTATCAAAATTAAAACTAATTGAGGATGTGAATTTAAGGTCTTTCGGAAGACCCTCTATTTAATAATCAGTTAGAAATAATTTATTTTTGACGTAGTAGAGATTTTGCAATTATTGAAATGTTGGTTTTTCTACCAAAAACCCGGCAAACCGCTGCTGCCTCCAGGATGTAGCACTTGGAGCACATAATACCTAATATTTTTCTTATCATAGCATGTTATGTGTGATGTTATCAGGGTTTCACCTAGGTACACATAGTGTAAATTATATAAGCCTTACTAAATAAGTTGAATAAAGGGACGTTTGATTCCTAGGGAACGATATTTTAAGTAACATGTTAACATAATTTTAGATTCTGAATTATTATAGCTGATGTGAGTACAGACTAGATGCGAATTCCATTAATTATTTCCAGCAAATATTAAGAATATATTTTATAGTCTGCGGAGTGTTTTCGTAGCGTTTGTGGCGGGCATACATTAATTACCAAAATATTTACGCAGGACTTGGTAACCGGTGGCGCCGAGTGTTTGGTACGTAGCTAGTAAGAATGCGGATCCGTGGATTTTAATCAAGGTAAATCAACCGGCTGCGACAGCATCGTGTTGGTATCATCTCCGGGAAAAATTTACGGACGCGGGTTTGCGCGAATCATTAGTAGATAGGACCTTCATATTATGAGTCGTTGAGCACATGTACATCGCGAAAAATTGGCCAGGGGGTATACTACCATATCTTAAAGCAGTATTGCTTTAATATTGTTGTCATTCGTGTTTTAGAATTATGATTCTTATTTCAAGGATGTTAAGGTACATGACATAAAGCTGTCGTTTTGAAATAATACTGGTTCATGCGATGGTAGTAACCCCCCTGAAAATGCATTACTTAAATATTTCTCGGTGCTACAAATGAATACGACGTATCTCACTCTCAGTTGGCCCAAAAGCGTATTTATAGCCCAACAGGCACGATTGGTCATCCGTAGTCACAATGAACATTCGGATACTGGACACATAATATATTTTGGCATTATTTTTGGTAGTAGATATGCGTAAAATAGGGGTTTAAAATTTGTGTAATCCACGCGGACGAAGTCGCGGGCAAAAGCTAATATAAATTTAAATTTTCATTTCTACTGGATTCCTGAAAATCCTTTCTTACTCACGTAAGGGGAGTCATTATGAAGAAACCAAAAAGAATTTAGAGTTTTTCCGTTGTCGAGCACTATTTCAAATACCTACATTGGATAGAAGCAGGCGTTACTTTGCGGAAGCCCATGTTAATGAAGAAACTAGAAGTTTAATTCACTATAGTCCGCAACAATAGGTAAATCTATTGTGAAAATCGTGCATAATTGTCGAGTCAACATCTCCTGAAGATGCTAGATGCGGTATCGGAGTGAAACGTACTTTGAGAATAATTTTGGAATATTTCTGTGGTGTGGTCACAGAATAGGTATGGTGTGGTGAATATCGTGGGATATACTTAGCCGCACCTAAGTATATCCCTCGATATTACGATACATCTGTACCACATAATTGACTTATATATGTAGTATACATATAAGTCAATGATTGTCGCGGATCATAACGAATTAAACTTCTAGTTCCTTCATTAGCATTATTTCAATTTTGCGTTCTTATAAGTTAATAAAAAGTTATTTATTTATTTATTTATTTTCCACAGAGGGCGACCGTGCACCGTGCTCAAACGAAGGCGAGGTCGTCCGTCTCCAAGACTCAAAATTTAAGCAGGACTGGAGTAGCTGCTTTCGTTGTATTTGTAAGGTAGGCAGACTATAATTTTTTTTTTAAATCCCGTTCCTATTCTACGATAAAAGTTGTTACTAATAAATGAGAGACCTTTTCCCCTTTATTATATTTCAAGATTTATTTGAGTGTTTTTGTGAGTGGATTTAAAGGAAAAGAGCTTAAATGATCTCCATAAGTATGGTTGTAAAATACATATATACATGAATGTATTAACAACTTAAATCTCGCTAAGGAATCTATTACCTAGGTAAATAAAGACACAAGAAGTTCGCGCTTTTAAATCTATGGACGATATTTTTGCAAGTTTTAATCGGAAAATGAGCGTGAGTGTTTTACTGTTAAAGATTTGTAGCATCATGTAAAAAGTGCCATTATAGGTAGGTACTCTACGCTGATTATTGTCTTTCGAGTTTAGTTTAAAGGCCGTTTGTATGCTGGCTTCACGCTGGCTGTCACTAAATATATTTATAGCGCTCCAAGTTTAGAATGATAATTGTAACTCACACGTGCGACGTGCTCAAAGCAAGCAAAGGCTCACACCTATAGGTACAATAAGTAGAATTTTACTAGTGACCTTCTAGGTTGTAGCAATGGTGTGCACAGGGTGGTCACTAAGGGCGAAACTACACTACGGACAGGTCAAAACATCCACGCGAATCTTCCTCGTCGGAGCAGGACGACGTTTTGTCCGGTCACGTAGTATGCGCACTCCATATAAAAAATCACAATGTTCAGCCTACCGTATCGTGCAACAAATCAAAAGTAAAAATTTATGGTCATCTGTGACCATGTTTATATCACTTCACATACCTACTACTTCCCTTTACAATTATAATAATTGTAGTGGCTATTTTTATTGATCGTGTAATCTTTAGTATAATATTATAAAGGCGAAAGTTTGGATGGATGGATGTATGTATGGATGGATGGATGGATGGACGTTTGTTACTCAATCACGCCAAGATGGCTGAACGGATCTGGATGAAATCCAGATTGGCACAGAGACTAAAGCCTGGAATAACACATAGGCTACTTTTTATCCCGGAAAATCAAAGAGCTCCCGCGGGAACCAAAAAACCTCAATCCACGCGGACGAAGTCGCGGGCATCAGCTAGTTGTTAATAACTGGTAGGTATATATATGAGAGGTAACTGATAATGCAATTACATAATTGCATTGAGATTAAAATCAATCCTGCGGACAGTAGTCAGTACCTAGTAACGGCACTCGAGTGCGGATGTGAAAGTATGGCAAGACATAAACATGACGAAATGATATGGCAATGATAGTGATTGTTTATGAACATTGATATAAAAAAATTAGCTAATAGATGTAGGTTATGGATGTGTCTGTCTGTTACCTTTTAGCGGTCCAAATTTGGTACAGGAACTTGCACCCAGGAGACGGACAGAAGTTCTTTTTTATCCTGAAAATGTTATCCGGATATTTTAAAAAAAACCGGCCAAGTGCGAGTCGGACTCGCGCACCGAGGGTTCCGTACAAACCTGTAGTAAGTTTTACGATTTATGACTTATTAAAAAAAATTGCTTAAAAATTACGTTTGTTGTATGGGAGCCCCCCTTTAATATTTACTTTATTGATATTTAATTATTTATTTTGAAAGGTAATATACAAGTTAATATTCTGTGAAAATTTGAACCGTCTACCTGTTACCGTTTTTAATATTGAGCAAAAAAATACGAAAAAAACACGTTTATTGTATGGGGACCCCCCTTAATATATATATTTTTTTAATTTTTAGTATTTGTTGTTATAGCGGCAACGGAAATACATCATTTGTGAAAATTTCAGCTTTCTAGCTATCACGGTTTATGAGATACAGCCTGGAGACAGACAGACAGACAGACAGACAGACAGACAGACAGACAGACAGACAGACAGACAGACAGACAGACAGCGGAGTCTTAGTAATAGGGTCCCGTTTTTACCCTTTGGGTACGGAACCCTAAAAACACAAGAATCCATGCCGAAAAAGTAGTAGGCATCATCTAGCTCTACCCACATATTTTATAGTTTTCAAAATAAGAGTTGTATGTTAAATACATAATTACTTAGTTTCATAACTATCTAAGATAATAATATGTCGACCCACTGCACCGCCTGCCTCTCCAACCAGGAGTGGGTGGAATGGCAGACCCAAATATCCTTTTCGGTTTTTGGAATACCATGTAAAAACCGCGATTTTCACATGAACACTTGATTAACAGTCATACTACTTCATAGTATGTTTAATAACGCGGCCGTGGCAGCTTTTGATGCAGCAGTTCATGTGAACGCTCCCTAATATTTTTGCGGTATATTTCATGTACGCTTATCTT
The DNA here is from genome assembly GCA_917051295.2 of Erebia ligea. Classification (NCBI taxonomy): domain Eukaryota; kingdom Metazoa; phylum Arthropoda; class Insecta; order Lepidoptera; family Nymphalidae; genus Erebia; species Erebia ligea. The sequence goes on along the minus strand of OU785223.1, from coordinate 13,198,263 downwards.
AGGCTTCGTATATCGATGGCTACATGCGATTTTAAACGGTGTTATTAATAGATGCAGGTGTCGAAGTTTAGTTCATAGTAAATAAAGTAACCAAGCCACGTGCGAGACGCTCAAGTACCTCAATGAAGGCAATGGCTCGAATGTATGGAGTTGGAGGTGCTAGAGGTGGAGATGTCTTACTAAAAATCTCAACTTGGGTACAGAGGATCAATCGTGTTTTTTTTGTCATTCAGTAAATTATCGCAGGACATGTTCTTACTCTGTTGGTTGGTGCATCTGCATGGTATTGTAATTTTTTTTTAACTTGTCTTTATGTAGATATTTATTGAAAACAATTCAATAGAACTCAAAGCTACATAGCCTAACCTAATTACCTATTATATAAATCATGCACGCGTGGAATGGTGGCAAGAATGCTGGCTGTATTTTTGTATTGTAATTGTGTAACAAGTGTAAAGAGATGAAAATAGTTCTTAGACCCACACGGACATAATATGACTTAAACGAGTCTAAGTGAGCCGCGGGGTACCTACATAGTCGCTAAGTCGCCTATATATACCAGACAATAATACTAAATCAAAAAGTGAGCTGTAATTTCATTTTAAATTTACAAAGTTTGGAATATTTTAGAGGACGTCTATCGGTTGACAACGATGAAGTAGACAAAAAAAAATTGATGTTCGTCCATTATGTCCTGTTGCAATTGGAAAGTGGCGCTTTAGCCTTACGTCTCTATGGTCTATAACTCAAAGCATGCCAGCGTCCGCTCTGTGCAAAAACTGCCAAGGCGGAACCTCTCCCATACCTTCGTCCTGGAATCCAAGACGAAGACGATCTAATAAACAGTTCAATGGTATTTATTTCCTTTCCTCCATGAAGCGAGATTCCATTTTTTGTTCAGGGATTTTTCTCATTGAGTGAGGATTCATTCCTACCTTTCCAGTTACATAATATACCTAATCAGCTAACACTTTAATGCTAAAACTTTAATCTCGAGATAAAAAAATTAAAGTTTGTCTATATGCACTGAGAAAAATGAGGCACTATAAACTATTGCGCATGCACACTTTTTTCAACAATCGTGCCAGTATGTAAAGTTATTCTGCCGGGGGTGCACATAAAATTATGGTTCCGCCACAATTTAGTGACGTCACAACATTATTTGCAGCTCGCACTATAAGATATATGTCAAGACATCATAATGTATAAAACTAATGAAAGAAAATATATAGTGCACTGTTTAAAATACCTAATTGACGGCATTTTATATTATAATGCATTCATTATACTATTATCTGCCTTTGCATTTTACTTGTTGGTGCATACCAGGTCGTGCCCTATAATATATCGTACCTGCCCATGATATTATTTGACTGCTGGAAGCATATTTTTATGTGCGTTTGCATATTACTTTTTCGTGTGTACCAGATCGTGCCCTATAATATATCGTGCCTGCCCATGTTATTATTTGCTGCTGGAAGCAAATCTTTTTATGCGACTGCACTAAATGTTATAGTGCTTTTTTAGCTGGGCATGATCCTTTTACGTGCCCTAGCATTTTTTCCGCACTATTTAATATCGTAATGGCATTGATATTTTTCAGGATTAGCACTAAATCTCTACACGGTGTTTCCGGACGATGAAATAAATGATACAGGTTGTTTTGGGACAACTTTCCGAAAACTTTAACAATGTCTTTAGACCATCATCCTGAACAACGTACAGCAAGAATTTTTTGTGCGAAATAAAAAAAAAATTCTGCTCTCCATAAAATTTGGCACCTGATTCGTACAATTTGTATGGAGAGTGGAATTTTTTTTCCGACAAAAATTATTGCTGTAAGTTGTTCAGGATGATGGTATGCTGAAGACATTGTTAAAGTTTTCGGAAAGCTGTCCCAAAACAACCTGTATCATTTATTTCATCGTCCGGAAACACCGTGTAGAGATTTAGTGCTAATCCTGAAAAATATCAATGCCATTACGATATTAAATAGTGCGGAAAAAATGCTAGGGCACGTAAAAGGATCATGCCCAGCTAAAAAAGCACTATAACATTTAGTGCAGTCGCATAAAAAGATATGCTTCCAGCAGCAAATAATAACATGGGCAGGCACGATATATTATAGGGCACGATCTGGTACACACGAAAAAGTAATATGCAAACGCACTTATAATAAACCTGTACTTATAATAAAAGAGAGGTAAGAGAGGTAGAGGTGTTCGGAGAGGTATTTTGGGTCAGGCAGGATAAGTAGGATAGATAGGTGCAACCAAAAAAATTTGGTAGTTTTTTTACTCTACCTAAAAATACTACTTAGTAAACGATGTGTATGGGAAGAGTAAAAAAACGTCCGATTTTTTGTTTGGCCTATCAATTTTGACTGAAGATACCTGTCCAAACACTAACCTGATTATAGTTATAATTTCATCGTTTGGAAACACCGTGCAAATATTTGTTACTAATCCTGATAAATAAGTACATTTACAGTGCAGAAAAAATGTGCTGAAATTCATATAGGTAGTAATTAATCACACACAGAGTGTAGGGTATGTAATTTAAAAAAACACTTAAAATTATACAAACATTTATTTTCAATAAATATTAAATTATTCAAAGAATAGGTAGTTAATCCTAGCCTAAATTAAAATAATATTAACACACCTGGGAAACTTTTAAAAAGATAAACAGTCAATTTAGAACATAATATAAAACAATGCTAAATGCCAAGGTCTCCAGTCTGCACTAAGGGTTGCCATCTCAAAAATCAGTCAACTATATAGGACATGAAACGTGAAAATCCCGGATTCCGGAGCTTAAAACCCGGACATTTGAACAAAGTATTTTAAGAGTAACTTAAAATATTTTGTTCAAATGTCCGGGTTTAAAATACAATTTTAAACTAAATTATATCTTAAAAACAAAAAAAACTTAAAAGTTACTAGGAACTATCAGCACGTTTCTTTAATTAAAACAAAATTAGATTTAAATAAAAAAAATATGCTAATTTTTTACTTATAATTTAAAATTTTACTCTATAACTTCGAAAAAATCAAATTAAACTTCTCTTAAACTGTTCTTAAAAAAAAAAACTATTAATAATGTACTTTAAAACTTTAGTCTTAATTTTTTTAATACAGTCATCTTCGATTTCTCCTGAAACAAAATTAATAATAATTAATAATATATTCAACACTGACCACCAAGGCGTCTGACGAAACAAAAAAATAGGTACATCGTCACTAAAGCCCCATTTTCTCAGTAGTTCTCCCATAGGGTCCATTTTTCACACAAAATAGGTATTATAATTAATTACACAACGAACAACACGGCATCACACCCTTACCCACGTCACGGAGGTCACAGAATGGTGTGATGTGATTTTGATTTGTTGGATTTTGATGTGACAGATTACCCCCCCGCGGGCGTCTCACCTACCCTCCCCGTCCCGGGACCCCCGCCGCCCGCACCAGAATCCCCCGATTCGCTGCATGTTATGTTATGTTTATGTGCACACGCAACATATTTTTTAATGAATTTTCAAACATTTTTGTGCTGAGCAATATTTTTTCAACCTGGCACGATTCTTTAACGTAAAATAATATCTATACGCACTGAATTTTATTGTTCCTCAGGATTGATGTACTTATTGTGCAAATAATCAGGAATGGCACTTTAAAATTAGCTGCGTAGTTTGAAATATAATAATGCATTGCATCGAATGCTATGGTGCAACTCTTTGAACCGTAATTTTCTATGCAAAAAACTATATTACATGGTGCATTTAAGACGTCACTATTTGTTTGTGCTTTGATCACTGTAAATTATAATACTTAATCCATAATTTTATTATGCATACAGTTCTTGCACGATAAAAGATAAGACATTTGAACATAATGTTTTGATGAGGTTTCCTGCACAATGAAGTTTAATGCCCTGCAGAATAATTATACATTCGTGTCACTATATAAAGTATTGCGCACTGTTTTATTAGTGGCAAGAAGAGTATTTTACAATGTTTGCATAATATTTTATTACGTCGACTTCAATCCATTTTTCTCAGTGTGTGCGCGCTAATCTCAGTAGTTCACCAATGAATGGACTGAATCTACTAGTAGTAGTATTTAACGTTATAATTTGTAAAGGTTTAGTATAAATATTGGACATATTAAGTACTATGGTGATGACGATTAAAGTCGGAAAAAATCTAGCCACGGAGCTTTCCAGTGTATATCGTATGTATTTAAATGGCGGTACGTGAGTAAATCGTTAGAACTATGATAAAATGAAAATAATTTGTGTTGTTAAGTCGGTCTTACAATGATCAAAAAATATAATTAAATAATTAAATATACAACCTAGCTAGATTTTAGATAATAGTTACTTTATTACCTAGTTAAAAATAATAGATTACTATAGTAATTAAATACCGGGTAAGTACATGCTAGGGTGCAGAAAATATGAAGTGAAATGAAATATGATCAACAATATCTCTACAAAGATATCCGTACACGCATTGACTTTTGCTGCCTTTATTAATTAGGAAGCGGTTACTAAGACTTCGTCCGCGTTGATTAAGGTTTTTTGATTACCGCGGGAACTCTTTAATTTTCCGGGATAAAAAGTAGCCTATATCCTTCCCCGGGATACAAACTATCCCTATACCAAATGTCATCAAAATCGGTTAAACAGATGGGCCGTGAAAGCGTAGCAGACAGGCAGACAGACAGACGGACAGACAGACAGACACACTTTCGCATTAATACTATTGGTATGGAAGTATGGAAGTATGGATTATTATACAATATTATATCACTTAAATAAACACAATTATTTACAACGAATATAAAGGTATATCTTGCCACGCATTTTAATTTCAATATTCGTGTAGGTATGTTTTATCACTCGTAAAAAATATATAATAAATACGTTATCTTTGCATACCTAGTTGGCACCGACACGACATCAGTATGTATGTAAGTAAGGTTGTACACCTTGGTACGTTGGTACGTATATGTGTGTGGTATTTCCCAGCCGATCTCACCTCGTCGGATGACTTGCGCGGAATTCGAAAGCCCATCGTGAGATTTATCGCTTATTCTGTATTAAAATATACATTTGCTTACTTAATGGGCTTTTTTGTCGCGTGCCACATAACGCTGGGTTGCTATCCCGTTGATGGAATTTCGGGAGCGTGATGAGTTTGAGTACTGAGTGGGAAATACTAAGTTTGACGCACATCAGTTTTTTGAAGTGAAAACTTCTTTAGCCGCGTTGAGCACTTTTTGGTAGGGGGTAAACTTGTGGATTCGCGTCACCGACACCGACACCTCGCTGCCCCATGCTCGCGTTCTTACGAAGACAAAAGTACCTACATTCGTAATTAAACTTTAATCGCTTAGTTTTAAGGTTTATATTTTAATTATTTATAATATTTAAAAAAAAAATTAAATATTGTTTTCACTTCTATCGGCAGTCCCTGTAACTGCCAATTTTTTAAATAATATAATATAGGCTAGCGCTTGGCTGCAATCAGCCCTGCTTGCAAGTGGTGATGCAGCCTATGGTGGAGCGCACTTGCCTAGAAGTTCAAATAAAAACCCCAAAAATTATCAGATAATTGCATCAATTTTTAAAATAAAGATACATACCAAGACACGTCATTGCTAGAATTTTGAAAATTCTTATGTACGCGTAATATAAGTGTAGCTACAAAGCTTTAGGAACAATTATAAATTATTAGTAAAACGATGCTAAGTACAAGCATTGCTAGTAAGTAGATCTCTGTACAATTTGTGTCGCCTTTGTCGTTTCACTTGTCACTTTAATTTGTTGGAGTTTGGACTATCATCATTAGATACATTATACACATCGGCCTCGCATCGCCATGACCCGAGGGTACCATTAGCCTTTTTATGCACTTCAGTAGCTGCTGATAGGATCTCGTGGCTACCGCGTGCCGCTTACTTTAATGAGCCGACTCCATTATTATATCGACGTGCGGATTATTAACTTTCTGATGCAAATTGAGTTTTTTTTTGTCGAAGCACTTTAGCGCACTATACATATTACATACCTATTATTATAGGTAGCAGTTTAGATTTTTTAAAGTGTACACGTATAAATTTAACATTTGAGCTACCATTCGTTGTTTAAGTAGTTAAAAGACAAACGACATTTTCAATCATCATCACCTCTGAAACCCATCGTCTGCTCACTAATGAGCACGATCTTTTCTCAGAATGAGAAGAGTTTGGCCCGAGACCACCACGCTGGCCAAGAGCGAATCAGACTTCACACACCTTTGAGAAAATTATGGAGAACTAGATGATGCCCGCGACTTCGTCCGCGTGGATTGAGTTTTTTCAATTCCCGCGGGAACTCCTCAGTTTTGCGGGATAAAAAGTACCTACCCTATGTCCTTCCCCGGGATACAACCTATCCCTGTACCAAATTTCATCAAAATCAGTTGAACAGGTGGGCGGCGAAAGCGTAGCAGACAGACAAACAGACAGACACACTTTCGCATTTATAATATTAAGTATGGATTTTCGGGTTTTCTTGAAACATACACATCTCCGGACGTTTGGAGGTGCATTCCCGAGAAATCGATCAATTAATTATTAATAAGTAAGTACCTATTAATAATTTATATTAACAGCTCTATCAATTGATACTTAATAAAAATATTAATATTGAGAAATATGTAAAATTTTTGTATGATATAAAGGAAATTAATGATAATCTACACGAGATTCTATTTTTATCTTAGCCGTTCGCGCTATTAATAACCCATAAATTGTACTTTATAGTTACAAGAAAATTGCTGGGTCAAGTACCTGTAATAGTCGTACAGCGCAGCCTGGCTCGTAACTGAGGAATCAAGAGTACTTACCATACCGTATTAAAAGGAGATATTTTAAGAAATCGCTCAGTATGTTTCAACCTTCGGGTTATTTACAGGCTTATTTATATTAGTACGGAAATAAAAAGTATGATATTTTTAATTCTAGTCTCTAGTTCTAGTTGGTAGTGTTGCGCAACATTTTTGTTCCATGATTGGTAGGTACCTACCTATACACAGACATTATTCTATATTATAAAATATATTTACAACAGCTGGTTACAGGAATTATTCGTAAATAACTGGTCAAGGGCGTGTCAGACTACGCATGCTTGCATACTATGGCATAAGTTAGAGTTCCGTAATCCGTAGTAAGTAAGTAATGCTATTTGCTAAAAACTTTGATTGTGATATTTTCGTAAACGGTATAATTTTTTCAAAGTCACTCATAATAACTTTTAAATACCTATTAGACAAAGAGGTATCAGTCGAGCGACTTAACAAAATTTTTTTTTTCGGCTCGCACTTTTCATGTTTTCAGGAGTAATTATGCTGAATTTGTTTCAATTTTTTTTTCCTTACTGTCGCGGTACCTAACAGGTTTCTGTTAAATCACTGGTAAAATTCTGGTAACTCTCAAACTTGATTTTTAATGACTACACACAGACAGACGGACTGAAAGAATCTATGCTATAATTGTATAACAATGACCAGCAATTTTAACTTTTCTCAAAGTGTGCTTTAACTATATAGAGCAAGATCCCGCGACTATCAGACCTACGGTATTTTATTAAAGCTGTTTTTTTTTGTATGTATGTCTCTAATAGAGGTATAAACGATCCCCGACTATGAAGTTTGGATCGCGGTTGCTTTGGAAGGTATAAGGTAAAAAAGGTGGTACCTCTGACAATGGACAACGTGGTTTCTAATATTATTCCAAAGCAAAATATAAAAAATCGGAGCTTAATGCTTTAACGAATTTGAGGTGCCACCTTTTTTACCTGATAGCTTCCAAAGCAACCGCGATCCAAACTTCATAGCCGGAGATCGTTTATACTTCTATTAGAGACATACATACAAAAAAAATCAGCTTTAATAAAATAACGTAGGTCTGATCGTCGCGGGATCTTGGACCAGAAGAACGGTGGTCCTAAAGTTTAGATGTAAGGAGATAGGTACAAGCATATAATATACGAATGTACTCTGTGGGTACAAGTTCTTATGCCGCAGGGAAAACGAACGCCAAGAGCTGCTTGTCTACCTCGAGGGCCGGCGGAAAAACTAACGATTGTTTTTGCTCATTATCTCGGTTAGTTAGTTTCAACTTTTCTACTAACTTTGTATGAGTTGAAGATGTTGTACAGTCGATGTCAAAAGTCCATATACAATAAGCAAACAAGATGGCTTGTACAAGATTGTAGAGATAAGGGTTTTTCTTTAAAATTTCAGTGGATTCCATCCCATATTGGACTGACTGGTAACGAGGAGGCGGATCGATTAGCAAATTTGGCTCATATCAATGGAAGTAGTTACAGCATAAAACCTCACTATATTGAAGTTTTTTCAAAATTCAAAACTATTTGTTTACAAATTTGGAAGGAATATTTTAACGAAAGATCACTTGAAAAAGGGATATGGTACAGAACAATTCAATCTGAACCTCCTCGTATACCATGGTTTGTAAATAGCAACATTAAGGGCGCCTTCAAATTTGCCGCAAAGCGTAGCGCGGCCGCAGCGCGGCTGCAGCGCTGCGGCCGCGCTCCTGTCGCGAGGTTCGAACATCATAGGGTTGCACCTATATTTATTTTCACGATGGAATCTGACGAAGAAACACTGCTCTGTGTTACTATTAATATGAAACAACGAAAATATAAAGTAGTTGTGTTAACAATACATAATATTATACTTACAGTATTCCCAAATTAAAATAATAATGCTGTATTTGCCTATAATTAAGTGTTGTGATAGAACGAGACATGACTGTATTATTTTATTATTATTAATTGTTTGAACAATACTTGTTGGCATTTCAATAAAATAAAAAAAAATAAAAAAAAAATTAATAATGCACATGCAGATCTTCGCTAATTGTCGTATTCCCGGAAACACCTGAATTATTGAATCGTAAGAGCCCTAAACAATGCACTTGCATTTTGCACCTTGTTCGAAAGAAATAGGAGTCAATATCATGTGTAAACAATCGAAAACAATTCGGGCTGTCGGTGGCGCGGCGGTCGCCGGTCACTGTCAGTCAAAGGTAAATCAGTCGTCTTTATATATTGGTGGTGACTGCACGTGTTCTCTCTGTGTGGAATTATATGGAGCTGCTATTATACACCCTTCTTGGTTTTATTTTCGAAGTAAATCAATTCTACAAAGATTGTAGCATATTCGCAATCGTGTGGTTTTCTTCGCTATTTACTTACATGGAATTATCGAATCAAATTTTGTTACTGATAAGTCAATATTTATCTCTTTTAGCACAAAACACATAATTCTACTAAATTATGCATGAAGAAAAAGCACTTAACCACTCTATATACATATCGTCTTCCGATGCTCGGGGAATACGACCGTTACCGAACAGTGACGAAGATTTCTATGCGCATTATTAATTTGGGAATACTGTACATGCTTCATTTTTTTTCACTTGGAGTCTTGTTTGTGAAATTGTCAATAAAAATGCATATTTCTTCCCAAGCCTTTTTCTTTTCGAATTTATTGCTGTACTTGTCGGACTTCGAATCCCATATCTATTGCTGGACGACTCTCAACCTTATCGATAAATTCTTCTACCTAATTTTCGTTCAACCCGTCACTAGTCGATCGATGAACTGATGCGCGGCCGCAGCGCGGATGCAGCGCTGCAGTCGCGTGTTTTTTATTTATATGGATTTACAAAGCAGCGCGACCGCAGCGCTGCAGCCGCGCTGCTTCCGCGCGGCACTTTGCGGCAAATTTGAAGGCGCCCTAATAGAAATAAGTTAGCTACAGCATTTAGACTAAGAACCGGACACATGCCTTTAGGCAAGTTTAAATATTTAATGAAGAAAAGTGACTCTCCCAATTGTGAAGAATGTGGTGATGTTGATGATGTTGTTCACTTGCTATTGGCATGTGTTCGCAACCAAAATTTGAGAGAAGCTCTAACAGATGAACTTAATTTAAATTTTATGAATATCGGTATTTTTAATTCAATTTTTAGCAAACCCTTGGACATTTCGGCTATGAAAGTGTATACATTCGTTAGGGATTCTCTAAAATTGTTATATAGCTTTCAATTTAATAATAATTTGTCTGTAATTTTGTGTGTAACGATGGGGCTGACATATAGGCTTACTATAAAAGCCCCAAAAAAAATACCAGAATAAAAAAAAAAAAAAAAAAAGATGGCTTGTAAGATAGATAGATAGATAGATAGATAGATAAACTCTTTATTGCACACACTTAGAACAAGGACAATAAACAGAAAGATTAAAAGATACAACAGCATTAAGTAACAGAGTCACCCTCAAACTTACATTCATACTTATCCATACTTAATATTATAAATGCGAAAGTGTCTGTCTGCTACGCTTTCACGGCTCATCCGTTTAACCGATTTTGATAAAATTTGGTACAGGGGTAGGTTGTATCCCGGGGAAGGACATAGGCTACTTTATATACCGGAATATTAAAGAGTTCCCGCGGGAATCAATAAATCCTTAACCACGCGGACGAAGTCGCGGGAATCATCTAGTAAATAATATTCATCTTGTAGGTTTACATAGTTGGCAATTTATGGCAATAATTAATCTAAGTAGTATTAAATAGTAATCGTTTGAACCCAATGTTGTTAAATTAACGTAAATATTTTGGACATATAGGTATTTTAATTTTTCGAATTAAATGGAACATAAAACTTTCGTCTGTGAACGTAATTCCACCTAAGTTCCCTAGAAACGGACTTTAGCTTTTATTGTGCTTTAAGGGGTGATATTTTAAGGAGAGATGGTATGAGTGTGTGGTGTCAATGTGCGATGTCGTCAGTCACTACGTGAAAGTGGGTGAGTGGAGAGCGCGGCGTCTGCGCGCGCGCAGGTGCCAGCGAGGCCTTGCCGCGAGCGCGCGCTCGGTATGCGGTCGCACCGGTTCTTCTAGCAACGTGTATTTTTTACACACCACACATCAAGCATAATATTGTTGTTATGTTTTGCTATCATGCAAAAATCACGGTTAATTCAGACCTCACTCTGTAATTTATAGGCTTCTTGAACCGTTATATTTGACTCCGTTTCGAGCTTTGAGCTTACATAATTAATTCACTCGATTGGAAAGAAGTATGAAATCTCTAATATCTGATATCCGCTTAGCAACCGAACCATCTCAATGCGGATGTGGTCTTGACATTGTTTTATCTCTTCGCGCCGTCTAATATTTATTATCTTGTAGTATTATTAAATTATAGGTAGATAGACTTTTCGGTCTGATACCTATGTAAGCTTTTGTTGCGTCGGACAATAATTACTGCGACCTAAAATGATTTATATCGTTACTGGGGCTGATTCTGTAGTGCACAATCTCAAAACTAAACTAAAATTAGAGCATTACAAATATTGCTAACCCTTTCATAATACTCCCTACGGAAAGGGACAGAACTAGATTTAAAGCTGCCATTTTGGTTTAGTTTAGAGATTGTGTTAATACAGAATCAGCCCCAATGTTTTGAATATGATGGACAACGTCGTGGGCCGTGGCTAATTCTGTTGCACACGATCTCTAAACTAAACATAATCTATTAGAGTGTCCCTTTCCACAGGGACGTATGTATTTTATAAGTTACTAGCTGATGCCCGCGACTTCGTCCGCGTGGATTGAGGTTTTTCGGTTCCCGCGGGAACTCTTTAATTTTCCGGGATAAAAAGTAGCCTATGTGCTATTCCAGACCATAATCTATCTCTGTGCCAAATTTCATCCAGATCCGTTCAGCCGTTGGAGCGTGATTGAGTAACAAACATACATCCATACATCCATACATCCAAACTTTCGCATTTATAATATTTATTTGATTATTTCATATTTGACTAGTTGATGCCCGCGACTTCGTCCGTGTGGACTGAGGTTTTTTTGGTTCCCGCAAGAACTCTTTAATTTTCAGGGATAAAAGTAGCCTATGTAGCCCGTGTGTTGTGGCGTCGCCTGCAATAGGGCCCCGGCTGAAAATCAGCGCTGCATGGTTTTTATATTGCCCTTGTGCATATTCAAATCATGCAGCATTATGCTGAGTTGGGGTCTTTTTTTTAGGTTGTGCCACACATGACTCCTGTTGTCCCGGCGCTTCTGTCACCTTGGTAGTTTAGCTTATTGCTGTTGGTGGTGGTGATGGAGGCGCCGGGGTAGCATACCCTTGAGGTAAAGGCATGTGTGGCTACATTGGAAATAAACGTTTTTTCTTTCTTTCTTTCTATGTGCTATTCCAGACTATAATCTATCTCTGTGCCAAATTTCATCCAGATCCGTTCAGCCGTTCTGGCGTGATTGAGTAACAAACATCCATCCATCCATCCATCCAAACTTTCGCATTTATAATATTTATTTGATAGTATAGTATATTAAATAGTATAATAGTATAGATAGCAATAAAATTAGTGCTGTCATTTTAAATATATTTTAGATTGGAGATTGAGTAACAACAGAATTCGGCCACGGTGCGGCGCGGCGGTCAAATTTCACAGAGATTTAGCCAAGTGAAATAAAAAATATGAAATTCATACTAATGTAAAAAGTACTATTTTTAAGACGTCAATTCAATAGGTTCACGTATGTATAAAAAAGTAATTCTTGGCGATAATTACATCGCTCAATAAGTACCTATAAGGGGCGGATTAAATGGACGACGAAGCGCGTGTCAAGCGCAAAAAATCATAAGGCTTAGTACGCATGTCGACTACGTAATTACTTGCAATTAATTTTATTAGTACGGTTGATGTACCAATATTGTATAATTTTATTATAACTGAAACAAATAAGAGATAGTTCTGTTCTGTACAGAAATCAATCAATCAATCAATCAAATTATTTATTTTCCCAATTACATAGCATTACATATTTACATGAATAATATTAAAACAGTAACAATCAAGGGACTGGTGCTTGAGCTAGGTAATAAACCTGTGTTTCAAGACACCAGGCTCCTTCCCGAGTATAATGACTATTAAAATAATATGACGAAGTTAAAAATTAAGTGCTGTAATTGTAATTGATTTAGATTTAATATTATATTAGCATGCATTTTTATTTTCATATTGTGTTAACTAAGTATGTAACTACTTTATTAAGTGGTGTGTGTGTATGTGTGTGTGTGTGTGTGTGTGTGGCGTCTGGGTTTATTGTGCGTGTTTTTGTATGATTGTATAAATGTACGTGTCTTAGTATCTGTATGTTCTTTTATTTGTATCTATGCTATTTTTGGATCTTAATAAGATTCTCCGTTTCATCATAGTCTAGTCCTATTAACCAATCAAATATTCGGTTTTTGCATTCGCGTCTATTTAGGCCATTTATATTTAGTTTTTTGTTAGCTTTGTTGTAAAGAAAGCTACCTAGGAAGCATGGAAAACGGTGTGTTAACGATTTGTTAAATTTGCTCGTGGAAAAGACTTTGTAATTGCGTCTCCTATCAGTGTTATTAGTCATGTCTTTATTTTGAGCATGAAATCTCATCATAAGTTGTTGAATAAATAATTTTCGTACTGACAAGACCTTAGTATCTTTATACAATTGAACCGTAGGATAGTGGTATGGTAGAAATCGGCTTACTTTTAGTAATAGTCTTTGTGCTCTTTCAAGTTGCATCATGTGTGTCTTAGCTGCCCCACCCCAAGTGTCAATACCGTACGTCAGTAACGATTGACATAGCGATATGTATATAGTTTTAATCAGTTTAGGATCTGCTACTTCTCTTATGTTTTTAAAAATGGCTATTAGCTTTCTTATTCTAGTTGTAAGTTTTTTAATATGCTCTTCAAAGTTAAGATTTTTATCTATAATAATACCTAAATATCTCACGTGAGGTGCTCTTTCCAATTTCGGACACTGGCATGTTTGGGCTTCACATAATCCAAAATGCGCGTAGAAATGGTAAGGAGGGAACCATTTTTGACGACCTCCGTGGCGCAGTGTCAAGCGCTGTTGTCTTTGGGAATTTATAGTTTCTGAATTTTCCCTGGTCTGGCCTGGTGGGAGGCTTCGGCCGTGGCTAGTAACCACCCTACCGGCAAAGACGTGCCGCCACGTTAGCGTAGCGTTCCGGTACGATGCCGTGTAGGAACCGAATAGGGGTATGGGTTTAATATAACTGCCATGCCCCTAACAGGTTAGCCCGCTACCATCTTAGACTGCAAAGCCACTTACCATCAGGTGAGATCGCAGTCAAGGGCTAACTTGTAATGGATAAAAAAAAAAATTATGGTGCAATTAATTTTGCAATTAAGGGGTTGAATTAATTACATTTTTTCTGTAATTAATACAAGCCCTAATAAGAATTTCTTGTGATTAGTAGTAAGCTTGAATAGTTGCCAAATCTTACAGTAAGTTTATTTTCAAGCTACGGAACCCTCGGTCTCGCACTTGGCCGGTTTTATATTTTTAATTTCCGTGTCGCATAAAAATTAATTATTTTCAGTATTTTTTTAAAGATTTCATTATCAGATTGGTACAGTACAGCTATCTTCAGTACGGGACGATGGTAAATGCGATATCATCGTAGTTTCTAAATCAATTGGCCTTTGAGCTCTATGTCTATATACTCGTACGTATCTACCAATATAAATATGATAGTCTGGGTCAAGGCTTAATTAGTTAAATTTAATGTCGGTCGAACATCGTATAACGCGTTATTTAAAATTAAATGTGTTATGAATTTAGTTTATGACCAAAGGTAATATTGCTCTATTTAGGTGTTCGAGCCTTTAGGCTTGACCCACTGTGAGATAACCCTTTAGAACATCAGCGCCATCTAGTAGTTGGTAACGAAACAATCCGAACATTTGTCGGTAACGTTTCGGTGATAGTGGAGGGGAGTCAGCGCACAGGCAGGTGGTGTCGGCCATTTTGATTTCAGTACGCTTTTGAATCTCAGCGTCGTCAGTACAAAAATTTGTTCCACAGAAAGGGAATTATTTATTTATTTATTTATTTATTAGATCTTACATAGGTGTCCGTAGTTTGATACGGAAAACACCCATGTAAACTGGTACAAAATATGTTGTACCTGCACATAACAACCTCGTAGTTTACGCTACGAACTACTTCATAATATTATTATGAAGCATCTTGTCGTCTCGCAATGAACGATAAGCTGTCAGAATACCTTTTCAGGTTACGACAGAAGCTGACCTATCTTAGGTCTTGACACCATGGAAAGATTTCCATTGTCAATCGTATCAGCTGAGACGTTGGGTCGTATAGACTGAGACGTCGGGTCGTATCAGCTGAGACGTCGGGTCGTATAGACTGAGACGTCGGGTCGTATCAGCTGAGACGTCGGGTCGTATAGACTGTGACGTCCGGTCGCATGGATAAGACTCCCATGCGATACGATCCAAGCAACCGATCGTCTCATATGAGGCGTCCGGTCGTATTAATCGAGACGCCTGGTCGCATCAACAGAATACTGCAACAGCTAGTATCATCTTTATACTTTGCAGAGCTGTTGGCAAAACTCATCTTATATGATGTGTTTCCGACCTTTTCAGATCATGGCGTCCAAATCTACGAGAGAACTAGGTTGTCGGAACAAAAAATAATTTTAAGCGCTTTAATCGTAAAAATTGTTGACGATAACTATCCCGAAGGATGGAAGTTGGGGGAGGTCCAAGACCTATCCAGAATTAGTTGGGAAAAAATACCATTCCTCAGGTTTACCTGTGTGACTGTTCCGAAGACAAAACTATTGCCCTAGCGATGCGTCTCTTTCCGAAAAGACACGTCGTTCCATCAAAAGGAAACTACTAGAATGGTCTTTCGGAAGAGCATTATTATACTCTCATCACAGCATAATGGAGAAAATCCACGTTAAATCCTACGATGACTTTATCAATACGATGACGAAGTCACTGGTATTGGCGGAACTTATTTATGCAATACTATAAATGCGAAAGGGATGTGTCATATTGTGCTGCTTACCATATTATATTTGTAGTAGGTATAAAGAGACCTACATTTATCAAATCTCTGACTAACATCGCGAGATATAGCCTTGTTGAGCTGCAGCACACCGCAGAAAAGGACCTTCATATCTTCTAGCTCGCGAAGTAATAAAACTCCACGCTACGAAGCGTTTGAACCACGTTTGAACCGAAAAAGACTCCGATAACATATTCGTTTTTGAAGAAAATGATGAGCCTACTCACGAAACAAACTAAGGCTATTGAAAGCGTTGCAAATCAGATTGCAACCCTTGCACCTGGAAGTCGATCAAGGCGCTTCTAAGTTGGAGGAGTCTTTTGAATCAGTTCCAAATATAACCGAACCCGATGAGGAATTCAGACCCTCCCCTCTATGAATGCGCAGCCTTACGAAGGCGCTTTACTATTCTGCGCCCCGCTTAATGTCTAGTCCGAAAAAGCCGCGCTCATTAGTGCCAATTAATTTTAAAGTTAATTAGCGCAATTTGTGCCATTGCACAAATTATTGAAGCCCAAAGAAAATTGTCACTCGACAATATGCCCAACTGCGCTTTGTACCACACACAACGGAAGTCGAGCCCAAATTGGCCAAAGCAGACCCAAATCTTGCTGATCAGGGCCGAAAATGCCAATGGTTGGATGAAGACGGTTGGAAGAACATACGCTACGCCGATGTTCAAAAAATGTTCCACGTCACTCCAGTTTCCTCCGCACTTTAAGTCAATAATCACTTGGCAACAATAGCACCTAACTGGACCCCAACATCACAACTAGGAAAAGCAGGCATGAGCTTGGCGTGCTATAATATATGGCTTGCTGCTCCAGCAAAAAGCTCCAAGAAGCTTGCCAAATAATGGGCCCCAACATCCGTATGGAAATTCTGAATGTTATGCTCGGCGCAGATAGCCTTTTCAAAACTTAAGGGTTAATACAGTACTCTTGCGGTAGAAGAGCTGAAATAATTGAAGCACGTAGAGAGACCTATAAGTCAGCAAACAAAGTCCTCAGCAGCAGCATTTTACATGAAATACTGCATTCCGATACTTTATACCTCTTCACTACTATCTGAAGTAATGAAAGAATAGGGGGGGGGGGGGGGGGCACATAAGGTTTTTCCGATGAAAACCAGTTCCAATAAATCGGGAAGAAAGGTGCAGCCCCTAATGGATATAGAAATTATAGAGAAAAAAAACAGGATAGTGGCATGTCCGATGTCCGGTACTAACAGGACCAGGACTGCTCAAACCAACATAAAGAAATCCTAATTATCAGGCATTTCAAGATGGTCGACTTAATTTAAACCTGGATCCATGCTTAAGGAAATCATTACGAGCATCAGAGACAATCCTGAACGTCATAAGAGGTTACCGTGTACCCTTCAGTCAAAAACCACCTTATACTGTTTGCTGTACTTGTAATATTAAATTATATGAACCTAAAACGCCAGAAGAAATTCTAATCAAATCAAAAATATACTGGATATGGGCGCGGTTTCTCTAGGTTACTTATCGCCAATTTGCCTGAGGCAAAAACATGAGGGTTCTCATAAACTTAATTTAACTTGCGTCGCCTAAACTCCTACGGCCAACCACCAAAGTTCAGACCTTTAAGCTTATCAAAGGTTGAGCAAACTGTGCAACAGGGGGATTATTTGGTGAAGATCGACATCTTGAATGCTTACTGTCATATTCCTATTCAGGAGTTAAACCACCATTATCTTTTGTGTTTGATGGCAATATCTACAGGATTAATTGCTTACCTTTTGGATTATCAAGTGCCCCATCTATTTTTAGTAAAACTATTTATTGGGTGGCGTCTATATAGACGATCTGTTGCTCATGAATCGAATTCTGACTTATTAGCTGAAAAGGAATTCTAGAAAGCAAATTTTCTTAAAAAAAAATTCATCTTCATCATCGGCACCTTTAGTAGCCTTTTGTGGGGTGTTAATTTCTCAATCTTTTTCTACCTCTTGCATATATCCTTCAGTTTGGCAATCCGATGGCTTTTGCATCTCGATCGACTCCATTAATCCAACACGGCTTTCGCCTACCGATATGTCGTCGCCCATCAGGCTATGTCGTCATGATATTTTTGGTGGTCGATGGTCGTCCATACGTTGTACATGTACAGCTCTTTGAAGCCGTAAGATTTTGACATGCTGGACAATATTAGGCTCACCAAACATGTTGTATATTTCATGATTGTATCTGATACACCACAAGCCGTCCACGTCTACCGCCCCATATACGGTCCGCGTTACCCTCCTTTCAAAACCTGCAAGGGCTTTTTCGTCTTGTTTACTTATGGTACAACATTCACTACCATAGGCCAATATTGGTCTTATAAGGGTCTTGCATAGAGCCGTTTTAATATGTCTGGTCAGAAGACGCGATCGTACGTGTTTTCTTCAGGCCATAGAATGCTTTGTTGACAGAAGCTATTCGTCATTTAATTTCTGCTGATATATCTTTGCTCTTTGTAATCAGGGAGCCCAGGTAGACGAATTCCGAACACTTATCTAAAGTTGCATCACCAACTGTAATTTTATCATCAGGTCTATGTACTTCAGACTCACGAGCTTATACATTGTTTTATGTTAGTTTACGCTGAGGCTCATCTCCTCGGCGCTGTTTTTAATACTCATGTACTCGTCCTTGAGTTTGTCTAGATTTCTCGCAATCAGGTCAAGATCGTTAGTGTATCCCAACAGTTGTGAATATTCAAAATATATATATATATATAGGTAGACAACTTATTAAAGTTTGCACGCAGGTGACACGGACAGGCAAAGTTGAATAGTTGACACGATAATGCGTCTCCATGTCTGAGGCCGTTTACTGTCGTAAATGCTTTGCCTATGTCGTCCTGCTTGACGAGCCTAACAAGTTTAACAGGGATTTCAAATTCATATAGTGCCGCAATTAATTGAACTCTGGTAATACTGTCATAGGCAGCTTAAAAGTCAATGAGAAACTCTAGCATTTTTTCTAGAATTTGGCGAAGCGAAAAGATTGGATCAATCGTGGACCCATTCGGGCGGAATCCACACTGGTACTCTCTTACACTTTTTTCCGCATTAGGTAGCAGCTTATTATATATAATTGTGGACAGAACTTTATAGCAGGTATTTATTATTGTTATACCTCTATAATTAGAGCATTGAGTGCATCTCCTTTTTTATGTAAAGGACATATTCAACCTAGATTCCACTATTATGACATTTTTTTCTGTAGTCAAAATGTTAATTACAAGTTGCGTATAGCTCGAGAGATCAATGTCACCATCTTTGAGTAGTTCGCGCGACATCCCGCCTTGTGCCTTGTGCCGTTGTCGGTGACTTGTTGTTGGGTTTTAGGCCTCGTAGAGCTAGCTGCGTAGCAATTAGGTTTGCTAATAATAAACCGTCTACATCGTCGTCTACAATGTCTTAGTTTGGGGTCATTGACCATGTTAACAGGTGTCTGATAAATGACAAATGTTGCTCCACATAGATGTGGAGCATTGTCAGATTTCAAGTGATGAAATCGTATTTTGGCCCACCTTTTGGTAAAAAACGGATAAAACAAATTATTGACAATCGTATCAAATAGTGATAAAATTCTTTTTGACCTTTGCTATTGGATACCAAATCTGATAAACAAATCAAAACATCGAAGGAGAGCGCACCCAACTCTGACAACTTATTCATAATCACTCGGTACAGAGTCAAAGCAGCATATAGATCCGCAGTAGCAGGCAGGTTAAGGATCATTCTGAAAGATGCTAAAATTAAAGGGTCTCCTGGCAGTTTCAGAGCAGCTGTTGCTTCAGATAACTGGGAAAATAAAAACATTGATATTGATGAAGTGCTACGCAAAGGTGGTTGGCGTAGCTGTTCAACTTTCTTAAAACACTACTTTAAAGAAGTAGAGGCCAGCAGAAGAAATTCTGTCGTAAATCATGCAATGTCTGACGTTTGTTTTTTTCTATGACGATTTCTTCTACGATTAATAATTCGATTATTACCTAGTCATAAATGTGATTTTGTGTTAACAAGTACAAATGAAACTCAATCATTGTGTTTAGTTATTTTATACGAGGTAATGAAAGATTATATTGAACGCTAAGGAAATAATATTTAAGGCATTAAATAAAAAATATTGACGTAAAATAATATTGTGATATAGAAATATCACAAAATCAGTATATTATTCTCTACGTGATTAATATCACATATAGTCACAGTACGCATAGTCAGCGCCGGCAGATATTAAACATCTCACAGTGGGTCAAGCCTAAAGGCTCGAACACCTAAATAGAAGCGTTTTTCCCCCGAAGGGTAAAAAACGTATATTTAGGTTTCAGCCGAAAGGCTTGACCCACCATTGAATACCTTACCGGCTTTTGCCTCGCTTCGATTCTTGACTCGGTACTGAAATCAAAATGGCCGACACCACCTGCCTGTGCGCTGACTCCCCTCCACTATCACCGAAACGTTACCGACAAATGTTCGGATTGTTTCGTTACCAACTACTAGATGGCGCTGATGTTCTAAAGGGTTATCTCACAGTGGGTCAAGCCTTTCGGCTGAAACCTAAATATACGTTTTTTACCCTTCGGGGGAAAAACGCTTCTATTTGGAGTGTATGTGGTGTGACTATTTAGTTTTACGGGAAACCTAGCACAATAATAGCTTTTACGCTCATTTTATTACCGTTATTGTTCAAAGGAAACCCTATTGTATTTAATATAAGCAATTACTTAAATCTAGTTTACGAAATTAAAGGACATCATATCCATTTCGGTTCAAAAGTAAAAATGTGCCGGCCAAAAAAATTTTTGCTGTATTTCGTTAGAATTTGTCCACCTAAACATTTTTTATTATTATTATAATTTTTTTTGTTTTTTTTTTATTTTTTATTTACTTTTGGACCAAATATGTATGAATCGTGGATGATGTCCTTTTCATTACATTTATATTATTTTTTAAGGCCAAACTTGTAAAATTTACTTTTAGCTGAGTAGGTACACTAAACTGAAACCTAATGAAATTTACAGGTCTAAATGTAAAGCCATTGTTTTTATAAAGTTCTCTTCGTAAAATAATAGGTCTTTCTCCATGCAAAGTGTCATTGGCGAAGTAAATTATTGTGCTGCGCCGGCACAAATAAAAGCCAAAACACAAACTGAGAAGAAGTTTAGCTGTATAAAAGTGATTAAAACATTTATAAAGGAAGACAGTTCCTTCCGGTCCACCTGTTCAACCGATTTTGACTAAATTTGGCAGGGATAGGATAGGTTGCATCCCTGGAAAGGACACATGCCACGTTTTATCCCGGATATTTACAGTTAATCCGGAAGCTTCCAAATCCTAAATCCACGCGGACGGAGGCGCCGTCATCATCTAGCACAATAAAAAAATCTTGCGATGACTGTCTTCCTCCGATTTCTCCACATCTACCTATTCTGGGCTCTGCGACTCGAAGACGTTTTTTCCTTTTCAAAATTTATTTTCATTGCAGCAACTGATGTGATATCTTTTTTAACCGACTTCAAAAAAAGGAGGAGGTTCTCAATTCGACTGTATGTTTTTTTTTGTATGTTTGTTACGCTATTTCTCCGCCAATTATGAACCGATTTTGATAATTCTTTTTTTGTTTGGTAGGTCATACTTCAGAGGTGGTCCCATTTTAATTTGGTGAAGATCTGCCCCCCAATCATGTAAGAATGTTCGATCAAACGTTTAAGATTTTTGTCAAAGTAAAATAAACCATAAATGCATTGTATTAGAGCTCAATTTCGTCTGCCCATTCTTATACGTTTAGGTATGTACGATACCCTAAACGTATAAGAATGGGCAGACGAAATTGAGCTCTAATTCAATGCATTTATGGTTTATTTTACTTTGACAAAAATCTTAAACGATTGATCGGACATTCTTACATGATTGGGGCCCTGATGAATATCTCCGGAGATGGAGAACGGAACTCCTCAATGGATAAGAGTAAATTGCTCGCGATCAGTGTGATAGTTTTGTAAACAGTATGTTTTAACCATGCATAGCCTCGTTCTGGTTACACCCTGTATTTTAAAACAGTAGGGCCACTAAAAATTGTGACATAAAAATATTTCAAAAAAAAAAAAACCGACTTCAAAAACCACAAACACTAAAAAGTAAAAAATAATTTAATTTATTATGTATACAAGAGTTAATGTAGTTCTATAATGACATTTTTTGGAGTCGGTGCCAATGTGGAGTCACGTCAACAATAATGATGAGTATAGGTAGACGGTTCATGCGGCTAATTGGTACCGACTCCAAAAAATGTTATTATAGAACTACATTAACACTTGTATACATAATAAATTAAATTATTTTTTACTTTTTAGTGTTTGTGGTTTTTGAAGTCGGTTTTTATTTTTCTTTTGAAAATTTTTCGTAAATTTAAAGCTACGAGGTATAAAGTCGGGCTCTGGTCTGTTATGGAGCTTTTGTCAAGATTTTGTCATCACCATCTCACAATTTATTACTGTAACTTATTCGATGACACATTCATGGTAATATTCGGTTACATCACAATGTGTACATTGTCCAGATGCATTCCCAGCCCAATAAATTAGTAGCAAGTAGGCGAGTCAATGTAAATTAATGCAAGTTTTTTTTCTAAAACTAAGCTAGGTCTAAATGACTTTTTTCTAGTGATCACATAGTGCGGCGGATTCATTGCTAGTGGACATTTTGCCTAAGTCTGAGGGCGCCACGCTAAACGTCACAACTCACAGCAAATAGATTATAATAATATAGGCTGTCTACGTGCGTGCAACCCACATTCGGCCTTGCACTGTCGCCGCTCCGGGATCATTTACTAGCCTAGCCCTAGATACAATTACAAGTAACGGTTACTTATTTGTATCCAATTGATAGTTAGGTTTACTTATATAATTTCTGTTCACTTCGTGGACGTGGTTAGATTAAGCCACGGTGACAGTTTCTATAGTTTACGTTTTTGTTATCATTAGAATATAAGGTCCTTTGTTGCCTTATGAATGAAGCTGGCTCCTTAATTTATATGAGATACTGAGATGAGGTCTGGCTATACTATACTTTATTGGATGCTATAACCCATTGTACTAGGAGATAAAAGCTAATCTTTAGAACATTTTGTTTCGCGACCAAAGTTAATGCAGCCAATCGAGCTTTCGACGATAAAATTCAATGGCTGAAAATAAAATTTTATTGTGTTACAAAACAGCAAAACAAAATCGGCCTGATATCGACGGAAAGGTATGCGTTCCGATACAGCCACAGGAACAGGATACTTACAGCTGAGGTCCGGGCGGAAAAACGCGCATGTTCTGCCCGCCCGCCTTCAACAAGCTCTATTCATACTCGTATGTATAACTCACAACTGCCTTCGCATTAATTGAAGATCAAGACTAATCAATCAATCAATATTTATTTATTCAATTTAGGTGATGGTGATAATCAGTTATAATATTAATTTGTTTGTTTAACGTTATCTTTTAATTTAATATCAAATAAATATTATAAATGCGAAAGTTTGGATGGATGGATGTATGTATGGATGTATGTTTGTTACTCAATCACGCTCCAACGGATGAACGGATCTGGATGAAATTTGGCACAGAGATAGATTATAGTCTGGAATAGCACATAGGCTACTTTTTATCCCGGAAAATTAAAGAGTTCCCGCGGGAACCGAAAAACCTCAATCCACGCGGACGAAGTCGCGGGCATCAGCTAGTTTTTTATAAATTTTGGATAAAACTAACTAGGTACATAAACTCATACTAAAATCTAAATTAAATATGTACTAAATATTAAACATTTCATCCATACCGCTGCAATTAGGCAATGTGCCCAGAACGCTGGCTGCGTTACCCCGCTGAATAGTCAAACTTTTAAGTTGGCCGAGGTAACTGCCAGCCCTCCGTTCATCTGTGGACTCTGTGAGACGAGAAGATAGATCTTTAAAAAAAACCGGCCAAGTGCGAGTCGGACTCGCGCACCGAGGGTTCCGTACAAACCTGTAGTAAGTTTTAAATTATTAAAAAAAAACTACTTACTAGATCTCGTTCAAACCAATTTTCGGTGGAAGTTTGCATGGTAATGTACATCATATATTTTTTTTAGTTTTATCATTCTCTTATTTTAGAAGTTACGGGGGGGGGGGACCAACATTTTACCACTTTGGAAGTGTCTCTCGCGCAAACTATTCAGTTTAGAAAAAAATGATATTAGAAACCTCAATATCATTTTTGAAGACCTATCCATAGATACCCCACACGTATGGGTTTGATGAAAAAAAAATTTTTGAGTTTCAGTTCTAAGTATGGGGACCCCCAAAATTTATTGTTTTTTTTCTATTTTTGTGTGAAAATCTTAATGCAGTTCACAGAATACATCTACTTACCAAGTTTCAACAGTATAGTTCTTATAGTTTCGGAAAAAAGTGGCTGTGACATACGGACGGACAGACAGACAGACAGACAGACAGACAGACATGACGAATCTATAAGGGTTCCGTTTTTGCCAAATTTGGCTACGGAACCCTAAAAAGGATCTAGCATCTTTGTCCCACGACCCCAGTGTTTCAACAAAAAAAGGCACAAAAATGAAATTATTTTCTATAATTTCATACTTGCGCCTCTTGGATCTTTCTGCATTAGTGGCCGCCGCCCCCGCCGCCATGGAGGTCGCCTGCAAGTGAGACAAATCAAGCGTATCCATGCATGTGGTATCCCATACAAACGACCTTCCGTGCTTCCACGGAACAAGAGTCGAGGGATGGTCCAAAAGTTTGTGGAATGGAGGGGATGGAGTGGGGATAGGTGCGCTCGCTTAGTGTCGTACTAATTGGGGACTCATCATTAGTATATACATTGAGTTTCAGCCTTATTGCGTCATTCGTTTACGAACACTCGCCTGCTAAACCGAAAAAATCCGGAAGAAAACTGAAACTATAGAGAAAATTGAACACCGTGCTGTGATTTTTGGAGTTGTGTGGAGACGAAACTGCACAGATTTTGGAGCGGATTGTTACCGGAGATGAAACATGGGTTCATCACTTTGAGCCTGAGTCCATGCAATGGCACAAAAAGGGTACACCACCGCCAAAGAAATTCAAAGTGTCGGAGTCGGCGGGAAAGTTGATGGCCACTGTTTTTTGGGATTGTGAGGGGATTGATTAATAGGAAAAGGGAAGGACCATAACTGGAGAATACTACGCAACGATACTAGAAAAATTAAAGGAGGCCATCAAGTAAAAACTTCGAGGAAAATTAACCAAAGGTGTGTTGCTCTTGCAAGACAACGCGCCGGTTCACAAGAGCAGAGTTGCAATGGCTGCTCTGCACACGCATGGCTTCGAATCACTAGTCCACCCACCCTACAGTCCAGATCTGACCCCATGTGATTTTTATTTGTTACCCAATTTAAAAAAAGACTTATGGGGAAGGAAATTTTCCGACGACAATGAGGTAAAGGAGGCAATTTTGGCTCATATTGAGGCAAAAGATAAAAAATATTTTTACGATGGTTTAGAAAAATTAATTCATAGATCTAATAAATTAATCAATAAATAATAAATCAGCATTGAAAAGGAAAAATAGATTTGTTCCCACATCCCATCATTAGGTACATCCCCTCGTAGTTTCCCCGCTTAGAATAGCACGGACCCCGTAATCGTTTGGCATCCTCATTAATATGGCAGGCGGTGGTGTGGTCGCCGCGTCCCCGAGCAGTCTGAGCTTTGCGCGAATCTATTATGCAAATTAGGAGATAACGTAACTTTTAAAACGATTCGGAATAATTCTGCGGGTGACGTGTAAATAACGCTCATTATAATGCTATTTAAGATATTTAGGAGGCCATATATTTTTATTTTTATTGCCACTTTATAATTTTAGAACGAATCCAAAAAAAGTTGAGTTGAAAGTGGTTATTGAATACATCTACTGTACCTACTATATTTTCTTATGTACATAATAGCTCTTAAAAGTCTGTAGTAGGTAGTAAATATTATGATATTTTAAATCTATGTTCGGAGGCATTTTCGATTAGAATTTTTGGAAAGTAAGGGTTTTTTTTTCAAATACTTTTTTAACGCATATTTTTATAACGCAGCGCCGTTATTCACTCATTAGGTACTTATTGAAAAGTGGAAATCTATTTTCTACATAGGCACAAACTGTCACACTAGCGACACGTGTCAACTGTCGCTAGAGATGTCGAGTGACTTGTCTTGCGATGTCGCGCGAAGTTGAGGGACGTCGCCCGACATCTCTAGCGAAACATGTCGCGGGACATTTGTCCCTTAATTAATACGGGGCTTTATTGTAGATCTTTACATTTATATTCCATAGATTTAGGATTGGTCTCCGCTGCGCTCACGGAGACCAATCCTATATCTATGTCTATAATCCTATATCTATAATCCTATATCGCTCTGCCTCAAGAAAGTCCGAAGGTCGTTCGTGGGAATGAGCATTCTATTTTTAACAAAATTCCACAATCTATTTTAAACTTGCCTTTACACAAGTTTAAGAAATCCATTAAAAGTATGCTTTTGAAAAAAGCTTATTAGGTATAGGTACTGTGGAAGATTACGTAAATGACAAAAGAGCATTTGACTCGCTCCAGCAATGCTAAAGACAGCGGTTATTTATGTTTAGTACTACACATTAATTAAATTCCTAAATGATTTTTTTTTCAAAAGAGCAACCGCCGAGTTTCTTGCTGGTCCTTCTCGGTAGGAATAACATTCCGAACCAGTGGTAGATTCATTTGAAGCATTTGTAAAAGTTTATTTGAATAAAAAAAGTTTGAATTTTGAATTTTGTTATATCCATGTTTTCGTCGTGTTTACCGTCGTGGGTACTGCTCCAAAGTTTGGCAATAATAACTACACTTTTTATTACTTACCTGTGTTACTTACTCACACATGTACTATTACTAATTACTAACAAATATTTATTATTATTTTACTTTTATGTTCTACCTACAGTGCATTATCTATTTTAAAATATTTTTTTTATATTCTTATTCTGTAATCGTTTATGGCCTTATTTAATGTTAAGTTATAATTATTGTAAATATTAGTTGTAACGCTGTTGATTACTGAAAAATAAATAAAATAAACAAGAGCCCAGTGATAAATAAGGTATGACTATTTGAGTTAATTGCGTAAAGTCCAGGAAACAGTGAATATCGGGCAACTATCATTTATAACTATCAGTACTACGGGAAGTGGCGTAGCGGCAACCTATTCTGTGGTAGCGGTCGTGAACTAAAATTTATAATATCACATCAATGAATAACATTGGATTGGGTTTACATCGGGCAAGTTTTACCGTAGCGAATCTTAGAAAATATTTATGTAGCCTTTTCTTGTTGCTTAGTTTCTTGCCTGTTTCTTTACATCAGAGTCTGCTTTATGTACCAAGGGTGTTAACCTGTTAAAGTACCTGGTAGGTTTAAATGAAATACCTTCTAAGTAAATCAATTGTAAAATTGATCATTATCTCCCTGACTTAATGATGAGCGCTATGGTTTTATTAAGTGGAAGGTCCCCGGTACGGGAAATTTGGATTAAATCAAAAATACTTATTGTCTCTGGTCTGGTCTGGTGGGAGGCTTCGGCTAGTTACCAGTTACTATCCTACTGGCAAAAGTGTGCCGCCAGGTGATTTAGCGTTGCGGTACTACGCCGAGCTAATACATCTTAGATACTATCTATACTAATATTATAAATGCGAAAGTTTGGATAGATGTATGGATGGATGGACGTTTGTTACTCAATCACGCCAGAACGGCTGAAAGGATCTGGATGAAAGGCACAGAGATAGATTATAATCTGGAATAACACATAAGATACTTTTTATCCCTGAAAATTAAAGAGTTTCCGCGAGAACCAAAAAACCTCAATCCACACGGACGAAGTTGCGGGCATCAGCTAGTATTACATATTTTGTATTTGTACTAACCTAACCTAACCAAATAGTTCATATTTTTGGCATTTCGATCATACAACAATGTAACTTATCAATTAGGACAATCCCAAGCATTTATTAGGTATTCAGTATTCACCCGTGGGGTCGTGAGTGATAAAAAAATGACCAATCAGATCATAACCAAGCGAAAGCTCTTTGTTGATAAAAGTAAGCTTCGTCAACTTCCGTTTTGCAACACGACCCCTGCAGGCTGCAATCTAAATGCAGAAGCAAGCATAACTCAATGTGCAAAAGTAAGATTTCTTCTTACACTCAGGGTGATCGTATTACTTAGGTACTTCCTTATTAGGTAAAGTCTAATTGACTTGTCATAAGTTGGCCTCATTGTTCATTAATTTTGAAATTTAATAATACTGTTGTAATTTCATTTACACATAAATTTACAAGCCTTTAATGGGTCAACGTCTCGACTCAATTCTTTTAAATTCGTATTCACAGAAGGAGATTTTTGACCTATTTGATTTGATCGCGTTAAAATTAACTGCGATTTGTATGGCATTGAACAAGTGCCGTCTGTCGACTGTCATCCATCATCAAGCGCTTGAAAATTCCATACAAATCGTACTTAGTTATCTGTACGATCGAATAGTTTAAAAAATCTACCACAAGGCTCCCAGTTGTTAAAAAAACATTTTTAAACTATTGGGTGAGTAAGCCTACCTATAAATATCTAGATAGTTATACTTACTTACTTTGTCCGCAGGCTAGTTATATGACGATATCATAATATTGGTAGACCCTACCGTACCATCCATGTATAGCTATATCCAAATTGTGCTAAGTCAAGCTAAACAAACAAAAACTGCGCAGTATACTCATAGGTAGAGTATTTCAGTGTAAAAAAAATGTTTTGTCTTTATATTGACAACGTTTAGATCAATTTGCCCCAATCACCTTCGCGTCTACGAAAACGTTATCTATTTTAGTGAATGTCGTATTATGACGTGTCAAAATGACGCGGCCAACGTTGGAAATGTTAAGGATAACTCACATTCCGTAGACAGTGAGACAAGCTGATAACGTAGTAAATGCGTTCGTTTTCAATATCCGCTGTCTTTGTTAGATAATGATCGATGGACAATGGGTGGCATTCTAAAGGTGCTTTCAACCCATACCTACCTCACTTATATTTTGTCTGCTCATAATAATTACGTTTCAGTGCGATCCAAGGAACAAGAAGCTTATGCCTAATTCGCTCCGCTTTTTTTCGCTAAAGGAGACAAATCGATGTGGCACAAAACGCAGCAAGCTATGTGTATAGCCAGCCCTTCCTAAATATATGCAGGAAAAGCAAGCAACCGAGTAAACAATACACACCACCATACCACACCACACATAGGTATCTGCGAACTTACAGTATTGTTCATGTGGCTAAAGAAATCCCGCGGCAATTGGGTACATATTTGACTACTACTCAAATAAATTATTTTTTTAGTGATTATTAAATAAAGACTCTCCCAAAAGTCGTAATATCCACGGCTCCTGTTAGTTTTATGTTGACTAACCATTTAAAAAACTATCGATTAAAGTAAAAAAGTGTGTCGAACTTTGATGACGTCTCAATTCAAAATTTCATAAAAACTACAATAAGCACACGTTTTGACGTTTGAAAAAAAGTTGCTGATTTGACTAGTTGTCAAATACCCAATTAGCGGAACTAATACATTTTTAACAGTCTTGGCATAAATAAAAGCCAAAAATCAAACTAAGAAGAAGAAGAAGACATTTTTAACATTAATGGCATAATATTATATACGACTACAGTGCTGCCTCTAAGGGGCTTCTTAAGTGACACGTACTCTAGCTAGTAAGTACCTACCTACGTTATGAGTTGAATTAGATAATTAGCATCATCATGAATTAAATAACGTCCATCAGCAGCTAAACCACATTGCGGTTTATTTATTCCAGCCACAAATACGTAATTTATATTTCCTCATTAATTGAAATAAATAAGTAGAGATTATTTTTAATACTTACCTGTGCCATCTTCTTCCTCGGCTTACGCCAGGGTCTGCATCTTAATAACTATTCCAATTTCCCATATTATTATATTATCATGAAAGAATGTGGAAAAATCCATAGTACCTACCTACCAATAGATTTTTGAGATTGAGTAGTAGCATGAGACTCTTAAATATTTTGAATATTTTGCATAGAGACTGCTAAATTCCTTCGATTTACAGCCCAATCCAAACTTACTAATTAATTTGTTTACTTTCAAAGAATATTCTTGAAAACATTAACACCTCGTTACAAAAGATTGGTGCTAAAACGCTCTAACTCGTTTTAACTTTAGCCTTTTATCCTCTTTTACATGTTTTTTACAATATTAAAATACGAGGTCGTTTGCTCACTTGCACCGTTATTGTTTTTCAATACTTGAACCGATTTTACTAAGAGCGGCTCTTTGAAGTGAGCTCTAATAGAGAAATATTTACGTTTGCTAATAATAAATGTACTTAAATCTGTCGACGGGACCATTATTTTATATAATGTAGTGCACATAAAATGGAGCATATTACCCCTGCTCGTTTATTAAAATAGAAGCAGAGGTGTGTCTGATGAGCTAACAAATGATTGGAGTGGTTAGTATAAAATTATTTACTTTTACGTATAAGGAGTAAAGTCGGACTCACCTAGAAAGTTGAGATTTTGCACAGAGGTTTCTTTTGTAAAGTAAACAAGGTTTTAGGAAAGATTCTTAAAAAAAATCACGAAAGCGAAGCCGCGGCCGGTCGCTTGTTCAAATAGGTATAGTTTTATGGATGCTAATTTCATCAAAATACCGATAACATAATGAGTAATGACACAATTATTAAACTGGTACCTACAAAAAGTGTGTGGTCAACTGGTCAATAATTATACTTAATCTTAATTAAGTAAAGGTAAAATTTAGGAAATTTATAAAGCAAGCACTAAGAATAATTATAATTTTAGAAGACCAACGGGAATACTTAAAGTACCTACTTGTAATAATAGTACTAATAATAATAGTACTTATAATGATTCTAATAATTAAACGAACTCAAATTCTATATGGGTACAACGATCGTATAACGAATTAGGGTCAAATAAATAGATAGAAAAAAGATAAGCCTGAAAATTATTAAGTCAGCAATTAATTTAAGCAAAGTTATATTACATTTTACACCTACCACAATGAATGAAAGTAAACTTAGCAGTTCTGAAAGTTTATAATTTCTCAGGTCAGCGACTTGATCAGTTTTATTTACTATTGATATTTTTCATGATTGCTAATTTAATGCCGTTTTTTTTGCTTGATGTTTAGGACGACAAATTAACCAGTGAGCATTTGTACTCTTATGAAATGACATAATGAAGAACAGATATAGAAATAAACCTTTCAGCAAAGTTCGTTAATGAAATTATAGATTAGATACTGTTAAATATGTCATTATCTGTTCATAATCTGTTGTTAAAACTTATAACTTAAATGCCAATTTTCATGTCTCTCACTTCAAAATAGGACTTTCATACAAACCTCCAACTCCCATTTCACCCTCTTAGTGGTGAATTTTCTCAAAATCGTACAAAAACATTGACTTATTATGACAAATAACGATTATTTTGTTTATGGCTTATTATTATGAATATTCATGGTTAGGTACATTATATTAACCAAAATGCTAACTGTGCTCTCATTAATTGGTAAAGGTCAGACACGCAAAAATTATAGTGGCCAGACAAAACTAACAGTTTATATGGTGTGTTATAGATGTGGTTTTAGTGTAAACGTCATACAGTCACGTAGTTAGCTCGTTACTAACCGCACTCGAGGCTATGGATATCCCCCCTCGGGGCCACGGACACATACAAATTAGGACACAATGTTTGGTGTTAAAAGTGTACAGATTTGTGTAAATGTTGGCCGCCAATATTGATCATGTCTGCCAACCGAGATGTTAATAACAAAATTCCGTCCGCACTCAAATATTAAATAATCGTTTCCGTGAGAATGCGTAACTACCAATCAGAATATTTTTAGCTAATTCAGAATTCTTTATTGTAACATATCTTATATAACATAATAGTTTGATTCATTTTTGCATTCGTAATACTCGTAGAATTAATAGGTAGTATACTTACTTGCTCATATACGAATATATAAAGTAAATTTCTTCATCATCTTCGATTTAGTGTTTAATTGATTTATCTTTTGCTTAGTTTTCGTGATTTTTTTATGAGTTTTAAATAGTGAGAAGTACGGTATTCTTATATCTAGATTCTAGGGTATGTTCCGATATACACTGCGAGCACTGTTCAATGCTCTTACTGGGGAGAAATTAGTTCTGTTATGGACTGACAGTATACTGCCGCAGTATCCTAGGGAAATATGACGTTATAATTCGTTGCCAATTTTGTACTGTGGGCACTGGCGTTTTCGAGGTGAGGTGCTCTCAGTGCTGACTGCGTTCCGTTTTAAACAGTAACCAGTATTAATAGCTAACTATAAAGGGACGGCTTCACAGTATGCTAAATTGACGTCACACCCCACAGTGCTCGCAGTGTATATCGGAACATACCAACGAGCCGCAAAGGAAATGGGCATGAAATCCTAGATACAGTCATATTATAGTTAGGATTCGGACCCTACCACCCACGCAAATGGCCAAATTATTACGTTGAGTTTTCTTGTAAGTAAGTATAATGTAATTTATATTTGTGTGGTTAGAGTGTAAGCTTTTTTGGAAATAAAAAATAATATATACATATATATATATATATATATATATATATATATATATCCCGAAGCTCTAAAAGCTTGTGAAATTGTATACCTACTACCTACGCGTAAGCTAGCTGCAAAACCGGTAAAGCAAAAGCACTTGTTATACAATTAATTGCATTATAAGCTGTTTCGCGATCACACTCATTTTAGGAACTCTTTCATTTCCCATTTAGGTATTTGGGGAATATCAGAATTTAAATCAGGATTGAAGCGAGCTTTTATAAGTAGCTTACTACGCGGTAGAAATCGTTGCCAGTTATACCTATTATTATGAACTTGGATAAAGAAACAAAATAATTATTATTATGGCGGCACAATAATTATAAACTTAAGAAAATGCAGGTGTTGTTTTAATTTATTTGGTAAATAAAATTAAATAACCACAATTAACTACTATACCAATTCCACTGTTGGTATAAAATTAACATTTATTATTTAACACAATTATTATTTCTAGGAATCCTTCCATTTAATCAGTTAGGAAGTTAATAAATAATAACATTGAACCATAACTGATAAAACAATAAAATATAGGTATCTAATTAAAGGAAAATACGCCTGTTTGTTGCAAGGGATCATACAATTTGTGCCAAGTTATATCTTTAATAGACTAATAAGTATAATAAGGAAAAATATAACTTCCGCATTGCGGTTAAAACACAGCTAATTATTTTGTTAATGCAGAACATATTTTATTTCCTTTAATGTAATTAGGTTCTAAATTATGTAAATCTACACGCAGTTCATTAAAATAGATTTTAATCATATGATTTAAAATAATATTATCAAAACGCTAATTGTTATAGTTGTACTTTAATCGTGCTAATTACAAGTTTTAATTAAATTGAATGTTTATTAGTAGGCAACTGCACTTCCTACATTGATTCAGAGCCTCGTATTTACCTACCTCTGAATTATAATCATAGTATCATTTTATTATGTCTGCAGTTTTTAGGGTTCCGTAGCCAAATTTGGCAAAAACGGAACCCTTATAGATTCGTCAATTCTGTCTGTCTGTCTGTCTGTCTGTGTGTCCGTCCGTATGTCACAGCCACTTTTTTCCGAAACTATAAGAACTATACTGTTGAAACTTGGTAAGTAGATGTATTCTGTGAACCGCATTAAGATTTTCACACAAAACTAGAAAAAAAACAATAAATTTTGGGGGTCCCCCTCAAAAATTTTTTTTTCATCAAACCCATACGTGTGGGGTATCTATGGATAGGTCTTCAAAAATGATATTGAGGTTTGTAATATCATTTTTTTCTAAACTGAATAGTTTGCGCGAGAGACACTTCCAAAGTGGTAAAATGTGTGTCCCCCCCCCTGTAACTTCTAAAATAAGAGAATGATAAAACTAAAAAAAATATATGATGTACATTATCATGCAAACTTCCACCGAAAATTGGTTTGAACGAGATCTAGTAACTAGTTTTTTTTAATAATTTAAAACTTACTACAGGTTTGTACGGAACCCTCGGTGCGCGAGTCCGACTCGCACTTGGCCGGTTTTTTTTATTCCACTACAAGTTATCCCTTGACTGCGAGTTGCGACCTAACCTGATGGTAGGTAAGTGATGATGCAGTCTAAGATGGTAGCGGGCTAACCTGTTAGGGGTATGGCAGATATATTAAACCCATACCCCTAGTCGGTTTCTAGACGGCATCGTACCGGAACGCTAAATCGCTTGGTGGTACGTCTTTGCCGGTAGGGTGGTAACGTTAGCCCCGGCAGAAGCCTCCCACCAGACAACAATTATTGACAGACAGTTATTGTTTCATAGTCGAACTCAGTTAACACGTCAGGTCTTCAAAAATAGGAAAGAGATATATATATATACCTAATTGTGAGTTATATATGCCTTTTCCCTACAGTATAACATAATAATTATAACCTTTTTTATATAGGTATATATAAAAGGTATTTTATCTTACCGTTTATATTTCTTTAATTATAGAACGGATTCGTGGAGTGCCGGAAGGGCGCTGAGGAGTGCGGTCTCATGGAGGACTGTGCAGTCGTGATGCCTCGCGAAGGCTGTTGCGCTCGCTGCAAGGGCTGCTGGTACAATGGAACGGAACACGCTTCTCACACGGAGTGGAACGATGAAGGAAAGCTCCTTCGCTGCGAAGCCGGCGTAGTCACGATATCGCGCCCGGAGTGCTACGTCCCATGTGATAGTCCGAAGCATCAAAGACATAACCATTACAATTGTCCGGTCTGTGAAGGTACATTTCGTATAATATTCGAATAATATTGGTGGCAAAGTTGTGTACCATCTCTTAGCTAAACTCTATACATTTTGGCCTGTAGTTAGAGCCACATTAGGCGTCTTTGCCCAGGTAATTTTGGATGCACAAGAGTAGTCGGTAGAGATGTTTAATATTAACTTGTTCTGAAGGTGTCTCCTTATTCTCTAAAGACTTAGATATTGTTATTCTTTAGATAGGTAGATACTCGTATACTTATTACTTATGTATATAATATCTAGCAGAAATAATTAATAGGTAAGTTTCAACATGTTATAACTATATGGTGGTATAAACCATTTTTTATGTTTATTTCAGTAATATAAAATCCGATAATATCTTAGCAACTAAAATATGTGAAATGTGAAAATAATATACTCGCACCATTACCGATCGTACAATAATCAACACACATATTGACTCAAAAGAATGCAATCCCTATTTCACGCTACGTTTTAAGACCATGTTCAGTCCGAAGGTACGATAAGTTCAACGAATATACTTAATTGCCGAGCAGGGGCTGGCGCAGCCTTGTCTCGGAGCGCGCCCACCCAAACGCGCGCCCACCAAAAAAACCCTATAATCCCATTCAAAAACAAACAAGCCGACATGCATGCGAACTTAACAAAACAAAAAAGGCAAGCAATTTACGTCCGCTCCCAAACTTTAACAAGTTTATTAATTCAAAATCAAATAATAGTAATTTTCGAGATGACGGCACAGAATCGCTTTTGAAAATGGCCGACGCATTCCGACCTATCGTTTGATTGCCTGTATATTTTATTCATTACCCGCTGCCCGGGCAAGAATAACCGAAGGCTTCTTGGACTTGAGCACTGTTGAATTATTGAATTATTTTACTTCTTTTTGTGAACCGAGTAAATAAAACATCAAGAACCAATTACTCGAAGGACCAAATTAATAAAAGATCTGAAGGTAGACAAGAAAGAGCAGGAAAGTCAGTCGAAGAATATTTTTAAAGGGAAGTATTTTATCTTGTAAAAATGTAAAACCCATGGCGTTCAATATAGTCTGCGTACGCCCTAAGATGAACCTTTGTTCCGAGGTGGCCGCGATTCGCCCACACGCCGAGGTTGACAATGGCATAACACACAAGACGTTGCGTAGTAGCCTAGCGCGCCTTCAGTTCAGACAATGGACTCGGCAATAATAACTCGTCCCTCTCAACTCCATACATAACACTCCGATGACTATTATCGGACAACAAAGTGACTTATTGATCTGTTGGTTATTAATAAAAAGTCAAGAGTGTTTGTACCTTGTTGTGCGAGCTGAATTATTTTATTGACTCGGCCTTTAGAGACGTCATTCAGACCAGTGCAATAAAAGCTTTTAGAAATAATATTTTAACAGCGATGTAATTAAGTACACACACCGCGTCATTGTGTTGAAGAAGGTATAGGTACGCTTTAAAAGGACCACCCAAAGTATGTTTGTTGGAGTTTAAATACAGAGTACTTATTCTTAAGACAATAGGAATGATTTCTACATAAGTCTTAAGATGAAGATCTTATTATGTTCACGGGGGTTCGTTGAAATTATATATATTTGTAATGGTCGGGAAGTCTCCCACGGAGTTTGCGTCTCTATTATTGACCATAAATCAAAAAGTTAACAACCTACTTAAAAGGTTGAGGCGGGTGGGTTTTTGTCTGAATCTCAAAGCGACCGACGTCTGCATGGCTGCGGGAACGCTGAGGTGTGCCCTGTTTGTTTGTTTTATCCCAACGGTGCATTAGGCTTTTTGCTTCTTTTACATCTTATTCTTTCACGATTACAGCCTTATCAGACTCGAATGTGTTTTTTTTTTGTTTTGGGACCGAGCGAAAAGTCGTGAGCTCAGATGGATTATTATTTATTTATTTGCTTTATTTGATGACATTACAGAATACAGATATGGAACTGTGATGGTCGTTTAAAAAGTGTTATGAATAGGCAAACAACTTATCGTTAAGTTAGAATAAAGTTATCCTGGTCCTTTATTTGATGGTCTCAATTGCTTCATGTTCATGAAAATATTATAGAATAAATTGCTGCCACTGATTTTATATATATGTTGAACTATCTTTGCAGATTTAGCAAATCCCCTTGGAATTAGGTTCTTAAAAAATATATTTCCAAAAACTGTAGAAAATATAAAATTCTTCCTTTTTTTAACGAAAGCACAAATACCAAGTTTCATGGATATAACTTACCACCTATTTAACCTCCTTGAGGGTGGACTGTCGAAAATGCCTTCCTTAGTACACCTTAGCACCCTAGGGTGCTCAAGGAATATTCTCTCAAAATTTCAAATTTCTACGTTCAGCCGTTTGGTTGTAGGTTGTCACTTGTCTGTCAGTCATTAAGGACAAATCATTTTATATTTATCGATAATATTCTATAACTAGCTGATGCCCGCGACTTCATCCGCGTGGATTGAGGTTTTTCGGTTCCCGCGGGAACTCTTTAATTTTCCGGGATAAAAAGTAGCCTATGTGTTATTCCAGACTATAATCTATCTCTGTGCCAAATTACATCCAGATACGTTCAGCTGTTGGGACGTGATTGAGTAACAAACATCCATCCATACATCCATACATCCATCCAAGCTTTCGCATTTATAAAATTAGTATATACATAGTATATGATAATAATAATCTGAATTCTTTCATTTAATTTGGAAAGTAGGTAATTATTAAAATTAAGTAGCCAACTATTTTAAATTTTAAGTCGATAGCATAAATTAGTAGGTAACTGAAATATGCAAGTAGGTAGGTACCTTATAGGAGGAAGATGGAGGCGTACCTTATGGGCTTCTTTAATTGATACGGAACCCAAAAATCCGAGCAGATCTTTTCACTTTGTGTCACATTTGTAAATACTAAAGTGCTGCAAACTCTTTTTTTTTTCAATATAAACAAAAGCTTAACTACTCATTTGAATTCTTTTAACGTTTCAAGTGCTATCGTTATTATTGGCCATGTCTGCGACGACGGGTCGAGAAATTAAAATAATTATCTTGTGATATACGCATGTGGCGTGTAATGAATATTTTATGGACGTTACATAACTACACTAAAACGACGCTATATGAGCGGACATTGTTATTTTTTTACCGCCGACATCTCTCCATCAGAGGTTACATAACCAGCCAATTGTCATTTCATGTATGGTTGCACATCGTGATTCGTGTCCAATTAACTACTGCGTCTTTTAAATTGCAATTACGTACGATGTCAGATAAAAAATATTGGATTTTAGCTCCATTCATGAATTTGGTTTCCCCATTAACAAGCAATATCTACGTGAGGTAAATAATTCTCATTCTCACTTTAAGCTCTGAATCTATATATGTAATTCTATACCTACTAATATTATAAATGCGAAAATTTGGATGGCTGGATGAATGGATGGATGGATGTATGAATGGATGGACGTTTGTTACTCAATTACGCCAGAACGGCAGAACAGATCTGGATGAAATTTGGCACAGAGATAGATTATAGTCTGGAATAACACATATGCTATTCCCCTATGAATAGCCTATGTGTACCTAGCCTAGGCATTATCCCAGAAAATTGAGGAGATCCCGCGGAAATCAAAAAAAAACTTGACCCCGCGGACGAAGTCGCGGGCATCAGCTAGTTAATAATAAGGCTAAAGGACGTACCTATATTGAATTGTATAAGTATTTATATATGTCGAGCGACTCAGATTGTTTTAAATGCTTTTATTTTACTCTGTAGTCTTAAGTGCCTTTATTGTCACAATTGCATTATGCAGTTCTCAGTCTGAGAACACCGCACATCTTATGCGTATGACAATTCAGTTTGAACACAAACATAAAGGTTAACGACCATTGGGTTCCTTATGGCGTATGCAAACTGAAGACATTTATTCTACCAACTGACTAACTGTTCGAGGTAGGAATATGAGAATTATTTCAGTTGCTATTGACTTTTACTAGAGAACTGATCTGTGCACTGCAAATAAATAATTTAATATTATGTACCTAAAAAATAACTAAAAAACACGCTTCACCTAGTATAATGTAAATGAGACTTGCCAAAACGAACCAATTACTTACTTAATAAATGAGCCCAAACTCGAGGGGTTACTAGTTGCTATTTTGGAGTGCCTCTGTCTATTTCCTAGTTCATCATAGTATACCTAGTATTTTTCATCAGACCCTCGACCACTGAGTGTGATGTATCTATTCAACTCGTTTAAACAAACCTAATGAGCCGAAACTTGAGGGATTTACCAGAAACCTTTGAAGAGTTCCAGTATAGACCTCCTGGATTCATCGTCTAGTCAGCTCGATAGAACCATAATCGACACGACAATTAGAAGTTACTTAGTGAAATTCGACTTTCAAGATTTGTTTACATACCTACATAGTTAGTTACAGTTGAAGCTAATAAAAGCATAAGGCTGATTTTCTACCTAACCTTGGAGGCCTTGAATTCATACAAACTCAAACTCCTCAATGCTTCTGAACAACCATACATGTTAGCTTTGCGTTTGAGATGTGGCTGTATCTATTGTGGTTTGAAAATGTACTAAACATGCAACGTGCATTTCTAAAGTCATTGCAAAGCGTGATCAAGCATTCGTGAAGTGGCGAGCGCTTCGTGTGTGGCTTGTCTTCTTTTAGTCCGTTAAGAACTGATTGATTCATTACCCGGTCCCACTAATTGATGGATAGGTATTGCGTTTTATCGCCGTCGTTCTCCCCAGACAATGGGCAGACATCATGTTGTATACTTTACCTTTATTTTGTACCTTTATTATAAAACAATTAAAGATTCCGAGACGAGGTTCTTAGAAATGCGTTAATTGACGATTTAATGGACATTCTTTTGAGATGGTTCAGAACATTTATTTACTTGTCTTCATTGTGACTTTGAACACACTCTGATATTCTGTCATTAAAGCATTAAGAACCAGACAACTACCTACTTGAAGAAAATGTTTGCCCGTAACTTCTTCAGTATAGATTTAGGATTTTTTAATCTATGTTCAAAGAAAAACTAAAGGCTGTAGGTACCTACCTTTATTATTTCTGTGATCAAAAGTAACCTCTGTTTGCATCCCTATCTAGAATGTAAGATATAAATTCTGCTTTTCGTTGGTACCTATTGTTTTATTAGTTCACATAAATAACTAAGTCATAGGTTGAACCACAGGGTTGAACCGTAAGTAGTAGAAAGTAAGAAACAACAAATTCGGTGTGGAAATGTAAAAAACAGAGCGGATTTTCTGATTTTATTTAATTTTTACTAAGACGACCAACTAAATTACATGTTAATTATAAACTTAGACATAAATAAACTTAAGGTAGCGGAACACACATAATTTCACTTAAATAGGTAGGAGTTTGAGTTTGAGAGTTTGAGTTAAACAAATTATTAAGTTTAATGAAATAAAAATGAAATAAATTATACAAACTATACTTATTGCTAAAAAAAATTAACTTACTTATTACCTCACTAAATTTATTGTTAATAAATTAAGTAGCGCTTTTAAAAGTGTTGATAACTTTCGCTATAAATTTTTTGATTTTGTCGTGGAACACGTCGATAGACTTATCCTTGCCCGTACGTTCCATAAAAGAGCCTAATCAGCCGGGGTATTATTGAATGATTACCAAGGTTGGTTCTGTTGAATTTGTGTGCAAACAGCTGTTGGATTGGAATAATCTTATGTTATTGTGATTATGACTACTGTTATTGCATAATACTTTATTACTTTTCAGAGTGCATTATCAACGGCCAACCAGTTTGGGAAGGTCGTGATGTCCGTATATCAGAGGAACCCTGTTTGTCGTGTCGGTGTGTGCGCGGTGCGCTGTCGTGCACCAAGCGCGCCTGCCCCGTGCTGCCCTGTGCTGTTTCCCAGCAGTACACGCCATCTGGAGAATGCTGCCCAAGATGCTCACATCCCACTGCCGATAAAATACTTCCAAGTAAATATTTCAACATTTACTAGCACAGCTTAATTTTAATATAGTTAATTAGGATACATAAGATTAATTAATAAAGAAATGATAAATTAAGAAAAAAATTGGCAGTCATAGGGAAAACGATATGCCGATAGAAGTGAAAACGAATATTTAAAAAAATATTTTTTTGTAAAATATATAAACCTTAAAACTAAGGCAATAAAGTTTAATTATGAATGTATTTTAAAATATATAAAACTTAAAACTAAGGCAATAAGGTTTAATTACGAATGTAGTATTTATATTAAGACCTTTTGTCTTCGTTGGCGAGGTGTCGGTGACGGTGTCGGTGACGCGGCGAATCCACAATTTAACCCCTACCAAAAAGTGCTCAACGCGGCTAAAGAAGTTTTCACTTCAAAAATTGTAGGTTCAACACAGAATTGATTCTGTTGGTTCCGAAATTAGCCTCACGTACAGATAAGTTAGTCAGATAAGATCTAACGGTGCAGGCTTGCCTAGTTTCGAACTTGTCCGAGGTCTAAAGTCCAAAGGAAATCAAAGGCTAACTTTTCCTTTTTCTCTGTGCCTCTGAGAGCGTGAGCTTATGGCAATAGATATCGCCAACTAGAGTCACAAAGTAGATGTTAACTTGAGCTTGTGTTGTACCAGTACACCCAGTTGCGGAGGTCCGATGGCAGTCACTAGGCACATACTTACAAAATCCTGTCAAATTAATTTAGAATTACCTATCCAAACTAGGTTACCGGAATGTTTTCGGCAAGCAAGTAGAACAACATATTGATATTTTAAAAAAGTCATTTTTGTCAGTTTCAGGTTATTCGCTACCGAAACCGTGTATAATTGGAAAGGAATTTCACGCTCACCAAAGTCCATTCAGGGTGGACCCATGCACAGATTGCACATGTATGAACGGGACAGCCGTGTGCACGCGGCACACGTGTCCTGTGCTCACCTGCGGAGCTCGAGCGTTGCCCCCTCCTCCTGGTAAATGCTGTCCAGAATGCCCGCAGATTGAAGAAGCTAAGGCGGCTTGTGTCATCGCTGGGAAAACTTATCAAGTGAGTTCTCTTTATCTATCTACTAGCAGATGCCCGCGACTTCGTCCACGTGAAATAAGTTTTTTAAATTCCCACAGTAACTCCCTAATTTTTCGGGTTAATATAATATAGCCTATGACACTCACATATATGGTGGCTTTTTTGGTACCAGAATTTTCAAAATCGGTTCAGTAGATCCAGAGATTACCCCCTACAACCTCACAAACTCACAAACTTTACCTCTTTATAATATTAGTATAGATTATCGTCTGGCCCTTGTCCGAATGCATCCGAAACCCTTCTGACTGATCATACCTGATTTATATAATTAGCCAGGACCCGGCTTTCGACAGCATCTCGATGTTCTTAGGCTATTACTTTACTACTTACTTATAGTAACTGCCTCGTTGGTCTAGTGGTTAGCATGTTCGACTGCGGCCGACGAGGTCTCGGCTTCGAGTCCCGGGTCGGGCCTTAAGAAGTATTGGGTTTTTCTGGCAACAAATTCTCAGAGTTAGGAAGTTGGCGGTGTTACACCCCCGCCGTGTCGGATTTTCCGTCCCATCAGGCTATGAGAGTAAAGAAACAGAGAGTGCACCTGTGTATGCGCACATACTTGTGCACTTGTATAATATCTCCCGCGCAGATGGTTAATCTCTTTGGAGATTGGCCGCTGTGGCCGAAAATCGGTCGGGAGGACATTAATATTACTTATAATATTATGGTAATATTTTACGTCACGTCCATTATATTTTTTAAAGTCATTCACGTTTCATGGTAAGTATAGGAATATAAACCATACTATAGCCTTCCTCTCTTTCTATCCGCTCGTAAAGAAATTTCGCTTAATTTATTTGAGTTTTACTTTATTTTCAGGATGGAGAAACTTGGCAACTAGATGCATGCAAATCTTGTGAATGTCACGGCGGAGAACCACGATGTGCGATGGAACGGTGTAAGACATTAAGCTGTCCCCCAGATCAGACACTACGACAATTGCCAG
The DNA here is from genome assembly GCA_917051295.2 of Erebia ligea. Taxonomy (NCBI): domain Eukaryota; kingdom Metazoa; phylum Arthropoda; class Insecta; order Lepidoptera; family Nymphalidae; genus Erebia; species Erebia ligea. The sequence goes on along the minus strand of OU785223.1, from coordinate 13,155,220 downwards.
GACAATGCTGTCCAAAATGCGTTGACATCGATGGAATTTGCACAGTTTTTGGTGACCCGCACTATAAAACTTTTGATGGAAAATTTTATAGCTTCCAAGGTTCTTGCAAGTATCAATTGGTATCTGATTGCAAAAATCACACATTTTCGATAAGAATATCGAATGACGCTCGGAATACATCACATTCCTCATGGACACGTACTGCAACGCTTCGCATCGGCTCTACCAAAATAAACATGGGAAAAAGAATGCGCATTAAAGTTAACGGACAGAGAATTGCACTTCCTTATAACATAAAAGGCGTGGCCGATATCAGCCGGAGTAACGGATCCGTAATACTGAGCGCCGAAATTGGGGTTCAAATGTTATGGGATGGCGACGGATTTTTGGAAGTGACAGTGTCTAGTTCATACAAAGGCAAGTTGTGTGGTTTATGTGGGAACTTTAATTCGGTGGCGAGAGACGATATGAGAACACGTGATGGCAGACTGTTGAATGACGTATGGAGGTTTGGATCATCGTGGCGAGTCGGAGGGCGTCGTGCTTGCACTCGGAGACAAGAGAGGCCGGGTGGGATCTCTCGATGTCGACAGTCGAAACTGACCAAAGTGAGGCGGTTGTGCCGCGTATTCGATCATCACAAGGCGTTTGCGGAGTGTGGGGCTAAAGTGAACCCGCATAATTACAAGGAAGCGTGTCTTTTAGACGCGTGTAGCTGTTCGGGTTTCCGATGTCACTGCGCAGCTTTTAGAGCTTACGCAAGAGAATGCGCACGTGTCGGAGCGGAGCCCCTGAATTGGGTTCACGCAGCGTGGTGCGAGGGTCCGCCACCGCCGTGGCTTAACCGAGGCGGTCGCAAGGGTTTCGGTCGCGCTGCCAAGCCCAAGGACACCAGCTTGTTGAACATTGGTGCGCTGCCGAAGCGGAATAATAGCCGCTCCCGACCTCCACCACCAATTTTGCACTAATTTAATGCGGCAACAAAATTACTAGTCAATAATGCCAGTGCGGCAATGTGAGGTGAGTTGATGAGTTCTTCTTTTTCTTCAATATTTTTAACCAACTTGCAATGCATTAAAAAAAACAGTGGATAAACAATATTGGTAGTTAGGTACTATGTGTTACCAACGACTAAAAATTTAAAGATACAACACTAATAAATAATATTATATTTTATCTAGATTTAGTTGTCTTTTTACTAAAGTCAAAACTACTTTTGATTCTTTTTCGCAGTTTGATTTCACTCACAAACTTAGAATGCACTCATAGGTGTAAAATAAAAAAGATGTCAACATTGTCATTGGATGTCCAATAATGTTTTTTTTTTGTTTCAGTATGTAATCAGAATGGAATAGATAATAATCGTACGTGGGTCGCACCTGTGAGGCGCGACATCTTAGGAATGAAGATCTAGTTACAAAAACAGTATTCATTTAAACTACTTATAGTTAGGTAAACGAACTGTTATAATATTCTTATTACAATGTACACCACCTGTACATATTATTTTATAGTACCTCGCCAAACGACCAGCATATATTTAAATGAATGTATGATGAAAATCATTCCCGCTTTAATAATTAATTATAATTATTTGTGAATGTTACTTGGGTGATTGATTGGAATTGGATGAAGTTAAGTGAGTAAGCGGTAACTAGTAACAAAGCTAGCTGTACTTACAATCATTCACAATGTAGGTATACATGAAATATCATACAAGCTTAAAAAAGCTACCTACGTCCGAATCACGACATCGATAATAATATACTATTTATTGAATAAATCGATTCTTCATTGGTATGTAGGTACGGTTGCTACTTGTTAGCGTAAGTACTGTAATATTATTGTTCTCAAATTGAATAAATCTACGTTTAGTCTGATCTTAAATAACCACAACGTACCTACGTAAGGAGTCATCCATAAAGTATGTTCATGAAATTTAATTGCCATTTAATTTTTTTTTTAATCTAGTTAATCAACATCAAATCAAACATTTGAATAAATTGACAAAAGTTGTAAATATTTTTTAAGTTTTTCGTTAATAGTTCAAATTTTGCATTTTAACACCTACCTAGATGTCTAAGATTTTGAAATGTGACGTCACGAAACTTAGGACCCCTCCCACCCCTTGTCACACAATGTCCCACAATGTCGACCCCCTACCCCAAACGTGTGACGTACCTACTTTATGGATGACCCCTAATGTGAATATCAGATAGACTACTATCTTTGTTCATTTTTTTATCCGATCGGTGAAAATATACTTGTATAATGTACTTTTTAATCTTTATTGGATCGTTATCAGCTAGGTAGTCTTGCATTTGAATGTGACAAAACACGCAAATCTGGACAATCTAAATTAATTCAATAAAATATTCATAATATAAAGTATGAATTTAATTGGAGTAAGTTCTGTTCATAGCTTTTGACTTTAAAAACTATATAAATAAGTCAAAGCTATAGAAGGAATAGGAAATTTTGCTGGGCCATGTTTTAATGGATGTCAAAAATTATTGTTGATCGTGGCAATATATTATTACTTATATTTAATTTTTCGTCTCTATCTTAACTTTAAAATGTGATATGCTTTGGATATGACTTCAGACAGGAGACGTTTGGATAACATAGTTCAAATTGAGATCTCATCTGTAAATAGTTGTTTACAAAATCTTAGATCTAGCCGAAGCCAAGAAGCTAACGACATCGTACGTATCTTCATCCCAAGTGTATAATAATTATACACTTGGCATGAAGTCTAATTTCAATATTATCTGTCTCAAAATTGTTTGTTAAAATGTAACTATATCTACGTTAAAAGGAATGGGTCTTTAATGTTGAGCACCCAAAGGCTTCATAGTTCATAGCTGTTAATTACCAACTGTAGCTTCCCTACGTACCCGATGAATGTTCAGCGTTATCCTTAAATTTAAGGACTGAAACAGTAACCGAAATAAGGGGTTTAAACACTGTTTTTTGAAACTGTTATAAAACAGAAACACTTAAGTGTAACGGTAACAGAAACGATACTGTAAGTGTAACCCAATCAATCTGTAACCGTTTATTTCTGTTAATACTTGTGTTTTTATCTGTAACCCTAATAGGTGCATGCCCTAACAAACTGCACGGTGTGACAACGCGTTCTTCTCACTTCATTGGACTTTACACAGACTGGCACGACATGGCCATGTTTTTCTTAAAACAATTGCAACCATCGGTGCTTTCACCTTAGGTTCAAATTTGAATACGCGTCAACAGTAAAGGCAACGTCGCTATTTCGGTTACACTTTAAAACACTTTCATTTCTGGAACAGATTCGTTTCTGTTACAGAAATATAAGTGTTTCGGGTTAACAGAATTAAAAAACACATTCAAAAGGGTTACAGCTTCGATTCTGTTACACTTTCATTCAGTAACATTTATAATATATCTGTAACCTTAATGAATCTGTTTTTCAAAATTATTAAAAATCCTAATAATAATTTATGACTGTACATAATGTTTTGATCTATTCCACTATAAATAATAATGATATGTATCGATTTCTTTAAATAAGATATCTAGGTCCTATTTTAGTTTAAGAATTGACTTTAATTTTAGTTATTAAACGCGTTACCAATGAATTTTAATATCGACTTTGACTTTTAACGTTTTTACATAGGTACTTAAAGATACCTTGTGCCATTGGATCTTCACTAGAGGTAAATTTAAAAAAACCCTAATTATGAGGGAAAACATAATATTGCATTAAATAAAATAGAATTTACTGATTTGACACAGTATTTTTTAATTCATAAATTCTAATATCTATTATATCATGAAAATACTTACAAGTATTTTAAGTACCTACCTATATTTAATTATTTATTTATTTTATACTGTAAACTTTAAAATGTATCTCTCATGAAAGTGAAACCTTAGAATATTAATAGACAAACTATACAAATATAATATATATTTTTTATTTTTCTTACCTACTGTATACCTACACACTACACTTTTATTTGCATTCCCGTTAAATAATGTCTTTTAGTTATATTACAAGTCTACGTTTTATGTAGGCTTTTTTAAGTAAGTTATTTGAGATTGAATTATGTTATTATAAGAAAATGCAAACCTTGTTATTAAGTATATCTTACGTAATCTTGTATTATTTTCACACGAGCTTTTGTATAGGTGCTTTTTTATTGCTCTCTGATAATTATATTTCAGCGATGTAATTTAATGCTTAAAAAAATAATAAATAAAATTTTATTGAATACTAGAAACAAAAACAAAACATCTACTTATTGATGGAAAAAATTGTCAGAGCAAATTCGGCAGTTAGTCGCCCAAATTCATACATATTATATTACTTAAATAACATTATATAATAATATTATGTTATGACTTATGAAATACTAGCTGATGCTCGCGACTTAGTCCGCGTGGTTTGAGGTTTTTTTGGTGCCCGTGGGAACTCTTTAATTATCCGGGATACAAAGTAGACTGTGTTATTTCATACTATAATTTTTCTCTGTGCTTTTCATCCAGATCCGTTCAACCGTTCTGGCGCGATCGAGTAGATAACAAACATCCATTCTTCCATCCATGCAAACTTTCGCATTTATAATATTAGTACTTATAGAATATTATAGAGTATAGTGTATTATTTTAGGAATAAATAAAAAATAGTTTAAAGTGATAGTGTTAACTAACTTTATATCTAACCAATGGATTTATAATAATTTCCTCAATTTCAGTTAGGTACTGTAGTAAATTTGTTTCCAAGCCAAACTAAAACAAATTCAAATATTCTTTCTTCTAGACACCTTCTTGAGAAATATGAATTTTAAAATCTATTTTATGGTCGAAACCAACGTAGTCAATGGGCCTGATTCTGTAGTGCACAATCTCTAAACTAAACTAAAATTAGAGCATTAAGTACAAATATTGCTAACCGTTTCATAATACTCCCTACGAAAAGGGGCAGAACTAGATTTAAAGCTGCCATTTTAGTTTAGTTTAGAGATTGTGTTATACAGAATCAGCCCCAATGGCCGAGTTAGCTAAATTTATTTATTGGATGGTAGGTATTTAATTAGTAATTCTACTAAACGATTAAACATTTATTTTCCATATTGGTTTTCGTGATTTGAATTCACTCGTAAAAGCTGTAATCAAGGGGATGTATAGTATTTTTATCTAAGAGGATATCAACACTTTTTATCCTATCAAGTTTTATTAATAATAAAAAATTCAAAAAAAAAACCGACTTCTAAAACCACAAACACTAAAAAGTAAAAAATAATTTAATTTAATAAGTATACAAGAGTAATGTAGTTCTATAATAACATTTTTTGGAGTCGGTACCAATTAGCCGCATGAACCGTCTACCTACTCTTCATTATTGTTGACGTGACTCCACATTGGCACCGACTTTTTTTTTTGCGCTGTGAGTGCTGAACGCGTAATACGGTAGAGTTACAAGGGGGGAACGGTATTTTTTTTGCCAATTTGCCCCATAAATCCAAACTAATTAAAATAAATAAAAATCTGTTTTAGAGTGTACAAGTCAAGTACAAAGTCCTTTCATATGATACCCCACTTGGTATAGTTATCCTACTTTGAAATTTCAAACCCCTGATTTTCCCCACTTTTTTAAATAAACTAAAAATATTTTTTTTTGATTTTCATGATATTGGGCCACTATTATATACAACTATTCCTTCATGTCAATAGCTTTAATAGTTACTGAAATAATCGACTGTGACAGACGGAAGGAGAAAGTCGCACCATAAGGGTTCCATTTTTACCATTTTGGTACGGAACCCTAAAAAAAAAAGTTATGCTATGCATGGTTAAAACATACTGTTTACAAAACTATCACACTGATCGCGAGCAATTTACTCTTAACCATTGAGGAGTTCCGTTCTCCATCTCCGGAGATATTCATCAGATCTTCACCAAACTAAAATGGGACCACCTCTGAAGTATGACCTACCAAACAAAAAAAGAATTATCAAAATCGGTTCATAATTGGCGGAGAAATCGCGTAACAAACATACAAAAAAAAAACATACAGTCGAATTGAGAACCTCCTCCTTTTTTTAAAGTCGGTTAACAAAGATGATATTTTGATTATTAATTTAAAACTGGACTGCACTTTAATACTGCTACTTTCAATGGATCTAATATCTCTAATAGGATTATAATACACTAATGTACTGATTGTACCGTAGTAGTGGTAGTAGTTATGATAATAATAATCTATACTTAACTAATATACTAGTGGTTCGCCCCGAACTGAGACCTCGCGGTATCACAGAGCGCCATCTATTGACATCATTGTGAAGTTCTGTTAAAAGTACTTGAAGCTCATTAAAAATTAAATAATTTCGTTTCCTTATTATATTTATCTAATTTTAGTATTTGTTGTTCAAGTACAGGATATAATTCAAATAATTAATCATGTTTCAGGCTCAGCCTTTCAGAAAATTGAGAGTTCTGATGTCAACTTTGGACGTTAATCTCCACTTTGAAAGCCCCCCATTTCGTAAATTTTAGGGGAAAAATTTTAAAAAAAATATTTTTGGACTCTATTCCTAATTATCTTTAAAATGATATACCGCAACCCTATGTAACGCTTTAAAAAATATTTTACTTCGCATTCGCTTCTATGAGAGCCCCCCTGAAATAAAGATTTTTATAACTTTTTAAGCCATATTCGGCGAGAGGCCATCGGTTTACATATTATATTTAAATTTGAAGTAATTACGTTCAGTAATTCAGAAGTTATAAGGCTCTGACAGACGGACGGACGGACGGACGGACAAGTGCCAATTCACTCAAGTAGACTCAGAGACCTTCGCTTCGCTTGGTCAAACATTATAAATGCGAAAGTTTGGGTGGATGGATGGATGTATGTATGGATGAATGGATGGATGTTTGTTACTCAATCACGCAAAAAGGGCTGAACGGATCTGGACGAAATTTGGCACAGAGATAGATTATAGTCTGGAAAAACACATAGGCTACTTTTTATCGAGGAAAATAATGAGTATCCACGGGAACCAAAAAAAACTCAATCTTCGCGGACGAAGTCGCCGGCATCATCAAGTTATAGATATTTATATCCTGTACTTACCCTGTACGAATAATATTATAAATTCCAACTTTTGTTGTAAGTATAAATAGTACCTAAGTAATTTCCTGGTTACAGCTTTTTCACTTGTTATTGTAGAGTTTAATATAATTTTCGACACTTTATAATAATATAAGTCAACAGTAAAACAATTCGGCGATCAAAGAATTACTTTAATAAATATGTAATGTTCACATTATTTTGTTTTATTTAATATCCAATGGTATCAGAACGGAAATATTATTGAGATTTTATTATTAACAGTGGGATAGAATTTTAAATAGACCTATTACTTGTGTCTGGACTCTGGCGTAGTGCCAAGCTTCTGTATTTTATGCCATCAAAATTATCTAGGACGATCTGGCGTCCAGTTTAAAACAGTGAATTTATTATTTTTATCTCACAGAATCTCTCTACAATAATATCTTCGAACGCAGATTTTATTTTAAGTGTCTCATTTCACAATCATTTATAGGTAGGGCGTGCTACATATCTACTAGAATATAGGGCGCCTACACTGAGAAAAATGGATTGAAGTCGACGTAATAAAATATTATGCAAACATTGTAAAATACTCTTCTTACCACTAATAAAACAGTGCGCAATACTTTAAATAGTGACACGAATGTATAATTATTCTGCAGGGCATTAAACTTCATTGTGCAGGAAACCTCATCAAAACATTATGTTCAAATGTCTTATCTTTTATCGTGCAAGAACTATATGCATAATAAAATTATGGATTAAGTATTATAATTTACAGTGATCAAAGCACAAAAAGAATGTGACATCTTAAATGCACCATGTAATATAGTTTTTTGTATAGAAAATTACGGTTCAAACAGTTGCACCATAGTATTCGATGCAATGCATTATTATATTTCAAACTACGCAGCTAATTTTAAAGTGCCATTCCTGATTATTTGTACAATAAGTACATCAATCCTGAGGAACAATAAAATTCAGTGCGTATAGATATTATTTCACGTTAAAGAATCGTGCCAGGTTGAAAAAATATTGCTCAGCACAAAAATGTTTGAAAATTCATTAAAAAGTTTGGTGCCTATGTACTTAAACATTACGTGCATTTTAAAAATTCATTAAAAAATATGTTGCGTATGCACATAAACATAACGTGCATGCAGCGAATCGGGGGATTCCGGTGCGGGCGGCGGGCGGCGGGGGTCCCGGGACGGGGAGGGTAGGGGGGGTAATCTGTCACATCAAAATCAAACAAATCAAAATCACATCACACCATTCTGTGACCTCCGTGACGTGGGTAAGGGTGTGATGCCGTGTTGTTCATTGTGTAATTAATTATAATACCTATTTTGTGTGAAAAATGGATCCTATGGGAGAACTACTGAGAAAATGGGGCTTTAGTGACGATGTAATAGAACATTTTGCCAGTAAGTTTTGGTGTTTCCTTAGTTTAGTGCATTCGGGCATTAGTCTTATTGTTACTTGTACTTTTGTGTAATAAGTCACTGTTTAGTCATCAAAAAAATTAAGACTTATGCCCGAATGCACTAAACTTAGGAAACACCTAAACCCTTGCCTAAACAATTTAGGAAGCTCCTATCAAAAAATTGTTTTGCACTAAACTAAAGATATTCTTAAATGCGTTGAGAATTTAAGAATTTCTTTAGTTTAGTGCTCAGCAATTTTTTGCTAGGAGCTTCTTAAATTGTTTAGGCAAGGGTTTAGGTGTTTCCTAAGTCTAGTGCATTCGGGCATGAAAGTTTTAAAGTACATTAATAATAGTTTTTTTTTGTAAGAAAAGTTTAAGAGAAGTTTAATTTGATTTTTTCGAAGTTATAGAGTAAAATTTTAAATTTTATGTAAAAAATTAGCATATTTTTTTTATTTAAATCTAATTTTGTTTTCATTAAAGAAACGTGCTGATAGTTCCTTGTAACTTTTAAGTTTTTTTTGTTTTTAAGATATAATTTAGTTTAAAATTGTATTTTAAACTGAGTAACTTAAAATACTTTGTTCAAATGTCCGGGTTTTAAGCTCCCGGATTCCGGATCCGGGATTTTCACGTTTCTTGTCCTATATAGTTGACTGATTTTTGAGATGGCAACCCTTATTGCAGACTGGAGACCTTGGCATTTAGCATTGTTTTATATTATGTTCTAAATTGACTGTTTATCTTTTTAAAAGTTTCCCAGGTGTGTTAATATTATTTTATTCTAGGCTAGGATTAACTATTCTTTGAATAATTTAATATTTATGGAAAATAAATGTTTCTATAATTTTAAGTTTTTTTTACATTACATACCCTACACTCTGTGTGTGATTAATTACTACCTATATGAATTTCAGCACATTTTTTCTGCACTGTAAATGTACTTATTTATCAGGATTAGTAACAGATATTTGCACGGTGTTTCCAAACGATGAAATTATAACTATAATCAGGTTAGTGTTTGGACAGGTATCTTCAGTCAAAATTGATAGGCCAAACAAAAAATCGGACGTTTTTTTACTCTTCCCATACAAATCGTTTACTAGTATTTTTAGGTAGAGTAAAAAAACTACCAAATTTTTTTGGTTGCACCTATCTATCCTATACTTATCCTGCCTGACTCAAAATACCTCTCCGAACACTTAATTTTATTATAAGTACAGGGCGTAAGGGACAGCTTTCCGAAAACTTTAACAATGTCTTCAGCATACCGTCATCCTGAATAACTTACAGCAATATTTTTTGTCGGAAAAAAAATTCCACTCTCAAAAAAAACAAACCTAAACCTTTGGCACCTGATTCGTACAAATTGTACGAATCAGGTGCCAAATTTTTTGGAGCGCAGAATTTTTTTTTTATTTCGCACAAAAAATTCTTGCTGTAGGTACGTTGTTCAGGATGATGGTCTAAAGACATTGTTAAAGTTTTCGGAAAGTTGTCCCAAAACAACCTGTATCATTTATTTCATCGTCCGGAAACACCGTGTAGAGATTTAGTGCTAATCCTGAAAAATATCAATGCCATTACGATATTAAATAGTGCGGAAAAAATGCTAGGGCACGTAAAAGGATCATGCCCAGCTAAAAAAGCACTATAACATTTAGTGCAGTCGCATAAAAAGATATGCTTCCAGCAGTCAAATAATATCATGGGCAGGCACGATATATTATAGGGCACGACCTGGTATGCACCAACAAGTAAAATGCAAAAGCACATAATAGTATAATGAATGCATTATAATATAAAATGCCGTCAATCAGGTATTTTAAACAGTGCACTATATATTTTCTTTCATTAGGGTTATACATTATGATGTCTTGACCTATATCTTATAGTGCGAGCTGCAAATAATGTTGTGACGTCACTAAATTGTGGCGGAACCATAATTTTATGTGCACCCCCGGCAGAATAACTTTACATACTGGCACGATGGTTGAAAAAAGTGTGCATGCACAATAGTTTATAGTGCCTCATTTTTCTCAGTGTATGAATAAAACCGTGAAGATATATTATGCCACATGGAATATGTGGTACATGATAAATCTACATGGTTTTATCACAAAGTAGCAAAAAATTTAATTCCCATAAATGATGCAGGTCTTAAATGCAGAAATCGAAGGATACAAAAAAAAACAAGACATATATTGTAAAAGATTTATTAATAAAGTAGAGATATAAACATTACTCAGCCACACACATCAAGTAAACGAGAACGAGGGATTATTTTGTACAGTTACATAATACTTATAAGAGTTTACCTATTATTCGTTTAGGTATTCTTTATTGTCCTAAAATTCCAAGACTCGAAAGGTTGAAGTACCAAAGTGTATGAAATATAAATAACCTTAAATTTAATAGTTTATTAAAGTACAAAAGACGTTGAGATAAGTTTAATTATTCCCCAGTCATCATCTCCATGAACTCTGAAAAGAAAAATTGCACTTCAAAATATTGGAAAGTTTAGCTACTATTGGCGAGCGATTTAGCGTGATGCCGCAAAGTTATGTGGCTAGGCTGTTACTGGTGGGATGATGGGATCATAACTCTTAAGCGATTTATTGCGAGTCGGTGATTGTGACGTACGTAAAATAAAATCGTACGTCTACTATACTTCTACTTATAGCGTCAGTTGATATTATTTAAGTATAGGAATATTTAGCTGTTTTTCACGGCAAATCATCGCAGCAAATCGCTTCAAGAATATTTTACCTATTCAGAAATCATTTAATGGAATATGATGGATTTAACTGTCTCCTATTCGGATTTTAATTATTTAAGTATCCAAACCAAACCATATCAATATATTTGAAAGATGTAGAATTGTAGACGAAGTTAATTAATTATGAATTAAACATCTTTCTTACTGTTTGAATCCAATCCAGGATTATTTGGCTCATTTCTAGTGACTGATTTGTCTATAAATCTTTAGCAATTCTAATTACTCCTCATCATGTTTTGGAACTCTGAAATTAATTGGAAAATATACTATGTTTGCGACCTACGAGTAAATATAATAATAAATAATGAAAACCATGAACTTACAGAGAGTTAACGATTGTGATCATTGAATGTCTTTTAGGCGTTAATCTAATAGCATCAAAGTTCTACATTCGTTGTACATGCGTTTAGTTTTAACATATACACATACACTATTTTTTGTAGGTATTTCTAGCTTTCTAACTCCTCATTTCAACTTTGAATTCAGAACTCCAGAAGTTCTGATTGTGAAATTGACGCTTCTTTCTATTTGCGATTCAAATCATATGATTATTATGAAATGCATGACTCCGATCGCTTTCTTTCGCATCACGATACGTCACAACACCTAGCTGTTTGTTACCTTTAAACAAACTTACCATCGAAGTCTACCGTGCCGCTGCCATCAGTGTCGATTTCCTGAATAAGACCGTCGAGCTCGTCATCCGTCAGCTGTTCGTCCAGTTCACGGAGAATTTCACGTAAGCTTGACGTGGGAATGTAACCATTGCCTGGAATAATAAGACAACTTTACTTGCCCATATTCCAGTCTTCATTTAAGAATTTATTTATTATAAAGTTAAACAGACAGACACATTTAAAGGTTATAAAAGATATAAACAGATTAACCTGATATTTTTATATAATGTATCAGATAACACTATCATTAAAAATATATTTGGTAAGCTTAAGTTTTCTCTAACTCATAAGTTTGTAGTATAATTACTGCGCTTAGTCTCACCTTCCTTATCGTATAATCTAAAGGCTTCCCTGAGTTCTTTCTGCATAGCCTCAGCGTCTTCTTCAACGATAAACTTGGCAGCAAGAGTAACGAATTCAGGGAATTCCAGACGACCCGATTCTGCAAAATAATCCGTTACACTTATAGCTCTTGATTTTATAACACCTATAGTTTTCGCAATTTTCTATTAGTTTTGGAATTGTATAACAATTATTAGTCTAAAGTTAAAAGTTTAATTAAATTTTTCATGGAATCTCAAGGATTGTCAAGGAGTATTTTTAATAGGATATCGAGTAAGTCGATAAAAATAGTTAATTGTTTTGCTACTTACTGTCGGCATCGACCTCCTCAATGAGTTCTTCAAGAATCTTCTTGTTGAAAGGCTGACCCATCATTCGAAGAATGTCCGCTACGAAGTCACATGGGATACTGCCTGAGCGGTTGTGGTCGAAGCCATCGAACGCTTTGCGGAGGACTGCAACAAACAGAAAGTATTCAATTACGAGCTCTTTATGAAAATAACAAGCTCTAAAAGATTACACAATTAGGCGCAAAATTTAGTTTTTTGACGATACACGATACCTTCAACGTTGAGCCCACTCATGGCACGATTAAAATTAATGCAGAACTAAATGCGGGATTTTTGCAATTTAAATGCTCAAGTTAAAAGGTACTGTTCCTGTTCCTGTGTTTCACTAGTAATTAGAATAGCCACACTGATCGTACGACGGGCTGCGGCAAGATTAGGACAACAGTTCAATGCTCCTAGATGCAGTGCGAATATGTTGTGCAATGCAGCTATTTTGGTGTAGCTGTGTGGTGCATCGCCGGCGCCGGCCGGCCTAGTACCAGTGCGTAGTATTAGTTACGCACATATTAAATCGAAAATCAAATCACTAATAATTAATTATACTTGGTAAGTATAATAATTTCCATTGATATCTATTTTCTCTTTTTTATTTTAAGTTTCTATTCAGTTGAATTCAATGAGAGTTGGATATTTTTTTTACTTTTTGGTTAAAGCGCGATTGTAGATATATTACGTCCATTCATCATCATCATCCATTTCAACCAGAAGCACGAGTCTCCTCTGGAAATGAGAGGGGTTAGGGCATTGTCCACCTCGTTAGCCTGTGAAGCTTACCAATGCGGATTGGCAGACTTCACACGCCTTCGAGAATATTATGAAGGACATTTTGATGTGTCTAGCACTAGGCTATCACCGCTATCATTGAATTCATAATTTCTCGTAATTTGTAAAATCATCACTAGATTGAACTACTAAGAACATAATACATATCTATAGTGCAGTTTACTTATAGTTCGCGCGCGAGTTGAATGCAGAGCAAATGTATGGTGATGTATGCTTACATTTACTCTGCATTCAACTCGCGCGCGAACTGTAGGTATATTATAATTATATTTTAATGCTTTCTTTCCGTGTCCTGTCCGATTGTTAGAAGAAGAAGATCAGTGTTTTTGGGAGTGTTTGGAGGATTTGTGAGTAGGTATTTGGCTGATTATTCCCGACATTAATTTTTTAAAGACTAGCTGATGCCCGCGACTTCGTCCGCGTGGAATAAGCTTTTTCAATTCCCACGGCAACTCCTTTATTTTACGGGTATAAAACCTACCCTATGCCATTCTCCAGATCCTCGACTATACCCATGCAAAAAATCACGTCGATCCGTTGCTCCATTGTGGCGTGATTGAAGGACAAACCAGCAAACAAACACACTTGCACATTCATAATATTAAGTATGATGTTAAAGAGTTTTGATGACAGAAAAAAGCCTATTGAATTTGTAGCTATGGCGTTTAAGATACCCGTACGCTTACAACAATCTGCAGATGGAAAATGACTAATTAATCTATTATTTACATGTCCAGCTGACGGAATTTACAAAAAAATCTTAGAAACCGGCGTCCCACTTACAAATGGAATTTTAACTGATATATTATGAAACATAAGCTATTGTATTATTAATGTATTGTAATAATTATTAAACGTGAAGGTTACAAACTTACATGACAACTTATAATAAATTATATGCGCACAGCCCAGGCGAATGACGGCCGCAATGTAATAAAATTTCGTAGCAATTTGCTTGACCGTATTGTATTTCGGAGCGTGCGTCATTGTACGTAAATATAAAATAATCAAAATGTAGTACCCAGAAATAAACTCTTTCAAAGTTTTCAGAAGTGGAGATTAAAGGTAAATCGGTTAACCAATTTTTTTAATTTTAAGCAGCTGTCTTACGAAATGACGTAAGTACGGATACGATTTTACTTCACTCCAATTACCTTAAATCCAAACGGCAAATCCCCGGTCGAAGGTTATCCTACTCTTATATTTTTTGTCTAAACAGAAAAATTTCACGTAAACTTTATAAAAATAAAGCAGCCAGTTATTTGGTTGCAAGTTCAAAACCTTCTATTTTCCTTTATTTACTTTGAAGTTTTTTTTTAATTTATTTTTTCGAGATAGCGTTGCGCTTAACTACAATTATGCTTAATACAAAGCAATGATGAGGTCTAGGTTGAAGCGCGCTGGCCAAGAAGATGCCTATTCACTCTTGCCTTGAAGGTACTTATGTTGTACGTGGCAAGGAATGTATGGCGCTGGAAATATATTCCACATCCTGGCGGTTCGAATCAGGAACGTAGAGCAGAACCGTTTCGTTCGGGCAGACTGGACGTCAACCACATAAGGATGCAGCAACCACATAAGTACAATTAAGTTTATTGGAATTTAAAAAGAATATGAATGGTAGGAAATAGCTTAATGGGGACGGCGTCCACAGAGCGTATAATGTAGTAGGTACAGTGCCGATATCCAACAGTCCACAGGCAGGCAGGATGATGATATAAACATTTAAGCATAACTGGCGAAAAATGACAAAGACTGTCCTCATTTTAAAACAACTTTGGAAGATCGTAGGTAGATAATTAATAAATAGCAAAAATCTAGAAAAAAAAGCAATAAAGCACATGGATCTTTGAAACAACTGCCAAGACATCTTGATAATTAAAATTAACAGCCAGACGCGACGCTGCGAGCAAAAATAAAAATTGTTTCGTTGGCAAATTATCACAAAACAGCTGCACAGAAGAAAGATAAGATTGAAGATTTGCGTCATAAATATTACAAAATATAATTATCATGTTCCTGATAAATATAAAAATTTTATTTTAAATCTAACTATTTTCAAAAGTGTATCGAAGTATTTTTTTGTACGGAGTATGATGTGTTTATTAGGTGTTTATTTATGACTTATACTTTTTTAAACAATAATTATTATTCTAATATCAGTATATAAATAGAAAGAAAGAAAATCTATTTATTCAATGATGATATATTTATTAAATGACCTAAGTTTAGCCTACCTATAATATTTTATATGAAACTTAAAATATTTTATATAAAAGTGTATCGAAGTATTTTTTTAAGGAGTATTATTATTATGTGTTTAATATGTGTTTATTTATGACTTAGAATTTTTTAAACAATAATTATTATTCTAATATCAGTATATAATTAATAGAAAGAAAGAAAATATATTTATTCAATGATGATATCTATCTATATTAATTAATAATACCTTTAAACGAGCAATTCTTGTATATATATATAATATATAATCAGAATCTCGGAAACGGCTCCAACGATTTTCATGAAAAGTATGCGGTGGTTTCGGGGGCGATAAATCGATCTAGCTATGATTAATTTTTAGAAAATGTCGTTTTGTCCGTGTTTTCAGGCAATGAAAAACTGCTAGAAGGTAAATTTCCGCCGCACCATCTACAATGTTTATATTAGCTCAGGTGGGAAACAGGTCGGTCCCAAACCAGAACACCCCGGTTTGAGTCCAGTGTCCTCCAGTCCGATTATTTTGTCCCCTTTTTTTTTAAAAATATAATATAATATTTTATTTAAAAAAATAAAATATAATTTACCTACTATTTAAATAAAATTTCCAAAAAACACGATTTACCGAAAAAAAAAACTCGGAACAAAGCTCGGACACCCAGATATTACTTATTAAATGACCTAAGTTTAGTTTAGGTACAGGGTCCTTCCCCGGGAAGGACGTAACTCTTTAATTTTGCGGGATAAAATGTAGTCTATACATTTTATCCCGGACAATTAAAGAGTTCCCGCGGGAATCAAAAATCTTAATCCACGCGGACGAAGTCGCGGGAATCATCTAGTTATACCTAATATTCTTGCTTATAACCATATTACCTACTCTGTGCTATTATAGCTATGGAATCTTAAAGTGCTTTGCCAATATCAATGCATTTTGATTGAGTGGCAATTTACACATACATATTTTGGCTCCAATGCAATTTCTACAATTATTGTAGAGGTTTGAATTATGATACATTAGCACGTAGTTTAGGATTAAATCAAGTAGATAAAATATTATGTGCGTATTGAAATGTTCTATAATATAATCTGACAAGTGATAAACTCTTGCAGGGCTTTTAGTGATAATCATGAAACAAATGGAACGACTTTGAGAATATTAGATTTGAAAGGTAATTTTACCGCAATCCGCGACAAATGCGACACCTAGATATAATTATATTATTAACCTTGCAAAACAGTTGCAAAAATTCAGAAACTATCCTGAGAAAGTGAGAATACATGGGTTCATAAATTGCATCGCTGTAAAATCAGATCTAGTAGGTACATAATAACCTGAAAACACGTCTACACTATTTCTTTCATAAATTTTTTCGTCTTAAAATAAAATATAAGAATAAATCTAACGTTGCTTGCCCTGCCTGAAATAAATACCTATGAATGCCAGTATGGCGTGGTTTATGGTGACTCAAAAATAGACATCTCAACAGAATGTGTTTACATTGTACGCTGGCAACAAAATATGCATCGATTTTCGTGCTCTTTCCTGAAAAACACAGTATTGGTTTATACAATGACGATAGAACGCAAGACTTCCACGGAACATTGGCGTTATTCCAAGCGTGTAACCACGGCCTGGTGATCGCGTCCGTACTTCGGCCACCGGTTTTTTCTATACTAATATTATAAAGAGGTAAAGTTTGTGCGGTTGTAGGGGGTAATCTCTGGATCTACTGAACCGATTTTGAAAATTCTGGTACCAATAGAAAGCCACATTATTTGTGAGTGTCATATTTACCCGAAAAATTAGGATTTTTTATGTACCCGAAAAATTAGGGAGTTCCCGTGCGAATTTAAAAAACTTATTTCACGCGGACAAAGTCGCTGGCATCTGCTACTACATTACAAGAAGTAGTGCTGATGTGGATAGCCAATAAAAAACTTATTTTATGTGGGACATTATGGGTTCAAAAATTTTGCGAACTGATAGCTTTCAAATTAAAAAGATTTGGTCTGGTGGAAAGATTCAACGTGGCAATAAATAGGTAGCTATCTTGCCAGCATAGCTGTGCATCCATCCAAGCGTTCCAGTTAAATGTTACGTAAAAATCTAGTAAAGATGCTCGTTTACCACCCAGCGAGATGCTGACTAGGCGAACTTGTCATTGAAAGAACACTTAAAAAATCTTTGATAGAATTTTCGGGTATTGCTTTTGATAATAGGGCTCATAATGCCTTTATTTTGTTGATAACAAGATGCCAATTGCCAATGAATATTAGACTGTACGTGAGAGTGCAAGCCACGAAGCGCGTAAATACCTAAGTGACGGAACCACAGAATTATAATATTTCTGGGATGGAACCCTCATCGCGTGAATGAACAGTGCTTGGCAGCTTTTACTCGTATTTCAAGAGGACAACACCACTCGCAAACGTCACCAGCTACTCGACAACTGTAGGTTGAGCTTTCCTCGCTCTTCAGTTTTCGACGGCGGAATTAAGTTTCAGTGTATTTCTGTTTTTCACAAATCACGCTGACAGCGCATTAATGATCATTAAAGTTTGTTTACACATTTAGGAACTAAAATATATTATAAATTCTTTGTTGTTTTAAAATAATTTTTCACAATTTTTGACTTCACTTTGACGGCATAGTTGTTTAGGTTTATTAAAAAATTGGTAGGAGATCAACACGTTGATATTTGATACGGTACAGTATCTTTAAATCTTATCGGTGAAGATGATCATGAAGATCAACATCATTTCAATACATAATAGTTATAAAATAGTTCGAAGCCGAAATGCAGCAGCAGGGGTCCTCTCCGGTTGGCCCGTGAGGGCCAATCGGGGGTACGGGCTTCGAGGCCAGGGGGTCTACTCTCTTTCTCTAAAACGAAACTTCGCAAACAAACGAACGAAATTTCATTAACTCCTCTCCTACATTACATTATCTCTATGCTCCTCTCTATTTCGTTTTCGTACACGCAGACGAAGTACGGATCCATAGAAAATTTTCGTGACCGATTGGATTGAACGATTTTGTGTGGGTCTAAAAACCGACTAATTACGTCCGTTTGCGAAGTTTCGTTTGAGAGAAAGAGAGTAGACCCCCTGGCCTCATAACCCGGGCGGGGCGCGGGGTATTGCGAGCCGAAATGCGGGCAAATTGCGAGTTAATCCTCAGAAATGGCGACAGAGCGCTTGATCGTAGTAAAACTGCCTGATGAGTTTTCATGCCAATCTCGACGTGCCTAAATATCTACTGACTACTCTTCATACTAATATTATAAATGCGAAAGTGTGTTTGTTTGTTGGTTTGTCCTTCAATCACGCCGCAACAAAGCAACGGATCGACGTGAATTTTTGCATGGCTATCGGTACTTGAGGACCTGGACAGGGACATAGGGTAGGTATACTGAGATGATGGTGGTGGATTATGTTTTTTTGATTCCCGCGGGAACTCTTTATATACTCTATACCTATATAATTTTCCGGGATAAAATGTAGCTTATGTCCTTCCCCGGGATACACCCTTCCCGGTACCAAATTTCATCAAAATCGGTAGAACAGATGGGCCGTGAAAGTTTAACAGACAGACAGACACACATTCGCATTGATACTTACATACTAGATCACTAGACCCTTAGTTAAAAAACTTTCTTCTCATTTAGTTAGTAGTTTACTTCTCATTTTTATTATGATAATAAATTAAACCCACACAATTTTGGAAGAACGAATTACGCAGAGACCGTGTCTGTTTTATGACCGTCAGCGTCAGCCCTCCATTGTGTTATTGGCTTAAGGCCAGAAAATGAGCTTGCGATTTTCTTTTCGTATGAAGTAATAATTGGAAAAATCTATATTTTTTATGTGTTCTTTTCTATGATTTATTATAATTTTACTTACCGGCGATTTGTTCTGGCGGCAGCTCATCGGCCTGAAACAGATAAAAATTATTAATTTTATATTTTATAAGTAAGTCATCAATTTGAACATTATTATATGAGTAGGGTTTATGCGCGACAAGCTTGAATTTAATTTTTATCCTATGCCAAACTATTTGAAATCTAATGAGTAGGTAATACAAACGCATTAATCAATATGGTAATGTATTGAGATTTGGGAGTTTTAAAATATAAAAATGTTGTAATCTATATAATTAGGCGATGCCCACGTGTTGAAGTTTTAAAAAAAAAACATGAAGACCATTATATTTAACCGGATTTTTAAAAAAGGAGGAGGTTCTCAATTCAGTGCGTATCTTCTTTTTCCGATATACAGAGTCCTAGGAGCTATCTCTAAGCCAAATTGTGTCTAGATCAGTTCAGCGGTGGAGCCGTGAAAGGGTTAAAAGAGTTAAAAGGGTTAACTTTCGCGTTTATAATATTATTAAAGTTAAGTAGGTAATTGACTGAAAGACCTTGGTCCCTACCATTTTCAGTCTTTCAGTCAATTAACTGTGCATTAGATATACATTTTACAACCATCAAATATCAATTACATTTAATATCAATTACAATTTTGTATGGTGACACATACATTTACTCTGCATTCAACTCGCGCGCGAACTATAGGTACCTACATTTATATACAAATACATAGTTATAATTGTACTAAATATACCTAATTTGCAATAATATTAATAATTCTATTATGAATTAGTTAAATATTTCTTTACAATATCTGGCTCCTAAAGTATTTTGAGAGTTGATCTACATTTGGTTAATTTGGGTCGAACATCAAACATAACAGTGACCTAATTTTAAATTTATCCTTTACTAGTGGGGTCGGCAGACGTTGTCCTGCGCTGAACCTAGAACCCGATTGCAACGCCCCCTACCGGGTCCAATTATGTATTATTTAAGTATAGGGTTGTACTTATAGGTAAGGCATTGTTCATACATATACTTAGGGATGGATGGATGGATGGATGCATGTATGGATGGATGTTTGTTACTTATTCACGCCAGAACGGCTGAACGGAGAGGTTATTATAGTCCTGAATAGCACATAGCCTACTTTTGATCCCAGAAAATGAAAGAGACCCCGTGGGAACTGAAAAACCTCAATCCATGCGGACGAAGTCGTGGGCATCAGCTAGTCTTATAATAATTAATTATCAAAGCGTTTTTTAAAATATAAATACTTATAGCATATCTACTATAAATAATCTATTGTGGTTATTATATATTATCTAAGAGTCATATTTTTTGAGCGAGAGAATTTGCAAAGTGAAATCGAACTATCTTAGATGGGAATAGTAGATATTGGGGCTGATTCTGTAGTGCACAATCTCTAAACTAAACTAAAATTAGAGCATTACAAATATTGCTAACACTTTCTTAATACTCCCTATGGAAAGGGACAGAACTAGATTTAAAGCTGCCATTTTAGTTTAGTTTAGAGATTGTGTTATACAGAATTGGCCACACTATATCTACCTACTTATATATTATAACACTTGAAATAAATCAGAAAGCATTTTAGGTAGAAGTACACCTAGGTTATTAACGATATTATATTGGATTTGACTTGCTCTAGCAATGCGACTGCAGTTACTTGTGTATCTATACATTGATGTAATTGTAAATTAATTTTTTCAAAAGAGCAACCATTGAGTTTCTTGCTGGTTCTTCTCGGTAGGAATGGTATTCCGAACCAGCGATAGATTCACTCGACAATTCAAAAGCACTTGTAAAAGTTTATTTGAATAAGAAACATGAGTTTGAGTTTCAAATAAAACTTGTAAGGGTGGAGTAAATTTAAATTTAACACACCGACTTTTAAATCGGCTCCACCCTAAATCGAACAGAATATTAATCATAATCATCATTATTGATATATGTATTCATTATTAATTTAACCCATCGACGACTTACTGATGAACACGAGTCTCCTCTTATCCTCGGGCATGCAGTTCCCTCACAATGTTTTCCTCCACAGTTAAAGCAATTAATATTTAAATGCTTAAAACTAAGCCTAAGAAGCACATTATTTCGGAAAAGTTAGATGCGCGTTTCTCGGGGACCGATCAACCGACCACCCGAATATGAGGCCGAACGTCTAAATCACCATTATTATCTAACAAGTCAAAAATTAACAAATCCGAAAGTATGATCATAGCAATCAATAATAGGTAATAATTTTATCTACTACGAAAATAGAAAATCCTAATAATATGTTGACAAGAAAAGTGCGAGCATAATATTAGCAAGATAGATAGATTGGCACGAAGACCACCTGTACCTACACTGTAGACCACAACCCTAAGCCACTAGGTATAAAAGCTCTACGAATGTTAAAAATAACTCATATGGTGCTGGATAATTTATGAATAATAAGTATAACATAGTAGAATGAGTCTGACCTAATTTTGAAACGGTTGCCTTATTTACTGACTGCGAAAATTTAAATTTTTCTACGTTTTCTATGACAGTCTTTACTTTAGGTATTTTGTAATTTACATTATTGTTGATGAATGTAAATGCTTTGCAAATCAAAATGTTTCGTAAGTTTTCATTGTTTCAATAAAATAAGTACAAAATATCACTGGTTGAACAATAATATTTCACTAGGTATTTCAAAATAAGGGTCGTACTTTCTACTGAAAACTCATTCCTACTATCTGTAATTTTCCGAGATCTCAACTCTCAACCACTTATAACCGCTTTTTACAAAAAGGCTAAATAAGTATGGGTTGATTATGATCCAGTCTGTATCTTTTAATTTGTTTCAATGACGACCACCTTTGTAGAGAGGGCTGTAGCTGGTAAGTTCTTGCTGAAAAACTATACTATTTTTTAAGATGAAAAAGCAAAAAGTAAAACAATCCAAGTCAGGAATCTGTCATAGAATATTTTGCATTTTAGCGTAAGTTTACTCGTACCAAAATAAATCTTAATACGTATAAAATACACTCGGCGTCAAAAAAATCGCACCTTTCAAAAAATCTAATTCAAACAACTTTAGACCTTATTTGACATCAATAATGAGGTTCATTTAGGATATCATTTGAAAGGCGATGAAATGGAGAGTACAAAAACAATTCAATTGATTATTTTTCTTTTACTGGAAGAGCACAAAAAAAGAAGAAGAAAACACCTACAATTTTGCTCCTTAAAACAGCCGCTAGTTGCGCTACCTTTTGTAGGTATAAAAGGGTCAATACAGGTTCAATCGGGATCATTCGCTATCCAACCGTTGAAGTGGACACACGAGAAGCTCATTCCCAAGAAAAACACCCTTGAAAATGGATACCACTGTGGATGAGGCCGCCCAAGTGATTGTACTACTGCAATCAGGCATGCGGCAGTGTGATGTCGCTCGGCAACTCAACTTGAGCCGTTTTTCGGTTCGAAGAGTGTACCAGCGTTTCCTGGAGACCGGTGGCTACGTCCGAAGACATGGGTCTGGTAGACGTCGCTGCACCTCGGAGAGAGACGACTGATTCATCGTATCGACGTCTTTGAGAAATCGCTTCTTAAATGCTGTTGAGTTGCGACAGCAGCTCCAGACAGCTAACAGAAGAACCGTGAGTGTGTCTACGGATAGACGAAGACTGGGGGAGAGGAAAATAGCGGCGCGAAGAGCTGCTACAGGTCCAAAATTGACCGCAGAGCATCGGCGAGCCCGCTTGCAATTCGCTCGCGAACACGTCAATTGGACCCTCGAACAATGGAAAGCTGTTCTCTTCTCAGACGAGACGAGAGTGTGCCTTTTCTGCAACGACAGACGCAAAAGAGTGTACAGAAGACAGGGTGAACGTTTCGCCCAAGCCTGCATCCAGGAGACGGTGGAATATGGAGGCGGTTCTTGTATGTTCTGGGGCGGCATGTCGGCCGACGGCAAAACCGACCTTGTTTGCGTCTCCCGGGCTCGAGGTGCTCGCGGGCAAGGGTCGCTGACTGCTCACCGGTACATCACAGAGATCCTGGAAGACCATGTGGTCCCCTATGCCAGTTTTGTTGGCGAGGGGTTCACGTTGATGCATGACAACGCTCGCGCTCACACTGCAATTATTGTGCGCGACTACCTTCAAGAGGTTGGGATCTCTGTCATGCAGTGGCCAGCGAGAAGTCCAGACCTGAACCCGATTGAGCACCTATGGGACCATTTAAAACGCAAGGTTCGGTCTCGTGATCCCGCTCCTACGACTCTCCAGGAACTCAAAGATGCCGTTATTGAGGAATGGGACACTATCCCTCAAGAAGAATTTTAAAATTGGTAAGATCCATGAGGGATCGTATGGAAGCCGTCATCAGGGCAAGGGGGGGTAACACTAGATTTTAGATTAGTTTTAAGATCATTTTTGTATTCTTTTTTGTGTAATTAATCTGTTTTAAATTAAGGCTTAATTAAGGACTTTTACTGTTTTATATACTTATTTTTTTTGTGCTTTTCCAATAAAAGAAAAATAATAAATTGAATTGTTTTTGTGCTCTCCATTTCATCGCCTTTCAAATGATATCCAACATGACCCTTATTATTGATGTCAAATAAGGTTTACAGTTGTTTGAAGTCGATTTTTTGAAAGGTGCGATTTTTTTGACGCCGAGTGTATGTGGGTCATAAAGTCCAGTTTTCACAGAGGCGAGTGTTACTGGAACGTACCTACATAATAAATTAATTTTACGTGCAATTGAAACTAAAATAGAACCATTGGTCTTGCGTCGGCTCCTCTACAAGCAAAACCATTTATTGGTGGTGGTATTTCAATGTTCTAAGATTTCAGTCTATTTTTCCAGCTACGAAGCGTATATGACGATGTTGTTTTGACGACCTCCGTGGCGCAGTGTTGAGCGCTGTTGTCTTATCGTGCGGAGGTCCCGGGTTCGATCCCCGGCAGGGTCAATTTTCCCTGGTCTGGCCTGGTGGGAGGCTTCGGCCGTGGCTAGTTACCACCCTACTGGCAAAGACGTGCCGCCAAGCGATTTAGCGTTCCGGTACGATGCCGTGCAGAAACCGAATAGTCTATAGAGTATAGACGGTGATAATAAAGAAGGTGTGCAATTTTGGAGCATAGTGCATGCCATTCATCTAACACCTAAGTAATACTTAGGTATGCTAACCGTTTAAAACCGTAATTGATTGGCTTTTTCATAATACTCTACTCTACTGTCTACTGTAGGATTATTATGAAAAAAATTATTAATGAAAGGAAAACCTACATGAAATTGTACTCATATTTACTAATATTATAAATGCGAAAGTGTGTTTGTTTGTTGGTTTGTCCTTCAATCACACCGCAGCAGAGCAACGGATCGACGTGATTTTCGGGATGAGTATGGAGAGTTACTTTTTATCCCAAAAAAAATTTGGAGTTCCCGCGGAAATTTAAAGAACTTATTCCACGCTGGTGAAGTCGCGGGCATCAACTAGTTTACTATAAGGCCCTACAGACGGAATATAGACGGGCCGAGTTTTTTAGCTCAGCTTTATATATTTTTAATAGATATCTTTCGCTTTGGGGGTTGATGTACTGAAAACATAATATGCAGAAGGACCTGGGAACCCACCATAAGAAAACTCCTACCATTATGTGTTTATTGGAGAGGGTTCACGACCCTCAGTAATAAGGAATACAATGCTAAGAGAGAGAGAGTAGGTACTGAAAAAAAAAAAAAATAAGGGCGCGCGGCCCGCTTGGGCGGGATACGCGCTGCCCCTGTTGTAGCGAGGTGATCTAAAGCTTACTTAGAAAGTTTCATTTCTAATCAAGACAACTCTGCTGGAGTGAATTGGAAGTTTATGGTATCTTTATGGCAACGTTGATGTAATATCATATTTTGTTCACCTGAATATATTATGGACGATACTTAGTACACCGGTATAGTTATGTACCTACGGTTAGTCCTAATCCGGAATGATGTACCAATTCTAATCAAAGTTAATTCATCAGTTTATTCATAATAACTACCCGCCGCCCAAGGCTTTGCTGCTGCGTGATTTTTCGTAATGTCCTTTCTTAATCCATGTCTATGAAGAGAAACTCTGTGCTAAATTCTAGCTTTCTAGATTCAAGGGTTTGGGCTTGGACGTTGATGAGTCAGTCAGTGAGTCAGAGCTTTTCTCTATATTATACCTATTTAAATCGGAAGTGGAATCTCGGTAAGTATCTCGTAATTCAGTTTGAGAAGTTGATATAGAAGTAAGTTTTCAATAAGCTTATAATGTTTATGCTTTTTAACCGTAGTAAAGTTGATAAGTATACCTATCCACTTAAATTAGTATTTAAGGAATACCTACTTAGTATGATATTTTGTCAATTCCCAAAACTATTTTTTTTTTTATTTATTAATTAGGTCACTTTTATTTTTTTAATTAGGTCACTTTCGGTGGCTGTTTGGAAAACAACCTACCTAAATATTGATATCACTCGATTAAATTCGATTAAAAATGTGAATTGTAATTTTTTAATTAATTATTTTAATAGACCTAACCTAAATGTTCACCTACCCAGTCTTCTGTGTCCAGGACCATGTTTAATGTCACTAGTTAGCACTGTGAGACGCACAACACGACTGACGGCGAGGCTGCTTCCAGCGTCCAGGGTTATTTCTGCTGCTTTACGAGTTTGGGCTTTCGTAAACTTTCACATAAAATATAAGAGGAGGTGCGGTGGCGGCGGGGGGTCCGCGGTCGATTCGGCAAGTCTTCCCCGATTTCCTGCGTTCGCGCTGACCAATGGCGTGTGCCTCAAACGGCAGGATGCTAACGTATTTTTAGTCGGAAACGTGGTCAGGAAAAACGTAAACAAGCGGCTCGACGTGTAAGCAAAACGCTGCCGCCCGCCCTGCCCTCGGTAGTCATTTACCAGCGTTTGCTATATCATTAAACGCGAATAATTTACGTTTTCGAGCCGTTTGCTGTGTAGCTGTTTATTATTTAGGTACACGAACGATACTTGGATTTTTCGTAGGTATACTTTCCAACGTGTTTCTTTTTGGGAAATAAATAAATCACTTTGAAATATATGAATAATATGTAGATAGGTACCTTATGCTTACAAAGCTGTCGACCTCGTTCGGTCAAATTTGTTTACATTGCTATACTTATTACGGTTCCATATTTCACAACATGTGCGTACTGAGTGTCGTACGTATCTATTAATCATTGTACAACGACCGCGATACATCTCTCCCTGAAGATGCATTGCGGCGCCGTGCAGTGCAATTTGGGTTATTTACGCTCTACTTGCTAGTTTGAAATGAGATGTCCCACATCGACACATCAAAAGTTTTGCATATATTCTTGTTCGCATAGTTACTTAAATTTTTCTTTTTATATGTATACCGTACCTACCTTGTGTGGCACCCTATTTATTACCTACTAGTGGGCCCTGCAGACGTTGTCCTGCCTTGAAGGTAGAACCCGATTGCAGCGCCTCCCATCGGGTCCAATTGTGAATATAAACCATCCGGGGACCCACACAAACTCACTCAAAAAATTCCATCTAAATCGGTCAAGCCGTTCTCGAGTTTTACCGAGACAAACGAATAGCAAATGTATATATATATATATATATATATATATATATATATATATATATATGTATATATATAGAGAGAGTCCCGGGTCGAGAGAGAAGATAGAGAAGATTATATACCTTACTCATAGGTACCTATAGATCAAACAATGGCTAAAACACTTATCTATAATAAATACCTGGGTAGGTAGGTAGGTAGGTACACACATAAATGTCAATTCATTTTTCTCTTATCCCGCGCCAACCGAATTTCAATTGTTGTTGCAAAATGCATCCGGTGGAAAATTTACAATGATTGATGAGTTGAACGACCATATTATTATCATTATTATTTTTTAGATACCACCACTCCACCACCACTACAGCCCATTATCGTCCTACAGCTGGGTACAGGCCTCCACTCTTATAGGAGAGAGGGAATTAGAGCTTAGACCCACCACGCTGATCTATAAATGCGGGTTGACGGGCTTTAACGACTATTATCATGTTAGTGATAATAACCGGGACCGACGGCCTAACGTGCTCTCCGAGGCACGGGGGTGAAACACTGCCAACTTCCTAACTCCGGGCTAGTACTGATAATTTCTAGTCAGAAAAACTCAATACTCAATTATGGCCCGACCCGGGACTCGAACCCGGGACCTCGTCGGTCGCAATCGAACATGCCAACTACTAGACCAACGAGGTAGATAGTTAGTTGTAAAAATTCTCTAGGTTTATTTACGAGAGCGGGGCCATAGCCTATTGGCATGCTTAGTTAAAACTTCAGGCAGATCTACAACCCAATCCAGCCGAGCGATCGCGTAACTTCTGCATCAATCATTGATACATCGCAATCACCTCTGATTGGTTAACACTCTTCCACTATTGGACATAATCCATTGACGCAGCAAGAATGCCATAAATTCAGCCAATTACAACAATTGATACTGTAACAATGATTGATGCAGAAGTTACGCGATCGCTCGGCTGATGTAATTAGGATGATAAAAATAGGTTTAAGTATCTCTTTTATTTTCCTCTTTTGATTACGATTGACGATAAGTCATTTGACTCAAGTCAAAAAACTTAAGTCTGATAGTATTAGGTACCTAGACCTACATAATCAATAATATTTTTGCCCACTTGTGGGTATCAATCCAAATGACTTCATTTCTCGATCGACGGGGTCTCCTACGGCTACGCGCGGCTTGACGCCATGGCCAATTTGACACTCACTGACCATGGTCAATTAATGTCATAACTTAAGACGTCAAATAATTAGATAAGGCTATGGAGTGTGGATTATCATAGATAATACCTATGTGGATTATGCCGTGGGTTGGCATCGCAGCAAAATCTGTAAGTATTTGGCTTTGTATTGCGAGATAAGTGAAGACAAATGAGTTACCGGCAATTGCCAGCTTTATGGAGACACCAGTTCTGCATCGTCTCCTGTTTTTGTTTCGGTATTTTTAAAACATTCTGTCAAAATAAGTTCAAACCAAGGTTCAAACGAAAAAAACTTGATAGAATATTAAGATATCAAGGAGAATATTATAGGGGTGTGTCAGCTCGTAACAAATAACACGCATCGGACCTACCCACTTAAAGTTCGCGCGCGAGTTGAATGCTTAGCTTATGTATGTGTCAACTCAGGCCCCGACCGCATTCAACTCGCGCGCGTACTATACGTAATAAGCAACTATTTCCTGGTAAGTAATAAGCTTAAAATTCGAGTGCGAGATTATTATAATGTAAAATGTTGTATAATAACCCAAGTAGGTACTTCGCCTACGCTGTCTCGTTTGTTTACAAAATCGTGCACGCCCCCGAAATAATAGCTAATGTTATGCTTTCAACCGTTGCTAAAGCCCAGTTGGTGGTAGTATTTTATTGTGCGATTCGAAGCTTTTATCTCGTACAGTTGGTTGCTGGATTATCAAGTATAAATAGATGATAGACAGCCAAACGTGAATAAATCCCGCTTGGTAGCGGTTAATAGGTATTTTTTCATGATACGTCGCGTTGCGTCTATGTCGCCGCCTAATCGTAAAACTCGCCGTATTGTAATCTTGCTGCTCGTCGCTTAGTTTTTTGAGTGAGTGATGATGCAGTCTAAGATGGTAGCAGGCTAACCTGTTAGGGGCAGTTATATTAAACCACTGTGTACCTCTATGTATTAAACCCATACCCATATTCGGTTTCTACACGGCATCGTACCGGAACGCTAAATCGCTTGGCGGCACGTCTTTGCCGGTAGGGTGGTAACTAGCCACGGCCGAAGCCTCCCACCAGGCCAGACCAGGGAAAATTCAGAAATTATAAATTCCCAAATTGACCCTGCCGGGTATCGAACCCGGGACCTCCGCACGTTAAGACAACAGCGCTGCGCCACGGAGGTCATCAAATTTATTAGGACCTCCTTTGCAGATTCTGGCTTCGCGCTTTACAAAATCATTTTAGGGGTAGAGCTGGGGGCCTCTACTCTTTACGTGCCCTACTGTAGGGCAGGGCAGACAAGACTGCGTGGAGTCGGGCGCGGATTTCAATCTATTTTAGTCTTGATTTAGGAGTTTGCGATATGGTGATTTAACACTAATACCTATTTACAATTCGGTTCATTTCACGCTGTTTGAGAAAACGGCGGCTACAGCCTACAACGTATTGAAAACCGCAAATTTCTCTGGCGGAACGTTAAACCGCCGTAGGTAACTATTGCAAAACGGCGCCGTTTTGTATCTAGTAAGGCCTAGCCGTATTTGTAATAAGATGGATTCTTCAATCCGGCTGCGATATCAATAATAGATACGGTACTTTATGAGCGGTTCCAAATTTTACGGTCCTAAATCCATTGATGTAGAATTTTAGTAGTACATTCTATTTCCATGTTTAGATCAATTGTGATTTATAATTTATCACTATTTTAATAAGTTTCCCATTGAGAATGTCCTAAAAAGGTAAAAGTAACTTAAAATAAAAATAGAAAATGAACGGTATTAACTAAGTGAAAAGGCTTAAAAACTAAAACATCACATAAAAAAAAAATATTTAATATAAGTAGGTACTTTAGTGAATTTTGTCCGCTGTCCGACAAACTCTGACCCAGTGACAGTGTCGCTAGTAGGTTTATTATGAAAAATAAAATGAAAACAAAAAATAAACAGGCATAAAAATTAGTTCCAATTTTGGCCACTGGGTCAGATATTATGTTTGTGGATACGTAAGGCGCGGGACATACAGAAGTGTCGGGGCGAGTGGTGAGGTGCGCAAGATGCGCGACAGTGTCACGCGGCACGCCACTGGCGCGCATCTGTCGCGCATCTGTCGCCAAGTGGCGCGCAAACGGTGAGGCTGTGACTAGGGCTTTCGAATACCGGTTTTTCTCAATACCGGTATTAATACCGGAAAGATTTTTTTCAATACCGGGATCCCGGGATCCCGGTATTGGAAAAAATTTAAAATGTGGTAGAAGTTTTTTAACTTAAAATTAGTCTTTTCTGAAGCAAACGGCACCATAACAAACAGTTTTTTTATACAAATTTTTTTTCACCAAATTAACTCAAAAAAGTGCCTTTTCTTCATAAATTCAGTGAAGAAAACCCGTATTTTTCACTCAGCGAGATTTTTTTTTGCACGTAGGTAACGTTCTGAAACTCCATCACATCATTTTAAATACAATCTTGTTAATACTTATATTATTATCAAATAATCTATTTTTTATTAATATCAACCAGAATATCAACGGTATGATTTTTAAAATAGAACTATTTTCGGATGAATTCTTACGAAATATATATTTTTAACCTCCATTGAATTTTGAACTTTTAATATAAATAAAGCATATTTGTGATGCACTTTCTCAACGTACACACAAAATTAAATAAATATGGCTGGAAATTTTAAATAATGAGTGAAATTAGTGTCGATGATTGTAATTTAAACTACTATCGTCATCGTCGTTTCAACCTATAGACATCCACTGCTGAAGGTAGGTCTCCTGCATAGATCGCCACAGGGTACGGTCTTGTGCCCCTTGTTTCCAGCGGCTCCCAGCGACATGCCTGAGATCGTCCGTCCACCTAGTCGGGGGTCGTCCAACACTGCGCTTCCCGGTGTGAGGCCGCTATTCCAGCACTTTAGGACCCCAACGCCTATCGGTTCTACCAACTATGTGCCCCGCCCATTGCCACTTAAGCTTGGACTCATCGAGCTATGTCGGTTACTCTGGTTCGCCTACGGATCTCCTCATATCTGATTTGATCACGCAGGGATACTCCAAGCATACCTCTTTCCATCGCTCGCTGAGTGACCCTGAGCCTTCTTATCAGGCCCAAAGTTAGCGACCATTTTTCGGAGCCGTAAGTCATCACTGGCAACACGCACTGTTCGAAAACTTTCGTCTTCAGGCACTGAGGAATTTTGGACGAGAAGATGTCGCGGAGTTTCCCTAACGCTGCCCAGACAAAGCGATAAGGCCGCCAATTGTACCGACTTGTATTTTTTGTTTTGTAGTTTCTAATTATTTATTCTATGTTTTGGTGTACAATAAAGAATATTTCATTCATTCATTCATTCAGCCGAGTTGGGTTGGTGGGTTGACCTCTTTCTCGAAATTGGACCTACCTAACTGGACTGTTACTATGTCCTAGGTATATATACTCATCAACAATTTCGAGTGCAGAGTTCTCATCCAAAACAGGTTGGGGCTGAACGTGTGCATTAGAAATTATTTTTTTCTTGCTCACATTCCTTTTTAGGCCCACATGTTGAGGAACTCTGCTGAGGTCGTTGAGCGGTAAGCCACTATAGTAAAATGTATTGTGACTAAATGAGTAATAAACGATATTTTTGTAAGAAGACGATCGAAGTCGAAGAAAACGATATTATTTTAGTCTTCTTCTTTCTTTCTTCTTTAAATGCCAAGCCACAGGGATCTAAATTCAAACACTAATATTTCCCTCTGAGTGAACAAAAACGACTTTTCTTTACTGGTTTTAAGCACTAAAGGCGCTCTTTTTGAGCTAATATGCTTAAGATACAAGTTTTAAACTTAGCCGAATAAAAACAGTGGCATCTAAAAAGAAATATATGCAATAGTCACTGTTTCGTTTATAGTGTCACCAATACCGGTATCCCGGTATTAGACATTTCAATACCGGTATTGAAAACCGGCGAAAAAAGTCCGGGATCCCGGTATTAGCCAATACCGGGATCCCGGTATTGGAAGCCCTAGCTGTGACGTAGCAGTGGGACGTATTTAGGGCATACTAGTGTTTGATTTCGATGCGACAATATGTCTTCTTCGTCAGATGAAGATATGCTAGCTGTGGTGGTATAAATATCCAATAAAAAATCAGTACGGAAGTAAGGTTTTTTATGCTATACCCAATTGTTAAAGCAGGAAGGTACATCGTCGCGTATACGCAGTTTAGGTTTGATAATAAAATCGGTATAAATATCGATGTTCTGCATGATTATTTCTTTTGGTATTTCGGTTTTGAGTGTAAATATACTATATTATTTTAAAAAGAAATCGAGAAAATATTCAGTCATAAAAATTAAGTTTTATGTATAAATACCTAACTTCCGCACGGTTTTTTTTGGATATTTTTGTATAAGTTTTGGTACATTACTACAACCGTGCCAAGTTTCAACGACTGAGGACTTAATGCGGGGGTCTCTATACAACGAACCGCCCCGTTTCCTAGACTATACAAGATTTATTAATTTAATTGAGAGAAAGAAAAGAAAGAAAGAAAATACCTTTATTCCACAATGGTGACACAGACAAACATTTAACATACAATCGTACATAAGAATATGTTTGCATGTGACACCACCCGGAATGGGTGCTCCTACAGCACAGGTTTGTGCACAGCATTATACCTACAAACTAAGAAAACTAGTCTAGGTATTTTTCCACTAACTGGTAAAATCGATATTAAATTCCGTATCGTCGTGCATTTGCAATCCGGCCCTGTGCGTTTCGAGCGGTGTGCCACTGTCGAACGGGTGCGCCGTATGTCGAGGAAGCGTCGCCCCCACCATACCCGCGCCGCGCCTCTTCAGTATGCTCGGCGCCTCGCCGCTTGCATACATTTTGTATGAAATACATAGAAGCGGCGGCGACCGCTCGCTTCTCGACACA
Organism: Erebia ligea; assembly: GCA_917051295.2. Lineage (NCBI taxonomy): Eukaryota > Metazoa > Arthropoda > Insecta > Lepidoptera > Nymphalidae > Erebia > Erebia ligea. Next base: position 13,121,923 of record OU785223.1, on the reverse strand, counting down.
CCCGTCGACCGCCCGTCGACACTTCTGTATGTCCCGCGCCTTACGCCGTGCCTTTACGCAGGTAGATGCAGTCAGGTACCTATACCTACCTTGGTACCTGATTAGACAAAAACTAACATGAATCCTTGAAACACTGAAACGTTCTAGATAGCGCCTTTAACTTTGTAACGTGAAGTATTTAGTTCGTTACACTAACATTGCTGTTGCTTAAAGACCAGGAGCTAAAACTTTTGGTTTCTATTAAGTATCTATAATTCCCAGAAAGCTGGAAAAGATTTTAATATTATCACTGTGGAGTGTGGGCATCCCAAATAAAGTACCTAATATAGGTACTTAATTATTAATATGGTGTCTACGATTTCCGAGGTGAGCATGATTTGGGAGCCAAGGAACTATTTTCTCAGTATTTGGGCTTTATCAGCATGAGAGCGATGCAGCCTACAGCTAAATAATTAAGCCACCGAGAGAAACATTTTGTGCCGCTGTGCGGCACAGTAGTGTCGATGAGTAGGTACTGCATGGTGCCGCCCACTGGTGGAATCGGAGTTCGGACCATATTAATGAGTAGTTAGGTACCTACTACCTACCACAAAGTCTACCACCCGAAGAAAATTATTATTTGTATTATTATATTGGGAGTGTGACTTTTATAATTATATCTAGGTATATTATCTATTTACTTGGAGTGTGGTTCAAATAGTAGGTAACTAAAAACAAACTTGTAGCCGGATATAAAGTTCCTTTTGCATTACCTACCAATACATAAAAACGGTCTCGAAAAAAACATTTCTACAACTCTGTCCTTTTGCACTTATTATAATAATTATATTAAGTGCAAAAGGACATGTGTGGCCAATTATAATAATTATTATTATATTTGGCCATACATGGCGTGGCACATAGTGTGGCACAGAGACCAGTTTACCAGGTGTGGCATGTAAGATCGACAGGGATACTTATTCAGGATCTCTTTCAGGATCGATTTCTTCTTATGCGTTCTAATTAACATTCATTTGGAAAGCTTATGATGCCATAAAATGTGTATACAAGGAATATATAATATTAAGGTGTTTATTAGGATATACTCATGGAATTAGGAATTACGTGGGTGTTCCGATATAAGCACTGCGAGCTCTGCTGCGAGCACTGTTCAGTGCTCTTACTGGGGACTTACAGTGCTCGCAGTGTATTTCGGAACACACCCTAGGACTACTGATTGTTTGATAAAAAGCCCTCCGTTGTTCTTTGTCAAAGTGACAACCCACGACAACCTTACCGATTCCGCTCACGACGGCAGTCGTAATTCCTTCCTCCATGCCGCTCACCGACCAGAAACAGAAGAAGACGCTCTTGTCCATAGATTAAAGATAGCTTACTAAAATTCAAGGTCAGACGTTGGGGGAGGCGAGGAATGTATATAATTTTGGCCATTGTTAATTTATCTTGTGTCCCGCTTTCTCTTATAATACAAGCCATCTCCCCGACGTGATCTCTTTCTAACACTATGTACATGTTTAAAGAACAAATTAGAGTGGGGGAGACCGGAAACGGATGTAGTAACAAGTTTTTTCTGACGGAGGCTCTGGACTCCTGGACTCGAATCGATAATTTAACCGGTATATCGATATCGTATCGATTTTTGTTATTATCGATTTTTGCTATTTACCGGTTTTTCTTATTTACTAGCCTTAAAAATAGATATAAATGGAAAAATAAAAATTGGCATATTAGCAATAAGAATTTTATTTCAAAAATTTACCACCGGTTCGGAAAGCAGTCTGCTGCAGAACAGTTCAAGCTGTCGAACAAATCGTTTATGAATAAGATGATCTCTGCAGTGAAAAAGCCATTATAACAATGTTAACAGATGGAACACAATAATTATGAACTATTTGCAGCTCTTCATATGTCGTCATCTTACACGTCAAGGCAGCGTGCACCCCTTTGCTGAAGACTTGCAGCAGTTGAATTTGACCTGTAAAGTAGAAAGTTGAAATTTGATTTAAATTGAAAAAAAACGTTGAGTTGAGTTGAGTTTTGTTTTATGCATGCCTGCAGGTTCTCCATAATATTCACAAAGGTCTGTGAAGTCTAATAATCTACGCTTGGCCCACATGGTACACTACTAATATTCAAATTGTTATTAATTTGATGCCGCAACATTAAAATATTATATTATACTAGATTATATCTACGTGGATTAAGGTTTTTTCATTCTTTAATTGTCAGGGATATAAAGTAGCCTATGTCCTGCCCTGGGACACATCATCCATGGACCTGTGACCATCCATGTACCAAATTTGATCAAAATCTGTTAAACAGATGACCTGTGAAAGCGTAGCAGACAGATAGACACACTTTCGCATTTATATTATTAGTATGGATTTTAAATATACTTGCCTTCATCTTGTCATAAGACTTTGGATTAATATGTTTGCTCTGTCAATTTGGTAGATCTCGCATGGCCTCTTGTGCCATCTGAAGTATACAGTTCTTCAATGAACTTCCACTCAGCGCGCTGAGTTCCAATCAGCAGGGGCTTCTTCTGGAAATTATTGCGAAAACATTTAAGTAGATGTGGAACATCATACATATGGTATAACTTATATTTCTTCATACATATGGTATAACTTATTTTTCTTGGCCCTTGTACCTTGCCCCTTGGGCCTTGTAGCCTTGTAGTTACTATCAAGTACAGGATTATCTCTATTTATTTGGGAAGACATACAATGTGGGACTTCATGACTCTTAGGTGGATCAGACTGCTTATTGCAATCAAAGTCAGTCTGAATCGTAACCGTGTCCATCTGGGAGGAGGCTGATGGGATCTGATTTATAACTCTTACATTGAGTTTACCTGATTGAATGGGAAATATTTCTAAAAATGAACTTTGCAAAGGTTTGTTTGGCAAATTCAAGGAAGGGATTGCGTCTGATGTTAATCTATGATTTATAACATGATGATCCAAAAAATGAAGCTCACAAATCCTAACATTATCTAATGACTTACGGGAATATTTGCGAAGAAATGGACATCTAATTAACCACGCCTTCCACCTAGTTTCATTTGTAAATGCCCGTATATAAAAAGTACTCTGTGATGGTACCATCATTGACTTCTAAGTAAAACATACTATACATCTCTAAATTAAAACGAATTAGAATCTAAATAGATAGTAAAACCAATTCCTGATCAATCCGTAGCAAAGCACTCGGTTTCAACTTTGAAATTCTCGCACAAACATTAAAGTTCTCGCAACAAAAAAATTCCTAGTTTGTTTGAATACAGAACGCCATATTTTTTATTTTCATATTGGCCGGCTGGCTTCTTATTAGCTGATAAAATAAATTGCTGTTTTCTTATTGGCTGATTTAAAATTCATTAAACCAATTAGAATTCAGTTTTATTAGAAAGAGATGGGACCGGTTATGCCATACAAAACGACAGGGACAAACTGCTACATCTGCTTGACCCTCGAGTTTGCAGGGCTTGATTCCGCTCCGTCGCCTGTTGGTAGGTGCGGGTATCTGCGAGTAAATTAGTGTTTCTTGTTCTTTTAACAGCCTTTAGATTTTCTTTTTGTGGTGGGTAAGTATTATTTTGTGTTGGTGGTACATCAGTTGATCAGAAACTTGAAGCCACTAACTATGATCATGAGCACATTGTCAACACCTATGAAGCATTTGTCAAAATTGTTTTGGGAGCTGCTGATGATCACATCCCAGTAAAAAAACTAGGTGCTTGGCATAGACCATCTCTTCCCTGGTGGGATGAAGACTGCACTGTAGCCGTTCATAACAGGAAAGATGCGGAATTGATCTATGAACTGGATATGTCAGTTGATAACTTTATTCAATATCAAAAACTTTCTGCTAAGGCTAGGAGAACCCTCCATAAAAAGAAAAGGCTGGGCTGGAGGGGTTTCTGTGAATCCCTTAGTCCCAGAGCTTCCTTTACCTCTTCTGTACTTACTTCCAATGATTCCTCAACTTGGCTGGAGGCCTTCTCTGATAAATTAGCCCCCCTATCTGCCCCAAATTTTGATGAACTCCCTAATTACTCTCCTGTTCCTTCTTCGGATCCTATGGATGCTCCTTTCTCTTTCTCCGAATTTAAACTGGTTCTTGATGGTCTTACAGACTCCTCTCCTGGCTTTGATGGAATCCCTTACTCCTTCATTTGTAAATTAAATGATAAAGCTAAATTACATCTATTAAATATTCTAAATTCATTCTTTCAGACAGGAACTGTCCCTGAAGCCTGGAAAACCCAAATTGTAGTTCCCATAAAAAAACCAGGAAAGGATCCCAATGACCCCTGCTCCTACAGACCCATTGCCCTTTCTGTTACCATATCAAAAATCATGGAACATCTCATCAAGAACCGCCTGGAGTGGATTCTTGAAAACAGAGGACTGATGGCTTGCACCCAGTTTGGATTTCGTAAGGGCTTTAGCACGGCTGACAGCTTGAGTATTTTGACGACTGACATTCGAGTAGCTCATGCTAGAGGTGAGTTCCTTGTGGGAGCTTTTCTGGATATTTCTGCTGCTTACGATAATGTGCTTCTCCCGGTACTCAGGCAAAAAATGCAACAGCTGAGCCTCCCGCCGAGAATGACTCATTTTATTTGTAACCTCCTCTTGTCTAGAACCATTTTGATTAGAAACAATCCAGATTTTCTCCCGCCCAGAAGTGTCTGGAAGGGCCTCCCGCAGGGTTCAGTCCTTAGCCCTCTCCTTTATAGCCTTTATACATCTGACCTCGACCAGTCTGTCCTCAGTTTCTGTAACATCTTGCAATATGCAGATGATATAGTCCTTTACACTTCCTCTCAATCCTCTTTTGATATTAACTCCCGCTTGAATTCTGCCCTTAAATATCTGGGTTATTGGCTCGCTGACCACGGTTTAGAATTATCCACATCTAAGTGTAAATCAGTCACATTTACTCGCAAGAGAAATGTTCCTGCCATAACTCTGACATATGAGGATCAACAAATTCCTTCCGCTAGCAGTGCTAAGTTCTTAGGAGTTATTTTAGATTCCAAATTAAATGGTAATATGCACTCAGAGTATGTCATAGATAAATGCGACAAAAATATCAATATCTTAAGGTCACTGGCTGGCACATGGTGGGGAGCTCACCCATATACCCTAAAGATTTTATACAATGCTATAATTCGTAGCTATATGGATTATGGTCTCTTCATTATGGACCCCATTAGTAAATTAGCTAGTAATAAATTAGATAAAATACAATATAAATGTTTGCGAATTATAATGGGAGCTATGAAATCATCCCCAACTAATGCCTTACAGGTGGAAGGAGGGGACCCTCCCCTAGACCTCCGTAGACAGTATCTCTCTGACAGATTTATGGCCAAGGCTCTGCAACTATCTTCTCATCCCCTTTTCAACAGTCTTAACTGTCTGCCTTCCTTATTAAAGTCTGTAGATAAATATCCAGCATTACTTCTTAGCTTCCTCAAATTCACTAGACTTCCTTCTCCTTTATTTACTTTTCCCTCAAACCCTCTTTTCACCACTTCCTTCCAAGCTCTGACTTTTAAACCTAGTCTGATCTTAAACTTTGGAGTTCAGAAAGATGACTTAGAATGTAATGCTAAATTTAAATCCATTCTTGAACAGGACTGGCCGGATTTTTTGGCGATTTACACTGACGCTTCAAAACTCTCTGCAAATGGGTTCGTAGGGGCTGCTTGCTGGCTCCCCAAATATGGTATAATCTTGTCTTTTAAATGTCCCCCTCAGACATCAGTCTTCACTGGTGAAGCTGTGGCAATATTGGAGGTAGTTAAATATGTGGAGTCTCACAACTTGCCAAAAGTCTTGATCATCACTGATAGTCTAAGTGCCCTGCAGGCTATTGCCCAAAATCCATTTCGCTCTAAAAGTAGATTCCCACTGATACTGAGGATTCGTGAAGTTCTGTTACTCTGTCAACAAAGAGGCCTTCAAGTCATATTAGGATGGATCCCCAGTCATAAAGGTATTCATGGTAATGAAACTGTAGATTCCTGCGCTAAGTCTGCCACCCATTCGGGTGTACTAGACAACTTTCAAAATTATTCACATGATCTGATCTCAACTGCCAAATCTGATCTTTATGCCTCTTGGAAAATGAGATGGAGATGGAGATGGGCTATCTCAAGATTATTGAAGGGTAAACACTATGGAGATATCTAGGAAACGGTTCCCTCTCAACCCTGGTTTGTCCGTCATAGAAGTCTTCATCGCAAAATTATTTCGGTAATTTGTCGGCTCAGATTAGGTCATTCTTGCACCCCAGTACATTTAGCTAAGCTGAGGATCAGGGACAACTCTATTTGCGAATGTGGACTCGATGAAGGTTCTGCTGACCATATATTTTTTAATTGTCCAAAGCTCCACATATTATCTATGCATGATTCCCTTCCCCCTAACTTCCCTCGTCCTACTAACATTAAGTCTTTGTACTATCTCTTGTTTTTGGCCCCTTTGCTAAATTTTTAGGTAAATTTATTGACTATAACAAGATAAAAGTCTAACTGTGTGATCTAGTTCACCTTTCCTGCACAGTATATTATATAATATAGTGTGCTGGAAACATAACCAATAATTAGTAGTTTATACACCAAGGGGATAAAGCACTGTTTTATGTCACGGGCGCTACATTGAATCCTGAACGTAACGAAGGACTCCAAATTTAACTCCCGAGCGCAGCGAGGGTGTTATAAGTTAATTCCCGACCAAAGGGAGGGAATTAAGATTGAGTCCTGAGTGCAGTGAGGGATTCAAGCGCCCAAGAAAAAAACTGCTTTATCCCGGTGGTGTATACTCTACTTTATACTTCTACCATAACAGTAAAACAAACTGTAACGGTTAGATATTTATTGCAAATCATAGTAAGTAGGATACATAGGTCTAGTAAATAATAAAAAGAAAAGATGCAGGTATACATACTCCTTGGTTTAAAAACTTTTATGTATGGTACGGTCGTTTGGTCGACCAGTCTGGAGCCTAGACTCTGTTGTGCATATGTATTTATTTTACAGTATGGGGTTGGTCAACTAGTTGGGCGATCGATCGACTAGATTATGGCCCTAGGGCATGAAGACTGACTTTAGACCCGCAAAAGTATGATTAAAACAGTAGTAAAGGTATGGTAGAAGTATAATTAATATTTATAAGTGTTCATTATTATTAGTACCTATTTAATAATAGTAAGTTTAAAAAAAAAAAAAAAAACTATGTATTGTATTAAAATTATCTTATTTATGTAGTTTTCTATTTGTGTTGTTGTAGAACTAACCACTAACTCAGGCTGAACGCTAGCAAACGCGAGACAAGGTCACGGGTTTCTCCAGTAGTGTGTACTCTCCTTCAACGCGACATTGGCGGAATCTTGGACGAAATATCACATTTCGTCCAAGGGCGGAATATTTGATATTTGTGCCCAGTGCACGAGTAAAGCCATTCATATAAGAAGTGAAGTGACCTTACTCTATGGTGACAACAGTGTCAAGAGTGTCAAACACCGATTCAAAATGTTAATCTATGGTCATTGTTTATAGTTGTTTTGATAGTGTTAAAGTGTTTATTCAATTCAAATTGATAAGGTCATTGTTTATAGTTGTTTTGATAGTGTTATAGTGTTTATTCAATTCAAATTGTTAATTGCACGCCACTCATCCCATCTCAAACACTATTAAAAACTATTTAAAGCTGAAGTTGGATTTCTTTAAGTAATATCATAGTAATATAGTAAACAATATGGATAACTTTATAGTCATATCATTTATCGGCGAAGGATCGTTTGGCCGTGTTTTTAAAGCGAAACATAAGGATACTAACGCTGTTGTTGCCCTAAAAGTTATTAGAAAGGTGAGTTACCCTTTATTACTACTACAAAATCATCGATACCTATCAACACTTGCCAATATGTTAGGTTTTAACGCCATTTTTCATTCAAATGCCATGAGCAGACATGCCTTGTATATCTGGTGGGAGGCTCCGGTTATGGGCTGTACTAAGTTACTAACCTAGCGCCAGACCCACCAAGCGATTTAACATTCTTGTATGATGCTGCATAAAAACTGTCTAGGGACATGGGCTTAAACTTTACATGAACTGTGATACATTTCCAAGCTAGTCGTAAGTAATGTGCTTAAACTCTGCTTCTTACATAGTCTGCTGCACTGTTATTTTCCACCAGCTGCGATTGCAGCTGTGGCCTTCTTTCATTCTTCCTATTGGGCAGGTTTCTGCACTTAAGTGTCATAAAAATATAGCAAAAATTTCATTTCAGAAAGGGCGATCATCTAAAGACTTGAAAAATTTAAGACAAGAGTGTGACATACAAAGGCAGCTGAACCATCCAAATGTCATTCGCATGATTGACAGTTTTGATACAGAATCTGAATTAGTTGTTGTAACAGAGTATGCAGAGAAGGAATTACATAGTATACTAGCCAAAGAAGGCTGCTTGAATGAAGACAATGTTAAGAAAATTACATGGGATTTGGTGTCTGCATTATACTACTTGCATTCTCATAGGGTCTTACACAGGTATGGGAAATTACTTATGTACATAACTAGAGATCAGATATTCTGAAGCTATTTACCTAAATATTTTTAGAAGCCTCTTTGAAACCAGACACTTTTGGTAAGTATGCATCACAATAATATCCAAACTCTACTTAAAACTCATGAATTTAATTTAATTCATGTATGAACTTTATAGAATTCATGTAATCTGTTGTCACTACTACTTACTAGTAAATTTTGAATAAATTCTGGAAATATTTCCCTTGGGAATTGAAAAAACTTACTCCATGCAGGCGAAGTCACTTGTATCAGCTAGTCTAAAATAAATTTAAAGCAAAGCAGACAAAAAAAAGATGTTGCTTCATGTATTTGACTTTGCTTACGTTGGATAAATAATTATTATTTCCTATTTGTAATATTATATGCTGCATACTTAACAAATAGATTTTATAGTTAAAAATCCAAATGTTACTTTCGTAACATTCCTATTTCACATTCGTGCTAAAATATAGGGTTGTTAAGTGTGTTGTAGTAAAAAAAAATTTTGTAAAATTTGTGTATATATAGCAAATTTTCTTATTTGGCGATTAAGACAAGTTAATGTTTAAGTTCAATGAAATGGTGTTAAAGTGTAAATTGTAACATATCTATATCTAAGAGAAGGTGATAAAATTACAAGTTTTACTATTAACCCTAAGACAATCCTATAAGGGAGGATTTATTAGGGAGGTTCAGCTATAGTATAATTGTACTGCTAAGGGATATTAAAATGTTGTGATCTGTCATTTTAGTTTAGTTTACAGATTCTACATCAGAATAATTAGCCACACAGTAATGTTTTATGTTGTATTTGCGCTTTCAGGGATCTAAAGCCACAAAATGTTCTGTTGGATAGTTCAGGACGGGCCAAGTTATGCGACTTTGGCCTGGCAAGAATAATGACCAATGCCACACATATTCTCACCTCTATTAAAGGAACCCCTCTGTACATGGCACCTGAGCTCATTGATGAAAAGCCATATGATCATCAGGTAAACACTGACTAGATGATTTGATTTCCTAGGAAAAAATTCAAATGATGAAATACCTACATCATCCCAATCATCCCCAGAATCTAATCTATATTCTGTATGCTATTCGGTCAAAATCGGTTGAACAGACAATCCTTAAAAAGGCAGCACACAGACAGGCAGCCAGACATACTTTCTCATTTCTAATAAGTATTGCTTGGGGTATAGGTAATATTATTATGTATCTTTCATACATCTGCCAATATCAGTAATTCTTTCACAATTCCCAAAATAAAATGTATTTATCTAATCTGTAAATATAATCAAAGCTCAAATGAAAATTACATCTAAGATTTAGATTTATCATTATCAAAATAATATCATCTATACTAATATTATAAATGCGAAAGTTTGGATGGATGGATGGATGGATGTTTGTTACTCAATCACGCCAGAATGGCTGAACTTATCTGGCTGACATTTGGCACAGAGATAGATTATGGTCTGGAATAGCACTTAGGCTACTTTTTATCCCGGAAAATTAGAGTTTCGGCATTAACCAAAAAACCTCAAACCATGCAGACAAAGTCGCGGGCATCAGCTAGTTTATCATAACACTTCAGAGTGATAAATCTTATTACAAAGTCTAACATATTAGCTGAAGCAGCAAACACAATTTTAAATTGCCTACTTTTAATTTATTGCCATGCAACATAGTTAATAATTATTTTAAATACAAATAGTGTTGATATAACATATATTAGGAATTGCCACACATTGTACATGAATACTAAATAATTACAATTAATTATTTACTAACAAGCATAACCTTAAATATTCTAGTATCTAGTTTTGCTTGTAAGTATTATGTAGTATAGCTTAATATATAAAAGGAAAAGGTGACTCACTGATCTATCAAGGCACAACTCAAACCGCTGAACGGATTAGGCTGAAATTGAAATTTAATAATCAAAATCGGACTTAATGTGAACGAAGCCCTGGGCAACAACCAGTTAGGTATATATTATGATAATGTGACATCTCTCTGCGTCGTATTCCTCATTACTGAGGATCGTGAACCCTTTCCATTAATCAACTAATGGTAGGAGTTTGCTTGAGATAATAATGCGGTGGGTTCCCACGTCCTTCCGCATACGACTCGACTAAGCGTTAACTTAGGTTTTTGTAACGATTATTATCAGATATTAGTGATAATAACCGGGACCGACGGCATAACGTGCTCTCCGAGGCACGGAGGAATCGAAAAGGCCAGATTTGAAACTCCAAATTCGGTCACCCATCCAGTTACCGACTTGGGTCAACGTTGCTTAACAATCGTAATCGACTGATATGCGTTGTCACAACTAGGCCACTCGTCCCTCTAAACTAAATTGTCTAGACTAAATTGAAATTGGAAGATAGGAAATAAAATGAGATATCATAGAGTAAAAAAATGGAGTGTATACAATAATAATTTTATGTTATTAATAAACATGCCTGATTATTCATATAAATTTCTACATTTTGTTAAATGTGAGTTTCTATTTTCCAGGCAGATTTGTGGTCACTTGGGTGTATAGTGTATGAGTTGATGGCTGGCCAACCACCATTTTGCACAATGTCCATATGGCAACTTGTCAGAATGATTCGACACAAACCAGTTCAGTGGCCTAGTTTCATAAGCCCAGATGCTAGATCTTTTTTACAGGTAAATTGCATTACTTTTCAGATAAATAAAATGGAAAAATTCCGCTATCTCTCTCGCACAGTAGCACACCTTATAGACATCACATCAGCTAAAATTGCAGTGTATTTGCCTTTTATCGGGTCATAATATGATAAGTACCTCTATGACCAGATAAAACACATAGATTAAGAGGCATAATATAACTTATTGCATGATGGGTTGATTTTGGATTAGTTTCGTGGTTTGATAGCAAAGTAGCAGGCCTGGCTCACTTGGTCACCTGACCCCAAGATATTATAATATACCTACGGCGGTGCAACCCGCCGACGGCACTAAAATTTTAAACTTTGTAACTTTCTTCTGTAACTGAAAGGTACTATTAAGTATTCTGTGATAGTAGTTATGTTCTGGGAAGCCCTGGGCTCGAACTCATCTCTAATGTATCTCTAATGTAATCTCTAACTTTTCGGAGCAATTAAATATCACTTGCTTAAACAGTGAAGAAAAACATGAGAAAACCTCTGTTAGTAATAGTAATGTTCTTAAATATCTGTGTAGTTTGCCAATCTGCATTTTGTCATGGACTATGGTATAAACCCTTTTTATTCTGAGAGCCCACGTATGACGTATACAGTGGGCTGGCGATGGGTTGATAATGTTTAATGTTGATGATTTTAGGGTTTACTACACAAGGATCCAGATAAAAGAATGGCTTGGCCTGAAATACTGGAACATCCATTTGTAGCAGGACATGTGCTGATACTGCCAGAGGATAAACTAAGCGATTCTCCATTCACCAAACCTTTGTCCTGTAGCCAGCAAGAAGCCAAGCTTTTGCAGACTGAAAAGATGAGCAAGAATTCCAAGTTGGTATTTATGGTTAAATCATGATGATTTTTGACCGAGCGAAGCGAAGGTCTCTGAGTCTACTTGAGTGAATTTGCACTTGTCCGTCCGTCCGTCCGTCCGTCCGTCTGTCAGAGCCTTATAATTTCTGAATTACTGAACGTAATTACTTCAAATTTAAATATAATATGTAAACCTATGGCCTCCAGCCGAATATGGCTTAAAAAGTTATAAAAATATTTATTTCAGGGGGCTCTCATAGAAACGAATGCGAAGTAAAATATTTTTTATAGTGTTACATAGGGTTGCGGTACATATCATTTTAAAGATAATTAAGAGTAGAATCCGAAAATATTTTTTTTAAATTTTTCCCTTAAAATTGACGAAATGGGGGGCTTTCAAAGTGGAGAATTTCTAACGTCCAAAGTTGACCTCAGAACTCTCAATTTTCTGATAGGCTGAGCCTGAAACTTGCTCAATTATTTGAATTATATCCTGTACTTGAACAACAAATACTAAAATTAGATAAATATTATAAGGAAACCAAATTATTTAACTTTTAATGAGCTTCAGTATTTTTAACAGAACTTCACAATGATGTCAATAGATGGGCACTCTGTAAAAGTTTATTCGTTTGAGCTTAGGATATCGCGAGGTCTCAGTACGGGGCGAACCACTAGATAATTAATGTTTCTTTTCTGTAAAATTTTATGTGTAAAAGTTGTGGTATATATTGGGTATTTGACTACTATTCAAATAAATTATTTTTAGTGAAATTTTAATAATTAAATACAGGATCTCCCAAAAGTCGTAATATCCACGTCCCCTGATAGTTTTATGATGAATAACCATTTTAAACAATCGATTAAAATAAAAAAGTGCTTCAAAATTTAATGACGACACATTTCAGAATTTCATATAAATCCCATACCTACTTAAGACGCGTTAGGAAAAAAGTTGCTGATTTGACTATTTGTCAAATACCCAATTGCTTCCAAAATAATAATCACTGACATGTTAATAACAACTCAGCATAGAAAATCTGGCAACACTTTTTCTCAGGTTAACCAACAATTGAAAAATCAACCCTTAAAATTGTGTTTGACTAAGATCTCAACTGGGTTAGTTTGTGTAATGCATACCTACCTAATTGTTATGCTGAATCACTCTGCCGCTAGAGTGGTAACTAGCTATGGTCAAAAGCCTGATCAATATATTATTGAGTCAAATTATAAATTACTATTGTAGTTACTAGTAATTGTACCTAAGAGCTCTAACTTAGAACGCTACATATTATTATCAGCTCATATCAGTCTACCAGGGTCGAAAGATATTTATAAATAAACAATGTTTCTTTCAAAACTTTTAAGATTATTTCCAGAACCCCGAAACCCGAAAATGAACTGAAAACTGAGACCAGAGAGCATGATTTGAGAAATGTTCGAGGTGTAATGCAAGCTATGGAGTGTGTCCCCATCTCAGACGACGACAGCGTTAGAGCAACAAGCGCTTTCAGTGTTCGAGACAGTCTCAAAACTGACGATGAAGACCAATCGCAGCCTATAACGGCAGCAAACGCTAAATTACTACGTCACGAGTTCAATGTTATGAATTCTAATCTCGTTGTGTGCAATCTTGAGAAAAATATGGCGCAACTCATGTCTGCCAACCAAAAACACGAATTCAATAAAATGCATAAGATTGATGAAGAAAAGCATGATAATCATAAAGAAAACACTGAAAAGAAAGAAGTCAAAGTAGAAGACATTACGAATAATAAAAAAGAAACTGATGAAAGAGATGTAAAACAAAAATCGAAACTGCCCGAAACTGCATCTCAGAGTTTAGAAAACCCTAAAAGTTCAACTAAATGCAGTAGCGACATCAGTTCAGGTTTAAGTAAAAGTGTACCGCCATCATATAAGCAGAAAATAATACAGTTCTCCAGAGATAAGTTGAGGTTCGGCAGTGGTGGGAACAGATTAACGAGAAGCATAAAAAGATCATTTCATTTTAGTAGAAGTTTGGATAAGAATAAAACTGACATACAGAGGCGTACTAGTGAGCCTAATATAGAATTACCAAGTATTGTTGATAAAAATATTGACTCAGAAAAGCACAAGTATTCTAAAGAAGACAGAGATGAAGATGTTGAGAAATGTGAGATAATTGAAGAAACACCCGACGATAAAGAAATAGCTAATAATGATAGAATAGTGAAAACAGAAGAGAAACATGAAGGTATTTCCACATTTTAGGGTACAACTTTAATACCTGTTAAATATTAAGGTAAATAAAAACAAATAAATAATACAAATTATTATCTTCAGTTAAGGAGCCATCTACTATAGAACTGGAGGAGTGGGAAGCTTTTCTGAACTCTAATATTACAGAAGTCATGGAAGGCGATGTAGAATCTCTCACACAACTAAATATGGTAAGTTGACAATTTTGAAGTCAAAATGTTAGGGTGAGTATAGATTAGAGCATTTTCTTGAGCATTTCCATGTAAATGTAACGTTCTTACAAATGATACAAATGGTACAATACTTACAAGTAAAAGCAGAATTTATAAAAAGCATTTCCATGTGATCCTTTCTATTTTGCGTTTACTCTTTGTTGAATTGTCAGATGTGCAGGACGTGTGATGCGTATGTATAAATTGATAAGTTATTTAGAAAGAAAAGAGAAATAGAAGATGGCGGCAAATGAACTTTACTGGTCCCGTCTGCGCTCTTGTCTTCGCTTAAACTCAAAGGTCACTTTCGTTGTCAATCTCTACCAATTTCCTCGTTCTGGATTGTATCAATGAGAGAGATTTCCAACATAGCGCGGTCCATAGCGACTTTTAATTTGTGGACGAGACCAACCACGTTTTCGCTCCATAGTCATTATCGGTAGGACACTAGGGCCCTGTGCCTACCCTTACCACAAGTTTTTAAATAACACCTACGTTGATTGTATTAGAGCATTCGATTACATTGGCGTCAAAGTAAAATGGACCCAAGAGCCCTTGATTTAAAGGCACAAATTCAGTATAATCGATTTTAATTTCGAAATTTTCCGTTTAGAGCGCTGACTGTAAATGCATACACGAAATTGAGCTCTAAAACAATGCTGTTAAGGTTCGCCAATGTGTTCGATGGTAGCCAGACCTCAATACTCAATTTATTTACGCCAATGTGTTCGGTGGTAGCCAGACATGTCAATGCTCAATTTATTTATTACATGTAGGACATACAGGTGTCTCTTTATGTTACGTCATATTTTAACTCGCATGTTTTCGCCCCAGGTAAGCATGGTGGTGGGCGTTGTGGGCGTGGCGGCGCGCAGCGAGCGAGGCGCGCGCGTGTGCGGCGCCGTGGCCGCGCTGCTTGCGCTGCCGGCGCTGGCGCACGCGCTGCCCAGGCACACGCTGCTCAACATACAGGACGTGAGTACACCACCACCCGGGGAATCAAAGATATTATCATGGCATTCCGAACCACCATTTGCCATTGAAGTGGTAATAGCCTAGTTGCAGAAGTCCACATCCATCCACAGAATATTGGCGTTATTCCAAGCGTGATACCACGGCCCGATCAACGCGCCCCTACTTTGGCCACCAGTCTTTACATTAAATAAACAGAGTGCTGATGTGGATAACCACTAAAAAGCTTTACGCGCTGTTGTTTTATTATATAGCCTGAAGCAATGGGTTGAAGTGATGATGATAATAATGATCTAATTAATTAATTAATTCAGCGCTTTCAGCCAATTTTACCCCTCGTCGCTACTGGTAAAAATATAAGGACAGCCGTCGGATGTTTACAAGCCTGGGTGCCTGTACTTTGAAGCCGAGCGGAACGGAGATTGGCGGAACTGTCAGATCGTTAATCGTTGACGCAATAATTTTTTTGAATCACCTGTCTGGAATCTAATTGGTTTGTTTGGCACATCTCTGCTCCACTCCGGTTCAATGGACAGGTCGGGCCCCCTGAGGATACAATATCATTATTGATTATTTTCTGATATTAATATATTCGGATTCCAGGGTCTAATACGAACTCAAACTTAAAACTTTATACCCGAGATGAAATAAAAAACAACTAAACTGCACTTTATCTCTTAATAATTATATAAGCCTACGATATCTTTTATACACTTCAGTAAAACTTTATATTATTACGACTTCGTTTTTGACTGACATAATTTATTTAACAGGAAACCTTATCGTAAGGACTTGTTCGCGCCAATTAGTGTATCGCTAAGCGATATTGGTGGATTGATACATTCTTTTAATTACGTAACCAGGTGTACCTGGAGGCGAAAGTTGTTTACAACTTCGTGGCAGCAATAAACACCCTAATGAGAGACAGTAAAGACACCGACGAAGGCGCCGAAGACAGGTAACATAAACTATCAAAAATAATTTTCCGTCAATTTAATGCTTAATTAGTTTGTATTAATATTTTCTTTTAACATAAGTTACGCGGTAGGTATTAAGTTTTTAATTAGTACCCTAATAATATGCATGCCATGTCCACATCGAGAAGACTCAAGTATAAATATCTCTGTGAATGGTGTCCAATTTTTAAGGTTTCTTCTATAATTATTGCAGTCCACAAAACTTGTGAATATTATAAAAAAACCAGCAGATAAACAGTTTTGTTACTTTTATTTTTATTTGAGTTGGTCGAAATGTACCAACTGTGTGTGGTAACGCTTTGGTAATTTCTGATAGATATAGATGCATTAGTCCTATTAAATGTGACACTTTAAGCGTCTCGATTGGAACGGACTTGGCATTAACTTCAACGGTAAATACATCACTCGGTTACAACTTGGGTTCTGGGAGATCTATGCAATGCTCAACGACTTCAGCAGAGTTTCTCAACCTTAAAATGAACATGAGTAAAACGAAAATGGCATGCCATTAGGTTCAATATTATCTCGGCTGGTCAGCGTTCTTGTATTCTTCTTTTTGTAGTCCTAACTTAGGACAACTGATTTAACTAAATTAACTAGCGAAATATCGATGACTGTGACAATTATTTTACTTACATAAATACATTTTTAAGTGCCAGTTCACAGTTATTGCGAAAGATCCGCCCTATACTTTGTTTGAACCTATTATTCAGCCTGAGAACTGTAACAGCCTTAGTCTGTACTGGCATATCTTTTGAATAATTGATCTTTGATATTAGAGAACAAGGCGTGAGCCGTATGGTTGAGGTCTGCGGCTGGCTGTGCGTGCGTTCGTGCCGCGCCGTGCGACAGTTCGCGACTGCTGTCATCGCCTACAACGCGCACCCAGTGTTCACTAACCTTCTGTCGTCTTGTAAGTACCGCTTTAGAGAACAAGGTGTTAGTCGTATGGTGGAGGTCTGCGGTTAGCTGTGCGTGCGTTCGTGCCGCGCCGTGCGACAGTTCGCGACTGCTGTCATCGCCTACAACGTTCACCCAGTGTTCACTAACCTTCTGTCGTCTTGTAAGTACCGCTTTAGAGAACAAGGCGTGAGTCGTATGGTGGAGGTCTGCGGCTAGCTGTGCGTGCGTTCGTGCCGCGCCGTGCGGCAGTTCGCGACTGCTGTCATCGCCTACAACGCGCACCCAGTGTTCACTAACCTTCTGTCGACGTTTTGTAAGTACCGCTTTAGAGAACAAGGCGTGAGTGGTATGATGGAGGTCTCCTGCTGGCTGTGCGTGCGTTCGTGCCGCGCCGTCCGGCAGTTCGCGACTACTGTCATCGCCAACAACGCGCACCCAGTGTTCCCTGACCTTCTGTCGACATGTAAGTACCGCTTTAGAGAACAAGGCGTGAGTCGTATAATATTAGTGTCACTTTAGACGTGAGGTGCTCTCGCCACGTGCAACGGAGTCAGAGCTGCCAATTCTGTGGTGTATTGCTATCACATTCATAAAGCGCCCTGCAGAAAAAGATACATGAAAATGATAAATAAATTTCACGATAAACGAAAATACGTTTGCATCATTTCGTTTACGTACATCTTTTTCTGACCAGTATATTTTGTGAATTTTAACTGTGGTAATTAAATGATTTTAAAATTTAGAGAACTTTTTAAAATGAAGATAACCGTATTGCCATAGAATAATCAATTTATCAGATTTGCTCTTTCTTTTCAGATTCAAAAACCCCTCGGATCGCGTTAAACGTAGTCGGAATCCTCATAACAGTATTGCAAGATCTCCCCGAGCACGCAGATGTCGTTGAGAAAATATTATTCGATGACGAACATTTTAACTTCTTGAGGCTTCTAGAACAATCCAGCGACGCTCTTAGGTTAAGAGTGTGTATTCTTATTAGTTTGTTATGTACGTTTTCTTGTACAGCGTTTTCTGCTGCTATGGAATCGAAATGGTCAAAGAAAGAGAGTGAAAGTTTGGAGGCGTTGCATAGTCATTGTAATGTTGCTTTGAATAGGGCAGCTCGGTTGGCTACTAAGGAACTTAATAATATGCCATTTTATTCGAGCTGATATATTATTATGCTGCATTCTTCTTCAAGAACATACGCTGCATGGCCATAACGTAATAGTCATTTTATGGACATTTCGTAAGTTAAGTTTTTTTATATTTATTGTAACTAGATGATGTATCTGCGGCTGCGTCCGAGTGCATTTAGGTTTTAGAAAAACTATATCAATGCAAAAAATCACGTCGATCGTTCCCGCGTGATTGAAGGACAAACCAAGAAACATACGTTCACATTTCCAATATCAATTGGATTTTGTTTTATGCTAGGATAGCTAGTGTCATTTTATTCAAGAATTCTACGCCTATGAAACGATATTATTTGTTTTACAAATATTAAAAATACGATTTAAAAGCCCAGCGGCGATTAAATATAATTTATTTAGTAATGTGTTACGACTAAATATGCGTTTAGTTTTTGCTAAACAATCATACGTATACTTTGTTAAAGCGCTATCCACTCACATCATAGTCAGGGCCTTCAAAGCTTCAAGCAGACCGGACCCTGTGTCAGGGACCATCCATTACCCGCGTTCTCTCTCTCTCTCTCTCTCTCTCTCTCTCTCTCTCTCTCTCTCTCTCTCTCTCTCTCTCTCTCTCCCTGCGTCGTATTCCTCATTACTGAAGGTCGTGACCCCTATACATTAATCAAATAATGGTAGGAATTTTCTTGGGATAGGTAATAATGCGGTGGGTTCCCACGTCCTTCCGCATAACAATGGCGTAAATAAGAATCTGACAGCTCGGACGTTGCGTGCGTACGTCAGAGCTCGATCCGGGGATGCTTAAGACACGTATGATCCAACAAACTTATCTGACCCGGTGGCCAAAATTGGAACAAATATTTATGCCTGTTTTGTTTTTGTTTTTATTTTATTTTTCATATACCTATACGATATATGAAATCAGATAAGTTTGTTGGACTATAACTGTGTGAGAGTAACACCAAGAGCAAGTTCAAACAAAATGTACGAAAGCAATTATTATTGTTTTACCGTAGATACCTACCTACTTGCTGGGACACTGGGCCAGGTCGATTCCAGAGCTCGGAAGGCTCTGGCCCTGATGTGTGGAGATGTAAATCCTGAAATTAACGAGTGCCGCAGGCAGCTCTTTTCAATGGCAACCTGTATAACGAATAACTATAATTATATTAATCTGATATAATTATTATTGTGGTCTTATTATAATTTTTAGATATAGGTAGACTATGAAAAACATTTTAAATAAAAACATACCTACCTATTTCAATTTTTTTTGAAAGTATCTTTCAAAGACCTTTCCCTTACTCGCCTTACTACTGTTTTTATTTGTTAAGTTCATTGAAATATTGAAATTAGGCAAGGTACTTAAAAATCCTACTGGACTAACTAATAGGACCAAGCAGTGGGTGGGACTAACAGTCCGAATCCGGCTTTACCTTCGTATCGTTTCATGAAAATATTAAGGTAATTTTTTAGTGCAACGTAAATAATAGAAATACTGAACTGTTTTGGAATGACATCACAATCTGACAATTTCAAAATCTAAATGGACCAATGACCGATAAATCGTTCGAATCGATTACAGAAATTATAAAGCAATTTTGGCTTTAAAGTGTGATAATTCGAACAATACATTGCTTGTGCAATTTCTCGGACCTTATTGGCCATTGCCGACAGTGCATTCACATCGAGATCAAAAACCTATGTTATAGCAGTTAGAGACAGGTTTAGGCCGTTTGTATAAAATGTGGGCGTTGCACTTTATGGTAGTTCGTAGAGTTACATAAGGGAGGTGATCGGCCGGCCTCGCGCCGGTCGCCGCGTGCATTCACCGCCTATTAGTGTACGGGCACGAAATTAGCGGTAGCGGGGCGACGGCGGTAGCGGGGCGATGCGATTAGTCAGAGAGCTGGCGACGAATTTCGGGAAGAATTTTGAAAAAAAAATGTTTTTTTTAATGCTGCGCATTAGCGAAATAGCCGCAAACGCTATACCAGACTGGCAGGATTGGATTCGCCAATCGGACCACATCGCCCCGCTGTCGCCGTCGCTCGGCCGTCGCGTCGCTAGTTTCGTGCCTGACGCCTTATAATTATGCATATTCAAAATGTGCATAAATAATATATTGCCGCCACGCCTTTACCTACTAACTAAGTGGTGACAATAAAGGTAAATGGCCAAATCCGCATTACCTGCTGACAGATTTGTAGGACGGTGGAATTTAAATTGATACCGCTACATATAGACGGAGAGCTGGCGAGGAATTTCGGGAAGGTCCTTTTGGCAAACTGAAATTGTGAAAAAATATAATTTCGTCAATTGGCGAATTCAGTCCTGCCAGTCTGGTAGAGCATTTATGGTTATTTCGCTACTGCGCAGCATTTGCAAATAAAAACAAAAAAATATTTTTTTGGCAATCAACTTGTTTTTTTTATCGTTTAATTTAGTACAGAATTCGAAAAAAAATCCCATTCGTTTTTGTCGGTTATAAAGAATAACCAGACCTCTCCAAAAATATTTTATTATAAATTCCAAAAAATACACTTTTGGCAATTTGAAATTTTAATCACGTATTTATTGAGTAATTTCAATAATACCTGCGTACGACATACGAAATAACCGCAAACGCTCTACCAGACTGGCAGGACTGGATTCGCTAATAATTGACGAAATTACCTAACTATATTTTTTCATAATTTCAGCTTGCCAAAAGGACCTTTCCGAAATTCGTCGCCAGCTCTTGGACCAACATAAACGGAGGTTTATAGCGATTATTTTGGCACTATAAATCCGTTTCATGCTGACCTACGTTTAAGAGTGGGTTGGCGCTAATATTTTGTGTTTATTTAACTACCAATTAGGTAAGTAGGTACATACCATAAAAACTATGATTGCGGTCCAATTAATTTGCAACTACTTAGTTTAAAGTAAGGCTACAATGTTAAAATACCAATGTGATCAGTGTAAGCTAAAACTTAAGCGTTACCTACGTAAAGTTCCTTTACGAGTTCTACGACTAGAATAGAATGGCCTTAATCTTTTTTTTTTCTTATGTCAGTCGTCACTCATCATAATCAGTATTGTTAGTGTGAGTGCCACCCGATCTTCTTCAACCAGTCACTTCCTGCTAACCTGCCCCCCGATTGTGTAAGGAAATCGTAATCGTAATCGTTTGTCAAACGTATCTAAGATGCCTGCACGTCAAAGAACATACTAGGTACAGGCTGATGCATTGGAAGCCCGTTTGTCACCCCTAACCATACTACATAGTTAGCACATAAGATTATTAAGTATGTAAGTAAGTATGTACTCATTTATTAGATCACAAAATTAGATCATCTTATCAAAAGCAGTTTTAACAGCGCCGGAAAATTTATTGACGCAAAGGAAACTTACGTAAATGCGATTAAACTCCTTATCTACAATTATTAATAATAATGCAACAATGATAAAATAATAATTTTATTAGATACCAAATAATATTAATTAGGCACATTCGTTATATGTTGGGAGTTCGTGAGATGTTGTTGAACCCACAAAATTATGTCATACATGCTAGCCTATACTGTCCTAGAACCTGCTTATTAATCTCTAGTATGTTTTTAGGTAAGTAAATAGGTACCTAGGTACTATGCTAAATATTATTAAATATTTTGGGTGGCCAGGTAGGTGGCCTACCTCGGAGTGTGTAAATACACTTATAGGTATAATAATCTAACAAATATTGTACATATTCTAGAAATTTACAATCAGAATATTTTATCATTTTGAGCAGACTCCACCTAAAATGTTGATAGGTCCCACCTGCATACTTTGTACAATGCCTACAATTACGGTATCTTTGTACGATAACGAATATCGTATCGGAAGCCGATCACGTAGAAATTTGCGCGATCGCAGCGGGTTCATTGTCCCATCGTATTCACTGTACCATTGGGTCATGAGTATTTTGACAACGCAGCGCGGAATTATCTAATCGGCACGCGGTCGCGAGGACGCGGGGCCAACGACACGGGGACCGTTTGCAGCACTTGTTTCGGACCAACGAAAGTGAAAATAAGTGCCAACGATACCGTACAAATTTAAAAAAAGACACCGTGGGAGTGGCCGTTTGGTCGATATTTTAGTGGACACTTAGCTTTTCCTTTGGTCGGATTTGTTTCAGTTAAATCCATCCATCCACCTCTACTATTATAATTTATAACTACTTCTTCTAAAGTACTTAGATACCGACTTACTTAATTTTATTTAAGCTTGATCCGGCAACTTCAAATTATTATACCTACCTACTTAGTATTAAGTATCAAAAGTATGGAATGCGGAAAAAGGAAATTCCCTCAGGAAAAAGACGCGTCACATTACGATTTACGAGTAATGCCTGCCCTATCTCAATATTTCAATATATTTTTCTGTGTCGCAAGTAAAGACCGGGCATTGGCATTCTCTGATTCGTAAGAAGGTCGTTGACCGCTCAATATTCCAATAGATTGCATATTATCATATTGGAATCATACATAAAGCTACCCACTTCATAACCTAGATAGCGTTGTAGGCACGATAGATTAAATTTGGAGATAATAATATCTGTAATGTGTATGTTTTATCTATTTGCGTAGGTATATACTAATTATATGTATAGCTATGTACAAATTCCAACATAGAATCCTTTGCTCGCTCGGGATTCAAACTACATACCTAGGCACTCGCAACAAAAACGAACTTTGCTATCTTGTTGAGCAACTATTATTTACTTTTTAATTTTATAGTACTCAGGGATAAGTGAAGTAAGTAAGTTCCCACCAATAGCTACCGGTAGATCTTAGTGCCAAAGTGGATTTATTTTCCACATATCCCTACAGTAGGGATAGCTTGGTAGGGATAGGTGTAACGGGCGGGAAAATCAGCTTCTTTCTGGGTACAACAAATCAGCGGCGGCGTGTTAGGCTGAGGCGACGTTATAGAGTTATAGACTATACTTTATAATCAAAGAGACTATAGTAGTCAAATACTAGTGTGATGACTTGGGTTAATTTTCAGATAGAAGCAGTTGAAGAAGCATGTGATTAGTGGAGAAATCGGAGGGAGGCCTTTGATTAGTCGTGCTCGTGGGCGAGAGCTAGTTATGAAATTAGATTAAGTAACACTTTTTTTTAAAGAAATAAAGGTCCTAATCAATAAGATTATTTAAAAAAAAAAAGATTAAAATAGATAGAAATAGACCTACCTCGAAGTATCTACTTAATTAGTTATAAAAATCATACTAATATTATAAATGCGAAAGTGTGTTTGTTGGTTTATTGATTTGTCCTTCAATCACGCCGCAACGGAGCAACGGATCACCGTGATTTTGGGCATGGGTATAGTTAGTTGAGGACCTGGAGAGTGACATAGGCTACTTTTTATCCCGGAAAATTGAGGAGTTCCCGCGGGAATCAAAAAACTTAAACCACGCGGACGAAGTCGCAGGCATCAGCTAGTTTACGATAAATGGCAAACAAGTAGATTTTAAAATTATAGGTAAAATACCTAGGTATACTTATTTAATTATTATTTAACCACCAGCACCAGTTATATGTAAATTGCTTTTTCTGTGTTATGCACACTTTGTCGACATTGACATTTCTAATGAACTTAACTACGCGTACCTAGGTACCTACTACCTACCTGTTTGTGTACATAGCTTACGAGCTACGCCGTAGTATAAATTCGGGGAAAAACCGTAGCACCAAGGTTAGGTAACGTTCATACAAATATAATAAATAGAGATGAAACGGATATCCGGTAACTATCCGATATCCGGCCTTTCCGGCGTAAATTTACTTATTATCCGGCTGGATAACGGATAGTAACTCAATATCCGGATGTTCGAAAACTATGACAATTTCCTAAAATCAATTTATGTGAGGCTTACTAAATATTACGAAAACGGGTAATACCTATTTATGATTTTATTTAAAACTGAAAAGCTACAAAAACTCTCAAGGAATTTCAAAGAACTTGTCTTAAATTGCACTCAAATCACGCACTTTACGCAGCAAGTAAATCTACTCCAGACGCTTATCCTAGCACAGAATAGGTACTAAATTTCTAGTTGTACCTGCCCCTACGCCTTTTACCTACAAACATATTCCTCTCCTCGCTAGTAGCTACGCTAGTTAGGTACGTAGTTTAAACCTACATAATATTATACTATAGTTCTGTACACACAATCATACTAATATTATAGGTAAATGCGAAAGTGTGTTTGTTTGTTGGTTTGTCCTTCAGTCATGCCACGTCGAGGACCGGAAGAGTGACAGGCTAGTTTTTATCTCGGAAAATTATGGAGTTCCCCTGGGAATTGAAAAAACTTATTTCACGTGGACGACGTCGTGGGCATCAGCTAGTAAAAATATAAGTAAATATTTAAGTAGGTCCAGTAGGTATTACCTAGTATCGTATTGTTGCAGATAATGAAAAGCGGATTATTTAATTGAATTAGGGTTTATAGAGTAGGTACGACGCATCGTGCGTAACTCAATGGTTTCTATGAAAATACGCAAATAGGTACCTAAGTAGGTATATTTTTCCAACCATTTATTTTACTTTTGACAGCTCGATTCTAATGCATTAGTGATTCGAGTTTTGATAACAATCGACTTTCTTTATAAGAAGTTTTAATAGATTTGACACATTGATATTTATCTTTGCTCAACATTTTTTTATTGTTTTATAAACATAACCAAGCGATTAAATGACTAAGTACTTATATTATATTAATGTATGTATTAAAATAAATCATTTCCTATATACAACAGTAGGGTAAATGTACGTGAATCCGTCAGGTCATAGAAACCATCCATAGAATATGTAGGTGGTGCATAAAGGACTATCAAGAAAGTTAGTGTTGCAGCTCCGTGACTATTTTGAAAAGGAAAGTCGTACTTGTAATTCCTAGATGAGTAGGTAGGTCTAGGTACCTATATTTAAATTATTAAAAAAAAACTACTTACTAGATCTCGTTCAAACCAATTTTCGGTGGAAGTTCGCATGGTTAATGTACATCATATATTTTTATTAGTTTTATCATTCTCTTATTTTAGAAGTTACAGGGGGGGGGGGGGGGGGGGGGACACACATTTTACCACTTTGGAAGTGTCTGATATTACAAACCTCAATATTATTTTTGAAGACCTATCCATAGATACCCCACACGTATGAAAAAAAAATTTTTGAGTTTCAGTTCTAAGTATGGGGAACCCCCAAAATTTATTGTTTATTTTCTATTTTTGTAAGAAAATCTTAATGCGGTTCACAGAATACATCTACTTACCAAGTTTCAACAGTATAGTTCTTATAGTTTCGGAAAAAAGTGGCTGTGACATACGGACGGACAGACAGACAGACAGACAGACATGACGAATCTATAAGGGTTCCGTTTTTGCCAAATTTGGCTACGGAACCCTAAAAACGATATGCCTCTAATCTCTATGGAGTACCTATTTCATTTTTTGTCGATGGTTGTCTATCAATAATGATGGCACTTTATAGGCGTGCTTATGTAAAAAGTAAAATAAACATCGATAGGTATAGGTAGGTATACCTATGTGGTTACTAGATGGGCCCTTTCATGGAAAAAAGTTTGACGTACGACCTGTAGAGCGCGCTCCACACCTGTATAAGCCTGTCTTTGTCCCCGCCATAGCGCTGTCCCGCTTTTCAGACTAGATGGTGTTAGTAAAATAAGTCCGCATTCTTTGTTTGTCAGGGCCTGTCTATGTAAATTGAAGTCGTTAAAAATAAATGGTTGGACTGACAAATATAGGTACCTAGGTATTTTATTTGATTTTATCTAGGTAAGTACTTATTAAGATTAAAGTATTATCACAGGGATCTAAATAATATTAACAATAGAGCTGCTCGGTCAATGACCTGTAGCTTCATTACTACTAAATAATCGTAGTAAAACGTGGAGAACTGTTTACACATGAAGCACTGCTGAGTGCTGATGGCGTCGATAAGCCGTGTTCACGCGAACTTAGGTCTTAAAGCTCTTTGATGAGGCATAAATTGCTATGAACATTCACGAAACCATATCCACGTGGTTATTTTGCTTAGCAAAACAAATTAGTCAATCATAACTACGAACGTCCTTGCACGATCGTTGAACCCGGAACACTTGTGGCTGTCAGCGATAATACCTACTAGACATTATCCAACTCTTATGTAAGTCCTTGATACTTGATAGTGTGACCTTCGTGGTCAATGCCCCATTGAAGTTAACGACATATACGCGTAGGTACCTACCTACTTATCTAGTTTGTTACGTTAATAAGATCAATGCACTGTAACTCTATACCTGTAGATCTCGAAACTCGAGTTTATTTTAGTGCCTCTCGTAATAAAAATCTACTGATATTGCTTATTATGCTTACCTTATAACGACTAACAAATCTATACTGCCAGCCAGCGTTTTAACAACAATGATTAGGTATCAAAAACCAAACAAAGTTTTGAGTTTTGATAATATTATTTCGACCTAAGATAGCCTCTATATTCGCAGTTGTAATGTGACTCCATTCAGATAAATAGAAACAGACCCAATCAACCTCTACGTTATCTGTTTCACGACAGATTTCTATTTTTGTAGTTTCAGCGCAATTTTCGGTATAAATTTCAGTACCTATCCGCTGTACATTAATATTGTAAACGCGATTTAGTGTGTCGTCTGTAAGCTTTTCACGGCCCATCTGTTTAACCGATTCTATTTCTGACGTTTAGAATGTGTAAAGGAAGCCTTTTCATAGGTAGATAATAGTAGATTGTATTATAAGGGAGCAAAATAATATTTTTACGGCGAGGGCGTTTTTTGAATCCAGAACGAAGTGAGGGATTCTAGAGTAGAATCCTGAGCGTAGCGAGGGATTCTTTAGTAGAATCCTGAACGTAGCGAGGGATTCAAAGTACGTCGCCCGAGCCAAAAATATATTTGCGCCCGAATGATACACTCTACTTTTCATCACCCTGTATGAGAAAATTTGGTTCCCGCGGGAACTCGCGGGATAAAAAGCATAATATGTGCTATTTCCAGACTATAATCTTTTTTTTTTTTTTTTTTAATATATATATCCATATAGCCCTTTCGTTAGTTAAAATTCAAAATTATAAATTCCTAAATTGACCCTGCCGGGGATCGAACCCTGGACCTCCGCACGTTAAGACAGCAGCGCTCAACACTGCGCCACGGAGGTCGTCAATTTGCGTTGGCGCTGAACACTAAGATGTTCCAAATTCAATAAGTGCGCGGCAAAGATAATTGCGGCGCACTTACGAGTATAAAGAGGATTAAAAACTCATTACTGCCCGCTAAAAGTTTCTTATAGAAAACACCACCTTTGGGCGCACATAAAGGCGAACCAAGACGTCCTTTTCGAATACATGGGATGAAATAGGTATTATACCCCTCTCGATATACCTAGTAACCTCACTTTAAAATTTTGACCCCCCATTTCAACCTCTTTTGTAATAGTAATAATAATAATTTCTGAATTCTTTCATTTGGATTAAGGTTGGGGAAGCATTTTTTAAAACTGGTCAAAATTTCAAGTCTTTTCCTGAAATAATAGGCAAAGTGTGACGGACGGACATTTTGGTACGCAACTCTAGTAAAATAGTCGGTAAGCTTTCGCTTAAAGCTTTTGTTTCATAAATAGAAAAAAACTAGAGCAAAGGTTTATACAGCAGACACAATTAGGTACCTAATAGGTAGGTATGATTTTGTTTTTTATTACGCTCTAAATCAGCCCTTGACTGCGATCTTGGGTTCGAACCCCGGCAGGGTTTGGAAATTTATAATTTCTGAATTTCCCTGGTCTGGCCTGGTGGGAGGCTTCGGCCGTAGCTAGTTACCACCCTACCGGTAAAGACGTGCCGCCAAGCGATTTAGCGTTCCGGTACGATGCCGTGTAGAAACCGAATAGGGGTATGGGTTTAATATAACTGCCATGCCCCTAACAGGTTAGCCCACTACCATCTTAGACTGCATCATCACTTACCATCAGGTGAGATCGCAGTCAAGGGCTAACTTGTAGTGGATAAAAAAAAAAAAAAAAAACTCACCTGATGGTACATCCAGTTAGTAGGTTTCTACACGGCATCTTTGCGGGTCTTTGCCGGGTCTTTGTCGAAACGGAGGTAACTAGCCACAGCCGAAGCCTCCCACCAGTCAAGACCAGAGAATTATAAATTCCCAAATTGACTCTGCCGGTAATCAAACCGGGGACATTACCTATCACGTTAAGGCAACAGCGCACCAGTGAGGTCGTCAAGTACATATAAAACTGATTACCTGTATCAAAATGCAGCTCAAACATCCGTTCCGCTGCAGGGGCTAGAAACTTAAGATTTTGCACGGAATTACTTATAATGCCAAGGTTGAAGGTAGGTACACGAATTTCGAACAATAGATACGTGCGTAGGTAAGTACGTAATGGTCGTGGGAAAATTAACACTGTTCATTTACTTCATCCATCCATCAGCCTGTATGCATCCACTGTTGGACATAGGCCTTTTCGAGAGCGCGCCACCAAACACGGTCCTCTGCCTTCCTCATCCACCCGCTTCCCGCCACCTTCTTCAGGTAAGTAATCGGACCAGCGAACTGGAGGTCGTCCTACACTGAGCTTACCGGTTCGCGGTCTCCACTCCCAGAACACGTCGGTCCATTTACATAATGCAACGTATACCTACCGAGTACCGACTATTTATAATTTCGGTATCCGCTGTAAGTACATTAGTATCATAAACGCGAAATTGTGTCTGTCTGTAACCTTTGCACGGCCCATATGTTTAACCGATTCTATTTGACGTTTGGTAATAAAGAACATTGCATCCTGGACACGGACTCGGACTTAAGCTACTTTTTATCTCAGAAAATCAAAAATTGCCACGAGATTTTAAGAAAATCTTAATCTACACGGGCAGTCGCGGGCATCTGTAGTATCTAAAAAACTTTGATATATAGGTTCTTTATGAAACGATATTATCGTAAATAAAATCATTTTAGTGATAACTAGTCTGCCAAGGATAACAATCAACCTTACTCAAATAGGTATTCTTAAACAGGATTTTATAAAATTCTACCGACCACGCATGCATGCCATATTATATTAGATAAGTACGTAGGTACCTACGTATTGTAGGACACTGACATCGAGGCATCTATGGTCGATGCATCGAGGCTAGTCCACAAACTTCAAGTCGCTCAACGCGCTATGGAAAGAGCTATGCTCGGAATTTCTTTGGGGGATAAAATCCGAAATGAAGTACCTAGCAATTCAGCAAAGAACCAAAGTAATCGACATCGCTCTCAAGGCTAGCACGTTGAAGTGGCAGTGGGCTGGTCACGTTTGCCGTAGGACCGACGCGACGGCCGCTGGAGTCGTAAGGTAAGGAGTGGAGACCGCGTCTCGGCAAACGGAGTGTGGGGCGCCCTCCATACTCGTCCTCCTCATCCAAACTATAAATATTAAATCCATACTTCCATACTAATATTATAAATGCGAAAGTGTGTCTGTCTGTCTGTCCGTCCGCCTGTCTGTCTGTCTGTCTGCTACGCTTTCACGGGCCATCTGTTTAACCGATTTTGATGAAATTTGGTACAGGAATAGTTTGTATAGCGGGGAAGGACATAGGCTACTTTTTGTCCCGGATAATTATGGAGTTCCCGCAGGAATTGAAAAAACTTTATCCACGCGAACGAAGTCGCGGGCATCATCTGGTATATTATTATAAATTCGACAGTCTGTCGGTCCTTCTGTCGGTTTCTCTGTCTGGACTGCTACGCTTTTCCGGCCCATCTCATTGACAAATCGATGGCCCATCATTCAACTTCAACCGATTATGACGAAAGGTACGTAAGAGAACCTACTGATGATCCTGCAAAACACTTTAAGGTGTTTCTATATATTATACTAGTATGGCGCGTGGGTGCGCGGCCCGCTAGCGGACCGCGTGGTGGACCGCGTGGTCCACTGTCTACTTACTCGCTGTCCTATTATCCTGTCCCCCGATTATGTAAGAATGGCCGATCAAATCGTCAAAGTTCAGCGTCAAAGTAAAATAAACCATAACAGCATTAAATTAGAGCTCAATTTCAAAACACGAAATTGAGCTCTAATTCAATGCTGTTATGGTTTATTGTACTTTGACGCCGAACTTTTACGATTTGATCGACAATTCTTACATAATCGGGCAGCTGGTTTACTGTCTACGTGTTCTGATCTGAACAACACACTGCTATGCTAGTGAGCACAGTGGAAGCGCCAGCACGCCAAGCGTCCGACGTAAAAGAAAATTCTCATAAAGGAAAAACATAAAACAAAGACCACCAACCCCCCGCCCCTCCCTTTTTGTTTGAGCAGCCCCTAAGTAGGTACCTATCTTTAATACCCTGATCGTGCTCCTCACCCATCATCTGAACCTTCGATCATCATCTCTCTCCATATTTTTTCTCCGAACCACTCGTCAAAATGAGAATTCTTCCATAAAAACAAATCTTGAAAAGAAACCGTAGTCTTGCATAGTTCTACACTTGTAGCCTCTTCAATATTCGCCATACATTAACTATGGAAAAATAAATTCCGCCATCTTGAATTGTTTTCCTGTTCATCCAGTAGACCTTCATGTCTTGGTCATCTTTTGCCAAGAAACCACTCTTCCATCTTTTATACTCTCCGAGATAGACACCGACGAAATTTGTATGGCGGCCATCTTAAATCCGCCATTTTGGATTTTTTTTCAGCTCACTGTCAATTGGATGAAGTTTCGAGTGACATTTGGTCGAGCACCTCCCACCTATCTTCAATACCCTTTTCTATGGAAAAATAAATTCTGCCATCTTGAATTTTTTTCCTGTTCATCAAGTAGATCCTCATGTCCTGATCATCTTTTGCCAAGAAACCACTCTTCCATCTTTTATACTCTCCGAGATAGACACCGGCGAAATTTGTATGGCGGCCATCTTAAATCCGCCATTTTGAATTTTTTTTCAGCTCACTGTCAATTGGATGAAGTTTCGAGTGACATTTGGTCGAGCACCCCCCACCTATCTTCGATACCCTGGCTGGTGCTCTTCATCCGTCTTCGAAATCCTCAATCATCAGCTCTCTCTGTATTTTTCCTCTTAATGAATTTTTGTCTTCTATACGAAACGATTAGTGAAAAAAAAAATGTTCATACAAAATTTTACAGGAGAGGTGATCAATGAGTCAGTCAGCACGAGCAGCTATATATATATTAACTAGTATGGCGCGTGGCTGCGCGGCCCGCTAAAGCGGACCGCGTTGTGGACCGCGCGGTCCACTGTCTACTTACTCGCTGTCCTACTATCCTGGTTTGCTATGCTAGCGAGCACAGTGGAAGCGCCAGCACGCCAAGCGTCCGACGTAAAAGAAAATTCTCATAAAGGAAAAAACATAAAACAAAGACCACCAACCCCCCGCCCCTCACCCCCTTGTATACCTTTGGGTGCCATCGAACTTGTTTCGAAATTGAGCTCTAATTTAATGCTGTTATGGTTTATTTTACTTTGACGCCGAACTTTGACGATTTGATCGACAATTCTTACATAATCGGGCAGCTGATTTACTGTCGACGTGTTCTGATCTGAACAACAAACTGCTATGCTAGTGAGCACAGTGGAAGCGCCAGCACGCCAAGCGTCCGACGTAAAAGAAAATTCTCATAAAGGAAAAACATAAAACAAAGACCACCAAACCCCCGCCCCTCCCTTTTTGTTTGAGCAGCCCCTAAGTAGGTACCTATCTTTAATACCCTGACCGTGCTCCTCACCCATCATCCGAACCTTCGATCATCATCTCTCTCCATATTTTTTTCTCCGAACCATTCGTCAAAATGAGATTTCTTTCATAAAAACAAATCTTGAAAAGGAACCGTAGTCTTGCATAGTTCTACACTTGTAGCCTCTTCAATATTCGCCATACATTTTCTATGGAAAAATAAATTCCGCCATCTTGAATTTTTTTCCTGTTCATCAAGTAGACCCTCATGTCCTGATCATCTTTTGCCAAGAAACCACTCTTCCATCTTTTATACTCTCCGTGATAGACATCGACGAAATTTGTATGGCGGCCATCTTAAATCCGCCATTTTGAATTTTTTTTCAGCTCACTGTCAATTGGATGAAGTTTCGAGTGACATTGGTCGAGCACCCCCCACCTATGTTCAATACCCTTTTCTATGGAAAAATAAATTCCGCCATCTTGAATTTTTTTCCTGTTCATCAAGTAGACCTTCATGTCCTGATCATCTTTTGCCAGGAAACCACTCTTCCATCTTTTATACTCTCCGAGATAGACACCGTCGAAATTTGTATGGCGGCCATCTTAAATCCGCCATTTTGAATTTTTTTTCAGCTAACTATCAATTGGATGAAGTTTCAAGTGACATTTGGTCGAGCGCCCCCCACCTATCTTCGATACCCTGGCTGGTGCTCTTCATCCGTCTTCGAAATCCTCAATCATCAGCTCTCTCCGTATTTTTCCTCCGAATGAATTTTTGTCTTCTATACGAAACGATGAGTGAAAAAAAAAAATTTCATACAAAATTTTACAGGAGAGGTGATCAATCAGTCAGTCAGTCAGCACGAGCAGCTATATATATATTAACTAGTATGGCGCGTGGCTGCGCGGCCCGCTAGCGGACCGCGTACTGGACCGCGTGGTCCACTGTCTACTTACTCGCTGTCCTACTATCCTGCCCCCCGATTATGTAAGAATTGCCGATCAAATCGTCAAAGTTCGGCGTCAAAGTAAAATAAACCATAACAGCATTAAATTAGAGCTCAATTTCGAAAACACGAAATTGAGCTCTAATTCAATGCTGTTATGGTTTATTTTACTTTGACGCCGAACTTTGACGATTTGATCGACAATTCTTACATAATCGGGCAACTGGTTTACTGTCTACGTGTTCTGATCTGAACAACACACTGCTATGCTAGTGAGCACAGTCAGCAGAGCCAGCACGCCAAGCGTCCGACGTAAAAGAAAATTCTCATAAAGGAAAAACATAAAACACAGACCACCAACCCCCCGCCCCTCCCTTTTTGTTTGAGCAGCCCCTAAGTAGGTACCTATCTTTAATACCCTGACCGTGCTCCTCACACATCATCCGAACCTTCGACCATCATCTCTCTCCATATTTTTTTCTCCGAACCATTCGTCAAAATGAGAATTCTTCCTTATAAACAAATTTTGGAAAGGATATTATATCCGCCATATATTTTCTATGGAAAAATAAATTCCGCCATCTTGAATTTTTTTCCTGTTCATCAAGTAGACCTTCAAGTCCCGATCATCTTTTGCCAAGAAACCACTCTTCCATCTTTTATACTCTCCGTGATAGACACCGACGAAATTTGTATGGCGGCCATCTTAAGTCCGCCATTTTGAAAATTTTTTCAGCTCACTTTCAATTGGATGAAGTTTCGAGTGACATTTGGTCGAGCACCCCCCACCTATCTTCAATACCCTTTTCTATGGAAAAATAAATTCCGCCATCTTGAATTTTTTTCCTGTTCATCAAGTAGACCCTCATGTCCTGATCATCTTTTGCCAAGAAACCACTCTTTCATCTTTTATTCTCTCCGAGATAGACACCGAAGAAATTTGTATGGCGGCCATCTTAAATCCGCCATTTTGAATTTTTTTTCAGCTCACTGTCAATTGGATGAAGTTTCGAGTGACATTTGGTCGAGCACCCGCCACCTATCTTCGATACCCTGGCTG
Organism: Erebia ligea; assembly: GCA_917051295.2. Taxonomy (NCBI): domain Eukaryota; kingdom Metazoa; phylum Arthropoda; class Insecta; order Lepidoptera; family Nymphalidae; genus Erebia; species Erebia ligea. The sequence goes on along the minus strand of OU785223.1, from coordinate 13,087,585 downwards.
GTGCTCTTCATCCGTCTTCGAAATCCTCAATCATCAGCTCTCTTCGTATTTTTCCTCCCCATGAATTTTGGTCTTCTATACGAAAGGATAAGTGAAAAAAAAAATGTTCATACAAAATTTTACAGGAGAGGTGATCAATCAGTCAATCAGCACGAGCAGCTATATATATATTAACTAGTGTTTCGCCTTGTGCGCGAGCTGCTAAAGCAGCTCACGAGATGTGGTTAGCCCTAAATATCGATTTTGAACGAAATCGGTCAATTAACAAAGAATTTCAGAATGGCGCTGATTTTTTAAAACTTTGGTATCAGTTTCGTTTTGTAATCCCAGGTAGCCCTAAATATCGATTTTGAACGAAATCGGTAAATTAACCAAGAATTTCAAAATGGCGCTGATTTTTTAAAACTTTGGTATCAGTTTCCTGTTTTGTGATCCCAGGGAGTCCTCAATATCGCTTTTGAACGAAATCGGTAAATTAACCCAGAATTTCAAAATGGCGCTGATTTTTTAAAACTTTGGTATCAGGTTCCTGTTTTGTGATCCCAGGGAGTCCTAAATATCGATTTTGAACGAAATCGGTCAATTAACAAATAATTTCAAAATGGCGCTGATTTTTTATAATTCTGGTGCCATTTTCCTGTTTTGTAATCCCAGGGAGCCCTAAATATCAACTTTGAACGAAATCGGTCAATTGATAAATAATTTCAAAATGGCGCTGATGTTTTAAAACTTTGGTATCAGTTTCCTGTATCGTGATCCAAGGAAGCCCTTAGTATCGATTTTGAACGAAATCGGACAATTAACAAAGAATTTCAAAATGGCGCTGATTTTTTGAAATTTTGTTACCAGTTTCCTGTTTTGTAATCCCAGGGATCCTCAGATATCCGTTTTGAACGAAATCGGTAAATTAACAAAAAAATTCAAAATGGCGCTGATTTTTTAAAATTTTGGTACCAGTTTCCTGTTTTGTAATCCCAGGGAGCCCTAAATATCGATTTTGAACGAAATCGGTCAATAAACAAAGGATTTCAAAATGGCGCAGATTTTTTTAAGCTTTGGTATCAGTTTCCTGTTTTGTAATCCCAGGGATCCTCAGATATCGGTTTTGAACGAAATCGGTAAATTAACAAATAATTTCAAAATGGCGCTGATTTGTTAAAACTTTGATATCAGTTTCCTGTTTTGTAATCTCAAGGAGCCCCGTCGTGGGTAAAACGGAACCGTATCAAAATCTTGAAAAATCTTGGAAAAATAAATTCCGCCATCTTGAATTTTTTTCCTGTTCATCAATTAGACCTTCAGGTCCAGCCCCCCAATCATGTAAGAATGGCCGATGAAATCGTTAAAGTTCTGCGACAAAGTAAATTCTTATACGTTTAGGTATGTACGATACTCAAACGTTTAAGAATGGATAGACGAAATTGAGCTCTAATTCAATGCAATTATGGTTTATATTACTTTGACGCTGAACCTTTACCATTTGATCGAACATTCTTACATAATCGGGGGGCTGATCATCTTTTGCCAAGAAACCACTCATCCAACTTACTTTCTGAGATAGACAGACACCAAAATATAAATTTGTATGGTAGCCTGAACATGAACTACACCATTTCGGATCTGTGGCGCCGCGATTCGGGGTCAAAAAATCAAAAAATTGAAAACACTACAGCTCGGCCGCCGAACACATCTGCCTCACATCACTGTATCGTTTTCTGGCTCTTTCTAGGAGAACAATAAATTATGTCATTGAGACCTAATCGCCATAATAATTACGTATTATGGTATGAAAAAAAATATTCCACCATCTTGAAATTGTTTTCATTTCGCTAAATAGACCTCCTTGCTCTGATCATCTCGTGCCAAGAAACCACACTTCCATCTCTTATACTCTCCGAGATAGACACTGACGAAATTTGTATAGCAGCCATCTTGAATCCACCATTTTGGAGTTTTTTAAACTCATCGCCAATTGGATGGTATCAGTTTCCTGTTTTGTAATCCCAGGGATCCTCAGATATCGGTTTTGAACGAAATCGGTAAATTAACAAATAATTTCAAAATGGCGCTGATTTGTTAAAACTTTGGTATCAGTTTCCTGTTTTGTGATCCCAGGGAGTCCTCAATATCGCTTTTGAACGAAATCGGTAAATTAACCCAGAATTTCAAAATGGCGCTGATTTTTTAAAACTTTGGTATCAGGTTCCTGTTTTGTGATCCCAGGGAGTCCTAAATATCGATTTTGAACGAAATCGGTCAATTAACAAATAATTTCAAAATGGCGCTGATTTTTTATAATTCTGGTGCCATTTTCCTGTTTTGTAATCCCAGGGAGCCCTAAATATCAACTTTGAACGAAATCGGTCAATTGATAAATAATTTCAAAATGGCGCTGATGTTTTAAAACTTTGGTATCAGTTTCCTGTATCGTGATCCAAGGAAGCCCTTAGTATCGATTTTGAACGAAATCGGACAATTAACAAAGAATTTCAAAATGGCGCTGATTTTTTGAAATTTTGTTACCAGTTTCCTGTTTTGTAATCCCAGGGATCCTCAGATATCCGTTTTGAACGAAATCGGTAAATTAACAAAAAAATTCAAAATGGCGCTGATTTTTTAAAATTTTGGTACCAGTTTCCTGTTTTGTAATCCCAGGGAGCCCTAAATATCGATTTTGAACGAAATCGGTCAATAAACAAAGGATTTCAAAATGGCGCAGATTTTTTTAAGCTTTGGTATCAGTTTCCTGTTTTGTAATCCCAGGGATCCTCAGATATCGGTTTTGAACGAAATCGGTAAATTAACAAATAATTTCAAAATGGCGCTGATTTGTTAAAACTTTGATATCAGTTTCCTGTTTTGTAATCTCAAGGAGCCCCGTCGTGGGTAAAACGGAACCGTATCAAAATCTTGAAAAATCTTGGAAAAATAAATTCCGCCATCTTGAATTTTTTTCCTGTTCATCAATTAGACCTTCAGGTCCAGCCCCCCAATCATGTAAGAATGGCCGATGAAATCGTTAAAGTTCTGCGACAAAGTAAATTCTTATACGTTTAGGTATGTACGATACTCAAACGTTTAAGAATGGATAGACGAAATTGAGCTCTAATTCAATGCAATTATGGTTTATATTACTTTGACGCTGAACCTTTACCATTTGATCGAACATTCTTACATAATCGGGGGGCTGATCATCTTTTGCCAAGAAACCACTCATCCAACTTACTTTCTGAGATAGACAGACACCAAAATATAAATTTGTATGGTAGCCTGAACATGAACTACACCATTTCGGATCTGTGGCGCCGCGATTCGGGGTCAAAAAATCAAAAAATTGAAAACACTACAGCTCGGCCGCCGAACACATCTGCCTCACATCACTGTATCGTTTTCTGGCTCTTTCTAGGAGAACAATAAATTATGTCATTGAGACCTAATCGCCATAATAATTACGTATTATGGTATGAAAAAAAATATTCCACCATCTTGAAATTGTTTTCATTTCGCTAAATAGACCTCCTTGCTCTGATCATCTCGTGCCAAGAAACCACACTTCCATCTCTTATACTCTCCGAGATAGACACTGACGAAATTTGTATAGCAGCCATCTTGAATCCACCATTTTGGAGTTTTTTAAACTCATCGCCAATTGGATGAGGTTTCGAGTGACATTTGTTCGAGCACCCCCACCTATCTTTAATACCTTGGCCGTGCTCTTTACCGGTCTCCGAAATCCTCAATCATCAGCTGTCTCTATATTTTTCTAAAAGTTTAATTTTTTGACTTGTATATGAAGCCATCAGTGAAAAAAAAATATTCATACAAAATTTTACATACAACAGGAAATTTTTGGGGAAAATCTCGAAAACTACCCCAAATGTGGCAACACTGTTTAGATATCTCGATACTGCCAGTCGCATTACACAATCGATCCTTACATGTCAACTTTCCCAAATGTTGCCAACTGCCTCAAAAACGTGATCGAATTATTCAAAAACACAAAAATAATACAAAATGGCCGCCACCTCGTTTCACAGAAACATTTTACATAGTTTTATAATTTTCCCGTGAACTACAGGATATGCCACTCCAGATGACATTTTAATTTTTCATCTCGCTCGCACCCATCCGCAACGATCGCCTCTGAAAATAGACCATGTGGAAAATTACTTTTACCTTAATAAATTCAAGTGCTGCCAGACCTCGGCGGCGAAAATACCCAAATGTCATTCGTACAAGTGAGACGCGTGGTTGTGCTCGTACTCGAATTTTGCAAAAAAATTCGTATTACTATTTTTTTATTTTTGGGGTAAATCTTGAAAATTTCTCGAGAAATTGGGTAATTTTTTTCCCCAATCCATACCTCGAGTTTGTACACACAATCGCCCCGTAGAAGTCGAAACGATCCGACGTTGCCAACTATGAGAAATTTTAATTTTAAAATTGCGGTTTTTCGTTCCTCAAACCGAACGGCCTCCGCTACAGCCACCATCTTGAATTTTAAAAACCACTCCCATTTTGTCAAAAAACAGGATAATTGTAGGCGAAAAAAGAAAAAAACCCTATGCTCGACCACGCCGTTTCGGATCTGTGGCGCCGCGGTTCGGGGTCGAAAAATCAAAAATTTGAAACCACTACAGCTCGGCCGCCATCTTGTTTTTCCAATTTTTTCCACTTGTTCTATTTATCGTTTACAACTTTCTTCAATAATTGCGAGTTGTAACGAAATCGGTTAGAAAACAAAAGAGTTGCAAGAATCACGTTGGCCGCCAGATTGTTTTTCCGAAATGTCATAATTTTTCCCTACTTGGATCCCGCACCCGAATACATCTCTGGTACATCATTTTATCGTTTTCTGTCTCTTTCTAGGAGAACAATGACGTCTTTCATAGTTCCTAATCGCCATATAATTTGGTATGAAAAAAAAATATTCCGCCATCTTGGATTTTTTTAAATTTCGCTAAATAGACCTCCTCGTCCTGATCATCTTTTGCCACGAAACCACTCTTCCATCTTTTATACTTTCGGAGATACGTAAGTACACCAAATAAATTTGTATGGCAGCCATCTTAAATCCGCCATTTTGATTTTTTTTTCAGCTCTTTGTCTATTGGATTAAGTTTCGAAAGACATTTGTTCGAGCACCCCCGCCTATCTTCAATGTTTCGACCAAATCATTTCGGCAAATCAGCCGGCATCTTGATTTTCCGACATGTCATAATTTTTCCCTACTCCCATCCCGCACCTGAACATATCTCCTATACATGAACTACCTCGTTTCGGATCAGTGGCGCCGCGGGTCGGGGTCGAAAAATCAAAAATTTGAAAACACTACAGCTCGGCCGCCATCTTGTTTTTCCAAATTTCCTTTTTTTCTATTGATCGTTTACTAATTTCTTCAATCGTTGCGAGTTTTACCGAAATCGGTTGGAAAACAAAAGAGTTGCAAGAATCACGTCAGCCGCCATCTTATTTTTCCGAAATGTCATAATTTTTCCCTACTCGAATCCCGCACCCGAGCACATCTCCCATACAACATTGTATCGTTTTCTGTCTCTTTCTAGGAGAACAATGACGTCTTTTATAGTTCCTAATCGCCATATAATTTGGTATGAAAAAAAATATTCCGCCATCTAAATAAATAAAATAAATAAATGTTTATTTATCTTGATTTTTTTTTCATTTCGCTAAATAGACCTCCTCGTTCTGATCATCTTTTGCCAAGAAATCACTCTTCCATCTTTTATACTTTCTGAGATAGGTACACCAAATAAATTTGTATGGCAGCCATCTTAAATCCGCCATTTTGAATTTTTTTTCAGCCCATTGTCTATTGGATGAAGTTTCGAATGACGTTTGGTCTAGCACCCCCCGCTTATCTTGAATGCTTCGACCGGTCTATTTCGGCAATTCGGCCGCCATCTTGATTTTCCGAGATTTCATAATTTTTCCCTACTCCTATCCCGCACCCGAACATATATCCTATACATGAACTACTCCGTTTCGGATCTGTGGCGCCGCGGTTCGGGGTCGAAAAATAAAAAATTTGAAAACACTACAGCTCGGCCGCCATCTTGGTTTTCCAATTTTTTCCACTTTTTCTATTGATCGTTTCCTAATTTCTTCAATAATTGTGAGTTGTAACTAAATCGGTTGGAAAACAATAAAGTTACAAAAAGCACTACGACCGCCATCTTGTTTTTCCGAAATATCATATTTTTTCCCTACTCCCATCCTGCACCCGAACACATCTCCCATACATCATTGTATCGTTTTCTGTCTCTTTCTTGGAGAACAATAAATTATGCTAATGAGTCCTAATCGCCATATAATTTGGTATGAAAAAAAATATTCCGCCATCTTGAATTTTTTTTCTTTTCGCCAAATAGATCTTCTCGTCCTGATCATCTTTGGCCGAGAAACCACTCTTTCATCTTTTATACTTTCTGAGATGTACACCAAATAAATTTGTATGGCGGCCATCTTAAATCCGCCATTTTGAATTTTTTTTCAGCTCATTGTCTTTTGGATGAAGTTTCGAATGACATTTGGTCGAGCACCCCCCACCTATCTTCAATACCTCGGCCGAGCTCTTTACCCGTCTCCAAAATCCTCAATCATCAGCTGTCTCCATATTTTCTTCAAGTTTAATTTTCTGACTTGTACCCGAAGCCATCAGTGGAAAAAAAAAATTTCATACAAAATATTACAGGAGGACATTTTTGGGGTAAATCTCGAAAACTACCCCAAATGTGGCAACACTGTTTAGATATCTCGATACTGCCGGTCCAGTTAGACAATCGCTCCATACATCTCAACTTTCCCAAATGTTGCCAACTGCCTCAAAAACGTGATCCAAATTTTGAAAAACACAAAAAGAATACAAAATGGCCGCCACCTCGTTCCACAGAAACATTTTACATAGTTTCATAATTTTCCCGTAAACTACAGGATATACCGCTCCTGATGACGTTTAAATTTTTCATCTCGCTCGCACCCAGCCGAAATGATCGCCCCTGAAAAAAGACCATGTCGAAAATCACTTTTACTTTGATAAATTCCAGTGTTGCCAGACCTCGGCGACGAAAATACCCAAATATCATTTGCACAAGTGAGACACGTGGTTGCTCGTACTCAAATTTTGCAAAAAGTCCGTATTTCGATTTTTTTATTTTTGGGGTAAATCTTGAAAATTTCCCGAGAAATGGGGTAATTTTTTTCCCCTAATCCATACCTCGAGTCTATACACACAATCGCCCCCTAGAGGTCGAAACGCTCCGATGTTTCCAACTGTGAGAAAATTGAATTTTTAAATTGCGTTTTTTCGTACCTCATACAAAAAGGCCGCCGCGACAGCCGCCATCTTGAATTTTTAAAAATCACTCCCATTCTGTCAAAATACAGGATAATTGCAGGCGAAAAAAGAAAAAATTATCATGCTCGATTACGCCGTTTCGGATATGTGGCGCCGCAGTTCGGGGTCGAAAAATCAAAAATTTGAAAACACTACAGCTCGGCCGCCATCTTGTTTTTCCAATTTTTTCCACTTTTTCTATTGATCATTTCCTAATTTCTTCAATAATTGCGAGTTGTAACGAAATCGATTGGAAAACAAAAGAGTTGCGAGAATCACGTCGGCCGCCATCTTGTTTTTCCGAAATGTCATAATTTTTCCCCACTCGAATCCCGCACCCGAACACATCTCCCCTACATCATTATATCGTTTTCTGTCTCTTTCTAGGAGAACAATTATGTCAATGAGTGAGTGAGTCAGTGGTAATCGAGCTATATATAGTACTAGTATGGCGCGTGGTTGCGCGGCCCGCTACAGCGGACCGCGTAGTGGACCGCGTGGTCCACTGTCTACTTACTCGCTGTCCTACTATCCTGCCCCCCGATTATGTAAGAATGGCCGATCAAATCGTCAAAGTTCGGCGTCAAAGTAAAATAAACCACAACAGCATTAAATTAGAGCTCAATTTCGAAAAACGAAATTGAGCTCTAATTCAATGCTGTTATGGTTTATTTTACTTTGACGCCGAACTTTTACGATTTCGTCAACAATTCTTACATAATCGGGCAGCTGGTTTACTGTCTACGTGTTCTGATCTGAACAACACACTGCTATGCTAGTGAGCACAGTGGAAGCGCCAGCACGCCAAGCGTCCGACGTAAAAGAAAATTCTCATAAAGGAAAAACATAAAACAAAGACCACCAACCCCCCGCCCCTCCCTTTTTGTTTGAGCAGCCCCTAAGTAGGTACCTGTCTTTAATACCCTGACCGTGCTCCTCACCCATCATCCGAACCTTCGATCATCATCTCTCTCCATATTTTTTTCTCCGAACCATTCGTCAAAATGAGATTTCTTCCATAAAAACAAATCTTGAAAAGGAACCGTAGTCTTGCATAGTTCTACACTTGTAGCCTCTTCAATATTCGCCATACATTTTCTATGGAAAATAAATTCCGCCATCTTGAATTTTTTTCCTGTTCATCAAGTAGACCTTCATGTCCCGATCATCTTTTGCCAAGAAACCACTCTTCCATCTTTTATACTCTCCGTGATAGACACCGATGAAATTTGTATGGCGGCCATCTTAAATCCGCCATTTTGAAATTTTTTTCAGCTAACTGTCAATTGGATGATGTTTCGAGTGACATTTGGTCGAGCACCCCCCGCCTATCTTCAATACCCTTTTCTATGGAAAAATAAATTCCGCCATCTTGAATTTTTTTCCTGTTCATCAAGTAGACCCTCATGTCCTGATCATATTTTGCCAAGAAACCACTCTTCCATCTTTTATACTCTCCGAGATAGACACCGTCGAAATTTGTATGGCGGCCATCTTAAATCCGCCATTTTGAAATTTTTTTCAGCTAACTGTCAATTGGATGAAGTTTCGAGTGACATTTGGTCGAGCACCCCCCACCTATCTTCGATAACCTGGCTGGTGCTCTTCATCCGTCTTCGAAATCCTCAATCATCAGCTCTCTCCGTATTTTTCCTCCGAATGAATTTTTGTCTTTTATACGAAACGATGAGTGAAAAAAAAATTTTTCATACAAAATTTTACAGGAGAGGTGATCAATCAGTCAGTCAGTCAGCACGAGCAGCTATATATATATTAACTAGTATGGCGCGTGGCTGCGCGGCCCGCTGAAGCGGACCGCGTAATGGACCGCGCGGTCCACTGTCTACTTACTCGCTGTCCTACTATCCTGCCCCCCGATTATGTAAGAATGGCCGATCAAATCGTCAAAGTTCGGCGTCAAAGTAAAATAAACCATAACAGCATTAAATTAGAGCTTAATTTCGAAACTCGAAATTGAGCTCTAATTTAATGCTGTTATGGTTTATTTTACTTTGACGCCGAACTTTGACGATTTGATAGACCATTCTTACATAATCGGGCAGCTGATTTACTGTCTACGTGCTCTGATCTGAACAACACACTGCTATGCTAGTGAGCACAGTGGAAGCGCCAGCACGCCAAGCGTTCGACGTAAAAGAAAATTCTCATAAAGGAAAAACATAAAACAAAGACCACCAACCCCCCGCCCCTCCCTGTTTGTTTGAGCAGCCCCTAAGTAGGTACCTATCTTTAATACCCTGAGTGTGCTCCTCACCCATCATCCGAACCTTCGATCATCATCTCTCTCCATATTTTTTCTCCGAACCATTCGTCAAAATGAGAATTCTTCCATAAAAATAAATCTTGAAAAGGAACCGTAGTCTTGCATAGTTCTACACTTGTAGCCTCTTCAATATTCGCCATACATTTTCTATGGAAAAATAAATTCCGCCATCTTGAATTTTTTTTCCTGTTCATCAAGTAGACCTTCATGTCCCGATCATCTTTTGCCAAGAAACCATTCTTCCATCTTTTATACTCTCCGAATAGACACCGACGAAATTTGTATGGCGGCCATCTTAAATCCGCCATTTTGAAATTTTTTTTCAGCTCACTGTCAATTGGATGAAGTTTCGAGTGACATTTGGTCGAGCACCCCCCACCTATCTTCAATACCCTTTTCTATGGAAAAATAAATTCCGCCATCTTGAATTTTTTTCCTGTTCATCAAGTAGACCCTCATGTCCTGATCATCTTTTTCCAAGAAACCATTCTTCCATCTTTTATACTCTCCGAGATAGACACCGAAGAAATTTGTATGGCGGCCATCTTAAATCCGCCATTTTGAATTTTTTTTCAGCTCACTGTCAATTGGATGAAGTTTCGAGTGACATTTGGTCGAGCACCCCCCACCTATCTTCGATACCCTGGCTGGTGCTCTTCATCCGTCTTCGAAATCCTCAATCATCAGCTCTCTCCGTATTTTTCCTCCGGATGAATTTTTGTTTTCTATACGAAACGATAAGTGAAAAAAAAAAAGTTCATACAAAATTTTACAGGAGAGGTGATCAATCAGTCAATCAGCACGAGCAGCTATATATATATTAACTAGTATGGCGCGTGGTTGCGCGGCCCGCTGCAGCGGACCGCGTAGTAGACCGCGTGGTCCACTGTCTACTTACTCGCTGTCCTACTACCCTGCCCCCTGATTATGTAAGAATGGCCGATCAAATCGTAAAAGTTCGGCGTCAAAGTAAAATAAACCACAACAGCATTAAATTAGAGCTCAATTTCGAAACACGAAATTGAGCTCTAATTCAATGCTGTTATGGTTTATTTTACTTTGACGCCGAACTTTTACGATTTCATCGACAATTCTTACATAATCGGGCAGCTGGTTTACTGTCTACGTGTTCTGATCTGAACAACACACTGCTATGCTAGTGAGCACAGTGGAAGCGCCAGCACGCCAAGCGTCCGACGTAAAAGAAAATTCTCTTAAAGGAAAAACATAAAACAAAGACCACCAACACCCCGCCCCTCCCTTTTTGTTAGAGCAGCCCCTAAGTAGGTACCTGTCTTTATAATACCCTGACCGTGCTCCTCACCCATTATCCGAACCTTCGATCATCATCTCTCTCCATATTTTTCCTCCGAACCACTCGTCAAAATGAGAATTCTTCCATAAAAACAAATCTTGAAAAGAAACCGTAGTCTTGCATAGTTCTACACTTGTAGCCTCTTCAATATTCGCCATACATTAACTATGGAAAAATAAATTCCGCCATCTTGAATTGTTTTCCTGTTCATCAAGTAGACCCTCATGTCCTGATCATCTTTTGCCAAGAAACCACTCTTCCATCTTTTATACTCTCCGAGATAGACACCGTCGAAATTTGTATGGCGGCCATCTTAAATCCGCCATTTTGAAATTTTTTTCAGCTCACTGTCAATCGGATGAAGTTTCGAGTGACATTTGGTCGAGCACCCCCCACCTATCTTCAATACCCTTTTCTATGGAAAAATAAATTCCGCCATCTTGAATTTTTTTCCTGTTCATCAAGTAGACCCTCACGTCCTGATCATCTTTTGCCAAGAAACCGCTCTTTCATCTTTTATACTCTCCGAGATAGACACCGTCGAAATTTGTATGGCGGCCATCTTAAATCCGCCATTTTGAAATTTTTTTCAGCTAACTGTCAATTGGATGAAGTTTCGAGTGACATTTGGTCGAGCACCCCCCACCTATCTTCGATAACCTGGCTGGTGCTCTTCATCCGTCTTCGAAATCCTCAATCATCAGCTCTCTCCGTATTTTTCCTCCGGATGAATTTTTGTTTTCTATACGAAACGATAAGTGAAAAAAAAAAAGTTCATACAAAATTGTCCAGGAGAGGTGATCAATCAGTCAATCAGCACGAGCAGCTATATATATATTAATTATATTATGGTGTATGGATTCACTTAAGTAAGTAGGTACCTAATGATCTAGGTACTAACTTGGAAAATGTATTGTTTATTTTTTACAAAGTGTAACATTTTTCTGTTTATGAAAAGAGCAACTGCTGAGGTTCTTGACTTCTTGCCGGTTCATCTCAGTAGAATCAGCTTTCCGAACGCGGTGGTGGTAGGTTCTTACGACTTACGTGAAATAAATCATTTCATTTCATTTCAAAAAACAAATCTCACGGTGTGCCGGCCGTGAGATCTGTTTTTTTTTCCAATCAAAGGAAAAATCTAAAAATTCTACGAATCCAACTTGCATTACAAAAAGTGCAATAATACCTATGTGAAACATGTAACTGGAGTACGGACACAGAACACTTAATAAGAGGTTCTGTGAGTACGGAACCCTTTCAGGGCCGAAATCCTTAAACTCATTTTTTTATTTATTTCAAATAGGTATGTTTGTATAGGGATTTTAACTTGCATTCAGTTTGTTCCATAAACCCACTTAGCTCTTTGATCAGCGAAAATTAGTATATTTAGTGAGTTTAGCTTCAATTAAACCTGTTGTGTGAACACCACAGTGGGAATGACTAATGTGCAGAGACGGTCTTATCCATTTAACTCTTTTAACTTGTAGAGAAATAGGAAATATATCCCTTTATGTTGAATCAGCCCCCCGATTATGTAAGAATGGCCGATCAAAACGTCCAAGTTCGGCGTCAAAGTAAAATAAACCATAACAGTATTTAATTAGAACTCAATTTCGTGTATCCATTCTCATACGTTTAGGGTATCGTACATACTACATACCTAAACATATAAGAATGGGTACACGAAATTGAGCTCTAATATAATACCGTTATGGTTTATTTTACTTTGACGCCGAACTTGGACGTTTTGTTCGGCCATTCTTACATAATCGGGGGGGGGGGCAGAGTAGGTATTAGTGTGCTTTGCATACAAATCCGACCAGTAGTTTCAGCGGGCTACTTACCATACTTATCAGACGGGCAAAAATAAAAATAAATTGTTTTGGGGTCTGTATCGACAATACAGCTTCCTCATAGGTATTAAATTTTTCAAAAATATTAAACAGGGCTCGTCTAGTTAGTTTAGTTATACTTATTGTGTTTCACAGACATTTTGGTTCGTTGAAAACCACTTTCAACCATCATTTCAACCTTCTGGGAACGAAATAAAAAAAATCTAAAAAGACAAAAGAACATAATACTTAATGTAACTTATTGTAAATTGTCTTATTAATATCACCAGTCACCACTTAAAATTAATACTTAATACTTTTAATATAATATTTAAATAATATCGTACTTAGCCACTTGGGACTATTTTTTCAAACAGGGCAATACCTACTATAGAAGGGGTGCGCTTTAATAAGTTTATTATAATAACAAAACGACTATTTTAAAGGGTCGACTTTGTTATTTGTAAGAATCAAAGGGCAGAAAGGAGGCATTCAATGTTATTTAATCAACTTGACCCTAAATAGCAAGTTCAAGGTTTTAAAGGTTCGTTTCATTAAAGCAGGACGAGGTATTCCTTACATCCAATTACAGTTGGTCAGGCAATTAATTATTTACCATTTTATTTTTAGAAACTTAAAATGTGTTAGTTTAGTACACATATTTTACAATTATTTTACATTTTAAAATTAATGTTAATAATTACATAAAGTCATAAATTTAAACTAAGTAAAGTAATTAATAACCTCATAAGTCAAACATATTTTTAATTATAATATTCAGAATATGTTATTAATTTAGAAATGTAATATATAAAAATGCAGGATTCCAAACCCTAATATCACTTAAGGTGGCAAAAAAAGGTAGATAAGTACATGATATTATGCTCATGGAAGCTGAATGAAAAATGGCGGCAATTAAAGAAAAAAATGGTCGTGAATATTCGTATTAAAACATGAAAAAAACAACTTGTTGTTGTTATTGAGTATATTCTTTATCTAGAATATCATAGAAAATCTAAATATACTATAGGAAAAGGTGACTGACTGATTGATCTATCAACGCATACAGCTCAAACCACTGGACGGATCGGGCTGAAATTTAGCATACAAATAGCTTTTATGACGTAGGCAGACACTAAGAAAGGATTTTTGAAAATTCTACTCCTAAGGGGGTAAAATAGGGGTTTGAAATTTTTATGAAAATCTAACTTTTAACGTGAGCGAAGCTGCAGGCAAAGCCTAGTCTTAATATATATAAATCTCGTGTCACAATGTTTGTCCTCAATGGACTTCTAAACCACTTAACCGATTATAATAAAATTCGCACACCATGTGCAGTTCGATCTAACTTGAGAGATAGGAACCGAAAAACCTCAATCCACGCGGACGAAGTCGCGGGAATCAGCTAGTTACATTATATATTCTATGTTACATTGTAACATAAAATAAACAATAGTTTAGTTAAGTAGATATGAGTATTATTATCTCATCAACACAAACGGGTGCTCTAGAAGATTGTTTGATAAACCACGTGTAACGGCATGTGCATCTTGTGAAAATACAATAGGCACCTTCCATTATTATCGTTATTAAATTATAAGTACTAAGATAGTTTTAAATTAAATCTAATTTTTTTTTTTTGACCGAGCGAAGCGAAGGTCTCTGAGTCTACTTGAGTGAATTGGCACTTGTCCGTCCGTCCGTGCGTCCGTCCGTTCGTCCGTTCGTCCGTCCGTCCGTCCGTCCGTCCGTCCGGCTGCCAGAGCCCTATAACTTCTGAATTACTGAACGTAATTACTTCAAATTTAAATATATTATGTAAACCGATGGCCTCCCGCCGAATATGGCTTAAAAAGTTATAAAAATCTTTCTTTCAGGGGGGCTCTCATAGAAGCGAATGCGAAGTAAAATATTTTTTATAACGTTACATAGGGTTGCGGTATATTATTTTAAAGATAATTAAGAATAGAGTCCAACAATATATTATTTTAAATTGTTCCCCTTAAATTGACGAAATGGCTTTCAAAGTGGAGATTTTCTATCGTCCAAAGTTGACCTCAGAACTCTGAATTTTCTGAAAGGCTGAGCCTGAAACTTGATCAATTATTTGAATTATATCCTGTACTTGAACAACAAATACTAAAATTAGATAAATATAATAAGGAAACGAAATTATTTAATTTTTAATGAGCTGCAGTACTTTTAACAGAACTTCACAATGATGTCAATAGATAGCGCTCTGTGATACCGCGAGGTCTCAGTTCGGGGCGAATCACTTAATTACTTCAAATTATATGGCTTAAAAAATTATATAGCGAGCAAACGAGCAGCAGGGCTAGCATGGGCCGGAGATAAAAAATTTATCCCCCCATTTTATCCACTGACAAGAGATAAAATTAACTTATCCACTTCTCAGAGCACGGCAACAGGGGAGAGGTAACCGTTATTTAGCGTTTTTATTTATTTATACAGGAATAAAAATTTTATCCTTTCCTCGGGGAGAAAATTGTCTCGGCTCATGCTAGGGGGGCAGGCGGGTCACCTGATGGTAAGTGATTACCGCCGCCCATGAACATTTGCAGCACCAGAGGAACCGCCAATGCGTTGCTGGCTTTTGAGAAATTTGTTTAAGTATCCTCCCCTTGAAGAGCCCCATATTATACTTAATCATTAGGGAACACAGTAGATGGAAGCTGGTTCCACAAATTGCAGGTACGTGGCAGAAATGACATGATAATAGTCGTTAAAGCCCGCCAACCCGTAGTGGAGCAGCGTGGTGGGTCTAAGTTCTAATTCCCTCTCTCCTATGAGAGTGGAGGCCTGTGCCCAGCATTGGGACGTAAATGGGCTGTAGTGGTGGTGGTGGTGGTGGCAGAAATGACCTGGAATAACGGGCGGTCAAAGAAGACCAGGCATCCAGGTAGTGTAGGTGGTGAGGATGAAATTTGTTTCTGCGACAAAGGGTGCGACGAGAACACGGAAGGTCCTCAGAGCACTCCCCATTGTAGAGACGATAGAACACACAAAGAGAACTAACGTCTCTTCGGTGCTCTAGGGACTCCAGCGTGCAGGTAATTAATGAAATATTACATGTAAATTACAAAATAAGAAAAATTCATACTACTATTATAAATGCGAAAATGTGTTTGTTTGTTGGTTTGTCCTTCAATCGCGTCGCAACAGAGCCACGGATCGAGCTGTTATTTTCGGTCGAAAAGTTGGAATAAGGTTAAAGCCGATTATAGTGACTTTGATCTAGGGTCGATGTGCCGGATTTCGGCCTTTTAGTGCTCCCATCAACTTTAGGACATCAGAAAAAAATGTTACAACCTTAATATTGCTATGCTCATTATGTTAGATGAAAGCCCTTATACTGGAGTTTCTTTTTTAGAAACTGTGTTGCGCTTGAAGCTATTAGTTATTTTTATTTTTTATTTAATCCGGAAAAACGCTAAAATTTCAGTTTTCGGCCTCAAATTTCAGTTTTCGGCCATCGGGTATTCTGTTTTCGGCCACTGGATTGTGATGGATTTAAAATGAATTTATAAGTTTAAAATTACATTAAAACGCTTTTTGTAAGTTCATCATTGTTTTATTATGTATCCAAATGTTATTAAAAGTCATAATCAACATAATTCAAGAAAGTTATATTACTTAATAAAAAACTTGGAACCTTTGTTACTCACGAATTACAACACCTTTAAAACCTATCAAATACGTTCCTATTTTTATGTTATTTTTGAAATAACAATCTTGGATAATTGCGCATATAAATAAATAAATAAATAATGTTTGACTCGGTCAAAAACTCTGTAAGTTCCCTGAACTAGTCTGATCGATTCTTCTGTTACTCGTGCTCTGGCCTTATTTATTCTTAGCTTCTGGCCTTATTATTATAAATAATAACATAGGTACAATATGTAATGATACTTAGTTATCTTTAAAATAAAAACGTTAACTCAAAATTATTGTTGGCTTTAAACTTTGCAATTTTATGGCCGAAAACTATTACCGGTATTCAATTTTCACATGCTTTCCATACTATGCCGAAAACTGAGGTAGGTACTGTTTCTTCTATGTTGTGGTTTTCGGCCACCCCCAAAATGGTCTTCACTTTTAATTTATACTAACAAATTGACGGCCGAAAACTAATGGCGAGGGTTTTCACATCAGGTACAATAATAAAAGAAAGAGTCGTGACATATATTATTTCACCAATTGAATAAAAGAGACAAAAGCGTGGAAGACTAAGATACGCCACATATCGGCCCCTAGGCCGAAAAACAAAGTTTTGAAGAAAATTTAATGTTAGATCGCGGCCCCCAACATTATTGTTGTTTTGTACAAAATATTCACATAATCATATTAAAAGTATGTTAATAAGTTATTTTAGAAGGGTATTACATGCCTATTAACATCATTCATTCACAAAAACAACAAAAAGCTTGCCTTGGAGTGAAACGCGCGGCACTATTTTTTTTCTAATTTCCGCAGGTTGCGTTACCTCCGATGCCCCCCGTCGAATTGAATAAATTCACTAAAATCACTCGAAGATGTTACCTGACCAAAATTGTTGTCAGATACAAAGCAATTATTTTCAAATGTCTGAATAAAGATTTCATTTGGAAATAGTATTTCTAAGCGATATTCTCGCAATTTTGCGGCACCGAGTACGCGTAAAGGCCGAAAACTGAAGGAGGCCGGCGAACCGGCATAACAACCCTACCTAGTATGTTTCTGGTTCATGCTGTACAATATGAAAATTGAGATTAGTCGCGAAGTAGAGCCCGCACCTTAAGTTTGCCACGTGTAAGCAAGCCAGTATCCGAACCAAAACGCCAAGGTCGAAAGGGATGAATAGGCTGCTGTTATAGTCCCTGCGCTGGTGCTTAATCGACGTCAATTCACATTGACCTCGAAATTCCGCTAACAAACTAAGGTAATTCATTTATTACTTACTCGTCTATTCTAATTTTATGCTTGAATGCACGACTAATTTTAATTTGCGTTTGATTCTAATGGCGGTCAAATTAAATTAGCGGTATTGTAATTTATATTTCGATTTGTAGAATTTTAAATTATAACATGCGTTTCATTATTGTTTAAATATATTTTTATTTATATCATTTACTAGGTAGGTAGGTACCTACTTAACCTTAAAACTATCAAGTGTCTGAAATAATTAGTAAGTAGGTATATTAAAACGTACATAATTAAGTAAAAAGACGAAGGTATAGGTGATAGTCGATATTTTTTATACAAAAAAAACGTGTGGTGTCGTGGGATGCCAGATAGGAACGAAGTTCCTCATTACATAAATATTAATTTCAAGTTCTAGTCGAGGTAAAAAGAAAAACAACGCAGGCATGTCGCCGACATGCTCCCGTTTTTACGAAGACAAAAGGTCTTAAATATAAATATACTACATTCGAAATTTAACTTTAATGTTTTAGTGTTAAGATTTAATTTCGAATAAACTATACATAAAAATCTTACTCCACGCATTTTCGTTACGTACGTTTTTTGCCGGCTACTGGCTAGGGTACCCCTCCGCATCGTCCCGTAAGGAACTTCGTTCCTAAATAATATATACCCATTACCCAGGTATTATGCACACGGATATATCCTGACTCCTGAGAGTGATTCATGCTTACGGCTTGTGATAAAAATATTAAAATACGCAGCAAGTATGGCGCAGTGGATTGGATACCAGAACTACTTACTTACCAGGGATTGGTTGGTCCTTGGATACGCTACTACGGGAGGTTCGAGCCCCTGCCCCCTGGTTTCGCGTTTTATAAAAGTACAAGCAAGCCCGCAGCTTCACTAACTTTAAGTTCGATTTTCGTAGGTACCCAAACCAAATTTTTAAAATTCTTTGAAGAACTAAGTAGGTAGATAAACTATTACTACCAGCCCATTATTTAGGTAGGTAGTAGGTAGGTACCTACCTAATAATATAATTTTTTCGTATTTGGCTTACATTTACGTTAACAATAATTGAAAATTTGGAGGTCATTCACATCAAATAAATGTTATGAAAGCG
Source organism: Erebia ligea (assembly GCA_917051295.2). Classification (NCBI taxonomy): domain Eukaryota; kingdom Metazoa; phylum Arthropoda; class Insecta; order Lepidoptera; family Nymphalidae; genus Erebia; species Erebia ligea. The sequence goes on along the minus strand of OU785223.1, from coordinate 13,068,754 downwards.
TGCAAAATCAAATGACGACAGTGACCTTACGCACCGGGCGATTTCGCAAGGGCCAGGCCCGCTGTTAGGTAGGTACAGAACCAATCTCATGTTCTCAGTCTATTGTATTTGGGCAAACATTTATATTCAGTGGGTTTAACATGAGGTAATCATTTCAGACCCTTCGTACCTAACTATTTTCTTTGTCAGAAAACATTGGGTAGTTAACAGTTACCTAACACACCTTACCATATTATGGGCACAGAATATTTAAATAGCCGTAGTCCCGTAGGCTCATTGATAGTGAGAAGTTGAGAACCTTACAAAATCGTAGTATTCCTCATTACTGATTCCTGATTCCTCATTTGACTGAAATTGTAAATTAATTTTTTCAAAAGAGCAACCGCCGAGTTGCTTTCTGATTCTTCTCGGTAGGAATGTTATTCCGAACCAGTGGTAGATTCACTCGACGATTCAAAAGCACTTACGAAAGTTTATTTGAATAAAAATCATTTTTTCGTACCACTTGCTCAAAAAAGTGACATTCTATGCCACAAAAAGCCACAGCAAAAAGCGAACATAACAATAGTCATTTTTAATCTGTTAAAAACAGGGAAAGAAAATTGTACTGAATTTCATTCATCCTCTAGGGGGAGAATGTGATTTAAATTTGGAATACTTACCTACCGATACTGAACTAGGGCTTTCGAATACCGGTTTTTCTCAATACCGGTATTAATACCGGAATGATTTTTTTCAATACCGGGATCCCGGGATCCCGGTATTGGAAAAAATTTAAAATGTGGTAGATGTTTTTTAACTTCAAATTAGTCTTTTCTGAAGCAAACGGCATCATAAAAAACAGTTTTTTCATAAAAAAATTTTTTCACCAAATTAACTCAAAAAAAGTGCCTTCTCTGCATAAATTCACTGAAGAAAAGCCGTTAAGTAATTCCTTCACTCTATTTTATATCATACAATATTTTATGAAATTGTATTTTCTTAAAAAAAAATCACCAAGTATTGATTTTAGATTTATTTGTATTTTGAGTATTGAGATAGTTATTTACGCGTTGACTTAATTCTTACGAAACTATTGTTTGTTTCATGTATGTATAAGGTGAAAATTACGGACCACGTAATGTTCTGAAACTCCATCGCATCATTTTAAATACTATCTTACTAGTGGTTCGCCCCGAACTGAGACCTCGCGGTATCACAGAGCGCCATCTATTGACATCAGTGTGAAGTTCTGTTAAAAAATATCATCATCATTAAAAATTAAATAATTTCAAATAATTTGTATTTGTTGTTCAAGTACAGGATATAATTCAAATAATTGATCAAGTTTCAGGCTTGAGAGTTCAGAAAATTACGAGTTCTGAGGTCAACTTTGGACGTTAGAAAATCGCTACTTTGAAAGCCTCCCATTTCGTCAATTTTAGGGGAAAAATTCAAAAAAAAATATTTTTGGACTCTATTCTTAATTATCTTTAAAATGATATACTGCAACCCTATGTAACGCTATAAAAAATATTTTACTTCGCATTCGCTTCTATGAGAGCCCCCCTGAAATAAAGATTTTTAAAACTTTTTAAGCCATATTCGGCGGGAGGCCATCGATTTACATATTATATTTAAATTTGAAGTAATTACGTTCAGCAATTCAGAAGTTATAAGGCTCTGACAGACGGACGGACGGACGGACGGACGGACAAGTGCCAATTCACCCAAGTAGACTCAGAGACCTTCGCTTCGCTCGGTCAATTAAGTAATACTTATATTATTATCATATAATCAATTTCTTATTCATATCAATCAGAATATCAACTATATGATTTTTAAAATAGAACTATTTTTGGATGAATTCTTACGAAAATATATATTTTTAACCTCCATTGAATTTTGAACTTTTAATATAAAGTATATTTGTGACGCACTTTTTCAACGTACACACAAAATAAAATAAATATGGCAGGGAATTTTAAATAATTAGTAAATTAGTGTCGAAGATTGTAATTTAAACTACTATCGTCGTCGTCGTCTCAACCTATCGGTAGACATCCTGGACGTAGGTCTCCTGCATAGATCGCCACAGAGCACGGTCTTGTGCCCCTTGTTTCCAGCGGCTCCCAGCTACACGCTTGAGATCGTCCGTCCACCTAGTGGGGGGTCGTCCAACACTGCGCTTCCCGGTGTGAGGCCGCCATTCAAGCACTTTGGGACCCCAACGCCTATCGGTTCTACCAACTATGTGCCCCGCCCATTGCCACTTAAAGCTTGGACTCTTCGAGCTATGTCGGTTACTCTGGTTCGCCTATGGATCTCCTCATTTCTGATTTGATCACGCAGGTATACTCCAAGCATAGCTCTCTCCATTGCCCGCTGAGTGACCCTGATCCTTCTTATCAGACCCCAGACCCAAAGTTAGCGACCATTTTTCGGAGCCGTAAGTCATCACATCACGCACTGTTCGTAAACTTTCGTCTTCTGGCACTGAGGAATTTTGAAGGAGAAGATGTCGCGGAGTTTCCCGAACCCTGCCCAGCCGAGTTGGATTCGGCGGTTGACCTCTTTCTCGAAATTGGACCTACCTAACTGGACTGTATGTCCTAGGTATATGTACTCATCAACAATTTCGAGTGCAGAATTGTCAACTAACACAGGTTGGGGCTGAACGTGTGCATTAGAAATGATCTTTATCTTGCTCATATTCATTTTTAGGCCCACCTGTTGAGGAACTCTGCTGAGGTCGTTGAGCGTTAAACCACTATAGTAAAATGTACTATAGTAAAATGTATAGTAAAATTGAGACTACTAAATGAGTAATAAACGATATTTTTGTAAGAAGTCGATCGAAGTCGAAGAAAACGATAATTTTGTCAAAACACAAATTAATCTAAAATCCAATAGTTATTATTTAAAAGAAAATAATATTATATCATAATAAAATATGCATTAGACTTTATAAATCTGATTTCTGAACGTTTTGAGAGAAATAGAAATGCCAAGCCACAGGGATCTAAATTCAAACACTAATTTTTCCCTCTGAGTGAACAAAAACGACTTTTATTCACTGGTTTTAAGCAATAAAAGCGCTCTTTTTGAGCTAATATGCTTAAGATACAAGTTTTAAACTTAGCCGAATAAAATACAGTGACATCTACCAAGAAATATATGCAATAGTCACTGTTTCGTTTATAGTGTCACCAATACCGGTATCCCGGTATTAGACATTTCAATACCGGTATTGAAAACCGGCGAAAAAAGTCCGGGATCCCGGTATTGGCCAATACCGGGATCCCGGTATTGGAAGCCCTATACTGAACTACATCTGTGTTTACACCATTGAGTTTGTATATAAAGCATCATTATACATCTTTTTGAAAAAGGAATACGCATTTTATGCAGGATTATTAAATAAAATGAGAAAACCGACGAGGCCGTATGAGCTTGATGCCTTTGCTTTTCCGACAAAAAATTAATATTAGTCTAAGAATTTGCCGCGTTTTTGTTTTCTTCAAATACATAAACGTTAAGTTTATTTTAATTTATTTTTATAAATAAGTTAATGTTCAAAAAATACGTTACGATGTTAAATCAAGTGTTAATTTTTTCGCAAATGGTACGAAAAGTAGAGTATTTTCCTCGGTGATAAAGCTGTCTTAGTCTTGGGTGAACTTAAATCCCTCGCTTCGCTCGTGATTTAAGTTTTTAACACCCTCGCTACGCTCGGGAGTAAACCTCGGGTCCTTCGTTACGCTCGCGATTTAAATAGTCACCCGCGACAGAAGACACTGCTTTATCCCCTTGGTTAATAATCTACTATTTATTTGAATTTGAAGTGAGGGTCGTGACTCCTTTCTATTAATCACATAATGGTAGGAAATTTAAAACTCCCAGTTCGGTCACCCGTCCAGGTACCGACTTGGGTCAACGTTGCTTAACAATCGCAATCGACTGATAGGCCTACACTCGTCCCTCAAGTTCAACCTCAACTTGAAACCAATTATAGGTACCCTTTTTTCGAAACATTTTTATATGATGTTTTTCCTTGCTTCAAACTTTACTTAATACCTACTAGCTAATTACTTCAAAAACAAATCCTTGAAGTATGGGAAGCTACCGGCGTCATACTTCTTTGGTTGCTACAAAGTTACAGTATGGCGAAATGATAATAATTTATGTATTTTAGTTACCAAACTTACCATCCTCTCCAATATCAAACTCAGGGTCATTTAAATCTTTGTATTGCTAATTATAATAGATGTGTGAATTTAAATTTAAGCGTGCTTTATTTCAATAATCTTACAAATGTGGTCATTAATTAACCTAATTTATCTAAAATAGCTTCTGAAGTGATTTGCCGTGAACATAAATAATATTAATGGAGTACAAACGCTAGAACAGTAAGCACAGCTTACAAATTGCAAAATGCATGCAAGGTGCGACCCCGGCATTGAGGCGTTGATAGGGAAAACAGCGGGAAAATTATTGCAATAAATCTAGGTAGGTATGCAACATTATAAGATGCGAATCTTTGGCGCCCATGCTCATATTAATGACTACCTATAAATACAATGTATGTATGTATGTAAGCGTTATTTTTTTTAGGGTTCCGTACCCTAAAAACATAACGCTTACGTACGTCCCTCCTACTATGACTACGGACGACAAGAACTAGAAAGCTGTTAATTTGGCATATTGGGTAGGTATTCGAAATGTTATATTATTATTTTATCATAGTAGGTACTTATTCGAAATATCCGAATAATCCGAATACAAAATAAGGCGAATATTGAATAATACGAATATTCGGACATTCGGATACCAAGCAATACCTAGTCATGAGTCATGACTAATGACATGTTCATGACGTATCATCACAAAATATATATGACGATGAAGATGGAATGAATGGAGATTTCAATTAATATTATATTAGGTAATGACCGGTACTTAACAGGCAATGGTCTATCTCGAAGACCTTAGTTGTGATTGTGACGTGATTCGTAAATCGTGATCACAGACTACAGTGTATAAATGATCGTGATCATTCACGGTCAAGCGAAAACCTGTTAATTCAAAATACATTATGTAAGTACCTACTTTCTTTGTATTAATATATCACAACTCGCAACTTAATAATAGGTACTATGTAGATACGCATTACGCATGTTAGAGTATATATTAATATCTACCTACTATTATGGTTATAAACATAATCTTAAAGGAGCGACGCAGACTTTATCATATTGTCTTGATGATACGAGCCGACGAAAACAATTTTTTCATAATGGAACTTTTATTGGGTATTTTTATTGAATATTTCCATGATCTTTGGTTGCCCGTGTGTGATTACTGATTAATTATGATGCATAACATTAATGTAGCTTTACATCTCTCATATTCGGTAAGTAGGTCCTTATTACCCCCAAATGGAGCTTGTAGGTGACCAATTAGCGCTCTGGGGTAATAATGTAGCTAGAAAAGCCCTAGGGCGGTAAGTAATTAAAAAAAGTATGATGGTTAGATGTACGCGAACTTTTTGAAAGAGTGAAGAGTTTTTTTTTAATTACTTACCGCCCTAGGGCTTTTCTAGCTACATTATTACCCTAGAGCGCTAATTGGTCACCTACAAGCTCCATTTGGGGGTAATAAGGACCTACTTTACCTCACAATCGAGATGTAAAGCAGAGTAGTTAGCTCGGGTGTATAAGCATCAATTGCACCCTCGAACTATAGGCGCCCTCCCTGCGCTCGTGCGCCTAAATATCTCGGGCTGCAATTGATGCCTTACAACCCTTGGCTACTAATCTACTATTAATATGCTAAGTAATAAGTAAGCCTACCACTATTTATATGGTCTGTGAATTGTGATTCCTATACGGTCTGCTCATAGTAAAATATTTCGCTTGACTGGCCGCTTGCAAAAATAATACTAGGTACCTAGCTATTTTATATGTTTAAGGTTTATTAAAATTTATATAATATAATATTAAATGATGCCCGAGACTTCGTTCGCGTGGACTAAGTTTCTTTCGATTCCCGCGGGAACTCCTCAATTTTCTATGCCTTTTTCCTCCGGAATACAACCTATATCTCTGTACCAAATTTCATCAAAATCGATTGAACAGGTGGGCCGTGAAAGCGTAGCAGATAGACAGATAGACAGACGGACAGACAGACACACACTTTCGCATTTATAATATTAGTATGGACTAGCTGATGCCCGCGACTCCGTCCTCGTGGTTTAAGTTTTTTTAATCCGGCGGGAAATAATTAATTTTCCGGGATAAAAATTAGTCTATAAAATATATCCATGCCAAAAATCACGTCGATCCGTTACTTCGTTGCGGCGTGATTGAAGGACAAACCAACAAACAAACACACTTTCGCATTTATAATTTATTAGTATATGATAATACTTGCAATAAATGCGAAAGTATGTCTGTCTATTTATATTTTCCACTTTAATGGCTCGAAAGCGGAAGCAATCTTGAAAAATAATGGACACAGAAATATTATGTAGCTTTGAATATCCTAAATACATACGGACGAAGTCGCGGGCATCATCTATTGAATAATAATTTGTTGCAAACAGCGCCACATTTTATAAAGTCCGTATTGTTTATTCTATGAATAGAATAATGCCAATAATGTAAACAATATCGTCCTCTCGGATGTCAACACCGAGATGAGATGCACTTAGGTTAGCTGATGGCCGTAACTATTTTGTTTATGTATCCAGCTCGCAATGAGGTCAATGGCGTATCGTCATTACTGCGGTGCTCTTGCCGGCCTGATTCAGGGTTTCTATCGGTTTCACTCAGGGTTGCCGGTTGCCATAATACTTAATTAATTTAGAATTAGGGTACTTTAAATTTTTAAATTGGTTCATCTTCCACAAGATTTCAGCCGTGGTTTTATATTTAATTACTATGATATTGTCTACAATTAAGCCAGCGAACTAATAAACGATACTAAACGTAAAATATATATCGGTATAGATAGGTACATAAATATATTATTGTTTTTATTTAAACAGGTACAAATAAAGCGTCTCGCGCGCGAGCCAGAGTACAAGTGGTGCCATCTAGGTGACACAAAGTAAACTAAATTAATTTAGACGCAAACATTATTATTTTAATTAAAAATTCTAGCGGCCACTTTTTGATTGGCAACCTGGCAAATTATATATTTGCCAGGTTGTATGTATAGGTTTTATGTATAATAGGTTGGGGGAATATATTTCCCCCATTTATAATTATGCATTTAAAATTAGATTTTGATCACGTAGGTACTCGATTCATGTAGCAATCTTGCAGCCGGATCTCGTACCATTATATAAGCACCGAAAAGCTTGATAAATATTACAAAATTACAACAGCGAAATATTAACTGACAATAATCCAATCCATACTGTATATTATTATAAATGCGAAAGTGTCTCTGTCTATTTGTCTATCTGTCTGTCTGTCTTCTACGCTTTCATGGCCCATCTTTTCAACCGATTTGGACCAAATTTGGGGAAGTATACAACTTTATTATACTTTTTATCCCGGAAATAATCGAGTTCCCGCGGTAATATTATGTACGAGTATGTTCTTTTTTATCAGCTTTGTTTGGAAACCTTAAACTGGCAGATGTGCCACCCATCGCACGGGCATAATAAGCCTGCGTACCCACCTAACGCTACTATGTATGCGTTAATTGTAAAATGTAATTATGCGATGCACACGTGCTCCTTCACGTGATACTGATCGTAAAATGCACAAGCACAACTAAAACGACTCTATAATTCTTTACGCATAACTATTTTGATAGAGTGATAAAATAAAAAATAATTCTTGCAACTTGCTTGCATAACTGCTTTTTACTTCTATGTCATTTTATCAGGCACATAATATCTAGGTCTTGTATCAACGTCCAGCGTTCCATTTAAGCTGCTATAACTGAAGTTATGAATGCTCAAATTGAAACAAAACTTAAACAAAACGTACACCTCAGACCGATCTTTCAATACCCCGGCGGATCCGTGATAAAATGTAGCATATGTGCTAATTCACAAGCTATCTCCATTCCAAATATTATCAGCCAAATCGGTTCGGTCGGTAAAGGAGTAGGTAGGTTGGTAGATAACAATCATCGAATACAAACATGCAAACTTTCACATTTATAATATTAGTAAGATTAGATGGCACCGGCATTTCTATAGTAGGTAGGCAGTGTTAGAAGTAAAAACAAATAAAGCGTACATGGCATCACTGGTATGGTTTTGTAGAGTGGCAACACTGGTCTGTGGACGCTATGATGGATGATTAAATAAGGCTGCCGTGTTGTGTCTTTATATATTGCTAAATAAAAGTATAACCAGTGTTTCGTTGTATTAGTATGCTTCTGAATCAGAATAAACCCTGACAAAAAATATTCAGATTTTTGTAGATAATTAGATACTACAACTACAAGGAACTCTATAAGCAGCGCGTTGTAGCTGAGCTGTAACAGCTTGAGCTGCCAACTGTGAAGTAACCGCCGCAAACTGAAACCGCCAACCAATTAACTGCGGCCAGCTAACTAGCAAAAGCCGCCGCCGCGCTACGCGATACGGATAGCGTGTGTTTTGGGTCTAAAAGTAAGCAATATGCTAAAATACTAAGTAATCTGCTAAACATCCTTATCTACATTTCTCGCCATAAATTATGCAGTTTGCGCAACCGCATAACGTCTGAAGGATAATAGCGTTTGCCTTGACCTTAGCCTTAGGGTAAAGCCAAGATGGCGCCGGCCGGCCGTCTACGCGTGTCCGCTACCCGTATTACGCAACATTCGCTAATTATTATAGGTACTCTCTCGGGAAATGCATTGCATTCATCAATTATTTACTTACCGATATTAGAGTTGGCGAGGAGTCAAGGGCGAAGGCCAACCTCTATCATTTTAATATGTAGTATGTAGGTATTCAGAGCCTGCTAGCGGAAGGACCTGGGAACCCACCGCATTATTATCCCAAGAAAACCCCTGCCATTGTGTGATTAATGGAATTGGGTCACGACCCTCGACAATGGGAAATACGACGCAGAGAGAGATTCAGAGCCTAACTAATCTTCAGGTCTTGTTTACACAATGTACTTATCATGAACTAACTGAGACCACGAAATAGGAAAAGAACTAGGTCCATTAGGTAGGAAACCTAATGGACCTAGTTCTGTTGAGATAAAATTACAATTACTAACAAGATATATATTAGAATTGGAACCATAATTCAGTGGTGGACTATGGTTGGGGCGAAGAGGTCAGTCCGCCCCGGGCCTCGGCCCCCACGGAATAAAGAAGTAGCTCCGAAAATTGAGGAATTCTCATTAGTTATATCCAAAACATCTTCAGTCAGATAATAATTTACCTAAACATTAATTTACATAAACCACTTTTTAGTCGGGGCTTACTAATTTATTAAAATATAATACTACCTATGTAATACCTAGGTACTCTGTAGGTTCAATTCGAACAGTTAGGTCGAATATTTACTTAAAAGTTTGGCAATAAGTATTCGCGAAAAGGATGAGATGACTATTTGACAAACAAACAATTTTGTAAGTTAGCAATCTCGGACCAAAGAATTCCTAAGTTTATGTTAATAACCGTCTTTTTCTGTCATAACCAGCGCCTCAAGGACAGCTCAAATTGCTTTGTTGACACCAGTCACCAATTGAGCTGAGTAAACGTAAAACCAATAAAATACTTACCTACCTATTTGTTATTTACGCCTGCGAATATCTTTGTCAGGTCTTTTCTGAATTATTTCTACACTTCAACAAATTGCCGACTCACTACTGAGCACGGTCATCATCATTATCAACCGACAGACTTCCACTGCTGGACATAGGTCTCTTGCAAGGATTTCCACATGCCGCGGTCTTGCGCCGGCCGCCTGAATCCAGCGGCTCTCTACGACTCGTCTGATGTCGTCCGTCCACCGAGTAGGGGGTCTGCCAACGCTGCGCTTCCCAGTGCGAGGTCGCCATTCCAGCATTTTGGGACCCCAACGTCTGTCGGTTGTTCGAACTATGCCCGAACTGAGCACAGTCGTCTCCTCTCAATAATAATTGTTCCTACTACCACATTAATTATGATTATTCCTACATACTTATATTAAAAATCCTCAACGTCAGACTGCTACAGGAGCGCACTGATAGACTGAGCATATTTGTAACTTCTATATAAAAATATCTACGCGCCGAATTGAGAACCTCCTCTTCTTTGGAAGTCGGTTAAAATTGCCTCTCGGAAATCGGATTTAATCGGACTGTGAATTTCGTATTCAATTAATTTGTTAATTAATCTTGGAAGACAAGATTAATCTTAGTTAGTGTAGCGGGTCAACTAGTAAATAAATAAAATTGGTATCTACTCATGTTATTATTTTTTTCAGAAAATTATTAAAACATATTATTATATTACGTAAAAAAATTAAGTCAATTTTATTTATTATCTGCGTCTAATATCTCAAAATTATTGACCCTGTCCTTCGAATTCAAAACGACCTTATCCACGATGAGATCATTCCGTGAGTATCAGCGTTCACGAACTCTTAAAACGTGTCCCGATCAATATGATAATGTGGTCATTTAAATTAAATGCCATTAAGTTTTACGTTTTGTATTTGATTATAATTTGCTCGCCGTTTTTAGGGACATTATAAGGATGGGTGCACGATGGTGTTACGTTAATACACTAATGCTATAGCTATGTAGAAAGGAATTTTATAATGGGAAAAGTGTGACATTGGTTATCACTCTTTCGCTATTGACCAAAATCCACTGTTGCGGTAATAATAGCATAGTAAGAGTTCATTACAGCATATAGCTCGATGCGCCTCTGGTCGCAGAGGTGTCTCGATAGCATATGTCATACTCTCAAAGATTTTGGACTTAATTAATAATAAAAAAGAACTTAGATTGCAATGGGTTCCATCGCATATTGGTTTAAGAGGCAATGAGGAAGCTGATAGGTTAGCTAAAGAAGCAACATTGAACGGAAAGTCCGTATATATTAGACCCAATTTTACAGAGTTCTTACCAAAATATAAAAAGAAATGTCAGGATTTATGGGATGAACACTTTGATTGCAAATCTGTGGAAAAAGGAATCTGGTATAGAACTTTACAGTCTCAGCCCCCTAGTATACCTTGGTTTTTAAATGTAAAAATTCGAAGGCGGTTGATTGTTATTGCTCACAGATTGAGATCGGGACACATGCCATTGAATAAGTTTAAATTCTTGATGAAAATAACGGAGTCACCTTTATGTGATTCCTGTGGAGTACCTGAAGATGTCCAACACTTATTGAGTGAATGTGTCCGATTTCAATCTGGGAGGGATCAAATTGTACAGCATATGGGTTTGAACAGACTTGACACAGGTATGTTTATAGATATACTTGCTCGACCTGCATCTAAGGATGCTATGAGTCTGTTTGAACTCATAAATCAGATTTCTTGAGCATTGTTTATATTTTTTATTTTGTTTGATTTTGATGTTATTTTAGTGTTATACTTTGTTTTCTTATTTTGTAAAATACCCATTTTGTTTTTAGTTTTATGTATTAGATTATAATGGGGCTGACATGTATTTAAATATAAAAGCCCCTAAATAAATAAAGAAAAAAAAAAAAAAAAAATTAGGCCAATGACAAGAATTGCGATTGTAGCAATGGTTGATATAGCTTTTTCGGAATAGGCCTCCAGTAAAACCTGCCTAAATTGTTAGAGTCCTTTTGTAATATTGTGTGTGTTACCACCATCAACATTGATGTAGAATCTTTAGTACCTATTTCTGTTTCAATGACCATCAATCAATTTTATTGCAAACAAAAACAATCGAAGCCAACGCTGCCTAAAATGAGACGCACAACTTATCCGCTAAGCAAAAAGCGATTGCTCTGCCGATAATGGCTAGTGGACGTCCAGCCTTATATGGCACTACCTATAAGGTCACATGGGACGATAACGCGAATACGTTTCCACGAGGCATTCATAATTTCGTCTAGACGACATTAAAGTATTTTTTATCCATATCTATTAGATATTATAAATGCGAGAGTTGGGATGGGTGTTTGTTAGATCTATCTCTGTGCCAAATTTCATCCAAATTTGTTCAGTCGTTTTGGCGTGATTGAGTAACAAACATCAATCCATGCATCCAAACCTTGGCATTTATAATATATTTTGTTAATGTCATTTCATCAAAGGAAACATCCCTTAATATTTTAAGCACTTTTGTTCCAATGGTGTTGCCGGCTTTTGAGAAATTTGTTCATCCGCCCTTTGAAGAACCCCATATTGTAATCATGAGGGAACACAGATGGAAGCTGGTTTCTTAACTTGAAGGTGTGTGTGTCAGAAAAGACCTGGAATAATGGGAGGAGATCCATTTTTAGAGTCGATAGAACACCACATGTTGTTCCAATAAAAATTAAGGGCCTTTATTGAATAGTTCGGGACTTTTGGAAGCTTTTTACTCAAAAACTATGAATATAATAATTACCACAATACATATATTTCAATATGTACTTTTGGGTCGTCGTCGTCGTCAACCGATGAACGTCCACATCTGGACATAGGTCTTCATACTCTAATGAAGTTTGGTAGTAATTCGAAAAACGAGTAACTAGGTATATATAGAGCCGGTAGTTCAATTTAATTTGAATCAAAACAACAACTAAAATAATGTTATGGAATTTTTTTAGACCTTGAAACAATTTTAGTTTAAATATATACCTTTATTTACATAACTATAAATTGTCCTATTTATTACGAATACCCTACATAATAATATTAAGTGAGTAGATTACAATTGCTGGGTCAGGTAAGGAGGATTGCGTGTACGTCTTGAAAAAGACCGCGTACTTTTAGTTTCTATAAGTACTTTTCAATGATTACTTTGGTCAGTCCATGAAGTATCCTTAAAATTATAAGCGTACCTAATAATCACGTCCAACGGGCCCTGTCTAAACTAAATAGACTCTATCACACCATTGGAAGAAAAAATCACTACCAGAAACTCAACAAAAACAGAGTGTATATTTTGAATCTCGTTTATCATGAAAAGTTTGACCTGTAAACGTTCCCAATCTTTTAATGACGTGATGAATTTGACCGTTTCCTAAACTTCGCTTGAAGATTAATTCGTATTTAGCAGCAGCTAAGTGGTATACATTGATACGAATAGAACTCCGACGCTAGTGAATTATAAATAGTAGACCTACTTACTTACTTATTATAGGATATGAGTAGGTAACTTGATTAACGGCTCATGAGCCACCGTAGCATATGATTGGGTAGCATGAATGGCGAAAGCTTTTACTTTTAACGTTGTAAAAAGTTTGTCAGTGATCACTGATCAGCCAGGTCAAGGTCGTCCCGCGTCAAGTTACAAAAAAAACGGCTTTGAGATCCAACACATCCTTACCTTCATTTTCTACATCCTATAATAAAATGGTGTTTGATATAGGTATAATTGCATGATTATGCCAGATAAAAACAAGTTTAATTTACGATCTTGTCGTGGATAGTGTCTTAGCACAGGTGTCCACTTGTTTACGAATTTTACGGATCTTCTGCGCATTCATCGGAAAGGCGATTGACATTATAATACCTATTTAATTTAGTAGGTACCTATATTTAGACCCAAGTATTAAAAGCAACCGAAGTGACAAAATAATAGTTTAAGTGTAGAATATTTGCTAAAGTTTGTATTACGGATTGCCGCGAAATCGCTACAATTTTTTTCTGAGAAATACATTTGTTTGACGGCAATTAATCTATTTCGATAATACGTAATACAAGGCCAATATAGGTAAAGCGAACGTGACTATTTATTAGTGAATGTCATCAAGTGAAAATAAAGATCTAGTATGGAAATATAACAGAACGGCAAAGAAAGAATTAAAATTAAAATGTTTTATTTTCTCGCAATGGAAGTGAAAAGTAGAATGTTTAACTCGGGACTATGTAATAATATTAGAATGTTTAATGTATAAGCCATTCTACTTGATTCTATAGCAACCCTCGTTACGCTCGGGAGGCTTGACACCTCGTTTAAAACGGCTTGTTTCATTCCCTTGTTGAACAATCTACTATGGCATTCTTATTAAATAATAGTAGTAATTTATAGGTGACGTGAAACGAATGTGTAGTATTATGTTGCTTTGTGAATTCGAATCACGTAGAGGATAATTTACATTGAATATGCGTAGGAAATTTTTTATCACCAAAATTGAGGGCGGCGCCTTTCCACCCTTGACCTGACGTTGCGCAACTCTGGCTCCCGAGCACAGCATTTGCGGATTACGAAGGTTGTCCCGACTGGCCATCTCTATCCTTGCCAAAATAAACTTGCTAACTAGCATAATTTATTTGTAAACATTACCATTACTGAGCAAGGTTAATACAATTTTATTGGCGACTTCTTGGTTCTAGGCCTCTTTAAGGTCTTTGCCTATTAAATTATACGCAATATTAACGACTTATTATAATTTATGTTAGGTATGTAAGTCTAATAATACGAACTCATGAACTTTCGAATTTCCGTTTGCATCAGGCACTTTCGTTCTGGAAATTTAGATAATAGGTCGGCTTTTGATGTTAATGATGATAACATAAACAGCCAAAAGCAAAAGAGAAAGAACCCCTTGACGCTTAATGCTTAGGAAGTGAGCGACCCTTTCCGAAAATCAAGTCACTGATTCGACATAGAATCAAGAGGATTTTGACTTAAATTATTGCCTGCTACGAAAAGACTTCATTTTTCATTTTTCCACACAAAAAAGCCAGTTTCATAGTTAATTCTTTAAAACTACTATTAGAGTTCTAATCTTATTTTATCAATTTTAGTATTTTAATGCTATTTAAATGTTTGTGCAATAAAGATTTATAAAGAAACTAGCTGATGCCTGCGACATCGTCCGCGTGGATTAAGTTTTTTTTTATTCCCAAGGGAACTTCTCAATTTTCCGGGATAAAAGTAGCCTAGCCTACTCTCCAGGTCTTCACCTACATCCTTGCATATAATCACGTCGATGCATTACTCTGTTGCGGCGTGATTCAAGGATAAACCAACAAACAAACAAACACACTTTTGCATTTGTAATATTAGTGATTATTAATATGATAAAATAAATGAATAGTGTTTGAATTATTTGCATGTTTCAACTCTTAAATTTTGCATGTTTCATGCGAAAGCAACTCATGTTAAAATACGTAAATGCTTCATAAACTCGTGAGTCATGAGTTCATTACCTTAATTATGATTTAACGTATTTTAAAACACAAGTTTTTGTTTTTAAAGAAAAATAATTTAGCTGTAAGGTATAATATCAAACATGTATGTTAACAGCCACTCAAGTAGCTAAGTAGGTATATATAATCACTATAAATTATTTTTAGCACAAGTAAGTACTTACCAAAAAAATCTTCTGCTGTTTTAAAGACAAAATGTCTGATAAAATATAGTAGATATACTTATTTGTTGGTTCCTATTGACATAAAATTAAAAGGTGCTTCTCGAACAACGGTTACGTAATATTTGTAAGACGTAAGATGTTTGGTTCCGCGTATAGCTGCATTTGTTGAAAATACCGGGTTCAAACGTTGACCGTGAATGGTACGAAACATGTGTATGATAAATTTCATGCCCTTGTAATTATTGTATAACGTAATTAGGGCTGCGAACTTACGTTACACTATGTATTATTGTATGTACACTATGTACTTACTATTTATAACAATTATTTTCTTACTTACTTTTATTACTTTTATTTACGTTCCCATTCCGCTTGGCATTTGTATAAGCCGGTTGGTTATCAGTTTGTCTAAAAATTACTGTGTAAAAATATTATTACAAAAAACTGAATTAAGTCTGAAAATAACTTTGGTGCAAAACGCTTTATTATAATAATCATTAGCAATAAACATTAGTTTCGTAGATACTTATTAATAAATCAGAAATGTAAGTACCTATACTATATGTATGTATGTATATATATGTAGTGCGTAGGTACGTAATATTAGGTTTCATTGATATGATAAGAAACCGCAGGATATTTTCTTACTTCTTTATACCTCGCCTAACCTAACTTCACGGTTTTTGGCAATAAGTTTAAACACTAGATACTACAAGAGTGTAGAATATTTTATCGGATACCTAATTTGTATGCCGAAAAAGAAAACTAAGGATCATTAGGATTAAGAAAATTAATGGCTAGGACAAGGTCGCAGCCAGGCGAAAGTTAGGAATTTTAGGTTAGCAGTAATTTTTCCGTTTTTTAAACGTTGACAGCCCTATATTATGTATTGTGGTTGCGTAACTATGTTATTAGTATCACTGTCCATACTTCTACATTGATCCCCGGCCAAGGGTACCTGTCAATTGGAAATATGGATTAGATACAGTGGTAACCTTCAGATAAGATTCGACATTATATTATTATGTTAATGTAAGCGTAAGAGAGGCTGTGTATGAAGAAGGCAAACTTAGTGAGTTAAAGTACCTACCTGTTTGAATATCTTTATGTTTGTGGTTCCACCCCACGTACATAAAAACGATCAATTGGCAGCTTGATCCAAAACCCGACCCCAAACTATTTGTTTGCAGTCTGTCAAATTGTTTCGAGTGCGGATTGCAAATTAGGTCGGGCGCAAGTAAGGGTGGATTTCTTCTTTACTTTACACATACATATTTTTTACCCACGACGGAACGGAGACTGTTTATGTGTTTGCCCTAGAGGTTGTGCGTTTGTTTGAATGTGTGTTTGTGCATTTTTTTACATATTATAGTATCATAGAACGTGCAGAAAGTCCTAATACCGTGGCATGCCCGTGTAAAGTCCGGGTACAATGTATGTCCTATTGACAACTGCACAGCTACGAAACATGCCCGGTCTAATATTATGTATCATAAATAATCCACGAGTTTCCTTTTAATTATTTAATTACAAGTAATAACTTAAAGATAATGACTATGACAGAGGGCAGTAGCAGCATAAATTTAATTAATTAAATTAAATTTAGTACTTTGTGTTTGCAAAGCCAATACCCTCGTTTAAATACCAATACAAGCAGTGCACAAAATATCCTATGTAGAATATTATATCTGAAACGTGAGTCCAAAACAGTAAGGGACATATAATTCCAAAAGCACTGCGCATATTTAATAAAATATCCGGGACCGGTCTTGTTGGATGCCCAAACGTGGCTGCCAACTTTAACTTACTTACTTGTCCACATCTTTCATATTTATCTGCGAATTAATATACGTAACCATTATAAAATAG
Organism: Erebia ligea; assembly: GCA_917051295.2. Classification (NCBI taxonomy): domain Eukaryota; kingdom Metazoa; phylum Arthropoda; class Insecta; order Lepidoptera; family Nymphalidae; genus Erebia; species Erebia ligea. Next base: position 13,051,444 of record OU785223.1, on the reverse strand, counting down.
GAAATCATAACGATCTAGCAGGTACAAAATGTGACGAACATTCCATTAAATCTTTTTTTACATGGTAGTGAGTATACATAATATTTAGTAGGTTTGTAGTTTTAGAACCCATAGATCTTCAAGATTATTTTAGTTAATTAACAGCAGATTATATTTTTATGCCTAAATATTTGCAATACCTACTTAATCACGTGGACTTTTTAATATGAGCAGATATATTCAATCATTAATTTTAAATTATATAAAGCATAATAATTATACGCTAGTGTAGCGGCATGGTCATTGCCCGTGTGTGATATTTATACTATGAATAGCTATTTTATTAACATAATATAATAGTAGCCAGAACAGACTATGACGTATGCTTGTACAATTTTTTAAATAAACTAGTATAAACACGGTAATAACGATGACCATGAACCCCGATGACTTCTTTACTGCCGTTTTAATAAACGATCCTAATGAATCAATTGATACAAGTGACATTTTGTTCTAAGAAATACAACATACGATCTTTTAGTTATGAGCTGCCTCAATAGCCTCTATGCACTTCCTGGTAACCATATAGGTACGTACTGTAACAATACGCAGTGGCTCTTAGTTACAAATCAACTACATTGTGGTCTCTATTATTTTATCAAACCGAAAATGATATAAAAGATTTTAGTTTATTACGTTACTAGCTGACCCGCTACTGCTTCGCACGGATGAGCTTCTATGTAACCCTTTATGGGTGAATTTCCCAACAGCAAAATTTATGCGGCATGGATGAAATCGGTAGTGCAGAACGTTACTATACAGTTCTAATATTTTTTTCTAGGTAGAAGAGGTAGTTACCTATGTACGAGGCTGTAAATATTTCTGGATTAGGATTACAGTTTAAAAAAAAATAATGGTAAAGCTCCGAATTTTTCATTTCAGTGGCTGTCACTGCAACATGTTTCTGTGTAATTTTCCTCATAAAACAAAAAATATGGGTTACTAAGGTTTATGGCTACCTTTATTTTAATCATGAATAGTGATAGTATAATCCCAAAGTATTTTTTTAATAATATCTACCCAATTTAATAGCAGGAAAGTAAAAATGAATGTGTCACTGAAAGTTCTTTAATTTCGGTGACAAAAAGTTTATCAGGTATATTTTTGCTTAAAACAACTCTAGCTCCCCCCGCGTGCGCTTAAAACTTTCGCAACTGTGGCCTCTATATGTTGATCGTGGGAGGACGTACGCCGCTTGCCTGCGTGTTCCCGCCAAACACATAAGTATGTCATATCGGTGACATGGAACACATTTCTTTTCATTTCCGTGTATAGGTATAACTTGTCTTGCAATAAGCTAGTAAATTTATTTAAGTATTCATGAATGGGCTAATGGTACTACGTTTATTTGTGTAGTATTCCTTACATCCTATAATAAATAGTTTTCTCGTAATGTTAATTCTTTTCCTTGATTTTAATTTCGGTGTTTTCATTTCGGTTGATTCGGTGGCCTAAACTGGCCACCGAAATGACAAAATACTCACCGAAATGATAAAAATTCTCATTTCGGTGAGTTTTTATCATTTCGGTGTATAATTGTTTCATTTCGGTGGATGTTTTTATCATTTCGGTTGATTATTATTTCATTTCGGTGAAAATCAGGAGGTGAATATTTCACAATCTTTGAATACATTTTGCTAATGTGTTTCCAAGACCTGTACTTTTGTGCGATTTATTGTCGATCCGTTTCTCCGTTGCAGCGTGATTGAAGGACAAACCATATTCATAATCATAGCCTTTATTGCTGAATAAATATTTTACAATGTTGTTGTTTTATTTTTTAAAACATTTATTTCTGAACATCAGCTTGTCCTGCGACATAGGCCTCCTCCAGAGCCTTCCAGATCTTCCTCTCCTGTGTTGTTAGCCAGGCGCCATGTAGCACCAGCCACCACTCTTAAAGTTAAATCATCTTTCCATCTTTTCCTTTGCCTTCCTTTACACCTTTTCCCATCCCTCGGATACCACTCGGTCACTTCCTTAGTCCATTTTCCACCACTGTCTCTCATCATGTGTCCAGTCCAACGCCACTTTAGCCTTCTTATATGCTCTGTTACATCTTTCACTTTGCTGCGTTTTCTAGTAGTTTTTAGGTTTATTCTGTCTTTCTTTTTTATGTTTATCATACTTCTCTCCATATTATGTTGACAAGTTTCTAGTTTCTGTGTTTTCGCTTTCGTAAGTGACCAAGTTTGGCATCCGTAAGTTATACACGGTATTATGCAAGTATCAAATACTTTTTGCTTTGCATTTACTTGAAGCTCTTTACTTTTCATAATTTCCTTTAAAGACCAGTATCGTTTCCATGCGTTATTTATTCTTTGGTTAACTCCTTTAGTCATCTGATTGTGTGGAGAGATAACGTGTCCCAGATACACATAATCTTCAACATATTCTATTGGTTTGTTATTAACTTTTATAGTAATTTGGTCTCCATTTGTCATCAATTTAGTTTTCTCTGTATTCATAGTTAGACCTACCACAGCACTCTCTTTTTCCAGTTGTTGTAACATTATTTCTAGTGTGTTATGATTGTTGGATATTAGAATAAGGTCATCTGCAAACCTGAGATGGTTTAATTTTTTCCCATTTATATTATTAAGTCCATAGTTATCCCAATCTAGATTTTGAAAAACCTTCTCTAAAATGGCTGAGAACAGTTAAGGGGATAGAGGGTATCCCTGTCTGACTCCCTTTTTAATTTGGAAATCTTCTCCTTCTTTCTCTAGTCTGACTCGTGCTGAACATTTTCTATATATCTCTTTTATTAATCTAATGAACTTAGTTGGTACTCCCTGTTCTTCGAGTGCCTGCCATAGGTGGTAGTGTTTAATTGAGTCAAAGGCTTTGTTATAGTCGACTAAGCTTAGGTAGTTCTTTGTTATATTCATTGCATTTTTCAATGTATATTATGATCAGTTGTGGAGTAATTACATCTGAATCCTGCTTGTTCTTTTGTTGGACAAACCAACAAACTAACAAAGCAATAAACCAACTAACAAACACACTTTCGCATATGATTTCAACCGACTATAACGAGATTTGATTAAATATAATCCGATTGATTTATTTTAACGTACCAGGGGGTCTACTCTTTTTCTCTCAAACGAAACTTCGCAAACGAACGTAATTAGTCTGTTATTAGACCCACACAAAATCGTTCAATCCAACCGGTCACGAAAATTTTCTATGGATCCTTACTTCGTCTGCGTGTACGAAAACGAAATAGAGAGGAGCATAGAGATAATATTATGTAGGAGAGGAGTTAACGAAATTTCGTTCGTTTGTTTGCGAAGTTTCGTTTGAGAGAAAGAGAGTAGACCCCCAGGTGAATGCAAAGTTGAAACGCGATCTACCAACTATAATTGACATATTTTTTTAGAATGCCGAGGCTAGCATTGACTGCAGATGAAAGAAAGGAAAGAAGAAGATTATGTGAGCAGAGAAGAAAACAAAGAATGCTTATATTCGTTTTCGGTGGATTTTAATTTCGGTGGATAGGTTTTTTCATTTCGGTGGCTAGTTATTTCATATCGGTGAACGAATTTTTCATTTCAGTGGCATCACAAATTTAAACACGATTTTTCATTAGTTTATTAAGGTATATTTTGATGGCATTAAATAAGAGCATGAAGAATATCAAGAAGTACAATAAACTACTGTTTAAATTTGAGAAAACTTGATAATACGAAAGTTCACCGAAATGAAACAAAAAAACGCCTTTGTTGAAATTGACCCTTATACATAACTAGAGGTCGCCCGCGACTTCGTCCGCGTACAATTTCTGATTTCCTATGAGATTATGAAATTTTCCCGCTGCAAAAAGTCTATCTAAAGAGGCTTTATATAGCTTATGCAGGTGTTTATTATTTAAAACTTATAACCTAAATCCCGATTTTCTAGTCTCTAACTTCAAAAACTTAGAACCTTCATGCAACCTTCCAACCCCCATTTCACCCCCTTTGTGGTAGATTTTCGTAAAATTGCTTATACAGATTTTGATTATTTTAAACTAATAACTTAAATGCCAATTTTCATGTCTCTAACTTCAAAAACAAAGGACTTTCATACAAACTTCCAACTCCCATTTCAACCCCTTAGGGGTGAATTTTATCAAAACCGTTTCTTAGCTGACGTCTAAATCATAGAAGGAACCTACCTTCCAACAGGTATGTTTTATAGTTCCTGAGATATCGTGATTAGTCAGTCAGTGAGTCAGTGAGTGGTATTTCGCTTTTATATAATTTAGATGTTAAAAGTCTACCTTTCTTAGCTCCGCCAACCATCTCCGAACTATATTATGAGATCTTCACGAAGACCAACCGAACAGTATTATAAAGTTGACCGATTAAACCTTTATCTATTCCGAAGGAACCCAGTTGTTTTTGGGTAAAAAAAATATTATCCTAGGTTAATGTTAATGTTTCCCTTTGTTTTAGCATGATGGCGTAACAGACAGACAAAAATAAAAATAAAGTAATAATATACAACAACGAGATTTTCTTTTGTAGGATATAAAAAATTTAATGTTAGATAGATGGTGGAGTCAACACAGCAACCATCATAAAACATCGCTGACAGCCACAAAAAAAAAAAGAAGAAATCACAGACACCCCACAAAAAGAAAAAAAAACTTTGTAGTTACTGGTTTATATGTAGTAAGACAGCTTTTCCGCACTCTAATGCCTGCTTAATAAAATTATTATCTACCCTGTTTACACATTATAACAACAAAACGATACTACTAAACAAAGAAAATTACGATACGTTAATCAATTTACTAATAAACGGTTATTGAACTTTCATTCATAAAATAAATGGGAAATACATTGGTTTTGCGGTTTACGTAACAATAGTTAATTTTATCATTCGTTTTGCGTCAATAAACTTCAGTAGCGTTTTAAACAATTTCATTTGTGGCCAATGGATGGATGTGATTCACGTCATGAGGTGTTGCTTATCCAGCTTGCGTAAGTATTGCCGGCTCGTATTAAATCACGTCCTGTGTAAACGTAAAATTTCATGATATTGGGTGAACAGTTAAGACTATATGTCATGTTTGATTTTCGGTCCCAGTGCAATGTGACTCACGGATGGAGAGTCCACATGAAACCTCAGCACCTTGCTTTGATGACTTTTGAAATAACGTCATGTTAGACTTTAACTAACTCAGCAACTTAGAGAAATCTCCCAGTTAATGCTTATTTATACTATACAGCTGGTTGAGTGAAAAATTGACAAAATATAAATCTGTTTTTGGAAAAGTATGACAAACATTATTTATTATGTTACAACATTATTTATTAGTAGTTCATTATTTATTAGTAGAATAAAAACTTCTTTGTCTGCCTGCTATAGTAATAACACAGAATATAGAATAATCTTACGGTTCTATTTTTCTGGTAGAGTTTTTAGCGCTACGCCGTAGCTGTTGCGAAAACAAAATTATGAGTTCTCTTGTCATTTTTTCTTTCCAATTTCTGTTCAGATTAACTTGTCTTAGAGTGAAGGGTATATTATGTACGTAATATCAGCATCATCATAATATTAACTCGTCGCAGAATGAGAAGGGTTTGGCTAAAATTCCACCGCACTAGCCAAGTTTGGATTGGCAGGCTCCATACCTTTGTGTGTGTTCTTGATAAACAATCCTCGGGCATGCAGATTTCGTCACGATCTTTACTTTCATAATTGCTAAAAATGCATATACATATATAGCTCAGAAAAGTTAATATAAGTGCCTACCTGAGAATCGAACTCCCGGCCAACCTAAACAGGAGGCATCTAACTGTTACAGCTGTACCTACTATTACCACAGAATAGGTATGCTATTACTTATCTGATATACTACTATCGGTTTAAAGCCGTATTGTATTAATATTGTTGACGTTCGTGTTTTAGAATTATAATCTTTACTAGATGATGCCCGCGACTTCGTCCGCGTGGATTAAGGTTTTTTGATTCCCCCGAGAACTCTTTAATTTTCCGGGATAAAAAGTAGTAATGTCCTTCTCCGTGATATAACCTACTTCTATACCAAATTTCAGCAAAATCGGTAGAAAACATGGGCCGTGAAAGCGTAGCAGACAGACAGACAGACACACTTTCGCATTTATAATATTAAATTAAGTATGGAGTATGGATTTTAGGGATGACAAGGTACCTGATATTAAACTGAAATTTTGAAATAATACTGCTTGAAGCGATGGTAGTAACCCCCTAGGAGGCTGAATGTGTAAACCACGAGACTACTAAGATATTGGAGATAATATTTTGCAATTAATTAAGTTATCAACTGATTCTTTGTTTAGACCACACCTCACGCTTGTTCTACATTGTATTGTCTTTGGATGTCATCAACTTATCTTGAACATGTGAACAAATATTACGAGACATTACATGTTTCAACTTACATCATCGTATTATTAAAACCAATACAGATAACGCTTTCGTTTGCCATTCGGCCTACAGTCTACACTAACGCGCTGAGCAGAAGCATTGGGTGGGTTGATAAGCCACAGTGATGACCAGCGACATAATATATTAAATTGTTGTGTCTTTGTACAACATAAAACAATACACAATATAATACAATATTCTATATCTATACTTATAATAAAACTGTAACATGTCCAATTCTGTACATTAAGGATATTTTGAAAATTTTCTTTGGAGGGCACTCATTATGCGATACTGAACCCAAATCTGTAATTTTTTTTATTTTTGTCTGTCTGTCTGTCTGTCTGTCTGTCTGTCTGTCTGTCTGTATCTTGGCCGCGCATCACGCCGAAACTACTGAATGAATTCAAACGAAACCTGGCACGATTTGAGCCCATACTACGAGGTAGGACATGGGATACTTTTTATCCCGAAATTCTACCCCCGAAGGGGTGAAATAGGGGTTGAAAGTTTGTATGAAAGTCCTTAATTTCTCAAGTTATAGCCATGAAACTTGATATATGAGCTGCGGGTAGAAAATGAAAACATATGTGTCTCACAGTTTTTCAAAATTCCACCCCCGAAGGGGTGAAATAGGGGTATAATATAAAAATGAATCCCTATTTTCCTTGGTCACGGCATCACGCGTGAACGGCTGGACCAATTTCGCTAATTCTTTTTTTGTTGGATTTGTCAGGACGCCGGGATGGTTTATATTTACAATTGGACCCGGTAGGGGGCGCTGCAATCGGGTTCGAGGTTCAGAGCGGGACACGGCTGGACCAATTTCGCTAATTCTTTTTTGTTGGGTTTGTCTGGACCCCGGGATGGTTTATATTCACAATTGGACCCGGTAGAGGGCGCTGCAATCGGGTTCGAGGGTCCCGCCAAACCACGCGGACGAAGTCGCGGGCATCAGCTAGTTATAATAATAATAATATTATATAAAAATGAATCCCTTTTTCTCTATGTCACGGCATCACGCGTGAACGGCTGGACCAATTTCGCTAAGACCCCGGGATGGTTTATATTCACAATTGGACCCGGTAGGGGGCGCTTCAGGCCAGTACAAAGTCTGCTGGGCACACTAGTACAATGTAATATCCGACTAAATTTGACCCAAGTTTAAAAATAAATGAGTGAATTTTCCGTGAATGACATCTCTACCATACCATAGAGCGCGTGTAAGGTATGGCGTTCTGTGGACTGTGGCATAATTATAATGACTTATGAATAATTATAATGACCACAATTAGTTTAACCAAATAACAACTCTTACGTCATTTAGCTAACGTGATATTAATCACGGAAAATATTTTTAATTGCTAAAAATGGGGGACGTTTTGAGATAAAAGTAGGTATTGATGGTAATGGTTTGTTTTTCCAGTAGGAGACTTGTTTTAGCAGAATTTAACATATTTTTCCACGACAAGCCAGGTGTGTGTTCTTAAATAACGACTTTTCTCCACAACTACCTAAACAGTACTCTCGGTTTTAGTAGTAGGTAATCCTTATTATCTCATGTTTAATATTAGAGAGCTTTAAATCTGTAGTATTTTTAAGGTAGGAGTCACCGTACACAAAAGTGTACACTTAGGTAAGTGGTCTGTGGTAGGAGTGGATAAAAATCTATACGAATTGGTTTCTGAAAAATCATTAAATCGGAATGTATAGCTTCATTTACTGAGAAGCGAAGTGTTTCTGCCAGAAAAGTTTTTTGACCTGTAAACAAAAGTCATGATTAAATATTTTAAAATCATGAAGAATGATGTTAAATAAAACAATGTATTAAATAAGCCTAAGAGAATAATAGTAACGTCTGAATGAAGCGAATCGATTAATCAGTTTATCAGCAAGCTCGCAAGGTGACCGTCTTAATTGCCAAATTATCTCTAAGGTGCCCCCTGTGATGACCGATTTGAATTCGTTATTTAACCACGTGTTAATACTTACGCGATGCCTCATATCGTAATTTTTATTTACTATATACCTAAATGTGAATAATTTGAATTAGTAAAATTATTAAATTAGTAGTTAATTTTATGTAAATCTTTATAACGAAAAGCGGAGCTGACTGAAAGACGTCCAATCCACGTACAACTAATTAACTAACCAACAATGCTTTGCACCATGGTCACGGTCAGTTGCATAACCTTTACTTTGCCTACAATTATTGTAATCTTACGATCTCATCCCTAGACATTCATTTTTATCTCGGACAACCAATTCCCGCGTGATTAATAAAAATCCAATTCTACGCGGACTAAATCGTGGATATTAATTAAATTTCGAACTCGCTGAAACAATACTTTTGGCTGTTCATTCGTTCATCTTTTAATCTTCTATCATGCTTATACAATACAATATTATGTAAGTATAAAAGTGCCATGACTGACTAAAATTAATCGATAACGCAAAGCTAAACCGGTGTATCTACGAGGCGAAAATTGAAGAACAGGAGGGATTTTTTTAAATTCCCTCCCTAAGGAGTTAAAAGAGCGTTAAAGTTTTTATGATGAAACATTTTTTAGTGTCGACGATGATACTTTGTTTCCAAAAGAAATCTACACTAATATTATAAATGCGAAAGTTTGGATGGATGGATGGATGTTTGTTATACATAATCACGCCAGATCGGCAGCACGGATCTGGATTAAATTTGGGACAGAGATAGATTATAGTCTCAGTCTAGAGTATGGTTTAGTCTATACACAGGCTACTTTTTATCTCGGAAAACGGGAACTAAAAAACCTCAATCCTGCACGCGGACGAAGTCGCGGGCTAGTAAGATAATATTATCAGTGATCGACAGTGCTTAACTTAACCGTAGAATACTGAATAGTACCTTTGATATAACCACAGAATACTTACATTACCTACGCATTGAACTCATATATAAGGGGATGAACGGGCGTGCAAAATTTTATATGGAGGATTCGAAATATTTACTAATTGACTGACTCGGTCTAGAAATTATTCTTACGTAGGTCTTTTATGTAACGAACTCTCCACTATGAAATAATATTTATAGATACCAACGGGATCTTAAAAAACCTAAATCCTCAAGAACGAAATCGCGAAAATCACCGAATATAGCATTGCAGCAAGCATTTTAATATATACCTAATATTTAAGCGCTATTTAGACTTATAAAATACTTAAACTTAAAAATTCCCCCTCTTCATGACTACTTATAGGTAAAGGCAACTGGAAATAAATTAAAAAAATGCAGAGTAATTAATGTAAGTCTAAGTAATATACTTAATTTAAATAAGCAATGCTGCCAGTAGCCTCGTTGCGGTGGTTTCGATTAGGATTGGGCGTTTTAAGAATTTAGATTTAGTTTATTTTTAGGTAGGTGAGTCGTATCAATTTAAGTAATGTCAAACCCAGAATATGTTCACTTACTTAAATAAAATTAGCTTGAACTTAAAACGAAAAAGTTTGTAAATCAAGTAATTATTGGAAAAGAACCAACTTATTCTTTGATACGTAGGAACTATATAGTGTGAATATGCTCTGACCATAATATTTTATTCGCTTAAAGCCAATTCTCAATCATTCCTTCTTTTGCAATCCAACATTCAACAAAGAAGTTAGGTGCCTACTTACGTTTTATATTTTAAAGTTAGATCATCGTTGTTTTTGTTACATCGAAAACATTTTAAGCATTCCGCCACAATAGGTCGTCAATCTTCAAAGACGTAGACCAGACGAACTATTTGGTTTTAGTTTTTTAGGACTTCCAGCGAATTTTAAGAGGTAAGTTTTAAGAATTTTGTCTGTGAATTTTTCAAACTATCCAGTCTCTGTCTACTATAATATAACAGTCTATAGAAAGTACCTCGAGAAAATATATTCTGCGCTTGATTAGGTACGCATTTAATTACTCAATAGATAAACCATTGATATAATATTATGTAATAGATACAAAAACGCCAAATTGTTGCTTTGAATAATAATTTATACTGCAAGTAAATCCCCAAGGAGTCTCGTAAGCGCTTACGCAAGTGGTCTTTTCGATTGGCCACGCCTGTGCAACACTGTTTCGCTAGCTCAGGTCAACAACCCCCTGCTATTTGCATTAAGGCTTAGATTTGAGAACTATTATCACGTGCAGCTGCATCTCGAATTAATTCTACTGTCGTACTATGCAAATAAAATCAACATAAATGTTATGAGTGACAGGGACTAAATGTAAATTTGCAGGCTATAATATATTGGATATTTTGAGCCCTAGGTATCTATAGTTAAATTTTAGCAGAAAATACTTTGGTAACATATTGTATGAGTAACAAGGTGTAATAACGTTTCAAGTTCTGTTTTCTTAGAGAATTCTAATATATGTATAATACAGCTCCATTTTTTAGCAAACAAAGACTAAAGGTTGTTTGGAAGAGATCACCTTAGGTGATAAGACCGCCTTTGCATACTGTGTTGTCCTATTCGTAGTTTTATTGTTCTTTTTATTTTCCGTATATACTTGTGTGCAATAAAGATTTAAATAAATAAATAAATAAAGACTCAAAAATGATATACAGCAAATTTAATATTTTTTTAGATGGTTGTTGCATTCATCATAGACGGCATCATATTATTTATCATCAAGTAACGAGTAAGTTCATAGACAAGTACATGGCTATGTAGGTACATGATCAAGTATTATAAACAAGACTTTTAAAGTTCTGAGTAATTGATGTAATTTAATAACCAAGCTATTCGAACAAACAAACCGCGGTCTTTGAACCAATGTTTTGCTGGATAAACTAATATCATAAGTCTAGCATCAAAAGTTCAACGGAATGCAACATAACACTTCTATTTAAAACAATAAAATCGCCTGTATAACATAGGTATTTTGTTTCTATTGTGTGGAAAAACAATCGCCGATTCCCCGAAGCTGAAGGTTCGTACCGTTCGTACTTCGTACTTAGTCCAGAAGGCAGACGAGTATTTTTTTTTTGTTGTGCAGTTGCAGTTGTGTTTTTTTTTGTGACTCGACGATATTCGATAGCGAAATATCTTGTTTTAGTAGGGACCTATAATATAACTAGGTGGTAGATTAAGGTTTTTGAAAAATCCCGTGGGATCTCATTAATTTCCCGGGATAATTTACTAATTATGTTCTATGTCCTTCACCAGGATACTACTAATCTTTGTGCCAAATTTCGTCTAATCAGTTAAAAATATGGGCCGTTAAAGCGTAGCAGACAGACAGACGGACACAGTTTTGCATGAATAATAATATTATCATCTAGTAGGTACCTATGGATGTAGTTAGTTCGCTAGAAGTGATAAGTAATGAATTCATTTCACAATCAGTATTTTTTTTTTTTTTGTACAAAATATTGTCTTAAAACTAAATCTTATTATAAATGTAGTATGTAGATATAATATTAAATTAAGAACAAAAGCTCATACGGTAAAACTTACCTATGATTTTACATATGATTCCTATCAAAACAAAAGTCTTAGACGAGTAGGTAGGTATGTAGGTGAACTGTTCTTAGAAGCTTCATAATTTCGGACTTCGTGGGCTTTTTAGGACCAGATTTGAAAAATGTCAACAATAGGATAGGAGTTAGGAGAGACAAGACTGGGTAGAGTCCATAGAGTCGGTGAGATTTCGTTTTGGTTTTATTTAGTTAAGTATTATTTGGATTTTACTGGTTCTTTAGAGAAACCCTTATATTCTCTGCACGTTAACAGAATTTATACTAGCTTGACAAATCTTGGTTTTTTCAATAGGTACCTAACGTATTATACACAAAAATTAAAAATACTTACGAGTATACCTTTATGGAATAATTATACTATATATAGCTCAATTACCACTGACTCATTGACACAATTGTTCTCCTAGAAAGAGACAGAAAACGATATAATGATGTACGAGAGATGTGTTCGGGTGCGGGATTCGAGTGGGGAAAAATTATGACATTTCGGAAAAACAAGATGGCGGCCGACGTGATTCTTGTAACTCTTTTGTTTTCCAACCGATTTCGTTACAACTCGCAATTTTTGAAGAAATTAGGAAAGGATCAATAGAAAAAGTGAAAAAAATTGGAAAAACAAGATGGCGGCCGAGCTGTAGTGTTTTCAAATTTTTGATTTTTCGACCCCGAACCGCGGCGCCGCAGATCCGAAACGGCGTGGTCGAGCATGATATTTTTTTCTTTTTTCATTTACAATTATCCTGTATTTTGACAAAATGGGAGTGGTTTTTAAAAATTCAAGATGGCGGCTGTCGCGGCGGCCTTTTTGTTTGAGGTACGAAAAAACGCAATTTTAAAATTCAAATTTCTCACAGTTGGCAACGTCGGAGCGTTTCGACTTTTAGGGGGCGATTGTGTGTACAGACTCGAGGTATGGTTTGGGGAAAAAAAATTACCCCATTTCTCGGGAAATTTTCAAGATTTACCCCAAAAATAAAAAAATCGAAATACAAACTTTTTGCAAAATTTGAGTACGAGCAACCACGTGTCTCACTTGTGCGAATGACATTTGGGTATTTTCGTCGCCGAGGTCTGGCAACACTGGAATTTATCAAAGTAAAAGTGATTTTCGACATGGTCTTTTTTCAGGGGCGATCATTTCGGCTGGGTGCGAGCGAGATGAAAATTTGAAACGTCATCAAGAGCGGTATATCCTGTAGTTTACGGGAAAATTATAACACTATGTAAAATGTTTCTGTGAAACAAGGTGGCGGCCATTTTGTATTCTTTTTGTGTTTTTCAAAATTTCGATTACGTTTTTGAGGCAGTTGGCAACATTTGGGAAAGTTGACATGTATGGATCGATTGTGTAACTCGACCGGCAGTATCGAGATATCTAAACAGTGTTGCCATATTTGGGGTAGTTTTCGAGATTTTCCCAAAAATGTCCTCCTGTAAAATTTTGTATGAAAAATTTTTTTTTTCACTGATTGCTTCGTATGCACGTCAGAAAATTAAACTTGAACATAAATATGGAGATAGCTGATGATTGAGGATTTTGGAGACGGGTAAAGAGCACGGCCGAGGTATTGAAGATAGGTGGGGGGTGCTCGACCAAATGTCATTCGAAACTTCATCCAAAAGACAATGAGCTGAAAAAAAATTCAAAATGGTGGAATATGTTTTTTCATACCAAATTATATGGCGATTAGGACTCATTAGCATAATTTATTGTTCTCCTAGAAAGAGACAGAAAACGATATAATGATGAAGGGGAGATGTGTTCGGGTGCGGGATTCGAGTGGGGAAAAATTATGAAATTTCGGAAAAACAAGATGGCGGCCGATGTGATTCTTGCAACTCTTTTGTTTTCCAACTGATTTCGTTACAACTCGCAATTATTGAAGAAATTAGTAAACGATAAATAGAAAAAGTGGAAAAACAAGATAGCGGCTGAGCCGTAGTGTTTTCAAATTTTTTATTTTTCGACCCGAACCGCGGCGCCACAGTTCCGAAACGGCATGGTCGAGCATAGTATTTTTTTCTTTTTTCACCTACAATTATCCTGTATTTTGACAGAATGGGAGTAGTTTTAAGAATTCAAGATGGCGGCTGTAGCGACGGCCGTTCGGTTTGAGGTACGAACAAACGCCATTTAAAAATTCAAATTTCTCACAGTTCACAACGTCGGATCGTTTCGACTTCTACGGGGCGATTGTGTGTACAGACTCGAGGTATGGATTAGAGAAAAAATTTACCCCATTTCTCGAGAAATTTTCAAGATTTACCCCAAAAATAAAAAAATAGAAATACGTATTTTTTGCAAAATTCGTGTACGAGCAACCACGCGTCTTACTTGTACGAATGACATTTGGGTATTTTCGCCGCCGAGGTCTGGCAACACTGGAATTTATTAACGTAAAAGTGATTTTCGACATGGCCTATTTTCAGGGGCGATCGTTTCGGCTGGGTGCGAGCGAGATGAAAAATTGAAACGTCATCAGGAGCGGTATATCCTGTAGTATACGGGAAAATTATGAAACTATGCAAAATGTTTCTGTGAAACGAGGTGGTGGCCATTTTGTATTATTTTTGTGTTTTTCAAAATTTCGATCACATTTTTGAGGCATTTGTCAACATTTGGGAAAGTTGACGTGTATGGATCGATTGTGTGACTGGACCGGCAGTATCGAGATATCTAAACAGGGTTGCCACATTTGGGGTAGTTTTTGAGATTTTCCCCACAAATTTCCGTAAAATTTTGTATGAATAATTTTTTTTTCACTGATGGCTTCGTATACAAGTCAGAAAATTAAATTTGAAGAAAAATATGGAGACAGCTGATGATTGAGGATTTCGTAGACGGGTAAAGAGCACGGCCAAGGTATTGAAGATAGGTGGGGGGTGCTAGAACAAAAGTCACTCGAAACCTCGTCCAATTGGCGATGAGTTTAAAAAAAAACTCCAAAATGGTGCATTCATGATGGCCGCCATACAAATTTCGTCAGTGTCTATCTCGGAGAGTATAAGAGATGGAAGTGTGGTTTCTTGGCACGAGCTGATCAGAGCAAGGAGGTCTATTTAGCGAAATGAAAACAATTTCAAGATGGCGGAATATTTTTTTTCATACCAAATTATATTAATAAGGCGATTAGGACTCAATGACATAATTTATTGTTCTCCTAGAAAGAGCCAGAAAACGATACAATGATGTGAGGCAGATGTGTTCGGGTGCGGGATTCGAGTAGGGAAAAATTATGACATTTCGGAAAAACAAGATGGCGGCTGACGTGTTTCTTGCAGCTCTTTTGTTTTCCAACCGATTTCGTTACAACTCGCAATTATTAAAGAAATTAGTAAACCATCAATAGAAAAAGTATAAAAAATTGGAAAAACAAGATGGCGGCCGAGCTGTAGTATTTTCAAATTTTTGATTTTTCGACCCCGAATCGCGGCGCTACAGATCCGAAACGGTGTAGTTCATGTTCAGGCTGCCATACAAATTTATATTTTGGTGTCTGTCTATCTCAGAAAGTAAGATGGATGAGTGGTTTCTTGGCAAAAGATGATGGACCTGAAGGTCTAATTGATGAACAGGAAAAAATTCAAGATAGCGGAATTTATTTTTCCAAGATTTTTCAAGATTTTGATACGGTTCCGTTTTACCCACGACGGGGCTCCTTGAGAGTACAAAACAGGAAACTGATACCAAAGTTTTAAAAAATCAGCGCCATTTTGAAATTATTTGTTAATTCACCGATTTCGTTCAAAACCGATATCTGAGGATCCCTGGGATTACAAAACAGGAAACTGATACCAAAGCTTAAAAAAATCTGCGCCATTTTGAAATCCTTTGTTTATTGCCCGATTTCGTTCAAAATCGATATTTAGGGCTCCCTGGGATTACAAAACAGGAAACTGGTACCAAAATTTTAAAAAATCAGCGCCATTTTGAAATTATTTGTTAATTTACCGATTTCGTTCAAAATCGATATTAAGGGCTTTCTTGGATCACGATACAGAAAACTGATACCAAAGTTTTAAAAAATCAGCGCCATTTTGAAATTATTTGTTCACCGATTTCGTTCAAAACCGATATCTGAGGATCCCTGGGATTACAAAACAGGAAACTGATACCAAAGCTTAAAAAAATCTGCGCCATTTTGAAATCCTTTGTTTATTGCCCGATTTCGTTCAAAATCGATATTTAGGGCTCCCTGGGATTACAAAACAGGAAACTGGTACCAAAATTTTAAAAAATCAGCGCCATTTTGAAATTATTTGTTAATTGACTGATTTCGTTCAAAATCGATATTTAGGACTCCCTGGGATCACAAAACAGAAACCTGATACCAAAGTTTTAAAAAATCAGTGCCATTTTGAAATTCTTGGTTAATTTACCGATTTCGTTCAAAAGCGATATTGAGGACTCCCTGGGATCACAAAACAGGAAACTGATACCAAAGTTTTAAAAAATCAGCGCCATTTTGAAAATATTTTTATCAAATAATTTCAAAATGGCGCTGATTTTTTTGTTCAAAATCGATATTTAGGGCTACCTGGGATTACAAAACGAAACTGATACCAAAGTTTTAAAAAATCAGCACTATTTTGAAATTCTTTGTCAATTGACCGATTTCGTTCAAAATCGATATTTAGGGCTACCTGGGAATACAAAACGAAACTGATAGGTACCAAAGTTTTAAAAAATCAGCGCCATTTTGAAATTCTTTGTTAATTGACCGATTTCGTTCAAAATCGATATCTGAGGATCCCTGGGATAACAAAACAGGAAACTGATACCAGAATTATAAAAAATCAGCGCCATTTTGAAATTATTTGTTAATTGACTGATTTCGTTCAAAATCGATATTTAGGACTCCCTGGGATCACAAAACAGGAACCTGATACCAATGTTTTAAAAAATCAGCGCCATTTTGAAATTCTTTGTTAATTGACCGATTTCATTCAAAATCGATATTAAGGGCTAACCACATCTCGTGAGCTGCTTTAGCAGCTCGCGCACAGAGCGAAACACTAGTTATACTATATATAGCTCAATTACCACTCACTGACTGACTCATTGACATAATTGTTCTCCTAGAAAGAGACAGAAAACGATATAATGATGTAGGGGAGATGTGTTCGGGTGCGGGATTCGAGTGGGGAAAAATTATGACATTTCAGAAAAACAAGATGGCGGCCGACGTGATTCTTGTAACTCTTTTGTTTTCCAACCGATTTCGTTACAACTCGCAATCATTGAAGAAATTAGGAAACGATCAATAGAAAAAGTGGAAAAAATTGGAAAAACAAGATGGCGGCCGAGCAGTAGTGCTTTAAAATTTTTGATTTTTCGACCCCGAACCGCGGCGCCACAGATCCGAAACGGCGCGGGCGTGGTCGAGCATGATAATTTTTTCTTTTTTCGACTACAATTATCCTGTATTTTGACAGAATGGGAGTGGTTTTTAAAAATTCAAGATGGCGGCTGTTGCGGCGGCCTTTTTGTTTGAGGTACGAAAAAACGCAATTTTAAAATTCAATTTTCTCAAAGTTGGCAACGTCGGAGCGTTTCGACTTGTACGGTGCGATTGTGTGTACAGACTCGAGGAATGGATTGGGGAAAAAAATTACCCCATTTTTCGGGAAATTTTCAAGATTTACCCCAAAAATAAAAAAATCGAAATACGGACTTTTTGCAAAATTCGAGTACGAGCAACCACGTGTCCTACTTGTACGAATGACATTTAGGTATTTTCGTCGCCGAGGTCTGGCAACACTGGAATTTATCAAAGTAAAAGTGATTTTCGACATGGTCTTTTTTCAGGGGCGATCATTTCGGCTTGGTGCGAGCGAGATGAAAAATTTAAACGTCATCGGGAGCGGTATATCCTGTAGTTTACGGGAAAATTATGAAACTATCTAAAATGTTTCTGTGGAACGAGGTGGCAGCCATTTTATATTCTTTTTGTGTTTTTCAATGAAATTTATGTATGAAAATTATTTTTGTATGAAAATTATTTTTTTCACTGATGGCTTCGTGTACAAGTCTGAAAATTAAACTTGAAGAAAAATATGGAGACAGCTGATGATTGAGGATTTTGGAGACGGGTAAAGAGCACGGCCGAGGTATTGAAGATAGGTGGGGGGTGCTCGACCAAATGTCATTCGAAACTTCATCCAATTGTCAGTGAGCTGAAAAAAATTTTAAAATGGCGGATTTAAGATGGCCGCCATACAAATTTATTTGGTGTCTATCTCAGAAAGTATAAAAGATGGAAGAGTGGTTTCTTGGCAAAAGATGATCAGGACGAGGAGGTCTATTAAGGGAAAAGAAAAAAAATTCAAGATGGCGGAATATTGTTTTTCATACCAAATTATATGGCGATTAGGACTCATTGACGTAATTTACTGTTCTCCTAGAAAGAGACAGAAAACGATACAATGATGTACGGGAGATGTGTTTGGGTGCGGGATTCGAGTAGGGAAATATTATGACATTTCGGAAAAACAAGATGGCGGCCGACGTGATTCTTGCAACTCTTTTGTTTTCCAACCGAATTCGTTACAACTCGCAATTATTGAAGAAATTAGTAAACGGTCAATAGAAAAAGTGGAAAAAATTGGAAAACCAATATTCGCTGTCTATCTCAGAAAGTATAAAAGATGGAAGAGTGGTTTCTTGGCAAGAGATGATCAGGACGAGGAGGTCTATTTAGCGAAATGAAAAAATTTCAAGATGGCGGAATTATTTTTGTCATACCAAATTATATGGCGATTAGGACTCATTAGCATAATTTATTGTTCTCCAAGAAAGAGACAGAAAACGATACAATGATGTATGGAAGATGTGTGCGGGATGGGAGTAGGGAAAAAATATGATATTTCGGAATAACAAGATGGCGGCCGTAGTGCTTTTTGTAACTTTTTTGTTTTCCAACCGATTTAGTTAAAACTCACAATTATTAGCCCGCGACTTCGTCCGCGTGGATTGTATTTTTTCGGTTCCCGCGGGAACTCTTTAATTTTCCGGGATAAAAAGTAGCCTATGTGCTATTCCAGACTATAATCTATCTCTGTGCCAAATTTCATCCAGATCCGTTCAGCCGTTGGAGCGTGATTGAGTAACAAACATCCATACATCCATACATCCATACATCCATACATCCATGCATCCACACATCCATACATCCATACATCCATACATCCATCCAAACTTTCGCATTTATAATATTTATTTGATGTATAATGTTTCTGTGAAACGAGGTGGCGGCCATTTTGTATTCTTTTTGTGTTTTTGAAAATTTCGATCACGTTTTTGAGGCAGTAGGCAACATTTGGGAAAGTTGCCATGTGTATGGATCGATTGTACAACTCGACCGGCAGTAGGTATATATAAACAGTGTTGCCACATTTGGGGTAGTTTTCGACATTTTCCCCAAAAATTTCCTCCTGTAAAATTTTGTACGAAAATTTTTTTTTTACTGATGTCTTCGTATACAAGTCAGATAATTAAACTTGAAGAAAAATATGGAGACAGCTGATGATTGAGGATATCGGAGACGGGTAAATAGCACGGTCAAGGTGTTGAAGATAGGTGCGGGGTGCTCGACCAAATGTCATTCGAAACTTCATCCAATAGACAATGAGCTGAAAAAAAATTCAAAATGGCGGATTTAAGATGGCTGCCATACAAATTTATTTGGTGTCTATTTCAGAAAGTATAAAAGATGGAAGAGTGGTTTCTTGGCAAAAGATGATCAGGTCGAGCAGATATATTAAGCGAAATGAAAAAAAATTCAAGATGGCGAAATATTTTTTTATACCAAATTATATTAAGGCGATTAGGAACTATAAAAGACGTAATTGTTCTCCTAGAAAGAGACAGAAAACGATACAATGATGTATGGGAGATGTGTTCAGGTGCGCGATGGGAGTAGGGAAAAATTATGATATTTCGGAAAAACAAGATAGCGGCCGTAGTGCTTTTTGTAACTTTTTTGTGTTCCAACCGATTTCGTTACAACTCACAATTATTGAAGAAATTAGTAAACGATCAATAGAAAAATTGGAAAAATTGGAAAACCAAGATGGCGGCCGAGCTGTAGTGTTTTCAAATTTTTGATTTATCGACCTCAAACCGCGGCGCCACAGATCCGAAACGGGGTAGTTCATGTATAGGAGATATGTTCGGGTGCGGGATGGAAGTAGGGAAAAATTATGACATTTCGGAAAAAATCCATATTTAGGGCTCCCTGGGAAACAACCTGGAAAACAGGAAACAGATACCAACGTTTTTACAAATCAGCGCCATTTTGAACTTTGTTAATTGACCGATTTCGTTCAAAATTGATATACAGGACTCCCTGGGATCACAAAACTGGAAACTGATACCAAAGTTTTAAAAAATCAGCGCCATTTTGAACTTCTTTGTTAATTGACCGATTTCGTTCAAAATTGATATATAGGGCCTCCCTGGGATCACAAAACAGGAAACTGGTACGAGAATTTAAGAATACCAGCGCTATTTTGAAATTATTTGTTAATTTACCGATTTCGTTCAAAATCGCTATTTAGGGCTACCTGGGATTACAAAACAGGACACTGATACCAAAGTTTTAAAAAATCAGCGCCATTCAGAACTTCTTTGTTAATTGACCGATTTCGTTCAAAATTGATATATAGGGCTCCCTGGGATCACAAAACAGGAAACTGGTACCAGAATTTAAAAATATCAGCGCCATTTTGAAATTATTTGTTAATTTACTGATTATGTTCAAAATCGATATTTAGGGCTACCTGGGATTACAAAACAGGACACTGATACCAAAGTTTTAAAAAATCAGCGCCATTTTGAAATACTTTGTTAATTGACCTATTTCATTCTAAATCGATATTTAGGACTCCCTGGGATCTCAAAACAGGAAACTGTTATTTAAATATATTACAATCCCTGGGATCCCTGGGAATTTAAAACAGCAAACTTGTACCTACCAAAATTTAAAAAAATCAGCGCCATTTTGAAATTATTTATATATTGATTGATTTCGTTCAAAATCGATATTTAGGGCTCCCTGGGATTACAAAATAGGAAACAGATACCAACGTTTTTACAAATCAGCGCCATTTTGAACTTCTTTGTTAATTGACCGATTTCGTTCAAAATTGATATATAGGACTCCCTGGGATCACAAAACTGGAAACTGATACCAAAGTTTTAAAAAATCAGCGCCATTTTGAACTTCTTTGTTAATTGACCGATTTCGTTCAAAATTGATATATAGGACTCCCTGGGATCACAAAACAGGAAACTGGTACCAGAATTTAAAAATATCAGCGCCATTTTGAATTTATTTGTTAATTTACCGATTTCGTTCAAAATCGATATTTAGGGCTACCTGGGATTACAAAACAGGTAACTGTTATTTAAATATATTACAATCCCTGGGATCCCTGGGAATTTAAAACAGCAAACTTGTACCTACCAAAATTTAAAAAAATTAGCGCCATTTTGAAATTATTTATATATTGACCGATTTCGTTCAAAATCGATATTTAGGGCTCCCGGGGATTACAAAACAGGAAACAGATACCAACGTTTTTTCCAAATCAGCGCCGTTTTGAACTTCTTTGTTAATTGACCGATTTCGTTCAAAATTGATATATAGGGCTCCCTGGGAACACAAAACTGGAAACTGATACCAAAGTTTTAAAAAAATCAGCGCCATTTTGAAATTCTTTGTTAATTGACCGATTTTGTTCAAAATCGATATTTAGGGCTCCCCGGGGTTACAAAACAGGAAAGTGGTATCAAAGTTTTAAAAAATCAGCGCCATTTTGAAATACTTTGTTAATTGACCGATTTCATTCTAAATCGATATTTAGGACTCCCTGGGATCTCAAAACAGGTAACTGTTATTTAAATATATTACAATCCCTGGGATCCCTGGGAATTTAAAACAGCAAACTTGTACCTACCAAAATTTTAAAAAATCAGCGCCATTTTGAAATTATTTATATATTGACCGATTTCGTTCAAAATCGATATTTAGGGCTCCCGGGGATTACAAAACAGGAAACAGATTCCAACGTTTTTTCCAAATCAGCGCCATTTTGAACTTCTTTGTTAATTGACCGATTTCGTTCAAAATTGATATATAGGGCTCCCTGGGATCACAAAACTGGAAACTGATACCAAAGTTTTAAAAAAATCAGCGCCATTTTGAAATTCTTTGTTAATTGACCGATTTTGTTCAAAATCGATATTTAGGGCTCCCCGGGGTTACAAAACAGGAAAGTGGTATCAAAATTTTAAAAAATCAGCGCCATTTTCAAATTATTTTTTAATGGACCGATTTCGTTCAAAATTGATATTTAGGGCTAACCACACCCCGTGAGCTGCTTTAGCAGCTCGCGCACAGGGCGAAACACTAGTTATACTATATATAGCTCGATTACCACTCACTGACTCATTGACATAATTGTTCTCCTAGAAAGAGACAGAAAACGATATAATGATGTACGGGAGATGTGTTCGGGTGCGGGATTCGAGTGGGGAAAAATTATGACATTTCGGAAAAACAAGATGGCGGCCGACGTGATTCTTGTAACTCTTTTGTTTTCCAACCGATTTCTTTGCAACTCGCAATTATTAAAGAAATTAGGAAACGATCAATAGAAAAAGTAGAAAAAATTGGAAAAACAAGATGGCGGTCGAGCTGTAGTGTTTAAAATTTTTGATTTTTTGACCCCTAACCGCGGCGCCACAGCTCCGAAACGGGGTGGTCGAGCATAATATTCTTTTCTTTTTTCGCCTACAATTATCCTGTATTTTGACAGAATGGAAGTGGTTTTTAAAAATTCAAGATGGCGGCTGTCGCGGCGGCCTTTTTGTTTGAGGTACGAAAAAACGCAATTTTAAAATTCAAATTTCTCACAGTTGGCAACGTCGGAGCGTTTCGACTTGTACTGGGCGATTGTGTGTACAGACTCGAGGTATGGATTGGGGAAAAAAAATTACCCCATTTCTCGGGAAATTTTCAAGATTTACCCCAAAAATAAAAAAATCGAAATACGGACTTTTTGCAAAATTTGAGTACGAGCAACTACGTGCCCCACTTGTGCAAATGACATTTGGGTATTTTCGTCGCCGAGGTCTGACAACACTGGAATTTATCAAAGTAAAAGTGATTTTCGACATGGTCTTTTTTCAGGGGCGATCCTTTCGGCTGGGTGCGAGCGAGATGAAAAATTTAAACGTCATCAGGAGCGGCATATCCTGTAGTTTACGGGAAAATTATGAAACTATGTAAAATGTTTCTGTGGAACGAGGTGGCGGCCATTTTGTATTCTTTTTGTGTTTTTCAAAATTTCGATCACGTTTTTGAGGCAGTTGGCAACATTTGGGAAAGTTGACATGTATGGATCGATTGTGTAACTCGACCGGCAGTATCGAGATATCTAAACAGTGTTGCCACATTTGGGGTAGTTTTCGAGATTTTCCCCAAAAACTCCTCCTGTAAAATTTTGTATGAAAAATTTTTTTTTCACTGATAGCTTCGTGTACAAGTCAGAAAATTAAACTTGAAAAAAATATGGAGACAGCTGATGATTGAGGATTTCGGAGACGGGTAAAGAGCACGGTCCAGGTATTGAAGATAGCTGGGGGGTGCTCGACCAAATGTCATTCGAAACTTCCTCCAAAAGACAATGAGCTGAAAAAAAATTCAAAATGGCGGATTTAAGATGGCCGCCATACAAATTTATTTGGTCTCTATCTCGGGGAGTATAAGAGATGGAAGTGTGGTTTCTTGGCAAGAGATAATCAGGACGAGGAGGTTTATTGAGCGAAATGAAAAAAAAATCAAGATGGCGAAATTTTTTTTTTTCATACCAAATTATATGGCGATTAGGACATACATAATTGTTCTCATAGAAAGAGACAGAAAACGATACAATGATGTACGGGAAATATGTTCGGGTGTGGGATTCGAGTAGGGAAAAATTATGACGTTTCGGAAAAACAAGATGGCGGCCGACGTGATTCTTGCAACTCTTTTGTTTTCCAACCGATTTCGTTAAAACTCGCAATTATTGAAGAAATTAGGAAACGATCAATAGAAAAAGTAGAAAAAATTGGAAAAACAAGATGGCAGCCGAGCTGTAGTGCTTTAAAATTTTTGATTTTTCGACCCCGAACCGCGGCGCTACAGATCCGAAACGGCGTGGTCGAGCATGATAATTTTTTCTTTTTTCGACTACAATTATCCTGTATTTTGACAGAATGGGAGTTGTTTTTAAAAATTCAAGATGGCGGCTGTCGCGGCGGCCTTTTTGTTTGAGGTACGAAAAAACGCAATTTTAAAATTCAAATTTCTCACAGTTGGCAACGTCGGAGCGTTTCGACTTGTACTGGGCGATTGTGTGTACAGACTCGAGGTATGGATTGGGGGAAAAAAATTACCCCATTTCTCGGGAAATTTTCAAGATTTACCCCAAAAATAAAAAAATCTAAATACGGACTTTTTGCAAAATTCGAGTACGAGCAACCACGTGTCCCACTTGTACGAATGACATTTGGGTATTTTCGTCGCCGAGGTCTGGCAACACTGGAATTTATCAAAGTAAAAGTGATTTTCGACATGGTCTTTTTTCAGGGGCGATCCTTTCGGCTGGGTGCGAGCGAGATGAAAAATTTAAACGTCATCAGGAGCGGTATATCCTGTAGTTTACGGGAAAATTATGAAACTATGTAAAATGTTTCTGTGGAACGAGGTGGCGGCCATTTTGTATTCTTTTTGTGTTTTTCAAAATTTCGATCACGTTTTTGAGGCAGTTGGCAACATTTGGGAAAGTTGACATGTATGGATCGATTGTCTAACTGGACCGGCAGTATCGAGATATCTAAACAGTGTTGCCCCATTTGGGGTAGTTTTCGAGATTTACCCCAAAAATGTCCTCCTGTAAAATTTTGTATGAAAAATTTTTTTTCCACTGATGGCTTCGTGTACAAGTCAGAAAATTAAACTTGAAGAAAATATGGAGACAGCTGATGATTGAGGATATCGGAGACGGGTAAAGAGCACGGTCCAGGTATTGAAGATAGGTGGGGGGTGTTCGACCAAATGTCATTCGAAACTTCATCCAATTGACAGTGAGCTGAAAAAAATTTCAAAATGTCGGATTTAAGATGGCCGCCATACAAATTTATTTGGTGTCTATCTCGGAGAGTTTAAAAGATGGAAGAGTGGTTTCTTGGCAAAAGATGATCAGGACGAGGACGCTTTTTTAGCGAAATGAAAAAAATTTCAAGATGGCGGAATATTTTTTTTCATATATTTTTCATATGGCGATTAGGACTCATTGATATAATTTATTGTTCTCCTAGAAAGAGACAGAAAACGATACAATGATGTAAGGGAGATGTGTTCCGGTGTGGGATTCAAGTAGGGAAAAATTATGACATTTCGGAAAAACAAGATGGCGGCCGACGTGATTCTTGCAACTCTTTTGTTTTCCAACCGATTTTGTTACAACTCGCAATTATTGAAGAAATTAGGAAACGATCAATAGAAAAAGTGGAAAAAATGGGAAAAACAAGATGGCGGCCGAGCTGTAGTGTTTTCAAATTTTTGATTTTTCGACCCTGAACCGTTGCGCCACAGATCCGAAACGGGGTAGTTTATATAAAGGAGATATGTTCGGGTGCGGGATGGGAGTAGGGAAAAATTATGACATTTCGGAAAAACAAGATGGCGGCCAATTTGCCGAAATGAACCGATCGAAGCATTGAAGATAGGTGGGAAGTGCTAGACCAAATGTCATTCGAAACTTCATTCCATAGACAATGAACTGAAAAAAAATTCATAATGGCGGATTTAAGATGGCTGCCATACAAATTTATTTGGTGTATATCTCAGAAAGTATAAAAGATGGAAGAGTGGTTTCTTGGCAAACTTGATGATCAGGTAATTTTTCCATAGAAAATATATGGCGAATATTGAAGAGACTAAAGTGCGTTCGGTAACATAGTGTCGTTACACCTTACGTAGTAACTAATACCTGATCTGTGGGTACACCCACAGGGGCTGCAGACACTTATTATTTTGCTTTTACTTTACATTACAACATTTTTCGGAAACTGTTACAAAAATTTAAATAATCAGCGCCATGTTGAAATTCTTTGTTATTTGACCGATTTCGTTCAAAATAGATATTTAGGACTCCCTGGGGTTACAAAACTGGAAACTGTTACCAAATTTAAAAAAATCCGCGCCATTTTGAATACAAAACAGGAATCTTGTACCAAAATTTAAAAAAATCAGCGCCATTTTGAAATTCTTTGTTAATTGACAGATTTCGTTCAAAATCGACATTTAGCACTTCCTGGGATAACAAAACAGGAAACTTGTACTTACCAAAATTTTAAAAAATCAGCGCCAATTTAAAATTCTTTGTTAATCAGGAAACTGATACCAAAGTTTAAAAAAATCAGCGCCATTTTGAAATTCTATGTTAATTTACCGATTTCGTTCAAAATTGATATTTACGCTACCAGCAAGGCTAGCATGGGCCGGAGATAAAAAAAATATCCCCCGATTTTATCCACTGACAAGAGATAAAATGGAGAGGAGAAGTTCATCCCCGTTTGACATTTCACGGGGACTCGGGGGACTATTTATCCACCGTTATTTAACGTTTTTATTTATTTATTTATGAATAAAATTTTTATCCTTTCCTCGGGGAGAAAATTGTCTCGGCCCATGCTAGGGGGCTGGGATTACAAAATAGGAAACGGATACCAAAGTTTTAAAAAATCAGCGCCATTTTGAAATTCTTTGTTAATTGACCGATTTCGTTCAAAATCGATATTTAGGACTCCCTGGGATTACAAAACAGAAAACTGATACCAAAATTTAAAAAATCAGCGCCATTTTGAAATTCTTTGTTAATTGACCGATTTGGTTCAAAATCGATATTTAGGACTCCCTGGGATTACAAAACAGAAAACTGATACCAAAATTTAAAAAATCAGCGCCATTTTGAAATTCTATGTTAACATAGAATTTCAAAATGGCGCTGATTTCGTTCAAAATTGATATTTACGGTACCAGCAAGGCTAGCATGGGCCGGAGATAAAAAAATTATCCCCCGATTTTATCCACTGACAAGAGATAAAATTAACTTTACCACCCCTCAGAGCACGGCAACAGGGGAGAGGAGAAGTTCATCCCCGTTTGACATTTCACGGGGACTCGGGGGACTATTTATCCACCGTTATTTAACGTTTTTATTTATTTATTTATGAATAAAATTTTTATCCTTTCCTCTGGGAGAAAATTGTCTCGGCCCATGCTAGGGGGCTGGGATTACAAAATAGGAAACGGATATCAAAGTTTTAAAAAATCAGCGCCATTTTGAAATTCTTTGTTAATTGACCGATTTCGTTCAAAATCGATATTTAGGACTCCCTGGGATTACAAAACAGAAAACTGATACCAAAATTTAAAAAATCAGCGCCATTTTGAAATTCTTTGTTAATTGACCGATTTTGTTCAAAATCGATATTTAGGACTCCCTGAGATCACAAAACAGGAAACTGGTACCAAAATTTTATAAAATCAGCGCCATTTTAATTTTTTTTGTTAATTGACCGATTTCGTTCAAAATCGATATTTGGACTTCCTGGGATTACAAAACAGGACACTGGTACCAAAATTTAAAAAAATCAGCGCGATTTAGAAATTCTTTGTTAATTTACTGATTTCGTTCAAAAACGATATTTAGGGCTCCCTGGGATTACAAAACAGGAAACTGATACCAAAGTTTTAAAAAATCAGCGCGATTTTGAAATTCTTTGTTAATTGACCGATTTCGTTCAAAATAGATATTTAGGACTCCCTGGGGTTACAAAACAGGAAACTGTTACCAAAATTAAAAAAAAAACCGCGCCATTTTTAAATTATTTTTTAATTGACCGATTTCGTTCAAAATCGATATTTAGTACTCCCTGGGATCACAAAACGGGAAGCTGATACCAAAGTTTTAAAAAATCGGCGCCATTTTGAAATTCTTTGTTAATTGACCGATTTCGTTCAAAATAGATATTTAGGACTCCCTGGGGTAACAAAACAGGAAACTGTTACGAAATTTAAAAAAAACCGCGCCATTTTAAAATTATTTTTTAATTGACCGATTTCGTTCAAAATCGATATTTAGTACTCCCTGGGATCACAAAACAGGAAACTGATACCAAAGTTTTAAAAAATCAGCGCCATTTTGAAATTCTTTGTTAATTTACCGATTTCGTTGAAAATCGATATTTAGGTCTCCCTGGGATTAAAAAACAGGAAACTGATTCCAAAGTTTAAAAAAAATCAGCGCCAATCTGAAGTTCTTTGTTAATTGACCGATTTCGTTCAAAATCGATAAGGCTCCCTGGGATTACAAAACAGGAAAGTGATACTAAAGTTTTAAAAAATCAGCGCCATTTTGAAAATCTTTCTACTTAAAGGTGAATTGTGTATCTAAGTAAATAAATTCGGTTTAATACAATAAAGACGTCAAGTCTGTACTACTTAGTTCTAACGTCTAACCACATCTCGTGAGCTGCTTTAGCAGCTCGCGCACAGAGCGAAACACTAGTTTATATATATATAGCTGCTCGTGCTGACTCATTGATCACCTCTCCTGTAAAATTTTGTATGAAAAATTTTTTTTTTACTCATCGTTTCGTATAGAAGGCAAAAATTCATTCGGAGGAAAAATACGGAGAGAGCTGATGATTGAGGATTTCGAAGACAGATGAAGAGCACCAGCCAGGTTATCGAAGATAGGTGGGGAGTGCTCGACCAAATGTCACTCGAAACTTCATCCAATTGAAAGTGAGCTGAAAAAAATTTCAAAATGGCGGATTTAAGATGGCCGCCATACAAATTTCGTCGGTGTCTATCTCGGAGAGTATAAAAGATGGAAGAGTGGTTTCTTGGCAAAAGATGATCAGGACATGAGGGTCTACTTGATGAACAGGAAAAAAATTCAAGATGGCGGAATTTATTTTTCCATAGAAAAGGGTATTGAAGATAGGTGGGGGGTGCTCGACCAAATGTCACTCGAAACTTCATCCAATTGACAGTGAGCTGAAAAAAAAATCAAAATGGCGGATTTAAGATGGCCGCCATACAAATTTCGCCGGTGTCTATCTCGGAGAGTATAAAAGATGGAAGAGTGGTTTCTTGGCAAAAGATGATCAGGACATGAAGATCTACTTGATGAACAGGAAAAAAATTCAAGATGGCGGAATTTATTTTTCCATAGTTAATGTATGGCGAATATTGAAGAGGCTACAAGTGTAGAACTATTTGCAGACTACGGTTCCTTTTCAAGGTTTGTTTTTATGGAAGAAATCTCATTTTGACGAATGGTTCGGAGAAAAAAATATGGAGAGAGATGACGATCGAAGGTTCGGATGATGGGTGAGGAGCACGGTTAGGGTATTAAAGATAGGTACCTACTTAGGGGCTGCTTCAAAATGGCGGATTTAAGATGGCCGCCATACAAATTTCGTCGGTGTCTATCTCGGAGAGTATAAAAGATGGAAGAGTGGTTTCTCGGCAAAAGATGATCAGGACCTGAAGGTCTTCTTGATGAACAGGAAAAAAGTTCAAGATGGCGGAATTTATTTTTCCATAGAAAATGTATGGCGAATATTGAAGAGGCTACAAGTGTAGAACTATGCAAGACTACGGTTCCTTTTCAAGATTTGTTTTTATGGAAGAATTCTCATTTTGACGAATGGTTTGGAGAAAAAAATATGGAGAGAGATGATGATCGAAGGTTACTTAGGGGCTGCTCAAACAAAAAGGGAGGAGCGGGGGGTTGGTGGTCTTTGTTTTATGTTTTTCCTTTATGAGAATTTTCTTTTACGTCGAACGCTTGGCGTGCTGGCGTTTCCACTGTGCTCACTAACATAGCAGTGTGTTGTTCAGATCAGAACACGTAGACAGTAAATAACTGCCAAATTATGTAAGAATTGTCGATCAAATCGTAAAAGTTCGGCGTCAAAGTAAAATAAACCATAACAGCATTGAATTAAAGCTCAATTTCGTGTTTCGAAATTGAGTTCTAATTTAATGCTGTTATGGTTTATTTTACTTTGACGCCGAACTTTGACGATTTGATCGGCCATTCTTACATAATCGGGGGGCAGGATAGTAGGACAGCGAGTAAGTAGACAGTGGACCACGCGGTCCACTACGCGGTCCGCTGTAGCGGGCCGCGCAACCACGCGCCATACTAGTTAATATATATATAGCTGCTCGTGCTGACTGACTCATTGATCACCTCTCCTGAAAAATTTTGTATGAACATTTTTTTTTTCACTCATCGTTTCGTATAGAAGACAAAAATTCATTAAGAGGAAAAATACAGAGAGAGCTGATGATTGAGGATTTCGAAGACGGATGAAGAGCACCAGCCAGGGTATCGAAGATAGGTGGGGGGTGCTCGACCAAATGTCACTCGAAACTTCATCCAATTGACAGTGAGCTGAAAAAAAATTCAAAATGGCGGATTTAAGATGGCCGCCATACAAATTTCGACGGTGTCTATCTCGGAGAGTATAAAAGATGGAAGAGTGGTTTCTTGGCAAAAGATGATCAGGACATGAGGGTCTACTTGATGAACAGGAAAAAAATTCAAGATGGCGGAATTTATTTTTCCATAGAAAAGGGTATTGAAGATAGGTGGGGGGTGCTCGACCAAATGTCACTCGAAACTTAATCCAATTGAAACTGAGCTGAAAAAATTTTCAAAATGGCGGATTTAAGATGGCCGCCATACAAATTTCGTCGATGTCTATCACGGAGAGTATAAAAGATGGAAGAGTGGTTTCTTGGCAAAAGATGATCGGGAAATGAAGCTCTACTTGATGAACAGGAAAACAATTCAAGATGGCGGAATTTATTTTTCCATAGAAAATGTATGGCGAATATTGAAGAGGCTACGGTTCCTTTTCAAGATTTGTTTTTATGGAAGAAATCTCATTTTGACGAATGGTTCGGAGAAAAAATATGGAGAGAGATGATGATCGAAGGTTCGGATGATGGGTGAGGAGCACGGTCAGGGTATTAAAGATAGGTACCTACTTAGGGGCTGCTCAAACAAAAAGGGAGGGGCGGGGGTTGGTGGTCTTTGTTTTATGTTTTTCCTTAATGAGAATTTTCTTTTACGTCGGACGCTTGGCGTGCTGGCGCTTCCACTGTGCTCACTAGCATAGCAGTGTGTTGTTCAGATCAGAACACGTAGACAGTAAACCAACTGCCCGATTATGTAAGAATTGTCGATCAAATCGTAAAAGTTCGGCGTCAAAGTAAAATAAACCATAACAGCATTGAATTAGAGCTCAATTTCGTGTTTCGAAATTGAGCTCTAATATAATGCTGTTATGGTTTATTTTACTTTGACGCCGAACTTTGACGATTTGATCGGCCATTCTTACATAATCGGGGGGCAGGATAGTAGGACAGCGAGTAAGTATACAGTGGACCACGCGGTCCACTACGCGGTCCGCTGTAGCGGGCCGCGCAACCACGCGCCATACTAGTTAATATACAGTGTGGAAAGTTTGAATGGGCCCTGGAGGGGAAGTACCTTAAATCCTTAAGTTAGATCATTTTACTTAAAGGAACCATTCTTTTATTTTTAAAAAGAAACAAAACTGCATTCAAAGATTTTTTAAAATTCGCATGTCTCACCCGGGAATCGAACCCGCTAAAATTCAAAAAATGGGCACTCGCTGTTTTGTTCCACTAATCGATACAGTCAATGTTAAAGATAAAATTTCTCCAAGAAACATTAGGTCTTACATTCGTTTTTCGTACAAGATAAACGAAAAGAAACATACTACAAAATTGCGTACATACATTTTAATAATAATAATTTAACTAATAAGTTGTTCGAAATGAGACCCCTCGTTCTGGATACACAAATTTATTCTTCGTTGAAATTCATTTCCTGTAGCCTTCTGCAAAGTGTTGTGGTGTATGCTCATAATAGCATTTTCTACCGCAACCTTTAGCTCTTGTGCAGTCTCATAAGACTTTTTGTAAATAACATTTTTTACATGGCCCCATAGAAAATAGTCCAGACACGTCAGGTCTGGACTTCTTGCAGGCCATCTAATCGTCCCGTTTGTACCTATCCAGACATTGAAATTCTCATTAAGGAAAGCCCTGGAAATTCTACTATTGTGAGCAGGTGCGCCATCTTGTTGAAAAATGATACTATGCCGTTCGTCTTCCGGTAAAAGGTTTAATTGATTTTGTAAAAGCTCTAATATTTCAATGTATTTTGCCGTATTCAGATGTCCTTCGTAAATGTGCACTAAAACAACCATATTGCTTCTGATTCCGCACCAAACATTAAATGAAAACCTGACCTGATTGTTTGTTTCTCGAACACGGAATGGATTTCGACGGGACCAATAATGATTGTTATGTCTGTTATACATTCCATTATTACTGAAATTTGTTTCATCTGACCATACTATGTAGTCTAAGAAATATGGATTTCGGGATATTTCTGTTTGAATTTTCTGACAGAACTCTAATCTTCTTTGAGTATCTCCAGGATACAGTTTCTGCACCAATCGCCCATCACGAAAACATTTGTATTTGTACTTTTTCAGAACACTCAGTATACGTGTATGGCTGGTGTCTATCTCTTGAGCAGCTTCCCTACTAGACGCTTTTGGGTAACACTCAAAGTATGTCAAAATGCTTAAATCACAATCGGAAAAATCTAAATTTTGTTGCCGAGGGCGTTCTAACCGTTTTTTGAATCTACCAATGTTTACTAAATTTGTGACCATTCGCAAAAACACTTTACTGGACGGTATTTGTCTGTCTGGATACCTCTCACTATACCACTGTAAAGCTAAATTATAATTCTTGTTGTTTAAAAAATAAGCTTCTAATAAATCAAATTTTTCTTGATACGCCATTATTAAACAATTATTAAATGGAAGCAAGACAAAACAAAATCGATAAATATGTTCAAAATGTTCGTTCGAATTTCAAAATTGCAAACCCGCACTGCAAACAAAGTTTGAACGTTCCATTTTTAAACTTTTTGTCAGAACTCCTCGTGCAGGAAGAAAATGTGCATAAACTTATTACATATTACCATTTAACAATTTTTTTACATCTAAGTCTTCAACAATGTACTTAGAGATAATTAGCAAGCTTATACTTAATAGATAGAATTAGAAAGCTCTTTGGATGTTAGCGTTAAAAGAATATTATAACGTGTCTTTTACTTGTTGAAAGTGAACAATTCTAGGTAATGTAAGGTAAGGAATTTGTGTAGTAAATATTCGATTTTATGGATATCTTGTACGAAAGACGAATGTAAGACCTAACGTTTCTTGGAGAAATTTTATCTTTAACATTGACTGTATCGATTAGTGGAACAAAACAGCGAGTGCCCATTTTTTGAATTTTAGCGGGTTCGATTCCCGGGTGAGACATGCGAATTTTAAAAAATCTTTGAATGCAGTTTTGTTTCTTTTTAAAAATAAAAGAATGGTTCCTTTAAGTAAAATGATCTAACTTAAGGATTTAAGGTACTTCCCCTCCAGGGCCCATTCAAACTTTCCACCCTGTATATATAGCTGCTCGTGCTGATTGACTGATTGATCACCTCTCCTGTAAAATTTTGTATGAACATTTTTTTTTTCACTTATCCTTTCGTATAGAAGACCAAAATTCATGGGGAGGAAAAATACGAAGAGAGCTGATGATTGAGGATTTCGAAGACGGATGAAGAGCACCAGCCAGGGTATCGAAGATAGTTGGGGGGTGCTCGACCAAATGTCACTCGAAACTTCATCCAATTGACAGTGAGCTGAAAAAAAATTCAAAATGGCGGATTTAAGATGGCCGCCATACAAATTTCATCGGTGTCTATCTCGGAGAGTATAAAAGATGGAAGAGTGGTTTCTTGGCAAAAGATGATCAGGACATGAAGGTCTACTTGATGAATAGGAAAAAAATTCAAGATGGCGGAATTTATTTTTCCATAGAAAAGGGTAAGTATTGAAGTTAGGTGGGGGGTGCTCGACCAAATGTCACTCGAAACTTCATCCAATTGACAGTTAGCTGAAAAAAATTTCAAAATGGCGGATTTAAGATGGCCGCCATACAAATTTCGACGGTGTCTATCTCGGAGAGTATAAAAGATGCTGCTCAAACAAAAAATACTCGAAAAAAAAATCCAAAATGGCGGATTCAAGATGGCGGCTATCTCAGACAGTATTTAAAAGATGGAAGAGTGGTTTTTGGGTAGAAAATTATCAGGGCCTGAAAGTCTACTTGATGAGCAGAAATGCATGATTTTGATATGGTTTTTTTATGGAAGAATATTTTTTGTTCTCTAGGGAAGAATTATTGTCAGCTTGCCATTAGGAAAGCCAAGTTGCCAAACCCTGCCGGGGATCGACCCCGGGACCTCCGCACGTTAATTCAACAGCGCTCAACAATGCGCCACGGAGGTCGTCAAACACGTAGACAGTAAACACCAGGATAGTAGGACAGCGAGTAAGTAGACAGTGGATCACAGTGGGCCACGTGGTCCACTACGCGGTCCGCTAGCGGGCCGCGCACCCACGCGCCATACTTGTATTTTATATACTTAATAGTATTTTCACGTCAATGCTTATCTGACGTTGCATCAATGTAATTCATGAGCATTCATTGTATCCGAGATTATTTACCTTATAATATTATCAGCTAAGTACCTTTTTTGCTTATATAAGTGTGTTAATTTGCAATTTTTATTTCTGGTAAAATATTAGCCGACATTATAAATATTATGAAAAATTAGTTCTTTGCCTAAATTACACAACATGCTACATATGCAAATTAGGGGGCCGCCGAACGTTAACGTTATCCTCATATTATTATGTATGTTAAATCCAAATAAATGGGGACCGCATTTGCAGTCAATTCGCTCCGGGCCTCCGAGGGGCGTAGTCAACCGCTGAATAAAGATAATAGGCAGCAAGGAACCTTCTTGTACATAATGTACCTAGAAGTTAGCTCTAGTGTCTAGACTCTAGGTGGTGTTCAATTACACAACAGAAGTATGCAGTATGTTGCGAACTTCCCACGTAACGCGAGTAACGCTAACGTTTTGGGTTACATGTGTCCCGGGAAGACATTACAGTTTCGACACGCCCCTGATCGAGCCAATTCTACGTAACGATATTTGAGACCACCTAAGTAGCATTTCGTAGCATCAATTTCAGTTTTAATAAGAAGACATAACCAATAAGTATTCTGATATCAATAACCTACCAGTCAAAATATCATTACCAACAACTTTCGTGCTGTATCTTTTGATGGGCAAACAATTATGTGATTTGTGCACGAGTAAGTTTCATATTTCCGAAACCTTTGTTGCAGAGTAAAAACTGTGGGATTTACGTTTTAGTTGTGGAAAAACTACTGATGCGTCACAGCTTTTCTCTAAATAAGCTCTTATAACATCATAAGTCTCCGATGTAAATTTAGAGTCGGACCCCGAAACGGTGAAAGAATTTTGTAAATAGCTCACAAAATTCTTTATTTGACTGGCAAGTTATATAACTAACTTACTTTTTAAATTATAGAATTATTTACTACTTGTAATTAAAAACGACCGATAAGCAGAAAAACTACAAATGTTATCAGCTGCACTCGTGGTAATATCTGACGCATACGTATGTAAACTTTGATAAATTCTTTTAATGGGTACGTACCTACGTTGGTTTCTTACATATATCTGTTAGAGCAACAAAATATCCATATTATAAATTTCACAATAAATAATTACTAAGAATGTTTGTTAATGAGATGAAAGATTTTCACCATATTATGTCAATAAAATATTTTCAAGGGAGATTTGGCTGTATTCTTCATAAAAAGACAGGCAACTGAAGTGATTCGGATTCACATTATTTCCATGGAAACTTTAGCCATTCATTTTACTCATTACTTTTTTATCTGCGTGGCAAAAATACGCTCACGTAGCATAGGGCGAGCGCACTGAGTAAAGGGCTCGGGTTATCGTACAGTTATCGTCCCACGCATGTTGAGGTAGTGCAAAAAATGGGTCACCTACTTTCGATTGAAGGTCACTGATACAAGCATTTTTTTCAGATTCGATATTAAAGAGATCGAAATTAAAATTATTATAATAATATTGATAGGGCACATGTCACGGACGACGTGATTAAAAATGTCCGCGACATCATTTAAAAATTAAACAAAAGTTTTAAATCTTTATTAACGTCATACATTTATCTCAAAACGTCTAAATCTAACAAGGACGTAAGATTAAAATGTTTTTTTTTTCCACTCTACTAGAAGAGTGGCAATTTGCAATATCAACTCAATAGCTACATTGAGTCTCCTCTCGAAATGTTGAGGGTTGAGCACAGATTCAGGCCAAGTGTGATTTGCCAAACTTCATAGTCTGGGAGCATCATGGTGAACTCTATAGACAAGCAGGTTTCCTCAAGATGATTTCCTCAGCAATAAAGAAAGTGATATAAATATTTTTCTAGTGAAATGTATTCCTTAAAATGCACATAGCTTCGCATGTCTAGGAATCGAACCGTGGACTTTCCGAATGGGACGCCGAAGTCATAACCATATTTGAACAATTTAATAAATACACCTTTGCTGTCGAAGATTAAATAACCAAAGAGCATAAGGATAAGTAAATTAGAATTATTAATAACTAGCGGACGCCCGCGACTTCGTCCGCGTACAATTCCTGACTTCCTATAAGATTATGAAATCTTCCCGCTGCAAGAGGCCTATCCACAAAAGTCCTACCGCTAGTAGGTAAATATCGCGACTTCGTAGTTCATACCCATGGACAGTGGCGTGCACAGGGTTTGAAGAGGTCGCCCGCGACTTCATCCGCGTACAATTTTTGATTTCCTATGAGATTATGAAATTTTCCCGCTGCAAAAAGTCTATCTAAAGAGGCTTTTTATATAGCTTATGCAGGTGTTCATTATCTAAAACTTACAACCTAAATCCTGATTTTCAAGTCTCTAACTTCAAAAACATAGAACTTTCATACAAACTTCCAACCCGCATTTCACCCTCTTTGGGGTAGATTTTTGAAAAATTGCTTATTTAGGTTATTATTATTTAAAACTGATAACCTAAATCCCGATTTTCTAGTCTCTAACTTCGAAAAACATAGGACTTTCAAACAAACTTCCAACCCCCATTTCACCCTCTTTGGGGTGGATTTTCATAAAACTGCTTACACAGGTTATTACTATTTAAAATTAATAACCTAAATCCCGATTTTCAATTCTCTAACTTAAAGAACAAAGAACTTTCATACAAACTTCCAACCCCCATTTCAACCCCTTAGGGGTGAATTTTTTCAAAACCGTTTCTTAGCTGACGTCTGCGCCATAGAAGGAACCTACCTTCCAAATTTCAAGTCTGTATGTTTTATAGTTCCTGAGATATTGTGATGATCAGTCAGTCAGTGACCTTTCGCTTATATATATATATATAGATTAATGTAAATGCTACTAATTAATTTTTGTTCAGCAAAATTTTATGAAAATTAAACAAAATACGAGGTAAAGTCACAGGAAAAATGCTAGTTGAGAAAACATAAAAGGTCTAAAAATTTGAATTCATGACTCATATAAATCTCTTTGTTGCGGATTGCGTGAAAATGATTTATTATTTGATAAATAATCAATTTAAAATATAAGACCAAATCAAAACGTGATCAGTTGGCGAATAAGAAAAATTGCTTTTATGACAATATTAAGAGATGCTTACTAGCACAACATAGCAGGGGAAAACTATTTGAGGGAAGTAGGGAAATTCAGTCCCAGTGTCGAATCAATAAATTTATGTAGCATTTAACAACTTAACGATATATTTTTCTTCTTATTTATTATTTTTTTATTTATGCAGGTAAGTTTAATTGGGTTGTATGAATAGTGATATAAATAATCAATCAGTCAATTATGTTCCTGGTTTCTTTCATGCTGCTGTATGAGCGCCAAAATACCTAGGTGTGACAATGAAAGCGATCAGGAAACCAGTAACCAGACGCTCGACATTGATTATTTGCTTTATCCATCCAAATCAGCTTAAGTAAGATTCCGAAATAGCTTTCGTTATCATTTGGGATTTGATCAATGCGGAATTCACAAGGTTTGAAGACTCGTCTGGACCCTAGGCCCGAGAAGGACCGCCCATTCCACTTCACGCTTATTACGCCATTGCTTTTATTTATTAAGAGGCTTAATAATGAAAGAGTTATAATATTTTAGCAACCGAAAATTCTGTTGTGTGTATTCCAAGCCCTACCTCCCCACTAGTAAGTGAGTTTTTGTAACTTCTCACGTTCGACGCTTCGGCGCCAAGCAAACAAGTGATGATATATTACTTTTTGCAATCAAGAACACGCACAAGCACTGTGGTATTCTACAAAAAGTGGAGCACCCACGAGTTTTGACTATTTCACTCTTTTTTAGTGTAGGATTTGCACTTTTCACTTGACGACGGCCTATTGAAAAAATAGAGCTTTATGCTGATCTTGCTATTTACGTCTAGATGAAAAAATTTAATAGTTTTCCGATTTGGAATTACGTTGTCTTTTTTTTAGCCCTTGACTGCGAATTGCGATCTCATACGATGGTAAGTGATGATGCAGAATAAGATGGTAGCGGGCTAACCTGTTACCATGGGTAGTATGGGTTTAATGTAACCATGGTAGTTATATTAAACCCATACCCCTAGTCGGTCGGTAGGGTGGTAACTAGTCACAGCCAAAGCCTCCCACCGACCAGACCAGACCAGAGAAAATTCAGAAATTATAAATTCCCAAATTGACCCTACCGGGAATCGAATCCTGGGCCTCCCAGGTTAAGACAACAGCGCTCAACACTGCGCCAGGGAGGTCGTCATAAGTATACCTACAACAAGTGTTTTAGCTTCAATTTTACGGCTGTGTTGTAACATAGCCGGATGGTAAAACTATTATTTACTCATAAGTATTATATCAGAGAAGTTGTGATATTAATAATTATTATTTTATGTTCTTGAAAAAAAAGTAATTTCCAACGATAGACAAAAACCCCAATGTCAATGTCGATGATACTATACTTTCCCGAACAGATCAAGAATGTAAACATACTCACAATATTGACGTCTATAATATTAATTAATTATTATTTATTTAAGCGATTCCCATTTTGCTGGTGACGCATTTTATAAATTTCTGGAAACGTGCCAATTTGTGAAAACAAGTTCGAACATAAGGTCATTGCCGTTTATCAGTGTGATATAATGAGTTGGGGGTCATCTCGACCGAAATAAACTCAGCCGACCGAGTTCCCCTATAACATTGCATTAGCAAATTATCGCATATTATTAGCATAAATTATTATTGATCACGGCTTCAGAAACCAGATGATGTCCGCGACTTCGTCCGCGTCGATTAAGTTTTTTGATTTTCGGGGAATTCCTTAATTTTCCGGCCTATGTCCTTCCGCGGGTAACCTACAGCCATACCAAATTTCATCAAAATCGGTTGAATAGATGGGCCGTGAAAGTGTAGCAGACAGACAGACACACTTTCACATTTATAATATTAGTATGGAAGTATGGAATCTGAAGCCGTCATCTGGCCCAGTGGTTTACACGCTCGACTTCCTATTTAGGTGGTCGTGGGTTCCATCCCCGAGCATGTGCCTCCAAAGGCCTAGATCCCCACTATAAATGCAGGGCGCGGCGCAGCACGTAGCGGCAAGTATTCTTTGTATGAGTTTGTATGGAGCTGGGCTCACTAAGCGACGCAGCACGGAGATGCACTGTGTGGCACGCAAAGGCACGCGCGGCCGTTAGTTTACCGCGTGAATCTCTTGCCGCGTGAATCTCTCATGCGACGAATAGAAATATAACTTAATAGTATGACGATAAACAATGATGTTCATTGTAGGTACAAATACACTAGCACTAGTAGCGGTATGCTATAAAGGCCTTTAAATTACTGTCATACTATCAAGTTATACTTATTTCTATTCGTCGCGGGAAAAATCCCCTGCCGTGCCGTGCCGTCTATGGGCGCTGGCCTCATTACGACCTACAAATGCAAATCAACTCGCGTCATGCAAATTGGGATTTTCTTATTTGTCAATACAAACAACACCACTAAGAACACATAATCGCTATTGCATTTTTATGAAGCTTAAAACAAATGCAATATTTATGTCAAGGCGTTACTAAATGAGGATAAGCGAATACCCTTGCACATTAGACTGTCGATGTCTGCTGAATACAATGAACCAGCGGACAGTGAGGATGATAAAATAAGTTGAAAAAGGTTCAAAATAACAATTCTCTAGAAATAGCGGAATGTGATGATTATTTACTGGTATGCAATTGATATTGTAATCTAACTTCCGAAATCATAAAGCGACCGATGTTCTTGAAGAAGGTAAGTTACCTAATAATAGAACAAGAAATTTTTAAATTTCATAAGAAAAAGTACTTACACTTATTTATTTATTTACTAGCGCACGCCCGCGACTTCGTTCGCGTGGCATACGTTTTTTAATTCCCACAGGCACACCTTCATTTCCGGGATAAAAAGAAGCCTATGTCACTCTCCAGATCCTCAACTATACCTACCCATGCCAAAAATCACATCGATCCGTTGCTCTGTGGCGGCGTGATTGAAGGACAAACTCTCTATTTAACGTCCTTGGGGATAGAAATTTCAAAACTGTGGAATACGTATTTCA
This sequence comes from Erebia ligea, assembly GCA_917051295.2. NCBI lineage: Eukaryota > Metazoa > Arthropoda > Insecta > Lepidoptera > Nymphalidae > Erebia > Erebia ligea. The sequence goes on along the minus strand of OU785223.1, from coordinate 13,010,695 downwards.
TAATTTCAAATCGGAAGCCCAAATACCAAGTTTCAGGGCTATAACTTGAAAAACGACGGACTTTCATTCAAAGGGGTTAAAACCCCTTTGGGGATGAAATTTTTAAATATTTTGACACACGTGCTTCTTTATTTTTTACCGAAAGCCAAAATATCGAGTTTCGTAGATATAACTTGAAAAATATCTTGTAAAATTAAGGACTTTTTTACAAACTTTACTCCCCTATTTCAGCCCTTTGGGGGTAGAATTTTCAAAAACTGTGAAGCATGTATTTCTCAATTTTTAACCGGTAGCTCTTATACCAAGTTTCATGGATATAACTTGAGAAATTACGGACTTTCATACAAACTTTAAACCCTTATTTCACTCCCTTAGGGGTAGAATTTTGAAAAATCCTTTCTTAGTGAGCGCTTACGTCACAAAAGGAACCTACTGTCAAAATTTCAAGTTTCTAACCCCAGCGGTTTAGGCTGTGCGTTGATATATAAGTCAGTCAGTCAGTCAGGACTTTGAATTTTATATACACAGGTTAGCAGTTGCCCCACTCGGGTAGACGATGCAGCCTAAGAAAGGACGGTCTAACGTGGAAGGGGTTGTTGTTTGATCCATAGAAAAAATAAATTTGGGGTTGTTATTATACCCATACCCCTCATTGGTTGCTAGCTCGAAATCGAACCGGCACACTATAAGGCTGAGATCTATAGAACGTACTTTGACTTTGCTCGGACTTTACTTTCGAGCTAAGACAATGTCGATATTTATAGAGCTAACTTCGAAGTCGTGCTGAGTGCGCGCTTAGCAAAGTCCAAGTCAACTAAATCGACGACTTACGAAAAACTCAGGATTAACCTTATATTATAATTTTAAAAAGTTTAAATTCATGTAGACCAGTGTTATTAATTATAATATTACATTTAAGATAGTGAGTGTGGTGAAACGGTCTTCAAATTTCTTTTTCGTCATTCAGCCACAGAATACAAAAATGACTTTACATACAGCTCGAAAGGGTTTTGGTTGTATTGCGCCGAAAATTGATATCTGCGTTAAATTCCCAACCTATAGTTCGCGCGCGAGTTGAATGCAGAGGTTATGTATGTTTACACAAAAGTTAACAGCGCACGGCCGGCTGATCAAACGTTCTTTACTAAAATAGCAAATGTATTTTTATTCCTCTTTTAATACGCCCGTTTTCTATTTCATGTAAGAATAACTTAATTATTGTTAATTAACAAATACAATTTAGACTGATTTCGATTTTTAAACATCAAAATTGGTAAATTTTATATAGTAAATTCAAGAAGATAATGCGTGGAATAAATCTTTCACAAATTATTTGACTTAGCGTACCTATGCTTATCATAAGCTTAGCCCGATACAACTATAAATTCGAAATCAAAGATTATGCTGAGGATGCACTCAGCCAAGTTTTTCGTAAGTAAAGTCTGAGCTAAGTCAAAGTACGGTCTATAGATCTCAACCTAAGTCGCTTAGCAGCATGTACCTATTTGCCGGTCGTAACCAGCCACGGCCAAAGCCTCGCACAGACCAAACCGAACGCAATTTAGAAATAACCATAGTCTTCCTGCCAGGAAACGAACTTCCCACTTACAAGACCATCAGCGTTCACTCATCACTTGAGGTGAGGTGGTCAGAAATGGCTAAAATGGAAGTTTAAATAAAATATTTTCATATCAACGAAGATTTAACCATCTGCGTCAGCGTTGGCATCCCTATGTGGTTGACGTCCAGTCTGCTCGAACGAAACGGTTCTGCTCTACGTTTCCGATTCGAACCGAAAGGATGTGTCAATACCCTTCCAGCGCATGTATTCCCTGCCACGTACAACATAAGTACCTTCAAGGCAAGAGTGAATAGGCATCTTTTAGGCCAGCGCGCTCTAACCTAAACCTCATCATTGCTTTGTATTAAGCGTGATTGTCGTCAAGCGCACGCCTATTCTTTGAGTACAAAAAAACCGTGGCAGAGAGAATAAAATAGCTTAATCCTACTACAAATTCATATCACGAATTATATATCCAAAGTGAAAAGTTTCCATTACACAAAAGCTAGCTTTAACCGGATAAGGCTGCCTTTCCACCAGAGATGTGCGAGGTAGCTAAGCGGTGAGCGAGGTTAAAGCTAAGCTACTATTATGTGTCTATTTCTACCAAAGCTTATTGGTGTAGCGGAGCGGGTAAGATAAAATATTATTTTAACACATAAAAGGTTGGTGCCTTCTTTTAAGAGTAGAAGTTACCCTTGTGGCAAGTGCTATGAAGATGCGCTTTGGGGTGCGAGGAAGATGAACAAGCTACAATTCGAGCTAAGCGGTGTAGGGAAAGCTATGCTCCGTACATCCTATAGCTACACCACTCGCGCATCCTTAGCTCGCATCCTTTGCTCGCGTCCTTAGCTCGCATCCTTACCTTCAACTGGTATATTAAAAAACTTAACGTTGAACCTCCCTCTAGGCCTCTAACAAAGCTAAGCTAAACTAATCTATGAAAATCAAGCGCTTCTATTGGTGGATTTGACACACATCCAACGTAGCACATCTCTGGTGGAAACGCACCCTAAGGATCTAATAAAGACAGTCTGAACACATGCAGATGCGGAAGAGTTTCACAAATGTTACTCGATTTACCCCCAAAAGGGTCAAACGGTTACAAAAATGACACGCTGTCAATCACCTGTCATGTACAAAATAACTGACAAGTTTTGATAATATACCATCTGCGTACGCTGTGAGTAATTCTTATCAATTAAACGCAACATAAATCTAAATTTCGTGCCTTACAAACAATGTAATTTCGATTGATAACTTCATAAATTACTGCGTAATAAACCTTTGCCCGATGCTCGCGATTTCGTCTGCGTAGATTATGTTTTTTAAATTCCTAAGGGAACTCCTTAATTTTCCAGGATAAAAGTAACCTATGTCCTTCCTCAATTTCAATTTATTTAATTAAAACATGTAGGACATACAGGTGTCTCGTATGTTACGTTAAATAAATAATAATAAAATCATTTTATTGCAGGTCGGGGACCCATATAAAAACACGTTTACAGTAAAAAAAAAATTAAATATAATGAATATGTATAAATAGATTAAAATAATAGGTTTTGACTCTACCACCTCGGGATACAACCTCAACAGTTCAACCCATCGTCGGCTTAATACTGAGCACGTGTCTCCTCTCAGAATGAGAAGGGTTTGGCTATAGTCCACTACGCTGGCCAAGCGCGGATTGGATACACCCTAACACCTAGAGGTGTAAAAATTTCGTCAAATCTGGTGAACCTGTGAAAACGTAACAGACAGATACACGTTCGCAATTATTATATTATTGCATAATATTTCCTATGGATTTGGATTGTTCTAATACTGTTTTTTTTCTTTCATATTTACGAGAGCGCATTTAAGTCGATATATATATGCGCTTGGTAAAGCAAAGTATAAAGTCAGTAGGAACTAGAAGTGTGTGCGTGAGTCGTACCCATTCGAAAAAAATTCAAGCTATAGTTCGCGCGCGAGTTGAATGCAGAGCAATTGTATGGTGACACATACATTTACTCTGCATTCAACTCGCGCGCGAACTGTACGTGTTTTAAGCCTATCTGATTGCTGTCACTCATCGTAATACTTTATAACCATTCAATAACTGCATAGAATGAAAAGTTGACTTTGCTTAATATCACTTGTATTAAATAAAAGTGTATATATGCAATTTGTCTCTTTTTAGTGTCGCTTTTTCGTTTCATCGAATTTTCAAATCACAACGATTCTAAAGAAGTTTCACTTCAATATAATGCTACAACGAAATGGATCATTAAAAATATACTTAATGTGCCAAAATATTTTTTCAGTCTTCAATATTAAATACTAGCTGAAGCCCGCGACTTCGTCCGCCTGGTTTAAGTTTTTTTAAACTTTCACATTTATAATAATAAAGTAAGTATGATTAGAAAAATAAGAAAAACCTGAAAGAAATCGCAAAGTTCCAGAGGTTTGGTACCTTCTATACAAAAAGCCACATGAATTATTATTATAAGTCGTTACTGTCTTTTTTTTTTAATTTATATTAATAATACAATAGAAATTAAAGCTAGCTAGCCTAACCTAACTACTATATAAATCATGCCCACGTGGAATGGTGGCGAGAATGCTGGCTGCATCTCCGCGCTGGACAGCCAGGCTGATCCTTTGCGCAAAAAATGAGCCAGCCCTTCTGTCACCAGATGAGGCAATCAAATGATACTGTCTTAAAAGTAAGGAAGTTTTATTTATATGTTTCAATATTGTATAACTAAAGACTTTCTAGCGCACAAAGGTGAAAGCAGGAAAATTACAACTTGTGGATACTAGTAGGACTTAAATCAAACATAGGAAATGAAGGCAGTTTCGCTACATTTCTAGGCTTTCTTTTGTATTATAAAGCACTAGCTGATGCCCGCGACTTCGTCCGCGTGGTTTAAGTTTTTTTGTAATTCCCGCGGGAACTCCTTACTTTTCCGGGATAAAAAGTATATTATACCCATGCCAAAAATCACGTCGATCCGTTGCTCCGTTGTGGCGTGATTGAAGGACAAACCAACAAACCAATAAACCAACAAAACAAACACACTTTCGCATTTATAATATTAGTATGATTATATATATCTAATTGGAATAACGAAAACAATTAAAAAAAATTGGCAGTCATAGGGACTGCCGATAGAAGTGAATACGAACATATTATATTTTTTTTATTTGTTTTAAATATTTTTTAAATTTATTTTATTTTTTTATATAGTGTAGTATATTTATATTTAAGACCTTATGTCTTCGTAACAACGCGAGCATGTCGGCGCGGAGCATGTCGCATGTCGGTGACGCGAATCCACAAGTTTACCCCCTACCAAAAAGTGCTCAACGCGGCAAAAGAAGTTTTCACTTCAAAAATTCAACATTATTATAAGAGTAGATGTATATCTGGGATACAAATATATATAATAGATATACATTATCATTGGTACGGTAGATAGGTAGGTCTACAGAATGTCTTGACAATTGATCTCATACCAATAACTTATACCATATAAATAACTTTTATGATTTAGTTATTAGAATCATCTTCATAATATCAAATTTTATACCATTACTATACTACCTACTATTGATAAAATTGTTGAGAAGTACCTATGCCAACAAATCTACACATTTTATGAAGAACATAACATACTGTCTAGCAAACAGTTTGGTTTCCAGCCCAAAAAGAGCACAACACAGCTATTATCAACCTTTACAGATTCGGTCCATGGACACCTTAATAACAAAAAACATGTTCTAATAGTGTATGTTGACTACAGCAAAGCATTCGACATGCTCCAACATAATATCCTACTCGAAAAGCTAGATAACTGTGGAATCAGAGGCCCACTCTTAGAGTGGTGTCAAAATTATATGACTGATAGGACCTATAGAGTCAGAGTAGCTGAAACCTTTAGTGAAGAAATGTGCGTAACACGGGGAACTGCTCAAGGATCCGTTCTAGGGCCCTTACATTTCATAACCTACGTAAACGACCTTGGAAATATAATAAAAAACTGCGAGATGTTTCAATTCGCTGATGACACATGCCTTATATCCGCACACCATGATATTCACGTAGCTTTGAAACTACTCCAAACCGATTTTGACTCACTAATAAAATGGTCGCATGACGTTGGCCTACCTATAAATGTTGATAAAACCAAAACAATGTACATTAGTTCGAGCCATAATAGACACAACGGTGATATAAATTTAATAGCGCATAGCCACCAATGTTTACATGAAAACGGACAGTACTCAATACATCACAATAAGAATTACAACTGCGCATTTGTGGAATCAGTAACAAATCAACGCTACCTGGGATTAATCATTGATGACCGCCTTCAGTGGAAAGACCACATAAATTACGTGTGTGACAAATTACGTGCCCTTCTGGCAAAATTAACACTAGTTAAGAATAAGACGCCTTTCTCGACATTATTAATGATGTATAATGCACTAGGCGAATCGATAATATCATATGGATTGAGCAGCTATGGGCTCACATATAAAACACATATCAATCAGATATACCAGCTCCAGTTGCGACTTCTAAAAACTATTGTACCAAATAAAATTAAAAAACAACATAGTAACGATTACCACTTATTATTTAAATATTGTAAAGTAATGCCCATAGATATCAAAATCAAATATTTAATACTAGTTGAAAATTACCTAAACTCAGAACTACAAGTAAAGGTTCATTATAATAAAAAATTAAGAAGTCCTAAAAACCCAAGACTGCATATACCAAAATTCGTGAATAATTACGGCAAAAGAAGACTCAAAGTCATCGTTCCAACACTAATGAACAACCTTCCTAAAATTTTAAAAGAAAACATGAACGAAAAAAACTTCAAACACAAACTTAAAAAACATTTTTTGGAGCAACCTGTATAGTTAATAGTTATCACTCACAAACTGCAACCTAAAACCGGTTTCGCTGGCAGCGACGCGATGTTTCTAAGCGCTGAGCTAACATTTTTGTAGCTTACCCACTATATTTTTAAGTTAGTCTCATGTTTATTTCTTTAGCTATAATTATTGTTTTATGTCTTACCTATATTAACACGGTGCACAGTAAAACCGACTGTGGTTTTTGTGGCACTGTATGTTACACATTTCTATGTCAATTTTATAAGATTATAATAAATAAATAAAATAAATAAATAAATAAATAAAATAAAACTTTAAGATCATTCTATTCAATTTCAATTCAGTGTAGATTTATTAAAATTAGGTACACTGTACTCTTATTGACGTCCAATAGCTTATAATTATAAAACATGATGGTGATAATAGCGGTACCTATCTTAAAACTAAAGCGACGAGAGTAAACTAGGAGTATATACTCGTAGCTACAATGATAAATTGAAAGGGACGGTCTTTGCTCTTTTGGCCGAGTACGGTAAGTACGTGTTTCGTGAACATAATCTACTTAAGTGTGTCGAAAATCATAATACATATTATTATGTGCCTTATTACTAGGAAGTATGTCTATCGTACTTTTGCGTTTTAGATAAATAATTGTTTAATGAACGTGCATAAAATGTAATTGTTTGAAAGACAAAGCGTGATCTAGGCCTACGCATTATAAATTAATAATTCACATTTAATGTGTTTGTTGCATCTTATTTGTTTTACGATAAGTAAGTTGTATCAATAATGAATACGTTTTTGCATACTTAATAATTGTTCAAAGATAAACATGGATTTCGAACCATTTATTAATAACCCGCGTGACTTACCTTTTTGCTATTAAAAATGGAACAATGTTTAAATGAAGAATTTTTTACCATATTGCTTTCTTGGAAAACCTTGTCTTGAAGCGCATACCAAACTACTAACTCGCTCGCGTGCTAGAGCACTGGTAAATAATTAAAATTAATTAATTTTAATAGAGTTGTATCCTTACCTAATTTTAATAGAGTTGTACCTATCCCAATGGGGACTATCGTTTCTTTGCTCACCAGTTGGCGCCACTGTTGACTATGGTCGAGGTATAGCTGTCAAAGGCGACTTTATAAGATCGGCGCCGAAACAAAGTTTTATATCTTGAATCTCATTATGTTTATTAATTTATAACTATCATCATATCGAGTAGCTAGTTCCGCAATGTTGTGCAGTTCCGTTTTGTTCGGAAAAAAAGGAGAACACATGTTTCCAAAAGATAAAACTGTTCTAAACAGTGGCTAGTGGCGTTTCGCAGGAATTCGCAGGATTCTGAGGAATTAATTATATAGGCACTTAATAAATAAAATAAAAATAAATTAATTACTTATTAAACTTATATTTATCCTTCCCTTTCCCTTTAAAACACACTGCTATACAAAAAAATATTAAACATTGTAATTAAATCCATACAATGGGTATGATACTGAAAGATGGTTGAGTTGTTAGTTGAAACTACTAAACAAAGGTAGATACTAGATTAACCTGGAAAATTTTCTAGCAATAGCAGGTATCATGTATGTATGATAGTAGGGGCTACTTTCTTTCAAGCAATAAGTATTCATTATTGATCATTTTTATGTGCTTATAATAATTATCACACTGATAAACTCATCTTTTATAGAGAAAGTACATTTCACTTCCAATACTGTTAGTTAGTTCTCCAATTAATCCTTCTGGAGAAACCTGAAATGAAACATCTAATATTAATCAAGAGAAATACCTACTATTATTAAATTCTGGTCATCTCACACATAGTAATCTGATCCCAAGATAGGTGTGTTCTCGTTAGTGATACCTACTGTGGGTACATAACCAGAGACATAGGTATATTTCAATATCATGTAGTAAAAGTGTGTCCTTGATGTGCATGAAACCCTTAACCTTTCATGCAGAAGTCTTAGTAAGTAAATATATATAATACCTATATTAGGTAAATATATGTAAAAAGAAAAAACATAGCTGTTACCTCGGCAAACAAGCATACTTTTGGCAAAAAATAAGTTTGGAAACAGTAAACAAACTAACCTCTGAATTAGCTGCTCTTTGAGGCCGCCTATTTTTGCGCCTCTTTTTCTTAATTCCGCTTTCAAAGCGTTCACATTCATCGCCAAATAATCCATATTTGCGATAATTTCACGAAGGAGATCACTTTTCAACAGGTAAATTAAAGAAATTATAATTTATGTCACGAAGCCCGCCAAAAGTGTGGCCAAAACCAGTGAAAAGTGAATGATATTGGACCTCACGCGACACCAGCGCCCCTAGCGGCAAATTCATACGCGATAGCCCCCATTGTCAGAACTGCGCAATAAACATAATAAACTAACTTTAATATTATGTACTCAAAATTAAAAAACATATTGTTTCTATTTGTATAATAGTTAAATTCCTCGTCTGAGGGAGTGAGCGTTGTGGTATTGTATGAAGTGGGAAGTCCCGGGTTTGATTCCCGGCGATTCCAAGCGATTTAGCATCCCGGTTCGATTCGGGTATTAGTTAATATGTCTGTCTTACCTCTACTAGGATAGCTACCATTGAAGACTACGGTAAACACCACGTAAGATTGCAGTCAAGGGCTAACTTGTAGTCGAATAAAAAAATCAAGCAAAACTTTTCAAAACAGTATTTTTTATAGTTTGAAGACGGAAGCCGCTCATTATTTTCTTGCATTATCGCACTGATTTCAATCTCTTAATATTTTACATTCCTCGTTAATATAATTGCCTCCAAGGCATTATTAATATAAGTATTTAATTATATAAAAACATGTCTGCATTCTGCTTGCATTTCTAGATTTTTTTTATATCTATAAATAACTGGAACTGCAACTAAATATTATGTACAGTACGTAAATTAAAGATTTTTCTTTATATTAAGTTTATACTACACGAATATCTTCAGTAATTCATATACCAAAATGTATTAATTTTATTAATAGACATGCAAAAATCGGAGATGAATTTCTTCGTGCGCTATACTTAAGTGTCGCTTAGAGGTCGAGTCGCGTAGAACTTCGCCCAAGGCTCTCCGGCTAGAGTCGTCGACCCGCCATCACCTTGCTTCGCACTTACGCAATTCGTTAATCTTATCATCTGCATGCACACCCACGCGACCTCGCTGGCCCCTCTCACCCCTCGCCAAATTTGACGCCCGCGACTGGACGTAGATTCAAACTCTTACTACTTTGTGTAAACTTAAACGAAGCAATTTCACATTTACTTTGACTTCACAAGACGAAAATAATGTTTTATCACCTCAGCTAGTCCCAAAATCGAAAGTAGTTAAGTGCAAGGAAAGCATTTCGCTATGCTCTGAAATTAAAAGTGCGTCTACGTCGAGTGCTACGCTTCGTAGCGACCGGCCAACGGAAAAGCGGCGGAGAGAGGAGTGCCGGTGGGACGAGCCGGCGCGCGCGCCACCCGCAGTATTTATTCGCAAGGCCACGCCAGCGCCGGGCCAGTGCGCACACGACACTCGCACGCGGTATACGATTACATCGTGTGAGACACCGCGAAATCGCGATCATAATCCGAACACTAATGTTACGTTCAGTTAACTTTTAAAAAGCTTATCGTTACGGAAATAAATACAAAATAAGTTTCAAAATGATAACAATGCTAACGAACTCTAAACTTCTGTGGGCGCTGTGGCAAGTGGTGAGCTACTGTTACTCGCGTGCGACGCTGCCGTTGCTGCTGACGGTTGGCCTGACATTTTTGGCGATGCGGCTAATAAATTTAGTGCGCGAAAGCCGAAAATTGCCGCCTGGACCGTGGAGTCCACCCGTCGTCGGCTACCTTCCATTCCTCGGTGTACGCCACAAAACCTTCTTGGAGCTCGCTAAAAGTTATGGTGCACTGTTCTCTACACGTCTTGGAAACAAGCTAACTATTGTGATGAGTGACTACAAGTTGATCAGGGAAGCGTTTCGCCGAGAAGAGTTTACCGGTCGACCGAGTACTCCACTAATGAATATTTTGGATGGTCTTGGTAAGTTCACGATTTGATACGTATAGGTGTTTTACTAAAATAAAGTGCTTATTAAAAATTCTACAAAATTTACTTTAGACCAAATTGCAATTTCTCCCCTCTAAGATTATTATAAGACACATTCTATATCTTATAGCTTGATATATTATACCAATTTAATTTAATTATAAATAATTACATCAAAACTGATGGAAATTACAGTTAAGAATAATATCGTCAATATAGAGTTCCTAGTAATTACGGCCCACTAGCTCCCCTGCATCCGCAAAGCACCGCCCTCAAATAGTTTCTCACCTCCTCCTTGTTACACAGGTATCATCAATAGTGAGGGCCGCCTTTGGAAAAATCAGCGCCGGTTTTTACACGAGAAACTTCGTGAATTTGGCATGACTTACATGGGCAATGGAAAGAAAATCATGGAGGCCAGAATTAAGGTAATAATTAATTTAATAAGTAATTCTCTTGAATGAAAAAAATACAAAATTATTCATGATATATAATTTTTCTAAATCGTAAAACAGTATACGTACCTTTAATATTAATAGAATGTTTTCTTCTTCAGAGTGAAGTTCATGAATTGATGGATAATCTGCAACGTATGGAAGGCGAAGCAGTAGACGCAAACCCACTGCTTGCTTTAGGTGTTTCAAATGTGATTTGCGGCATCACGATGTCGGTGCACTTCAGTCACGGTGACGCTCGATTCGCAAGACTTAACCATTTAATTGAAGAGGGCATGAAGCTTTTCGGAGAAATTCACTATGGAGAATATATACCCCTTTATAACGTAAGTAATTAAAGACATATATACCTAAAGTGATAAAAATCTAATTTGTTACTTGTAAGATAGTGAAATTAAGACGTATTTCATTTTTGTGCAGTATCTTCCTGGCAAAGCTCGAGTGCAAGAAAAAGTGGCAAGAAATCGCGAAGAAATGTTCGCTTTCTATCAAACGTTAATCGATGAGCACAGAAACACTCTTGATATGGACAACGCTAGAGATTTAATTGATGTCTATTTAATCGAAATAGAAAAAGCTAAAAGGGAAGGCAGAGAAGGAGATTTGTTTGAAGGCAGAGATCATGGTAAGTTCATTGACACTTACATAATTATAATGCAAATTAAAAACTTTGCATTCATAATATAATCATAATTTCGCATTCGAAAAACAAAATTTCTTTTATATTATTATGTTTATTTCAGAGTTGCAAATTAAACAAATTCTTGGCGATCTATTTTCTGCTGGCATGGAAACCATTAAATCCTCATTGCTATGGATGATTGTCTTCATGTTGCGGAACCCAGATGTTAAGCGTCGCGTGCAAGAAGAACTGGATTCTGTTGTTGGCCGCGAGCGTCTGCCTACGATAGAAGATATGCCCAATCTTCCGTACACTGAAACAACTATACTTGAAACATTACGCATGTCCAGCATCGTGCCCCTAGCTACAACACACTCCCCTACAAAGTGAGTAGACATAATATTATCATGTTGAACGGATATTAAGCTTCTTTGAAAGCCATTGTTAAACTTAGTGACCTCATTACTTACTAACCATGGTGTCTTTTACAGGGACGTCCACCTTAACGGTTACACGATTCCTGCGGGTTCTCAGGTTGTGCCGCTAATCAATTGCGTTCATATGGATCCAAACCTTTGGGAAGAGCCAAATAAATTCAACCCGAGCAGGTTTATAGACGAAAATGGCAAAATTAAGCGACCGGAATTTTTCATGCCCTTCGGAGTCGGGAGGCGGATGTGCTTGGGGGACGTTCTGGCGCGCATGGAAATGTTCATGTTCTTCGCGAGCATGATGCATCAATTCGACGTGGAGACGGAGGCGGGGGCTGCCCCGCCGTCGCTGGAGGGTACCGTGGGCGCTACGATCGCGCCGAAAGCTTTCCGCGTGAAGTTCGTAACGCGCGCGCCGCCCGCTCCGCCCGCCGTCGTATCGCACGACCACCTGCACTTGCGTCACGTGGGCGCCCATTGAGCGCGCGCGCCTCGCCACAACATACCCACCAGTATTCCGTGATCACTCGTTTTAGAGCGCATCGATGACAAATTTAATTTAAGTTTATTAGTAAGTGACGACGTCGCTCCAGCGATCGTCTAGGCTGTGCATAAAGTGTTCAATAAAATAGTAACAGAACTTTACTTTAGGTGTATTGAAAATTCCCATCGTTGAGATTATAATTGTTATTTTATATCTTCAGTATTATGTATAGGCTTTCGATCTATGAGATCGTCGTTAATCGCACACATCGAATGAATCAGTTTCGTAACGAAATGTAGTTAGTTCATTGACGCCTTAAGCTCTAGTTTCCTATACCAAAATAAATGTATAATTATTATCGTTATTTATTAGTAAGTATCACTTGAGAGTGTTGTCTGTTGAGTGTGATCTCATGTTTAATGCGTTACGTGTGAGTATACATTAGTATTTTGTTAAGGATTGTACGTGTTCATTTTTACATTTCTAGCTAAATATGTATACCTATCATGAGTAATATACTAAGTAACATTCCATGGTAGTGTAGAACCAACAACTAGTCTAAGAGCGGTTAACTTTGTCGCTATATAAGTAGATTATTATTTTGAATTTTTAAACTGACGATTTGAAATTGTAACTCCTTGAGAAATTGAGAAAAGAGAAATTGTTCGCAACCAAGTTGCTTTTAATAAATTCGAGTGTCAACTTTTCATTTGAATTGTCATAAATTTCTCGTATTATACCATTATTTACGCTAGCTTTGTAAATACTGCATTACTTTTAGTGGATTACAAGATTGTAGTTTGGAATAAATGATAATAATTTCATATACGTATATTATCTTTAATTTTAATAATAGGTACCTGTTCCTGTGCATATCTATATTAATTCTTCTCCCAGCCCTCAAGATAAAGATTTCGCTAATCCCTAATATATTTTAACAAATATTTTATGTTTTACTATTATAACTAATACTTTTACTATACATAATCCAAACCACATATTACTATGTGCTTAAGATTAGTCTCCTTATACCAGTTCTAATTTGCTAGAGATTAAAGACTTGAAACCAAAGGATTGCAGGCTTTACCTTTACTCAGTTTTTACTAATCACGCACATAGGTAATATGTTTCTCGTACATTCTTATAAAAATACTTCATGTACGATCAAATCTGCACAAAAATAACCAAACCGGTTATAGGAGGTAAAACCGAGCAGTAGGCAAGTAAATAAGGCTGTAGGTTTTAATGTCAGTTATATTCCACTGTAGGTAATACTTTATAATAATACTTTTCTACAGAACTGCAATCTATGGACTAATTTGGCGTTCACCCCTATTTAAACTAAAGAATAGTTTTGGCTTCAGTATCGAATAATGAGTGCCCTCCAAAAAAATTTTTCAAAATATCTTCAATGTACAGAATTGGACCTGTTACAGTTTTATTATAAGTATAGATTTGCATGCATATACGACTTCCGTGCCTCGCATCAATTCGTAATAACTATTTCACCATTAGGTACCTAAAGGTGTATGGATTAGATGGATTAGATAGATGGCCTGTTGACAGTACTTGTCTTGACAAACTCGCAGCTGTTAGCGCCATGGTCTTACAGTGGGAGGTCCTGGGTACGATGCCGTGTAGAAACCGATTAGGGCTAGGTATGGGTTTAATATAACTGCCGTACCCCAACAGGTTAGCCCGCTACCATCGTGGACTTAAATCATCACTTACCATCAGGTGAGATCGCAGTTAAGGGCAAACATGTAGTCTTACTAAAGTTTGGATGGATGTATGGATGTATGGATGTTTGTTAATCAATCACGCTCCAACGGCTGAACGGATCTGGATGAAATTTGGCACAGAAATAGATTATAGTCTGGAATAGCACATAGGCTACTTTTTATCCCGGAAAATTAAAGAGTTCCCGCGGGAACCGAAAAACCTTATTCCACGTGGACGAAAGCGCGGGCATCAGCTTCAGCTAGTACCTATAATAAATACGACAGTTTGGACGAATGGATGGATGGATGTTTGTGGCTCAATCACGCCAGAACGGCTGAACGGATCGGGATGAAATTTGATACAGAGATAGATTATAGTCTGGAATAACACATATGCTACTTTTATCCCGCAAAATGAAAGAGTTCCCGCGGGAACCAAAAAACCTTATTCCACGTGGACGAAGTCGCGGGCATCAGCTAGTGGAACAATAAAAAAACTTGCACGCAATCATTTTTGGCAATTTATGCAATTAATTACTGTCAAAAATTTAGACAAGATAATCACAATTCAATCAATGAAATGCAACAAGTACCTACTTATTTTTCCAACTCTCTCCAGTTAGCAGAACCTTTCTCCAACCTATGTTGAATTTATAATAGCCCCGCTGAAATTATTTGAAAGCTTTTCACGGGGCTTCGTAATTATATTAAGGATGTAACAACTTGTTTTGGTTCTTATTATTTCAATCATTGAAATACATAAATGCTACAATATATTTAATTAATTTCTACATCTATTTTATACCAAAAAAGCACAATCTTCCCGTTTTACATAGCTTATTTAGTTCTATTATTAGTTGCAATTAGTTATAATTGATCGGGTCGCAAATGTATAGCACTTTTGGTGGCGTTAGGACAATGCCTACTTCTCCCTTCATTTGCTCAGCCGTTGGTGGTTCTGAAGACAAGCGAATTCTAAATGCTCGTAGAAGCCGAACCATGAACCCAACCGTTAACATACGCGAAAGCTCATCTCCAGGGCACATTCGCTTACCTAAAATTATTTCAAGTATATTAAATATTATATGTAAATATTTTTAATCGAAAAAACGGTTTCAATTGCAGTAAAATTCTTTTTGATCCTGTTCCATTCTCAGCTTTCCACTATCGTGCTGCAAGGCTTAGTCAGGGCCTGCATCCGTACATACTCTAAAGTCCGAGAACACATTCAAAGCGATTTGCTTAGGTACTCGTTTCGGCTGGCGTTTTTACCTCTTAATATTTATAACTTCAAATACGCCTCTTAATATTTATAACTTCAAATAAAAAGTGTATGCCTATCTTCTAGACAAACGTAGCTCCACCTTAGGCAGCATCCCCACTTGCCAGCAAGTTTGATTGCAGCCAAGCTGCTCTATAAATTAATTATGACTGTGACTATATGAGCATAGAACGAAACCAAAATCTATTAAATATTAGCGAATTAGAATCGGCACAGTGTTAATTTGTTTTGTGGATAAAGTACCTTCAGTAGCAAACTGTCTGCCGATATAGCCAATGCTATAGGGAAACTTTTCTTTCCTTCTTCTTTTTTCTAATTGGAAGAAATATTTACTGTGTATCGAATTCAAACAATTTAATACCAAAGTTTTGATGTTACTGTTGACTTTATTTAATACAAAACTGACCTGCTTGAAAAGGCATGAACTCCTGGGGCTTTAGCAACTCTCCATATTCGTCAATAAATCTATTTGGATTGAAGCACTCAGGATCACTCCAAACATTTGGATCCATGTGGATGGCCCACTGCAACGGTATTACCATCGTTCCCTTGGGTATTCGGTAATTTCCCAAATCAGTATCCTGATAATAATATGTTTTCAATAAAACCTGCGCTGGAAGCAAGCGGCACAAGACCATGTTCTGTGGAGGAGGCTTTCCTCCAGAAGTGGACTTCGGTTGATTGAAACGACGATGGGACATTATAAAATGACACACAATAATGTAACAGTTACAGCAGTTAAGAACAGTTAATTTATTAACAAGAAGTAGACCGTTAATTAATAACTATGCGGTCTACTTTCAGTTGACAGTTTAAAAAAATGATACTATAGGCGTATTGGTATTGTTACGTACTTGTACAGATCCATGAGGTATTCCTACAGGTGTAATTGATCTTATTCTTTGACTCTCGCAGATTACTGCCATTAGATAAGGCAGTTTTGAACCATCAACATCACTTTCCTCCGGATACACTGATAAAATTTCCTGACGCACTTTTTCCTGGACAAAATAAGGTAAATTATTTTATGCATTTTGCAAAGTTTTGAAGCTTTGTTTATATAATTTGTTTCAGAACTCGCTTCATCGCCCTTTTTTTTTGAAAGTCCTCGTGGTAATAAGGAGACTACGCCGACTTCAAAATACAAAATATATCCAAAAAGATCACGGCTACATTATTTAAAAGCCTCTTATTGAAATAAATAATGCTAGGTGTAATACTTAATTATTGAAATTTTATAGGTACAAGTGTAAAAAATGTAAGCACTTACTTGTACTTCAGTATACAAGGCCAAGTATAATAAAACCCACGAAAGAGTAACAGCTGAAGTATCCAGACCTGCACCAAACATGTCAGCTAAGAGATAATACATCTGCTCGTCTCTCGTAAAGTGAGCATTTTCTTCTCCATTCTCGTATCGCCTCTTTTGTTCATAAAGAAAGTTGTCCACAATACATTCATCTTTTGAGGGAATGAGTACTTTAGGATCAAAATAATGTACTTCATTATTCAACGCATGTTTACTATATTTGATACATTTCACGAAACCTTCAGGATGCTCATTAAATATATTTTCATGTTTGTATTCAGCACCCGGTGGCACTTCCAAACCCAGCATCTTTCGACGTGTCGCTATAACACTTGCATAAAGTCTATGCGTTTGAGCTTGCCCTCGAATGATCAATTCCATTGTCTTTTGTGTTGATGATGATATTAATCTGGAATTTTTCTTTAATATTATAAGCATTTATATATATGTGATAAATAATATATTTATATATATATATATATATATATATATAATGATAAATAATATTTATATATATAATATATATGTGATTTAAAAAATGCATTTAATATTGACTTCTTACATTAAAACATAACAAATAAATAGTATAAAATATAACCACATATAACTTACTACAATAAAGAGAATATAGGATTGTAACTTTGGACTTGCAAAATAGCACAGCAAAAATATTTTAATACTATTTCAAAACTCATGAAATTTTTTCGAATTATCTATTTCAATCAAAAGGAAGATTCATTAAACATGTTTAATCTTTTAAATCAGTGGCGCTTTAAATTTGTTTAGGTACTAGTCGTCTTTACTTATTACTTTGAATCAGCTTACCGCATGAAAGGTAGAAAATTCACAACGCCTGCCACACCCATTTCATGACAACATTCTTCTTGTATTTCTCTCAACCAATTCCACGTTTTATCGTCCAGTGGAAATTTAAATCCAAAAATTATATCATTGATGACATTTCCCAAGGTATTTGATATTATATTCGGTAGAGGTATTGGTGTCCCATGAGTTTCTTTGACATTCTGTAATATATTTGTGCTGTGTTAGTCAAAGTAAAAACGGATTTAGGTACGCATTAAAAATGATATTTGAATTTTAGCTGTGTAACAAGATTAGTCTTCAAAAATATTGCAAACTTATCACGTGTTTGTTCGTTTTTGCTCAGATTATTTTATTAGATACGTTTTCCTTGATCCTTATTATTAAAATATAATATATTTTACATTAAAATAATCAGTTTATGTGTATCTAATATTGGAGTTTCTGATGAGAAGTAGGTATTATGATAGCCACCAATATAGGTATTTAACAATTAAAGAACCTAGTTCCTACTTTACTGTAAAATGGCTTGCTGATTTTTCTGCTAGACTCTGTAACAATAATAATTATTATCGTCATTGCCATTCTAAGGTCATATTCAAGATTAAATAACGCTGTTTTTATCAGTCACAAAAACGGTTCTACTTTGTTTTTATTTAAGACCTTCAAGACGTATAGATATCATTGCAATATTGTAATAGAATATAATATATAGGTGATATTAAGTACTTGAAATATAATTAGGTTCTACCTTCCATGTTATAAGGTGTTGTGGTAATTTACTCGTAGTTAGCTTTAATTTTATCTAACTTACTTGAATCAACTCAAGGACTCCGCTTGAAATTCGTTTCGCCAATTTTTCACGAGCAACACCGTGTTTGCTCATTCCGAAGCTCTTGAGCCATGCCGTCACCAGCTTACGTTGATCTTTCCACAAAGGTCCCTCAGCGCATATGAGTCCTATTATTATAAAATGATTTTATAATCCATAAGTACCTGTAGATCCATCTATATACTTTTTATTAAAATACTAGCGATCCGCCCCGGCTTCGCACGGGTAGCACTAATAGTCCTAATAGTCTATACCCAATATAGCTATAAAAATGGTTATTGTGAGTCAACCTTAAAAGATAGATATATGCTATCATGGACTTTTTTTTGAACTTTTTGAGAGGAACAATTCCACCATACAATGTTTTCGTGTAACTGTAACTATTTACGCAGCGCACGCCACGTAAGCTCTCAGTACCTTTACTCTGAGATTGATCGAATTTAAAATACGGTCTCACTAAGTGAGGTGAATCACATTTGAGTCAAACTAAAATGATCTCTAGGTGAAAGAATTTTTAAAATCGGTTGAGTGGTTTTTGAGTTTAACCATTACAAACAAACAAACAAACAAACAAACAAATCTTTCCTCTTTATAATATTAGTTTAGATAAATCCCATGTTATTGGACTATAAATGATACTGAAATAGACTCACTTACAAGTATATCACGAGTGTTGTAATAGGTATAACTAAAAAAGAGTAGGCTAGGTAGGTATAATAATTATAATAGGTATAATCTAAATTCAAATTCAAATGTTAATTATTATTCAAATAAACTTTTACAAGAGCTTTTGAATTATCGAGTGAATCTACCACTGGTTCAGAATAACATTCATACCGAGAAGAACCAGCAAGAAACTCGGTGGTTGCTTTTTTGAAAAAACAAACGCTGTCCTGTTGCTGGAGCGAGTCAAATCCATGATCTTTTATCATTTACGTACCTAATCTTCAACAGTACCTAACCCTTCCCAACCTTCGCTAGTAAACTCGCGTAACGCTCATCCGTGACTGAATTAGTCAATTTTTTCAATTTAATATTACCAATTCTGATTTCTGTGCAGTTGCATAATATTATATCAGAAGCTTAAATATAAATATATAATTGTATGTGCCTACTTATTCAAAAGTGAAACTGGAATATCTAACGCGTACAGAAAGGTCTGCCAAAACTTTAGATATGTATCTATCTTTAAGTAAGAAACTCTACTAAAGTAAAAAGTTAACAAAAAAACTAGTAAAAGGTTACTCTACATCTTAGGGGTGCACAAATAAAATAAAAATATTTACCATTGCCTTTCATAATACCATGGGTCAAATATAACGGCGCGCGTCCAGCGAAGGCGTCCTTAGAAAACGCTTCCCTGATTAATCGGTGATCAGACAGAACGACGGTATAAATGCTCCCCATCTGCAAGCTGTAAATCGCACCATACTGTTTCGATATCTCAGTCAGGGTCAAATGCGGGTAATGTCGGTCGATGAAAGGCAGGTAACCAACAATGGGTAGACCCCACGGGCCAGGTGGCAACCGCTTCCATTGGTTTATCTTTTTAAATATCCAAAATCCCAAAACGAACGCCACAATCCACATAAAAATGTGATCCATTTCTAAAACAAAAATAACGTAAAATATGTTATTAGTTTAACAATAATCTCACAATACAATATAAAAGTCTGACCACTCACTCACAGACTCACACAGCAAACTCAGCTCAAACACTTGAACCTAGAAAGCTGTAATTTTGCACGGGGTTCCTTTTATTAAAGCCGGATTTTTCGAAAACTCCACAGGAGCAACTTGGGCAGCCGCTAGTTGCATATTAAGCTTTCTTTATTTCAAGGAAAACTCCAGAAAAGTTCCAAATGTTGGTAACATCTGTGGCTTACTAATATTACGTTACGGCAATGCGTTACGGCGTTTCCACCAGAGATGTGCTAAGCTACGAATGCTTTTCAAGCCCACCAATTGGAGCGCTTGATTTTCATAGCTTAGCATAGATTAGCTCCGTTATAAAGGGGTTCAGCGAAGTTACCTTTTTTCATACTAGTTAGAGCGGGGGATACGAGCTAGGGATGTGCGAGTGGTGTAGTAGCTATGAGAAGTGTGGAGCTTAAAGCTGGGTAGCTGGGTACTAGTTACTACTTAGCTATGTTACGCGAAGCACATCTTAGCACATCTCTAGTGGAAATAGACACAGTTTCATAGCTTAGATTTAAGGTGCCTTAACACCAGAGATGTGCTACGATGCTAAGCTAAGGATGTGTGTAAAACCCACCAATAGGAGCGCACGATGTAACATCTGGCGATCTAATCTATGAAAATCACTATATTACCTACTACCCAAATATGTTTCTTCTTTTCCCAACTTTTCTCTTTATATTGTAGGCACTGTTATTTCAACCCTGTCCCCGCTACCCAAGGTTAACTGGAAGAGAACACCTCTAGGTATTAAGTTCGCCTTTGTGCATTGTAATGTATGTAAGGCAATAAAGAATTTAAAACAAAAAATCAAGCGCTGCGACAGGTGGGCTTGTCACAAATCCGTAGCCTAGCTACGTGGTACATCTCTGGCGGAAACTCACCCTTAGCTCACCGCTTAGTTACCTCGCTTAACCCTTGTGAAAGGGCAGCCTACGCTAGCCCACTTATAAATTGTGAATGCAAAGTTGCAGACACATTACTGAATTGTTTGAAGCCCATTTTGGCGTATTTTTCAGCGTGAGCGACCAACAAAAAAGCCTTTATATAAAGTACGTAGGTTTAGGATTTCGTATTTTTTCGAACGAACGAGTTTCAAGATAAAATTAAGCAGATAAATAATACTATAAATGTAACTTTGAGCCACCCTCGATTTTGCTCGAATCGTAAAAAATTCAATAAGATAAAAAAGGTAGGTAATGCATGCCCAACGTCCCAGCGGAAATCAATAATTCATGTAACCTGTCCATAATTTAGTATGAGCAAAACAAATGTTCATCTTTTATTTAGGCCGACTTGCACAACACTGCCTAAACTGATTGTTAAATTTTATGATGCTGACACTTTTTGATAAGCTTATACCTATCACGGGGTTGACAAGAAAAGGACAGATATAGAAAATGTCACGTTTAACTTAACTTTTAGAAATTAAATGTTTGCTGCTCGCATTTTTAGGAATCCGTAGCCAACAATGAACCCTTATTGTTTCCCTATGTCCGTCCGTCTGTCTGTCTGCAGCTTAGATCAGAGGCCCTTAGTACTACAAAGCTAAAATTTAGCATAAAATTATGAAAAAAAAATTATTGTGTCGCCCCTAGTACAAGTGAGGATGAATATTTTTTTTCTCGTCTGTTCCATGGTGTGTAACATATTTTATGTGGGCCAACCCCAATTTTGATTCAGGTATCCGTTTGCGAAATATACTAAAGTGTATTATTTATTTATTATTAGAGTCAAGTGTCCCCCTCTGCCAGCTAAACAGTTATTTTAGGATATGTGAAAAAAACTGATGGCAGTAGTATACATACATTATATTATGTATAACGAAGTTAAAAGGAAAACTTAAGAAAAACTATCACAGCTAAGGAGGCTTTACAAAGATACTTATAAAGTGGGTGTTCCGATATAAGCACTGCGAGCACTGTCAGTGCTCTTTACTGGGGACTTTCAGTGCTCGCAGTGTATTTCGGAACACACTAAAAATGTCCGCATTTTATGTCTCGCGCGACTGTGACGGACACCTACGGAACCCGACACAGTGCTACATACGCGGATACTTATCCGTAATTTCACGTGGTCATAATGTCCCATATTAACTAGATACTCAACCGAAATTCTTTTGGTTTTTTCCAAATTAGGTATTTTTTAGTCTGAATAACATATGAAGTACTCGGTAAAGAAAAAGACATTTAAACCATTGTAGGTTTTCATATTGAGGATGTAGAAAATAGTAAGAAACATGTAATAATTAACAAGAAAACAATCGTTGGTATAGTTATCTACCTACTTGATGCGTGCTTGTTAAAATGTTTGTGTGTAAGGTTTAATAATAAAAAACCGGCCAAGTGCGAGTCGGACTCGCGCACCGAGGGTTCCGTACAAACCTGTAGTAAGTTTTACGATTTATGACGTATTAAAAATAAAAATTACGTTTGTTGTATGGGAGCCCCCCTTTAATATTTACTTTATTGATATTTAATTATTTATTTTGAAAGGTAATATACAAGTTAATATTCTGTGAAAATTTGAACCGTCTACCTGTTACCGTTTTTAATATTGAGCAAAAAAATACGAAAAAAACACGTTTATTGTATGGGGACTCCCCTATATATATATATTTTTTTAATTTTTAGTATTTGTTGTTATAGCGGCAACGGAAATACATCATTTGTGAAAATTTCAGCTTTCTAGCTATCACGGTTTATGAAATACAGCCTGGAGACAGACAGACAGACAGACAGACAGACAGCGGAGTCTTAGTAATAGGGTCCCGTTTTTACCCTTTGGGTACGGAACCCTAAAAATCATATAATACAATAGAAAAAATACATTAAGTATCTGATTAATAAAACACAAACATATTACAATACTTAAATATTGACGAACAATAATTTAATGCTTACTACAAAAACGTATCAAATTTAAATATCGACGGTTCGATCACATTAATATTATAATTGATCCCACCAAAACCATTTCATGGATAGGCTGCCAAAACTCGCATACAAGTCCAAATCTGGGGTCACGGTAGTGACCCCGCCAAAGCGAGCCAAAGGAAACGGGGCACTACCTACCTTTTCTCGAAGCGTTTCGTCGGATTTTCGAACCGTCATAGCTTAGGTCCAGATGATGCTAGAAAGCTGAAATTTTCAGGATAAGGTGTTGTTGGCAAACTTACCAAATATACCAAGTATCAATTTTCTAGCATATATAGTTTCAGATTTATTGATACCTGAAATACGTCGGTTTCGTAATTTAGCCTTCTAAATCGCTGATGAAAATCAAAACCTCTAGGGTAGGTACTTCCCAAAGCCCTAGAAAGCGGAAATTTGGTATGTGGGCTAGGAATTGCATATGATTAATGGGACCGTACATAAATAATATAAATAAACAATTCATGACTCAGGTACAAATGTTCTGAATACAAACATTATGCTCCTAGCAGAATTCGAACCCGCGACCTCACCCTCAACAGTCATGGTCTGTAACCACTCGGCAGTCGGCGAAATTTGGTATATAGGCTAGGATTTGTATATTAACAACGGAAAAATTAAGAAATCGGAAACTTTTCCCTTCCAACCCATCCTATAGGGGTTGCATAATAGCTGTACAGTCTGTACTTAAAGAAATATGTGCAAAATGCAGTATACATAATACCGTATTTAAATATAAATTTAAATAAATAAGAAAATCATGACTCGGACACAAAAATGTTCATACAAATATTATGCCACAAGTAGCTTGATTTGAAACCGCTACCTCTGCCGCAGCAGTCAAGTTTAACCACTCGGCCAGGTCGTCAATAACCACGTAATCTTGTTATGTTTGTTCTTCTCATTATTTTCATCATGAATTGTTATTACAAAAACCGGTCAAGTGCTAGTAAGACTCGCGCGCAAAAGGTTCCGTACCACCACACAATATAAATTATTTTAGTGAATAACAAGAAAGATGTCATAACATCACGCAATCAGCTGTGAAATACATAACTGGCTTATTTAAGGTGCTAATCAGGTAGCGCCTGAAACAATTGAATACGGAATTCAATTCCGTATTCAATTGTTGATATACTTATATTTCTATATCAGCTAAAGTTGATAATACCCTATGAATACGGAACCCTAACTATCGGTTTTCAGATTTTACATGATTCTAGGCCAAAGGGATTCTACCACATAGGCTCACGGTTCGCCTTCGCCAGAACCGTTTACTCGTTTGCTAAATAAACTAATGATACAAAAAAAAAAGGTCTATTTCATTTATGTAATTTCGATAATCTGGGATCATTGACGACCTCCGTGGCGCAGTGTTGAGCGCTGTTGTCTTAACGTGCGGAGGTCCCGGGTTCGATCCCCGGCAGGGTCAATTTGGGAATTTATAATTACTGAATTTTCCCTGGTCTGGCCTGGTGGGAGGCATCGGCCGTGGCTAGTTACCACGCTACCGGCAAAGACGTGCCGCCAAGCGATTTAGCGTTCCGGTACGATGTCGTGTAGAAACCAACTAGGGAACTAGGTTTAATATATCTGCTATACCCCTAACAGGTTAGCCCGCTACCATCTTAGACTGCATCGTCTCGCATCAGGCGAGATCGCAGTCAAGGGCTAGCTTGTAGAGAATAAAAAAAAAACATTTTGATAGATTATTACCAATATTGTTTAGATGGCAAAGAGGTGGCATTGGAACAAAAGTAACTATTCTGGCTGTTTAGTGACATCCAGCGTTCGATAGCTATTTTACAATGAAAATGACGCTTCGACCAAAATGAAGATGCTTAATATAAATACCTACATAATCTTTATTATGCCTTAGGGCGATTTTTACGCTGCTTACTGGAACTATAAAAAAATCTAGGGCGCCTGCCAAAAAGAAATGAAATCCCACCAAAACCATTTCATGGATAGGCTGCCAAAACTCGCATACAAGTCCAAATCATAATGCTTTCACTGTTAAAAAGTTATGAGATCTCTAGTAGAGCCAAACCCCTAGTTGAGCTCCGATTTGTGCTGCGCATCATCATAGCCCATGGGGCCAGTTCCTAGTCCAAAGTGTACAGGTTTAAGTACTTTTGGCTGTACCACATTTACTACATAGAAGTCCTGACTCTATAAACTCTACATCTTGATAAAAAGATGTGGCTTGGCTGTTTCGTGATCCAATCAATCATTTAATGTTCGTGGAATAGGTATAGTTTGTGCGAGAATCATACCTAATACCTCAATGGTTTAGATCCATATAATATTTTAAATGCGAAAGTGTGTCTGTCTGTCTGCTGCGCTTTCACGGCCTATTTTTTCAACCGATTTTGATGAAATTTGGTACAGGGATAGTTTGTATCCCAGGGAAGGACAAAGGCTACTTTTTATCCCGGAAAATTAAACAGTTCCCGCTGGAATCAAAAAACCTTAATACACGCAGACGAAGTCGCGGGCATCATCTAGTTTTCTATAAATTGTCACGCGTTAATTTAATTCAAACCAATGAACAGAGTATTTAGTTCGGAGAGCAGAGTTGGACGAAAATATCGTTGATTAAGTACCTACTTATTGAACAATTCCTAAAGGGATGCCGATGGGATCGGGTCTTACATGGACTCTTCGCCAATGATTACTGTAGATATATTTACCTCTGAAAAATATTTTATGTTGTAAGTATATTTTATAATTTTTCAGTAATAAAATGAAAATAATGACAATAAAAAATGACAAGATTACGTGATTATTATTGGCGACCTGTTTGGCCGAGTGGTTACAGACCATGACTGTTGAGGGAGAGGTCGCGGGTTCGAATTCTGCTAGGGGCATAATGTTTGTATTCAGAACATTTGTACCTGAGTCATGAATTGTATATTTATATTATTTATGTATGGTATTATGTATGTATACTGCATTTTGCACATATTTCTTTAAGTACCGACTGTACAGCTATTATGCACCCCCTATAGGAGGGGTTGGAAGGAAAAGTTTCTAATTTCTTAATTTTCCCATTATTTATATGAAATTCCTAGCCCACATACCAAATTTCAGCTTTCTAGGGCTTTGGGAAGTACCTACCCTAGAGGTTTTGATTTTCATCAGCGATTTATAAGGCTAAATTACGAAACCGATGTATTTCAGTTATCGATAAATCTGAAACTATAAATGCTAGACAATTGATACTTGGTATGTTCAATAAGTCGGCCAACAGCATCTTATCCTGAAAATTTCAGCTTTCCAGCATCATCCGGACTGAAGCTATGACGGTTAGAAAATACGTGGAAACGCTGTCAAATATGCACCCCCAATAAGAGGGGTTGGAAAAAGAAAGTTTCAGATTTCTTAATTATTCCATTGTTTATATGCAATTCCTGGTCT
This sequence comes from Erebia ligea, assembly GCA_917051295.2. Taxonomy (NCBI): domain Eukaryota; kingdom Metazoa; phylum Arthropoda; class Insecta; order Lepidoptera; family Nymphalidae; genus Erebia; species Erebia ligea. The sequence goes on along the minus strand of OU785223.1, from coordinate 12,984,158 downwards.
ACATACCAAATTTCAGCTTTTCAGGACTTTAGGAAGTACCCTAGAGGTTTTGACTTTCATGTGATTTAGTAAAAGTAAAAAACCCCCAAAAGTACGTATTTCAGGTATCAATAAATCTGAAACCATAAATGCTAGATAATTGAAACTTAGTATGTTTAATAAATCTGCCAACGGCATGTTATCCTGGAAATTACAGCTTTCTACCATCATCCGTACCGAAGTTATGACACAGATTTGCACCCCCTATACGAGGGGTTGGAGGGGAAAAGTTTCAGATTTCTTAATTTTCCTGTTGTTTATATGCAAATTCTAGCCTACATACCAAATTTCAGCCTTCTAGCACTTCAGGAAGTACCTTTTTCATGTTGATGACGGTCAGTGAGTCAGTCACGAAATCGACGTATTTCAGTTATCAATAAATCTGAAACTATATATGCTAGAAAATTGATACTTGGTATATTTGGTAAGTTCGCCAACAACATCTTATCCTGAAAATTTCAGCTTTCTAGCACCATCTGGACTTAAGCTATGACGGTTCGAAAATCCGACGAAACGCTTCGAGAAAAGGTAGGTAGTGCCCCGTTTCCTTTGGCTCGCTTTGGCGGGGTCACTCCCGTGACCCCAGATTACAGTCTTCAATGTCACTCAGGGTATGTTCCGATATACACTGCGAGCACTGTAAGTTGTGACGTCAATTTAGTATACTGCGGAGCCGTTCTTTTATAGTTAGCTATACTGGTTACTGTTTCAAACGGAACGCAGTCAGCACTGAGAGCATCTTACCTCGAAAACGCCAGTGCTCACAGTACAAAAATGGCGACGATATTTCCCTAGGATACTGCGGCAGTATACTGTCAGTCCTTATCGGAACGAATTTCTTCCCAGTAAGAGCACTGAACAGTGCTGGCAGTGTATATCGGAACATACCCTAAGTGTAATATTACATAACAAACACAGCAGTGCTGCCAACTATATTAAACCGCCTATTCAAGTCCGTTTAATCTATGGCTTATCGCACGTGAAGAATATGACGGATTGTTTGGCATGCAGGCCAATAAAAAATATCCCTACTTGATACAATAAAGTCAGCAAGCCAGTAAACATAACTCTGTGCAGTAAACATAAAGAAATAGACTAACCTTATTGATTCAGATGCACTGTAGTACTCTTGTCAATAATAATAATTTCCCAAGGATAGTGATTTAGAGGTGCCTTAATTTAACCTTCGAGCAGCATTTAGCAATGTACCAGTCGTGTGGACGGACGGGTGTCAACTGACACTACACGCCTGAGTGGTACATGAAAATTTTTGAATTCATATTTTCACAGTAGGTATATTCAATGTTTTAGATTATAAAGATTCATGCTAATTATTCCAGAAACCTCTGGACTTACTTACTTAAGATTCATGTATTCCGTATATATTGAGGAGGATAAAATAAAGTTTTGTCTCCCAATCCGTAGATAGATCAATATATTAGGTGTACAGTATAGAGGATAATTTTTTGTCCAAGACCGAGCGGTTTCTATTCGACTTTGGATGACGAAAAACGTTGTATGCTTGATGCCGACAGGCCTCGATGTGTCCTGCAATAAAAACGTATTAATTTGTTCGTAAAGTTGAACTTACTTCACCGCTGTTAAAGCAGCTATAAAGTAGACTTTTCCCATCCTAGGGCAGTAAAAATGTTGTCGCTTGGTTCTACAAAGGAGCGTTTAATGTTCATTTTCACACTAGTAGTTACTGTAATATAATGGCCGCCATACAAAAAAACTGCTGTTTCGATGCCGCCATCTTTGTCGAGGTATTGCCACTTGAACACGTGTCTCTTCTCGGAATGAAATTGGTTTGGCCAAGCTGTGGCCAGCTTGGCCAAAACAATTTCATTTAATTTCAACAAGGGGGCGTTGCATTCATGATTACATTTTTACTTATCATTTCACCCAGCCAGCGCCCACTACTAAGTAGAAGCCTTCTCTCGGAATGAGAAGGTTTCCACTACGCTGGCCAAAAAGAGGCCCTCCGATAGTGATTAATTTTTTTCTGAATAACTACTCCGCCGACATTTTAATTAATTACATTTAATTTTTGTTATTTTTGGTTTTAGGCACAAAATAGGCACAATCCGAGCGCTGCAGTTCGTCGTGGGTTTTATGAATTTTTAAATTTTATTACTTGACTTACTAACTAAGTACCTCTCTCGCTGACATAATATTTTGAAGATTGGAATCTCGCGCGCCTTTGTGTTTTTAACATGGAAAACTTTTTTATTATTTAAAAAAATTCAATATGGTACATGACTAGTAAGATAAATTTGCATTTTTCTACAGATAAGGGATTTGTCTTTTAAATGTTATAAACGTGTATCTATACTAATATTATAAAGAGGTAAATTTTGTGAGTTTGTGAGGTTGTACCTAGGGGGAATCTCTGGATCTACTAAACCGATTTTGAAAATCCTGTTACCAATAGAAAGCCACATTATTTGTGAGTGTCATAGAGTGTGTATTAACCCGAAAAATTAGGGAGTTCCAGTGGGAATTTAAAAAACTTATTTCACGCGGACAAAGTCGCGGCTATCGGCTAGTTAATCATAAAAAGGTAAATAGTCTATTCGTCTAGTCTGTGCCTTATTTGAGGATTTGCTTAATCCTTTCGCAAAATATTGGCCTAGCCTGCATCAGTGCTTTCACTTAGATTTTTGCCCAGATCTTAGATTTTAGTCAAGTATCTGGTTCCTTGACGAATTTTTGTTATTTTTTACAAATAAAAACAACATTTACAAAGATTAAAATTTGTTTTTTTTTTGTCTTTTCATTATTTCAAATTTTGCTTGTGAGCTTTTAACTTATTAATATACTTTATTTGTGTCATACTGTTTCTGTATTTTGATGAACTATGGGTTTGTAAAATTGCCTTAAATAATTAATAGTAGATTGTTCATCAAAGGACTAAAATGAGCCATCTAACTAAGCTGGCCCAGAATCCCGCCCGCGCCGCTGGCTGGAATCGAGTATCGGGCTTTTAGTCCCGTGGTAAACACTACTTTTCACTTCGATTGCGAGAAAAAAAACGATTTTTAATTATTTCTTTGCCATTCTGTTGTTACATTTTAATAGTAGGAGTAAGATCTTTATTTTCACTTGGTCACATTTATTTTACCCAATGCCTTCACCTTGTAATAAGGTACGTATTGTGCATCGAAATCCGAAATGGATTAAATAAACATCCCTTTAAATAAATGTATTAATAATTACAATAAAAATTCTACAGATTTCGCGGCAATCCGCAATACCGACTTTATTTTCCTCCTTATTGTTAACAAGAAGGAATTTAAAAAAATAATAATTAAGAACCATAAACATTGAGCTGTATGTGACGATGGGTAACATTAGCACATTGACGCATACTTACATCCAACCGTCACCGTAATTTAAAGCAGCCATATTTCCGAAATTATTAGTTCTATCAAAATAAACTAAAAGCTATTTTGGAGATAATTTAATAAAGTTCATTTTTTCTTGTGATATTTTTTTCCTAGTTCTAATAGTTTCTGTGAAAATTCTAAAATATATTATACACGGATTTTGAAAAAAATAATTTTTTCATGGAATAAAGGTTGGCATATTTTTCGAATATTGGTCCTATCTAAATAAACCAAGACCTTTTTTTAAGGTAATTTATTGAGATTAATTACTCTTTCGAGGATTTTCGCAGCTCTAATAGTTTTTGTGCAAATTGCAAATAACACTGGATTCAAGCATTTTTTTATTTTTTTTTCTTACACAATACATATAATATATGCGAAATTATTAGTCCTATCTTTATGAACTAATTTTTTTTAATAAGTGGTTAAACGGTGTTTATTTTTACTTCCGGCAGTTTTTTGCCTAGCTCTTTAAGTTTTCTAGAAATTACAGCAAACATAAAATTTTTAAAAATACTGTTTTCATGATAACTATGACAAATATACTTATTTTCAAAATTATTAGTGCTATCAAAATGAACTAAAAACAATTTTGTAGGTAATTTAACTATATTTATTACTGTTTCAATTAGTTTTTCCTAACTCTGTTATTTTTTTTCGGAAATTAAAAACAACGTACACGGTGCAGTGGTTGCATATTATTTTCGTTATCTTATACAATAGGGAGGCATATCTCCAAAACTCTTATCAAAATAAACTAAATATCATTTTATATAGCTAATTTAATAACCTTTCATTTTACTTCAGACAACATTTTCGTAGCTCTATCAGTTATTATGGAAATTACAAGAAACTACATTACAAAAAGCGATACATGCAAAATATTTTCTTTTCATGCACAAAGCGTTAACATAATATTATCTCCAAAACTATTAGTCTTATCGAATGAACTTAAATATTATTTTTTACATAATGTAATGTAGAGTAATAATAATAATAGTTTTTGAGAAAATTATAAAAAACTGCGGGTGGGGAGACGTTTGAGAGGGGATGGGGGAAGCCCGCGGCCTAGGAGTGGGGATTTTTGAAGAGGTACTTGCAGACCCCCAAAGGAACACTTGTGCCAAAAATCAGCTTTACATTTTTTTAGGGTCAATGTGTATAAGTCCCGTACTATAAGTGTGGACTGGCTGAAGTACTCGCCGGCTTGCAGGTTTTCTTACGATATTGTTTTCCTTCACCGTAAAAGCATGTGGCATTAATTTTATACGCTTTAGAAAACGCTCATAACTCAGAAAAGCTAGAAGTGGGTGCCTGGGGATCGAACCCCCAGCCACCCGAATGTCTAAACAACTAAGCAATCACCATTTTCTGGGTATTTGTCATTAAAGCTTTATGGGTCAGTTTTACTTACGTATTCACGTTCTTTTCATTTACCTATGTTCTTTTATAGATTAACACAATCAAAGGAAAAACAAACAAAGCAACATATTTTGGTCTGTATACTACCGCATCCGTCACTCAAATGGCCGAATGAGAACTCGTTTGTTAGATCTAGAGATTTAAAAGTAGTTCTTGAAGGCCGTTGGGTAAATAAAATAAAATACAGTATTCCGGTATATTTTTCATATTATATTTTGACAGTACAGTAGATGTCAAAAGTTCATACACACCTAAAAAGCTAAAACCGCGTTTAAGCAATCTGCGAATTAATTATTCACACTAACATATTATAAATTAAACTGTCCATAATATTGATGGAATTACCAAACTTAGGTTCAAAACTTCAAACATTTACCATTCACTATTATCTTCTAATTGCCATAAAATGATAACAATATCAACCTAAGTACAATATGATTGTAATTTTTAAAGTTTGAGGGTGACTTTGCAACCGACCAGCCTCTTTTTTGCTTATATTCTACAACAAAGGACTTTTGACGTCAATTGTACGTGCATTGCTTAAAATGCCGCTTAGAACACGCTTACGCTATTAACATTTATTATGCATTTAGTCTGGAAACACTAACAATAATCAAGAAAAATCTTTTAACATTTATTTTTAGTTTTATGGACGTAGTAATTCTACATATTATTATTATAATTTTGTAAATTGACATACTTAATAACAATATTTCGGTACGTAGTTAGTACACAACTATCACAAATAAAAATAAAAATAAAAGTTTTTAACTTTAGTCAAAATAGGACCTAGGTATTTGCAAAGTTTTATTGATTTACTTCAACGAGTAAACTATTTCCATTGCTCTATAACGAATTTGTCAATCGTTGTGTTCCTCATTATGTTGGGGACTTGGGGCGCTTGCTGAAGCTGGATGTATAAGGTTCGTTCGATGCTTTATAGTCTAAACTTTGACTCGAAATAATATTCTCACGTTTCACTTGCGCAGGCGTAGCTGCCAGTTATAATACCTATGTGGTACGTGTGTATTCATGGTCCTGGTGAGAATAAGCTGCACTAACTTCGTGCAGCATATCCTTCCACTGGGCTAATGGGCAGTCAATAGTAGTTAGTTAAACAGCGTGCCGGACATCGAGGTCGCACTGCGCAGTCGCAGGCGCAGGCGGCGCGAAGTGTGAAGGCCGGTCAGCGGCCGAGCTACTGTTATCGAACCGATCGTAACGATCAACTTCTAGCATTGCACTAGGGACGATTCATATTAGCGTGTGCTGAAATTTTTTTTTATCCACTACAAGTTAACCCTTGATTGCGATCTCACCTGGTGGTAAGTGATGATGCAGTCTAAGATGGTAGCGGGCTAACCTGTTAGGGGCATGGCAGTTATATGAAACCCATACCCCTATTCGGTTTCGCTAAATCGCTAGGCGGCACGTTTTTGCCGGTAGAGTGGTAACTAGCCACGGCCGAAGCCTCCCACCAAGCAAGACCAGGGAAAATTCAGAAATTATAAATTCCCAAATTGACCCTGCCGGGGATCGAATTCGGGGCCTCCGCACGTTAAGACAACAGCGGTACACACTGTGCCACGGAGGTCGTCGGATTTTTTTTTGTGTGAAGTGCTGAAAACATTAGTGCTGAATACCTGACTGGATAACTTTTTATCGTATGTTTGCAATGTAAATAAGGTCGGAAACACACTTCGGACAGAACCACACAAAACTTCCACTTCGTAGAGGAAACACGTTTTGTCTTGTAGTTGTGGTCTGTGCAGCTCCATACAAAAGAGCGCACGTGGAATTTTTGACAATAATTATTGTTCGTTTTCGCTCACAGTATAGTTTATTTATTCCTATAGTGCTTTTGCTTTTTTGCCTTGAAATCGTTATGGTCGGCACGGTCTAATGTGATGCGTCCTCAACACCCATAATTCTATCCACGTGCCACTGCTCTCATCGACCATTATACAAGAGGCTGATCTATTCACAAGTAGGTACATTCGCGTCCAAATAAAGGCTCACGCACACATTTGCGTAAGAGAATGTGCCCTTATAGGCCGTGACAAATCAAAGTAGGTATACCTACCTACTGCCTAGCACTACAGAATGTAAGCTAAGTACTTACTTAATTGACTGATTGCTGGCATTAAAGAAATAATAAAATACATTGTGGTCGGCATTAAAACGATGTCCTTTGTTATATTGTAGGTAGGCGCAATTAACCTACCTACGAAAATAAATGTCATAAATTACTAAGATTTTAGAACTGCACGAGTATGCATTTAAACGTTTTTTTCCGATAACATTACAGGTTAATTCATTCATACGAATATTATAAATGCGAAAGTGTGTTTGTTTGTTGGTTTGTTGGTTTATTGGTTTGTTGGTTTGTCCTTCAATCACGTCGCAACGGATCGACGTGATTGGCATGAGTATAGTTGAGGACCTGGAGAGTGACATACACTAGTTGAGGAACTATACACTGCTGTAAACTGCATAATATTCGCTAATAGTTCGATAATTTAAGTTTTGTGCACAAATTGGCTCGAATTTAGAAAATTCAGGAACGGTTGCAAATTAACACAACAGTAGTTACTGTCAGTTCGACTTATTCAGTAAAATGTAGCATTCAAGCATTCTCCTGCACATCCAATATCTTTTCTCCTGGCCAAAGTTTAATTACTTTGGCTTTCATAAACAAAAGTAGTATTATGAAAATTCGAATATATAAATGCTAATTAGGTAGTGTATTTATCAGTCTGTCTAGCTGTTACGTTTCACGGCTCATCTGTTCAACCACCACCACCACTACAGCCCATTAACGTCCCACTGCTGGGCACAGTCCTCCACCCTCATAGGAGAGGGGAATTAGAGCCCCACCACGCTGCTCCAATGCGGGTTGGCGGGCTTTAACGACTATTATCATGTTAGTGATAATAACCGGGACCGACGCGGACGGCTTAACGTGCTCTCCGAGGCACGGGGGTGAAACACCGCCAACTTCCAAACGCCGAGCTAGTACTGAGAATTTCTAATCAGAAAAACCCAACACTTTATTATGGCCCGACCCAGGATTCGAACCCGGGACCTCGTCAGCCGCAGTCGAACATGATAACCACTAGACCAACGAGGCAGTTCGTTCGCAGAACCAACTTCTATGTTATGGGTGAGATAGGTTGTAGGTAACTTGTAACTTGCATCCTAGATGATTACATCCCATAAAATGATAGAGTTCCCACATGAGACTTGATTCTCATATGCAGACAAATGAGCCGTGAATTGATCCGTTAATTTGTTTAATGAATTGACTCACAATCTCCTTAGCTGATAACATTATTTAATGTCTTATATGAAGTCGTAAAAAGTATCGAAAGTTCTTTTAAATGACTATAGTTCGCGCGCGAGTTGAATGCAGAGCTTATGTATGTGTCACCATAAATAAGCTCGGCATTCAACTTGCGCGCGATTTATATATAAAGATGCGACGTATATCGTACCTATGTCTGTGCCTATCTATGTATGACGAAAAGCAACAAAACAAATCCAACAAAAGACTTCAAGACTCGTTTTGGAATCTTAATTTAGATAGCTACAGGCAGACAAACAACCTGATAAATAACTTAGGTTTGGAATCTTTTGAAGCCTTAAATATGACGTACCTACTGGTATACTACTGGCATTAGTGTTTCCTGTTTGAGCCTTCGAGGTCCTTTGTTAGTTACAAAAATATGTGCGTTTCACACATTGGTATGAAGTTACCTACCTACAAAGATTTCAAATTCTGTTCTGAGTAGATAAATAACACGGTATCACGCTGAAACTACTAGACGGATTTGAATGCAACTTGGCACACTTATAGTTTACACTCTGGGTTAACATATAGAAAGAAAATATAGGAAGAAATAAAGAAATATTTTTATCATGAAAAACTATACTATTGTCTTGTTCTAGTGTTAGTAGTAGGGGATTCGCCGGTTCTGGCCCACCTCTCGGCCCCTCCCACGCCCCTCGGCTTCAGCCCCCTCTGTCATCCGGAGGAAATCGAAAACTAAAAAAAAAAAAAAAAAAAAAAAAAAATTTTGACTTTTTTCTTAAGTTTTGGGGCACGCTGAATCGATTGCGCTGACTCCCAGCTTCGTATCTTTAACGGTTACAAAGTTAGCATTTCTGTACAAACGATTCCTAGATGATTTACTAATTGCTAATCACGTCCTAATCACCTCGCTCGACGGTTACAAACAGCATTTCGTAAAAACGATCCTTGAATGATTAACTAATTGCTCTTTGTTCAGTTACTCGCTGCTGTATTGGGGTGCATGGAAACTTCTTATGTGTCATAAATTCAATTTATTATTATCTTTCAAATATTGACTTAAATAACTCAAACAACAACATGTCGTTCTCTAGTGTATTATTACTAAATAAATCTAAAAAGTCATTCATTGTATAGTAACCAGTAAACAGAAAATACAAATACAATATACAATATTCCCCACAAACTGTTGTGTAATCATTTTGTATCCTTCTTGTGTTGAAATACCACATTCTTGTATTTCTTTCCAAAAACTGTTTATGGTAATTACTTGGCGTTCGTCCATATGAATCAAAATATTGACCGATTCCATTTATATCTATATACATGGCTATCCAATGGGACCCTGGCTTATAATCAGGGTCTAGATTGCTTATTAAATAGGCGGGTGTTTCAACATATATTGGTAATCGGTTTGCAGCATACACATTGTGTTGGAGACCTGGGTGGATTTTTCTTAAATATGTCTTTATCTCTATTGTATTCATATTACTTCAGTACTACTGATCTTATCGCTACAGTGGACCACAGATGAATGGGAAGTAAGATCATAGTGTTTCAGATATATTATGTGTGATGGCGGATAACTAAAATAAAAAAAAAAAACAAATATTTCTTTTATCGATGTTTTATTACAAACCTTAATAATAATGTAGGTACAAGTACTTAATGTATTATTTTACAAAATAAAGTTTCTTAACTACTATAGTCCACACTTACATTACGATTTTTATCAATTTCAATAACATTGTCAAACTCTGCATACACGATGCAGTTGATCGTTTCAGGAATAGCTGTATCAAAACGAACTTCTAGCCTAACACTACCGTGCTTTATAAGATTCCAATGACTAGAGTGAGCTGATAAATCAGGAGTTAAATCAAATGCTAAGAGACAATAGCCTTTTGCATATTGTTCCCTAGAAATTCCGTTTCCTTCGTTTAAAAAATGGATTCCCGTCCCCGAGAATAATGTATGATAGGCAGAAGTGAAAGTATTCTCGAACGATGGTTGTAAAGCTTTTGACGGTATTTGTTGGCCATCAATGTATAAACTAAATGTATTCATTTGATAATTTTCAAAGTTGAATGGGTTTTTTGTAAGAGTTCCATTAAATGCTGCATTATTGACAAATCCAACAATACATCTTTTAGGAACTTGACCAAGGAAAATGTTATCGAGTGTTTTACCCTGAACCCCTGAAGGTATTGTTAAAACTTTAACTTCAGCTCGAGTTATGGGATATTTTGCAGTAGTAGATGCTAAAACTTTTTGATGTGCAAGTAATACAGTCGGATTGATACGCGCGCGTCGAACTATAAGAGTCGCATCTGTGATACATACTTTTAATTTTAAATCAGTAGAAGAAGCCATAAGACTGAAATTTTCTCTTGAGCGAATTAATTTAACACACATTTCAACGCCATTAATCAAAAATTTTTCCTGATTAAATATATCACCATGTAGATGTCCAATCATTTCTATTTCTTTGCTTTCGGCTGCGAGACTCTGCCTTTTACTAAAACCTATATTTTTTTCATCTACGGAATTCATATTTCCCGCAGTATCTTCATACCAAAGACCGCAAGTCAGAAACATAATTTTTACTAAATAACTGCATTTTGATGTACCTATTGATTGCTTAATTTTAATGATAGACCCAAAAAATGTTGATTAACCAGTCACATAAACATTCCATCGCTAATGGCTATATTATGTACTTACTCATTACTAATTCAAGTTATTTTGAAATTCTAAAGATCCTATTAGTGACAATTCCAACAATGCATTTCAATCATTTGCAGTCATTAACCACATTCTATAAAATATTGATTGCTTAATTTAATAATAGTCCAAAAAACTTTCGTTTTCCATTACTAATGTACATGATGCAAGAACACTCCCTAATGACTTCTCTTTGCTATATAATCCAAAAATAAATCGTTTCTACCATACTATTACGTCTCTACGTTTGAAGTGCGGTACAGTTTACCTAAATACCTACAAATCTATATTGTGTTTGTAAGAGTTTATTTTGTGAGTGTGTGATAAATAAGTTTTGTGACAATGGAGGTGAGTGTGCAACTATTATTATTATTTTTTGTTTTTTTCTATTGTTTTCTTTATTGAATTTAAAATATTTGTATTAGTTTTAAAATATCTTACTTTTATTGTTACAGAATAAATCATACTCTGTTAATAGTCAAGAGAATACATATAAACAATATTACTTTCCTGTGAGTGTTAGTGCCGAAGACGAAACCCAAGAATTGTACATAGAACATGAAATGCCCACAAAGAAAATTAAAAGAACAATAGACCAAATAGACACATTTTTCGAATTGCCTCCAAAAAGTAAAAAAAAGTTAATCAGTTCAACAGTGGCTCGAGCTAACAAGGATGGTAGTTCTTCTTATATTTGCACAAACTCTGATGATGGTGCGACAGCCTCTCATCTTATAAAAATAGAGGTATATGATTTAAAAAAAATTGCCAAGATACCACCATCTCAGCACTGGAAACATGCAAGCGTTAAGATTAAATATTATACACAAAAATCAAGCAGGATTCTTGTTAATGCAAATGAAATAATTTATAATATTACAAAAGAAATAGCAGAAACAGAGGGCTGTAAAAAGTACTCATTTAATAATTAATTAATTACAATTAGTAAGCATTAGTAAAATACATTATAGAAATAATTTATTTAGCAGACATGGAATGAAATGCTTACCTGAGTATATATAAACACATTGTAAATCTTATAGTAATGTCAGTAAGTCTCAAGACACTGTTATAAAAGTATAAATCTCTCTCTGTTGTTCTATAAACTATTAAGAATGGAAGATACACGAGAAGTTTGTGTTAGTGCTTTCTTCAACTCTGAGATGAATGAAAACTATGAAAGTAACAATGCAGTCAGTGTTAGAACTTTTTCCAACACACCAACTGATGAAGAACTCATTCAAGCTTTGGATCAATGTGAATTAATGGATTTGACACATGATGCTGAATTGTATAATATTTGTGAAGCAATTGATTCAACCATGTAAGTACATTAAACTCAGCATTGTACATATACATACATTGGTACATATATATACCTATTATGTATTAGTTTTTTTTTTTTTTAAATGCTTCTTTGTTTTATTTATAGCCCAACTGAACAGACAAAGCAGACTGGTGGAGCTCTAAAACGGAAGAACGATTTCACAGAAAATAACTCAGTGAAAAGAGTAAAATATGACGAAGGAGCCTCTACTTCGTCTGTCGACCACACAAAAGAGAACTCCATTTCATCACATGATCATTTAGAAGGTAACAAACTTAGGTGTGATATTTGCAAAATTTTCATAAACAAAAGGTATTTTACCAATCATTTAAAAAGTAACTTGCACAAAAATAATCATTTAAAGTCACATCCATCATTGTCAAACGTTTCAGTTATTGATTCAGCTTTTGGACAAAGAATAATTACTTATATGATAAATAGTGAAAATGATAAATCGATTTTTAAGACTCCTGAATCATTTTTGGATTCAGTAAAAAATAATATTTTATTCCTTATTCAAGAGTCGGTTGAAGAACATACTGTTTTCAAGGTAAACTTCATTTTACATGCAGATTTTATTCAACAAACGAAGGAAATAACAAACTCGTTTGACTTTCAAACATCGAATTATATAATTTTTCGTGGGGACGATCTAAATATTTTCCTGTCAGCATTATGTGACACTTTTACAAATAAAATTAGTTCTTTTGAGAGAAAAGATAGTGGTTGGAGCTTAACAAACATAAAATGCTTACATATGAATGTTAATAAATTCAATCCACTTCGTGGTACGTCATACGTTGATTTACCTCAAGATATTAGAGCAAAAAAAGCAGTGATTAATGTTAAAAATGCTGATCATATGTGTTTTAAATGGGCACTACTTTCTGCTTTGTATCCTGTTATTAATAAAACAGATAGAGTCTCGTCATACAGCATGCATTCTGGTAAACTTAAGTTTGACGGTGTGTCTTTTCCTGTTAAATTAACGGATATACCAAAAGTGGAAAAACAAAACAATATAAGTGTGAATGTTTTTGGGTTAGAATATAATAAAGAAAAGAAAAAACATACTATTATAGGTCCACTCTACTTCACAAAATCTCGTAATCGTACTCATGTTAATTTATTGTTAATCTCAAATAAAACAAATTCGCACTATTGCTATATAAAAAATATGTCACGCTTAGTTAGCAAGCAAATTTCAAATCAAGAACATGCCATTTATTTATGTGATGGATGTTTACTACATTTTCCTACACTTGAGAGATTAGAAAACCACAAAGAAAATGATTGCATTCATATCATTACTGAATTACCAAATAGTGAACCGACTAAAAAAGATTGGTTTGGGCAGCCATCATCAAACAATAAAATAAAATTTGATAAGTTCAATAAAAAGTTAAGAATACCATTTGTAATATATGCCGATTTCGAAGCGTTTTTAAAACCAATAAATTCATGTGCAAATAATCCTTCTAAACCCTTTACTGAGAATATTCAGAAACATGAAGTATATAGTTTTGGATATTATATTAAATGCTCATATGATGATAGACTTTCAAAATACGAAACATATACAGGTGCAGATTGTACTAAAGTATTTATGGAACGGCTTTATGAGGACATAAAACAAATATGTAGAAAGAATAATTTTCAAAAACGTCCAAACACACTAACAAATGATGATGAAATTAATATTGCAAATTCTAACAAGTGTCACATATGCGAATCAAGTCTGAATGGTGAATCTATTCTGGACTTTGACTGGCATACTGGAAACCTAAGAGGTGTGTCACATGAATCATGTGCTGAAAAATATCGAGCCCCACGTCACATTCCTGTATTTTTACATAATCTTAGCAATTATGATGCACATTTTATTGTTCATTCATTAAATTTTACAGAAGGTGAAATCGAAATATTACCTCAAAATAAAGAAAGATATATTTCGTTTACAAAAAAACTAAATGTTAATAACCAACAAATAAGTTTGAGATTCATAGACTCTTTCAAATTTTTGCCTTGCAGCCTTGATCAATTAGCAAAAAACCTCAATGAAAATCAATTTAAATCTTTAAAAATAAACTTTCCTAATAACGATGACTTCAGCCGTTTAAGAAGAAAAGGTATTTATCCTTATGAATATATGACTTCTTATGATTGTTTAAAATCATCATCACTCCCATCTCAACCCCAATTTTACAGTTCTCTGACTAATTCTAATGTTTCCGATGATGACTACAATCATGCAGAAGATGTTTGGAATCATTTTTCTTGCCAAAATATGATGGATTATTCCAACTTGTATTTGAAAACTGATGTTCTGTTATTAACGGATATATTTGAAAATTTTCGTGATCTTTGTATCAAAACATATGGTTTAGATCCAGCTCATTACTATACAGCACCTGGTTTAAGTTGGGATGCTATGCTTAAATATACTCAAATTGAGTTAGAATTATTAACAGACTTTGATAAATTAGCATTTATTAAGACTGGAATTAGAGGAGGCATATCTCAATGTAGCAATCGTTATGCAAAGGCAAATAATCAGTTCATGGAAGATTATGATAAGGATAAACCTAAATCATACCTAACATATTTAGACGCTAATAATCTTTATGGTTGGGCCATGTCCCAGTACCTTCCAACAGGTGGGTTTGAATGGGTGAACACTGATATAAACTTTGAAGTATCAGACACATCGGAGTTCGGTTTTATTCTTGAAGTTGATTTGGAGTATCCTGATGAACTTCATGATTTGCATTCAGACTTACCTCTATGCCCTGAGAATGTACGAATTGGGAATTCTAAAGATATTAAGTTAGTACCCAATCTTAATAATAAAACAAAATATAAAATTCACTATAGAAATCTAAAACAATGTCTTAGTATGGGTATTAAGTTAACGAAAATTCATAGAATATTAAAATTTGATCAAAGCCCTTGGTTGCAAAGATATATAGATTTAAATACAAACATGCGAACTTTAGCTACATCGGACTTCGAAAAAGATTTTTATAAACTAATGAACAATTCCGTTTTCGGTAAGACCATGGAAAATATTGAAAAGAGAGTCAATGTTAAAATGTTAACACATTGGGAGAATCATGGTAAAGTCTTAGGAGCACAAGACTTGATTGCTAAACCTGAATTCCATAGTTTATCCGTTTTTAACGAAAACTTGATAGCAATACAGCTGCGAAGAACCAAATTAACTTATAACAAACCAATATATTTAGGATTTTGTATTTTAGATATTTCTAAAACTTTAATGTATGAATTCCATTATAATTACATGCTAAAAAAATTTAGTAACAATATTAAGTTATTGTATACAGATACGGATAGTTTAATTTACCAAATTTTTACCGATAATTTTTATCAGGATATCAAATGTGATCTCATTAATCATTTTGATACATCTGACTATCCTCAAGATAATGCTTACGGTTATCCAAAAATTAATAAAAAAAAGTTAGGATTCTTCAAAGATGAAAATAATGGAAAAATTTCAAGAGAATTCGTAGGTTTAAGATCAAAAATGTATGCACTAGATGTGGACCATAAAACTTTCGCAAAAGCAAAAGGAGTAAATAAAAGTGTCACAAAAAATATGACCATGGAAAATTACAGATCGTGTCTACTTGATAAAAAAATTCAATATTGTAATATGCTTAGGTTTCGTTCCATCAAACACACAATTTTCACACAGAACATTAATAAAACTTGTTTGTCTTATAATGACACAAAACGACATATTTTGCAAAATAATGTTGACACTTTAGCTTGGGGTCATTATAAAATTGTAAATGATTAGATTCTTTAGATTAAGGAGTTAAGAAATTTACTGTAACTTTTTTTTTTTCTGTACATATTTTTTACAACTTGTGTTTAATAATAATATTTTATGTATAGTTGAAGTTTTCTTTTTGATAATTTTTACTTGTATTTTTTCTATTTTGTAATGTATGTATTTTTTTAAGAAATTATTTGTAAATTTATGATCGGTCAACTTGTGTCTTATTATTATTGTGAATAGGTTATTTTTTTATTCTTACTTGCATTTTTGTTAATATTTTGTCTCACTATGTTTGTAAATAAAAAGTAAAATAAAATCTTATACAGCAACCGAAATGTCTCATTCTTTTTTAAAACCTTTAAACAAACACACGTTGGAATGTTTTGTTTTATTCATCCATTTACAGCAATCGTAGCTGGCCCAAGTGGTTGTGGAAAATCAAATTTTGTTACAAATTTCATAAAATACACAAAAGAAATTTGTAATAGAGACTTTGCTCTAATTACTTGGTGTTATGACGAAATGCAACCACTTTACAGTTTACCAAATGTTAACTATCATCAAGGAATTCCTGATCTTACAATGTTTGATGGGAAAGATGCTCATCTTGTTATAATTGATGACCTTATGAGGGAATCGGATGGTCGAATTGTTGATATTTTCACTAAAGGTAGTCATCACAGAAACTTAAGTGTTTTTTATATTACTCAAAATTTATTTCATCAGGGAAAAGGACAAAGAGATATATCTTTGAATTCAAGTTATATTATTTATTTTAAAAACCCTCGTGACAAAACACAAATACGATACTTGTCACGACAAGTGTCACCAGATAATTCAAAATTTATTGAGGATGCCTATAAAGATGCAACAAAAGAAGCACATGGATATTTAATGATTGACCTTAAACAAGATACTAATGATATGTGTCGCATTAAATCCAAAATATTTCCCTCCGATGAATATTGTGTAGTGTATATTCCAACAAAAGATTATAAATATTTAAAAAATCAACATATTCCTATCATTTACAAATAATGGATCGAAGCCTAAAGACGCATAAAGAGTTGCTACACGCGCTGCATACACTTAAACCTAAATATCAAAAAGCATTATTAAAATCGTGTGATGAAGAAGAAATAAATTGCATTTGTGAATGTATTCATAACGTATTACAGGGAAAAGTTCCTCTGGAAAATAAACAGAAGAAAAAGTTAAAAAAATTTAAAAGTGTACTTCGCACTTTGGTGAGCAAGGGAAAAAATAAAATCAGAAAAAATATATTGATACAAAAAGGAGGAGCATTCTTACCTTTAATTTTGAGTTCTATTTTGAGTGGATTAGTACCATCTTTAGTTTAAAATGGAAAACGCCAAAAAAATGTTGCTTGTTGAACCAAATATCATAGAAAAACTAAAACAGCATTCCAATGTTGAAAATCCTATGTCTCGATTAGATGCAGAAATGCAAAAGATCTTAAATAGTAATATCGAAGATCGTAAAAAATGTATTTTATATTTACAAATTCTACAAAGATACTTACATTTTTCTGAGGGAGAACGTCAGCCTATAGAATTACCAATTATTACGGAAAATATTAATAACGAAAATGAGAGTTATAAAAATAACAATTCAGAAAATAAAAACTTAGTATCTTTCAAGACATCAGCAGATGAAGTAAAAGAAAGTGAAAATAGAAGTTTGAATAATCAACAACGTTATACAACATCTGAAATTCTAAGTCTTATACCAAAATCATATTTAAAAAAGGGTGAGTTGTTATTAAACTTGATTTCTTCGAGCAGAAACACAATTAATTGGGATGATGATGGAACTGTGATAATAAATAATGAAAAAATTCCCGGAAGTAATATTGTTGATCTAATTAATGATTCATTGCGATCACTAAAAAAAAGCGATCCTATAGGTTGGCAAAATTTTGCTGAGGCATTACATGCAATCAAAATACCATTAACTTACATCGGAAACTCTAAGAGGACTGATTTTATTCATCAACTTCAGATGAAATCGCTGGAAGGGAAATATGCATCTAATACAGGAACTTTAAATACCCCGAAAGGTAGTGGTGATAAATATATAAAAAAAATCAAGAAGAAAATTGAATGGGAAAAATGGACCCCTTATTAGAAATAAATAATATATATTATGATCCAAAACATCCTGCTGGATTTAGTAGTATTGATAACTTATCAAAAACTATGAAAGGTAAAATGACTAAAATGGATGTAAGGAAATGGTTGGAATCACAAGAAACTTACACACTTCATAAGCCGGTTCACCGAAAGTTTTCTCGAAATAAATACATATTATCAAATCTAAATGAATTATGGCAAGTAGATCTTAGTGATATGAGAACTTATTCGAAATATAATGATGGATTTAACTACATATTGTGTGTTATTGATGTATTTAGTAAATATGCTTATGCTAGATCAATTAAAAAGAAAAATTCTGAAACAATTATTGAATGTTTTGAAAGTATATTTAATGAATCTAATGCTACTCCCACACACATACAGTCTGATAAAGGTACTGAGTTTGTTTCTAAAGATGTTAGAAAATATTTTAAAAGTAAAAATATAAATTACTACACGACAAACAATCCTGATATAAAAGCCAGTATAGTAGAAAGGTTTCAAAGAACTCTGAAATCTAAAATGTGGCGCTATTTTACATATAAAAATACATATAAATACATAGATATTTTACAAGACTTGATATATTCTTATAACCATAGTTTTCATTCTAGTATTAAGATGTGTCCTTGTGATGTTAGTTCTGACAATATAATGACAGTTTGGAGAAATTTATATGATAGGAAAGCAACTAATAAGCCATCATCACAAAATTTACTACCTAAATTTCATGTTGGTGATAATGTTAGAATTTCGAAATATAAACACATTTTTCAAAAAGGCTATGAATCTAACTGGAGTGATGAAATATTTGTTATAACTTCAATAATAGATAGATCTCCGAATGTAGTTTACACATTAAAAGATTTACAAAACGAACCTATAATTGGAACATTTTATGAAAAAGAATTACAAAAAGTATTTTATAACCCCTCCCAAAATTATAAAATAGATAAAATCATCAGTTCTCGATACTCTGGCAACAGAAAAGAAGTGTTAGTGAAGTGGAAAGGTTATCCTGATAAATTTAACAGTTGGATTTTAGAGTCTAGTTTAAATCAGATATGATAAAGGAAAATTTTTATTTAACTTTACTTAGTAATAGCTCAATGGAATACTTTCCGGAAAACAAAACAACTATGTTTTCAACGAAGTTACCGAAATCCCTTGTATTGGAAGGTGAATGGTTGGTTGGAGTTGTAGAAATTCAATATCCTTGCACCATATTTACTGTTCGAGATCATGAAAATATTATTTACACGTCAAAGTGGATTATGAGGCCCAATGAAGATGGACATTCATTAGTGCACTTTAGAACATGTATTCCAGCCATGAACTATGATAACATTCAACATATTATAGCAACATTAAATAGTCATACTGACGAGAACATACTATTTCATTATGATGAAATAACCAAACAAGTATCAGTATCAATTTTGGATAACACAATTGACTCACTTAAGCTGTCAACCAAGTTATGTTTACAGCTTGGATTTGAACCAAACAAAAATCTTGTTCTAAATAAAATTGGGACATATCCTTCTTATTTAAAATTAGGGTTGCCATCTCAACTGTTTGTTTATTGTGATATAATAGAACCACAGATTGTTGGAGATGTTATGGCCCCTCTTCTCAGAATTGTACCAGTAGATGTATCAGTATATGTATATGGAGCTAATAAAATGCATATTTTCTCTCCACCACACTATTTACCTGTTATGCGACGGGAGTTTGATACTATTGAAATAGATATAAGGTCGAGCACAGGTAAAAATATCCCATTCCAGTTTGGAACAGTGTGTATTAAACTTCATTTTAGAAAATTATAATGGATCCTTATCTCAACCACATAACATGCCCTTACGAGCAATATTATTCACATCAGGCTGGATCAGGTATTGGAGTAATTTATAAAGGTGTACCTTATCAACGAGGTCATGGTATTGGCAGTTTTCTTGGAGGATTGTTTAGGTCTATTTTACCCCTTCTATCTGGTGGTGCTCGAGCTATAGGAAAAGAAGCATTAAATGCAGGTGTTGGTCTACTATCGGATATGGTTAGTGCACGACCTATGGAAGATTCTATTAAAACTCGTCTTAAGGAAGCTAGTTCTAATTTAAAAAGAAAAGCTCACGACAAGATTGATAGAATTAATATGTCTGGCTCAGGATATATAAGCAAAAGGAAACGGCAATCGTCATTCATTCAACCGCTGACAGCTAAAGTGAAAGCTATTAAAAAATCAAGGTTCAGTCAAAATAAAACAAACGATATATTTTCTAAATAAATATGTCTTTTTTACATAATCATTCCTGTGAGTGTATTAAATCAGAGTTAGATCTGTTTGCCCTACCATCAACACAAACAAGTATAGAAAATGGACTATGGATTCATTACAAACCAATTTCGTCTCTTGCTGATGATGGACCTATAGAATTTCAAATACCCGGAACGAGTGATGACTACATAGATTTGTCCCATACGTTGATCCATTTAAAAGCTAAGATATTGAATCAAGACTCATCAAAACTTATTTCATCTACAGTTGTAGCTCCGATTAATAATTGGTTACATTCAGTCTTCAGTCAACTGGATGTATATTTGAATCAAAAACTCATTTCACCGCCAAACAATACATATGCATACCGTGCTTATATTGAGACATTATTAAACTATGCGCCAGCAGCAAAAGAATCTCATCTGACTTGCGGTCTTTGGTATGAAGATACTGCGGGAAATATGAATTCCGTAGATGAAAAAAATATAGGTTTTAGTAAAAGGCAGAGTCTCGCAGCCGAAAGCAAAGAAATAGAAATGATTGGACATCTACATGGTGATATATTTAATCAGGAAAAATTTTTGATTAATGGCGTTGAAATGTGTGTTAAATTAATTCGCTCAAGAGAAAATTTCAGTCTTATGGCTTCTTCTACTGATTTAAAATTAAAAGTATGTATCACAGATGCGACTCTTATAGTTCGACGCGCGCGTATCAATCCGACTGTATTACTTGCACATCAAAAAGTTTTAGCATCTACTACTGCAAAATATCCCATAACTCGAGCTGAAGTTAAAGTTTTAACAATACCTTCAGGGGTTCAGGGTAAAACACTCGATAACATTTTCCTTGGTCAAGTTCCTAAAAGATGTATTGTTGGATTTGTCAATAATGCAGCATTTAATGGAACTCTTACAAAAAACCCATTCAACTTTGAAAATTATCAAATGAATACATTTAGTTTATACATTGATGGCCAACAAATACCGTCAAAAGCTTTACAACCATCGTTCGAGAATACTTTCACTTCTGCCTATCATACATTATTCTCGGGGACGGGAATCCATTTTTTAAACGAAGGAAACGGAATTTCTAGGGAACAATATGCAAAAGGCTATTGTCTCTTAGCATTTGATTTAACTCCTGATTTATCAGCTCACTCTAGTCATTGGAATCTTATAAAGCACGGTAGTGTTAGGCTAGAAGTTCGTTTTGATACAGCTATTCCTGAAACGATCAACTGCATCGTGTATGCAGAGTTTGACAATGTTATTGAAATTGATAAAAATCGTAATGTAAGTGTGGACTATAGTAGTTAAGAAACTTTATTTTGTAAAATAATACATTAAGTACTTGTACCTACATTATTATTAAGGTTTGTAATAAAACATCGATAAAAGAAATATTTGTTTTTTTTTTTTATTTTAGTTATCCGCCATCACACATAATATATCTGAAACACTATGATCTTACTTCCCATTCATCTGTGGTCCACTGTAGCGATAAGATCAGTAGTACTGAAGTAATATGAATACAATAGAGATAAAGACATATTTAAGAAAAATCCACCCAGGTCTCCAACACAATGTGTATGCTGCAAACCGATTACCAATATATGTTGAAACACCCGCCTATTTAATAAGCAATCTAGACCCTGATTATAAGCCAGGGTCCCATTGGATAGCCATGTATATAGATATAAATGGAATCGGTCAATATTTTGATTCATATGGACGAACGCCAAGTAATTACCATAAACAGTTTTTGGAAAGAAATACAAGAATGTGGTATTTCAACACAAGAAGGATACAAAATGATTACACAACAGTTTGTGGGGAATATTGTATATTGTATTTGTATTTTCTGTTTACTGGTTACTATACAATGAATGACTTTTTAGATTTATTTAGTAATAATACACTAGAGAACGACATGTTGTTGTTTGAGTTATTTAAGTCAATATTTGAAAGATAATAATAAATTGAATTTATGACACATAAGAAGTTTCCATGCACCCCAATACAGCAGCGAGTAACTTAACAAAGAGCAATTAGTTAATCATTCAAGGATCGTTTTTACGAAATGCTGTTTGTAACCGTCGAGCGAGGTGATTAGGACGTGATTAGCAATTAGTAAATCATCTAGGAATCGTTTGTACAGAAATGCTAACTTTGTAACCGTTAAAGATACGAAGCTGGGAGTCAGCGCAATCGATTCAGCGTGCCCCAAAACTTAAGAAAAAAGTCCAAATTTTTTTTTTTTTTTTTTTTTTTTTTTTTTTTTTTTTTTTTTTTTTTTTTTTTTAGTTTTCGATTTCCTCCGGATGACAGAGGGGGCTGAAGCCGAGGGGCGTGGGAGGGGCCGAGAGGTGGGCCAGAACCGGCGAATCCCCTACTACTAGTGTTGTATTGTCTTGTTAGTCCTATTCTGTGCTATAGGGTTCCTTCGTGATAGAGGATGAAAGTTTTGGTCGCTTTAACTCCATATGGAGTTAAAGCGTCTAAAATAAGTCTAAATAAGCTGAGATTTAACGAAGCTATATAGCTTCGTTAAATCTCAGCTTATTTAGACTTATTTTTTCTTTACAAAGTTTATGCTGTCAGGTTGGTAGCATTTCGTGAAAGGTGTAGATCAGAGTATTCCAAAACGGAGGGCGGAACTCCTTAACGAATAAAAGCAAATCAATCAGTATGTGTGTATAACAGCTTAATAATAAGTCAATTTTTAAAGAAAATTGCAAAATAGCGGAATAATTGAGCCTTGGTAGCCCTAGCATTGCCGCATTGCGACGCTTGCAACCCTGGCGATACAGGACGCGCGAGACCCTACTTTTTCGCTATTTTCATTCAACCACCGTACAGTTATCCAGCGACCAGTGTTACTGACACAATGCAAGGTTAACATGAGGTAGACGCCCGCGCAGCTCGCCTCCGAACACTTAAAAGGGCATTTAACGCTTTATCGGCTCGACATATCGAACAAACCCGAGCCACGAGCCAAAATCCATTTTCAACGTGCCCTATTGAAATGGGGTTTTTAAACTTTTAACTAGTACCTATAGTTATTATAATGCCGTTGAATATCTTTTCCCTGTATCAGCTAGTAGTGTATAACAGAGATATAATGTTATTATTTGATATTATTTAATAATTTCGTGAAGTACTTACTAAATTAAATATTTTTAAGTAGCTGGTGCCCGCGACTTCGTCCGCGTGGATTGAGATTTTTTGGTTCCTCTTTCATTTTCCGTCAAAAAGTAGCCTATTTGTTATTCCAGACTATAGATAATCTATCTCTGTGCCAAATTTCATCTAGATCCTTTCAGCCGTTCTGGTGGGATTGAGTAACAAACATCCATCCAAACTTTCGCATTTATAATATCAGTATACCTACATAGATAAAAATTATTTATTTTAAGAATTAAACTCAAAATATAACACTATTATCATAATAAGTAAATCAAGTATAAGTAGGTAGGTACTTATTAAACAAAACAGTTTCTGTAGTCGTCTAAATAATTTTGACATTTAATCTGATTTTACTAAATAATATAATCTGTTGTACAGATTAATTATAAATTTGTCTGAATCAAATGTTAATATTATGACTTTACGTTAATAAATCGTATGCCGAGGTAGACTGTTCCTATACTATGTACTAAAATTATTACTATTTTAGATCTTCAACTATGTAACCTTTGAAATATATAATCAAAGTATGTAACAGTTAAACAATTTATTTTAATAAATGAAAAAAAATTAATGATCCTTGAAAACGTTGGTAATTAAAGTCAGTTCTAAATAATGCCATTTATTGAAATCTGAAAAAAAGCCTGAATACATTATTTGATCGATATAAAATATCTACCTACTTAGCCTGATTAGAGTCAATATCTATAAGATGCATCAGGGCGCAGCAAGACACAACGTCAACTCAATGGAATCTAACGAGGCGCCCTTGTCAATGGGCGCAGATTATAATCGAAGGTAGCCTTTGGCTCTTTATTTTCGATCGTACATCAACTAGTTTAGTCACCGACCGTCGTCTCCGGTCGTACACATCTCCTGGGGCCACTGCACCGACTTAAAACTCTTTTCTTTTTACACCTTCTCTACAGTCTAGAACGCTCGCATCCCGTCCACATAGGTATACATCTTCCTTCCTTTTATTTTTATTTCTAGTGGGAAGGTGATCGAAGAGAGGGCAACGTATTCTAGGCTTTTACCCTTTAGATAGGGCAGGTGTTGCACAATATTCCAGAGGATTCCTGGAATTACTTGCGTGCGCGTGAATCATTAAACTATTTTTAGACGCAAATACTTGATTCTAGAATGATGTCTTGTAGATTAATGTCCGAGTCTATTTATAGAATAAATACTGTAAGATTGTCCTTGTAACATTTTCTACTAGCTAGGAAAATATATTTACATTTTATATTCTACGCGTACCTAGGTATAAGATCATCATTAGATCACATGATTTTACCCTATAGGTTAGGTTTTGCATGCAAATCACGTTTTGGTATTTCTATAGTAGTTAGTTCTATATAAGTACTAGAAACACTTACGTGGGTAAGCACTAGGCGCTGATATTAATTACGGTTAGTCATACAAATATTTTGACGCAAATTTTTACATATTGTCAAACATTGCAACAAATACGAGTACCTATTCTCTGTCCAATCATTTATTTTACTTTTGGCAGCTTGATTCAATGATGTTCTAATGCGTTACTGATTCGATTTTTGATAACAATCGACTTTCTTTATGAAGAAGTTTTAATCGATTTGACACATTGATGTTTATCTTTGCTCAACATTTTTTTATTGTTGTATAAACATACCCAAACGTTTAAATGATTATGATGATTTATTAATGTATGTATTAAAATAAATCATTTATATATAACAGTACAGTAACAGTATCCTTTGCACCCTTCTGTTGTATCTTTTAATCTTTCTGTTTATTGTCCTAGTTCTAATTGTGTGCAATGCAAAAGAGTTTATCTACCTATCTATCTACAGTAAATGTACATGAATCTGTCAGATCATAGAAACTATCCATCGCCAAAGATGCATATCAAGAAAGCTAGTGTTGCATCCCCGTGACTATTGTAAAAAGGAAAGTCGTACTTGTAATTACTAGATGAGTAT
Source organism: Erebia ligea (assembly GCA_917051295.2). Classification (NCBI taxonomy): domain Eukaryota; kingdom Metazoa; phylum Arthropoda; class Insecta; order Lepidoptera; family Nymphalidae; genus Erebia; species Erebia ligea. The sequence goes on along the minus strand of OU785223.1, from coordinate 12,958,553 downwards.
ACGAGTTACGAAAAATCGGATAAAAAGGCACTTCGCTTCACTATTGTAAAAAAACGATATTATTAAATTTGCGTCTATGGAGTAGGTATTGCATTTTTTTGTTGATGGTTGCCTGTCAATAATTAAGTGCTTGCAAATGATATTAGAAGAGTTGACATTAATTAATCCTACTATTTCATTAAATACCTATGCTATTTACCTATATTGAATAACGTTATTTTTCTGTATAAACAAAATTAAATCTTTTGATCACCTTTTATTATTTCACCCGGGCGATCGTTGTAACTGGTTATCAATTATGACTTAGTACTTATCATTCATTGCGACTTTTGCGACCAGCGACTTCTGTTGGCGCCATTGCTTGGCACTCGGAAACAGCTGATGAGTTCGTTGAGGGTTGATTTGTTACAATTATAGGAAGTATTTTAATAGTACAATACTTCTAAATTACCTATCATAGGTACTATCATTAATTAATAGTAAAGTTATAGTAGTAGTTTAATTATTAAAAATATTAACTAATTAATAGTACCTATGTATATGCGCTTCGTCGTCGTCAACCGATAGACGTCCACAGCTGGGCATAGGACTTTCGCTAGGACTTCCACTGAAGGCGCCGCGCCGCGATCTTTTGCTACTAAACTACACAATATCACAGAATAATATAATTAGAACAAAACGTACAATTTCCTGTACAGGTACCGGTCCGTGCCTGTAGAGTAGAGCGATTTTGATGTATAGCATGCTATTAATTGTTAATTATAAAAATAATTTACGACATGCATAACATTCAACATACAATTTACCTGTGAACGTTCATTGAATATCTAACAAGTTCTATCAGCTTTGTCGTGAGCATAAATAATCAAGTATTGAGGTCAAATCTCGCGGACGGCTTATATACGCACGAAGTGCTGTGGAGCCTTAACAATGTAGTTTAATATTTGGACAATTAAAAGCTTTAAAATCTAAGTAAATAAAATCTTAAGTATCTGGTTTAGCCTGGTGGGAGGCTTTGGCCGTGGCTAGTTACCACCCTACCGGCAAAGACGTGCCGGCAAGCGATTTAGCGTTCCGGTACGATGCTGTGTAGAAACCGAATAGGGGTATGGGTTTAATATAACTACCATGCCCCTAACAGGTTACCCCGCTATACCACCTTAGACTGCATCATGACTTACCAGCAGGCGAGATCGCAGTCAAGGGCTAACTTGTAGTGGATAAAAAAAACCCTTTCATTTTTGCCTTCCAATGAAGACAAAAACAAAATGTGGTGTCTATTTTATAGTATACTTACCTAATATATTTATCGATACAGGGCTCTTTGCCTTACAATTTTTTTCGTAAATGTGAATTCTCTGTTGGTTGTGAGGTGTGACTTGTAGTGGCTTCAATAAAAATAATATAGTGGCAGTACACTTACAAGTTTAATTCACGTAAGTCGCTGACATGACTAACTTCTGAAATGTAAACAGAGTTGTGAGTCGCGTATCGTTTGCAAGTGTTAGATAAGTAAGCTACGTGAACTACGTAGAAAACTACAACTGTAATTGCGGCCTTAATGATACTGACTAATAAGGTTACCTTTCAAATAGAATTCGCAGTACACTCACAAGTTTTCACGTAAGTCAATTCACGTAAGTCGCTGACATGACTAACTTATGAAATGTAAACATACTTGTGAGTCGCGTATCGCTTGCAAATGTTATACGTTAAAGCTACGTGAACTACTTACGTAAAAAATTAAAAGTGTAATTTCGGCCTTAGTGATACTGACTAATAAGGTTACCTTTCAAATAGAGTTCCTGCTGAAGCTTTCTCGTAGATGCAGCATTGTACTAAACATGCCATAGCTACAACGCGACGCTGAGTTATTTACTCGTGACCAGCGAGTTGATTCGTAGCGGAGCAAGCCCTTGCTACCATACGATTACTCGGACAAAGCATGCTAAGTCTATGTTAACAAGTGCTGCGTCCAATGGTAAAATTAGTGATATTATAAATTACAGACTGTGAAATCTGGGCCCACACTACGGTAAAATCATTTCACAATCACCTCCGATTGGCTTGAAGTCTTTCGTTGTTGGCCAAAATCAATAATTGTCGCAGCAAGAATACCATAAATTCATGATTCAATCAATCACAACAATTGAGCCTGTAGCAATGATTGATGCAGCTTTTTCAAAATAGGTCTGCAAATAATTTGCTAAAACCGAAAAAAGGTAGGTATACAATGAAATGAATAAAATCACGCCTGGGGTATTATTACGTAAAACTTCCTGTATAAGCCCAAAATAATAAAAATTCAGCCAATCAAAATAGGTTACTGGAATTGTAACACTGATTGATGCATTACATAAATAAAAACAGGGCTAGGTACGGGCCTCGAAACGGTAAAATAATGGCAACACGTTGCAATCACCTCCAATTGGTTAACATTCTTTTGCTATTAACCAATCAATTGTCGCTGCATTCACATCAATTGAGATTGTAGTAATGGTTGATGCAGCTATTTCAGAATAGGTCTGCAGATCCTTTGCTAAAATCGAAAAACATACACTGGTAGAGATAATTTGGCAGGACAATGCACGCTCTAGTTATTTTACATCTCTCTGCTCGTAACATTTCAATGTGATCTACTTAAATAAAACCTAACTGACTGGCAACTGAGCACTTACAGTCTTGTTTCATATCAAGGTTAGTGATATAGGTACCTACTTCGTTATGTTTTGTTTTTTGACGAGAAGAATGCCTGGACATTATAGGTACCTACCTACCTACCTACTCCATTTAGGTATATAGGTACCTCACCTATAACTAGTTATTATTCGCGACTCTGTCTGCATAGTCAGTACCTATTTACATCCCGTTGCAAGTTTCATCTTGGCACCCTTATGAATTCTTCAAAGGACTAATTTAATTTAAGGCATTAGGTATAGGTCATTTTTTTAAAAATATTTCTTCTTTCAGTTCTGAATTTAAGAATGTTTGTGTTATCTCGATTTCTTAATTTTAATAATTTAATTTTGTTAGATAATAATATGTATAATAATAAGAAGTCTTAAATTAGTACTTACTAGCCATATAGCTGGAATAAATGTTTTTTAAACATTATTAATAAAATAGCACATAATATACGACTTTTTTAAAGTCCTACTACTCATAAAAATTTTAATTTACCAATACTACCTACTGTAACTAAATATAACAAAGTAGATGTAGTGATACAAACGAGTTAATTGGTAACATAATTGAATTAGCCTTTCGTTTTAATTTGATTTTGACACTTTTATTACAGCTTGCTTGCCCACTTATAAAAGCGTTTGACTTATAACTTTACTAAACCTACCTATTTAACACCTATAATACGTAGCCATTTGAGAGTTATCTTTAATAATAATTTACATTTAAGTGACATACCTAGCTAAACCATCGATTTCAGGTACTTATACATATTAATTATATACTTACCTCAACACTAGCTCATACTCATAGTAAAATCAGTCTTTTAGAGGTGGAAATCCAAGATTTCTTGAAAGATATATGTAGATGCTTATTGTCTAGGTATAGTTAGGAATTAGGTAGGTATATTTTTTCGACTAGTTCCTCTAATTTTTACCTAATTTGACAGATTAAAATATTATAATAGTTGCTTGCTAATGATAAAAACTAATTATGAAGATAGAGTGTAAATCCTTATCCGATCCAAATCCTTATTTTAATAATTATTATAAATAATTAGAAAGTGTCTGTCTATGTGTCTGTCTGTGCCTGCTATTTATCCAGAAGAGTCTACGAGATTTAGGAAAACCTAAGAGCCTTTGCACACGGCGTATTATCACAGCGACACTACGCGTCTGTCGCAGCCACAAACACTGCCTTTGTCCTAAAATCAGACGCGCGTTTGTATCGTAACAAACCCGCACATAAGTCGATGCACACGCACATGCCATGGATGCGCGATTGACCCATTTATGTGAGTACCGTGTACATACGGACATAAGATTGTCTATCCAATATAACGCGCGTACAATGGGACTCAGACGCACTTTTAACAAAATGCTTCTGAAAATGCGCGTTCCCTGAGCGTATAAAATACACCGTGTGCATAGACTCAACCTATCAAAATAGATATAATATTATGGTCAAAATAGATCGTTCAGTGTCTTATAATAGGTAGATCTAAAACATTTCGAACCGACATAATAATATCAGCGGAATGAATGGGTATAGGTATACCTATATGTTTTTGTCAGCCATGATGATTTGTGCTGCTAAGTTTGACCCACTGGCCTCTACTATAGACTTTCTCTCTCGTCAAAAATAACAAAAAAATGCAGAAGTACGTATGTATCTACCTAGTTGGTTTACTTATAGAATGCTCTTTCTTTGGCTAGTTTGCAGATGAGTTGTCGTTGATTTTAAGTAAAGTAGTAGGAATGGTGTGTACCTATAACTATTCTCGATAATTTTGTCTTAACTAATGTCAGAAAAAAAAATGTTTTTGGGTAGGTACCTACGTTGTTAAGTCGTCGTCTAATCTCCAAGAGTCCATTTATAAATCATCTTAAAACTTGTTTTACTTTGATCTATCATTTGTTATGATAGGTCAAATTGAAACAAGTTTTAAAGTACTAAAAACTAATTAACGTATTAAGCAGGAAATATATTTAGTAGGACTTACCCGAAATGACTCGTCACTTTTAGTTTCAAGATCTAACATCAATGCAAGCAAGCTTTTTTTATGCGTCTTATTGTGTACTGTAAATCTTTGATTAAAAAATAAGAAGTAGTAGAAAAAGGCTTTTGTCATATATAAAGGAAAGCAGAAAAATTGGTGTTTAAATTGCAGAGGGCAGCGTCAACGGCGACGCCATGTTTACAAACAAAGAGAGCAACGCACGCCAAGTAGGTTACCAACAGCCGTGCGCCCGCGCCGCGCCGTATTGCGCGGGTCGTGGTCTCGGTTCGACCACCTCCAAAACTTAGCTATACTAGAATATACAGAACATTTTATTGCTTCAAAATGTTAATGCAAATATACGACACTGGATTTTGCAATCGTTATACCGTATTTCGTATGCATTGCCAAAAAGCCTGCCAAGATTTACGAGTACTTACGCGTGGCAATACAATTTTTGTACAGAACTATATTTTAAGACCATGCAGAACACGAGCATTTATTTTATTGATTGATAACATTTTCTTCTAATTTATCATCATCATCAACCCATTGCCGAGCACGGATCTCTTCTCAGAATGCTGGTGGTGACTCAGAGTGTTTGGTGTCCAAGTGCGGATAGGCAACCTTCACACACATTTTGAGCACATAATGGAGAACTTTCAGGCATGCAGGCTTTCTTTCTTTCTTTTTCTTTCTCACCATGTTTTCCTTCACCGTTTAAAGTAACTAAGTGATAATATACAATTGCTTAAAATATGTGCAATTGCACATGACTCCAAAAAACTTTAGAGGTGCGACCCCAGGGATCAATCCCCGGACCCCCAAAAAATAAGGCTGAAGCCTTTACCAATTAATAAGGCTATCACTGCTACTATTAATTTTAACAAATACTAAAATATAGGTACGTATGTTTTGGTAAATTATTATGATCTCCCTTGGTGAAATCGATACAACGACCGCGCAGTCACCGCGGCGGAAGAAAGTTCCTACGGATTTGCATAGCGCTCAGCTAACGATCGGCGAACAACTATCCCGCGCCCGCGACACTCGGCGATGACCCACTTAGACATGCTTTATAGTTTATTGTCGCGAACCTATTTCCGTGGGTGCACGACCACGAATCGCTCGGCCTGCGGCGACACACTTCTCGAACCGAAAGTTTCACCGATAGAGAAACCTACAATATCTAATAGCACAGACATCCGTTAATGCAGATTTCCAGAGCAAGTCATAGATGTCGACCTAAATAAGAAGGTGAGGTACAAAATGAAATAACAGATGGAGAGAGGCGATTCATTTTGCTTGTCGGCCATGTTATACGTCTCCTTTAACCGTGTCGAGAGAGATAATCCATTACGATCCTATTGTTAGTTCCAATGAAATAAGTCGAAATAAGAACTTGGAGATAAACTATTGATAACAGTGTAATCTCGTTTTCATTGCAAATAACAGCCGGCGAGAAAAACTTGCACTGGTGTTACGTTAGAAAGCGTAGACATTTCACCATAAAGCCTAGAAAGTGTACATAGGAAGAAAGTGAAGAAGTAGGGGAAAAAATGTGCAATACGAGTGCATCGAATGGCGAGAACGTGGCTGCAGTTGCGAGACAATACTCGCTCCAAATCCGAAGTTTCCAGTTCGGTCGCGGTTACTTTTTCTTCCTAGAAGAGGCAAACCACGAGTTCGCTTGCACACGTTTCTCGATGCACATGTACATTATACTTAGTTCTTATTTATATCATTTCATTGCGCTCATTTTTACTTTCTTTTCCGTTCGCTCTTGTTTAGTATCTTGGCGCGTTTCAAAAGTTTTTGTGCATACCGAATGTGAATAAAAGAGAAATTTGTCTCATGATGTCGATAAACTGCGTGAGAATATTTGCGTTTTTATACAAAGCTTTGAATAATATGGCACATATTGGTGTGTTGATAGGTACATGCGTTATACATTACCTACCTACCCAATTTATTTAAAAAAAATAATATCAGTGTATCATATTATTATTCTAGCAGATCAAAATTAAAACTGAGTTATCTACTTACTCAGCTGAGTTCTAAAGTTGTCTAATTTATTGGGGACAGTTCCAACGATTTTTTCCGAAAAATTTAAGTAGGTATTTAAAAACAAAGTCGTTTAAAAAAATATATTTATACGCTTTCCAGTGCACAATATCTAGGTGAATAATACTTATTCCAAAAAGCAGGAGCCGATGCTAGTGCGTTACGGGCGTTAAGGTTTCTCTAAAGGTCTCAACAAAGTAAGTAATTTCTCATTTTTTGCGCCTAAGGATGAAAAGGATCACCTAGCGCGGAAATTGCTGATTTGTATGGTATGTAAATAATTACTGCCTCGTTGGTCTAGTGGTTAGCATGTTCGACTGCGGCCGACGAGGTCCGAGTCCCGGGTCGGGCCATAACAAGTATTGGGTTTTTCTGACAATAAATTCTCAGAACTAGCCTGGAGTTAGGAAATTGGCGGTGTTTGACCTCCGTGCCTCGGAAAACACGTTAAGCCGTCGGTCCTGCGCCTGATCTCTTTCCGGTTGTGTCGGATTTTCCGTCCCATTGGGCTATGAGAGTGCAGGAACAGAGAGTGCACCTGTTTATATGTGCACAAACTTGTGCATTATAATATCTCCCGCGCAGATGGCTAATCTCTCTGGAGACAGGCCGCCATGGCCAAAATTCGGTCAGGAGGAAATTATTATAAATCATTACTATACAAATCTATTTAGATTAGGATAGCTATATAAGTTTTATGAACGATGACGATTTATGCGGCGTTTTCAATAAATAACGATGTACGAATGTACGATGACATGCTATTTTCTCCTTCAGATCACTTAGGTAGGTAGATACGATTTTCATGCCCTGAAAGTGAAAAGGAAACAGCTCATTATGTTCAATGCTTGCTACCGATCGTCACGCGTAACGCGTTTTGCTCACCGGCCGTGGCAAAGTCGCAGACGCACGCAGCATTCGTTCGAGAAGATTTATTATACCACTACACACCCGTCTCCTTGCATTAAATACCAATAAGTACCTATTACCGACCGGCAAAAAACTTACTCTCGTATATTTGATATTTTAATGCCAGTTTCATATGTGTCAGTTCCGTTAAATAGTTAGGATAGTCACATGCAAGCTGCTGTATTCCCGAGAGAAACTATAAATATTGGCGATCCAGCACGACATCTGTGATCATGAAATCCAATCGCAGTGTTTGAAAACATGAAATTAAGGTTTTGCTATTAAATAAAACGTGGTTTAACATTCGATTTTTGCATATTAAGTAGTAATTTTTATGTACTGAAACATCTACAAGAACAAAAAAAGAAAGAGAAATCTACAGAAACATTCTACAGAAAATTATTAGTCTCAGTAGTCACTAGTCAGGTCTATTTTGTGGCAGTAGGCACGGATTCTGGCAATAGAAATTTAATCTATTATTTTTTTAAAATTTTACTGGAGGAAGCTTTATTATCGACACAGAGCACAAAACATTATTTTTGGAATTACTGTCTGTTTGTCTGTCCAACTGTTCGGCCATCACGCTGAAATTACTGGATGGATTTTAATGCAACTTCGCACACTTATAGCTCACATTTTGGGTAAACATAATATGTATTATAAGCTATTTTTTATCCCGAAAATCGATACAGTGCTATTAAACGAATAATGAAACTAACTATTTATTATTTACTTATTAAGATTTTGAAGTAACTACCTATAGTATTAATAAGGAAAAATGTTTATTGCAAACAAGTTGCAAATGTTTTATGCCATAAACAGTAAAATATGATTAAGTTATGCCTACTTGGTAGATTGTATATTTATTAGACGGCCATAACGCAGGAAATGGATAAGTCGTTGGGAAAGCCGTTGCTACGTGACGACGCTGAGAGAAAGAGTGTAAAGGAGAAAGATGGGCATTTCACCGCGCGGGGTCAACGCGCTCGCTGTACTGTCGCTGATTGTGCCCCAATTGTAGTATGTGGGTCTAGGCCGGCGTTCGTCGACCTGCGTGACACACTTAGCTGCGCCCGCGCACGATCGCGGTGCTTTCACGCCCCAAGCGGGGGTGGGGAGCACACTGCGAACAGAAAGCTAAGAAAAGTGCACACAACGCATGGGCGGTCTATGTTTCATGAACAAATACCTTTCTTTTGCTTCTATATTTACAGCTATACTAATCGCTTGCTATAATCAGTTTCTAGTGCGCTACTTTAATATTTATATTATTATTATTTATGAAACAAAATTTTTGTGGTGATTTGCTTGTTTTAAGATATGAATTATATGTAAATACAGCGGTTATATAATTAATATGATAAAAAATTGCATAGTAAGTAGGTACCTATTATAAAAAGTGAATAATTTTATTGCAATAGCATGTCCGCCGCCATACCCTCATTTATTTTCTTCATGAGATTTGTAATGAGGATGCAGATTACAATATTAAATGTCTTTGGGATGCAGTTTTTATTCCAATTATGTATACCCAAAGTAAGATGAATCATCGATGCTGAACATCATACCTAAAGTGCAGCGCTAATTTAGAACTCATTGTATTGCTGATAAATAATTTCGGATAGTCACTTGAAAAAGTCAGTTGCACAAAATAAAATCTTTTTTAAAATATATTGTCTTCAACATTTTCTTCTAGCGACCATTGAACACTGTTAGCAATTCAATAATGCATTTTCCTAGGCCCAAAAATTGAAGGCACAATAATTAATTACTTATCACCAAATACCTACTATTTTGCAACTTTTTCAGCGATTACTTTTCTTCTTCGAGAGAGTTTTAACAATGGTAGAGTCAAAACATGACGACATAAGAGACACGTGTATGTCCTACATGTAATAAATAAATTGAGTTTTGAGCATTAACTAGACCTCAGAGTTCACGAACCACAACTTACAACCCTACCAGAGATACTCTTTATTTTGAAAACCGCGCACTGTTCGACGCCAAAAGTGTGGTCGATCAGATGCATTCATCTAAATACATAAAAGGGAAAGGTGAATGACTGTCTGACTGATCTATAAACGCACAGCTCAAACCACTGGACGGGTCGGGGTGAATTTGGCATGCAAATAGCTATTATAACGTAGACGTCCGCAAAGAATGCAAGAAATAATTTTTGAAAATTCAACCCATAAGGGGGTAAAATGGGGTTTTGAAATTTGTGTAGTCCACGCGGACGAAGTCGCGGGCTAGTCTTTTATAAAAGCGTTATAAACAAGAATACGTTCATTCAAATTCTTGGGTGGTTTTCAGGCGATTTTTAATTATTCAACGAGCTAGGCGGCTAAATTATTCCAGAGGACTCTTCGAATGGAATGTAGTGAATTGAACTTAGGTACAGGGCGCGAAAAAGTCTATTTTCTTCTTCTTTTTGAGATTTAATATTATCTATATATATAAAACTAGTATGGCGCGTGGTTGCGCGGCCCGCTGCAGCGGACCGCGTAGTGGACCGCGTGGTCCACTGTCTACTTACTCGCTGTCCTACTTTCCTGCCCCCCGATTATGTAAGAATGACCGATCAAATCGTCAAAGTTCGGCGTCAAAGTAAAATAAACCATAACAGCATTAAATTAGAGCTCAATTTCGAAACACGAAATTGAGCTCTAATTCAATGCTGTTATGGTTTATTTTACTTTGACGCCGAACTTTTACGATTTGATCGACAATTCTTACATAATCGGGCAGCTGGTTTACTGTCTACGTGTTCTGATCTGAACAACACACTGCTATGCTAGTGAGCACAGTGGAAGCGCCAGCACGCCAAGCGTCCGACGTAAAAGAAAATTCTCATAAAAGAAAAACATAAAACAAAGACCACCAACCCCCGCCCCTCCCTTTTTGTTTGAGCAGCCCCTAAGTAGGTACCTATCTTTAATACCCTGACCGTGCTCCTCACCCATCATCTGAACCTTCGATCATCATCTCTCTCCATATTTTTTCTCCGAACCACTCGTCAAAATGAGAATTCTTCCATAAAAACAAATCTTGAAAAGAAACCGTAGTCTTGCATAGTTCTACACTTGTAGCCTCTTCAATATTCGCCATACATTTTCTATGGAAAATAAATTCCGCCATCTTGAATTTTTTTCCTGTTCATCAAGTAGACCTTCATGTTCTGATCATCTTTTGCCAAGAAACCACTCTTCCATCTTTTATACTCTCCGAGATAGACACCGACGAAATTTGTATGGCTGCCATCTTAAATCCGCCATTTTGAAATTTTTTTTCAGCTCACTGTCAATTGGATGAAGTTTCGAGTGACATTTGGTCGAGCACCCCCCACCTATCTTCAATACCCTTTTCTATGGAAAAATAAATTCCGCCATCTTGAATTTTTTTCCTGTTCATCAAGTAGACCCTCATGTCCTGATCATCTTTTGCCAAGAAACCACTCTTCCATCTTTTATACTCTCCGAGATAGACACCGTCGAAATTTGTATGGCGGCCATCTTAAATCCGCCATTTTGAATTTTTTTTCAGCTCACTGTCAATTGGATGAAGTTTCGAGTGACATTTGGTCGAGCACCCCCCACCTATCTTCGATACCCTGGCTGGTGCTCTTCATCCGTCTTCGAAATCCTCAATCATCAGCTTTCTTCGTATTTTTCCTCCCCATGAATTTTTGTCTTCTATACGAAACGATGAGTGAAAAAAAAAGTTTTCATACAAAATTTTACAGGAGAGGTGATCAATATGTCAGTCAGCACGAGCAGCTATATATATATTAATTCAAAGTCCTGACTGACTGACTTATATATCAACGCACAGCCTAAACCGCTGTGGCTAGAAACTTGAAATTTTGACAGTAGGTTCCTTTTGTGACGTAGGCGCTCACTAAGGAAGGATTTTTCAAAATTCCACCCTTAAGGGGGTGAATTAGGGGTTTGAAGTTTGTATGAAAGTCCGTCATTTCTCAAGTTATATCAACGAAACTTGATATTTTGGCTTTCGGTAAAAAATAAAGAAATACGTATTTCACAGTTTTTCGAAATTCCACCCCCAAAGGGGTAAATTGGGGTTGAAAGTTTGTATGAAAGTCCTTCATTTCTCAAGTTATAGCCATGAAACTTAGCATTTGGGCTTTCAGTTAGATATGAAGAAGTAAGTACTTCACCATTTTTGAAATTTCAACCCCCAAAGGAATGGAATAGGGGATGAAAGTTTGTAAAAAAGTTCTTCATTTCTCAAGATATTTCTCAAGTTATATCAACGAACCTTGGTATTTTGGCTATCGGTAAAAAATAAAGAAGTGCGTGTGTCAAAATATTTAAAAATTTCACCACCACAGGGGTTAAATAGGGGTTGAAAATTTGAATGAAAGTCCGTCGTTTTTCAAGTTATCGCCCTGAAACTTGGTATTTGGGCTTCCTATTTAAATTTATGAAATACATATTCCACAGTCTTGAAATTTCTATCCCCAAGGACGTTAAATAGAGAGTTTGTCCTTCAATCACGCCGCAACAGAGCAACGGATCGATGTGATTTTTTGCATGGGTAGGTATAGTTAAGGATCTGGAGAGTGACATAAGCTTCTTTTTAGCCCGGAAATGAAGGAGTGCCTGTGGGAATTAAAAAAACTTATGCCACGCGAACGAAGTCGCGGACGTCCTCTAGTGATAAATAAATCTTTATTGACTCACACAATATCTAACCAAATTTTAACAAATTTACTTAAATACACAGTTTTACGTGAAAATAATTAATGTAGTAAGTAGTTATAATTTGTGTATTGAACTGTACCGAGACCTTGGATGTTTAATTTTATTTAACATGCAACCATTTTTTATGATATAAGTAATGAGCGCTGTGAGACTGTAGGTATAATACTTAGAATATTTAGATATTTTTGATGAGTTTGGTTGAATCAATTGTGATTCAGAGTTAAATATTTTTTGGAACGTTGCTAAGGACGTCATGAAAGGATACTCGTAGGAGACATACAAGTTACGGTTAGGTATTTTCTATCATCGAAACACTTTTACGTTAAATAGGCAATAAAAATTGAGCAACAGCAGTAATATTATTAATAGGCAACAGATATTATTTATAGAAGATCTATTTTCGGAATTTTTTCCTGAAGTAAAGGCCGCCCAATGATGTTCTATCCTATAAAAACCGATCAAGAGCGAGACAAACTCGCGCACTGACAAACAATTCGAAACGCTATATGATTGCAATTTGCATCAGAGAATGACTTCGTGTTCATAAATTTTCAATTGTTATATCAATAATAATATGGTCATATTGAGACTGATTTGAAGATATGTGTTTACCTACATGTGAATAATGATGAAAAGCATTGGACTGTGTTTAATTTCTTTACGTAGATCTTCTCATTTTCATTAAAGGGTTACTTCTTACCTTTGCTTTTAAATTGTATTGAAAGCATTGTTCGAATTATTAGTGGTAACGACAGGGAATGCCGCTTAATTAAGCGCAGTGGGCCAGCCATTGAAACTAATGCATAGCTCCGAGATAAGCGTAACTCGTTAGCTTCGGGAGAACAAGGTCGGGTGAACTGGAGCAAGGTCAGAGCGGGCACTCTTCGAGTGATAGCACGACCTTTGAATTTATTATCGCCCCGATCACAATGCGCACACTTTATCCACAGCTCAAAAAATCCAGTATATTCACTAAGGGACGCGTCACTGAAATAAAAACGCCTTACCATATACCAAAGAATAAAAAACTGTTTAACTGATGCCCGAAATGACGATGTGCCCATTTTTGAGTGAAAAATCGGTCAGACTTAAAATAAGCACGCGTTTAAAGGTTTTTTTTTTTGGGGTAAGGCAGTAAACAGCTAATTGCAAAAACTTCCAAAATTCTTGTTGTTTTCTTTTGCGAACTAAAAGAAATATTCTCTCAAATAATTTATTGTTTGTGTACCACGTTCGATGAGGAAATGCGTCAAAAAACTAAAGTGATCGACGGGTTACTAAGCTGATGTCCCAATAGGTGGGGTATAGTTCGAAGAACCTATAGATGTAGTGTCCCAAGGGGCAGGAATGGCGACCCTGCAACTGGAAAGCGCAATATTAGCCAGGCCCCCAAATGGTGGACGAAATACATCAAACGAGGCACAGGCAGCCCCTGGGGGTCTACTCTCTTTCTCTCAAACGAAACTTCGCAAACAAACGTAATAAGTCGGTTATTAGACCCACACAAAATCGTTCAATCCAATCGGTCACGAAAATTGTCTATGGATCCGTACTTCGTCTGCGTGTACGAAAACGAAATAGAGAGGAGCATAGAGATAGTATTATGTAGGAGAGGAGTTAACGAAATTTCGTTCGTTCGTTTGCGAAGTTTCGTTTGAGAGAAAAAGAGTAGACCCCCTGGATCCAGGCAGCGCAAGACCGCGGCGTGTGATAGCCTATAACTTACAAGAGACCTATGTCCAGCTTTGGAGGTCTATCAGCTACAACAACGACGCTGTCCAGTGTTTGTGCTAACTGCGAGTCAATTTCTTCTCGTCACTTCTTATTAAGTATTTATACATATTACGAGATGATGGCCGCGACGCAAGGGTTTTATAAATAGGAACTTTAATTTCTGTGATAAAAAGTAGGCAAAAACTTGCCTACTTTTTATCACAGAAAATAAAAAAGTTCCTATTTATAAAACCCTAAGTTATGTGACACTTAAAATAGTTAAGTAACAGACAGGACAGGACAATAACAGGACAGGACAATAAGTAACACTTAAAAAAGTTGAGTAACAGACAGGAGTACAGACCGACACACAGCATTTTTAATAGAAGTACTGATTGTGATCATTTTAATGCCCTTCAAATTAATATGGATATTATATTGTAAATAAATTGACTGTATTTCGTTACACTATATTTGTAAATTTCTTTCGAGACACCAGTGCGCCTGTGTGTGCCTACGCGCAAGTTGATTAATGAGCATTCTTTATACTAGTCACTGCATCAATTTGATTGGCTTTATATAGTTGTCTCTAGCAGTACAAAAATAGCATTTTAATTCACGATGCAGCAAAAAAATAATCATTGCTATATTTGTAGTGGAGTTTATAGGTACAAAGTTTTAAACGTTAAGTATGGCGCCGCTTAACATAATATAATATTACTCTCATATTATATTTTTAGTATTAAGTATAGCTTATTATATTATTATGTATACAAGAAGTGTGTAATTTTATTACTTAGTTTATTAGTAAGGTTCAGATCCAATAATACCAAAAAAAAATATTAGTTATTACTATACTAAAAAGAAGGAAAATACCATAAGGAATCCTGCTTGCGCTTTAAAAGGATTATGCAATAAAAGCATGGAAAATAAAACAGCGTAGTGGATTCCGCGTATTCTCATCTCCGCCTATCGTAACCTGCACTCAAGTTATTAATAATTATTAAATTACAGGCGTTAATATTTAATTTTAGCTTCAATTTATCAAGTGATGCACCTATTTTAACTTACACGCTTCATTTATTCCTCATTTATTCATCTATTGATTAAATTCCTCGTCCTATTACCTATTCTGTGGTCCTAGTCCTCTCAAGGCTCAACAGCTGATACCTAGACTATAATAATGATGACTTCCAAAATGTGCTAATTCAGGGGTCATTGTTTTAGAGTCGTATGGTTGCTTTCAAAAAAATCTTCTTGTAAATATACTTACTTAATTATTCTTGTAAATCTGCACTGCCTCGTTGGTCTAGTGGTTGGCATGTTCGACTGCGGCCGATGAGTTCCCGAGTTCGAGTCCCGGGTCGGACCATAACAAGCATTCGGTTTTTCTGACTAGAAATTCTCAGTACTAGCCCGTGCCTCGGAGAGCACGTTAAGCCGTCGGTCCCGGTTATTGTCACTAACATGATAATAGTCGTTAAAGCCCGCCAACCCGCATTGGAGCAGCGTGGTGGGTCTAAGCTCTAATTCCCTCTCTTCTATGAGATTGGAGGCACAGCCCAGCAGTGGGACGTTAATGGGCTGTAGTGGTGGATTCTTTTAAAATCTCCTCTCCCCAAAGATTGTCTGGAAGAGATTGCTTTAGCAATAAGACCGCCTTTGCACCCTTCTGTTGTATCTTTTAATCTTTTTGTTTATTGTCTTTGTTCTGAGTGTGTGCAATAAAGAGTTTATCTATCTATCTATATTGTAAGTTGTACTAGCTTTAAAAAAATATTGTGCTGTACCATAGTGTTGGCCCATAAGCCATTCTCAGAAAATAGTAGGTAACGAATCCAACATTAATTTGTAAGCGCTTTTCTACTTCAGCATTGATTTATAGATCAAAGCTTCTAACAGTAACGTCTTGGAATTTCTATAACGACCCCTGAATAAGTAATGAAAAACAAACTCTCAAAAATTAGCACATGAATTCGAAAGCCTTATCCCACCTTCCTGCGCGGTATTGTAATAATATTATGGTCCGGACATCGAGTAATGCAAGCCCTACAATTTCATTATTAATGTATATAATTCAAAAATTAACTACTATCCGAAGGCTTCGCCGGAGCAGGCGCAACGAGTCATTACTCACAAACAAAACCGACTGAAGACAAAAATAAACTGTCATGATAATTGATAGCCGCATTCGCAACGTCCACAAATTAAATGGCGGAGGCACCATCGATTACAATGTCAAAGATATACGAAGGTTTCTCGTGGAAAAGTAGCCGAAATCTGTTAACGTTGTATTGTTTATTGCGAAATAAATTCAAACATGCAAGTTGATTAAACTTATAATAATCAAAAGAATCTTAGTATGGGGTCTTCTTTTTAAATTAATTTAAACACCATTAAAATTAAGCGTTAGTGTATTAAAATATTAAATAAGATGTTTTTACCGCATTGACACCATCACGGCTGCATCACTGCAGATACGCTTTTTAAATTCATTTAACTGAAACCTTAGGAAGGTACCATTATGCTGGACTGGCGACCCAGCGTTGGGAAGCGTAGCGTTGGCAGACCGCCCAGTGCCCACTATGTGGACCACGCTGCATCATAATTCATAATATTTAAAGGCTGCAGAAAGGCACTGTCTGTCTTTGCTTTTTTTATATCAATGGAAGGGCCTAATAAGAACAGGTGCTTGAGATATATTTCAAAGAAACGTGAGAGTGTTCTGAGAACCTGTTGTGCATCCTTAGATAGTGAAACGAATCGTGCATGACGTCATGCAGGATCTCGGAATGAATAGGTGTATTGTCCAGAACATTGATACAAGCGAGGATATTAATGGAACGATTTTCCTTTAACGTTTCGTGCATCCAACAATCTGACAATGAACTTTTTATGGGTTCCTTCTCAATAAATCGTTCCTATTTGTTCCATGCTCTATATTTTAACTAATTATATTATTATAAATGCGAAAAAAAAATCTGTCTGTCTGCTACGCTTTAGCGGTCCACCTTTTCAACCGATTTTGATGTAATTTGGTATATAGAGATAGGTTGCATCTCGGGGAAGGACATAGGCTACTTTTTATCCCGAAAAATTAAGGAGTTCCCGCGGGAATAATAACGCGGACGCCATCGCGGGCGTCATCTAGCTTATAATATTACTATTTTATAAATAGATTTATGAGTGATGCTTTATTGATAAAGCGTATTTAAAGTACCTAACCTTGAAACGGTGATAATGGTATACCTAATGGTTAAGTATAAATAAACCCGGCCTCCAATTCGGATGGACCCGGGTTGGATCCCTGAACACGCACCTCTAACTTTTCGGAGCTGTGTGCGTTTTAAGAAATTAAATATCACTTGCTTTAAACCAGAGATAAGATCTCTGCTTTAAACGGTAAAGAAAACATCGTGAGGAAAACTGCATCCCCGAGAGTTCCTCATAATGATTTCGAAGGTGTGTGAGGACTGAGGTCTGCCTAGCCGCACTATCCCTGCAGCGTGGTGGACTCATGACTATGGGGACCTACCTACCTTCTCATTTCGAGAGGAGACTCGTGCTTAGTAGTAAGCCGACAATGAAATGAAATGATCATGATAATAATGACCTAATCAGTCATAGATCTATAGGCTTGACAAAAGCGAAAAATTTCTTAATACAAGAAACAGAGGTTACTACCTACCTTGTATTTCCAAATGACAGTTTTATGTGACGTATCTTGACGTCTCTAACATAGGGATCATGGAAGAAGGAATTACGACTGATAGGGATTAAAACAAAAGTCAAAAATATCAAAACAATACAGATTTAAGCGACCGAAACCTATGCCCCCAGTATATAAAGGGGTTTACTTATACGTTTCCTTGTTTCCCGGAAAATACAACCGATTAATACTATTACGTATTCTGTTCCGATTATCCCTGTTATGACTCACGTCTTTATGACAAATGCAGCGGGAAGTCTAGCTTTTTAGAGATAAT
Source organism: Erebia ligea (assembly GCA_917051295.2). Classification (NCBI taxonomy): domain Eukaryota; kingdom Metazoa; phylum Arthropoda; class Insecta; order Lepidoptera; family Nymphalidae; genus Erebia; species Erebia ligea. The sequence continues at coordinate 12,940,476 of OU785223.1, read as the reverse complement.
ACTATGGCGTCATCTGGGAAAAACTGCCGCAAAGCAATATCATCACATTCAACCCTTACAGCATTACGTCATCGAAAAGGCGCGCAATATACTTACATGAGTCAGTTTTTATTTTTAGATCATTTCCCCGTCTCAGGGGGTCTACTCTCTTTCTCTACAACGAAACTTCGCAAACAAACGAACGAAATTTCGTTAACTCCTCTCCTACATAATATTATCTCTATGCTCCTCTCTATTTCGTTTTCGTACACGCAGACGAAGTACGGATCCATAGAAAATTTTCGTGACCGATTGGATTGAACCATTTTGAGTGGGTCTATTATCAGACTAATTACGTTCTTTTGCGAAGTTTCGTTTGAGAGAAAGAGAGTAGACCCCCAGAACAGCAACGGAACCAGATTTTTTTTGCTATTGTATTTAAGCCATTTAATTGAATGACGTACCTATATATTAAACTAGTATGGCGCGTGGCTGCGCGGCCCGCTGAAGCGGACCGCGTAATGGACCGCGCGGTTCACTGTCTACTTACTCGCTGTCCTACTATCCTGCCCCCCGATTATGTAAGAATGGCCGATCAAATCGTCAAAGTTCGGCGTCAAAGTAAAATAAACCATAACAGCATTGAATTAGAGCTCAATTTCGAAACACGAAATTGAGCTCTAATTCAATGCTGTTATGGTTTATTTTACTTTGACGCCGAACTTTGACGATTTGATAGACCATTCTTACATAATCGGGCAGCTGATTTACTGTCTACGTGTTCTGATCTGAACATCACACTGCTATGCTAGTGAGCACAGTGGAAGCGCCAGCTCGCCAAGCGTCCGACGTAAAAGAAAATTCTCATAAAGGAAAAACATAAAACAAAGACCACCAACCCCCCGCCCCTCCCTTTTTGTTTGAGCAGCCCCTAAGTAGGTACCTATCTTTAATACCCTGACCGTGCTCCTCACCCATCATCCGAACCTTCGATAATCATCTCTCTCCATATTTTTTTCTCCGAACCATTCGTCAAAATGAGATTTCTTCCATAAAAACAAATCTTGAAAAGGAACCGTAGTCTTGCATAGTTCTACACTTGTAGCCTCTTCAATATTCGCCATACATTTTCTATGGAAAATAAATTCCGCCATCTTGAATTTTTTTCCTGTTCATCAAGTAGACCTTCATGTTCTGATCATCTTTTGCCAAGAAACCACTCTTCCATCTTTTATACTCACCGAGATAGACACCGGCGAAATTTTGTATGGTGGCCATCTTAAATCCGCCATTTTGAAATTTTTTTCAGCTAACTGTCAATTGGATGAAGTTTCGAGTGACATTTGTTCGAGCACCCCCACCTATCTTCAATACCCTGGCTGGTGCTCTTCATCCGTCTTCGAAATCCTCAATCATCAGCTCTCTCCGTATTTTTCCTCTTAATGAATTTTTGTCTTCTATACGAAACGATGAGTGAAAAAAAAAATGTTCATACAAAATTTTACAGGAGAGGTGATCAATCAGTCAGTCAGTCAGCACGAGCAGCTATATATATATTAACTAGTATGGCGCGTGGCTGCGCGGCCCGCTAAAGCGGACCGCGTAGTGGAGCGCGTGGTCCACTGTCTACTTACTCGCTGTCCTACTATCCTGCCCCCCGATTATGTAAGAATGGCCGATCAAATCGTCAAAGTTCGGCGTCAAAGTAAAATAAACCATAACAGCATTAAATTAGAGCTCAATTTCGAAACACGAAATTGAGCTCTAATTTAATGCTGTTATGATTTATTTTACTTTGACGCCGAACTTTTACGATTTGATCGACAATTCTTACATAATCGGGCAGCTGGTTTACTGTCTACGTGCTCTGATCTAAACAACACACTGCTATGCTAGTGAGCACAGTGGAAGCGCCAGCACGCCAAGCGTCCGACGTAAAAGAAAATTCACATAAAGGAAAAAACATAAAACAAAGACCACCAACCCCCCCGCCCCTCACCCCGTTGTATACCTTTGGGTGCAATCGAACTTCGGCAACTTGGCTTTCGTAATGGCGAACCGACAATAATTATCCATATAGGTATAAATATTATAAATGCGAAAGTTTGGATGGATGGATGTATGGATGTATGTTTGTTACTCAATCACGCTCCAACGGATGAACGGATCTGGATGAAATTTGGCACAGAGATAGATTATAGTCTGGAATAGCACATAGGCTACTTTTTATCCCGGAAAATTAAAGAGTTCCCGCGGGAACCGAAAAACCTCAATCCACGCGGACGAAGTCGCGGGCATCAGCTAGTTCTTCCATAATGAACAAATCTTGTAAAAAAACCATTTCAAAATCATGCATATTTCCTAACTTCTTCTACTCTCTTCAATGGCAGAATCTGCCATCTTATTTTTTTCTGCTCATCAAGTAGACTTTCAGGCCCTGATAATTTTCTACCCAAAAACCACTCTTCCATCTTTTAAATAGTCTGAGATAGCCGTCATCTTGAATTTTTTTTTCAGCTCACTGCCAATTGTATGAAGTTTCGAGTATTTTTTGTTTGAGCAGCCCCTACCTATCTTTAATACCCTGACCGTGCTCCTCACCCATCATCTGAACCTTCGATCATCTCCATATTTTTTTCTCCGAACGATTCGTCAAAATGAGAATTCTTCCATAAAAACAAATCTTGAAAAGGAACCGTAGTCTTGCATAGTTCTACACTTGTAGCCTCTTCAATATTCGCCATACATTTTCTATGGAAAAATTAATTCCGCCGTGAACAAACCACTCTTCCATCTTTTATTAATACTGTCTGAGATAGCCGCCATCTTGAATCCGCCATTTTGGTTTTTTTTTCAGCTCACTGCCAATTGTATGAAGTTTCGAGTATTTTTTGTTTGAGCAGCCCCTATCTATCTTTAATACCCTGACCGTGCTCCTCACTTATCATCCGAACCTTTGATTATCAACTCTCTCCATATTTTTTTCTCCGTACCATTCATCAAAATGAGAATACTTCCATAAAAACAAATTTTTAAAAGGAACCGTACACTTGTAGCCTCTTCAATATTCGCCATACATTTTCTATGGAAAAATAAATTCCGCCATCTTGAATTTTTTTCCTGTTCATCAAGTAGACCCTCATGTCCTGATCATCTTTTGCCAAGAAACCACTCTTCCATCTTTTATACTCTCCGTGATAGACATCGACGAAATTTGTATGGCGGCCATCTAAAATCCGCCATTTTGAATTTTTTTTCAGCTCACTGTCAATTGGATGAAGTTTCGAGTGACATTTGGTCGAGCACCCCCCACCTATCTTCAATACCCTTTTCTATGGAAAAATAAATTCCGCCATCTTGAATTTTTTTCCTGTTCATCAAGTAGACCTTCATGTCCTGATCATCTTTTGCCAAGAAACCACTCTTCCATCTTTTATACTCTCCGAGATAGACACCGACGAAATTTGTATGGCGGCCATCTTAAATCCGCCATTTTGAATTTTTTTTCAGCTCACTGTCAATCGGATGAAGTTTCGAGTGACATTTGGTCGAGCACCCCCCACCTATCTTCGATACCCTGGCTGGTGCTCTTCATCCGTCTTCGAAATCCTCAATCATCAGCTCTCTCCGTATTTTTCCTCCGAATGAATTTTTGCCTTCTATACGAAACGATGAGTAAAAAAAAATTTTTTCATACAAAATTTTACAGGAGAGGTGATCAATGAGTCAGTCAGTCAGCACGAGCAGCTATATATATATAAACTAGTATGGCGCGTGGTTGCGCGGCCCGCTACAGCGGACCGCGTAGTGGACCGCGTGGTCCACTGTCTACTTACTCGCTGTCCTACTATCCTGCCCCCCGATTATGTAAGAATGGCCGATCAAATCGTCAAAGTTCGGCGTCAAAGTAAAATAAACCATAACAGCATTAAATTAGAGCTCAATTTCGATACACGAAATTGAGCTCTAATTCAATGCTGTTATGGTTTATTTTACTTTGACGCCGAACTTTTTCGATTTGATCGACAATTCTTACATAATCGGGCAGCTGGTTTACTGTCTACGTGTTCTGATCTGAACAACACACTGATATGCTAGTGAGCACAGTGGAAGCGCCAGCACGCCAAGCGTCCGACGTAAAAGAAAATTCTCATAAAGGAAAAACATAAAACAAAGACCACCAACCCCCCGCCCCTCCCTTTTTGTTTGAGCAGCCCCTAAGTAGGTCTATCTTTAATACCCTGACCGTGCTCCTCACCCATCATCCCAACCTTCGATCATCATCTCTCTCCATACTTTTTTCTCCGAACCATTTGTCAAAATGAGAATTCTTCCATAAAAACAAATCTTGAAAAGAAACCGTAATCTTGCATAGTTTTTCTATGAAAAAATAAATTCCGCCATCTTGAATTTTTTTCCTGTTCATCAAGTAGACCTTCATGTCCTGATCATCTTTTGCCAAAAAACTACTCTTCCATCTCTGATACTCTCCGAGATAGACACCGACGAAATTTGTATGGAGGCCACCTTAAATCCGCCATTTTGTTTTTTTTTTCACTCACTGTCAATTGGATAAAGTTTCGAGTGACATTTGGTCGAGCACTCCCTATCCTAACCTATCTTCAATACCCTTTTCTGTGGAAAAATAAATTACGCCATCTTCAATTTTTTTCCTGTTCATCAAGTAGACCCTCATGTCCTGATCATCTTTTGCCAAGAAACCACTCTTCCATCTTTTATACTCTCCGAGATAGACACCGTCGAAATTTGTATGGCGGCCATCTTAAATCCGCCATTTTGAATTTTTTTTTCAACTTTCAAAATTCAAAATTCAAAATGTTTTTTATTCAAATAAGCTTTTACAAGCGCTTTTGAATCGTTATAATATGAATCTACCGCTGGTTCGGAATGCCATTCCTACCGAGAAGAGCCAGCAAGAAACTCGGTGGTTGCTCTTTTCCATCAAAACTTACAATCATCATAATGATACAAGTAACTGCAGTCCCACGCATAGCTGGAGCGAATCAAATCCACGCTGTTTTTTTTTTATCATTTACGTAATCTTCGATTGTATAGTAAGCTTTTTTCACGAGCATACCTACAATACTCAATACACGCCAAGACTGGCAGACAGAGGCAGCCCATTTCCGACGGTGGCACCCGTTCACGAGCATGACGCATGATCCAGCCATTGCTTCGCTCAACCATATTTGAGGGAACGTAACAACCCGCACCACACGACACCACCACAGAAACGTTAAAGAGAGTGTGACATACCCGACTACCCATATCAAGGCATAGAATTGAATACTGTTTAAGGGTGCAAATCGCCACCTATCGGCAATAATAATATTAAAGTTTGTATGTGTGTATGTTTGTTACTCCTTCACGCGGCAACTACTTAACCGATTTGGCTGAAATTTGGAATGGATGTAGATTATACCCTAGATTAACACATAGGCTACTCTTTATCGTGGAAAAATCCATGGATCATTAACTTTACACAATTTGTGAAAACCAAAATTCACGCGAGCGGAGCCGCGGGCAACAGCTAGTCGGAAAAAATTGTAAAAAAAATATTGATCTTTATGTTTTAGTTTATCGTTTAAATGAATATATTATCATAGAAATGCTCTTTTGTCATTTACGTAATCTTCCACAGTATAATAAGCTTTTTTCAAAAGCATACTTTTAATGGATTTCTTAAACTTGTGTAAAGGCAAGTTTAAAATAGATTGTGGAATTTTGTTATAAAATAGAATGCTCATTCCCACGAACGACCTTCGGACTTTTTTGAGGCGGAGCGATGGTGTCACGAGCTTATGGCAGTTTCTAGTTGGCCTATCGTGCAGATCGCAAATTCTTTTGTAATTCTGAAGGCGCTGTTTCACAAAGATTAAATTACTGTAAATGTATTGCGAGGCTACTGTAAGAATACCTATTTCCTTGAATTTCTCTCTAAGGGATTCGCGCGGTTTTAAATTATAAATTGCACGTATTGCCCTTTTTTGTAATACAAAAATTTTTTGAATATCTGCTGCTTTACCCCATAGCAAGATTCCGTAAGACATAATACTATGAAAGTAAGCAAAATATACAATTTTTGCAGTTTCTACGTCAGTAAATTGTCGAATCTTTCTTACAGCGTAAGCAGCAGAGCTGAGTTTGCCAGCCAGAGTTGATATATGGGTGCCCCATTGAAGCTTTGAATCTAAGGTCACCCCCAGGAACACAGTGGTCTCTTCTATTTTTAAAATATCATTATTTACAGTTAAATTCATGTTTCCTGTGGACTTGGTATTTGGCAATGCGAATTCAACACACTTGGTTTTCTTTGCATTTAAAAGTAAATTGTTTACAGTAAACCAGTTAGTGACTTGAGAAATTGCATTATTTACGTCGTCATAATTGTCCTTATTTCTATCGACTTTAAAAATCAAGGACGTATCGTCAGCAAATAGCACAATATCACAAGTGTTTTGGACGTAATATGGTAAATCATTTATATACACCAAGAACATGAAGGGGCCCAGAATGGAGCCTTGAGGAACACCCATTAGTGAGGCTGATCCGGATGACTTCACATCGTTAACACATACCGTTTGAATGCGATCACTGAGATAAGACGCAATGAGGCCAAGTGCAGTGTCTTTGACTCCATAGTGGTTCAACTTAACTAAAAGCGTCTCGTGCTCAACGCAATCGAATGCCTTAGACAAATCACAGAAAATACCAATAGCATTCTGTGATTTCTCCCATGCATCGAATATATGCTTTAGCAGCATTGCGCCCGCATCGGTTGTTGATCGGCCTTTAGTAAAACCATACTGCTCAGAGTGAAGTAGTTTATTTGAGTTAAAGTGCAGAAGCAGTTGGTTGAGCATAATTTTTTCAAATATCTTGCTGAGTGCTGGTAAAATAGAAATTGGTCTGTAATTATTAGGGTCACTTCTACTGCCAGATTTAAAAAGTGGAATCAATTTACTGCATTTCATAAGGTCTGGAAAGGATCCTGAATCTACAGACTCATTAAATATTAGAGCAAGATATGGTGCAATTATATCAATAACATTGCTGATTATTTTTACTGATATCCCCCATAGATCCCCGGTTTTTTTGCATTGCAAAGATTTGAATATTTTAATAATATCATATGGGGTCACATGTTCAAACTTAAACAGCACACTGCACTCGGTGACATTACCCTTAAGAAGCTTAAAGGCTTCTGTTGGCGAGGAATTAAGGGAGCTAGTAGTGGTTACCGGAATATTTCGGAAAAAACTACCGCCAATTGGATGAGGTTTCGAATGACATTTGGTCGAGCACCCCCCACCTATCTTCAATACCCTGGCTGGTGCTCTTCATCCGTCTTCGAAATCCTCAATCATCAGCTCTCTTCGTATTTTTCCTCCGGATGAATTTTTGTCTTCTATACGAAACGATGAGTGAAAAAAAAAATGTTCATACAAAATTTTACAGGAGAGGTGATCAATCAGTCAATCAGCACGAGCAGCTATATATATATTAACTAGTATGGCGCGTGGTTGCGCGGCCCGCTACAGCGGACCGCGTAGTGGACCGCGTGGTCCACTGTATACTTACTCGCTGTCCTACTATCCTGCCCCCCGATTATGTAAGAATTGTCGATCAAATCGTCAAAGTTCGGCGTCAAAGTAAAATAAACCATAACAGCATTAAATTAGAGCTCAATTTCGAAAAACGAAATTGAGCTCTAATTCAATGCTGTTATGGTTTATTTTACTTTGACGCCGAACTTTTACAATTTGATCGGCCATACTTACATAATCGGGCAGCTGGTTTACTGTCTACGTGTTCTGATCTGAACAACACACTGCTATGCTAGTGAGCACAGTGGAAGCGCCAGCACGCCAAGCGTCCGACGTAAAAGAAAATTCTCATAAAGGAAAAACATAAAACAAAGACCACCAACCCCCCGCCCCTCCCTTTTTGTTTGAGCAGCCCCTAAGTAGGTACCTATCTTTTATACCCTGACCGTGCTCCTCACCCATCATCCGAACCTTCGATCATCATCTCTCTCCATATTTTTTTCTCCGAACCATTCGTCAAAATGAGATTTCTTCCACAAAAACAAATCATGAAAAGGAACCATAGTCTTGCATAGTTCTACACTTGTAGCCTCTTCAATATTCGCCATATATTTTCTATGGAAAAATAAAATCCGCCATCTTGAATTTTTTTCCTGTTCATCAAGTAGACGCTCATGTCCTGATCATCTTTTGCCAAGAAACCACTCTTTCATCTTTTATACTCTCCGAGATAGACACCGACGAAATTTGTATGGTGGCCATCTTAAATCCGCCATTTTGAATTTTTTTTCAGCTCACTGTCAATTGGATGAAGTTTCGAGTGAAATTTGGTCGAGCACCCCCCACCTATCTTCAATACCCTTTTCTATGGAAAAATAAATTCCGCCATCTTGAATTTTTTTCCTGTTCATCAAGTAGACCCTCATGTCCTGATCATCTTTTGCCGAGAAACCACTCTTCCATCTTTTATACTCTCCGAGATAGACACCGGCGAAATTTGTATGGCGGCCATCTTAAATCCGCCATTTTGAATTTTTTTTCAGCTCACTGTCAATTGGATGAAGTTTCGAGTGACATTTGGTCGAGCACCCCCCACCTATCTTCGATACCCTGGCTGGTGCTCTTCATCCGTCTTCGAAATCCTCAATCATCAGCTCTCTCCGTATTTTTCCTCCGAATGAATTTTTGCCTTCTATACGAAACGATGAGTAAAAAAAAAATTTTTCATACAAAATTTTACAGGAGAGGTGATCAATGAGTCAGTCAGTCAGCACGAGCAGCTATATATATATTAACTAGTATGGCGCGTGGGTGCGCGGCCCGCTAGCGGACCGCGTGGTGGACCGCGTGGCCCACTGTGATCCACTGTCAGGGTGACAGGGTTTGGAAAATTTATAATTTCTGAATTTCGCTGGTCTGGCCTGGTGGGAGGCTTCAGCCATGGGTAGTTACCACCCTACCGGCAAAGACGTGCCGCCAAGCGATTTAGCGTTCCGGTACGATGCCGTGTAGAAACCGAATAGGGGTATGGGTTTAATAAAACTGCCATGCCCTAACAGGTTAGCCCGCTACCATCTTAGACTGCATCATCACTTACCATCAGGTGAGATCGCAGTCAAGGGCTAACTTGTAGTGGATAAAAAAAAAACTGAACAACACTGCTATGCTAGTGAGTACAGTGGAAACGTCAGCACGCCAAGCGTCCGACGTAAAAAAAAATTCTCATAAAGGAAAAAACATAAAACAAAGCTGGCTTTCCTAATGGCAAACCGACAATAATTCTTCCATAAAGAAAATATAAAGAACAAATCTTGTAAAAAAACCATATCAAAATCATGCATATTTCCTAACTTCTTGTACTCTATTCTCTATCTCTATTTTTTCTGCTCATCAAGTAGACTTTCTGGCCCTGTTAATTTTGTACCCAAAAACCTCTCTTCCATCTTTTAAATAATGTCTGAGATAGCCGCTATCTTGAATCCGCCATTTTGGATTTTTTTTTCATCTCACTGCCAATTGTATGAAGTTTTGAGTATTTTTTGTTTGAGCAGCTCCTCCTATCTTTAATACCCTGACCGTGCTCCTCACACGTCATCCGAACCTTCGACCATCATCTCTCTCCATATTTTTTCCTCCGAACCATTCGTCAAAATGAGAATTCTTCTATTAAAACAAACTTTGAAAAGGATATATCCGCCATATATTTTCTATGGAAAAATAAATTCCGCCATCTTGAATTTTTTTCCTGTTCATCAAGTAGACCCTCATGTCCTGATCATCTTTTGCCAAGAAACCACTCTTCCATCTTTTATACTCTCCGTGATAGACATCGACGAAATTTGTATGGCGGCCATCTTAAATCCGTCATTTTGAATTTTTTTTCAGCTCACTGTCAATTGGATGAAGTTTCGAGTGACATTTGGTCGAGCACCCCCCACCTATCTTCAATACCCTTTTCTATGGAAAAATAAATTCCGCCATCTTGAATTTTTTTCCTGTTCATCAAGTAGACCCTCGTATCCTGATCATCTTTTGCCAAGAAACCACTCTTCCATCTCTGATACTCTCCGAGATAGACACCGACGAAATTTGTATGGCGGCCATCTTAAATCCGCCATTTTGAAATTTTTTTCAGCTAACTGTCAATTGGATGAAGTTTCGAGTGACATTTGGTCGAGCACCCCCCACCTATCTTCGATACCCTGGCTGGTGCTCTTCATCCGTCTTCGAAATCCTCAACCATCAGCTCTCTCCGTATTTTTCCTCCGAATGAATTTTTGTCTTCTATACGAAACGATGAGTGAAAAAAAAATTTTTCATACAAAATTTTACAGGAGAGGTGATCAATGAGTCAGTCAGTCAGCACGAGCAGCTATATATATATTAATAATTGCTTTTGACAGCGTTTTTGGTTTGTTAAGCCACTACAAGTTAGCCCTTGCCTGCGATCTCACGGGTGGTAAGTTTTGATGCAGTCTAAGAAAGTAGCGGGCCAACCTGATATGGGTATGAATTATATTTGACCTCCGATATAGGCTACATTTTTTACCGGAAAATTAAAGAGTTCCCACGGAAAACAAAAACCTCAATTCACGCGAATGAAGTCACGGACATCATCTAGTAGAAGTTAAAAACCACCTACGATCAACGACTTTTTACAAATAGACGCGGCATACGCGAACATCATTGCACTAAAAAGCGGCGTACGTACGCGGAGAAAGGGAAAGAACATAAAGGTTAAAATACGCTATACCTGTTGTTAGAAAGAGATGAATATAGATTCTGAGTTACACTGTTGTTAACTGCAATGTACGCAAGTGAGGGCAAGTGCCTTCTTAAAATTCTTGCCAAAATAAAATAAAGCGCGGGGAACGTATACAATCTAATGTTTTAAATATCATAGCCTACGATCCATACCTACATATGGATAATACGCCAATACTTCAGTGGCGTATTATTTATTGAATGTCGATTATATGACTAGTTACTAACCGTTTTATTAGTTTCATGATCCATGCAATATTTTAATAGAATACTTAATAAAATATTCATGTAATAAGGTGGTGCACTTTTCGCTACTACCTACATATTATTTTATATTGCTCATTTTATCTTCATGGCTGTATTAAAGTACATAAATATATTATTATTTTCTTGGATACTAGGATACTGTTATAGGTTCATGGAAAAACATTTTTATTAATTTAAGAGGAGTGTATTTGATTGCTCCATAAAAACAAAGTTTGATTCTCATATAAAACGTACTTGTAATGAAATTTTGCAAACACATTCAAAATTTTCAGGAGTATGCCTTAGTTCGCGATAACCTCAGGCGCTTCCACTGGTCCGGGGATAATCTCGGGCTCGGGGATAATAGCTTCTGGCAGCTCAATAGGGCCAGGGATGATCTCGGGTAAGACAGCTTCGGGAAGTTCGACTGGTCCGGGTATAATCTCGGGTAAGACAGGTTCGGGTAGTTCAATAGGTCCGGGAATGATCTCGGGTAAGACAGCTTCGGGAAGTTCGACTGGTCCGGGTATAATCTCGGGTAAGACAGGTTCGGGTAATTCAATAGGTCCGGGAATGATCTCAGGTAAGACAGGTTCGGGCAACTCGATGGGTTCAGGCTTGATTTCAGGCAAAACAGCTTCCGGCAATTCTATGGGCTCGGGTACTATTTCAGGTAGTACGGGCTCTGGGAGCACAGTATGCTCTCCATCTATAGCGCCGATGTCAACATTGTCTGGTGTATTGACGTTAACTATAACTTGCACCAGAGGCAAGGGGTTAGCGAGCGTCACAGCCAAGATGGCGACGAGGGCGAAGATAGTTTTCATGCTTAGCTGAAAAAAAAATACTTAATTAAAAAAAAACAGGAATATAATTATAAGTAAAACACAATAAGTATCATAATAATATACTATACTGATGTTATAAATGCGAAAGTGTGTTTGTTTGTTGGTTTATTGGTTTGTTGGTTTGTCCTTCAATCACGCCGCAACGGAGCAACGGATCGACGTGATTTTTGGCATGAGTATAGTTGAGGACCTGGAGAGTGACATAGGCTACTTTTTATCCCGGAAAATTAAGGAGTTTCCGCGGGAATAAAAAAAAACTTAAACCACGCGTACGAAGTCGCGGGCATCAACTAGAAGGTATTTAAATAAAATATGAAATTCAGTTTCTATTCGTATTTAAAGAAAACCTAAGAATACTATAAAGGGACGGTATGATACCATACCAAACTGTTAGGAGTCTAAATGTTGGTTTGGAATCTGGATTGCCAATATTATTTCACATATTTAGCAGCACAAACTATTTATCCGAAAGTAGATTAAATATTAAATTAAAATCATTGCACCAAAAAATCCACGATTTCTATCACTCACCTTTTTTTAAAAAAATACTTATTCAAATAAATGATAATTCTTTCGCAGTTGTTTATATATAAATTGTCGATAATTTTATCTCAGGTTCTGTAAATTCGCAAATCCTTCAATAAAATACACGGTAACGGATATTTCCTGCGACGTGTTAACTAGTTTTACTGTATGTATCATAAAGATAATCAATATCAGCCCTAAAATTTATTTAGTGTATTATTGATACGTATAGTGATAACAAAAATATAACAATAAAATAATACAAGTCTATTGATGATATGACTGGAAAATACCTAACCTTTTCTTCCTGTATGTAATCCTAGCTCTTCTTAGAATCAACAACAGCTGACAACAATACTTGTTTATATCTTGTGTACAATTTCCTATCTGATCTTTTATATCTACTAATTAAGCAGTCAAAATTCATGCTTTTATAATGCAAACTCATCATTATTACCAAGCTCTATTGTTTTACTTGTCAGTGATAAATAACAATTTTTTATCAATGATATTTTGGTAAATAATTGATTCCTAAGTCCTCGAGAAGTAAAAGTTATAAATGTGAAAGTGTGTCTGTCTGTCTGCTATGCTTTTACGGCCCTCTGTGCAACCGATTTTGATGAAATTTAGTACAGGGATAGGTTGTATTTCGGGGAAGGACATAGGCTACTCTTTATCCCGGAAAATTTAAGAGTTCCCGCGGGAATCAAACACCTTAATCCACGCGGATGAAGTCGCGGGCATCATCTAGTTGTAAATAAGTACTAAACACATTATAATTTATCAGTCCAGTGGCTTTTTCTTATTCCTATTTCTCTGGTACAGGTTGGTTTAGAAGAATATATTTGGAAAGCTAAAGCGCTGGTGGACGATCAACTCTATGCCCGTGGAAACTGTGCCGCGATGTACGTCTCCGAGTAAAAGTACTTTCTTCCAGCCGCTTTCGGAAAGTAGTCTAGTATAAATTTCCTCGCTTAGTAACCTTGTACGTCGTGACATAAGGCTTGCCTGCGTACGCACTATAATTAGAACGCTCGTTTCATAGCCGTTCTGAGAAACGGCAATCAATACCGCGCCTCTTTAGTGTACAGGCACACCGTGAGAAATAACATTAAACGTGGAGATGAACACGTAAATACTAAGATACAAACAATGGAAACTTAACATTCTTTTGTATATTAGATATCTAGCACTTTGAATCACCGTTCTAATATGGCTTAGCTGTGAATGAAATCCTTATAGACACGAAATGAGTTGCTATTGTTATGTATGCATTACGGATTTCCTACCTAGATTATAATATGATTTCACAGCTGCTTTTCTTGTTGATGAGATACAATTACTATTGGTATTGTATGGATGGGTCTAATAAAATTAGCAACACAAGATCTTTTGAATTTTTCGAAAGTCATACATGAATCTTCTATATACAATACAGTAGGTAGGTAAGGAAATGTGGGTATTCATCTTGCTGTTTCAGTTTTGCAACACATAAAATGCCTATTAGAATTTCAAATGCCAACCAATTTAACTGAGGTCTCTCAAATTTCACCATTTAGAATTGAGGTAGAAGTTAAGAGTTCACTGCAGTCGCTGAGCGTATCAGAGTAAATCTCTGAGCATGTCACGAGTGGGGTCACTACTGATCCACGTTCAGCTTACAATGTGCTAAGTATGTCAGTTCCAGCTGTACTTGCCAAACAAAGAGAAATGTAAAATGAGTTTTTTTTTGTATTCGACTTTAGGACTACCCATAGTCCTTTACTTTTCGATTTACACGAGACGAAAATCTCAGGTAACACTTTGAAAATACAATCACTTAATATTATTAGGTAAAACTTATGACGACCTCCGTGGCGCAGTGTGTAGCGCCGTTGTCATAACGTGCGGAGGTACCGGGTTCGATTCCCGGCAGGGTCAATTTGGGAATTTATAATTTCTGAATTTTCCCTGGTCTGGCCTGGTGGGATGCTTCGGCCGTGGCTAGTTACCACCCTACCGGCAAAGACGCACCGCTAAGCGATTTAGCGTTCCGGTACGATGCCGTGTAGAAACCGAATAGAGGGATATGGGTTTAATATAACTGCCATGCCCCTAACAGGTTAGCCCGCTACCATCTTAGACTGCATCTTGGTGAAGGACACGCACTGTACCACATAGATTTGTCTACTGTGGCGGATTATAGCGAATTTAACTTCTCGTTCATTCAATAACTTTGTTTGCGTTTACTTAATAAAAAACCTTTCATAAAAAATAAAAACCATAGGTAAAATAATCTCTTGAATCCAAAAATATGCATCTTATCTATTTTTTGCACTATGGAGCCGTATTTTATCCCACAGAAAGCAGGCTTTCTCACCCTCTGCAGAGGTTTTCCAGGCAAATGTTAGTACTTATAGTAAAAGTGACACTTATAGGCTTAGTGGCACTTGTAGTTCTTGAATAGTCTGAGCTTTATATAAAAGTAAGAAAATAATTACTGGATGGTGGCCGTGGCTTCGTCCACGTCCGTCGCTTTAGGGTTTTGAAAACTCCCGTGGAAACTCTTTAATTTTCTGGTATAAAAAGTACGCCTATGTCCCTTACCCGGGATGCAACTATCTCAGTACCAAAATATCGTGAAAATCGCTTGAAAAGCTGAGGTGTAAACGCGTAGCAGACAGACAGACTTTCGCATTTATAATATTAATCTAATTAATAGTATAAATGCGAAAGTTTGGGTGGATGTATGGATGTTTGTTACTCAATCACGCCCCAACGGCTGAACGGATCTGGATGAAATTTGGCACAGAGAAAGATTATAGTCTGGAATAGCACATAGGCTACTTTTTATCCCAGAAAATTAAGAAGTTCCCGCGGGAACCAAAAAACCTCAAATGGATGTTTGTTACTCAATCACGCTAGAACGGCTGAACGGATATGGATGAAATTTGGCTACTTTTTATCTCGGAATACTTTAATATTCCGGGAACCAAAACCTCAATCAAGGCGGACGAAGTCGCGGGCATCAGCTAGTAAGTATCATATTATACTTCAAAAAATAATAATATGAAATAATAATATGGAAGTATTTTTCACAAGGCACAATAAACCCGACTTTCAGCAGACAACAAAGGGCCCGAGTCTCCATCGCCACTCGCCAGCCATTAAACGGAGCCTTTGGAAATTTGGCACTTTTTATATGTCTGGAACTCAACAAAGAATGATTTAACTGCCTCGAGAGGAAATAAAAAAATATTTTCCATTATTTTCTACGTTGCCTTCCGCACACGTGCCAAATTAGGTCGAGAAGTTCTTTGGCAGTTTTTAATTGGAATCTTTTCGAAGAGCTTTAAAAGGTTAACTTTTTAAAAATTTTGCTTTTTAAATTACCTAGTTACTTAACTATACTTATAGTGGCGTAAATATTTGGTTCGTTAAACAAATATTACGTACATGTTTTTAAGTTTATTTTGAGTTAAAAAAAATATGTACTTCGCTTTGTCACAATATATTAGAGCAAGATCCCGCGACGATCAGACCTACGTTATTTTATTAAAGCTGAAATTTTTTGTATGTATGTCTCTAATAGAGGTATAAACGATCCCCGACTATGAAGTTTGGATCGCGGTTGCTTTGGAAGGTATCAGGTAAAAAAGGTGGCACCTCAAATTCGTTAAAGCATTAAGCTCCGTTTTTTTTTATATTTTGCTTTGGAATAATATTAGATACCAGGTTGTCCATTGTCAGACAC
This sequence comes from Erebia ligea, assembly GCA_917051295.2. Classification (NCBI taxonomy): domain Eukaryota; kingdom Metazoa; phylum Arthropoda; class Insecta; order Lepidoptera; family Nymphalidae; genus Erebia; species Erebia ligea. The sequence continues at coordinate 12,924,313 of OU785223.1, read as the reverse complement.
CTAGTACGATTGCAACCCCCTGTCAGACACCTTGTTGTTTTATAATTTAAGAGTGTCGACACTCGAAGAAGACAGACAAGATCCAAACTTCATAGTCGGGGATCGTTTATACCTCTATAGCTGATGCCCGCGACTTCGTCCGCGTCGATCGAGGTTTTTCGGGTCCCGCGGGAACTCCTTAATTTTCCGGGATAAAAAGTAGCCAATGTGTTATTCCAGACTATAATCTATCTCTGTACCAAATTTCATCCAGATCCGTTCAGCCGTTGGGGCGTGATTGAGTAACAAACATCCATACATCCATACATCCATACATCCATACATCCATCCAAACTTTCGCATTTATAATATTTATTTGATTAAAGACATACATACAAAAAAATTCAACTTTAATAAAATAACGTAGGTCTGATCGTCGCGGGATCTTGGTCTATATTACATTCATTATTTTGTTACAATCTATATTTTTGTTTAGTGCAACTTATTAATGTAGTAAATTATATGATTCGGTTGGTGTATCAATCTCATAATTAAGATTAAATCTCGCTCGAACACCACGCATTGAACTTATCTGGACTTTGCCCCGTGTGCCGTGAGACACAGTACAATAACTTCTATCATACTTAATATTAAAAACAAAGCATTTCGCAATGTTTAAAATATAATAAAATAAATGTATTACAAGCATTGAAACTGCGATCAATGCACGACGAATGCCTACAAATCGCAATATATCTTACACCGTGAACTGCGCGAGCGCAACCGTTCGGCGGTTCCGTCAGCTTCGCAGCAAATTTCGCCGCTCTCGCCCACTGATCTACATTTCACCTCCAATATGGGTCAATAACTGCCCACGCTCAGCCCCTCCAAGCGCGGCCATTCACCTCGCCACTCCAAATCATTTATTCGCCAAATGTAAAGCGTAGCTTGAGGTCGATGAACTCGCCAATGGTACGGCGGCTGTCAGCGCGAGGTTCTTCTGCTAATGACACTCGATACGATGCCGGCAGTCCTAATACAAACATCCTCTGCCGCTTCATCACAATAAGTGCTTTGGTATGTAGTGTTTATAAATAATGTCTATGCGGTGACAAGATTTGCTGTACCTACCCACGAGTTCGTTGAACCTATTAGCACTACATTTTGCAAGCGTTGCAAATAATTTGCAGAATGTTTGAGAGTATGCTAGAGTTCGTATTAGGACATGGTTTAATTATTTAGAGCTTGGAGCTATGCAAGTATGCATAATATGTAGAACCTACGTTATTTTTAACACTAATTAGTACAAGCTTAATTATACATTTTAAAATGTATATCCAATCAATAACTTTGCTAGAACTTTGGCTTCCGTGGCGCTCTCCCTGACGTCTGTGGCCCGGGAGGTACCGGGTTCGATCCCCGGTAGGGGGAATTTATAATTTCTTATTGGTCTGGTCAAGTGGGAGTGTTCGGCCGTGGTTTAAGTAGTTGCTACAATACCAGAAAAGACGAGCTGCCAAACTATTTAGCATTCCGGTTCGATGCCGGGTAGTCACCGATAGAGTTACCATTAATTTAATTATTAAATTATTAGGTTACTTCGCTCAGCCATCCTAAACTGCAACATACTCTTAACTTGCACGTCAAGCAAAAGCAAGCTTGTAGTACAATAAAAGAGATTAATAATATAGCTAGCTGGCAAATAGGTACTTAATATATAAATTTCTATGTGCTACAATGTGGGTTTTCAATTCACACAAAACTAGACCTGCTCCTATTAAGTAATTGAACAGTAACGTTAGTGCTTGACCGGTTTGCGGCAAATTTCGCGAACGACCTACCGAATTGACTCTTTCTATTGACTTCTGTTTAACGTTTTGTATTTCAATCAGCTTTGAGTGTGTACTCGTACATTTAGGTCTGCAGTTACATTGTTGCTGCTTGCTTCCTTCTTTAGACCTTTCAAACCGACGACGATAGTTTTGCGCTCGATACGATACGATACGATAATAATTTGATGATAAGTGATGATGCGTTCTAGATGAAGATTAGCATAGAAAGTTCTGCGAATCTACTTCATGAGCGTCCAAAAATACACCTATACCATCCATGCACTAAGGCTAGTCTAGGCTGAATGTTTGGATTGTTTGTTATTGAACTTACAATTTTTTTTACGCTGCCCATGATACAGCCTGATTCAAACTTTATGACGTCTCGGAAGTTAGCCGCGAGTGTAGGTTCGCGCAGGTACAGTAAACTGAAACCGGCCCGATATAATCCGATTATACCTAATATTGCATTTTGCGCATCGAAACGCACGGTGTTCCGAGAAGCCATAAAGTTTGAATCGGACTGTACAAAGGTATTCATAGGCATACCTACCACACGTTTATGTTTATACCCACATACTACCACTTAAAGTAAAATATCAAACACCTTTCCTTATAAATAACAAAGCAACTGTTTCACAAGAACAACATACTTGCGGGTTTATATCAGGCAACAATGTGAGATCTCAGATGTTGGCCTACAAACCACTATGCCTACTTGTCCTGATGACTTGACATATGATATCCGTTGGATTTAAAAATGCAATAAAACATCAATATTTTATAAGATATTCCGATTTAAAACCAAGATTCAAGTAGCTTATCTTTGGACTCAATTAAAAACTTTTCCTGACTGATTTATCAACACAGCCTCTAGGAGCAATGTTGTTTCTAGGCCTAAAGTCTAAACCGCTGGGGTTAGAAAATTGAAATTTTTTGACCGTAGGTTTCAAGTTATGTTCACAATAATCGGTATTTGGTATATGGTTATATAAAAATAAAGAATTACGTGATTCCCAATTTGTGTAAATTCCACCCCCAAGGGATTTGCAGAAAATTCCATCCGTGCTAAGCAGGGTGAGCTAGTCATAGTTTGTTTGTTTGTCCCGGAAAATCAAAGAGTTCTTTCTGGATTTTGAAATAACCTAAGCTGGCTAAGTATATTAATAACATTTTAGCTTGGACGAATTAAGCATTCACATTTTCGTACATGCTAATAGCGATAAGCATTTCATCACTCAGGGCGTCTACGTCTACGTCACCTTTTTAAAAATGGTGTCTAAAGTAACTTGCGATTGCAAAATTTATCAGAAAAAAACTTGAAAGCCGAGCCATATTCGAGCCAAAGTTATAGGTATGTATCTGTAGGTATGTTATCAGTTTTTTTTTAAGTTACAAGCCTTAAAATAAAACTATCACTACTCTATCACATCAAGACAATAGTGAATTGAGTCCTACTCGAAAAATATTCACACGCGTTTTTGTCACAATTCTGACATGAAACTCGTCCCAATTACTTACAAACTTCCATAAAAATTACAACTTTTAAATAATGCCTGAGACTCGTTGAGTTACTTTCTAGTTGTTTAATCTTTGAATTTGGTAGATATCTATACTTACTTACTTTTTTCTTTTCTTCTTACTTCTACTTTAAAATTGACTTCATGGGGCAAAGGCTATGTCATATAAACGCTATCAAGCTAACCAAATATTTGGCTGAAGGAAAGTGGCGCGCTGAACGACAGCGCCGCATTCACACAAAGTATCACGTTGAACTCTTACGTAAGGACTTGATGTGCTTTCGAAAGTATAATCGGCTATTTTGACCATTTCTTTGCACACAAAGCCTTTGTCCTTTAAATAAAGTCGCGAAAGAAAGTCGCTTGTTACGGACTCGAATGAACTCCGCTCACAAGCAACCAATGTAAGGTAGGGATAGAAGAATAAGTCATTCTATTAATTACTTTTCAGCGCGTATTGTCTCATAAAATCAAGATTGTTACTATAGCCTGTTTATATGAGAACCAGCTCTGTTGCCCGGAGCGATTAAAGGCTGAAACAAATAGAACGCGATATGGCTGTGGTTACGTGTCCTGAACTGTTTCATAGTGTTGAGACTACAATGCGAGCGTCGGAAATGCGTGCTCCTGAAATGCACGCCATCGGTTTCCCGTTGTGTTCAACATTATATTATCGTACCTATGTACTCGTAGGTACGCGTCCGCGTTCTTTCAATGCGATGTTTTTCTGCGCAGTCTCCATTATGCCTGTTGTCCACGAGGCTCAGCGAGTCGCTTCGAATCGCAATAATTCGCCACTTAAATATTTGGATACAAAACTTCGTCCATTAGCGGCGTGCCGAAGTGCACCGATACGAGTACGCATACGGAACAAATGCGATTCGATTCGACTACGGATTCACACAATTTGGTTGTAGCACTTCCGTCGCACGTTGTGCGTGTTTCAGGCTCAATAGTCGGACAGGTTGCACCGCAGTAGCCCAAGAAACACTTCTCTCGCTCCACATTCAGCGAGTTCGGAGGCGATGACTCTTCGTGACCGTGTCCCCCTTAACGAGTGCTGCTTTATCTCGCCAAATTTCTCTCTTCTGTTCCGCATCATCACGAACAAAAAGTCAAAACCCGTTCGCTCGAGGCGCGGCCTAGTTGAAGCGAACCCTACCGCAATTTCATTCGTTTGCGTACACTATTCACCAAAGCGTAGAAAATAGTACTTTTACCACCATACAAGTGCTAATTGCACCAAACCCAAAAATAAATAAATACATAGCAATCGTCTTAGAAACTAGAGAACCTGATACATTTTAACGAGAAAAGTATTTTAACGATGCAACTCGAAGACAGTAAAACTTACATAATAATTAATTTTCTAAACTACACTAACTGACTATTTCCTTAAATTATTATGTTAGGTTTCAGCACAGAATTGGTACCTAATAATATGGTTTCTGCCTGAAAGGAATTGCTTACGAAGCTAGCTTTAGGTACTAATTTGCTGTTAGATATGCAGTATTAGACCTAACCTAATTCGTAACCTAATTCCTAACTCAAAGTATACTACATGACAAGTTTCTCGTTAGATTCCCTAATGCAATTATGTATCATAGTTATTTATCTTCAGGTATTCTTTTTTTTCAAAGCGGCATTTTATTAATGATAAAATCTACTTTTCGTTTGCATCAATGTACATTTTTGGGATTTTCCGAAATAACTCGAGATCGCTTTCCTAACAGCGTGGCGTTTATTTTTATAAAAAAAATAGTTACATTTCGTATTATTCGAACAAATAATTAAATAATTTTTTAACATTCATAGCGGACAGTTAGTTGCCAACCGAGAAAGGAGAAATGATAATGCTTTCTCGTTGAGACTTTACAACTTTCCTACGCAGAAAATCTGTGTTAATCCGCTGTGAAACTTAATTCTCGTAGATTTATTTTAACTGTAAATCGTTATTATTTTTGCAATAAAATTTTTAATTAGATGTATGCTCCATTGAGCGGTCAAAGACCTATTACCTAGTGCTATATATCTAAATTATTATTTGTGTATTGTATAGGGCAAGAGCCTTGGACGACAAAAGCCTACTATTTAAACAAAGGTAAGTTGTAGTACACGAGTAGCGCATAAGTATAAACTGAAAACCTCATAATAATAATGTATGAAATTAGGTACCTTAACAAATAAGCAGCCGATGTTTTGTCGTAATGCACATAATCCTAAAAAAGTTAACAATTCATCATCCAATTCTATTAAGGATTACTAGCTGATGCCCGCGACTTCATCCGCGTGGTTTAAGTTTTTTTGTTTCCCGAGGGAACTCCTTAATTTTTCGGTATAAAAAGTAGCCTATGTCGGCTGTCGCTCTCCAGCCCCCCTAGCATGGGCCGAGACAATTTTCTCCCCGAGGAAAGGATAAAATTTTTATTCCTAAATAAATAAATAAAAACGCTAAATAACGGCGGATAAATAGTCCCCCGAGTCCCCGTGAAATGTCAAACGGGGATAAACTTCTCCTCTCCGCTGTTGCTGTGCTCTGAGAAGTGGTTAAGTTAATTTTATCTCTTGTCGGTGGATAAAATCGGGGGATAAAATTTTTATCTCCGGCCCATGCTAGCCCTGCTGGTCCTTAACTATACCCATGTCAAAAATCACGTCGATCCGTTCCTCCGTTGCGGCGTGATTGAAGGACAAACCAACAAACAAACACACTTTCGCATTTATAATATTAGTATGATGCTACAAATGCACATAAATAAAATAAATAAATAAATCATTTATTTGCTAGATTGTAGGTATACAAAAGAGGTGTTACAGTTAATAATTGTACTTAACATCTCGTAAAAATCTACGAGGTAACGCAGTTTTACTGATGTTGATAGTGAAAATGTAACAAAGTAGGTACCTAAAGTCACAGCTGACTACTTTATTGCTACACAAGTGTTTTTATATTATTAGGTACCTATACCAATTAAATACCTACCAAAAGTTAAATTAAGACAGAGTACTTCTGGATATCTTTTCCGCATTGTGACGCTGTCCGTCCATTGTGCGAGAGGTGGCAAGAGTGAAATAAGTGAACCCAATTTTCAAGATCTAAACTTTTGAGTGTCATCGTTGAAAATCGAATCCGGATTTGAGCACCATCATGCAACAAGGTGTAACATTCGCTTTTATTTAATAATAAAATGGTTTTTTCGAGTATCGTGTGCAATACCGGCGCGGTCGCTGGCGCAGGCTGAATGGGCAGGCGAGGTGGGTGCGTCCAGCAGTACGCAGCTAAATGTCGCGCACACGGCCTCCGCGCTCACAAACGGCCTTTGCAGTTCAGTGCGGTCGACGACCCGACGGGGGTCGATGACCAAGCCCACATTTAGTTTTCACTTTCGTTCACTAAGGATAACCGTTCCATACCTATACGTCACTTGCATACACACTCGCGTCCAACGCCGGCGCGAGCTCGCGATTCCTGCCCACCCAGAATTCGCAATAACAATACCATACACCGCGTATTAGATTACGAATTAACCGAAACGGTAACCGTTCGATCCTTTGATAGATTCGATTGCAACACTGTCGTATACGAAATCGACTGATGAAACAAAGGTTACCAAAGACGGCAACGGGAGAAGTCCGCTGGTGAGTTTACATACGAAATGTGAATCGTAATGAATTCACGCTTAACGTTTCGAGCTACAGTTGTCCTTAACAGAGGTTGTTGCTCTAATGATTGCCGGTGTTGTAACTCAAGCTGCTGGTGTCCTTTCGGTGCATTTTTGGTTGAATTAGGTAATTTTGATATAGATGGTGGGGAAGATGATGGCAAGGTGCGGTATGTGGGGTTGCGGGTTTGACGATGGTTGCGCAAGAGCGGTCGTCGACTCGGTTATGTCAGCTGATTACGTAAGCGTCACCTCGCAACGCTCTCGGGCAAGCGCCAATTGTAGCCCCGCGACCGTTTCGCACTTCGCGCGGACTATTTGCGGACGACCACAGCTTGTTAGCACTTCGGCAGCTGTTTGACGACTTGTAACAATGCAAATACCATGCCTAATAATTTTATTATATGCATACACAAGTAAGTATACAGTTTCCTCTGACTGCTGATATGACATACATTTTATTCACCACTGAAACTTGTGTGTATTGTGACCACTGAAACTTTGTGGTCGAAAGGTATTGGTTTTGTGCAGTAGGTATTTGTGTGTGGCTTTGCTCATGATGTTTCACTAAGTATAATATTTTCAAGCAAATAATACCTATAAACGAAATAATTGGAATTAACAATAGGGATTTTTGCATAAGCGTTATTAAATTCAACCTTTCATGATTCGATTAGGTGCATCAAAATCGTTCATTGTGGCCGTTGAATGGTTATGCCCTAAAGGAGTAATTAAACGATTGTTTGTAGTGGAGAAGGGGCTGAAGCGGTTGCGTCAGCGCACGGAGAGCGGCCGGACTCAACGCACAAGGTTGCAGAGGTTCAATGCTCTAGAAATATACCACCCGACCCCTGGCAACCGCAAGCCCGCAGTGGATCGACGGCTCGTACCTACTACGACGTGCAGTCGCGGCCTGCGGAGCGTTTACGCCCTACTCTATCCGCGTAGAACAACTTCTACGTCGCGTAGACCTCACTTCAACAATGAGTAGGTACGGTACTTTTGTTTTATTTTTAACCACTAATATGGAAACTTCAAGGTTCGTCCTGAAAACCAGCTGTTTAGCTTGCTGCACTTTGTGCTGTGTGAGGAGTATAATTATAGGAATTATATTTAGGTAATTTTGATACCTACATTGTAGGTACTTAAATGTTTCGTGAGCAAATAAACTTTTTATTAAATCTATTTACCTTTCTTTTATCGAACAGCTTGAATAGATACTTATCTACCATACTTATTATTATAAATGCGAAAGTGTGTTTGTTTGTTGGTTTATTGGTTTGTCCTTCAACCACGCTGCAACAGAGCAACGGATCGACGTGATTTTTTGCATGGCTATAGGTAGTTGAGGACCTGGAGAGTGACATAGACTACTTTATATCTCGGAAATATAAGGAGTTCCTGTGGGAATCAAAAAATTATTCCACGCAGGCGAAGTCGCGGGCATCAGCTAGTAGAATATAGATTCAATTTCAAATATGAAAGAAAAACTTATGAGACTAGGTACTTGCTTTAGGTAAGTACCTACCTTTCATCACGGCAAATAAGTTTCTGTATCGCACTTGATTGTCGTCAAGCGCAAGCCTATCTCACATTAAAAAAAATGCAAACATGTGGGATTTTATAAGTGCGACTTAACCTGAGATACAGTTAGTTCAGTTTTATCAAACTAGATATTTATCAGTTTTGTTTTAACGGTGCACACACGCATTGCCGCGTAACCTTCAAAAGAGAGAACGTAGTGCCGTAAGCACGTTCAATGTACCAACTCTTTTTTATATGGACGTTTCGCAATTTTTTTTTAAGTTGTCTTGCCTTCGACCTTTGTGTGCCGCCCAATTGAGCCCGATTGGTATTCCTGTGGCACCGGTCGTGGTGTGTGCTTTTCGTAACCCACGGCGCAACGAGCGGCTCTGACGTGAGAAACATACGCGCGTATTGCGGCCGCACGCATGGGATACAAATCGTCCTTAAACCATTCATTAGAACAAAGAGAATATCATAACTACGTGCAATTGATTTCTAGTACCTACTGGGTAAGAGAATACTTTATTCTCTCTCGAATGTGTTACCTTAATGTTTAAAATCTAGAAATATTCAAAGTGCGGGGCATCTGCAAGAAGCAACGACGAATTCGCTTATTGTATTCCATACTTCAAGCATTTAACCAACTTTAATCCATATTCTACTAATATTATAAATGTGAAAGCGTGTCTGTCTGCTACATTTAAACTTCTCATCTTTTCAACCCATTTTGATGAAATTTGGTACAAAGATAGGTTGCATTCTGGGGAGGGATATAGGAATTCAAAAAAAAAGTCAAAAAATCTTAATCCACGCGGACGAAGTCACGGGCATCATCTAGTACCTACTCAATAATTTATTTCTCTTCCAACAAAATATCTTATCTACGTAGGTACATGTGTCTCGATAACCCCCGGACTGATTTTGACAAAATTTTGAAAAATCAAAGAGTTCCATCAGGATTTTTTTTAAATCTTAATCCACGGTCGTAGTCTTAGGCATCATAACATTTCGCAGGACTATTAAATAGGTATACGTACGCTTTGAGTATGTTTTTATCATATATTCTATTAGTTTTAACCATTTATTAAGTTTTGTCTTATCAAAAGCTGACATCAAAACATTTACATCGCTTGCCCTGTAAGTACCTATCTACCTACAATCTGCCAAATTAAAGAGAAAAGTAAGTAGGTAATGGTTCTTTCACAGTATTCGACTATTCTTGTTTTATTGTTTCCTTTTTAAACGGATTAAACCGTTATATTACGATGACAATTTCTCCGCTCACTTCTTTACTTATTCTGATTACAAGGCGTAGAAAGCGTCACACTGCTTATACAACTCTTTCACAGTACGCGTGAGTGACAGCTCCTGGCTTCGAGCAACCAAAGTGTCTGCTGATTTGCGTTTGCCACTATTGCGACCCGAGTTCGTCGACCTCGCTATGACACAGTCATTACCAACTGATAGATTTATGGTTGATAATTTTTAGAATGTCGCATGTAAGTACTGTGCTGCAATCCCTTATCGGATTGGAGGAATTTATACCTACGCATGCCCGTAGTACAATATGGCCACAGAACAGCTTATGCACTATACCATTATACCAAAGGAATGGCTACGCAGCCTTTCACGTACTTATTTTGGCAGGACCCCCTTCACGCCTCACTTACCGCGCCCCGCCTCGTCCCAACATCGAGAGAAAGTAGCTAGCTTATACGCAATTCTAGGGTCAACGACCGAACTCGAAATTGCTTACTTCTGACAAAAAGTGACACATTAAGCTGCGTGCATTAATTCATATTCAGTATGTGTGGTCAGTTTCTTGAACGGATGTTGAATGGCCGATGCGATTAGGTCAGGTAGTCGGCAAGTAGCCATTGTTGCTATGTGGGCACGCGCATAGAAAATTTGGTACCAGCTGGTGTTAAACAATAGTCGTGGCCACCTGAATTTTACGCCTCAGTGCTAGACACTGACCTTTTGTTTTAAACATAATATGTACAGGATAAAGGTAACTTTATAAAACAGAAGTAGGTACCTGCTCTACACAATTCAATCGATATCGACTGCCAAACTACTGTGTACTTAATAAACAAAGGTATAATAAATCATTCAGGATCCTGAACAAGCGCGGTGAAAATAATAATGCAGAGCTTAAAGAATGAGCATTGTTGTTTCGTAGCATCCACTAACAAGAAAAAAAACTTACTCGAGTAGTGCGAGTTAGGTTTGACCACGGAGGGTTCCAAAGCTTGAAAAGAAACATGATATTATGAAGTAATGTTAATTGGGCTTGATAAGTCTCAAAAACTAGCCTCCTTTAGGTATTTGGGACTGGAAAACTAATTTTTGTACGTTTCTAAAATACTGCAATGTTTGCATGTACTTCTTAGTTCTTACGGGAACTTAAGATTTTGCATGAGCTCTATACTGTACCCCAGAAAAGAGGCTCCTAATATGAAAGGTCTTTATGAAAATCGAACAGGATTTTTAGAAACCTTAATCAACGTGGACGAAGTCGCAGGAAAATTGGAAAATAAAAAAAAGTCATAATAAAGAAAGATTTAAAAGGAAAATATTTAACCTAAGATACTGATAGAGCTAAGAAAAACTTCATGATAATATTTTATACAAGAATAGCAAAATTCAATTACGAGTAGATAATATACACTTTTTGTTATACCGTAACTAAACTACTCTTATAGTATAACATTGTTACAGTAAGCTAAATTAAAAAGTTAATATAAAACAACGAAGGGCTCTAAGCTTAAAAGCGGTATCAGAAAAAGTAACCGTATTAAAAACATAACAGAATAGTGTTCCACTGCTCCAGAAAGAGCATAGCAATGCGGAGCCTCGAGGCTGTGTCGAATTATTATAAGTACGAGTAGATTGGAATAGAGACCATTCTTTCTTTTTTAACACGTATGCCCTTCTTTGTCATAAAACACATTTCGCTATCGATTAAATTATTGACCTCCTTAATTTGATAGTAGATAAGAGAAAAAGAAATAAGTTTGCTGCATTTTTATAATGTTTATAAGTCAATACTTAAGCCTAATATAGGCTTAAGTATATATAATTCACTAGCTGATGCCCGCGACTTCGTCCGCATGGTTTAAGTTTTTTTGATTCCCGCGGGAACTCCGCAATTTTTCGGGATAAAAAGTAGCCTATGTCACTCTCCAGATCCTCAACTATACACAATATGCCAAAAATCACGTCGATCCGTTGCGCGTTGCTCTGTTGCGGCGTGATCGAAGGACAAACCAACAAACCAACAAACAAACACACTTTCGCATTTATAATATTAGTATGACTAGCTGATGCCTGTGACTTCGTCTGTGTGTTTGAGGTTTTTTGCTTCCCGCGGAAACTCTTTAATTTTCCGAGTAGCCTATTTGTGCTATTCCAGACTATAATCTATCTCTGTGCCAAATTTCAGCCAGATCCGTTCAGCAGTTCTGGCGTGATTGAGTAACATACATCCATCCATCCATACATCCATACATCCATCCATCCATACATCCATACATCCATACATCCATCCATCAAAACTTTCGCATTTAGAAGTACTCGTATACTCTCGTATCGTAATACTAGTAATTTGATTTCCATTCTGAATTTATCTAATAAAATTGTAATATTTATTCTGAATTTGACTGCCAGTCCGCGTGAAGGTTTTTTGGTTTTTTGAAATTGGTGGACTATGGCGTAACCACTCTCATGCTGAGAGGAGACTTGCACTCAGTTTCAGTAGTGAGCCAGTGATAGGTCGAATAGATGATGAATTGAATTGACATTGCACATAGTACCTATGAGATGTACGGTCTATGTGAATATCTGACTAATATATCCTCTACATGTTGCCTATGATACGTAGGTCTAGGTAGAGACTGTTTGATCTACGTCATCGAAATATTTCTGCCTAAATTTAAATTGGATTTCACTTTCTAGCAGTTTTAGACCCATAAAATAAAACCACAAGATGAATTATTAATTAAATATCATGTTTGTGCAACACAGTGGTAATTCCTAGAAACAAATATTAGGAGATGAGGAAAACGTAAGATTATAATATTACTAGCTGATGCCCCCGACTCCGTCCGCGTGGATTGAGGTGTTTTAGGGGTATGATAAATAGGTTGCGTCCAATTCTCAGACCTACCGAATATACACAAAAAAAATCATACGAATCGGTCAAACCGTTTCGGAGGAGTTTTGTTACAAACACTGTGACACGAGAATTTTTATATATTAGATTTTACTATGACAAAATATTTCACGATCTTTATGCATTATTATGTCATTGTGGCCGATTCTGTATAACAAAATCTCTAAACTAAAATGGCAGCTTTAAATCTAGTTCTGTCCCTTTCCGTGGGGAGTACTATGAAAGGGTTAGCAATATTTGTAATGCTCTAATTTTAGTTTAGTTTAGAGATTGTGCACTACAGAATCAGCCCCATTGTCTTTAAGTAAAATTAAATTTATGAAATCATATTAGCCTCCCTAAGTATATCGTTACTAACTACATATTATATTCGATATCACAAGAGATTACATAATAGTAGCATTCAGTAGTGAGTAGGCTATCTCTTGCCGTAGGTACATAAATAAAAAAGGATGTCGCAAATACTAGGCACTAAATAATAAAATAATTCTTGTTATTACCTACTGGTTCCTTCATACTAAAATATTACAAAAGCAACCATGCATTTTTTGGTTGGTTTGTCCGCCAATTATTACGACACAATTAGCAACGGAGCGACGTATTTTTTTCCGAAGGCTACCCTTTTATCCCGAAATTCCCACGAGATTTTATCTAGTAGGTATCAAAAAAATACACCTAAAGGTTATATGTATAAAATGTAGTTATGACTTTGTTTAGATATGATTAGAATATGTAGTACATTAACGTCATAGATAGTCGCCAACTTAGATAAGCCGATGCAAAATAACTTTAATTGGCGGAGTTATTAAACCCATTAGATAGTGTGATATTCCAATAGAAGAGATTAATTTAATGCAATCCTAACAAACATTATCTAAATTATTCCAAGTACTTCAACTTAAATGCACGATTACTGATTAGCTACTTTGGCATCTGGAAGTGAACCGTTACAGTTATATAAACATCAAGATAAAATGGTATCGATTAATACATAGGGGGTAGGAAAAATGTATGATGCTAGTCTGCTTTTATGCAAGCAGCCTCTATAGAATACGTTAAAGGCGTAAAGCGTTGCATTTCATTCAATATAAATGCATGCAATGCATGCTATAGGTAGGTACGATAGTGCAAAGTGCTGTCCCCTTTTCTGTAGCGCATGGGGGGTGTCTGCAGCTGACGATTTCCTGTTTTTTACAGTCATGCGCAATAGATGCTCATCCTTGTTGGATCGGGCCCAAGCAAACAGAGTCCTAGGCATAGGACTCTGTTTGCTTAGGACATTAAGACTGCTATTATATGAACCGCTACTGCAGATTTCCAGCCGCTCCCATGTTTTTTTACTAAGCAGGATATTTGCTGAATTCCATAATTTATTGTTAAAATGGAATTTTAAAATGATTAGTCGCCATCCTTGAAATATTATTCATTTTTGTTTTGGCGGATGATACACACGTGATATGATATGAACCGCCTACGACGCCTCACGTGCGATAGGTACTTACTCCGCCATGGAAAATCACAGAAAACAAGGACACGATGCAATGGTTCATTCAACCGGACGTTATTATTCAACGAGCGCACTGTGATGAAACAACGCAGATCTTCATTATTATTAACAAAGCCCAGCGTTTCGAAATACTGGACGTATAAGTACTGCGCATGCGCCTAAGCCCTTAAAAAGATACGGCAGAAAGTCGCTTTAGAAGATTTCCCAGGAAAATTGGGCGGATTTTCTGTTGGATTTAGGACTTGGGTGTTACAATGTAGTAGATAAGTAATTTTTGCAAACGATTCAATGATCGTTGAGAATAATTCCTCATTAGTCAAAATATTTTCAACAGATAAGTAAGACCCGGTTTACAGTTGAAAGCCCTGAAATTATTGAAAATATAATCGCTTTGGTTCGAAACCCCAAGATCGATTTCCAGCATATCAAAGTACAGTTCGTTTATAAATAATAAATTACACCGGGTAATACCATTCAACTTCAAGTCGCATTCTAATTGAATAATTGCATCGATCAATAAACGGAAAGACTGTCTCATTTACGTTTTACCTATATAAGTACCTACTTACCTACCTAATAAATCGTAATGGATATTGATATTTTGTTGTTTCTATTTTATAGCATAAAGCAGTATTGCCCCAAAAAAATAGGATTATAAATTATAATTTTGAAACAAGAGCGTCCACAATGCTAAAATAATACTAGGTAGGTACTTGAGATGGTAGTGGTATGGACCCCAGAACATACAACAATTTATTAAGTAATACAATGCGTATTATATTTTAAAAGTAAGAGATGTGAAGAGTAATATGACCTACCTAGTTCCTGTAAACAGTGAGTAAAAAAAGGAACAAGCCATGTGGTGTTGTTAGACACCCCGTAGCTCGTAGGCCCTAAGAAAACAGATACTTTCGCTATTCTATTATTTAAAAAAAAATTTTTTTAATTTACCGAGTGTGATTCGAACATTGACATCTTGCTCACGGCGCCGTTCTCTTCCCTCTGAACTACTAAGACTTGGAAGTGTTCAAATGTTCAACACTTTGATAATTACATACAGGTATTCTGACTCTTTCCATCAGAGGGAGAGAGAATTTAACGCTTTTTTGTCACGTACGAATTTTCCAGCCCAGGTTCGTGCGTTTTATTGTCCCAAAATATTTTCCCAGCTGCACGCTCGAGATCGTCCGTCCACCTAGTGGGGGGTCGTCCAACAAAAATTGACAAATTCGTCGAGCGGCACAAGACCGTACTCTGTGGCAGTGGACGTCTATAGGTTGAGACGATGACGACGACTTACCGATTCCAAATTTCATGTCGTTAGCATTCGTAGAGATACTGAAATTAACACACTGTTTATTTCAGTGTCAGACGGACGGACAGGATCTTTGAAAGTAATCTTTCAAAGTTAAGAAGACATTGGTTTTCCCTAAAAAGTTGTAATATTACTACGCAGACATGCATATATATCGTTCAAGAATCGATGACCAAGACCTGTGAAGTAATTTTCATAATGTCTCAATAATTTTCATAAATTAAAAGCACCGGTTTTGAAATTCAAGTCATCTGTGTTAAGAAATATGGTAGATTTTAAAAGTGCCTACAACCAAATTTTGCTTTACGTAATTTGTGGTCAAGCACTCAAGCCTACAATTTTATTATTTGATCCTTGCGTAAATTAAACTTAAACTTTTAAAAAGTTTACGTCACTTTTATTTCGTTAAAATCTGCATAAAGTTTTATTTGAATAAAAAACATTTGAATTTGAATTTGAAATACCCTATAGTCTCACAAACTTAAGACTTACCGTGATAGCGTCGCTAGTTATAGTGGTCGGAGAGCCGGATATGTAACCACGACCTTCACCGATCTGGTAACCACATGAAACATACTTTTTATTTTTATTTAATAACTAGCTAATGTCCGCGACTTCGTCAGCGTGGTTTAAGTTTTTTGATTCCTGCGGGAACTCCTTAATTTTCCGGGATAAAAAGTAACATATTATGTCACTCTCCAGGTCCTCAACTATACCCATGTCAAAAATCACGTCGATCCGTTGCTCCGTTGCGGCGTGATTAAAGGACAAACCAACAAACCAACAAACAAACACACTTCGCATTTATATTATTAGTATGATAGATAAATACGCTTAAAATAGCTTGCCTATCAAAATCCTGACCAGGCTATTTTTTTTTTTTACAGGTTTATTGTAGGCAATGCTATACCATCGCATTTTTTATAAAATTACCTAGGTATATTTTGGTATATAACTCAAGCGGTTCCGATCCGTGAAGTTACCATAGGTACATACCACCAATAGGTACCATTAAATGGTACTTATATAGATAGGTACTATAAGTATAGATAACAAAAGATAACAAAAGATAACAAAAGGTTATAGTAGTCAAATATGCCAATAGTGCGCATTGGATCCAAATTCCTAACTTATTAGTCAGGTTAAGTTAAAAGTAAGTACTTAGTTATCTAAGTAGGTACTTTAAGCTAACTACATATAGTGCGGAGAAATCTAAACACGACAGCTCAGCCCTAAATAAAACAGTGATTTGTATGCATACCGTGGCGACAAACGCAGCCAAAACCGAGCAGCTGCGTGATGGTGTAACCGTGAGCGAGGTAGTAATGGACCGGGTTCGTTCGCCCATAAAAGCGAAAGTGCTGCGTTCACTGGGACAACGACCGGCTCCTGCGAACAGCCCTGTCAACTTCCTGCACCGGACTCATCATCATTTCTCTACGTCATCCGCGCGACCACGTACCTAAGCGTAGGTGTGTGCCGGCTCCACTAACTTTTAGAATATACTTTCTCTGCGTCGTATTCCTCATTACTGAGGGTTGTGACTTGTGACCCCTTTCCATTTATCAAATAATGGTAGGAGTTTTCTTGGGATAATAATGCGGTGGGTACCCACGTCCTTCCGCATATTACGACGAGGAAACGAAAAGGCCAAATTTGAACCTTCGGTCACCCATCCAGTTATCGACTTGGGTCAACGTTGCTTAACAATCGCAATCGACTGATATGCGTTGTCACAACAACCACTCGTCCCGTCATGCGAATAAAACGTTATAACGTAGAATATACATTTGCTCGTAAACTTGCCGTTTCTTATCTGCTTAAACTGTTAAAGTAGACTTTTCCCACCCTTGGTCGACAAAAAATATTAGAGGCGGTAATATTCATTTTCGCAATAGTGCGGTAATATAATGGTCTCCGTACAAAATGACAGCTTTTTTGATGCCGCCATCTTTGTCGAGATATTATAGACTGGAATCTCGCGCGCCTATACCTAGTAAGTACCTACCTACCTACTAACTCTGCTTGTTAGTGTGGAAAATGTGTTTTTTAACTCACAAATCATCATACTAATATTATAAATGCGAAAATGTGTTTGTTTGTTGGTTTGTCCTTCAATCACGCCGCAACGGAGCAACGGATCGACGTGATTTTTGGCATGGGTATAGTTGAGGACCGAGAGTGATATAGGCTACTTTTTATCCCGGAAAATAAGGAGTTCCCGCGGGAAACAAAAAAACTTAAACCATGCGGACGAAGTCGCGGGAATCAGCTAGTAACGGATAGTATTTAAACAACGAATACGAAAAGTTTACTTAAATCGCCTGTTTCATTATATTTACTTGTTTGAAGTTCCGGTAATTTACAGATAAATATTTGCTAGGCGCTTAAAAAACAAAACCTATTCCAACCTGAAAATGAGCATTAGTACCTACCTAGGTACTAATGCTCGTTTTCACCGACAATCTCTATATTTATAGGAATACTTAAGCCCGTCGGTGTCAGTTTTTACGTAAAACATCCGTCACCTTAGGTTTCGGTGGTCCCATAGGCAGGGGCGGCCCTAACCATTGCGAGGCTTTGGGATAGATATTTGCAAGGCCCTTAAGCTATGTGGAGTATAGTCCATTCACGTTTTTTTTACCTTTCCCAGTTGACAGCATTGGCATCTCAGATCAATAAATAGAATAGATAGTGGATTGTCTATAATCTATATGTAGTTTTTCACTAGTTTGGATCTTCCTTGCTCACTTTCTATTGATAGGTGGGACTTTTTCTACTTGGGCTGCAGCGCAAGGTCGCGAGGCCCCTGCAAGAGCGAGGCCCCGGGCGATTGCCCTGCTTGCCACCCCCTAAGGCCGCCACTGCCCATTAGGATTGTTGGTGTAATCGGGCACTAGTGCTCTAGAAATATTATAAATTATATTTATATTATCATTTCTGCATTGCATTCGTTTTAAATATACTTAACAAGGTTAGGAACTTAGGTATACACCTACTCTTCCATAAGTGGCCTTGGGAAGATGGCAGCTTGCTGTGGCACAAGCTGCCCATAACGAGTGCAGTTTGGTGTGTGAGCACCGGAATTGCGCAAGGGAGGCACCGATGCGGTCTTTATAAATCCTACATAACTCGACTTCTCCCCCCAGAAGATGGGTATCTTAGGAAGATTTCCTCAAAAAAAAAAATTATATTCCACTACAAGTTAGCCCTTGACTGCGATCTCACCTGATGGTAAGTGATGATGCAGTCTAAGATGGTAACAGGCTAACCTGTTAGGGGTATGGCATTTATATTAAACCCGGTATGGGTTTCAAGGTCGGTTTCTACAGGCATCCGGAACCGGGAACACTAAATCGCTTGGCGGTACGTCTTTGCCGGTTGCGGTCTATACTACATGGTAACTACGAGGTAACTACTAACTACCTACCTATCCAAGTATAAAATAAGTTTCAGACTTTTCGCCATGTCCTATCAGAGTACTAGCATCAAATAATAATTGGCGATAATAAAACATTACCGGTAATTAAAGACCGGTTGCAAAACAAATAGGTAGGTACGAGTACAATATTTTGTGCACGATTTTTTCCGACATCTTGAACAATCATCGTCATATTTCAACCAATTTACACAAAACATTGATCAATTATTATACACGTAAACCTTCCTCTTAAATCACTCCGTCCATTGGTGAAAACCGTATGAAAATCGGTATGATAGTTTTTGTGCTTATCGCGTTCAGGCAGACAGACAGACGCGGCAGGGGGACTTTGTTTTTCAATATGTACCTAATTAGTGATGTCGTAGCCACATTTACTGCATCACCGTTTAAATATCCCTTTTGGCGCCGGAGACAGCAAGTCTATACCATCGGCGGACGACGCAATCGTTACAAAGCGCGTCGGTCTGCATCGGCGGGCATGCGCACTCCGACCAGCCGATCATTCAGCCAAGAGGGAAGTGAGGAGAAACGACGCTGCACGCGGCGAGTAGCCGCCGTACCGCCGCCGCGCCTCGCCACCCGCACCCGCAGTCCTCCCGCCGCGCCGGTTCTGCGCGCTCCACGTTAACCGCATCATGGTGAGTCATTGCTCAGCGCGAAACTATTCATTTATGACGGCCATAAATGCATACATTCGACTAGTTAACATGACCATCAAACATTCGCTACAAATAATCGTAACCGTCACGCACTTGCTGTCACCGCCTACGTGCAACGTACATACTTAACCCAATTATATTATGATGAGAGAATTATATCATAATATTGAGAAGCCTACGCTGGTACTGAATAACGACAAGGTCAATCGACATAGTCCATGCCAGACTGGCGATATTTAACATACAGTATACGAAAATTTCAGGTAATGGACAACCGAACGAACGAGGAGAACAAAAACGAGCAAAATTCGAGCATATTCATTACGAACTTTCAAAATGGAGAGACAGTGAACTACTCTCTTGTTCTGATAAGAGGATTGATAACATCTGGTGTTTGTAACAATAATGAAAATATAAGATGTGTATTAAACCACAATGGAAATGAAAATGAATCTCAGTGGGATGTCTTCAACAGAGAATTCAAAATAATAATCGAGCTCAAGCGAGGTGAAAATGTAATTGATTTACATTATTTAGATCAGCAACTAAAGACAATATTATTACATTATGAACCAAGAAAAACTAATTTCAGGGTTACTCCCCTCTATATCATATGTCAAGGACATGATGGATGTTTCCAAAGTCCTACAGATAGTGATAATTCCATCGAAAGCGCCTGTTCTAGAATAGCAATCGGAGCTAAACTAATTCAAAGCGTCACAGCTGAGAAACTATTTGAAAGTGGATTTGGAAGAAAAACTTTTCAACTTGAACATGAAGTTAATCAAAAGAAACCCGAATGTATTATATTTAAAAGTAATCTTAACGTAAATAAAGCAAGAAAAATGAGACAAGGAGAATTATGGTCATATTTTGGAAGAGAAATTATGCTCTCAGACTTAGGAAGTAATGAAAGAAAGTATTTAGGGTTCATTTCATGTACACGGTTCAAAGGAACGGATATAGATAAGCCAATGACTCACGAAGAAACTGTTTCATTTACTGAAGCATACGCAGCACTAGGAGGTGGAGGTTTAGCATTGTTTGGAACTGCTTGCTTGTATACTTGGCCAATGTCTGTAAAAGAAATTATTCCGAAATTTCTAGATGCTACCCCAGTGAACTCCCGTCGTTTCATGGATGACAGTGGATATAGAGGGACATTAGGGGGATGTTTTGCAACAACACTTGGTTCAGTATTTCATGAACTTGGGCACACGTTTGATCTTGGCCATACAAAGGATGGAATTATGGGAAGAGGTTTTGACAACGTTGATCGCGTATTTCTTGTTGGAGACAAAAGATCAGTACTTGTTAAAGATAACATGAACAACTATAACGGCAAACCAGTTCAACATTCTACAGTTTCTCTTCAGCGTAATATAAGCGTTACCATGAACGTTGCAGAACCTTTAAGAGTTTTAGGTCCGCGAAGTAAAACTACGCTAGGGAATTTTGCTTCGATGTCAAAATCAGACATTGTGAGAAGAAGTCCAAATGTTACTCCTATTACAAGACCTTCTAGTGTTTATTCAGGTATAACAAATAGACTTTCAGATTCCAAAAGAAATCTAAACAGAACCAATGGAAACGATTCAATTTACTGGACAAGAAATTGTGCTGTTCTTTTGTCATACCACCGATGGTTTAATAATGAGTATGGTAGGGAAAGACAAGCAATAACAAGATATTTAAAATTTGATAAAAACAAAATGATGATAATATCCACAGCTGGAATAAGGATTGTCGAAGTTCGAGATGAATCTAACGGTATGGTTTTGGATTCATATGAATTTACAAACCTTTTACCGGAAAAACGATTTTTAGTGCCGTTTACATTTTCGCCAAAAACCAAGGTTTTAACAATAGTGGTGGAAGATGATCTCGGAAATGTGTTAAAGCAAACATTTTCCTATTGAAACAGACGGTGGTTTCAAGACAATTACGTAGCGGACAGACAGTGTTACACCCGATTTGTTTCCACGTTTATTACATAAATTATAAGACTATTTTTGGCATGTCCTAATAAAAATACTCGTACCTGTAAGTATGAAAAAAATGTGTAAATAAAGAGGACTAAATCGTGTGTATGTGTATTAGCGACAAGATCGCCTCCAAGACTGACTCAATCGCGTGGTTGGTGTGTGCTGTTTTTAATTCATGCAATCTTCAATTTGGTTGCAATCTAAATGCATGTACCTATTATCACAAGAATCGACCACTCTCTTACAAATTAAGGTAATACTTGAAAACAACCAGAGGACAGTTTTACATCAAGTAGTTAAGGTAAGATAACCGTTATAATGTTTGACCACTATAAACGCACTTTGGATTGCACAAGTCAGCCAACTTAACTTTAACTTCCTGATGTGCTACTGGCCCTAAGTTAGTAATGTTATAAGCATATTTAAGTTACAATAATAATTATTAACTATTCATTATTTGATTAATATACCAGTAAGTAGGTAGGTAAGGTATGTTGGGGTAAGAACGGACGGATTTCAGACCAATTGAAAAGGTTTTGTAAAAACTCAAATTTCTCGATATTTGTTGAAGATAAATTACTAAAATATGGTGCATGTGTTAAATTTTTAAACGTAGCTTAGGTTTCAATTTTGTTTATTTTTGTAAACTCAACAGTTTCTGCTTTATACGCATGTAAAAACAAGACATACTTTTTTATGGCTATGGTTACAAAATTGTCCTTCGGGGGCAAGATCGGACGTACTTTCAAACCCGCTTCTATGGCTTTGAGAACAAGGTGTATAAGAATAATAAATCCGATCTTAAACGCACTACAATACATAAAAAAATGACGTTTATGTCATTAAAAACATGAATGTTCCAATCGATTTTATTTTTTTTTACTTAATGGCATCCGATCTTACCCCTAGTGATAAATTTTTTACATTTTGTGATTCTCAAACTTTGATCTCATCATAAGATGAATTATCCAGATCCGCGGGAAAGATCGGACAAATAAATTTTTTGCTAGTTATTAATGATAGATAATTTTAACCTTGAAAAAGGGACAGAAAAAGTTTTCAATGTCCGAACTAAAGACATCAAAAATTCTATCTGTCCGTTTTTCAAAATTGTAACGTTGTTTCCAAGCATGGAAATTGCTTAAAAACAATTTTTTATATCCATTATAAATAACTTAAATAAAAATAAAAGACAGAAATATAAAAACACTAGCTGATGCCCGCGACTTCGGCCGCGTGGATCGAGGTTTTTCGTTTCCCGCGGGAACTCCTTAATTTTCCGGGATAAAAAGTAGCCTATGTGTTATTCCAGACTATAATCTATCTCTGTGCCAAATTTCATCCAGATCCGTTCAGCCGTTGGGGCGTGATTGAGTAACAAACATCCATCCATACATCCATCCAAACTATCGCATCAAATAAATATTATAAATGCGAAAGTTTGGATGGATGGATGTATGGATGTATGTTTGTTACTCAATCACGCTCCAACGGATGAACGGATCTGGATGAAATTTGGCACAGAGATAGATTATAGTCTAGAATAGTACATAGGCTACTTTTTATCCCGGAAAATTAAGGAGTTCCCGCGGGAACCGAAAAACCTCAATCCACGCGGACGAAGTCGCGGGCATCAGCTAGTTTATAATATTTATTTGATAAATATTTATTTGATAAATAAATAACATAGTAAAATAAATGACAAATAAAAATTAATGCTGTAAATAAAAAAATAAAAACGATACCCAAGATATAAGACGAACATATACAGACATTTTAATGTAATTGGGCTCTTTTCTATATCTGTACGCTTCTGAACACATTTTCATCAAAATCTCGAGATCAAAATAGAATAATCCTTTCACTATTTTTTAAGGTGAAAAATATTAAAAATATTAATGTTATAAAAGTTTGACAATCCCTGCCTCATTTTGTACAGGTAAAGAGCGGATGGTTTTAATCCGATCTTTACCCGAAAGGGGGAACATCGGATATCTGCTAATAGACATCCTAGGCGTATTCTGATCAGATCTATCTAGCTATTGCTACTTAAAACCTAGTATTAATGCGAAATATTAGCAAAACAAGCTGTATTTTCGCCAAAATATGAATCTAAAAGTGAAAGGGAAAGATCGGATAGAAGAAAAAAAGACAAAAATTACCTTGTTTTTTTAAATTCACCATAACTCACGTACAGTCCATCGGGAGTGACTGGCGCGAACTGAAATAGATGCATAACAAAATGGCGTTGAACATAATGATACCAACATTAAAAAATATGGTCTCATTCGCGGGAAATTTGATGTATACGGTCTTACCCCCTTTCCGCTCTTACCCCAACATACCTTACTCTTTTACTTTTGTAGACAAGCCCTATAAAAAGCCTGACCAGTGTGCTTAGCATGCGCACAACGAGATTATCTCGCGACGAGAGAGAGAGATGTTGTCGTTGCCGGCAAATTTTTCATTTACCCTAAATGCACAAAATGCGGTAAGTACATATATTACAAGAAAAAATTGTCGACACGGTTCGTAGAGAAACATACCACAGTTATGAAATACATACTTAAACCTTTATCTCTACTTTTGACGTAACGAGACAAGTCCATGTTAGCTTCGGTAGACAGAGAGAGTTATCTCTCTCTTGTCTACCGAAGCTAACATGGACTTGTTGTACTTGGACTTGTAGGTACTTACTTGTTGACGTATGGTAGATTTAATTTTACTCGTAGTGCGCATGCTAGCCATACAGGAAAAATAATAAAAAACCTGCCAGGGGCACCACTGTTGCACCTTTTTTTAAAGTGAACAGACTTTAAAAACACTGAAAATCATTACCTAAATAAATCTTTAACTAATTACTTTCATCCAATTTACTTTTAGCCAATAAACAAAAAATCAAAACTTATATTGTAGGTACCTACCTAGTTACCTTAGTGTAAGTAGTTTTTGAAGACGGAGTCAAACCGTACAGAAAAATACCAATTTAATATATACTTAGCTACCTAGGTAGGTAAGTACCTACATAAAGGAGTACCTATAAGGCAAATTAATTAATATCATTATGATCTATCTATTTTTTTTGGACAAGAACCATTAATCTAATAGGTAGTTCCAAATTATTTTCGCAACATGGCATTTGGCGAGGTTTAATATTTTTCCGGTCTTACGCTCTTGTAGTGTAGGTACGCTGCACCATAATTATTATTTTATACTGCTGCACATAGGTCCATCTCCGTAAACGCCTTTTTAGGGTTCCGTACCAAAATGGTAAAAATGGAACCCTTATGGTGCGACTTTCTCCGTCCGTCCGTCCGTCCGTCCGTCTGTCCGTCCGTCCGTCTGTCACAGTCGATTATTTCAGTAACTATTAAAGCTATCGACATGAAATTTGGAATAGTTGTGTATAATAGTGGCCTAACATCATTAAAATAAAAAAAAATCTAAAATTATGAAAGGGCTATACTTCTACTTACATTCTAAAACAGATTTTTATTTATTTTTATGCTTATGTAATAGTTTTTGATTTATCGGGCAAAATGTCGAAAAAAATACCGCCCCCCCCCTTATCTCCGAAGTTTACCAATTGAAAAATCTGAAATAATTATGGTCAATAGAAGCTTAAGTATGTATATTTTACAGGAAAAATAAAACCAACGCTCTAACTAGCATAGTTGATATTAACAATAAACCTCTACAAACAAAGTTAGTTTTGTGGTTCATTTCGTCTTGTTTTTAATACGTCATAAATCGTAAAACTTACTACAGGTTTGTACGGAACCCTCGGTGCGCGAGTCCGACTCGCACTTGGCCGGTTTATTTATAAGTAGGTATAGCTGATGCCCGCGGCTTCGTCCGCGTCATTTAGGTTTAACTAATACAAACTAAAATACTTTGCCAGTACATTGTAACTACGTCTACTTACTGACAATAAAAGTAGGTTTTTATCTACCGATTTTTTTCTTTTCTACGTAAAATGACGTATAATAAGTCAATAATATTATGGGTATGTTCCGATATACACTGCGAGCAATGCTTCATGTTTGCAGTGCTTACTGGTGAGAAATTCGTTCCGTTATGGACTGACAGTATACTTACTGCCGCAGTATCCTAGGACCTAGGGAAATATATTATGACGTCATAAATCGTCACCATTTTTGTACTGTGAGCACTCGTGTTTTCGAGGTAAGGTGCTCTCAGTGCTTTGATCACGGGATGAACAGCTGGACTGCGGTCCGTTTTAAACAGTAACCACTACTACTCTCTTTCTCTCAAACGAAACTTCGCAAACGAACGTAGTTAGTCTGTTATTAGACCCACTCAAAATCGTTCAATCCAATCGGTCACGAAAATTTTCTATGGATCCGTACTTCGTCTGCGTGTACGAAAACGAAATAGAGAGGAGCATAGAGATAATATTATGTAGGAGAGGAGTTAACGAAATTTCGTTCGTTTGTTTGCGAAGTTTCGTTTTAGAGAAAGAGAGTAGACCCGCAGTATAGCTAACTTTAGAGGAACGGCTTCGCAATATACTAAATTGACGTCACACCTTACAGTAATTCAATTTCAATTCCCAGATGTTGGCTTTTAGGTATGCCACAGGGGCACAGGTTGTTTCTCCAGTGTCGAGTTTATGGATATGGCACGAAAGAGATTGTTCGGTGAGCTGAGTAAGAATAATTTTGAGAGTCTAAACTCGCAGTGTATATCGGAACATACCATATTAATTGCCAACATGTCAACTGTCACCTGCCGGCTTGACTTTGATAGTTGTAAAAGTAAAGGCTGTTCCGTTGTTCCGGTATAGGCACTGCGAGCACTGGCAGTGCTCTTTAACACTTTAACAGCCGATCACGTACTGTGTACGGGCAGTGTCGATCAACTCGGTACGCCGATCACGTACTCCGTACGGCTTTGACTTTCCTATCGTCTGTTTAAATACCACGTGCCCGGTGCGTGAATGGCGTGTAACCCCGGTGTAGAATGACTCTTTATCTACGCACACATGTATGATTCACCGACGGGAGGTGCGGGGTGGAGACAGGACAAGCGATCTTTCACGGCGCGCCAGTGCGCCCACGCCACTAACGTGAGAGTACGTCGTTTTTTTCGATTTTAGACCTCTTTTCTTAATTTTTTTTCATAAATATTATTTTTTATTACAAATGTTTTTTATTTCATCCCTAAAAATATAAAGAACAATAGTACATATAAAAAAAGAATAATAGACATATCACAGATAGTTTTTATTTTATGAGTCATAGAATATCGGCAAAAAACGCCGGCGTACCAGGGAAAGCCGCCTTTATAACGGTCGGCTGTTAAAGTGTTAATGGGGACTTCCAGTGATCTCAGTGTATTTCGGAACGCACCCTGTGTTCCGTTATAGACTGCGAGCACTGTTCAGTGCTCTTTACTGTGGAGAAATTCGTTCCGTTTTATCTGACAGTAAACTGCTGCAGTATCCTAGGGAAATATATGACGTCATTAATCGACGCCATTTTTGTACGGTGAGCACTGGCGTTTTCGAGGGCAGCGTTCCGTTTTATGCAGTACCCAGTATACCTAACTATAAAGGAACGGCTTCGCAGTGTACTAAAGTGACGTCACACCTTACAGTGCTCGCGCATCGCAGTGTATTTCGGAACACAGCCAAAATTATTTTAATATTTTGAATCATTTGTTTCATAAAAATACAAAGTACTCTGTGATCATTTGAAACAAAACAACTTGTCTGTGTAATTTGAAATTTGAATCGCGTGCGCACGCGTGCGAACTGCGACTGTCGAATGTGATCTAATCAATTTCAAATTTTTTCAGATTATTTACTGATAAACCCAATACATATTGGAAGTTGATAAGAATGTAATCGCTGGGTGATGAACGTCGATATCAGCTATGTGCTTAGCTTATTTATAAACTTTTACCTACTGCGTCAAATGGTCAAATGTAAGCAGTAGGCACAGTAATTTAGCAATGGCAAGTGCTCCTGAAGAAAATCAAAACCGCTTTAGTTTTGAAGATATAAAATCTTTTCCTTCAGTTACGGATGGAAAAATAAATATTGTTTGTTTTTTGGAAGCAACATCTGATTTAATTACATTAGTTGGTATGTACCTATATGCCAAGGTTTTTTGAACAATATTACTTACTTATAAAAATTTTCTATTTCCGTGATAACTTACCTTATCTGTTTAATGTTTATCACTGATCATTAAATACTCTTTAGTGTGGTTGCCTGTTATAGATCACTACAATATTTATTGCACTGATTTTATTTTCATTTTCATATTTCATACAACATTTCCCATTCAAATTCACCAGCTAATCTTTATAAAACTTTCTTTCAGGTCGTCTTGGTAAAGCTTTTGCACCAGTTAAATATGATATGCAGGGAAATGTTGATGTAAGTACTAATATGAAGCATATTGTAGCAACTTGGGTCAACACTATATTAAGATGGTGGTAGAGCTAAAACATGATGTAGCTGAGACACCTGTATGTTCTACATGAAATAAATAAATTGAAATACCCACATTTTTACATCTCTTAGGCAGACCTAGAGAGGCAGGAGGTGATTTCTACCACCAGAGAAAACTCAATTGGTTGTCTCAGTCTCCCGTTACGTCCCGTGAAGTTCCAATTTACTCCCCTTAAGCTGCTTTTTGCTCAAGTTGATTTCCCGACTTTGTAACAAGTAATTTTGTCTTGAAATAAATTACAAGTAACAAGATCTCTTTCTAAAATTACTAATTTACTATTTCAGAAAATAAAAATGCACTATAAATATGATTTAGACTCCTGCTTACTAGAGTTGATGCTTGATGAACATTCCAAAGACCAACATACAGCTATTGAAGGTGTTTTATGGCTAAATAGGCAGGTATACTTAAAAAAACAGTCCTATTGTACCAGTTGACCAGTAATTGCCTGAAGCATATAAGTAAAATACCTCAATCCAAAGTCGGCCAAGTCGGTCCTAATATAATGCTTATCAAATTTATATGGAAAATTTTTATCTGTGAGATTTAGTTCTTTTATTTTTTATAAGTTTAATTTATGATTAACATTTCTATTCTGTTCCTTACTATTGTATTACAAGATAATGCTGAATTTAGTTTTTTATAGTTTATAAATTTTTCTAAATTAGGACATAGGACCATTCAAAATACTTACAAAATATTATTGTAAAAAGTTTTATGGCTATTGGCTCACCAACTTCACTGCTATACATTATAGCCCGAGTTAATTAATTGTAATCTTAAATTAATATTGTGAACATAGCTAATTTGGTAACATATTTTGTCTTTATTATTTCAGGGCTTTGCTGTTTTTTGAATTAGCATTCAGAGAAATTATTGTATGTCTGCAATCAAAAAATTATGATGAAAACATGAAAAAGATATTCACTGTTGCTTATGAAGGTTCAGTCAAGAAATATCATAATTGGATCACTCAACAACTGTTTGCTGTAAGTTGTCTATTTTACTATATTAAGTACTAGATGATTCCCGTGACTTCGTCTGCATGGATTAAGATTTTTTGATTCCCGCAGAAACTCTTTAATTTTCCAGGATACTAAGCAGCCTATGTCCTTTCCCGGGATACAATCTATCCCTGTACCAAATTTCATCAATATCGGTTGAGCAGATGGGCCGTGCCATGAAAGCATTTATAATATTAGTATGGATTTGGTAGGTATAGTAATGATTGGCTAGCATGTACAAGGAGAAGTTTAAAAAACTGACTGCTGACCTTCAGTAATGGAGAGGCACATGAAGAAGAAGAAGATAGTAGTTATTGGAAGTAGTACAGAAAATTATCAGTCTCCTTCAGCACTTCTCATATTAACATAATATCATAATTTATAAAGTTTTTTTATTTTAGCTCATTTGTAAAATGTCACCAACGCTACCCCAGCTAATTAAGTCATTTGAGATAGAAAATAATGACACTTTTGAAACGAGGTTAATAAGTTTTCATGCAACCTTAAATTCAGTAAGAAGTAAAATTGATGATTTCTTTAAGGACCACAATATGTTACAAGATTCAATGTGATGTGACGTCAAATAAATTTCTTTCTCCAAAGTCTCTTTAAAATTGACTAATAATTATTATTAATAAGGTATTTTTCCACTGTTGGTGTTAATATTATACCACCTGTTAGTTAGATGTCCTCAAATAACAGAAAATGCATATTACTATTTACATAGGAAACAAACAATTTTGAAGTCAATATTATACGTGAGACAGCATGAATGTTAAGAACCTGAGCATGGTATTTTAAGGCCTATTATGCCAACTAAGCACAAATTCTAAGTTTTTTAGTTAGTTGATCAGTGGTATAATATTATTAGACCACAGACACAACTACAAGAGTTAATGTACTTACTAAGATAATAATTTATTTATACAATATTATGTTCTATGCTAGTCGATTCACTAAAATAGCTTATAAATTGCTTTTAAATACATCAATACTTATAAAATAGAATCACTAATAGGTAACTAATATTTGATTTTACTTGATAGTTGTATTGAGAAAAAAATTGTACCAGTGCAAAGAAAAAAGTTACTTATTTTTAATTTGTGTGTATTAAAAATATACAAATATTGTACCATACATAGTAAGTATGTATAACTATATAATATATTTATTATAGGTACCTATATTTAGTATAAGATAATTGGCAATAGATTCAGTGGTGCTCTCTTTGACATTGTTTTCCTCCAATCCTGTCCTATGATGAAATTAAATTTAAATTATTTTGTGATAAGTAGTGAATAGAAATACCAAAGTGCTTGTAAATTTTGTTTCAATCGAAAAATATTATTTAATGAAATGTAGGTACATAGGTACCTACTTAATATTTAAAATCTAATATTTTTGTAATCACTAAACACTGATCATAAATTTTGTAAGAAAATTCGAAATTTACCTGTAGTATAAAATGACAAGATCATGAGTGAAATTGAAACAATTATAATAAACTTTATGATTAATAATTTTACCAATGTGAGGAAGCTTTAACATGAATAAATTATCTTTAAAAACAAGTTTGTTTCATTTTATCCCAAACAAAGTAGAGATACAATTTAATAAATAAGCAGATATGCTACCACAATGGCCAGAACATATAACACACAAGTTCCTAAACCAGAAACCTTTGGGCATATTGTCTCAAACAATTCAGACATGCCCAAACAACAACTATTTAAAAATAGTTTTTGTTATGCATTTGCACATCTATCAAATTGAGTTAAGACTCAATCTGATAGATGTGCAAATGCATAGGGTAATGGACACACATATAATATAGGTATTACGATAATTCTTATAATGACAATAAAAATACCCTATGAATCCATCTCCTTAGCACATAACTATACTTATGTAGGTAGGTACCTACTAAGATAATTTATTGTTTAATGATTGAATTTCTTGAATGTGTCAAATAAATAGACTTTGCAACACAAGAGGCTTGTTTTAAAGCCATGAAGCAGAAAACGAGTTCAAATATGGTTACTATCCATATACTAGCATGTAAGATAATTTCTGTAGGAATATTTTCTAAATATGGATTAAAAAGAAAATAGCTTAAGAGAGGCATTTGCATTAATATTGTTAACACTAAGAAACCAGCAAGCTCGGGGACCTGTAACAAAAGTTTAAAGTCTTCTTTAAAGTAATCATACAATTTCGTTCTCTAAGCAGTCTGTAACAGCATACCTCTTAATTCAAGCTATGTGAGGCTGAGAGGCTAAGATAAGAAAGCAGAAATAAACTTACTCTGCAAGATAAATTTCCATAGTGCCCCAGGTAGAGTCTTACAGATTCTATTACAGTCAGCAGCGTAAATACGGTTATTGATAAGTATTTTGGTAAATGACCAAGCTTTTGAATCTGAAAATTAAATACTAAGTAATTATTAGGAATTATTAAGTATTCTACCACTCGGGCGTCCATTGGTCCCCAGTGCCGATATCAAGTTATGAATTACCATTTTAAATCTATGGGAATTACCTACCTACTCGAATAAAAGTTATCTTCCGTTGTCACGTAGATATGTAACTATTATTTAATCCATTAGGTACCTATAGGTATTTAAAAGTTATCTTCCGTTGTCACGTAGATATGTAACTATTAGTAATTAGATAATCCATTAGGTACCTATATTATAATAATTGGTAAGTCCTTACCTCAGAATACAGGTCCTTACCTTTTTGTATAGAATAAATCCTATAGTAATGACCCAAACAAAGTAGAGATACAAGTTAAAAAATAAGCACCTTTGAAAACGCAGCATATTACCGTATTGCATTGATGTTTTTGGAAAATTTAATTACGTAAAATATTAGTTTCTACTTTGTTTATTTTTGTGGTTGTCTTGACAATAATTAAAAATTCGCGCCCCGGCTGCATAGTTTTCTGTCAATGTCGCCAACTGTCAAATCAAAATTTGTCTATGTTCTGTCTATTTTCCGTGGTCAACTCTTCAACTTCCGCCACCGGTCACAGACTCAACGTGTGTTATTTCCTTTGATTATGTATTTTATAATAGTGATAATAATCAAAGGATAATTCTATATGTCTATGTCTTTTTACTCGATGATAGTATCCTAGTCCTAGAAATATCCTACTTCCTATATTAAAGAGTATTAAAGTATCAAGGCCATAATCTATTCAAAGTATTTGTGCCATTGACGGTACCTATAAATTACCAAAAGTTATGTTCTGTAGATTTTGTGTAAATTACAAAAAACCGCGTTCGGGGAGATCCAGCTTCACCAACCAGAGCTTCCTATTGGTGCGGACGAGTACAATATTATATCCTGTGAATATATCACACACTCGTCCCACTCTAAAGAGTGGGGATTTTCGAGGAATCTAAGCTTCTTTTTTTACCTAAAATCATTGAATTATATGTACAAGTACTAGAACCGACGCCGCAAACAACAAATTTGCGCCATGCTTTGCGGCCGGCCGGCTTCACCTCATTTAGTCTCTCGCCTACGCTCTTCGCGGCCGCGTGTCGAAATTGTGCTCGCACGAAAATTTTAAAATGCCCTCGTGCGTTATAAAAACGTGTAAAAATAATACAACTGTAAATATAAAATATTGTCGCGTGACATATCATCGGTAAGTAAACAAAACGTTAACGAAAACAAACCAAAACAAATTTTTGAAGATATTTTTCTACTGATTCACCCACGTTCCACCATTTCTCGGAATATCATAGATTAAAAAATGAATTTTACCTACAGATGAAACACCTACGATCATACATTTTACATTTTACTTTTTTATTATTCGACCGGGCTCCCTAGGATCACAAAACAGGAAACTGTTACAAAAATTTAAAAAAGTCAGCGCCATTTTGAAATTCTTTGTTATTGTACCGATTTCGTTCAAAATGGATATCTGAGGATCCCTAGGATCACAAAACAGGAAACTGGTACCAAAATTTAAAAAAGTCAGCGCTATTTTGAAACTTCTTTAGTTTCTCGGTAATTAATTACTGTAAAACTTTAAAATTTAACAAATACATTTTAGCTCTCTTGTTACACAAATAACTATTATATAAACGGAAACGATGTTTTTTTCACTTCATTTCTATAATGATAAGGTAGAGAGGTAACATAACTTTAGTGAGTTTAGATTTAATTTAATTTTTTTATCGCAATTTGGTATTTTATAAATACCATGTTGTAGGTACACTTTAAACCAATACCTATATGAAATTAGTAATGTTAAATGTAAAATGACGACCTCCGTGGTGCAGTGTGTAGCGCTGTTGTCTTAACGTGCGGAGGTCCCGGGTTCGATCCCCGGCAGGGTCAAT
The DNA here is from genome assembly GCA_917051295.2 of Erebia ligea. Lineage (NCBI taxonomy): Eukaryota > Metazoa > Arthropoda > Insecta > Lepidoptera > Nymphalidae > Erebia > Erebia ligea. The sequence continues at coordinate 12,890,871 of OU785223.1, read as the reverse complement.
TTGGGAATTTATAATTTCTGAATTTTCCCTGGTCTGGCCTGGTGGGAGGCTTCGGCCGTGGCTAGTTACCACCTAACCGGCAAAGACGTGCCGCCAAGCGATTTAGCGTTCCGGTACGATGCCGCATAGAAACCGAATATGGGGGTGGGTTTAATATAACTGCCATGCCCCTAACAGGTTAGCCCGCTACCATCTTAGACTGCATCATCAGGTGAGATCGCAGTCAAGGGCTAACTTGTAGTGGATAAAAAAAAGTAAGATAAAAATGACACTATATGTATATTATTTTTTAACATGATAGGTGGATTGGTTAAGTTACAACGTTTTCTTTTATAGTGTCAACAGTTCCTAATAAAAAGGTTAAAGTTGTATAAAATTAATATCTTTTTGTTTTTACTTTTTAATTGTTTTTTTCCGTCTATAAAACTAGGTCTACTATTATCTTATTTAATATGTGCACTTTATGCAGTCTCACACTGCATAAATTCAAAAGTAGTCTCATTGAATAACCCAATAGGCAGAAAATACGTAGTGTCACTTCTGCGTGTCTCATCTATGACCTTACCCGCGCGTCACGCACCCGCCGCGTGCTTCGCGACGCAGCACAGATTACATTCGCGGTGTCTTCTCTAGTACGTTAGTACATAATACCTCAATGCCTAAAATAAAAATTAATACATAGGGTATGTTCCGAAATACACTGCGAGCACTGTAAGGTGTGACGTCAATTTAGTAAACGAAGCCGTTCCTTTACAGTGTGTTTCGTTATAGACTGCGAGCACTGTTCAGTGCTCTTTACTGTGGAGAAATTCGTTCCGTTATGACTGACCGTAAACTGCCGCAGTATGCTAGGGAAATATATGACGTCATTAATCGACGCCATTTTTGTACTGTGAGCACTGGCGTTTTCGAGGTAAGGTGCTCTCAGTGTTTGTCTCAGTGCTGACTGCGTTCCGTTTGAAGCAGTACCCAGTATATCTAACTGTAGAGGAACGGCTTCACAGTGTACTGAATTGACGTCACACCTTACAGTGCTCGCAGTGTATTTCGGAACACACCCCTGCTCTATGATAAAGAGGCAGTCAATGTCAATCATCAACGGTTCAACCTGTCAACGTCATTCAAACTTCACAAGTCACAACTGACAACACATCTCTGCAGAGCGATCGGCTAAAAATTGTCGCATTAACACATCCAAAAATGTCCATAAGGATATCCATTGTTACAGTCCTTATAGCCGGCTTCACGTAAGCTTTTTCAGGATTGTAGCAATGGGTCGCAAACCACAGATTACTAGTCACGAACGCTGAATATCGATATTTTGGTAGTGCAGCAGAGCGATCGGCTAAAAATTGTCGCAATATCACATCCAAAAATGTCATAAAGGATATCAATTGTTACAATCCTTATAGCCGGCTTCACCTAAGATTTTTCAGGATTGTAGCAATGGGTCGCAAACCACAGACTAGTCATGAACGCTGAATATCGATATTTTGGTAGTGCAGACCTATTTATAATCCGACTAATTTGAATGTCTATGGTAATCATGTAGTAATCTAGCAATATAAGTAGACTTGACAGTCTTCCAAATTTAACTGCGTTACCTATTTCACTAAGTAATATTTTAGAGTCTGTGGTGTCTTGTGATTTTCAATTTATTAATTGGCTTTGTACATAGAAGAAGGAATCTCTAGAATCAGGGTCAGCGTGTAACCGAAAGGGATAGGTAATACTATGAAACACCTCCCAATCGTCATACAAACGTCGGCACAATATATGGTTTGTTTGTATGCAATATTCATAAAATCCGTGACACGCAGAAAGGGAGAGAAAAACACATGTTTTTTTCTCATTCTATCTTGTGTAACATCCCAACACTGCATCTCTTTCATGTGGGAGTGAAAAGGAGATATGGCGGCGTCTATATATCTTACTCAGTCTACGGCTTTGTATTATATTTAGTAAATATAATACAAAATACTTTAATTTAAGAAGCCATGCGCGCATGTTAGTAAATTTTCTTTTTACGATGCAATCCAGAGACTAGTAACCAGAGAGATGCAATAATATCTCGAAATACCACAGCGAAATACCGAAATTGTCTATGGATATTTTCATTAAAATCACAGATTAAGTGAAGCCCAGCAGAGCGATCGGCTATAAATTGTCGCAATATCACATCCCAAAATGTCCTAAAGGATATCCATTGTTACAGTCCTTAAAGCCGGCTTCACGTAAGCTTTTTCAGGATTGTAGCAATGGGTCACAAACCACAGATTACTAGTCACGAACTCTGAATATCGATATTTTGGTAGTGCAGACCTATTTATAATCCGACTAATTTGAATGTCTATGGTAATCACGTGGTAATCTAGCAATTTATGTAGACTTAGCAGTCTTCCAAATTTAACTGCGTTACCTATTTAACTAAGTAATATTTTAGAGTCTGTGGTTTCTTGTGATTTTCTATTTATTAATTGGCTTTGTTTTTTAATAAATATAATTTAAGAATAAATATAAGAAGCGATGCGCATATGTTAGTAGATTTTCTTTTTACGATGCAATCAAAGATACCATAAGCTAGAGATATCTCGAGATACCGAAATTGTCTATGGATATTTTCATTATAATCACAGCTGATTAAAATTTAATGCGCAAAGGATCAGCCCGGCTGTCCAACTAGGAAATGCAGCCAGCATTCTTGCCACCATTCCACGCGGGCATGTTTCTAGCTTTAAGTTCTGTTGTATTGTTTTCAATAAAGGTTTAAAAAAAAGTAGTAGGTACCTACATAAAGTTGTACTATGTAAGTAGGTACTAGGTACCTACATAACGTAATTCTTTTTTACCGTTAATTTTAATTATAAATAACTAGATCATTCCCGCGACTTCGCCCGCGTGGATTAAGATTTGTTGATTTCCGCGGGAACTTTTTAATTTTCCGGGTAAAACTAGCCTATGTCCTTCCCCGGGACTACCCCTGTACTAAATTTCACCAAAAATGGTTAAACAGATGAACCATGAAAGCGTAGCAGACAGACAGGCAGACAGACACACTTTCGCATTTATAATATTAGTATGGATGTAATATTATTACTTATTTTCTTAGCATTGGTATGTCGTACAATTTTTATATTTTTTTAATAGCGTGAGTTGGCAATACTGCGAATGAGAATATTTTATTAGCTAGACATAGATATACGGTATACCTAATAAAATATACCAAAATTGTCAATAGAATGTCTTAAATTAAATAACATTTTGAAGCCATTCCATTAATAGCATACCTGCTTGCTTGAAATAATAGTATTTTCTATTTTTACCTAACAAATGATCTATTCGAGCTTTTTAATCCTTATATTACATTTATTTTGGATAATAAAGAGTCGTAAAACGATTATTGGACACCTTATGTCACCGCTAAAAACACCTCCCACCATGTATCAATGAAAGCCTAGTTTGACGTGACGTTTGTCATGATCCTTAAACGACATCTTACTTCAAAAGTCATAAGTGATACCAATTTTCAGCAAATAATTCTATCGATAGTTACTGCATCAATGTCAAAACATTTTTTTGTCCTCAACGATCCTTTACGGACAGTCGCACTGATACGTGAAGCCAAAACCATGTTTTGACATTGATGCAGTCCTATAATGATTGCGACAATTTATAGCCGATCGCTCTGCTGTGGTGAAACCAAAACCATGTTTTGACATTGATGCAGTCCTTTAATGATTGCGACAATTTATAAATATTATAGCCGATCGCTCTGCTGTGCTTACTGCTTCCTTCGCGTTGATGGAGGATGGATTGTCCATCCTCCATCAACGTTCCTTCGTCAATCGTCATTGCCAGAGACTTGAGTTCAGAGTTCAGACTAGTGTCATTGCATACTTATCTATGGTCATTGCTTAATTACCTTCCTACGTCTTTCATTGTAATTTTTTAAACTTATTATATTATTTTAATATTCCTTCTGCCTGAATATGTTTTCCAGGAAGTGTAGACTTTCCATTAGTTCCCTAGGTAAGTTCGTACATAAATTGCTCTTCTTCTTCTTCTACTTCCCCTTTTCCCACGTTATGTGGGGTCGGCACAACATGTTTTCTCCTTCCACTCACTTTTGTTAACCGTCAACCTCATATTCACCCCTTAAAAACGCATATAACCTCTTTCACACAATCTATCCATCTTTTCTTTGGTCTCCCTCTACTCGTACATAAATTGCTCATTTAATTAATAACAACGATGGTAATAATATTAAATAGCTATAATTAATTATTTACAACAGGCATAAAGCATATTAATATTTTATTTTATTTAATATCTTTCTATTGCAGGAATACTGCGCCCAGAAACGATACAAATAACAATAAATTCAGGCATTAAATATTTCCCTCCGCCCAAAAATTATGACGGTAAGTTCCGTTTCGATAATATATTTATTCATATGGTTGGGTGGGTGGTGGTTACCTACCTTGATTCATATATCAATTACATAGTATAGTTGTGGGTCCACCATGGCAGGCGTTGGTGGTATAGAGGCTGGAAGTGCCACATGTCTCCCTTCTAGATACATTTCACACAGACATGTGTCACTTACTCGCCAAGTCAGTTGCCAAACAGCAATAACAGTTCAATGCATTTCATTTTTACTAGATTTGTTATAAAATCCTAGTAGTTTGTAGGCTTCTGGGCACAAGTAACAACTATAGATAAAGTTAGTAACTAGTCAGTGGTTACAGTGACCTAATTCAACATGTTCCACAACAAGTTAGCCCTTGACTGCAATCTCACATGATGGTAAGTGATGATGCAGTCTAAGACAGTAGCAGGCTAACTTGTTATTGGTTCGTCAGTTATATTAAACCCATACCCCTATTGGTTTCTACACAGCGTCATACCAGAATTCTAAATCTCTTGGCGGTAGGTACGTCTTTGCTGGAAGGGTGGTAACTAGCCACGGCGGAAGCCTCCCAAGACCAGATCAGAGAATATTCAGAAATTATAAATTTCCAAATTGAACCTGATGCGAATCGAACCTGGGACCCCCATAACAAGACCACAGTTCTCGCCACTATGCCAGGGAGGTTATGTCATGTGGAATTAGGTTTTGAAGACAAAACAAAGCCTATGTTGAAATTTTTCAGATCATACTATATAAATGCAAAAGTGTTTGTTTATTGATACTTATGTCCTTCTATCTCACTGCAGCAGCACAAACGATTGATGTGATTTTTTGCATGGATACAGTTGAGGACCTGGAGAGTGACATAGGCTAGGCTTTCCATGGGAATTAAAAAACTTCTTCCGTGCGGATGAAGTCGCATGCGTCAGCTAGTTTATAATTATAAGTACGGACTTGATGATCCCATCTTTGCCTAATTTTGGTTTTTGAAAATGCCAGTGGTTTTGATTGATTTGCCAGGGAAAGTAGTCTATGCCAAGGCTCTTATTATCTAGGCTGGAACCTATCTTTGTACCAAATGTCAAATTTTTCATCCTGAAAAGTCAGACTTCCCATCTAGTTATTAAACTAGATGTTAACACTATTGTGTATTATTTTATTCAATTTGCAACAAATTGCTCGCATTTTACAGACATTGAAATTCCTGAACGTCAGCGACTCCGAATATATGACAAGGTACCCCTCTATCCTGCTAACTTAAAACCTCCAAAAATGCAAAAACGTCTGCGTTACATGAGGGGACCAGAACAACTACACAATATTTTGCAGCTGAAGCAATATGGTTTAGTTGTAAGTACCTGACACTTAGATACTAGCATCTAGATTCTAGATAGTAATAAAATTGGTAAAATTTTTTTTTTAGTTTAACTGAAGAAAAGAATATAATAATGATGTAGATAATGTACTTAAAGCTAAATTTCTTTAGCTTTTAGGAGTCTGGCCAGCTAACAGTTGCACGAAACTATTTAAAAAATTTAAGTGTTGATTAAACTAATTTAATCACAAGACTCCATACGATTCTTGAGATTAAAAAGTACCACTTAAATTTTTGTATTTGTTTCGTGCAACTCAGTGTAAGACAACAAAAATTTTGTAAATGGCACTTCAGAAAATCTGGTTTCACACCCCTAATCTAGGGCATGATCAGACTGTTGTTGTTGCTGTTCCTAGCAGCAAGTAGGTCAGGAACTTTAGATAGTGGCGATCACAATAGATCGGCAACAGTCAAAGTGATACCGGGTCTCGTCACAGAGCCCTGCAAAGCCACATCAACAAGAAAGAAGAAGAATGCCCTAGTTCTATGGATCCGCATATCTATAGAATTATGGTATCTAAATTAATACCTCTCAATTGTCTCTTATTTATTAATTAACTAGCTGATGCCCGCGTCTTCGTCCACGTGGTTTAAGTTTGTTTTTATTCCCACGGGAACTCCTTAATTTTCCGGGATAAAAAGCCTAAGTCACTTTCCAGGTCCTGAACTATACCCACGCCAAAAATCACGTCGAGCCGTTGCTCCGTTGCGGCGTGATTGAAGGACAAACCAAGAAACCAACAAACAAACACACTTTCTTATTTATAATGTTTGTATGATACATGATTACTGTTTAGTTGTTAAGCTAAACAATGTGGCTAATTCTGTTGGAAACAATCTAAATTGACAGGAATAAATCTAGTCAGTCCCTTTCCGCAGGGAGCATCAAGAAAGGGATGGCAAAAGAATTAATCAATCTACAAGTAAATTGAATTACTAGTCAATTTACTTATAGATTTCGTGCAATAGAGTTGTAGATTTCGTCCGACAAGGATTGGTATTCTAAAATTTACAGTGCTAGTACCCAGTACATACTTTGTATAAATGGCTTTTGGGATTAACTTTAGAATATGTATTACAGGCTTTAGGGGGTGGTAGATTACGTCATGAGCATTTTGAAATGGCTCGCCTGCAAGTTGCACGGAGGCTAGACATGAAGAGGATGTTTGCTATATGGAGGGTGGATCCTCCGTGGCAACCTGTCACCAAAAAAGGACAAGGTCAGCGTATGGGTGGAGGAAAAGGCGCCATTGACCATTATGTGACACCTATTAAGGCTGGAAGAATTATACTAGAAGTCGCTGGGAAGTGTGAATATGCTGAGGTACTTGAGTTATTGTTTTCAGATGTGATTTTCATTCTTAAAATCATGAATATAAAGTTTACATTACATTTTTGAATAGTATCATGTCAGAATTTATAATCCATGTAAATGAAACGTAAGTGAAAAATATAAGATTGCCAATTGGGTATTTGACTACTATTCAAATAAATTATTTTTTAGTGATTATTAAATAGAGGATCTCCCAAAAGTCGTAATGTCCACGTTCCCTGATGTTGAATAACCATTTTAAACAAGTGTTTAAAGTGAAAAAGGGCGTCGAACTATGATATTACATTTTAGAATTTCATATAAATCCCATACTTAGGACGCGTTTTGACGTACGAAAAAAAGTTGCTGATTTGACTATTTGTCAAATACCCAATTGCCTTATTAATGTTTGAATGTAATTATTATAATGGAGTATGACAGGGCAAGACCTGTAGAAGTTACCATTACAATAATTTGCCTGACAACTTTTACTTACTTTTAAACCATTGGTATGGCAAGTAATCAACTCCAATGTTATCCCCAGGGTTAATCTTATCCTTACACATCTTGGCATAATATTATGACATCATGACAAGCCCAAAATGGATTTTTGCCATAAGTATGTCAAGTTTTTTATCAAATGAAATGGCCCAGGATTCCACATGCCTTCTGTGTTGTATGTTGTATTTTAGTAGTTGTATTTAGTTTAATTAATTATCTTGTTTATTTCAGGTACATGACATGTTAAGGATTATAGCAGAAAGGTTGCCATTTAAAGCTGAGCCAGTGTCGCAAGAAATTATGGAGAAAAAGGCAGAAGAAGAAAAATGGATGGAAGAAAACAATCAAAATAAATATACGTTGAAGTATATAATGCAGAACAATATGGGCGGATGCCACAGATACCTTTCAAGATACGACCACAGATGGCATGGCAAATATGTTTAAGTAGGTAATTATTACAATTTATTATTAAGTACGTATAAATGCAATTGTACAACCAATAAAGTAGTAAAAGTTCTGTGTTGTAATATTGAACAATTTTTTTTTAATTAGCTACTATAATACATTATAATGTGAGACCTGCTGGCTTCCAGGCTATATGTTAGTACACACTGATGGTCTAGTCAACAGTAACAAAAAAGAGGCTTTACCCTTGCCAAATGTTGGATATTGTATAATATTTTATGAAATGATTCTACGATATGTGCATGACATTATTACAAAACCAATATGGTTCATTCAATCCGAGATGGCGGCTAACGCACCTACCCCTTGAAGTCAAAAATTTATGAATATCCTATAATTCCCAGGCAATTCAAATTGAAACGTTTTCTACTCCACTTTTTAGCTATACTAATATTATAAAGAGGTAAAGTTTGTGAGGTTGTAGGGGGTAATCTCTGGATCTACTGAACTGATTATGAACATTCTGGTACCAATAGAAAGAATTATTTGTGAGTATTTGTTGTCATAGGCTACATATTAATCCGATAAATTAGGGAATTCCCGTGGGAATTTAAAAAACTTATTTCACCCGGATGAAGTCGCGGGCATCTGCTAGTAAGGGATAAATTCCTGATGACTGGACTATGACTGGGTTGAACCTTTTTTTCTAGTTAACACAGTACAGGAACATCTTAAACTCTGTTGAAATTGATATCTAAACTAATATTATAAACAGGAAATTCTTGTTTGTTTGTAATGGATAAAATCAAAAACTACTCAACCGATTTTAAAAATTTTTTCACCTTTAGAAAGCTACATTATCAGCAAGTAACATAGGCTATATTTTATTGGTGTTACCCACGCGAAGCGGGGGCGGGTCGCTAGCTGATTCCCGCGACTTCGTCCGCGTGCTTTAAGTTTTTTTTATTCCCGCGGGAACTCCTTAATTTTCCGGGATAAAAAGTAGCCTATGTCACTCTCCGTCGTCAACTATACCCATGCCAAAAATCACGTCCATCCCGATTCGTTCGTTGACGTTCGTGTATCACGAACTTTTATACAAACTTTCAACCCCCATTTAACCCTTTTGGGGTTGGAATTTTCAAAAATCCTTTCTTACCGGATGTCTACGTTATAATAGTTATCTGAGTGCAAAATTTCAGGCCGATCCGACCAGTGGTTAGAGCTGTGCGTTGATAGATCAGTCAGTCAGTCATTCAGTCACCTTTGCCTTTTATATATTTAGACAACAGAACGCGCTTCGCCCTTGGATGCAAGATAGTAAATAAAAAGCCTTTTCTGAGGTGGGATTAGCGCCTAACTTCTCACCTGAGCACGTTTTTTTGTACAGTGACGTAACCACAAGGTCTCAAGAAATTTTGCACGCACAGTAGGTACAGTATCTGCGCGAACTGAATGTAGGTATTCGGACCCTGAGTTAAAAAGGCATGCCTGCAAATTGATGTCCTAGACATCTTTCGAACGATTATCGAATAAATAGACAAAGACATAGAACTTTCTCAAAGTAGCCAGAACGAAGTTCTCACCGCATTAACCCAGGGCCCAATTGCATTTAATTTGCGTACGTAGGTTAGGTAGGTACTGCTATAATATATCTATGAGAAAAAGAATCCTATAAGTACTTAAGTGTACCTTCAATTATGGTAAGTAGGTACACCTTACAGTACGCCACCTAACCCCACTTCTTGAGTTTATTCACGAAGTATCGTAGTGCAGGTGCAACGCCCTCGCATAAAAATGTTTAACAGTTTGGTTTCATAAATAATAACTTCAATTATAATATTTTAATATCGTTTATTATATTTGACATCTTATGAAAAGATTTTCGTGACAAGCCTCAGTTTGAATACATGTATAAATTTTGTAGCATTAATTTTTTAATCATAAACTCCTCTTTTATAATATAATACGGCAAAACTCAACAAAAACAAGTGTTACAGTAACAAATACTACAGCATTAAAGTACTTTCGTGTCCAGTGACTCGTGTCTAACCTAACGACAAAAGCCAAACAACACCCTATATTATTATCTGCAAAGTTATGGAGAGTAATTATACAATAGATTTCCTAGGTGAAGTGGAACAGTAAACATTCAGTGTTCTGAAAATATATACTTAAGTACGGACATTAAACATAATATTCACTGTTCATTAAATTATTTTCACTATTTGATTTTGCCGATAACGATTCTTTATCTATGTAATAGGTAATAATGATAATATATTCAGGGTCACATATACACAATTACAAGATCAAAACATTTACTTTACTATTTAGTGTACATTTGTAACAGACACGAAATATTTCGCCATAATTGAGTGCATCTACTCTTTTGACTGTATTTTATTTTTAAGCGACTCTACCACATTTATTTTACTATTCCCGCCCTCCGATCTCCACATAAGTAACTATAAATTATATAACGTCATAACAATATTTACAAAGCCTAAAAAACTAACTTACAAGTAAATGCAATGTACATTTTCAATAAATTAATAATAGTGTCTACATATAATATTATACAAGCGCTAGATTTCATATGATATGACTTTTTTATTTATAAAGTCGACTGCGTCAAATCAATCGTAGCAGTCGTTTATCACAATATTACATTAATTATTAGCCTTTTTTTTAAACCAATTATGAGTAATATGGCTACAAATATCAACAAGATTATTTGAACACGAATTAATTATTTTTGTAGGCCAACCTAATAATATTATTATATGTATAGTGTACTTAAATAACATTTAAATTAAATTCATAACACCAGTTTTTATACGGTGGTATAAAATAAGGAACGTAAAAAAGTAATATATTAACAATCTGGCATATTAGTTGTTGTAACTGTAATAATATATTCTTGAGCAAATGATATTAGCCCATAGTTAAAATATTTGACTAGTTCTGTCTTATGCTATTTAGGTAATTACTAAACTATTAAATTAGTAGTAACCCTAAACACTGGCATGTTGCAGTCTTAATATCTATAAACAGTTTCTGATATTAAAAGGACAAAACATAATTGGACGATAAGAACTAAATAAATGCGGTCCACCAATAAAATAATATTTATTAAGAATATTAGTATTAGGTACTAGCTCAAATTGTACATTTCGCTTGCGATATAGATATTAGCTAAGCTAAGACATAATATATAAGTGAGGTAGCGTTTTTACTGTCTCTAGTAGAAAATATTTACACATCTAGGGCAAATGCAAAGTTAATAATTGTTATAATAATTTGGTATTGGAATAATAATAATATTATATGGTGAAGACAAATTACTTGTTCAATAGGTAGGTAGTATAATATCGCTCTGATGATGATTTAATAAGACTGTTATAGAAGTTTACATTGTAAATTTACAGGTAAAACCAACGCGTATTTATTTATTATCTACAATATTCATTGACATGTGAGTATTAGTTTACTACATGCACACGGTTTAACAATAATAATTATAGGTAGTTAATAGTGTGCACTTTGTTGATGACTAGATTAAATACGATAAACGTTAAAATAGGTATAAAAGTTACATCGTTTATGTTAAGTATTTTTCGTTTTCGATCACTGCAAGGATCCACTTTTGGACACATATTGTTTGAGGATAATACTTTGACTCCTAACAACTCTATTCGTACGCTTCGCTCAAATGCTCCAACAGAAAGGTCAATTGCCTTTTCATGTGAGTGTTTTTGTGAGCAATCGAGTCGCAGAGGACTTGAGTCGGTGCGACTTCGGTACAATCGTCTACGTTCTCGTATATGTGCGAGTCGTAGACGGAGCGTTTGTTGTGAGTGTCAACAGTACTATCCCCGAGCCCGGCCCCGGCTGAATCGGAGGGCGCATTGAATACGTCGATTGGAGTAGCTTTGGTGATATGCTGATATTTAAACGTAGACAATATCTGCCGGATCTTTGCAATGATCTGCTCTACTCAGGCGTTCGATTCCTGCGAAAAATTTGAAAATAGACATCAGTCGGATGTTTGCAGCAATTTCTATGAAGGAATGTAGTGAGATTCTATTAAATCTAAATGCTAGTGAGAAGATATAGCTTGCTAACTTTCTACTTGATGAGAAATCAATGAATGGTTCAATCGGAAAAAGTGATTTGTGTAAAAAGGTCTACGAGTAAAATTGCTGCTTAAAGACGAAACCGAACAAACACGAAAGGATTCAGGAAGTCATATAGGTACCTACCTATAGTTCTATAATACTGTACGGCTCGTAATATTGTATAATCGTACAAAACGCATTCATATAAAAATCTATGCTAAGGTTCGTATTAAATGCATCAAAATTCAGGCTCTATCATTCATAAGAGAGTACATCGAACATCGAAATACGAAAAGGGATATGATAGAAGGTCGCGCCGTGCCCGGTGCTCGAGTATCGATGCAAGCGACACAGCAACGTCTACACTAGAAGCATGGTGGGACGGTGTGTGGCGATTTATACCTTGAGGTTGTGGAAATAGTGCATGATTTGATCGTAGTCCATGTGCAAGTCGTCGAAGCCGAGCGCTTCGGTCGCGTCGCTGCGCGGCTCGGCGCCTGCGCGCGCGCACATGGGGTTGCCCACGACCGTAGCGCGCTTCACCTCCGGGGAACTGCCTCCTGGTGCACAAGCCCGAACACATTGTCATTTCCACTATAGTAAACTAGCTGATGCACGCGACTTTGTCCGCTTGGAATCAGTTTTTTTAATTCCTACAGGAACTTAATTTTCCGGCATTAAAAGTAGCCTAGTAAGTCACTGGTCTTTAACTATGGTCATGCAAAAAAACACGTCGATCCGTTGCTCTGTTGCGGCGTGATTAAAGCACAAAACAAGTGCGTGTCAGAACACACATAATTCGTTTATTTATTTATAAAGTAGGTTTCCTTAGCCAGGCTATTGTTTCTTTACGCCAGTCATTATTATTACTCGAGGGAGTAGGTACCTAAACCAATATTTTTATTGATTTTGGCTTTTTTAATAGGCATACAGTACCTAAATCTTTAAAATCAGTCAGAGAGACGAAGATCTGGACTGAACACAACTAACTATTGGGATCCGTAGTAAAACAAGGAAACAAGGAATAAAGATTAGCATTGAGAACACTTCTCTTCTACTAGGTATACCTATGTAATCGGAATCCTTTCAGAAAGAAGCCGCAATATTATTTTGTCGCTGGCATTGCAAGTTTTATGATTATGGGAGTGGTAATATAGGTATATATAATAAAAATATCGTTTGTTTAGAGTTTGCACCTTTGGTTTGGGTTGTCGGCTCGACGAAATCACCTTTGGCATTGTTGGATTCCTTGTTCTTGTTCTTATGCCGCATTTGCACTTCTGGTAATCCTGTATAGTAATAAACAGTTTTATTAAGTGGCAATAGTAGGTACAATTTTAGGTAATTCTATGAGTTGTATAGAATTGACTAGCCGTTTGCTGGGTGGGATTTCCCATCGGCAACGTTTCAGTATTCAGGAACCATCCAACTATTATATATATATATATTATTATACAATATTCCCTTATGTTCTTGGGTAACCTACTCAGCTAGCCCTGCGCGGCGAGGAAAACACCTGAATAACAGACCGACAAAGCACACCACAAACCGATGGGTTCAGAAGCATGTAATTTTGTATAGCAGTTCCTATAACTTAGGAGAGAGGATTCATTCCCTTAGCAGGTTGAGAGTCGCACGGAGTCGCTGGATCCAGGCGGCGCAAGGCCGTGGCCAGGAGGATCCTACAAGAGACCTATGTCTGGCAGTGGACATCTATCGGTTGACGACAACGACGAAGAATGTTAAATAGGTGAAGAAACTTAAATATTTGTATGGAAGTTTCTTCTTTTGAAGTTAGAAATGTGTAATTTAATATTTAGGCTCTGCTTACAAATAAGTTAATATTGATAAACAATGAGTCCTCTAACTTCAACAAAAGTTTTGTAAAAATGTTCTTACCAATTCCTGAATCGTGCATATAGTCGGGGCTCTCCGGTTTCACAAAAGTTCTGCGCGAGTCGTCAGTTCCTCTGTTAAGACCAACGATTTCTCTGTAGTCCTTCTTTTCCATAATAAGCGGGGCGTCATTGTCAAATTCGAATAGGCGGGCACAGTCGTCCTTATTAGTAAGCTTTTCAACGGGGTTATCATCAAATTCGTCTCGTAACTGTAGGGGGTATGAGTCGCGTTTGTATTGTTCCATAATTTCGCGGCTTGACATATACGGTGATTCGGTTTTGTTCAAATCAATAATTCTGGAAAGAAATTTAGCGGATTAATTTATTACATACTTACCTATCTTTTTAATAAGCAATAAAAGGAGATGATTGAATAATACAGTCTTCATCATCTCAGAGCTGTGTCTCCTCTCAGAATGAGAAGGGTTTGGCCATAGTGCACCACGTTAACCAAGTGCGGATATACACACCTTTGAGAAAATTATGAAGGACTCTCGGGCATGCAGGTTTGATCCCCACTAGATTTTCCTTCAATGATATAGCCAGTGATATTTAATGGCTTAAAACGCACATAACTCAGGAAAATTAGAAGCGCGTGCCCCAGGATCGAACCGACTACCTATTCAGTCGTATCTAAGATTTGGGACCCTGAGACGATTTATTCTAGACGCGGACTGTGCCGTTGGCTTTTTAAGTGGGTATTCTGAAATGAGTCCCACATAACCGCTTAGTGCGGAATGCGTAAAAGCATTTTTCCAGGGATAAAAAAAGGCCGAACATCTAAACCTAAAGGCTATCACCGCTCACGCTTAGCTCATAATATAATGGAAGTTAAATATTACCGGTCGGGGCGTCGGCCATTTTCCGGAGATCGTTTGGAGTCATTTTCGCGATCGTGTTTCTTATGGTGGTTCCGGGAGTGACTTCGTCTAGCAGGAGGCATAACGGTCTCTGGCAAAATCTGTGCAAAAATTAAACGTACCTAAACAAAAGGTCTTACAACTTATTATTTATTTATTTATTTATTGATTTATTCGTTGTGAACACACTACTAGCTGATGCCCGCGACTTCGTTCGTGTGGATTGAGGTTCTTTGGTTCCCGCGGGAACTCTTTAATTTTCCGGGATAAAAAGTAGCCTATGTGCTATATCTATCTCTATGCCAAATTTCATCCAGATCCGTTAACCTGTTGTGGCGTGATTGAGTAACAAACATCCATCCATACATCCATCCAAACTTTCGCATTTATAATATTAGTACCTATAGAAGATTATTATTTATTCCATAAATGTTGACAAGTAGTTTGTATTTACTTTGGTATTTCGAGGTGGCGCAGGGACTTGAGGTTGTGGCGTTGAAGTGTTCCTATGGGGAGGAACGGGGGGTCGGTAGTCGCCCTCGTTGCTTGTGTCCATCCTGAAATAGCAAAAGAGACTAATGAAAAAATTGTTAGTCCCGTTACCTTAGGGGTCAACCATAAAGTACGTCACACTAATTTCGTGATTTTTTGACCCCTCCCCCGTCCTTGTCACAGTTGATCGCATTTGTGAGACCCCCTCCCTCCCTAGTGTGACGTGACATATCTTGCAATTTTACATCTAGAAACATCTAAGTAGAAAACTCGCCAACAAAACAATTTAAACCTTACAGATACAGATAGAGATGGATTTTTTAAAAGTTTTTCGTTAAAAGTTCAAATTTGCCATTTTGTTAAAATTAGTTAGATAATATTTTGAAATGTGACGTCACGAAACTTAGGACCCCTTGTCACACAATGTCACACTTCGTCGACTCCCTCCCCTCCCCCTTAACGTGTGACGTAGGTACTTTATGGATGATCCCTTAACTAAGCTGTACCACAATGTTGGAATGGCTGTTGTGAGAGATGCAACTAATGATGACAATGATAATCTTACTGCCAATGACCGTCTCCGGAGTTTTGCCGATTGTGCCTTGCTGGTTTCTTGCAGTACGTAGTCGAGTCGATGACGCGCTCGCGTTTCTCGGTCTGCGACGGTAGCTCGATGGAATTGGGGTTGTCGAAGCTTGTCACCATTACGTTGCCGTTTTCCAGGATGGCGTCGTCCGGATCCACGTAGTTGTAGTTGAGAGGGTTGGATGTGATCCTCATCTCTTGGTTGTTGTTGCCTTTGTCGGGTTGTGGTTGCGTGGAGTTTCTGTTGGCGGGATGACGGCTTCCACCTCTTTCAATAGTCGCTCGACCTGTAAATGATATAAACTTCATTAAGTACCTACTTACTGAAATGATCATAAAAATATCTAAGTAGTTGTATATCAGAATTAAAAAGGTTTATGTTAACGAAACAGTTGTAAATAGGGTTCCCATCGAATCACACCCAATCGTGTCACCGCGTGACTCGTTGGGAAATCATTCAATTTCTTTCCCATCGAGTCAAATAGTGGCCAATTCTGTCCCTTTCCGCATGGACTATTATGAAAGGGATAATATAAATAGAGTTGTCATTTTAGTATGGTTTAGAGATGGTGTACAACAGAATTGGCCTCATTGTTACTTTATTTACTTCTTAAACTAGTGACTCACCCCGGCTTCGCACGGGTGCAATGCTGATACTAAATATACTACAGAATGTCTTTATTATATACAACGTTCACAGCTTTTTTGTTATTAGACAATACAAACATGTTTTCTTTAGAGGTTACTCTTGAAAGAGCGACATATAATTGGCCATGTGAAAGAACCTCCTCCTGTTTTGGAAGTCGGTTAAAAACACTCAACGCTCAAATCAAAGCCTGCAACTATTACATATAAGTAATGCCTCTAAAATTATCAGTGTTTCTCTAATATATTATGCATGTATTATACATATAAACCTTTCTCTTGAATCACTCTATCTATTAAAAAAACCGCGTCAAAATCCGTTGCGTAGATCTAGGCATGCATAGGGACAGATAGACAGATCCCATCCCGTGATGGGCTACCAATTTGTAACCTACTTCCAAAAAGGAGTAGGTTCTCAGTTCGTCGCGTAGGTGTTAGACTTACCTAGCCACACCCAGTCGTGTGCATTAGTTGTGGACTCCTTAGGAGGCTTGTCTCTCGCGAGGCCGAGCGTGGTGCCCACGAGGCCGGCCACCTGCATCCGCCCGCCCTCGGCCACGGCCGGCATCGAGCGGGCGTTGCCGTTGTTGGCCTCGGCGTTTGCGGGTTTCAGCCGATACGCGTACACTACGCATGAAACTACGAATACCTGTAACGTAAGAGATAAACAAATGCAGTCTCCCATAAAAAAATATTACAACCCATGGTACAAAAAGCTAAATTGTGTACGAACACAATTAAACGATTATTGATTCGTCCTTGAATCACGCAGCAGCGGATTGACGCAATTCTTTACAGAGATTTAGTTAAAGGCCTGGAGAGTGACATAGGCTAATTATATTCCACGAAAATCAGAGACTTATCCCACGAGATTTTTAAAAACCCTAAATTATCCGGTAGGTATTTTCTGTATATGAAAAACGGATACAGTAGTTGAAAACCTCTTTCAACAACTTTTGAGGTACTATTACCTATTCTGTGTAGTTTTTTAGACGAGTTTAAGACTGTCGTACCGATGTAAAAGCAAAATAAACTTACCACTATAGCCAAGCAGAATGCTCCAAGGAGAACGAACATGCCTGAAAATTAGAAAAAAATACCTACATTATAATACTATATTTACTAATGACTATATAATAATAGAAATTAGTATTTAAAATTGGGACTTATTGAATTTTAATTTTATAAGATACCTATACATACTCTAGAAAACAGGCATATTCTATACTGACCTATTTCAACTTTGGACATATTGTTCTGTGTAGAATGCCTTGGATGTAATGCAGAGTTGCTTCTAAATATTGAACCATACTGTTGGGCTTGTACTGTTGGCTCGTGATTGTTTTCATCTTTGAAGGGAGAGAAACCTGGAAAACAGTGAAAGTATTTAAGCTTCTTACTGTTATGCAGACCATAGATAAAAACTTTTAAATTTTATTATTCAAGTACCTAGCTCTTGCGATCTCAACGGGCTTACCTGGTACACTTTAACGGTAAACTAAAGACCAAAAAGACACAAATTCCCAAACAGCCGGGGATTGAACCTGAGACCTCCTACTTATCAGAACACAGCGTTCACCACTGCGCCTTCCTGGCTTCACTGCTACACACATGGACGCTATATAAACTAATATGTTAATGCGAAGAAGAACTAAGTATACCCATTTGATAGGGCTTTTTTTATCCACTACAAGTTGGCCCTTGACTGCGATCTCACCTGATGGTAAGTGATGATGCAGTCTAAGATGGTAGCGGGCTAACCTGGTAGGGGTATGGTAGTTAATTAGTTATATTAAACCCATACCTACCCCTATTCGGTTTCTACACGGCATCCTACCGGAACGCTAAATCGCTTGGCGGTCTTTGCCGGTAGGGTGGTAACTAGCCACGGCCGAAGCCTCCCACCAGGCCAGACCAGGGAAAATTCAGAAATTATAAATTCCCAAGTTGACCCTGCCGGGGATCGAATTTCGAACCCGAGACCTCTGCAAGTTACGACAACAGCGCTCAATACTGCGCCACGGACTTACCTTTAAGAACGTCGCTTAGATCAGACATGCCGGTCCTAACCCCTCCTCGGGCCATAATGTCGTCGTTTTGCGGCGTGTCGGGTCTCTGCGGAGCGTCACTGCCGCTGAAGTCTACATCTACACTGGCTGCGGCACTGGCTAGGGCTCCTGGTATGTTCTTTATATTGGCAGGAGTTTTAGCATCCCCTTTGCCAGGTAGTGCCACTCTACGGAGCGGACCTGACCTACATTGTTCGGGCGTAAGGAGGGTAACTCGAAGAAGCTCGCCACTTCCTGAAATATTTGAAAAGAATTTCTGATATATCATATAGACCTTATTATTGCATCATATCTATCTATAGTTCGCGCACGGGCGCGAACTGTATGTATCTTTTATATTCTTTTATGTATCTGCATTTCGTCATATATTCAATTAGATATATCTCCTACCAAGTTACTAAAGCCTTAATAAATTGCTTTGCATTTGATGAGAAACCTTTTAGAAAGCGC
The DNA here is from genome assembly GCA_917051295.2 of Erebia ligea. Taxonomy (NCBI): domain Eukaryota; kingdom Metazoa; phylum Arthropoda; class Insecta; order Lepidoptera; family Nymphalidae; genus Erebia; species Erebia ligea. Next base: position 12,871,744 of record OU785223.1, on the reverse strand, counting down.
GATCGTATCTATGTTTCGTTAATCTATGAGGTAATAAACAAGACATACCTTCCCCAACGGCAATAACTCGTGGATGTCGCGAGGCCAACATCGGCGCAAAAGCCACAACCTCCGTGTCCAAACTTTCCACCAACAAGTAGTAATCAGACACGGCGACATCACGCAACGCCGTGCGAGTCGTGTCGGAAAACTCTATGTCAATATCGAGTAAGCCCTCCTGAAATAATAATTATTTTTATTAGTGAGTCATTTGGCCTTAATATAGGTATAAGGTTAGCGTTTGCCCTTTGTTAACCTGAAACCTATTTCAGGGCCACCTAAAGCCAAAGGTTACAAAGTCGCACTCCGATAGGCCCGATAGCTAGGATTTGATTAAGGTCGTAACATTCCTATACTTTCTCGAAACTTGAATGCGTAGTACTTACTAATAGTACCTATACTATGTACTTGGATGCCTTTCCTCCTCAGACACCGAGGAAACAGTTGAGCATGTCCTTAATGATTGCGCACGCTTTAGCGCGTGTAGGTTAGAGTTCGAGTTCGTAGTACCATAACTTACGACTTCGAACTGGAATTCTCTCCTAATAAGTATAAGCTCGCTGACTTTTGCGTCGCTGTCATGAGGGCTCTAGGCTTACCTAAGGGTAGTAAATTTTATTATTTATAAAATGTAAATTATTTATTATTCTTGTTTATTTTTAATCTATTTTTATTATGTTAGGTCAGTTGTTATTATTGTTATGTACTTAAATTGCTAGGTTAGGTTAGTAGATTCGGTATTTTATTAAATTTTCAAAACAGGACATACAAGGCCTCCGGAGCATAAATATCAAGGGGATTTATTGAAAAAATACTTACCTACCTACTTTTTTTTAGTAGTTTTAGCAATTACTTAGTAGGACTTAATCTAAAATATTTCGGCAAATTACGACCGAACGCATTGGCAGTTGGCACCCATGGTAAAGTTTTTAATCATGGTATAATTCCAAGCGTGTTTCTTTATGACTGTAACTATGCAGACATAAAGTCTAATCTTTACGCTCACCCTTAAATTATCTCAGCCTTATAATTTTAGTATTTTACTAGATCATATAACATCTAAGTAGGTACTCGTAGGTACGTAAGATAACAATTAGGTATGATGCTCGCAATTCCTCTTGACTGTAAATGATTATCTAAGGAAAAGCAGTAGGTAGATATAATTAGATAGTAGGAATAGAGAATTTCTGTTTTTCAGGTGAAGAGACGCGGTAAAAATACTTACATACTTATAATTATAAATTGTACAGGCTGTTTTTTTTTAGAAAAGTGCTGGTTTAATTCCTGACCAGAGTATGAGACTTGAGAGTAGAGCTTGCAAAGTCTTTAAAAAATAGTTTTTATTCTCTAAAATTGACAACGAGGATCCTTACACCAAAGTCGTATAGCCTCTACCTACCAGTTAAATAAAGAAAAATTACACGAATGGCGCATTGCACGCGATTGGTTGAAATTTCGGCCCTCTATTGCATATTTGCCAGACAATACTTAGCTTTACATAATATACACCGTAGGTACTTACTTACTCCGTGTTACATTTTAGATTCAAACTTACCTGGTATTGCGCCGTCAAGCGCCTAGTCACTGTGGTTTCAGATACGTATCCATTTTCGATTGCGGTGTCCGGAGAAATATTCAGTTGCAATCCAGATATGACTCGCACGAAGAGCCGGGATATAGACACCTTGTCATTCACTACGCGCACTTCCCGCAGACCGATCACTCGACCTGTTTAAACATAATCATAAGCCATTATATGACAAGTAATAAAATTAAATTAAAAAACCCCCGACGACTGCAGCGCTCCCTTGAGGCTTATAACTTTAAAACAATCCATACTAATATTATAAATGTGAAAGCGTGACGTGTCTGTCTGCTACGCTTTCACGGCCCATCTATTTAACCGATTTTGATGAAATTTGGTATAGCGGTAGGTTATATCCCGAGGAAGGACATAGGCTACTTTTTATCCCAGAAAATTAAGGTGTTCCACCGGGAATCAAAAATACTTAGTCCACGCGGACGAAGTTGCGGGCATCATGTAGTTAAGTATAACTTCTTGGAAGTAGGTATACACATCTAAAAATACTGCATCTATATCGGCCCAGTACTTAGTTCTTCAGAAAAATGATAATCACGACAGCAGTGCCCCTTTGTTGATCAGCGTGGTGGACTATGGCCAAACCGTCTCATTCCAAGAGGAGACTCGTGCTCAGTAGAGAGCCGGCAATGGGTTGAAATGATGAGTAAAAAATAAAACCACGATTGCGGCACAGCCAACCCTTCAGTACCTAGTTTTCCTGGAAAATGCTTACAAAACAGACAGGACAAACACACAAGCACACATACCAACAAACATAATATATTAGGTTACTAGCTGATGCCCGCGACTTCGTCCGCGTGGATTGAGGTTTTTCGGTTCCCGCGGGAACTCTTTAATTTTCCGGGATAAAAAGTAGCCTATGTGCTATTCCAGACTATAATCTATCTCTGTGCCAAATTTCATCCAGATCCGTTCATCCGTTGGAGCGTGATTGAGTAACAAACATACATCCATACATACATCCATCCAAACTTTCGCATTTATAATATTTATTTGATAGGTAGGTACCGTCTCCGTTCCGTCGTGGGTAGGTAAAAGTAAAATAGAGGCCCGCGACCCCGTCCGCATGTACCTATTAGCTACTTTCAGGGTACTAAGTTAGTTCACTTAGTACCTACATTCAGTTACGAATCACTAAAGAAAATTCCAGTTAATAGGTAGCTGAATATTCTGCATGTAGGTAAGCAGTATAATTTTATCGGCCACGATTCACAATATAATGAGTAGGTAGTAGGTACGCCATAAAATTAAACTTTACGCCTCAATACGTAGGCACCGAAGCAGCTTTACCAATTAGACTTACCAACAAATTACAAAGCTGGCTTTGAAAAGTTGGTGTTTCAGAAAACAAAAATATTTTATGTTTACGCAGCTGCGTCATGGAACATTTTATATTCTAGCTTGAAATACCTAATTCAAACTTTACAAATAAAACCTGAAATACGCAAAATGCGCGACGGAATCGAGTCCAACGATATCCTATGAAGTTTTAATGCACGGAACACACAGCAAAGTGAAGCCCGCTCTTGTAGACGTGTCGTGCATTCATATTTGTACAGTTCAGCCTTTTGACCTTACATCACGCCGCAACGGGGGAACGGATTGACGTCATTTTTTTGCATAGGTGTGTAGGTATATTAGTTTATGACCTGGAGAGTGGCATAGGCTATCTTTTATCCCGGAAAGTAATAAAAAAACCACGGTATTTAAAAAAACTAAAGTCACGCAGACGAAGTCACGGGCATCATCTAGTAGTTTAATACACACATATGCGCGCGCCGCTACGTTCGCACTTTAGTTTAATTTCACAAAAGTCAAGTTAAAAGTTTCATTTTCCTTTTCAAAATTGAACACAGGTATATTGTACTGCAATAGTAGAATCGTTCAATTCCTCAATGCGTTGCAAGTAAAACAGTAACTATTTCAATTAATCTATACCTTTGCTTAATTTTGAACTCAACCATCCTTCTTTATAACAGGGTGTTTTGATTTAGCAGCAGAACACTATCATAAATTATAATTACATAAATTAACAAACGTCCTGCAGCCCCCCTAGCATGGGCCGTGACAATTTTCTCCCCGAGGAAAGGATAAAATTTTAATTCCTAAATAAATAAATAAAAACGCTAAATAACGGTGGATAAATAGTCCCCCGAGTCCCCGTGAAATGTCAAACGTTAAATTTTTATCTCCGGCCCATGCTAGCCCTGCTGGGCTAGGCATGAGCCGGAGATAAAAATTTTATCCCCCGATTCTATCCACTGACAAGAGATAAAATTAACTTATCCACTTCTCAGAGCACGGCAACAGGGGTGAGGAGAAGTTTATCCCCGTTTGACATTTCAGGGGAACTCGGGGGACTATTTATCCACCGTTATTTAGCGTTTTTATTTATTTATTTAGGAATAAAAATTTTATCCTTTCCTCGGGGATAAAATTGTCTCGGCCCATGCTAGGGGGGCTGGGAGGTATATCAGCTAGATTAGAACTATCTATTTCTAACACAGCGTAAGGTATTTATACCTTCAAGGGTGAAATCACACTTCTAACAAAAAAAATGTCCATGCGCCTTTTATTTATTTATTTATTTAAAACATACATAGCACAGCCAACTTACAAACTAAAAGGTGTTACAATAAATTAACTTAATGCGTTAATTTTAGCAGCTGCACAGCTTAGTGCAACAGGACAAAACGTGTTTACAACACTAAGTTTCATGCGGACGTTTTATCCTGTCCTGTCCTGTCCGTAGTGTGTTTTCACTCTAAAGATATAACTACATAATTATTTAGGCTCTTGGATGAAATAAACACGGGATAGGAAACGTAAGAAAAATTTATGAAATGTACCTATGTATGAAATCAAGTTCGACTAACTTTTGCGGGACGAGGGGTGAGAGTGCCATGTCATTTTTCTGCCCAATTATTGACACTAGTGCATGAAAAAGTCTATCACTATGACAACACAATATCTTATTAATGACGAAACTGCCTAGTTCGTGGCTAGACGGGTGAGGCGAATATAGCCGATATCACGCTGCCCGTGGTGAATTCGTCCAAGGCTGTGCTAAAAGGGAGGCTTACCAGTGATTGGCGACAGAACTTGTACTTCCGTGCGGCCGGTGCTGCGGCCTTGTAGCACGCGATCACGCAGAGACGCAATACGCGGGTCGGATACCCGCATCAGTGACAGCACAAGCTCGGTCACTTTCAGCCAGGTTCGCCGGGAAACGAAGTATGATACGCGTCCAGAATCGTGGTCTTTGGCGAGGAATCGTGCGTACACCTGAATAAAAGAGTAAAATTTACCATTAACGGCGAACGTTTTTCCGCCCATACTATATTACAGATTTACCTACTTAAACACACACAGTTAACGTTAACTTTCAAAACACACGCACACGCACACCACACGCACTGTACCACATAGATTTGTCTGCTGTGGCGGATTATAGCGAATTAAACTTCTCGTTCATTCATTATCATGGACTTCCGCAAAGTAACGCCTGCTTCGATTCAATATTAACTTTCAAAGTTACATCTGAACCTTAGATCCCTATGCCGAGATAAAAGCTCAACAAGCCAGGTTTATATTTGAATAAGCTTGATATACAGAGACTTATCAGCTTTAAGATTAAAGCATTTGCTATTACATTTGCTGGAAAGTGCGACTACAACTACCAAGACCCGATATTTTTCGAGATACGGAATCACTTATCAACTATTAATGTTTTCCATTGAAATAGAATTAGTAACTAAAATTCTACATCAATGATGTTTTGTCTATTACTATAGGTTCTAATAACGTCTCCAGTCTTGCACTTTAGCTCAATTTTTCAGAGAATGAAATGATTAATCACAATATGTTTGAACTTAATTTAAGAAGAATGAAGATAAATGTTGAAAATAACAGTTTCTGTTAATTGGCATTATTCCAAGAGTAAGGCGGCCGGTACCGCACTTTATTAATTAATGGCCAGCTTCAGGAACGAAAAAAAAGAAGTTGTTTGTGTTATACAATATTCATAATTTTATAGAGACGCTTCAATATATTCTTTAGAGTATTTTATGCCTATTGCTTGAATTCTTCTTGGGAATCCTAAAGGTAGACTCTTTCTAAAGATGGCGCTTTTCATTTATGTAAGTATATCATAATATACCTACCTATATATGCCCCTAAAATTGGTCTCGTATATAATTTCGATTCTATTGAAGTTCGAGAAACCCTGATTCGCTTCGATGAAAATTTCACTGAGACTGACACAAAAAGGACAGCCTTGATTTTATGATTCTATAGCTTTGGTGGCTAAGTTTCGGGGATAATAATTATCCCTTTATATTAAGTAGGTACCTACGAGTAAAGGTGAATCCAGCCTTTGTGAGCCGACGCTAATGCCGTGACTGAGCATTATACCCCGTAGTATCCGATCCTTTTGTTTGTAACTGTCTTATCCATATACCCGTGAAGTTCCGCACTTGTAGGTATAATATCTACTGTGAAGAGAGCAATCTCTATACAAACCTCAACGTTGCTTTGTTGATATCTCAGCCTGCACGAACGCTGATCCGTTAGGGAGTTGGGGGCATCGGGTCTGGAGCCACCCCACCCTCGCGACGACAAAGACCTTCTTAATCTGTCTTTGGAGCTCGCTTCGTCTGATACTTTCCAGCCTTGAGAAATAATAGATATAGGTCAATATAAAAAGCGAAGTTGGGGGATACGGAACTTTGTGCAGTGCTCAACAAAAGGCGAGTCTGTATGTATGTATTGAGCTGAACTTTCTTTTTGTTTGCGAGTTTTAATTAGTGGCGTAGATTATGAACCTAAGTTTGTATCCATTGTAAGCATATGATATACGTCAAACAGTTATTTGTGCAGGTAACGCGAGCTTATTTAGTCACTTTATGTTCTGGGAGGCAGCACAGTTGTTAAACACATGTGATCCGTTTAACCTGCTCTTGAACTGAAGGGACAGATTTTTATTGTTAGTTATATTATACATATTGTTTCGTAAATACCTAATCACTAGATATTACCTATAGAACAAAGTCCCCCTGCCGCGTCTGTCTGCCTGTCTGTCTGAACGCGATAAACTAAAAAACTACCGAACCGATTTTCATGACTGTTGAAGATGTCGGAAAAAATCAAGCCGACTATCATTGAAAACGCTGCCTAATCCCTTTGAGATATAATAAAACAATGTATAGTGGAATTTTCCCCCTTTTATAGGTGTACAGAAAAATCCGCGATGGCCTAGCCCTATTTCTATCTTTTAAGGATAACTTACTAGTTACTATACCCATTTTAAACTATAAACAAGTGGTCACATAGTATGTTGTGGTAACTGGAAAACTATTTCGACGGATACGATACTATCCGTCGAAATAAGTAGGTATAATAGATTAAATATGTTTGTAAAATAAATAATATCTTAGGAGTTATATATACCAAAATTAAAACTATCGCGTGACCAAATAAATTCAAGCGGTGACACGAGTGATCCAACCGTCCCGCGCCTCCCTGCTTAAATATTATATTATATGCTATAGGTACTACCCGTGCGAAGCAAGGGCGGGTCGCTAGTTCTACATGAAGTTCTAACGCGTGTCATCAATCTCTTTTTTTTTTAAATTTATTTTACGGCCCTGGATACTTGAAGTCCTATATGGACTATCAAATATCTTGTTAAGTTTACAACATAGATATTAGATACTTAAGTAGTTATTAATATTAGCAGCAAAAAATCACTTCACAAAGTTTCTAATACTTATATAACCAACAGCCTATGCGATACAATTACCTGATCTTTTCAATAAGAGGGGTTAATGTCTTCAAAGTTAATTGAAGGTTTCCTGTTTAAAGCATTAGCAAGAATTACGCGTATCGTGTGTCAAGTTTGAAGAAGACATGCCGTTTAAAGGTCGTAACATAATATGTGACGGGGAAATCAATGATAGGTAGGTATTACCCATGTATTTTTGAACTTCCTTAACTACATCAAACAAAAAGTTGAATTCTCTCCATGTTTTCGATGCAAATTATTTGCAACTTATCTAAATCCAAACAGCCCTTTATTCCAGTTTGTCCAGAAACTTCCGAAATGACTATCGCTGTGCCGATTTTGACAGGACTCAAACAGGGAATAGTTTGCAACGAGTGCTCTAGGCTACTTTTTCAAGGCAAAACAGTTTTTCTCGCGTACAAAGAAACGAGCAACTGCTAGTTTATCTAGAATCAAAGTATAGGTTACGTGACATTACGAATGACTGGTTAGGAAGTCTCGTTCGAGACAAGTTTCGTTACCATATAAAGAAGTTACCGTTAGTCTTAGGCTTCAAAAGAAATCATTATGCTTTGTACCCAACGACCTCAATTTACATAGACGGGCCCTGTCAAACAAAGAATGTGGACCTATTTTACTAACGCCATCTAGTCTGAAAAGCGGGACAGCGCTATGGCGGGGACAAGGAAAGGCTTATACAGGTGAGGGGCATGCCCTACAAGTCGGACGCCCAACTTTTTTCTATGAAAGGACCCATTTAGTACAGAAGCGTGCACAGTATTCGGAGCCAGGGTAGGCACTGGTTAGGTAGATACCTATTTTCTGATAGAGAATGATGAAAAATAAGCTTAACTTGGGTAAGCAGTGCTTTTTTGCCTCTATGTCGTGTACGCCACTGATCTACTAGTACCAACAAATAACCAACATAATATACATCGATGTTTGTACCTATAAGATTAATGCTGTATACCTTTGATTTGCGACAGGCGATTGTCATCAACGTCGATCTCGAGCGGGTACTCCGGCGTCCATACCGTGAACCGCGCCAAACCGGTGTAAGTGCCGTACTTGACTATCACCGACGCGTTTGAAGAGCCGCGGATTTCCGACCCGTCTACATAAACTGAACTGCACGATGATGATACCTGTACATAAAATGAACTGTATAAGACGAGAGGCCAACAAAATAATCTGTAAAATCAAGAGGTCCTTTGTTGTTTATTAAAGCTGTGTATTAAAGTATCCAAGTGCACTCCCATGAGAAGGGTTTTGAGTGTTACCTATTTGAAGAGAGATCAAAGGATTTACTTTTTTTATATGAAACTAAACTACATAAATTAGTAAACTTGATTGACAACGCCAGTAAACGGCACTTCCAATGGTCTCGTTGCTGCATAATTTTTTAACGACGCCACCGTAGTAGATATTGGATAACAAAACTGACATGAATAATCAAATATCAAATATATATAATATATGTATAATATATATAAATATTATAAATGCGAAAGTTTGGATGGATGTATGGATGTATGGATGTTTGTTACTCGATCACGCCCGAACGGCTGAACGGATCTGGATGAAATTAGGCACAGAGATAGATTATAGTCTGGAATAACACATATAGGCTAGGTACTTTTTATCCCGGAAAACTAAGGAGTTCCCGCGGGAACCAAAAAACCTCAATCCACGCGGACGAAGTAGCGGGCATCAGCTAGTTAATTATATGCGTACAGTTTCAGGTAGGTACTTAATAGAATCTACGAGTATGCCTGAGTTCGCTAGGTACTTGTTTGTTGTCTTATATGTTTTTTTTTTAAACACTACAAGTTAGCCCTTGACTGCGATCTCACCTGATGGTAAGTGATGATGCAGTCTAAGATGGTATAGCGGGCTAACCTGTTAGGGGCATGGCAGTTATATTAAACCCATACCCCTATTCGGTTTCTACACGGCATCGTACCGGAACGCTAAATCGCTTGGTGGCACGTCTTTGCCGGTAGGATGGTATCTAGCCACGGCCGAAGCCTCCCACCAGGCCAGACCAGGGAAAATGTTTATAGTATGTAATTTTTACAGCGGGTGATAGGAGCAGAAATTATGTAAACAGTGCCTCGAAAAGGGTCTTTTTTTATGCAAAGTATCCGCCTTTAATTTGTTTTATCGACGTAAGCTTTCGTTTCGTAATAGGTACCTACTTACTACCACGAACGCGGTTTTGTCTAACAAATCCAAGAAAAAGGAATCTGCTTATTGAACAAATCCCTCGGGCCGTTCTGTCTTTCCTTAAAGTGACGCGAAATCCTTTCCTTAAAAGGACTCCTTTTATCCTAAATAATATATCAAAATATTGTGGATTACCCATTAGTCTTAAATGATGTGAGGGATTTAAAAATGTCACTGTAGGTAGTAGAAAATATATACCTACCTACCTGAGTACCGATCAATCAATAGCACGTTTAGATATTATCATTATTGTAGGTGTAATAAATATTACTTTCGTAAAAAATATTTAGCAAACATCCTACGTTATTGTTAAAACTTATTCAAAAAACTCACTTTAAGTACACTCTCGTCCTCGGAGTGGCACGAACTCTGCAATGTGACGTCAGCGACCTGGCCTGCTTGAGATACTATCAGCACCTTCATCGCCTGAGAGACTTGACGACCGGTCAGCACAGCCGTGTTGAGGACCTCCCAGTTCTACACAAATTATAGTTATTTAGTATGTGAGATCTAGGCTCACTTGCTCAAGGCTGCTAAATGTGTCGCAAGTAAGCAAAATTTTCTATCCTATCGGGCCTTTTCATGTCTATCCCGGATTAACTTATCAAATAGTAACAATATCATCAAAAACTAAATCAGTTTAAGCAGTGTTGTTCAAGTCGGCTTTAATATTTATCCGAACTGGTAATGGATTATACCCACATTATATTGAAAAAGATCCTGGTCCCGAATCCCTATATTTTGTGACGTGGGTCCTCCATGAAATAAAACATTTCATTTCATTATATTATGTAGATTGTAGATTATAGGTTGGAAGTATAAGAAACGTACAAAATAAAGACTTGGAACGTTTTTGGAATTTTCTCAAGTAATTTAACTCTGTTGCCTGTTGGGACTATTCCACTTTTCTTTAATAAGTAAATTATGTACTTTCAAGTCAATTTCTACCAAAATTGCGTTCAGTATTAAATAATTGTCAGTTGTATAATTCTCTAAAGATATTTAGTACTATAACAACAGCGGTATTAACACAATACAAACATTTACATTAAACGGGATCAACCAGACTTGGCAAATAAATTCACAATTGATCTCAATTGCCAAGAATTTGAGTTCAATGAATATGGTGATGGAATTAGAATTTTAACGACAATAACTAAAGCACACAATTAATGGGCAACGGCTTTATCAAAGGCTTTATATTATTATGAACACACAATAAGAACAGTCAGTCGCTTCTTATTCATCTATCATCAACGGCAGATATTGGTAAAGCCGTTTTTGAACACTAGACGAGATGATTCTGGTTAATAGTAGGTACCTTATACACACGCTTATTCCTATTACTTAACGTTATCCTTAGCTTCACAACTGACTCGAATGCGATGTTAAGTATATGGACCAAAGTTGTGATAAATGAAAAAAACACCACTATTTAGAGTAGGTATATCTTAGTATTTTAATCCATATTATTTTTTAATAGAGGTATCTATTAAAAAAAAAATATGGATAAAAATACTATTAATTACCTATTAATTTGTGATACATTCTGCCTCTAATCTGCCGCTTAGGTACACTTTTAGTAGTAGATACATATCTCTGACATGTCAATGTTTGAGTATTTGAAGATATCTATTCATAACTGTAATTTTAGTGCCTCAGATTAACGACAAAATGGACCGCCAACATGGAATTCAAATGAAGGAAGTTTTATCTAATAGTTTGTCTTTCTGTAACTTCGTCGTGCTTGTAGGAATTCCTTAACTCATTTCGAAGTCGACCAACTTTGTTCGGTTTGCTAAACTAATAAACTAGTAGCGATTCATATCGGACGAAACATTCAGAGAAATGTCCGCTTCATTGGTTTGTTTGAATTATATTCTTGTGACATACGGTTCGGCTTGATCAATAGGTACTTACCTACCTATTTACATTGATTTACATAACATTACATTGAATTTCCTCAAGTTACAAGTTTTTCGGTAGGTATCGGTTTAGAATAATTTAAACGAATAACGTTAAAACTACTTTTACTACTTAGTATAGTTTCCCTTGTGGTTAAGGCGTCACAGTGTTACTACAATATTCCTACTGCTTCATCAGTTACCCATTTGAAGTGTTTTTTGTCATTAGTAAATTTATTACTGTATTTAAAATCGATATTGATTTATGCTAACCCAAAAGCTAACTCGGCGTTCTTATTAAGTACATATACTACACGAAACCAAGTTATACCACAGAATAGGTAATTTATACTTCGATTGTCTCGAGTTTTTTTCAACTAGTCTTGTAACAAACGTGTGGCGCAGAGTTGTCGATGTCTAGCCGTCTGACGTTTATCGTTTTTCGTTATTGAGTCTAAATTTGGACAGTACCAAGAATTTTGGAACGGCCACCCCACGTCCATGCTTTTGTTTAAATCTATTTCTGTAAATTGTAACTGTCATTTTTATATTTAAAACAAAGTTCCATCTGAATATTAGAAAATGCTTCGCGTACAGAGATATTATTTTTGCGATTGGAGTTAAGGGTAGGCAATAACATTTAATATTACTAATTTCGTGTCGTTTACGACACGATTTCCTCGAAACCTGCCTCTCGCTATCCTAATAAAGCTGCCATTATTGCAATATAAGAAGCTCTGTCCGTTCCATTAACCGAGATATAATTTTCGGAAATAGGTATAAGTACCTAAGTAATAACAAGATATAATGGACCATTATGGTACAATGTTCATACCTATACACTTGTTCTTAATGATGTTCTAATTGATAGATACTTAAACGCACCTTTGAAATTGGGAGCACGGCTTGAATGTCATCCTTTTCAATATCAAGTCTAGTGTTAACTCGGTGTTCGTGAGGTGTTTCTTCCGTAGTAGACGTGGCACTTGATGAAGAGGACACCTTGGCTGACCAGCTGATCCGCGCTGTGCCGCGACCTGACTCCCCTTCGGACCCCTCCGTGTCTCCTTCACCCTCGGCTCCAACTTCTACCAACCAGGTAAGAATTTCTTCCCAGCCTGGTCCACCAGCTCCACTACTACCTTCGACGTCCCTGTATCACAATAATAATATTAACGAAAACTACAACCTCTTTGGCGTAACTTAAGAGACGGCGAGGTCCTAAATTTCGGTAGCCATTATTTCTAAAGTACCGCTCAGGTCAAGTCTGCCCAGTTTACAGCTGCGGCTAGAGGTAGAGTATTATCTAACAGCAAAGCCGTACCGCCAAGTGAGTAGCCTAAATTAAAAGCGACCGGTTTAATAAACTGCCATACATTTTCCAGACTTTAAGTAGGTACATTATATGCATCATCAGCATCTAATCGCCATTTCCCGACAGATTCAAGCCCTTAATTATAAAACTATCTAAGTTCTAAACGTTCTAGCTGCTTTTACAATTATAGATTCCCCAGCAAGGATATTTTAAATTTTAAACTTTTTAGTAGGAAACAAATTGGCACATGAATAAACATGGACGTCAGAACGCATGTGAAGATAATCCTGTAGTAGAAATAACTGTGTCACAGAGAAAAAAAGTAATGTTCATTGCTCAATATCAGTCAGACAGCAACTACTCTAACATTTTAAACTCGATGACTTTCTCAATTATATACGCGACAGAAAACCCATTATCGTTGTAAACAAATTCAGTCCTTGCAGAAATGACAATAATTTCCAGTTTCCGGATAGGCTCATCCTCTGAAGTAGGTAAATCCTTGATCCAGCTTTTATGGTTATCAAACCAGTTTTATACGTAACGTAAAGAAAGTACCTACTAGGTATAAAAAGTAATGCGAATAGGTATTTCATTTAAATTATGAGTAACTAGCGATCCGCCCCGGCTTCGCACGGGTAGCACTAATAATTCTAATAGTCTATACCCAATATAGCGATAAAAATGGTTATTGTGAGTCAACCTTAAAAGATAGATGTATGCTATCGCGGACTTTTTTTAGAACTTTTTGAGAGGAACAATTCCACCATACATTGTTTGCGTGTAACTTTAACTATTTACGCAGCGCACGCCACGTAAGCACTCAGAAGAGAGGATTTTTTCCGAGTTAGTTCACATAATTGCAATTTTCGTAAGGATCTCTAATTTTTTTGCAAATAAAATATAGCCTATGTTACTCGCTGATAATGTAGCTTTCTATAGGTGAAAGAATTTTTAAAATCGGTTGAGCTGTTTTTGAGTTTATCCATTACAAACAAACAAACAAACAAACAAATATTTCCTCTTTATAATATTAGTTTAGATACACTTTTAAGACTATTAGTAGGTACTGTTTGTAGGACAGTGTGTTTGTAAGACTGGGTATTACGTATCTATAGACACGTATCTTACTATAAATGGACCTATGTCTTTGCTTTGTAGAAATGTCAATACTTTATCTACTGCATCCGGACTGGTTCGTCCTCGGTAAATCCTTGACCCAGTTCTTATACTGTTATTGAACAACTTCTATACGTAGTACGTAGGTACTTAACTTAAAGAATGTACAAAGTACCTATAAAACAATTGCAAAATAATTATTCTTTGTATTTTTGCTCTACTTTTCATAAATATCTGCAATACCGCGTACCATATAACAAGGTCAATTATCACTTTCTCGATATGTCAAATAATGATTTTACTCGTATAGTCACGCGACTCTATACAATGCGACGATACAAAACACTTTGTTGACCCAAAGGTCACGTCAAGACGTGGCCAACGTTGTCGCATTCTGCCTTGATAAGTTTGTCATTTCCATATGAAGTCTAGCAATAACATAGTCTGGATAAGTATACCACAGAATAACAACGGGTCGGTAGGAAAAAAAACCAAATTCGCGAGAAGAGGAAACGTCATAGCCGACTTTGCTGTCCGCCTGATGCACTGAATCTGTTACACTCAGAAAATACTACGTGTGGAAAAACGTGTTGCATGCGCCTCTTGCGCCTTCTCCTGTACGCACTACGCATCGTTTCGTAGCAAACACTCACTGACACAAATTTTAATTTAATGATTTTTCTTACTTGAGTGAGTAAATTCAAAATTGTTGTACACTCGTGCCGTTAGCAATTTTTGATGCTGGGCCAAAAGCCACTCAACCAGCTTTAACTTTGAAATTCAAAATGTTAAGTTTCATTTAGCGACACAGGCGCTTTGCCAATTCGCTGCTTTGTAAGAGCAACGTGCCTTTAGCCAGTAGTACTGTGAAAATGTTTCACCGAAAAAAATTAAGAATTCTGTTTAATTTAGGAAAAACCATGGTGTTTGCATCGTGTGGTAAAAAAGCTTTGATTTTTTAAAAATATATGCAGACTAATGCAGATTACTACCTTCTGTTAGATTATATATTTTAGAGAAGAGATTATGTATTGCTTTTGGGTGTCATATCATTAAAGAATCAAATTGGCAGTATAATGAGCTGGGAAATTGCAGTGGCAATGGGCGAGGCCCATAGCTCGAAGAAGCATTAGATGTTAACGTTCCTTGTCGTCTCAATGGATAGCAAACCCACTCAAGAAAGCGAAGAGTTGGTAGGATCTGCAGTAGATGGACAGACAACATTAGATAAGTCGCGGGACGTCGCTAGACATAAACGCACAAACCCTTAGAGCAAGAAAAACAAGAGTCCGGCTGTGGATTATTATCATTTAGGACATCGAACGTAGCATATTCGTATCTTTTTTTAGGTTTAACAGAAAAATCGGTCCGGAAAGTCTGTGAAACTTTGAAACGAGTACAAAGTGTTCGATTCCCAATGTACTCGCTCAATTTAGAAGTTTAACTGGGTATTTTCCAGTTTAGTTATACTTTTCGTTTTGCTGAGACTGCCGACCCACTTATAATAGCGAACGCGAATAGCACCGATGCCAGGGCTGACAAAATAGAAATCAAATATAATCTCTTAAATCCGCACTGCAATCCACACCGGTGCAGTTCACCTGGCTGTGCAATAAAGTATTCGCAAACGATAATAAAATAATAAAAATAAGAAAGCCTTTTATTCTCATATCCTATAAGTAAATACAGCAAAAATGTTGTTAGATGTGTCCAAAATGTACTTAGTAAGTAGTACATTTTCCTTATTTCCTAGGTTAGTATAGTTAGTGTTACTTGATTTGTTATTAGATATGAGCCCCTTTACGGATATAGGCCTCCCCCAACCTCTTCCACTTTTCTCTGTCTTTGCCCAGATTCAATCAAAAAACTGAATTAACTGAAAAATTTAAATTCAGTTAAAATCAGATAATACTAATTTCTTTTAGAGTGCCAGTAAGAATCAGAGGCCCTACAAAAAAACTTGAATAAAAATTTTCTCGCCACGATAGTAATTCGCAATTTTATTATCCTTCTTCCTGCTTGGCCTCTTCGATTGGGTTAAATAGCGCCCCTGAGAACCGAGACCCAGATGTAGACTGTACTTTTCTCATTTGGCCTACGTATAATACGCTGTGTTCATCCTTTTTGTTTGGACCTTTTAAATTCCCCAGAGCCATGAGAATTCTTTGGATCCACATTTTTTTAATTTTCTTTTTTAATCTGATGAATCAATTTAATCAGAGTTTGTAAAAATAGGTATACCAACCTATCTAAAGACTCGTCGAAATAATAGAAAAACCAACATTGACAAACTAGAGAAATATACTTTAATTTCACAATAAGTATTAGAGTTAGACCAAGCTAAATAGAAGGATACCTTCTTTTAGACATACCTACTACCTATTTACGTCAAACCTATCAACATAGGTGTGAGAAAGGACATAGGTAGCAAGCTAACATGAATATATATAGGAATAATAGCTATTGATTCGAGATATAACGAAGCTGACGTACCTACACGGTACAATAGATGGACAAGGTCAAGTGCGGAAACTGGCCGAGAAATGAAGCATATTATGAAGGAATAAGATCGTTTTCTATTGCTCGGTAGACTCTTGATGAAGTTTTTTAAAGTTTCATGTTACGCTGAAGCTTTACCTGTAATCGTGCAAACTACAAATAAGTAAGAGATTTGTATTACCCTCCCAGCGCACGTGTTTCCTGCCACGTATAGCTTAGGCACAAATACCATTACCGTGGCTTAGATACCTTCAAGGCAAGAGTGAATAGGCATTTTCTAGGCAAGCGCGTTCCAACTTCCAACCTAGACCACATCATTGCTTTGCACTAAGCATGATTGTCGTCAAGCACAAGCCTATCTCGCAATAAAAATAAAAAAGTAGGCATTTGCTTAGTGACTTACGAATCAAGGTTGTCATCGTCTCGCAAGGGTTGTTCGAGTCGTGTCGCAGTAACAGTGGCAACCCTCGGTTTCACTTCTGCCGTCACTGCCCAGAGAGAATTGGCCGCTGTGACACTCACCAACCTCAGCCCAGATTTCACCTTCATCCTGTCAATAATTGGCGTTAAATATATGAGTGTCGACGACTATGTTAAGTGTTAGATAAATCCAAATGTGCTTTTAACTTTGCACTACATAGACAGACCAAAAAACGAAGACAGGTACTGGTGTTTACTCATAACAATACCACAAAAGAATACGACGGGAAAAAAATATTTTGTATTGGATTATGAATGTGTACCTACTACGTTTTCGGTAGCATTCTGTATACTAGTCAAACTGAATAAAATGAGCGAAAACTCCATACTTGTTATTTATATTGAGCTAGCTGATGCCCGAGACTTCGTCCGCATGGAATTTTTTTTTAAATTCCCACGGGAACTGCTTAATTTTCCGGGATAAAAATAGCCTGTCACTCTCCAGGTCCTCAACTATACCCATGCAAAAAATCACGTCGATCCGTTGCGCTGTTGCGGCGTGATTGAAGGACAAACCAACAAAAAAACAAACACTTTCGCATTTAGAATTAGTATGAAGTAGGTACCTACCTAAATTGATTATAACCATTCCGCGTTGTCTAAAGAGTAAGCCCGGTGGGATTTTCCACGTCATAAAAAGTTTTAAATATTAAAAGCTCTTTCAGAAATAAAACTTCAAGTGTACTCTTTGAAATGTAAGCGTTATGTAAAACTGAAGTGGTTATAAATTTTAGTTTGCAGCGCAGTGCTATTCCCCGGCGACCCTACGCCTCGTAACTCAAAAGTAGGAACAGATATATTTGCTGAAGTTTCAGAGCAGGTGGCGCTTAAACTTAGAATATAATGTGTGAAGTGAAATTATATCCTTCCTTTCCTTTATAGTGAGATTTTTACCCGACCTCAGCAGGCTTATATGTGTTTAGCAGACTTTGTTTGTATTTTTGTTGGTTCATCGGCTCCTATGGCAACTATGAAAATTGTTGTTGTAATAATAATATGTTGATGATTACCACGAAAGCTAATCCAACAATATCTCAATTACAATTATTATTGATTACTAGATGATTTCCCGCAAGAACTCTTTAATTTTCGGGATAAATTATTAATGTACTTAGCACAGACTAAGTACAATTACAGTTATGGGCTTAAGCTATCTTCAGCCAAATCGGTTCAGTTATTGTGACGTGAAGGAGTAACAAACACATAAACACCCAACCTTTCGCTTTTATAATTTTAGTAAGATGGCAAATTTGTATTTGAAAGTTAGGTAAGTACCTACTTTAAACACTAGCAATTTTTGCTGTAGCCATTTTTACTTTTTACCTCCCACTGTACCTGTGTACCTATTTTTAAATTTGTATTTCACCTAATTAGTACGAGGTTTTCACAGTTGCACGCTATAGCCAGCTTGGTGAAATGTTTATGAACCGTTCTCGGACCTCGGTTTATTTTGCCTATGTACGTGGCATGGTTTTAATTTCGTGTATAATTTCATGCATTTTTGGCCCTAAGTATTTTAGTGATGTTTTCAAGGAAAAGTGACTGCAGGCGACATACGTATTTAAACGAGCGTCAAAAGTACCTTCTTACTGAATGTATTCGGTTGAATAGTACGTGAATGAAATCTTCGTAAGTACCTTTAAAAGGGATGAACCAATCGTTGCTGTCGATGGCATCGAGTGCCATGTTGAGTGTTGACAGCAATTTGTAATGTCGACATGAAGTCTAGTACACTTATCCCACTCGTGCTCTAACTACGATCATTGATTTTGCAGGCGGAAAATGTTTATACGCATAAAATCAACGTGGACTAAACTAAAATTATACTAACCTTATAACAACATGTCCAATCGTATGACTAGCATCGCGGCGAACGACGAAAGGTAGGTGTAATCTGAAGTGAGGATACAAAGGTGCTCTTGGAAGTAGTAGAGCGGTGTCACCAGCTCGCGCTTCTCTATATCCCGCCCGAGGTCCCGCGAGAGTCACTATGCCCAAAGGCCATGCAGGTTGAACGGAAACCTTTCCGCACACCCCTTCTCCAGTCTCACCACTGCTCGCTTCTGCTGCACTATAGGCTAATTTCATAGTCCGTGGTGGTCGTTTTCCTTTTCCATCAGCGGGCCACCATGCCGCCGGAACAGTAAGTTCCGCTAAACAGGCTCCTTCTTCGCCTTCAGGTCCACACGTTGCAGTCAATGTTTTGGTACCAATGCTAGCATGTAAGGTTATGCATACGCGTCGTGGCCGCGCTGCTGCTCGTCGAGCGCCTCCTTCACCACCAGTGTGAAACAAAACTCTGAGTACGGGTGCATCTTTAGGTAGTTCACGAAAGACCAGGTGAGCCGATACGTCAAGCCTATGTGCTGTGGCGTCTTGTAATTCTACTAAACTGGCATTTCTTCTCGGTGGTTCAAGAGGATCGGGTACAGCATATCGTGCTGGTACTGTTTGTTTAGTGGAAAAGGGCCCGTAGGTTGCTCTAACAGAAGCTGGAGCGGAACCTTGTAAGACTGTAAACCGATCGAGTGATAAAAGAGCTCCAGGTAGAGCCGTCCCCATCGGTTCGGGTGGTGGACCGGCCCCATTCCATCTTGCCGTGTGTTTCAGGAAAAATCCACTATCCTTATTTTCAAAGTGGACTTCCACAGCAAACACGACACCTGTAAACAAAAACAAATGTTGTCACGATCACGTAATAAGCAGTAAACAGAACGGGAGGCCGACCCAATAATTTTATTCTGATCGGTGACAAAAGATAAAAGGGCAGTCAAATACTGGCACGGATCCAACTGCATTCGTTTCCCGCATCGGAATGTTCATTTATTGTTTACAAATAGGTGCAAAATTATTTTGAAACGTGAATTTTAACTGAAGTGTTGTATATGAGAACATTTATGGCTTATCGAGTCAGAAATATCGCTAACAAGTATAATTGGAAGAGCAGCTGGATTCCCTTTGACGTGCGCATCGTCAGACAGGCGGTTAGACACGCTCCCGTCATTCGTCTCGGTTATTGCGGGCATTCGTGTCACATTCCCTGTGTATGACTGTTGAGCGCCCTTCACGGAATTAATTACACCGCTGTCTGTTTGTTATGCCACCGGCCTTTAAAAAGCTTTCGATGGTACACACATCAAATATAATAAATTATCTGATTGACGACATTTTGATTTCGTTACCTAATTTACTATTTTTTTATCTAATAGTTTAATCATTTATTTATGAGATTTATAGTTTTTTAGATTGATGCATAATGCAATAATAATATCATGGGCATTTTATGGGAAGGGCAGGACAGGTATAATATTCAAGGTGCCTCTTCCTTAGCAAAAAAGCGCATCATAATCTATCATGTAGGTAGCCCTAAAAGGCACTGAACGATAGCATTGCGAAGGGTAATTTTATTTAGGAAAAACTAAAACAATAGTAGATTGTTACACAAGGGACGTAAGTAAGCTATTACAGAACAAGATCCAATTTGGCGCCAGTGCGAGCGCAGCTCGCATAGGGCGCTAATGGATCGCGTGCACCCGAGATATTTAGTCACACGAGCGAGCGCAGCGAGCGAGGGTGAATATAGTTCGAGGGTGTAATAGCTACTTGCAACCGAGGTAAGCATTCTACTTTATATCATTCTTGCGAGGTAAATAAAACATTGGTAATGCAAAATGAAATTAAATCACTTTACGAACAAACTTCACAAACTTTCAGATCAAATGAAATGCCGCCATTTCCATTTTTTTTTCGTAAATAGTTTTCCATTTTTTTTTTTACGGCTCTGAGTTCCAAGGAGTTTTGCATAGTTTGAAATGTTGAAATGTATGGAAATTAAATGCCGCCATATTGTATTTTTTTTTTTTTTTTTTTTTTTTTTTTTTTTTTTTTTTTTTTTTTTTTTTTTTTATCCACTAACCCTTAACCCCTAGCGGCACGTCTTTGCCGGTAGGGTGGTAACTAGCCACGGCCGAAGCCTCCCACCAGGCCAGACCAGGGAAATTCAGAAATTATAAATTTCCAAACCCTGCCGGGGATCGAACCCGGGACCTCCGCACGTTAAGGCAACAGCGCTCAACACTGCGCCACGGAGGTCGTCATGTTCAGTGTTTTTTTTTCAGTAAAAAGTTTTCTTACCATTTTATAAGAAAAGAGATTGTTTACCAAGGAGTTTTGCATAGCTTGAACTGTAATGTGAACATTACAATTCAAGCATAGTGCGACGTAATGTTGCCTTGAATTGCAAACACCAACTTACAAGGAGACTTTCCACCATAGTAATCCCTAGTTACTGAGCAAGTATGATATAAACGTTATTACTTATTATGTAGTTAGCGAAGATTTCCGCAACACCGAGCAGCTTCATTTACAAGAAAACGAGTTTCCCGCACACGCTCCGCCCTTATGAGACAGAGCGAGATAATAAAAAGCTCCTGCACGTGACGCACTTACAACTAGGCATACTTGCAAAGCTCACAATCCGTCTGAGAGATATGATCCCTTTATATTACACTGTTGTCGAGAAAATGCTTCAAGATTCCTTTCATTTCCGCGTATCACAGTCAACTGCAATAATGTGGTAAGGTATCAAATAAATATTATAAATGCGAAAGTTTGGATGGATGTATGAATGGATGTTTGTTACTCAATCACGCCCGAACGGTTGAACGGATCTGGATGAAATTTGGCACAGAGATAGATTATAGTCTGGAATAGCACATAGGCTACTTTTTATCCCGGAAAATTAAAGAGTTCCCCCGGGAACCGAAAATCCTCAATCCACGCGGACGAAGTCGCGGGCATCAGCTAGTAAGGTATAAAGCTACAAATATCTACGTACCTATCCCATCCGAGGTTTTCGCATGTCTTAACTAGGCCTAAATTTTGAACTAAAGAAAATGCTTTTGTTGGAAAAACTAGAACAAACGTTATTACTTATTATGTAGTTAGTGAAGATTTCCGCAACACCGAGCAGCTTCATTTACAAGAAAACGAGTTTCCCGCACACGCTCCGCCCTTATATGAGACAGAGCGAGATAATAAAAAGCTCCTGCACGTGACGCACTTACAACTAGGAACTCTTGCAAAGCTCTCAATCCCTCTGAGAGATATGATACCTTTATATTCCTCTGTTGTGGTGAAAATGCTCCAAGATTCCTTTCATTTCCGCGTATCACTCTCTATTTTACTTGTTAATAGTATAATAGTTTTCGATTTATCGGGCAAAATGTCGAAAAAAATACCGTCCCCCCATGAGTACCGGCCCGTGCTTCGGGCATGGCTAGTGGTAACTAGCCATGCCCGAAGCCTCCCACCAGACCAGACCAGAGAAAATTCAGAAATTATAAAATTCCAAATTGACCCTGCCGGGAACCCGGAACCTCCCGCGTTAAGACAACAGCGCTCAAGGCTGCGCCAGGGAGGTCGTCAAAAATATCTAATTGATTCAAAAGTTAAAACGCACATAGCTCGGAAAAGTGATGTGCGTACCTGGCGATCGAACCCAGTTCCTCTGCTGGAGGCTGTTGTCTGAACCCGTAGGCAATCACCCGCTGAATGGGCTAAGTACCTACCTAATGTAATAAAAAATAAAATGGCTAATACAGCCCGACACCAAAGCCATACTTTGAAAGGCAACATGCCACGTTTAATGAATAAATATTTGACCGGTAATGGAGACCGACACATTACCGCATTCATTTTGTTCCCCTATAACGAAACACTATCAATAGGTACATAAAATTTTCAAAAAAAAAATAAAACCCGACTTCAAAAACCACAAATACTAAAAAGTAAAAAATAATTTAATTTATTATGTATACAAGAGTTAATTTAGTTCTGATGAATATCTCCGGAGATAAAAAAAAAAAAAAAATACAGGCGAATTGAGAACCTCCTCCTTTTTTTGAAGTCGGTTAAAAAGAAAGGTTACCTACATAGTTGTCCTCTCTGTTCATATTCTATGTAGATAAAAGCTTTCCGTTGAATGAAAAGCTTTAATGAAAAGTAACACCATTGGGGAGGTGACCATGTTTTACCTAAGTAGTGTACCTAACTACCTAGTAAGTAGTAGGTTCCTCTATAGGTAACCGCATACCTAGCGGTAACCCGCAGGAGGCATAAGATGAAAATGCGTGTAACAGATTCCACCGCAACGAAGAAATTCTGATGACTGGGTTCTGCATTGAAATAACCTCTACTCACGAAGTTTTACAGAACGTACGATTCTCGCCGTTTCAGTACGTGCCTACTGAAAAATGTGGCTCGCAATTCCCGCGGATTCAGGCATGACGGCGGGCTATTATAACAATCGATATAAAAGCCCTAAACTTTGCCCTACTTTTACTTTTTTTTATGTAGTAGGATGTAGATGTCACGTCTAACGTGACTTGATTTAGGTACGTAGCTCGTAGCTCCCTATACTTTGTCGTTTTGATACACTCAAAAAAGCACTAAACATACATTTTTCAACATTTCATTTAGGTATAGATACAGTCTTTCTGGAAGGGATAAGGTGGGTTTAGTATGTATCTATTTATATATTAAGATCATGCTTACAAATGCGAAATCAAAGCGAGTCGGCTTTAAACAATAACAATTTTACGACATTGAATAGAAGGGTAGAATGCGATGTCAGCCGTCCCTAAGGTCAGCTCGATAGAGACGGGTGGTATCAGATAACCACCACGCCTGCCTGTCTAGGATTAGTCGTGAGGCAGTTATTACACGGACTTCGCTTCGTCCCCCACGTTTGCCATTTATCGAGCGATATCAATTCGCTGAAACTTCTCTTTTTGGGATAGCGGTACAGAGAAAATTAAACCGTAGTCGAGAATTCGTTGGCTAAAAATGTTGCAACGTTGTGCTATACAACTTTATCGTGAGATAGTATCGGAATAGCGTATCGATTTTGACTAGGGCCGAATAAGACGGTAGATACAAGTATCTACTACCTATTAGTGTAGGTACAAGGACTAAGTTTCCAACTTTCCATATCAAAAGCTCAGTCTGCCAAAGCTACAAAGCGCCACTGCATCAGGTATATACGGCTTATAGTAACACATGTAGAGGGTAGGTATATAAATGAAGCACGACACACAATTTTCTCATTCTACGTTACAACTTCAGCTTTCAGCATTGGAGATAGGGGCCATACAAGACTTACTAGGTACTAAATACTGCCTATTGCCACACAAACAAACAAAAAACTGATCGTCTAAAATGCACGCTTCAATTCATTCCAAATTTACAAAATTTGCAGCTGCGAAAAATAGTTACATATGTAGGTACATTAATTCATACCTAATGTAAAAGCTTTCCGTAATAATAAAGGAACAGGCAGGTAGGCTAAAAGCCAAATTTTATTGACGACTCGTTTAAACAGGTCTTTTGTAATATAGTAATAAAACGATATTTTCATTGTTATGTTATTCAGGATTTAGGTAAATACGATTATAAAGGAATGCCTGTTAAATAAAACAACTGACGCACCGAAATTGTATAAAACGCCAATAAAATGGGGAAATTGAGGTAAAAGAATGGAACGTAAAAAATAATGGTCCGCCCTTGTACGGAAGGGTGGGCTTCTAAATAAATTGTTTGCCTTTTTCAATTTCAGAAAACGTAGCCACAGCCGTTGCATATTTCAGTGCATTGAATTGGAAAATATTATTTCCGCATCGAGTTATATTTCAAAAAAGTAATATACGAGTAGCATATCTACGAACTGTAGCGCGTCGTTAGGATCGTTTTTCCAATCGTTCATTGGACTTATTTACGGAAGTTCCACTTAAGTATATTGGACACAATTCCAAGTTTCACTATTCGTCACATCACAGATATATTGGTGGCACAGTACCTACATCTGCACTTGCTTCAAGCCTTCACTTGCTTGTAGCCACAGACTACAGTTGCTTGTAGCACCTTGTAGTGGCGGCATAGTGGCGGTCGTCTAGCGCGCTGAACCTCGAGGCGCACTCGGATAGGTCGACCATGAAGTCAAAATGCGTTAACGACACATCTACCTAAATACTTTAATATTTAAATTAACATAAAGAAATACCACCTATAAAACCTATTAAATATTATAAGCAGCTGTACTATTTATTACCTATTATGTGTTAAAAGTCTAGTATAAGACGGTAGTAATATTATAAGTCCATATTATACACCTTCGCCTTCGGTCACATCGCATAACGCCATGACAGACGGCTTTGTTTGCGTCATTATGCAAAAGATAACTGACAGCCAAGGCCTCACGGCCTCACCCATGTAGACATTAGACAATAAAATTTACTATCTAATGTCTACATAGGTGAGGCATGGCCTGTTAGTTATCTTTTTAATTATTACTAAATACGGTAGTAAGGTACATAGGTTTGCTGTTAGTAAAAGTAAGATAAGATGAGATAAGATAAAGCTTTATTTATTATCTTACAATATGTTCTTACAGTACAATAATTTAATAAAAGATACCTTATTAAAGAATTAGTAGGTTAGTAACTGTTTCTTAAACTATGTTAGTATCATTGTAAGGACCGCCTATTGCGGTAAAAGCCTCCTCCATTAGCAACCATTGCTTTCTGTCCTTAGCCACTCTCGACCATGTAAGTATTTCCTGCCACTCTGACTATGTCGTCACACCATCTTCTAAAAGGTCGGCCTCGTCTGCGTTTTGAGTCACGTGGGTACCAATTTGTGACTATGCGTGACCATCTTTCGTCTGCAACTCTTTGTATGTGGCCTGCCCATTTCCATTTTGAGCGAAGAATGTGTTTGACCGCGTCTTTTGCTTTAGTTTTCTTCCTTATGACAACATTCTTCACTCTATCTTTCAGTCTCAAGTTTAAGAAACTGCGTTCCATCGCTTTCTGGCATTTACTCACCTTGTCTAGGTTTTTCTTGGTTAGTGGCCAGGTCTGAGCGGCGTAAGTCAAACAAGGTGTGAGACAAGAATCCATAGCTTTAGTTTTCAGTTTGGTCGGTAGCTTCCCTTTGAAGATTTCTTTCATTGCCCAGTACTTGTTCCAAGTATTTTTTATTCTTCGATCGATCTCTTTATCTGTGCAAGATTTGAAAGAAATAAGGTGACCCAGGTAAATGTAGTCTTCGACGTATTATATTATTGTGTTCGAAATAGTAATTGGTGTTTTGTCCTTGTTTGTCATAATCTTGGTTTTACCTTCGTTCACTTCCAGTCCCATATCCCTGCTTTCTTTGTGAAGTGATTCTAGCATATATTGCAGGTCTTTTGGGTCTTCCGAAAGTACAACTAGATCATCAGCAAACCGTAAATGGGATAGATACTTCCCATCGATCTTGATACCTTTGTTATCCCAGTCTAATCTTCTAAAGATGCTTTCTAAAACAGTGATAAATAGTTTAGGAGATAATGGATCCCCTTTGTTCAATCAAGCCAGTTGTTTCTCCAGATTTACAATTGGCAATGCTAGCCACTTCCGCGAATACGTTCAGCGGTACCTGATTGGCCAGCCCGCTCGAGGCTGCATCACTAGCGCCACGAGTGAAGATAAAAAAGACATTATTCCGACATCCGCGTTCGTAACGTGCATCCTCGGAAAAAGAATTGCTCCCGCGCCGTGCGTGATAAATATTCTGCAACTACATAAAAACCCAAGCCTAGTCCCACCGGAGGTCAATCAGCTAGCTGGATGTGATTGTGCCGTGCTCATCTCATCACTGATCGTTATCAGGGAAACTGGACGTTCCAGGAACGGTAAGTGGTCTTTGCATTGTAGATTGTGGATTTGGGGCAACTTCAAGGTCCTTCGATTTTGCATCAACACCCTTGTTTTACTCCGCGTTCTATTTTGAAGTATGGACCTGGTGATTCTAGTCTTACTCGAGCCTTGCTGGCTTTGTAAATTTCTCTTATAAGTTCTATGTATTCACCATTTAACCCTTGCTCGTTTAGTGATTTCCATATTGAAGTATGGTACAAGGAATCAAAAGCTTTTGAATAATCTATAAAAGCTATATATAGCGGTTTTTCAAATTCCGTATATTTTTCCATTACTATCTTAAGTGTGTGGATATGGTCAATAGTGGAGTAGTTGCTTATAAATCCTGCTTGTTCAACTGGTTGGTTTACGTCAATATTTTTTGTGATGCGGCGGAGTAAAGTTGTCGCGAAAACTTTGTAAATAGAGGATACAAGGCTAATGGGTCTATAATTTGTCATTTGTTTAGCATCTCCTTTTTTATATAGTAATATGATTTCTGAGCTTGACCATTGGATAGGCAGCGTTTTCTGATCTAAAATTAGGTTAAAGAGTGAAGTAAGTGGTTTAATTAAGACTTTAGAGCCGGCTTTCAACATATCATTCGTTATTCCGTCAGATCCTGGGCATTTGTCTACTTTTAAGGTTTTTATTGACAGTTCTATCTCAGATTCTGTAAAGGGTGGTACGGAGTCGTTATTATTTAGACGAATCGGCTCCGAACTTGTGGTGTTGCAACTGCTTTCATATAGATTTTGGTAAAATTGAGTGGCTATTTGTATTAGATCCTTTCGATTCGTGACAATTGACCCTGATGAATTTTGTAAATGTGTCATAATTTGTCTGGTGCTATTTAACTGTTTATAGGCCTTTTTTGTTCCTCCTGTTTTTACTATTGCTTGTTCCAGGGTATCCAATCGGTAGTCTTCTATATTTTGATTAATTTTATTTTTTGTTTCTCTGTATAATTTGCTTAGTCTTAGTTTTTCTTCTTTCGATTTGTTTTTCTTGCTTTTAAGTGAGTGCATTTGGGTTTTTAGTTTGACAATATCTTCAGTTATTATCGTATGTTTTTTGTAATTTTTTGTCAAAGAAGCGCTTTTTGAGCATTTAAGGAGTAAATTTTCGAATTTGTCATAAAAAGTTTGCACAGACTTATCCATATCTTTAGGGAGAGTAGAGATCTCTTGTTCGAAAAGTGCATTATCCAGATGCCTATTTGATTTTCTTGTGGTGTAATGAGCGCGAGATGGTTTTATTTTATCTATTTTCAAGGTCAATCTGATTAACCGGTGATCACTTGGGTGTAGTAGCTGGCTAAGTGTAGTACAGTTTTCTACGGCCATCGGAACATTTGTTGCCATGTAGTCTATTTGGTTTTTTGTTCTGCCATTGGGCGCGAGCCATGTCCATCGTAACTTGTCAGATTTTATAAATATTGTGTTTGCTATTTTTAATTTATATTGCAAACAGAAATTTAAAAACATTTGTCCTCTTTTATTTCTTTTTCCGTATCCATAACGACCCATTACTAAATGTTCATTCGGTTCCGGTTTACCCACTTTTGCGTTCATGTCTCCCATGAAAATTGTGTTTCCGGTGCATTTTTCCATTGCATTCTTAAGATCTTCATAGAACTCAGTTATTTCAGCTTCGCGACAGTTTTCGGTGGGTGCATAAACCTGTATTAAGAAGTACATTTTTTCGTATATTTCTACTTGCAACACGCAAACTCTGTCGGATATTGCGATGAAGTCATAGATTGTAGTCTCCTTTTGTTTTCTTACCAAGAAACCGACACCTTTCTCGCCTTGGATTTTACCATAGTGATAGAACACGTAGTAGCCTCTGTCTAAAATTTTTAGCCCTTCTCTTCTCACTTCAGAAATACCGATAATATTCCATTTTATAAGTGAAATTGCGTATTCTAACTCTACCAATCGGGTTTCATTTGCAACTGATCTGGCGTTAAATGTGGCGATATAAAACTTTTTGCATATTGGAGGGTTATAGTCTACTACCCCCGCGGTGACTAGCCGTACTGGGGGAGTTAGTAAAAGTATAGGTATAAAATTATACCAGCGGCCTAGGAGCTTTTATTTCCATCGCATAAATATATTTTAGTGCTTTTATATATCAGTGTGAAACAATGAAGCGAAAAACATAATTTTCCCCTTTACGTTTAAAAAGTTGAACGAGCTCTCTGTGTAGGTATACCTAAAAGCTTTGTTGTAGTTGTTCATAATGATGACTGACATTTGATGGTCCTTGCTTTATCCTGTTTATAGAAATCCTTATTATCTAATCTGTGGCTGATTTTTAAGCTATAGTCAGATTTTCTTAAATTTATAGACAAGCGCTTAGCTTCAACCTGCAATCAAACTAGCTGACAAGTGGTGATGCAGCCTAAGGTGAAGACTGATCTCCAGACAAACAGTCAACAGTAAAGTTTGTGTTTTGATCATGCACATACGAGTAGGTAGTGGTACTTACCTATCATTTTTAGAGCGCAAACACTATAGGGAGTAGGGACCGGACAGGACAATGAGCCCGCGCAAAAGCCGCTTCAGAGGGGAATCACGTTTTGTCCTGTAGTGCTAGTCTGTGAAGCTCTATGCGTTCTCATCCAACGTGGAAGTTTAATCCTGTCCGGTCCCTAGTATTTTCGCTCTGAAAATGATAGGTACCAATAGTCCCACAAACGTATTTTTTAGAACCCGGTGACAGCGTCGCTAGTGGATATGAAAAAAAAAATAAAAAAAAACTTAACAGGCATAAAAGTTTGTTCCAATTTTGGGCACCGGGTCAGAAAAGTTTGACGGACTGTACTACCTACTACCGATGTTCAAAATACAAACTATAATAAATAGTTGTCACGATAAAATATACAAGTTAAATCAATACCTACTGGGAAATGCCTGGCAATCTGTACGATTGTGTACGAGACTGCTCTCAGAATAGCTACGAGATCGAATACAGGTTTTGCGGTAAAAGTAAAGAAACTCTGGACATCGTCACAAGTTAATTGATTACAATCATTATCTGTCTCCCTCTACTAAATTAAAGATGAAAGGGAGAGCCGACACCTACTTAAGATGTGAGATTGAACCATGCGGTTATCGATAGGAGACGGGGTTCTTGGAACAATGTTGCAGTGACTCATCATTGTGGTCAGGAATGCGCTTATTTTATTTATCCTTTACTAGATGAGGCCCGCAACTTCGTCTGCGTGGATTAAGTTTTTATGATTCCCGGGAGAACTCCTTAATTTTGCTCGGATAAAACCCCTCATACCCGGGATGTAACCTACCCCTAAACCAAGTTGATCCTTTGGCCCCTAGTGTGTGTCGAGTGATAAACGATCACCTTAAGCCCTTAAAAGCTTTCTGTAAGCAGGATACCTACCTACAAAGCATTTTAAAGTGCTCTTCAATTTTCTATCTACAGGGGTTCATACACGAATTACGTGTATAACTATTATAACTTATCAATACAACTATCCACATCCATACTTTAATAATATATTTAATTGCGAAAGTATGTCAGTGCGTTACCTTTTCACGGCCCATCCTCTTCACCGATTTTAATAAGTAAAGAGTAGGTACAACAGAGTAAGAAAATTGAAGTTGAAGTTCCTAGAGATTAATACGTCGTGATAAATCCACACGGACAAAGTCACGGGAATTTTTCAGTAACTAATATTGTAGGTTCCGACTTTCAAATAGGGCCGTGTTAAGTATTTAGATAGTAAGAAATGTCGCGAACGTCAGCTCTCGAAGCACACTTTATACGTTAACCTCCCGCACACTCGACTCGAGAGCACTCCTATGAAGTCTCGTTACGCAATACATTCCTCGCAGTTGATTTATAGATATATCACCGTTGGAACTTTGTGGAAATTCAAGACCTATTCGCAAGTCGTAAACAAGCTTTGCTGCAATATTGTATCAGGCTTCGATGATACAAGTAGAAAGTCCTTGAGATTTCTTTGTTTAATTTTCTGGAAGTCAATTCTTGTTTCTTGAATACTCTTTTACACAAAAATATATGGGTCTAGCCAAGTACCATTAAATATATTATTTTTATGATGAATATCTTAATGAATATTGTTTGAGAGACCATTCTGAGACCAGGGTAAATCCTAGTGGAAATACGCGGCAGAAATACGCGCAGAAATTCTGTGAGACGCTCTATTGGAGAAACAAGAACTTGAACAAAATCAATTCGGCACTTTTAGTTTTAGCGCTTCAAATGCCTTGAATCCAAAGGTTTCCAAATGTACACGGGGTAAATATCTTTGCTTTGAAAACTGTAAATTGAAATTAGGTATTCTGTGGATAAATAGGTTGATAATTAGTTTTGCTCAATATGTATGAAGCCAACGGCGTAGCTAATCGTTGTGCATACATTCCGTCCAGATAAATCGCCCCCGCACATTCCTGCCTTATTCATAACACAAATCCGTCAATGATGTTCACATTAACAAGCGGGAGACAACGCGGAGGACGTCGCGAAATATCAAACGTTCACGTTCATTATAAAACGGGTAGAACATCGCACGCGCCCGCAATGCAGTGCGCCCTCCGCTTGCGCGTTTGCTTGGACGCTATTTTCTACAGGAATAAGTAAGATTTTTGATCAAACTTTGTCGGTCTTATTTTTATTCTCTTGGTATGGTTTATGGGTAAAGTTCATAATGTTCTCGAGCTCTGCAAATAGCTGAAAGTTGAGCTATCAATTTGAACGCATTTAAATCAATGGTGCAAACGGTACTTATCAGATTCATTTGCACCATTAATGGTGCCTGTCAATAGTGCAAATGGTACCGCGATAAAATCACGGAGTCCGCCCGCGGATTATACGTCAGCATGCACTTAGGATGCCATGTGAGTGTGCAGTACTTGATGCATTCGCTTTCCTTTGCATAGTTAATACGTGCGTAGGCCCTTGTCCAAGCTTATTCGCCGCCAGTACCTACATAACGGGACGCCTTTATCTAGCGTATGATGACAAAAATTTACCACTACACCTGTTTGTATATGATGTGCTACATCTATTTTGTTTGATCATCGCTTGAGAGTTGTGAAAGTTTACTAGTTATGGTAATCATCAGTACGTACTACCTATTAGGCTAATGCGTAGGTTAGATTATGCAACAACGAGACCATACATTTGATGCCTATAATAGCTCACGCAACGGTCAAAGAGTGGACTGAAATCGTTGCGTTACTGTCGGGCATAGGTACCCTAACCTAAAGCTAGGGGCTGTTGACTAAAGGACCAGACCAGAATAAGAAAGTGTAGAAGTAATCAGATTTTGATGAGGTACCAAGCATGTTAAAATAATTACATCATCTAACAAAACTCTTGATTGATCTGCTCTCCCACTCCGCTTCACCGGAAAAGTACCCTTTACTGAATCGAGATGTAGGATGGACAGCAGACGAATTAGACGTTATGGTCGAAACCTTGAAGCTAGATTATATTAATATATCCTAGCAACCACCCGCTACTTCACTCACGTGAACATTTCAGACAAATCCGTACTTATTCCTATGTATCTACATAATAAAGATCTAATCTCTGTGCAATATTACAGCTTTCTAGGGTCATAGGTTTGGGCAGGGTTTGTCTTTATTCCTATAAAGAATGATAGGGGGTCGAAGCACACATATCTGCGCTGTAACAGATACAGACAGGGACAGCCTTACGCTTAATTGGAAGGGAAAGAGGAACATAAGTCATGATTAACAAGCCTAATATTTTTCTTTAAAAAAAAGCTTATGAATGTAGGAGCCCCAAGTCTCAACAGCCATCCAGACGAGGAAGACTTTTCATTGCGGTGAAAATTTCTAGCAGGTTGTTAGTGTCCGCAATTAGTCGGAACGTTGAAGGGCGATTGTGTGGCGACAAGAGTTGCCTCCCTGCGAATTGTCGTGCTCAACAATATCTTGTCTCACTCATCTAAATGCAAATGGAGTAGAACGCCCCTTGATCTTTGTGTTCGCTGTTCGCACCCCTCATTTGTCTAGTCTTGGTGTAAGGATTTGCAAGGATTACTTACTTGATTCATAGCTGCGTTGCTGTAACTAACAAAAGGTTTTACGCTGATTAGATTTGGAAAATTATATTAAAATTTAACAACTACTAGATACATAATATATAGAAAATAAATAAATTTCATTTCAAAATACAAGTTGTTTCAATAAGATCGTAATTGTTTTACCAAAGCAAAATGTCTATTCTCAAGTTCACTACAGATAGGTCTATCATTTAGATTTACTGTGTAGATAATATCAATGAAATCGATTTTTTATTATATCTGCAACATTAGTAACATGAGTAGGTAACAGCTGTAGAAGGAAGAGTAAAAAAAATTTAGTTGCAGGCTTACTGGTGTCTGGTTTGAAATGATTGATTTATGGGACTTTTGTTAAGACCTGGCCATTATGTACTTATTACTAACTACTACTTAAAGTTTAGGAAGTTCTTGTAATGTGACGATCAGGCTAGTCAAAGATTAATTTCATAACTGAATATTAGAGGATATTAGATGATGCCGATGATGTGGATTTAGTTTTTTGAAATTCTCGTGTGAACTCTGATTTTCCGTCAGGCAGGTAGACAGAAAGAGATAGACAGATACAAATTCCCATCTAGTATAATACTTATTAGTATGGATATTAAGTATAGAGTTTTCAACCACCTCTATAATATTATATTCACATAAAATATATTCTTTATATAATGCGAAACCACGCAGGCAAATACTAAATAATATCATATGAAAATAAATAACGATGCGGTATGTCTCTGACATTTACGTCTTGTAAAGAAACAAAGACAATAATATATTACAGGTTGTACAAAAGAATGGCTAATCGCGATAAAACATGAAATATTGTTTATTTTTGTACTCTACTAGCCTATCCGTTGGATTGCTGACTGTGACTTCTATATATTTTATTCGATATCTCATACTTACGTGCCTATTCATGGTAACTGGTTATGCAATAAGCATAAGATAGGTAAGTCTTTGATAAATCAAACCCAATGTTCGTTTATATACTTTATTCCTTCTAATAATATTATATTCTAGAGTATACCTAATTTGATTAAATTGAACATCTCTTAATAATTCGATTAACTGCTGCACATGATATTGAGTAAGTTGAAAGCAAACGGAAAACCAATTAGAGAAACCCAAATTGAGTAACGTAGCTGGGTTGCTTGAAACTATGGAATAGAATATGTGTATCCTTTCGAAGCTCTGCTTGGCTTGGGTAGTTTATTCGTAAAAAAAAATAAGTAGACAGGTAAGCGTCGAGCGCTGAATGGGGACTATCGTTTCTTTGCTCACCAGTTGGCGCCACTGTTGACTATGGTCGAGGTATAGCTGTCAAAGGCGACTTTAGAAGATCGGCGCCGAAACAAAGTTTTAAATCTTGAATCTCATTATGTATATTAATTTATAACTATCATCATATCGAGTAGCTAGTTCCGCAATGTTGTGCAGTTCCGTTTTGTTCGGAAAAAAAGGAGAACACATGTTTCCAAAAGATAAAACTGTTCTAAACAGTGGCTAGTGGCGTTTCGCAGGAATTCGCAGGATTCTGAGGAATTAATTATATAGGCACTTAATAAATAAAATAAAAATAAATTAATTACTTATTAAACTTATATTTATCCTTCCCTTTCCCTTTAAAACACACTGCTATACAAAAAAATATTAAACATTGTACTTAAATCCATACAATGGATATGATACTGAAAGATGGTTGAGTTGTTAGTTGAAACTACTAAACAAAGGTAGATACTAGATTAACCTGGAAAATTTTCTAGCAATAGCAGGTATCATGTATGTATGATAGTAGGGGCTACTTTCTTTCAAGCAATAAGTATTCATTATTGATCATTTTTATGTGCTTATAATAATTATCACACTGATAAACTCATCTTTTATAGAGAAAGTACATTTCACTTCCAATACTGTTAGTTAGTTCTCCAATTAATCCTTCTGGAGAAACCTGAAATGAAACATCTAATATTAATCAAGAGAAATACCTACTATTATTAAATTCTGATCATCTCACACATAGTAATCTGATCCCAAGATAGGTGTGTTCTCGTTAGTGATACCTACTGTGGGTACATAACCAGAGACATAGGTATATTTCAATATCATGTAGTAAAAGTGTGTCCTTGATGTGCATGAAACCCTTAACCTTTCATGCAGAAGTCTTAGTAAGTAAATATATATAATACCTATATTAGGTAAATATATGTAAAAAGAAAAAACATAGCTGTTACCTCGGCAAACAAGCATACTTTTGGCAAAAAATAAGTTTGGAAACAGTAAACAAACTAACCTCTGAATTAGCTGCTCTTTGAGGCCGCCTATTTTTGCGCCTCTTTTTCTTAATTCCGCTTTCAAAGCGTTCACATTCATCGCCAAATAATCCATATTTGCGATAATTTCACGAAGGAGATCACTTTTCAACAGGTAAATTAAAGAAATTATAATTTATGTCACGAAGCCCGCCAAAACTGTGGCCAAAACCAGTGAAAAGTGAATGATATTGGACCTCACGCGACACCAGCGCCCCTAGCGGCAAATTCATACGCGATAGCCCCCATTGGCGGGAAACACCCTGAATGGCCATCAGAATACCATACTTTTTTAATTAATTTATTTTACGGCCCTGGATTCAAGTCCTATAAGGCCTTATATTTATTGCACATTTATTGCGAATGTCGCACCACAGAATATAAAACTAGAAAATCATGACAGTACTAAATCACAGAATACCTACAAACCACACCTACAAATTACTGTACTTAGGCGCCCCCGTACACATGTAAATCTGGTTCGCGAGCCATATTGACCGTGTACGTCTTACCCTGTCCTTTGATAATAATCAAAGCCCCTGTCATAAGTGAACGACAAACGCGGCAACGCGACGCGATGCGACAGACAGTAGCTGACCCTTCACGTGGCCTACGTTGTCGCGTCTGTCATTTTCTATGGCGTCGTATCGTGTCGCGTCGCGTGGCTTCGCTTCTGTCGCTCACCTAGGGCAACGGATTACTCTATGCTTGCATAACATCTGTGCATAACATACATTTTTCGTGTACATAATGAAAACTTACTTTAAGTTCAGGACAACTTTTATAATTTAATCTGTGATTTAAGCGGCGCTTACGTTTGAATCTCTGGCCCCATGGTCATCACGTTCATGGTCATAGCCACAATTTTTTTTTGATATGAAGGGTGTGTTCCGAAATACACTGCGAGTACTGTAAGAGCACTGAACAGTGCTCGCAGTGCTTATAATATCGGAACACCCACTAAGTATCTTGTGTCAGAAACTGATCCACGCGCCGCCGTCAGGTGACCCTAGAACTGGCGCTTACTTATCCCAACGGCTAGCTTAAATCCAGTATGGCATAGCGCCACTGTATTGGCACTGAATCCATGATACTATAATTTCTATAGATAAATACAAGATGTTAACAATATTGACCACCATACCCAATACCCATTCCAATATTATGATTCTCTTTGAACACCGTCAAATTCCTTTTTTTGTGAATGTTTGTAAGTGTTTAAAGTATATCTGTCTATCTATCGTCAATTTATCTCGTACGTAAGTACTAATTAGATCACACTCGCAAGTCGCATTCCTCAGGATGGCACTCAACTAGAAATCATAGACTTAATAGGTACCTACTACCTACCTACTAACTAAGTAGTAGTTACATAATACTTCCATGCTCAAAGGCTATCTACTGTCCAGCAGCATGACCTAGGTATTGCTTGTAAGTTTATACTTATAAATAAACTAGCTGATGCCCGCGAATTCGTCCGCGTGGATTGAGGTTTTTCGGTTCCCGCGGGAACTCTTTAATTTTCCAGGATAAAAAGTAGCCTATGTGCTATTCCAGACTATAATCTATCTCTGTGCCAAATTTCATCCAGATCCGTTCATCCGTTGGAGCGTGATTGAGTAACAAACATACATCCATACATACAAACTTTCGCATTTATAATATTTATTTGATAGTAGGCATAGGAGAGGAGAAAACAATGTTACAGTAAGAAAAAAATTGTCGACGTTGTAAAAGGGGATATCTATAAAATCGATTTACCATCACGAGATTTTACTGCAGAGGAATGGAAATAAGATAAGCTTCGATGGAGAGGTATTGTAACCGACCCCCGGACCTTTGCGGGCAGAAGAATGCAAATGAAATTGAAGCCTGCTAGTTCACTGTGCCACAATTTTTCTTACATACATTTAGAGGCAAGAAATGTTGTGATGAGCTCAAAGGATAGAAAGGAATTGAATTTTCATGTAGCCTTGTTAGGAGTCTAGAATGGTTTTGTATATTTTAATGGACCTACGTTTACTAAAGTTTTATAACATGGCCCTTACTTACAAAAAAAAATACATTGCATATATCTCATAATATTACAGTCGTACACTGTACGTTTTCTTAGGTAGTTAAGCAGTGTATTTTGTTATGCCTTATACCTGTGCTACTTTATAAGGCTCTGCTTTAGGGCCGTATTCTGAAATTTTGTTGATGTTTAATAATGGTTCTCCGTTTTTAAAAGTATATTATTAAAATGCTGTTTCTTGACGATTCCTATAAGTAGGCCATATCACTTTTAAGATACTTTTCAGTATGCTTTTAATCGTTATTTGAGAGGCTCTAAAAACCTTACGTAACCGTTTTCCCTATAAGTTAAATTTTTATCGTAAGTTAATGAATATTATGATATAGCATTTACCGAACAAGGATAGCCGATTGCTGGAAATTGGGACAACGAGACACAACGAAAGATACAACAGAATAAAGCCTTTATTTTAATTTACTGTGGCATCTGATAATTTTATGGAAGAGTTAAAATCATTGTTGCGTTATTTACTGTTGGAAGTGAGCTCACTTTTGGTTTTAAAATGTAATTAAAAGCGTGTCTGTTTATGTTAATTTTTATTTACCAAACCCGTGTTTGACCGTTCTGTAAAATTGGACCATACAACCTTATACTTACACTACATGATTCCCGCGACTTCATCCGCGTGGATTAAGTTTTTTTGATTCCCGGGGGAACTCCTTAACTTTCCGCGATAAAAAGTAGCCTATGTCCTTCCCCGGGATGTAAACTACCGCTATACCAAATTTTATCAAAATCGGTTGAATAGATGGGCCGTGAAAGCGTAGCAGACAGACAGACAGACACACTTTCGCATCTATAATATTATTATAGTTTGGAAGTATGGATTTCCATGAGTCGGAAAATGACCGTTCAAAATTATTGAGGTATTAAAATAAAATCCTAGTCTAGATTACGTAAGTAAGTAGAATATTAATAATATTCGTTCGTTTTTATAGTTCCATCTCCAAAGGGTAAAACGGCGCCCCATAATGGCTGTTTATCTGTAGGTTATGGGTATATAGCTCGCAGACGCAATGAGGAGACGCAATCTGAAATTTGGATATTTTGTGTGGAATATTGATTCAAAATTAAATATTAAATTCTGCACGCAGCGCTAGGCCTACAAGAGCGACACTCATCTTGCACTTGGCAGGTTTTTATACTTTTAATAGAGGATATCATTATAATTATGCTCCGGGCACAAAAGAAGGTTTTACCGTCACGTTATTTTGAATACGCATTTTTTGTACTGAAAATTATTGTAATCGTGACCAATTGCAGTAAGTAACGCGGTGACCCGCTGCGCACGCGCCGAATACTCGGCGGGGAGTCGAACGCCGAGTACACGCAGACTCATAAACGGCATGCAACTACTACATTAGGTAAGCAAATCATCAAACAAGACAATTTGAGAACTATACTTTTAAGTAAGATTTTTATTTTGTGAATTTTGATCATGGAACAACATGGAATGGAATGAATCAACATGGAATGGAACCCCGCTCCTGTTGCATTATTACCGTGCGCCCCCTTTTGGATGTAAAAACCCACCCCGGGACCTTCCTGGTGCAAAAGTGCCCATAACGCAACGTGGTAGCCAACGACAGCCTCTGCACCAAGAACGCCTCAAAGCGGGGATCCATCCCCGATCCTTATGGCGACACCCAACTTCTGTAATAAACTATTTTGCCTCAGCTATACCCATGCGAAAAATCACGTCGATCCGTTGTTTTGTTGCGACGTGATTGAAAGACATACCAACAAACACACTTTCGCATTTATAATATTACTACGATAACCTTTCTGTAGTCTGGTTATAAACTTGTAGCAAATGAATAGGCAACAACAAATGCATCGCTGTAGCTCAGTGTACCCAACAGTCCCAACACAATAAAACAGGCTGAGCTACGAGTAAGAGCATGATAATTCAAAACATTTACTAAGTACGATAACATGCCGATGTATAAAAGAGCAGTACCTACGTTATTCAAATGGAATCCCCTTGTTCAAGCCGAAGGAAGGTGCGATGTGACGTATTTATGTAAGGTATTGTTAAATTTTATAGATTCATAGAACTAAAGGTCGTGTTGCTTTTATCAAGGCAACTATGTCCTTATCTGTTCAAGTAGGTATCAACGAAAATTGACTGCTTCAATGTGATGACCTGAAATTAAAACTCCTTTATTGACAAAATTACAAAGTAAGTAATTTGTAAAAAGTAAGTAAAAACTGTGATATGGGAGTTGACAATTGGCACTCTTTTATTTTGGCTATAGAATCTATAGGTATATTATTAAAATTAATGTTTGTGCATATTTCATTCAACTGAGTTGAAACTATATGCAATGCTTATTAGGTATTCGAAACCGAGCATCAGAAAGAAAACCAACTTCAACGATTGCAACTTCTAACTGTCGTACCTACAACATATTATATTTTATGAAAAAGACGCCCCCACAGCTTTCATAATTTCTGCAATCACAGTATGAATATATGAATATTTCCTTTTTGGAAAAAAGACATCTGCGATTTACATAAATTCTTTGAATTAAACCCAGCTACAATAATCCCGCAAGCTTCCCCTTTCATCTCGTTACCATATTAAGGCGAATTTATCACGGGGTTGTATGAAAGGCTTAGGTAAAATGCTTGTCGCCAGACTTTATCTCTTACTACGTGATGAAGTATGGTATCTAAGCAACCAGCTTAAGCTTCGTTACGTTACTCATACGAGATAGCGTTTCATAAAGTATTGTTGTGATAGATGATAAGTACGACGAGATAAACATGGTCATAAACTTATCAGATTAGAACCTAGATCAAGCTCGGTCCAACTCTACCTAGTGATCTGAGCTACCGAATATCATCATACAGCTTAAATCTTATACCTATGTAAGTATTTGGAAACTCAATGTTGACAGGATTAATGGCTATTAATATGGCTTAATATGGCTTTATTTTCGCTCTTTAATTACGCTCAAGGATTCAGTTACCAAAATTTGTAATATAAGTGGGTACTTACTTAATTATTAAACTCCCAACTCACCCGCTTTAAACTTGAATTAAGTTACAACTATCACATAAGTTTTGAAACGTATGATAATATTATAGACCTACATGCGTGTGGTGATGGATAGGGTTTTAAGATGCAAACTAACAATATGTAATACACAGACTCGACCATTTATTAAGGAAGAAACACAATAGCATATAAGATATATTAAATTAATTGCAATGTAACAATATAACAACAACTAGATCCATAACCACTCGCGACCAAGGTATAGAGATAGGTCTACTTTCTGGAACACTCTCAAGGCAAATCTGAGTATCGAATGGTTAAAGACTTTGAAGTTGCTATAATGTAAATTCCAAAGCAGTATTGTGACGTCACGCCATTAATGGCGGAAAACCACGCGTATAGACAACTTTGCCGCGCCACAGGTTCAGCGCCATCTGTAGTCAGCAAGCGGCACTAACATCGAGCGGCGCTGTCGTCGAGTGGCGCTCACAATAATTATATTTACTAAGCTAAACTATTATTATTAATTACGAAGGTATCTACTGCAAAATAAGTTCAAGCTTGTGTTATAATGTTTAAAGTTAGTAGGTAACATTATTCGTAGAAAATATTCATTTACTTACATTTTATTCTTTACAAAAACCTTCACAAAAGAAAATTTTAATTAAGCTCTGGAATTGTACGAAATGTATTCGAACCATTTCAGAAAGAAAATTTCTATTTTTAGCACACAAAATGTGCATAAGTAGTTATGTATATTGCTTCCTGTAGAAAAAGAGATAGAATTCTACAAAATATAAACATAATATTATAATGTAAATATAAATATATATTTTTACCTAAGCTTTTCCTGGCATTAAAAGGATAACTAAAAAGGTACGAAACGTTTTTATACCTATGTTGGTACGAGTATGCCAATGTATTTCTAGGGAAAGAAATTATCGTCTTAGCTACTCAGAATTTCTCACCAGGGAAATACTTATTTAAAGCGAGACTGAAGACCGACTCCATCAACAAAATTGCTGATACACAGTATGGTAGGTACATTACATAGGGTCGTGGTTTTGACTTGTAACATAGCATACAATCTTTTGAAACAGAATGGGTACCTACTACCTAACCCGCAACAGGACCTACCTGTGAACACGTAGGTAGGTCCTGTTACTTATCTGTATGGAAAATAAAATATTATACAAAACTAAATACAGACCGAATTAATGCTTTGTAAATTGCAAACAT
This sequence comes from Erebia ligea, assembly GCA_917051295.2. Taxonomy (NCBI): domain Eukaryota; kingdom Metazoa; phylum Arthropoda; class Insecta; order Lepidoptera; family Nymphalidae; genus Erebia; species Erebia ligea. The sequence goes on along the minus strand of OU785223.1, from coordinate 12,830,335 downwards.
TTTTATCAGGTAGGTACTTTAAAGAAAAAATCACTTCCCTAGATAATCCAAGAAGTTGGCTCACTTTAAAAAAAAATGTCCTCCCGACCTAATTTCGACCGCGGCGGCCTATCTCCAGTGAGGTTGGACATCAGCGCTGGATATAGGTATTATAGTGCACAAGTGCACCAGTGCATAGCCCGATAGGACGGAAAATCCGATTCGACCGGAGAGAGATCAGGCGCAGGACCGACGGCTTTACGTGTTCTCCGAGGCACGGGGGTGAAACACCGCCTGCTTCCTAACTCTGAGCTAGTATACTCAGAATTTGTTGTAAAAAAATTGCGCGATCCAGGAATGGAATCTAGAGCCTCGTCTAGCACAGTCAAACATGCTAACCTAAACCAACGAGGCAGTTACAACAAACAAAGAATGGTGTCAAAAGGTGGAATCTCCATCAGCTAGATTGCTAATACACTCGTGAGACGGTAGCAACTAGCAACATGGTGGCACAAAGCCTTTATGTTCTAATGCACGTGTATATTGTACTGCCATGCTTTCAGAGCAAGTAGACGCAACCCACAACACAAGGTGGCATAGAGGTTTGTGGTTTCTGCGGTAGGTACTTATTACAAATTAACAGAACTACACATTGCTCTGCTGGTTTTGTTTATCCCAGCCTATAGAATAGTTATTGCTAAAAGCAAAAAGGGCTTTCGACTCGTAGGTACCGATAGATATCTAACGGAGCCACCTAAGAGTGGTTACATACTTACATAATATGATAGACACAGGTGTTTTAACCTACGTTTAATGAACACTTTTCTGATAAAATCAAAATCTAAATAGGTATATAAAGATACTATAGCTGATGCCCGCGACTTCGTCCGCGTGGATCGAGGTCTTTCGGTTCCCGCGGGAGCTCCTTAATTTTCCGGGATAAAAAGCCTATGTGTTATTCCAGACTATAATCTATCTCTGTGCCAAATTTCATCCAGATCCAGCCGTTCGGGCGTGATTGAGTAACAAACATCCATACATCCATACATCCATCCAAACTTTCGCATTTATAATATTTATTTGATATTTGATAATATATATTTAATTTATTTGAAAATCTATATAAAAGGAAAAGGTGACTGACTGACTGACATGATCTATCAACGCACAGTTCAAACCACCGGACGGATGTGGCAGTTGGGATACAGATAGCTATTATGACGAAGCGTCTGCTAAGAAATGATTTTTGAAAATACAAACCCTAATTTGAAATTTGCATGAAAATCGAACCTAACGTGAGCGAAGCCGCGGACAAAAGCTAGTCATACTATCATATCATACTTACTTCATACTAATATTATAAATGCGAAAGTGTGTTTGTTGGTTGGTTTGTTGGTTTATTGGTTTGTTGGTTTGTCCTTCAATCACGCCGCAACGGAGTAACGGATTGACGTGATTTTTGGCATGGATATAGTTGCGTACCTGATGGAGAGTGACACAGGCTACTTTTTATCCCGGAAAATTAAGAAGTTAACCCACGCGGACGAAGTCGCGGGCACCAGCTAGTAATATTATAAATGCGAAAGTGTGTTTGTTTCTTGGTTTGTCCTTCAATCACGCCGCAACTGAGCAACAGATCGACGTCATTTTTGGCATGTGTAGATAGTTGAGGACCTGGAGAGTACCTAGCATAGGCAAAAATAAATCCGGTAAATTAAGGAGTTCCCGCGGGAATCAAAAAACTTAAACCACGCGGACGAAGTCGCGGGCATCAGCTAGTTACAGATAATTCCTACGAAATTCATGACATACATCCGTATAGTAACTAGTAACCTAAGAAAAGATTTTTAATATTTACACTTTTGGCAGCATAGGTAATTTATTTTTTATTTTTTATCCACTACAAGTTAGCCCTTGACAGCGATCTCACCTGATGGTAAGTGATGATGCAGTCTAAGATGGTAGCGGGCTAACCTGAGGGCATGGCAGTTATAATAAACGCATACCCTTATTCGGTTTTTATACACGGCATCGTACCGGAACGCTAAATCGCTTGGCGGCACGTCTTTACCGGTAGGGTGGTAACTAGCCACGGCCGAAGCCTCCCACCAGGCCAGACCAGGGAAAATTCAGCAATTATATATTTCCAAACCCTGCCGGGGAACCCGAACCCGGGACCTCCGCACGTTAAGGCAACAGCGCCCAACACTGCGCCACGGAGGTCGTCAAAAAAGGTGAAAGGTAACATCTCATACTAGTTTCAGCATTTCCACGGCGCAATCCTTTGAGCGAGACCGTGCACTTCTCGATTGCTCGGGCAGTAATTTAATTAAGCCGAGAGCGCATTAGAGACGCCGATGAGGTAAACGGGAACTTCACTTTGCTATTCCGGACGTACTCCCAGTAATTCGCTTTTATTACTTCAAAAGAATACTCGAGCCACTTCCGTCGCTGAAAATATGTTCAGGATTTCTAGGAACTTGAAGAGTTTTAAACGTAGATAGAGGCACACTTACTGATATCTTTTGTATGTATGGTGCTGGGCACACGGCTGAGCTGCACATCCATGCCGCGTGGTGTCACAGACAATAAAACAGACATATTTTTGTGTAGGTACAACTACCATTTTTGAATAAATGCATTTTCATTCTTTCTTTCTTTTATTACAATTATGTGTTTTATAATATAATAATTAGCAGTGCGTTTTATACTATTTTGTACTACGCCCATCTAGTTATTAGGTACCTACCAGCGATTTGGTGCAATGTAATACACATTTAAGTAAGTAGGTTTCATTTCGTAGCCTAAGTCCAGGCTCCGAAATGAAGTCTTGTTTCAAAATCGGTTCAGCAATTTACCCGAGAACTAAAATTTTTTAACAACTGGTAGACGACAACCATAGGTACTTATAAAAAAATTTCAAAAAAAAAATAAAAACCGGCCAAGTGCGAGTCGGACTCGCGCACCGAGGGTTCCGTACAAACCTGTAGTCAGTTTTAAATTATTAAAAAAAAACTACTAACTAGATCTCGTTCAAACCAATTTTCGGTGGAAGTTTGCATGATAATGTACATCATATATTTTTTTTAGTTTTATCATTCTCTTATTTTAGAAGATACAGGGGGGGGACACACATTTTACCACTTTGGAAGTGTCTCTCGCGCAAACTATTCAGTTTAGAAAAAAATTATATTAGAAACCTCAATATCATTTTTGAAGACCTATCCATAGATACACGTATGGGTTTGATGAAAAAAATTTTTTTGAGTTTCAGTTCTAAGTATGGGGACCCCCAAAATTTATTATTTTTTTTCTAGTTTTGTGTGAAAATCTTAATGCGGTTCACAGAATACATCTACTTACCAAGTTTCAACAGTATAGTTCTTATAGTTTCGGAAAAAAGTGGCTGTGACATACGGACGGACACACAGACAGACAGACAGACAGACAGACAGACAGACAGACAGACAGACAGACAGACAGACAGACAGACAGACATGACAAATCTATAAGGGTTCCGTTTTTGCCAAATTTGGCTACGGAACCCTAAAAACCGACTTCAAATCCCACAAACACTAAAAAGTAAAAAATAATTTAATTTATTATGTATACAAGAGATTATTGTAGTTCTATAATAACATTTTTTGGAGTCGGTACCAATTAGCCGCATGAACCGTCTACCTACTCTTCATTATTGTTGACGTGACTCCACATTGGCACCGACTCCAAAAAATGTTAGATGAACAAATGTTAAATAGAACTACATTAACTCTTGTATACATAATAAATTAAATTATTTTTTACTTTTTAGTAAGTATTTGTGGTTTTTGAAGTCGGTTTTTTTTTTTTAATTTTTTTTTTCACAATTTTTAGTGGCCCCACTGTTTTAAAATACAGGGTGTAACCAGAACGAGATATGCTATGCATGGTTAAAACATACTGTTTACAAAACTATCACACTGAGCGATTTACTCTTATCCATTGAGGAGTTCCGTTCTCCATCTCCGGAGATATTCATCAGATCTTCACCAAATTAAAATGGGACCACCTCTGAAGTATGACCTACCAAACAAAAAAAGAATTATCAAAATCCGTTCATAATTGGCGGAGAAATCGCGTAAGAAACATACGAAAAAAAAACCGGCCAAGTGCGAGTCGGACTCGCGCACCGAGGGTTCCGTACAAACCTGCATAGTAAGTTTTACGATTTATGACGTATTAAAAATAAAAATTACGTTTGTTGTATGGGAGCCCCCCATTAATATTTACTTTATTGATATTTAATTATTTATTTTGAAAGGTAATATACAAGTTAATATTCTGTGAAAATTTGAACCGTCTACCTGTTACCGTTTTTAATATTGAGCAAAAAAATACGAAAAAAACACGTTTATTGTATGGGGACCCCCCTTAATATATATATTTTTTTAATTTTTAGTATTTGTTGTTATAGCGGCAACGGAAATACATCATTTGTGAAAATTTCAGCTTTCTAGCTATCACGGTTTATGAGATACAGCCTGGAGACAGACAGACAGACAGACAGACAGACAGACAGACAGACAGACAGACAGACAGCGGAGTCTTAGTAATAGGGTCCCGTTTTTACCCTTTGGGTACGGAACCCTAAAAAAACATACAGTCGAATTGAGAACTTCCTCCTTTTTTTGAAGTCAGTTAAAAAGCAATGATGAGGTCTAGGTAGATAGACAGAAAGACAAAACTTTACATACCTACTGAAGTATACAATTACTTAGTGTGGATCCATACTATTACTTTACTAATATTATAAATGCGAAAGTGTGTCTGTCTACCTATCTGCTACGCTTTAACGACCCATCTTTTAACCGATTTTGATAAAATTTGGTATAGGAATAGGTTGCATCCCGAGGAAGGACATATTGGCTACTTTTTATCCCGGGAAATTATGGAGTTCCCGCGGGAATAAAAAAATACAAGCGGACGAAGTCGCGGGCATCATTTAGTTTGAATATAAAGACACGAGAAGGTACCTCTAAAGTTTTAAATAATCTAGTTAAATCTCTTATCACACGTTAACAATAATGTTCCGTTATTCCCCACTCTCGGTCCTTTACTATTACGTTACATAAGTCTACACCTATTGCAGCCCTCATCACTCCATGTCCATTATCTATGCGGTTTCGTACTCCATTGAGCACTCTGAAAGCTGCCGGCGGCTTTGTACCAATTAATTATATCAACGTTTACGGCTGCAAAGTAATCTATTTAGTATACACGGTTGCACTGTATAATGAATAATGTAGTTAGGTACCTGATGAATATTCTTGGCGGTTGCTTGAAGCTTATGTAGGTAGCTCTATAATCCGCGAGTAATAGGAAAAGCTTCAAAGTGTAGGTACACTTGCGCCGCTCGGCGTACCCTAATCTCAGAATACAGTCTGTATTCTGAAACCCTAATACACTTGCAGATAAACTAAGCAGCATACACCACACAAATCCAAAAAGACATACAAACACAAGTATATTATGCATGTTTTATATTTTAAGCGTATGAAAAGGCTCGAACTCACGCTTTTATAGTGTTCTGTCTACCAAAAATCCATACCTACCTAAATATATTATACTTAGATTATTAATGCGAAAGTGTGTATGTCTTCCTGTCTGTCTGCTACGCCTTCACGAAATCACGACCCATATTTTAACAGATTTGATTTAATTTGATGAAATTTGGTATAGAGACTGGTTGCATGGAATCCTTTTTATTCCGGAAAATTAAAGAGTTCCTGCGGTAATCACAAACCTAAACCATGCGTAAATAATATTGGTGATGTGCGTATCACAAGCTGAACCAGGTCGGATTCCATAGTTATTCAAGTAGGTACCTAGCTAAAATTTTTAAGTCATTATTAATTCTTATACGTAAGTTTTTCCTTTAGAAAGCTAGCCTGTCATTCCAATGTGTGTATCGGAACAGAAATTCTTCTATCAACATTTTGCCTTGAATATAGACGCATCACACATTTTTATAAAAAAAACGCTGAATGTGCTTAAAACATAGAAAGCTTATAATAACAATTTATATACCTACATAGAAAAACATAGAAAGCTTATAATAACATGTTTCTAAGATAACATTGTTGTTAAGATTTCTATGGCTCAAAAACATTAGATCGACAATATGTCAAACCGATGCGACGCCAATGCCTCGTCATAATAACGATTATTATATATTATCAATATAAATAGTTTGTCTCTCTATTGAGCCAATTCAAAGCTGCTGTTGGCATTGGACCAATTAATTAACAATGTTACGCCATTTTCGGCTACAGTTGTTATTTACGCGTACCTAATACCTATAGGTATAACATACCTACGCACACTACGAAACGTTCAGTACAAAAGCTTGTTTATGTAACTCTATCTACCTACCTACAGCCTACAGCCTACAAATTTGCAAACGTGGGATGGGATAAAGCTTCGAACTATCTAATATCTATTAATAGTCCGTCTGATATATTTATAACTTCAGTAGCAGTACCCATTCTCATTAAATATGTATTATAATATAACTTGATCCATACTTATACTACTTCGATCATAAATGCGAAAGTATCCAGGGTCTGCTTGGCTGAACAATATTCCGCATACCAATTTTGAAGAAATTTGGCACTGAGATATACTCGTAGAAGCTTGTCCTATCAGAAATAGGCTTTTTTATATTCCTGTTCCCACGGATTTTTTATAAAACCTGAAAATGAATGAAAATAAAATGATTTGACCTCTTGTCAATTGTCGTCGTCTTTAGTCCTCATCATCCTCATCATCATAAACCCATCGCCGGTCCACTATCTGAGCACAGAACGATCAGAGAAGTCTTTAGGCCACTGTCAACCAAAGTGGCCAAAAGCAGATTGGCAAGACTTCGCAACTAAGAGAACATTATGGAGAGCTGTCATGCAGGAGAATATTATCAGGCATGCAGGTTTCTTCACGATGTTTACCTTTACTGTTATAGCATGTGGTTGTAAGAAAATGTAGAGATGCATACCCGGGGATTGAAACCCGGACCCATGACAAGAAGTTATAATTTAACCATCAGCATGTCACTTCTATGCCTACTTATCCAGATCTCTGTGGTGCCAATGTTTCCGAGCCGGTTTTTATGTAAAAGCTCGTTTTAGTAAGTGCCTCGCAGGTGTAGGTACCGTGTGAACCCGGCACCGGGCCGGCTCGGCGCTAGGCTGAAATATACCTTATTTACATAACCGGACGTGTCACGAATAAAATGGAAATGACCCTCAAGGGTGGAACGGTGTGGAAGCGCTAAACGGGCACGTCAATATTGGCTTCATTTATAGTCTGAATTCAATCTCGCCATTACCGCTTTTGATCGGGGTGGTGTGACCTACTTGTTACGTACCAATCTATTTCAAAGAAATGAACCTAATATCGTCGAAATGGCAAATGTTAATAGGTTAGTATTAGTATGGCGGTATTTTTGATCCCTTGTGAACATTTCATTGACCTGTAAATGCTGTTTTACGCCGCAGCAACAAACGCTGCAATGTGGCATGTGATAAATTCAGATCGCAATTTTGAGCTCAACTATAATATGTACTTATGTGGGTATATGGTGTAGAAGTGGGATAGAAGTACGTAGGTACTGTTGACTCCAGTGACCATTCTTGCTAGATTTTAGTTGTTATTGTAGCATGCAACGCTGAGGCATACCTCAATGTCACACTACCTATAGGATGTTGCTCTAAAAGGGCTTACAATGCAAAAATACCCTCTCGCTCTTTTGGTGTTCTAGTGCAGTGCCAGTGTATTTTTATAATAATTATAACTCAGGTATGGATATGGCAGGGTAAGTTTTTTTAATCCACAAGTTAGCCCTTGACTGATATCTTACCTGGTGGTAAGTGATGATGCAGTCTAAGATGGTAAGTACTTAGCGGGCTTAACTGTTAGCGGTATGGCAGTTATAACCCCTACCCCTAATCGGTTTCTACGGCATCGTACCGGAACGTTTAATCGCTTGGCGAGACGTCCTTGCCGGTAAGGCGGTAACTAGACACGGGCGAAGCCTCCCACCAGACCAAACCAGAGATAATTCAGAAATTATAAATTCCCAAATGGACCCTGCTGGGAATTCAAACAGGGACCTCCCAAGTGAAGACATCGCTCAACACTGCGTCAAGGAGACTGTCAATGGTATATGGATATGGATGGATGCGAACTTATCGTTAATGAGCTTTTCATTATGTTGCATACTTACATAAATAAATGTCCCTAAAGTTATTATACGACCAGCCAGTTTATCAAGTATTTATTCCATTGTTTTACGAAATTTCCCTCTGGATGAAAAGATAAACGCACGGAAGCGAATGATAAATGAAATAAACATGATGATACCTATTGGCTCGATTTGCAGCCAGAATTCAATCTCACCCCTTCAACGTACACGAGGCAGGTAGACTCGTATGTGCATCGGGAATGAACCTTATTAGCACTGAGCAAATAGCTGCTGCATCGCGTTTGTTAGCGTAAAGCAATACTTAATGAAGAACAAATGGAAATATGTAGGTAATTAAATAATAGAAAACACTTTAGCCAAATGTGGTGTACTAATTAATGGTTATACTGACTCAGTAGATCTACTTTAGAAGCTTTAATAGGTTTTTCTTTTTTTTGATTGAAATACAAGCTGGATGGGTAAACGACTGATTACCTACTTAAGAAGATTAATAAATCAATGATCACTAACAATTTGTTTTATTTCCAATCAACAGTCTACTTACCATTTTATCGTTAGAGAAAGTTATAGAAAGAAATTAGAACAAAGTCGCACTGTTTTTTCAACCCTGTCTCCACTACCAAAGGTTAACTGGAAGAGATTAGAGAATGCCTCTAGGTATTAAGTTCGCCTTTGTGCATTTCATTCTGTGTGCAATAAAGAATTTAAAAAAAATTATTCGCTTTCATCTAAAATTAAAAAAAATTCCCTATAAATTAAAAACATCGGGGCTGATTCTGTAATGCACAATCTCTAAACTAAACGAAAATTAGAGCATTACAAATATTGCTAACCCTTTCTTAATACTCCCGACGGAAAGGGACAGAACTAGATTTAAAGCTGCCATTTTAGTTTAGTTTAGAGATTGTGTTATACAGAATCAGCCCCATTATCCGGGTATATATTTTGTTTTTTGTGGATTTTCGCAAAAAGCGCTAAATCAATTTCGATTGACCTCTGAAGTATCTACCAAACAAAAAAAGAATCATCAAAATTGATTCATAATTGGCGGAATAATCGCGTGACATAGGGTCGATGTGCCGGATTTCGGCCTTTTAGTGCTCCCATCAACTTTAGGACATCAGAAAAAAATGTTACAACCTTAATATTGCTATGCTCATTATGTTAGATGAAAGCCCATATACTGGAGTTTCTTTTTTAGAAACTGTGTTGCGCTTGAAGCTATTAGTTATTTTTATTTTTTATTTAATCCGGAAAAACGCTAAAATTTCAGTTTTCGGCCTCAAATTTCAGTTTTCGGCCATCGGGTATTCTGTTTTCGGCCACTGGATTGTGATGGATTTAAAATGAATTTATAAGTTTAAAATTACATTAAAACGCTTTTTGTAAGTTCATCATTGTTTTATTATGTATCCAAATGTTATTAAAAGTCATAATCAACATAATTCAAGAAAGTTATATTACTTAATAAAAAACTTGGAACCTTTGTTACTCACGAATTACAACACCTTTAAAACCTATCAAATACGTTCCTATTTTTATGTTATTTTTGAAATAACAATCTTGGATAATTGTGCATATAAATAAATAAATAAATAATGTTTGACTCGGTCAAAAACTCTGCAAGTTCCCTGAACTAGTCTGATCGATTCTTCTGTTACTCGTGCTCTGGCCTTATTTATTTTTAGCTTCTGGCCTTATTATTAAAAATAATAACATAGGTACAATATGTAATGATACTTAGTTATCTTTAAAATAAAAACGTTAACTCAAAATTATTGTTGGCTTCTATGTTGTGGTTTTCGGCCACCCCCAAAATGGTCTTCACTTTTAATTTATACTAACAAATTGACGGCCGAAAACTAATGGCGAGGGTTTTCACATCAGGTACAATAATAAAAGAAAGAGTCGTGACATATATCATTTCACCAATTGAATAAAAGAGACAAAAGCGTGGAAGACTTGATACGCCACATATCGGCCCCTAGGCCGAAAAACAAAGTTTTGAAGAAAATTTAATGTTAGATCGCGGCCCCCAACATTATTGTTGTTTTGTACAAAATATTCACATAATCATATTAAAAGTATGTTAATAAGTTATTTTAGAAGGGTATTACATGCCTATTAACATCATTCATTCACAAAAACAACAAAAAGCTTGCCTTGGAGTGAAACGCGCGGCACTATTTTTTTTCTAATTTCCGCAGGTTGCGTTACATCCGATGCCCCCCGTCGAATTGAATAAATTCACTAAAATCACTCGAAGATGTTACCTGAACAAAATTGTTGTCAGATACAAAGCAATTATTTTCAAATGTCTGAATAAAGATTTCATTTGGAAATAGTATTTCTAAGCGATATTCTCGCAATTTTGCGGCACCGAGTACGCGTAAAGGCCGAAAACTGAAGGAGGCCGGCGAACCGGCATAACAACCCTACATAGGTACAAAAAAAAACATACAGTCGAATTGAGAACCTCCTCCTTTTTTGTTTTGTTAGTCGGTTATCAAACAGAAAGTCAACAATAATGAAACAGCGTTGGCAGTAGGTATGGCTTCTGTGCATAGAAAATATGGCTACGTAAACGTTAACGAGCCTTTTTAGTAAGCCTGTTACTGAGCATATAAGTGCACCATTGCGCATGGCGCAAAGCAATCATGGACTAATTAAAGGTTAATGATTGTAAATTGAAACGTAGATTCGATTACTTGTAGCGTCGCGTAGGTTTTATGAACGGATAGTTAATACTACCGCTTAAATATTATTAAGTGCAACAAAAATGAGAACTCATTCCGAAGTTTGCATGATAATGCAACATCAACCTTTTGCTCCTTATATCGTTGGATGAGGGCGCCTATTAAAAAGGTACATGTAAAAATACTTCATAAATTTTAATATTGAATTATATACTATTTTAAATTATTATTTCGCAAGTTTCTACAAAGTGTCGAGACTCGAGAAAGCTCACTATTTCTTCACAATTTATGCTTGCATGTTTTTGAACATGCGACGTCGTGGCACGGTTTTGAGTTTTGGTACTTGGCTGAAACAAACAGAACACGAAGGATACTGCTCGGCAGGCACTGGGGATGTTACTCTGTAATTAAAGGAACCTACCTGCTCATTGGAAGCACCGATAATAACAGTGGGGGGCGTGCAACTGAAGGGACGCGGCACAAAAGCACCAAAAGTTCGATACGCAGTGTGAAAACCTGAAAGTCTTCCTTGGAGGAGCTCATTCATACTGTTGTCGTGTCTTGTGTACGTTCCCGGCTTTAACCGCGAGGAGCTTACTCCTATGAGACGCATATTCGTACAGCATTGGTATAAGTGAAAGCATAATTTCAATTAATTATTGTTTTACTGATAAATGAGCCCCCAGGGCGCCGTCCTGACTGAAAACTCGAGACTTTGCGACACATTCTCGCCCGCCCACTGCCTCCCAACTGCTGAATTATGTACGAGTTTCCTTTTAACTTTTTATTCACTTCGAGGACGCCTAAATAAACTAAGGAGACGTCACAAAGCTTTTAACTTTTTGGAATACATGAAAAATAATTTTCTTTCTCGATGGCTCAATCGGAGCCATTCGCTGCAATACAAAAGCTTTTTACAAACCAATGAGTTTCAGACTAGTAAAAAGAATTTTGACATTGCGAACAAAACGCAACTTAAAGCTAAATAAATTTATAAATTGAGTACCTATCGGCAGCTTGATGATCATACGAAAAATAATACACGAAACAACGAAACGTTCTATTTTCTGAAATACTTTTTATTCTCGATGAAGACGAGATAAAAGATTTTGAAACATTGCGAACGAAACGCAATATTGAGCTAATATAAAAGAATTTTTGAGCGTCGGTGTGGTTGATGTTCTAGATGTAGGTACTATGTACCTAGGTCGTAACGAAGTGACATCCACTTCCCGAGGCGAACAATGACTTCAGCGGGTCGAACTCAATTTCACGCGTGATTTGTACACTTATTTCATTTCCACTCGAATTGGAGAGGGAGCGCTATCGGAAAGAGCAGAGGAATCATTCTTAATGGAAAGCTGAAATAAAGTGGAAAACTTCGAATAGAGTTAATTATTGGATCAATTAAGTAGGAAAATTATGTGATAAAGTATTTTACGGAAGGCTTTGTAGCCTGGATGCATTGAGCGTTTATCATGATCGATTGGGCTAGTTGCGGTCCCGCATAAGTATTGCTTATCAGTTATCGCAATCACTTAACATCCGATCATAATTAAGATTAATCCTAAAAGTGTGAATTTTTGAGGACATATAGCTCAGGCTATTTTATCGATAAATAACCTAAGCTTTTAGCCGAGAAGTATGCGGCAAGTAGTGTGCGATCAAGCTTTCTTTAAGACCATGCGAAGACTAAAGATGCAGTTAAAATGAGACGGTGCCAAGAAAGATTTTCAAAGAACTCTAAATACCTATATCGGTCAATTTACTTCGTATGTGAACGCGTTCTTAGCTGATGTCGGCTTATTAATACGGGCCCTAAAACCTTAGCAAAGTCACTCACGGTAGAACTCACCGTTACACTGATTAACAGCAAAGTTATCTTAGACTGCATCATCACTTACCATCAGGTGAGATCGCAGTCAAGGGCTAACATGCAGTGGATAAAAAAAAAAAGTCTAAGGACTTTCCTTCTATAGATTTCAGCCTGAAAGCCCAACGCAGTATTAACCAAATAAAGGAGGAGGTTTACCTTTGGAGCACTCTTTGTACACTCTACCATGAATAGAGGAAAATACATAGATTGTATTAAAAATATAATAATTTAGAATATTATAGTAATTAACGCGAAATAAAATAAAATGTATTTCAAGTTTTCGATACGTTTCCAAGATGGCAACCTTTAGCCATAGAGATGGCAGTAGGCGCGAAATGTATCAAATGTCATTTCTGACAGTCACTGTCAAAATAACTTGTTTTCCCTACGGTTTTTCCGCCGAGCGATCGCGTAACTTCTGCATCAATCATTGATACATCGCAATCACCTCTGATTGGTTAACACTCTTCCACTATTGGACATAATCCATTGACGCAGCAAGAATGCCATAAATTCAGCCAATTACAACAATTGATACTGTAACAATGATTGATGCAGAAGTTACGCGATCGCTCGGGGTGTTGTGTTGACACTTGACAGAAAACGTCAAAAAATATGAATCCGCCGTACTCGTGTTTAGTGTTGCTTATCGTGGAAAGATTAAATAATTACACAGCTGAAATTACGACGAATTCGTAGATTTGAATGATCAAAACTGGTTTAGTACTTTTTTTTCTTTCATTTCTCTACTTGTAAAAGGACTGGACCAACGCTCCACACAAATCTGGACCGTCTCCTTTTCTATACCATTTGATAAATGGAGCATCTACGGCCCTCAGCTTTCATAAGCATAAGGCATGCGTCGCAGCAAACTATACATGACATTCACATAGGTCTACAATGGCGAGGTTCTTAGCACTGATACAAAGTTAACCGATTGAACGGGTAGTTATATTCAGCTACTCTAAGGGCCGGTTTTTTGAGACATAGTCAACAGAGAGTTGACAATTCGTTAAGTTTACTATAGTTAAGACGCTAACAAATGGTTAAACCACTGTTTCGTTTTTTGATCGCGATTTTAACTATAGTTAAATTTAACTAATAGCTATAGTATTGCCATTGCTATGAACACTTTATTTCCGTAAATCGAGATCATTTCTCTCAGGGAGTCATTATTTTTATGGCAACACTTGAAGAGTCCAATGTAATATGACGTTGACAGATGACATTATCGTGACATCGGTAAGTTTGTGACTGCCTCGTTTGTCTAGTCACTAGTGGTTAGCATGTTCGACTGCGGCCGACGAGGTCCCGGGTTCCAGTCCCGGGTCGGGCCATAACAAGTATTGGGTTTTTTATGTGTTTTTTATGCCCGGAGTTAGGAAGTTGGCGATGTTTCACCCCCGTGCCTCGGAAAGCACGAAAAGCCGTCGGTCCTGCGCCTGATCTCTCTCCGGTCATGTCGGATTTTTCGTGTCACTATAATATCTCCCGCGCAGATGGCTAATCTCTCTGCAGATTGGACGCCGTGACCGAAATTCGGTCGGGAGGACGTTATTATTATTATTATGTTTGTGACTTGTGCGGTGATTTATAATATGTTAATTCGTTGTTTTATATAAAGTAATAAGCAACTGCTCGAGGGGTAGTAGGTACTGCATGATTTCTTGTAGTGGACGTTTGTAATTCTGCACCTATTTGTTCGACTGTCCAGGCAACAGTTTCTTTAGATAACCGAGATCGTTTCAAAAAATCGACGTCATCCCAATGGTTCGTGGTCAAAATACTTTAGGTCTTATCATTAGGACGTATTCCGTGAATGTTTCATCATCAGATGAACTCTCAGAATTCTCAAAATATCTGGTAATATTGTTCATCATAAAATCAGCAAAAACACAAATTTTTCTACTGAATATAATCTCACTTCAACAAATAATGTTCACAAAATGTTGTTTAAAGCAAAAAACAGTTGAAAAGAACAGATGTTCTAACAATAGTTAACTATCCACCATCTGCATAACCCTCGGCATTGCTGTAGTTAAATATTTAACAAATGGTCAGGTTTATTGACCATTAGTTAGGCTAACTTTGTCTCAAAAAACGTTTTTTTCCGAAATTTAACTATTTGTTACAAATTTTAACTATTGGTTGCCTTAACTATGTCTCAAAAAACCGGCCCTAAGCTATGCAGAGCGCAGTTGTTAAGTAGGCACTTACCAAATTGTAGTTTAACGAAGCGAGTTGTCCGCATGCCAAAAAACTTGTTCGTTTTTGGCATACGGAAGGTTAACAAAGGCCACAAGTGCGGTTTAGTGAAAAAGAGAGTTGACTTTTCATCTGTATCTGCCCACCTAATACAATACATAAAAGCAGATAATATATGTATTTATGTATACTAGATGACGCCCGCGACTTTGTCCGCGTGGATTTAGGTTTATTTTAAACCCTGTGGGAGCTCATTAATTTTCTGTCATAAAAACTAGTCGCTCCGTGTTGTACTAATTTGCTATCCCTACTCTAGAGTGAAAACACACGAAGAAATTTTTTTTTCTGTCGGGCAAAATGTCCGGCGTCATACACTTTTAACCGGCTTCAAAAAAAGGAGGAGGTTCTCGATTCGACTGTATGTTTTTTTTTTTTAAATATTTACAGGGTGACGACATTGTAGGGTGACGACGTTAATTTCTAACGCCTAGTTTGCGCGCTACGCTAGACGACAAAACATAACGTTGCGTCCTTCGACGCGGACGTCTTGCATGGGCTAGCATGGGCCGGAGATAAAAAATTTATCCCCCGATTTTATCCACTGACAAGAGATAAAATTAACTTATCCACTTCTCAGAGCACGGCAACAGGGGAGAGGAGAAGTTTATCCCCGTTTGACATTTCACGGGGACTCGGGGGACTATTTATCCACCGTTATTAAGCGTTTTTATTTATTTATTTAGGAATAAAAAAATTATCCTTTCCTCGGGGAGAAAATTGTCTCTGCCCATGCTAGGGGGGCACGCCTGCAGTAAGGTCCCCAGTGTATTTTAGCTCTTATTTTGGAAATTCAGATTCATTATTACAATTAATCCAAAGGAATCACTGACTCACGAGCACGACATGTTTGCATTTGAGGCACGAATTTCAAGTGAGCAAATGCCATAATAATGGCGTCGCGTTACGTGACAAACAACGTTTCGGGAAACATCTCCGGACTTAATGTAAAGTCGAGTCGACAACTTGATATATTGACTTGCTTTGTTACGGCTGAACGGGAAAACAGGCCCGGGTATACTGGCACATGTGAGGTCACATATTTTAGATGCAATATAACCCTTATTTGCAACTACGTAAAGGTTACATCTGCAAATATTTATGTGATGTCCAGTGTTCTCGATAGCGTAGGTAACTACTCCTGCCGCGCCAGTAAATTATTCTTATCTTCTCGCATAAGGCTTGCATTTTTATCCTTTTTCTATCACGGTTTAATTAGGTTCTTATTAGGGTCATAAAGATACTTAACTATAGCGAGTATTTAGTAGGTAGGTAGGTAGATGAAGAAGAGATCAAATCCATTCCTTATCATGAATTTTTTCATTCCGAAAACGGCGCTTAACACAATATTTCGCGTGGACGCGGCTTAAGATGCGTTAACTATATAAACAAGAAATAAAATGAAATGTCGCGCTATTCGCTAGGTTGCGTTTTTCAAGATGTTATGACTGGAAAAAAGGCGTGGGCAGGGGGCACGACAAGGGAGGCGAGAGAAAAGCAAGTCGATAAAAAACCCATGGCAAGGCTCTCGTCTTGTAAACGAGCAGAGAAACTGTATGGGGCGTATAAAACTGTGAACCTTAGCGTTCAGCGAACTGAAATGACGTGGTAGGTACTATGTACCTAAACCACTTCAACGAGCATAAAATTTGCTCGTGGTCGTAAAAAGTCTTGGAGGCACCGGCCGTAGCACATTAGGCTCTTGAGTCTTGAGCAAATCGTTTGTTTTGATGAGTACCTACCCTGCCCACGTCATAACTCAACAAAAAAGTAATTCCTACACGCGTTTATTTGACCAGTAGCGGCCGATCACCTACCTACTGAAAATTTGGTGGATACCTATTATTTTGAGTGTCGCAAAAAACGTTTAATTTAGAAAATTATGCTACTGAAAAATGTGAAACTTTCAAATCCTTTTAAATCTTATACCCCAGTCAATTGGGATAAAATAGAGGCTTTATTCTACAAAAGATGGAGTAGAAAATGTTTTGATTTGAATCGCTTAGGAATAGATCACTCATGAAAATAGTAGCTTTTGTCTTAAAGTCACAAGGCATTATTTATGTGTTTAAAAAAAAAAACAATCCAAGATGGTGATGGATAGGTAACGCACTTCAAAGTGGCAGTTAACTCCTCGAAGTCAAAAACTTGGAATTTTCATGAGTACTTGACCCATTCCTAAGTAATATCTACTTGAAATCAAAACAACGCGATGACTGAAGTGGACTTTTATAGACAGCAGTACCGTTGTTAATTGAAAAGATAAGAAGTTCCCGTTTATTAAGTAATATAAAAATAATTTACTTATCTGCAATTATATCTTTAGCCTCGTGTAAATCTTGGTAAGTAAGTAATCATAAATCATATTCTGAACACAATTTACCTGAAACAAAGAAATGAAATACAAAATTAAAATCAAATTCCTGTAGATATATTTTACGTATGTAAATAAAAACTTTATTGCCATGCTCCGGAAAAGAGCTTTGATCATACTTACAGTTTATCTTTGATCTTTATTGGAATTTATTATTGTACCTAACACAGATTCTCTAAAATATCAATATTGATGCATATCGACTTTATTTTCTTGGTAATAATCTTCGTTGTACACTGTACACGAATTGGAAAGTATATTTTATAACATTATGCTAGACAAAACATTGTTATAGCTTAGCAATTTTCCAAGAAGTTAAGTACTATAATTTACCTAAAGTCCGCGCGCGAGTTGAATGCAGAGTAAATGTATGTGTCACCATACATTTGCTCTGCATTCAACTCGTGCGCGAACTATATAGGTATAATATTTGTTGCCATGAAACTTCACCCTCCACGCTGGATAATTATGTTGGTGTAAATCACATTTAAAATAAATAAACAAGGAAGAATTATGAATACCACAACCGTTTCCTAAACATGGGCAACTTTAAGCAAACAATAACCACGCCTGTAATTCAGCCTGTAACACACAGAGCGCGCGAAGGCTACGCAGCCTACGAAGGCGCTTCTCACTGAGTTTGCCTTGAAACTTCCTTAGGAACTAGAAATCGCTATCGTAAACGCGGAAATAGAAATAGAGGGCGAGTCCAGCCCCCCAATCATGTAAGGATGACCGATGAAATCGTTAAAAATCTGCGGCAAAGTAAATAAACCATAACAACATTAAATTAGAGCTCAATTTCGTCTGCCCATTCTTATACGTTTAGGTATGTACGATACCCTAAACGTATAAGAATGGGCAGACGAAATTGAGCTCTAATTCAATGCTGTCATTGTTTATTTTACTTTGACGAAAATCTTTAACGTTTGATGGACAATTCTTACGTAATAGGGGGGCAGGCGCGAATTCGAACCCGACCCTATGCACATATTGCATTCGTCTCCGGACTCATTTTGTAACCGCGTACAGTGGCGAAATTATGCGCGTTTCGCGACATAATATTATCGTGTCGATGACATAAACAACGAGTGGTGAATGTGTCTAAAATACAGAGCTGCAGCCTGCAGCAGGGTTACAAATCGCTTGCAAATGCGCATTCAGTACCCTTACTCTGAGATTGATCGAATTTAAAATACGGTCTCACTAAGTGAGGTGAATCACATTTGCGTCAAACTAAAATGGACCCAAAAACTCTTGATTTAAAGCCACAAATTCAGTGCAACCGATTCAAATTTCGAAACGTATCGTTTGGAGCGCATACACGAAATTGAGCTCTAAATTAATAATATGTATTAAGATTCATTTTAGTTTGATGCAAATGTAATTCACCTCACTTAGTGAGACCGTATTTTAAATTCGATCAATCTCAGAGTAAGGGTACAGTATTAACTTCCTACCAAGCGGGCGTCGTGTCGCGTCACACGAGTAGATATCTCAAGTCCCGTGTTGTGTGTGCTTCAGGCAGGTGTGTTGACGGACATACTGAAAAGTACGCGTTAGAAATCGGTCAACCAAAGCCCCATAAATGATGTTTTAAAGCTTTGTTTTTAGAGCATTTCACTGGTAAAGTTTCAGTGTACCTGGAACTTTGCTATTTGTAAATGTTAAATAGTTTAACGGGTATATTCGCAGTTTCACATCGATCTGCGGGTTGTTTTGTAGCAGGTTTTGTGGAAAGATCGTAGTCTATATTCATTATGCAAATGGAAGGCTCTGCCGTCTGTGAACGTATTTAGCCGATCTATTCGCGGAACGTCGGGATTAATTTGCCAACGTTGTTGGGTCCTCTAACGGTCGAGAATTAAAAACCGGCCAAGTGCGAGTCGGACTCGCGCACCGAGGGTTCCGTACAAACCTGTAGTAAGTTTTAAATTATTAAAAAAAAACTACTTACTAGATCTCGTTCATACCAATTTTCGGTGGAAGTTTGCATGGTAATGGACATCATATATTTTTTTTAGTTTTATTATTCTCTTATTTTAGAAGTTACGGGGGGGGGGGACCAACATTTTACCACTTTGGAAGTGTCTCTCGCGCAAAATATTCAGTTTAGAAAAAAATGATATTAAAAACCTCAATATCATTTTTGAAGACCTATCCATAGATACCCCACACGTATGGGTTTGATGAAAAAAAAATTTTTGAGTTTCAGTTCTAAGTATGGGGACCCCCAAAATTTATTGTTTTTTTTCTATTTTTGTGTAAAAATCTTAATGCGGTTCACAGAATACATCTACTTACCAAGTTTCAACAGTATAGTTCGTATAGTTTCGGAAAAAAGTGGCTGTGACATACGGACGGACAGACAGACAGACAGACAGACAGACAGACAGACAGACAGACATGACGAATCTATAAGGGTTCCGTTTTTGCCAAATTTGGCTACGGAACCCTAAAAATAACTCCATAAAAGCCGTGAAAAGGTAACAGAGAGATAGCCAGACAAACACACTTTCGCATTTGTACCTACTTAAGATTATTATGGATTATTAGTATTGGTAGAGACTTGCGATTTACATCTTTTCCAAGCCGATATTATAATATGGTCGCAAAAGTGATTACTTATTACCATTAAACAAGGAATCTGCTTATTACTGATAACTTTGTCGAAGATTAAAATTTTCCATGGGATTTTTGGCTGAAAAAATGGCTATGAACAGGACAGGACAAAAGTCCAGGCGAAACGCTCGCGTTGTATGGGACACAAGTTTAGTCGTGTCCGCGTAGTCTGTGCAGCTCGATGCAAAAGCACGCGTGCAGACTTTCTGTCGGTCAGACAATTTTTTGGTCCGTAAGGATGTATCTAGTATTCGACGCTAGAAACGATTTGATTAAACTAAACTAATGTGTTTTGGCACGACTTGTTTCAATAGAAATTATTAAAAGAAAGTGTTCAATGAATTAAGCGAACTGGAAAATTCTAAAATTCAGTTAAATTAAAAAAACCGTTAAAAGCAATTACCTACTCTGAAAAGATATATGACAATCGCGATAAAGCTTCATATTCACCGTTCGTATTACAAGTACGTACGTTGATACCCAATTTTCTTGTAAGGACGTGACTGAATGTATTTTTAAGGTCCCCACTCGTGATACCCTCCCCTTCCTAACATAGTCATTGCGATGGAGTAGCATTCTGTTGAGATGATATCGCAAACGTGTCGCGCCATAATCGATATCGTGCGACTGGAATTTTCTGTCGCGTTTATTTATCCGGCTGCCTGTTACCTATGGCTTATGAATAAGGTGATAGATTCTTGTTTGATTGCTAGTCTGTGGGTATGTTGTACCTACCTGTATGTTGTACAAAGGTTGTCTGGAAGAGATTGCTTTAGCAATAAGACCGCCTTTGCACACTTCTGTTTTATCTTTCAACCTTTTTAGGGTTCTGTAGCCAAATTTGGCAAAAACGGAACCCTTATAGATTCGTCATGTCTGTCTGTCTGTCTGTGTGTCCGTCCGTATGTCACAGCCACTTTTTTCCGAAACTATAAGAACTATACTGTTGAAACTTGGTAAGTAGATGTATTCTGTGAACCGCATTAAGATTTTCACACAAAACTAGAAAAAAAACAATAAATTTTGGGGGTCCCCATACTTAGAACTGAAACTCAAAAAATTTTTTTTCATCAAACCCATACGTGTGGGGTATCTATGGATAGGTCTTCAAAATTGATATTGAGGTTTCTAATATCATTTTTTTCTAAACTGAATAGTTTGCACGAGAGACACTTCCAAAGTGGTAAAATGTGTGTCCCCCCCCCCCCCCTGTAACTTCTAAAATAAGATAATGATAAAACTAAAAAAAATATATGATGTACTTTATCATGCAAACTTCCACCGAAAATTGGTTTGAACGAGATCTAGTAAGTAGTTTTTTTTTAATAATTTAAAACTTACTACAGGTTTGTACGGAACCCTCGGTGCGCGAGTCCGACTCGCACTTGGCCGGTTTTTGTTTATTGTTCTTGTTTTAAATAAAGAGTTTATCTATCTATCTACCTATTGCTCTAACTCACATAAATGAGAAACCTAGAAATAGCATAAAACCAAGAAGCATTCGCCCTTACGATGTAGAATCAATACCTCATGGAATAGAATATACCTACATAAGTAGCTTTTATTGCGCAAAATACTTAAATGTAGGTACGTTTTTTATACGACCTCCTAGACGAAAACAATATTGTTTAAAAGCTTATTTGGCCATTAGGTAATTGTTTCAATCAGAAAAAGGCTGTCATTCGATTCTATCATCATGATTGCACATCAAGATGAGGAACATATTATCCTAGCCATGGTATAGGTATAGATATTGGAACTATGTAAAACTAATTTCACTAGGTACCGAAAAAAGTTAATACAATTTCCTACAATTTAATACAATTTCCATATTTTAAATAGTTTGCTCAGTCAGGTGTGAATGGGCGGTAATTCTAATTCATGCAATTAAAACTTTAGTACTCGCTTGTAGCTACTAAAATTTGAAGATAATTTGCAATACTGCAAAGAATTAAACAAAAAAAAATTCAACGTTATATACCTAGCTAAACCTATTTAAAAATAAACAAAAAATAATGTATTCTCAATAGTTAAAGCCCTACTACTTACGCTATAATTTATTAGCGTTGTTATAAATATTATGTGACTACACTGCTATCGCAACTAGAGCTTTCTTCTTTCTTGTTGATGCGGCTTTGTAACGAGCCCTGGCTCTGTAACGAGACCCGGTATCACTTTGACCGTTGCCGATCTATTGTGATCGCCACTATCTATTTCCTGACCAATACTACTAGCTGCTAGGAACAGCAGCAACTTCTTGGCCGGGATATTCAACTACTAGAGCTTTATTAACAACTTAACTGTCCCTATACAATACAATTTACAACTACCCCAAGTCCCTCGGGATTTCTTTTTTGATAGGATATTAACATTTACATTGCGAAATTTTTTTTTTTTTTCTTATAGGTTAGGTTTTTTGCTATACGTTCACGTAATTTTAATTATAATATTACTCCACGCTCATAACAAAATTATGTGCACAAGTTGTATAAAAAAATGAGTCACCAGTGACTCTTGAACTTATTTCAAAAGTTCTCCGTGAGTCTTAAGTGACTCATTGGACAGTTAAGTTGTTAACGTTTAAACTATCGTGAGTGATATTCATTATAACTATACATAATATCCGGATAAACTCACGTGTTCTGTCGGAAAAATGCCCGACTAGTTTCCATTTTCCAACTTATGTGCCGGTTTATGTGCCGGGAGTGTACATGATCCCGTGTGACTGCGGTAAAAACTATATAGGTGAGACGTGTCGGAACATCCGGACAAGAGTGATGGAGCACATACGTAGTGTTAAAAATGTGGACACCAATGGGTCGGCCATAGCGGAACATCTGCTTAGTTCGGGTACGACTCACTACATACGCTTCGACAGGACATCTGTGTTGGCCAGGTAAAAGTTGCTAATACCTCGGAAAATACGGGAAGCTATAGAGATTAGCCGTCACCCGAATTTTAACCGTGATGGTGGTTGGATGCTTCCCCCAGCGTGGAAACCGCTTTTTAATACTATAGTACGGTACATTCTACAAATTTGGAACCGGACACGGTCAGCTCGGCTTGCCTACATCACGATGACGACGCCAGTGAAGACGATCAGCAGGAGTCGTCGGGAGAAGACGCATTACCACCTCCCCCCCCCCACCTCAACCATCGCACCGAGCTGCACGACATGCGAAACGCAGCAGTCGAGTAGCGGCCGCGTCGCGCGAACAGGCTCATGAATAAGGGCCCCGAACGGGTTCGAAACTAGTCGGGCATTTTTCCGACAGAACACGTGAGTTTATCCGGATATTATGTATAGTTACTAGAGCTTTAGTCTAATATTCAATTTTATTCATAGCGTTATTCAGTGTAGTGGACTGAGAAATGCTAATTAAAAAGCTATAGGTACCTACCTAACTAATAAGAGTGTGGAAACTAAAAGCTCTACGAGGCTGCATATTATGTACTATGTAATCTACAAACACTCAATATCTGCGAGTTTGGACGTCGTCGTCACGTCTCCGTCGCGGAAACTTCATGAGAAAACTTTAATTGGAAAATGTACCGCATACCTCATACCTACCCCGTCTTCAAAGTTATTGCTGCCAACATAATTTAGGTATTAAGTTTAATTTGTTCGTTCTTGTTAAAGCTAAACCAGCAGAATTTACAGTTCCGTTTAGTTAACCCAATTTACTTAGGTAGTTAATGGCTACTAAACTAACTACTTATATAATCTATTTTGGTAAAGCTGGATAGATACAGCGGCTTAAGAACTTTGCTTTTGGTTCTGAAATCATACAATCACCGTGTATGGGTCTGTGCATACAATAGAAGTTAGAACCATGTATGTCCATCAGTAGAAGTCTATCAATTGAAGTGAAAACGATTGTACTAGGTTAGGTAGGGATTGATTTGATTTTAGTGTTTGCTTAGTAAAGTTTTTAATGCAATATGTAGATAAATGAATAAGATAAACTTACTTTAGTAAAATCTGAGTAAAAACACAATTAAGACAAAGCTATTCATATAAAATTAAGAATACTTACTTATACAAAATGTAGTAGTAAGCGTGCATTCATAAACGAGAACTTCCGTGTAGCATACCTAAATAGCTGGTAGGTACAAACTTTTTCCAACAACAATAAGTTGACTTATACAAACAATGATCTTTTATAATAACTGGTCCGTGTATACAAACTATTATTAAACAACTTGTATTAATTAAAACCTTGTTGAATACAATGCTAGATAAAAATATGGGTATAATATATACAACGTGAACCTAAGAACAAAAAGTAATATGCCTGCACCACACAATAATATGTAGGTATACTGATATGTTTCCCTCAACGTTTTTCCAGTTCATTTGAGAGGAAACCTTTGCTTTTTGCTACATGATTTACTTGCAAATCACAGCACTTTATTATTTCATAGAATATCTTCACTGTCAAACAAATAATACTCATTCAACATGATTCGAAATACAATTCTTCAAAAATAACGTATTTTTACCGTATTCCTTTGATGCGGAAAATCAGAAATATATTCATTTATTTCGACAAAATTGTAAACAAGCCTCATCAAAGAGATATTTTAATACGTACTAAAGTAGGTGGGATTTTATTAGGAAGATATTTGCTATAGAAATACAAAAGTTTGTGCCTACCTCCCTAGTCCCTACCTCCTAAGTAATCTGAGTAGAATATAATCCGTCTAAAAATAATTGTAACGGTACCTTTTTGTTACCTTGGCTTAATAAGTATCTTGCCAGCGCCGTGAAATCATAATATGAAAAGAAAATATTATTATATCTATCCATAAAAAATTCAATCGCCGAATACTTTATGACATAAACTAGTGGTTCGCCCCGAACTGAGACCTCGCGGTTTCACAGAGCGCCATCTATTGACATCAGTGTGAAGTTCTGTTAAAAATATCATCATCATTAAAAATTAAATAATTTCGTTTCCTTATAATATTTATCTAATTTTAGTATTTGTTGTTCAAGTACAGGATATAATTCAAATAATTGATCAAGTTTCAGGCTTGAGAGTTCAGAAAATTGAGAGTTCTGAGGTCAACTTTGGACGTTAGAAAATCGCTACTTTGAAAGCCTCCCATTTCGTCAATTTTAGGGGAAAAATTCAAAAAAAAATATTTTTGGACTCTATTCTTAATTATCTTTAAAATGATATACTGCAATATGTAACGCTATAAAAAATATTTTACTTCGCATTCGCTTCTATGAGAGCCCCCCTGAAATAAAGATTTTTAAAACTTTTTAAGCCATATTCGGCGGGAGGCCATCGATTTACATATTATATTTAAATTTGAAGTAATTACGTTCAGCAATTCAGAAGTTATAAGGCTCTGACAGACGGACGGACAAGTGCCAATTCACCCAAGTAGACTCAGAGACCTTCGCTTCGCTCGGTCAAAAATTTAAGTAATGCATATTACAAACTAAGTAGAGTGGTATTATTATAAGGATATAATGATATACTAAATAAGGATCTGTTTCAGAAAAATACAAAACGTCATAAATGTGGGTCGGCGTACACCAACGGCCCTGAACAACTATCACTATAGAAGTAATATACTTGGTACCAATTAAGTAAGTTGATTTCTATTAATTTTTTCCATACAATTTTTTTTATATTGCCCTAGAAAATTAATATTTCACTCTACATAAAACTGAAAATACTCTGATTTTACTTGAAATTGCTTTACGTCATCCTCCCAGGATTTGCAAGTTCGAATTGCGCTGAGGAAAATTGAATTCTATGCTACTTTCATAATATAAAGTGACAGTGCTGGTGACAGTAGTATAATTTTCATGTTTCTATTCTCGTTCCGTATTGTTTGAAACGGGGTAGAGAGCTGTACATGTATGTACATTGTACACCTACATTCCTGAATTATATACCTTGTCACATAATAATTGACTAAACAATTTTCTCTTAAGGGGCAAGCACCTATTCCTAGAGAGGATTCCTTTATCTGTGCTTATAAAAGAAATAATATAATCTAAGCTTCAGTGAAGATTTATGTAAGGAAAAAATATTAGGTAGGTAAGTACACAAAATTCGAAAAATTAGTAAACCAAATTCATAGAAAACTTTAACGATATACATAATTTAGTTTTGGATTAATTTAGCTAATTTATTCTCAAAGATGAAGATTTTTAGAATTATTACAATCTGAGAAAGATTTAAGGGTTTTCGAGGAGGAAACTGGGAAGCTTATCGCGAAGTTTAATTAGAAATGTCTACGAAAATTGATAGGATTGAACTTTCAAAGCTAAGACAATTTTCTTTGGGAACTTTCAGGCGGTTTCAAATACTTAGGTACACAGTTTTTGTAGACCCTTGATATTTTATTAGATGAAGATAGAATCACTTCAAATTAAAGGTGGAGATTTGAATGTATTTATTATAGTTTAAATACCTAGTAGACATGTGTATCTTAATTATATGCTTAATTTGCCTACACAGAACAGCGGAACAACGGACAGACAAAAGAACAAGCTTTCACATTCAATGTAATGATTTAATCATGTTACTACATATATACAGTGTACTTGTGTACAAAGTACCTACTCAAGTCCAGAAAGCTGGCATCGCACTCTACTCTATGTAAAGTCGTTTACTGGCTTGAACAATATTCGTACACTAGCCAATGTCCGCGACTTCGTCCGCGTGGATTGAGGTTTTGCGGTTCCCGCGGGAACTCTTTAACTTTCCGGGATAAAAAGTAGCCTATGTGTTATTCCAGACTATAATTTATCTCTGTACCAAATTTCATCCAGATCCGTTCTGCCGTTCTGGCGTGATTGAGTAACAAACGTCCATTCATACATCCATCCATCCAAACTTTCGCATTTATAATATTAGTAGATAGTAGATGGACTCAACTAAGTACTTTTTAGATTACAGACAGTTCCTTCACCAAGCATTCAAAATTTTAAAATATACAATCACTTGTTTATGGATCCCAGTGCGCTCGGAAAAAATTCGGACCATTTGTATAAAACAGCACAGTTGAGCGTGATTTATTACAAATGTTAAAATAATTGGGTACATGGACCGCAGACCGCATCATGCAGAATAGGTTCACGTCAGTGCGATAACAATAGCTATTTTATTGCAAAATTAATTTTGAGGTCAACATGCAGATGATGTTGTTGGAAATTAGGCTTATATTATTACCTACGGCTTTGTTTAACTGTTGCTAATTCATTATGTAATATAATTTTACCTAGGTACGCTAGTTTTTGCCCGCAACGTCGTTCGCTTGATTATAGAGTAGGTTGTTAAAAAACGTCAATACCTAATATTAACTTTTAGCCTAGTTAACTCTCGACGGATTAGCCAATGGTTATATTTAAGTTGAAATTGTTTATAAATCACAGAATAAAACATCTTTTGGTCTTGATATTAAACAAACAAATGGCCATAGTAATTGCTATGAACTTGGTTTCGCGCTTGGGCGCGATATAAGTATACTTACTGTAGCATTTATGAAACACAACTCCTCACTAATAGGCAAAAACGTCAATACAACATTGTAGGTACGTGACCGGTCAAATATTACCTTCGCGGCTTCCCCCTCAACTATTTCTATGGACAATGTTTCATTATAAGAACAATGAAGATTGAATCGACTTACGTCACAGGATTCAACGAGCACCCGGCATCCATTCAAGATTCCTATGTCGCGATATGAGACTCATTTGAGGTGTAACTGCATTTTCATTGAAATGCACACGCGTGCTTCTCATTTTGTCATCTGTATTCGCGTAGTATGTACCTACAGCAGTAGTGTGTTTAACAAGTTGGTTTGTGTTACGCAAAATTCCTAAGATTTCTTGCATATCTACCTTGAGAGTCAGAAAAATCCTTAGTACTTTATTAGGTACCTAGGTAGGTATCTATATATTGTTATAATATTGTGTTTCTTGCCAGTTCTTCCTGACAGGAGTAACGGTATCGATACAATATTTTAATAGGCAACACACACAACTGAAGATAAATAGCAAGAAAATAGGCAAAATATTTGGTGGTTTACGCAAAATGATTAGGTACCTAGTAGTCCTAGTACCTACTTACCTATGAAAAAATCGTAGAATCGTATTTTAATAAACGTACCTATAAAAGATCTTGTACGAATATTTTAAAATTGATTGTAAGTAGTCTTTCTAGTTGAGGTCAGTGTTAAAGTTGTTGATAAAGACCTCAACTCAACAAGAATTGAGGTCTTCATGCAAAATCTCAAGTATTTTGACCCAGTGGTTTGTTGATACTCGTGTATCAGACAGTCAATAAGCAAAATAAGTCGTTGTCAATAAGTACAATATTTTCATGATTTCGCAAATAATAACTATCGCACAAAAAATATTTATATTCCGGCAATAAACTGAATTGGTATGGAAATACACGAGCCACTATTTACCTAATTATTGACACAGTAGGAGTTAGATTTTTTATGCAGAGTATACCTATACTAGTATGGCGCGTGGCTGCGCGGCCCGCTAAAGCGGACCGCGTAATGGACCGCGCGGTCCACTGTCTACTTACTCGCTGTCCTACTATCCTGCCCCCCGATTATGTAAGAATGGCCGATCAAATCGTCAAAGTTCGGCGTCAAAGTAAAATAAACCATAACAGCATTAAATTAGAGCTCAATTTCGAAACACGAAATTGAGCTCTAATTCAATGCTGTTATGGTTTATTTTACTTTGACGCCGAACTTTTACGATTTGATCGACAATTCTTACATAATCGGGCAGCTGGTTTACTTTCTACGTGTTCTGATCTGAACAACACACTGCTATGCTAGTGAGCACAGTGGTGCTCGAATGTATTATTCAAATGTAGGTAAATAAATAAATACCTAAACAGTAGAATAATAATGTTTTGAATACTGAATTGGGCATATCGGTAATACCGAGACGGGTCAAATCATGTCTATTGAATATTTTCCAAGCATAAATATTAATGGAGTCCCCGGGCAACTATTGTACTGAAACTTTAGCTGAATTTTAGCTGTAATAATAATATATACTTATATATAACTAAGTAATTTAGTTTCTTGTAATTTGTAGAACATTTGCATCTTACTCCTTGTTCTTGTTATAAACTACGTAAGTATAATCTAATAAATCTTATAAATGCAAAAGTTTGGATGGATGTATGGAATATGGATGTATGGATGTTTGTTACTCAATCACGCCCCAACGCGAACGGCTGAACGGATCTGGATGAAATTTGGCACAGATATAGATTATAGTCTGGAATAACACATATAGGCTACTTTTTATTCTGGAAAATTAAGGAGTTCCCGCGGGAACCGAAAAACCTCAATCCACGCGGACGAAGTCGCGGGCATCAGCTAGTATTAAGTAAATAATACCACTGCTCATACTTATCGTAAATGCGAAAATGTGTTTGTTTGTTCTACAATCACGATGCAATGGAGCATCAAGTCGCTGAGATTTGTTGCATGGAATATAAAATAAAATCTTGGACAGTGACATAAGCTTCTATATCTATCCTGGAAAAGTACAGTTCCCTGCACGATATTTAAAAAATGTTAATTGATGATGACATAAAATAATTAAGATTTTTGTAAATCTTCTAAGTAGGTATCATCAGCGCGAATCATCCTCTCAAAATATAATGCTTTCTGATGCTTAGTTCGATTCAGCGCATAAAGCCATACATTGCACTGCGTATGTAAACGAAAGTCCGCTGTCGGACCCAGAATGTGCCAGAATCCTTACCATAAACATGTCCACGGATACCAGAACACTTCATAATCAATTTGCTAAGCATATGTATTAAGTGTTGAAATTCAAATATTTATCTTCGGTTCCCAGGCGCAAGCGCAACCGACCGTTGACCTGCGCCCATGGGCGAGAATGCGTCTGCTCTCTGTATAAGGATCAGCGCAGACGCGAGACAAGACGAAAGCAGCTTGATGGAAAGCTTATATTGTGTTGATGAGCTCTGCACACACTTAAGTACTATTTTTTTTTATCCACTACAAGTTAGCCCTTGACTGCAATCTCATCTGATGGTAAGTGATGATGCAGTCTAAGATGGTAGCGGGCTAACCTGTTACGGGCATGGCAGTTATATTAAACCCATACCTACCCCTAATCGACTTCTACACGGCATCGTACCGGAACGCTAAATCGCTTAGCGGCACGTCTTTGCCGGTAGGGTGGTAACTAGCCACGGCCGAAGCCTTCCACCAGGCAAAAGTCAACGTATTTTTTCAACATGAGCAATTTCAGACATTTAGTAACTTCACTGTTTATAATTATTCAGGTAAACAGCATAGACTAATTTAGACAGTTACTGTTGTTTTTTCTCCGCGCCATTATTAGATGCAAGCTTTTAAAAGTTTCCAAGTTACAAATGTAATGTTCGAGACAATGTGATGGTAAGACGGCTTTCATGACTTATTAAAACACGCTTCTTCCATTATCTAAGTTTTAAAGTTGACTCATTATTAGGGCACTTAAAAAAATTACTGAAATCAAGACAGATTTCTATAAGACTTTGAAAAACTCGGCCTCGGGTCTGACTACAATAATTTTCAAGTAAAAAAGTAGGTACTTACCTACCTGAAGATGGGACTTGTCTGAAATCTGTTGACTCCATAGACATAGAATTTTTTCGCTCGTTGACTCAATGTTCTCAGACGGACTTGTCTGGAATCTACGCTCATTTATATCCCGTGCGCCCGGCCCGGACACGCTGACAACTACAAGTTCTCTATACGTACCAATGTTAGTGCGTGTAAGCTATCAGAATGAGGAAGTTGTACATTTATTTAATGACTCCGTAAGTAATAATTATCAATAAAAAAGTATAATAATTATTAACTGTTCCACCGTCCACCGCCATCCGTACAAAGGAAATTTAAAAAAAAAAACAATTCCTTCTGGGGCTACTTTTTTCCGGTTGATTCCCATTAATTTTTATTTTTACTGTGTAACCTAACAAGTAACAGTAGTGCTATTTCAAAAACTAGCAGGGTCCGCTGTTTAGTAAGGGATAAGAGCAGGACTCTATTCAAATTATCCCTTTTATTTATGAGAAAGTTATATACAGGTACCTACCCTTAACGACCTTTTTTCATAAAATGGGTATTGAACAAATAATAAGGAGATAAGAAGTAAGAACCTATATAATAAAGGTACCTACTAAATAAAGCTATAATGGAGAAAAAATATCGTATTCATGAGCAATGAGTATCTCTCTATGGAAATTTACCTATACCTACTTGACACAAATATTTTATCTATTTAGACGAAAAACGAGGTTAAAGAAGCCTTTGCAGAAAATCGTCGATCTTTAGGACTTATGGATCTGGAATTGACAAGATTGCGGTACTCATAATATCTGTATAATACCTACAAGAATTAGAATTAGGTACCTATTATCCTTATTTTAGGAACGTCAAGGTACGTTACATTAAACTGCCATTGAAGTACTTAATATTGCTTAACTATTGCTTTAAGCGTTGGCAGTATGGCCTCTGACTCACTCATTGACTCTTTAACTAAAACCAAATCCCTTGGAAAGATCATATTTTGCACAGGGTTTCTTTTTATAATATGCATAAAAAATATCTATACAGGGAAGAAGAAACAGATTCTGACTCACTCACTCACTCAATAACAGACTCACTAACGCCCAACCTAAACCCATGACACTACACTAATTGACACAAAATCGAAATAATACAAATACTAACCAATTTAAACATTACTTACTTACTTAAAGCTAAACACAATACTGAATGCTTTAGAAATACTTAGTTCTGACCTTTGATTATATACTCCCGTTCTGACTTCTGACTTCAGAGTTGAAAAGCAGTTAGCAGATGCAATTTTAGCAAATTAAATCACGAAACTTGAATGACCGAAGTCGCAATTAATTTTCACTGCTTAGTGTCCTTTGTGCAAATCTTAAAATTGCACCTTGTCTAATAAAGTAAGAGTAAAAGAGTTTCACACTTTGTTCTCACTTCATTATTCTCATAGCAATCGGTAAAATAAGTAATCGCTACACTAAGTATATCTAATAAAATAACTAAGTGTAATTTTCCTTTTCACTGTTTTATACGATAAGTAATTATATTATTATATGTATTATAGGAGGTTGACGGATAACAGAAGTGAGTGGAAGAAGAAAACATGTTGTGCCGACCCCACATAACGTGGGGAAAGGACAAGAAGAAGAAGAAGTTACTTAATTATGCTGTCGTTAATTTAAAGGCTTCTTAACTAAGTATATTCCGCGCGTGAGCTCCGAGGAATTCTATGGAATGTTAAAGTAATAACCTAGTGTTATTTAAAGTTCAAAACAATACTGCTATCGCAAAATTACACGTGTCAAGCTGGAAACTAGTCCTGGGAGCGAGCTGGATATGGAGCGACGATCGGGGGTGGCGTACAGCCGTCGCTTTTTCAGACCCCGATTTTTCGGAGCTCGTGCGCGGACTGTAGGTATGTCGGCATTTATCCTCAGTTTTCGAACTTGGTAAACATAAAAGAATATTCTGAAGGACTGATATCATAATATAAAATATAGATAAAATAAATGACCTACCTATGCATAAAAGAGATCGCACACAGCCAAAAAAGCCGCAAGTGGTGTAATTTTTGTTTGTAGTACTTTTAACCAGTAATGATGTCACAATCATCTGGCGCGCCGAGGTTATTTGTGAGCAGAAGTCTCCTCAGCGCGGACCTCTGTTGAAGCTCGTCAACGTTTCTTCGACGAACGTTTCTTACATTCAAAATTGTTATATTTATTTATAAAGCCTCTCATACGATTTTACCTTATGCCTTACCATTAAGTCGGCTTTCGTAAGCTTTTTTTGTCAAAGATTCCTCCTTTACTTTGTTACGTGATCTTTTGAAGGAGCAGTTAATTACTCTCGTGTTTCTTTAAAGCCCTGCTTAATTAACTTCCTTACCTACTAGCGGTGCCAGCGTTCGATCTTAGTATAGCCTTTCAATCTCGATGAAAATAGAAGCCTTTCAAGGCCTAATAAAGCTACTTATAGTCGGCTTCTTAAGTCAGTCCTTTTTTGTCGAGAATGCCTCCTTAAATGATATCGTCTGTTTTTGTTTCGAGTTTTAATGAAATAGGTTACTATCACTGAATAGATAAATGTGGTCTATAGGTAATTAATTTTCCTTTGGGTGAAGTATCATTTGGATCCTAAATTTTATCATTATTTACAATATAGACCAGGTAAACGTTTAAAATTCATAAGTTATCCTACTCTTCTTATGTCTAAAAACAAATGAACCGTAATAAAATACAAGCTTTCAAAGTAATAATAATAAGAAGTAGGTAGGTACAAGCAGTAAATACTGTCCTTTAATTCGTGTCGAAAAATACAATATTACAAAGCACAATGAACACGCAAGCTTCAAATCGACCTATTTCATTTTACATTTATAACAACACTTCTTAGTTCTTAATTGAAACTACAATTTATATTGCAAACCATTATCTTTACGAAGATTATACGATTATATTTGTTTAGCGAGATAAAGATCTAGTGTAACTCTTTTAAAATGATTTGAATGAATGAAAATTTCTATCGAATGAAGGAATGTTTCATAATATTTTCACATGCTTTAGGTGTTGGCTTTAAATTTTTTTTATAAGTTCGCAATGAAACTTTAATTTAATGCTTAACAAGCCACATTGCTAGTTTTGCGTAGGTACCTACATTTGTTTTTCATGTCTAACATTGATTCATGATTTTCCTGAAGTCACGTATCACGCGGAATGCTATGAGAAGACCAAAGACATCTGGATTCTGGAAGTAAGGAGCAGAAGAATGTCACATATAACTCAAACTACTTGTCTCATAACAATAGCCCTTTCGAAGTCGGGTAAAAATAATGCAATGCACTTAACGTAGAGTACCACAGATTTAAATATGTATAGTAGTAATAGGTCAAGGTCTGTTGCTACATTTTACGCTAATTCCAACAAGCAGCAGCCAGCAATTCCGTTTATCCAAAACTGGAGTAAAACGCAACTTATATAATCACCAGCACAGAACTTATATTACTGGAGCAACCGACCATCGTCGCTACAATTTACTATAATTAATGTATTTTACGAGCATTTTACTAGCTATTTATTTGCTTAAGCCGTATTAATGGATCTGTGTATGGCGCAATACGAAAAAACTGAACTGAATTCTTAATCTACCAACTTGTTACAATATATCTCTGTATAAATTTAACAGAAGCTTCGTAAACTGACTTGCCTCAAAGTCATCTTTACTGGAGAAACTGAGTTGAGGCAATAAAAAGATAAAAGCACATAAGTCAAGCCGAGCTAATCATGAGGTTAAACCTGGTGTTTCAAGTAAAGAGTAAGGCCTCAGAGCACAGCTAGATTCATCTAGAGACAATCCTACCTTCTTAAGTTCTACCTATCCAATACAGGTAACAACTAACAATGCGTACCTAACCTACTTATCTTACTTTATCAAAATGACGATGGCACGAGATCTTAATGAACTGTACCTACTCGAAAAGTAGAATAAAAAACATTATTGATCTAAAGCCTTAAGTCAATTTAATTAAATGCTTTTGCGGCCAATGCACCTGCGGCGTGTATTGCGGTCAACAAAGAAATTAATACTGTTAATACTTCAGACACGTCGTGCTATAATTGTTGTAAACTAAATAAATGATATAAGTAGTGTAGGCTGGTTAACTGAAAACTCTTTTCTATTTTACTTAGTTCCTATACAATTGCCTTTCTTATGGTGAACACACACGCAACAGCTGCGAAGCGCGATGGACAACATTGATCACGAACAAGGATTGAAACGTCTCCTACAAGTGGTGACTGGTGATACAAGGAGCTATGATGGCATTCATACTAATTTCTAAGAAATCAGAATACTTACAATACATCACGCGCGCCAGCCAGCGCTATCGCACTCTACAGTCTGGCATGATTCGTACAATTCCTTGAATTACAAAATCCGTTGCGCTTTTTGTCCTAGGTCTAAGTCATCAAATAGCCTACTTATCCGTCTTTGTGTTAATCATCGATTGAGGCGTTCATTAATTTTCTACTAGCATCCGACTGGAAGCAAATAAGGTTTTTCACTTAATTATTTGATACCTACCCATATTTTACGCTGTCTACTACATGATAGTGAACATAATCAACGTTTCAAATGTCAAGTTATCCTCAGTTGGATAAATACTCTTAGAAACGCCTGTATAGACAGGGTGGAATGAACGGTATTCCATTAGGAGCATGAAACAGGTCAGCGATTCGCGGAGACGAGTCAATTTAATTAAATGGCCAAATGCACTGTGGCGCCAAACGCAATTTAGTACCACCACTTATCCAGACTGATGACATGTCTACGACTATTAAATCTTGCGTTTTAATACTAAATCTCCTGGATAGCGGTGCCACAATTTTATAGTATTAGCCACTATGTAACTGCAACTCTAAAGTGAGCGTTGTTTGATACGAACACGCTACGATCTTAAAATAAGCTCTATCCTATCGTTTACACAACGTTTCACGGTTTCAGTGACGTCAATCAATGCGTTATATTTTGTGAAGAATACTTGATTTTTAGCAAATTTCTAGCTATCCTTGCATAATATACACCTAGAAACAAGGAAGTATTTACCCACTTACTTATTTACGATCAAACATTCTCGTCTCTGCACAAGCGGTTAATAATTGTAAGGCGGTTTTAGGTCCTGCTCATTTAGGGTAGGTTGATAACATTTCTTTGGCTAATCCCATGCAGTATACTTGACACTGGTAGACTGATACTGGTATTTTCTGTGCGGCGTTTGCGGCTCGTCTGGAATGTGCGATCAGCATAACAATGATAAAAAAAATTATTATCTACAGCGATCTCTACAGCTTAATTATTTTTAACCGACTTCCAAAAAAGGAAGAGGTTCTCAATTCGGCGTGTAGGTATCTTTTTTTGTACTGAAATTCTAGACATCCTTTTGTTTTATAGACTGAAAACTGAAAGATTGATGATTAAGTGGTAGTAAATTAAATGGATAAGTTTACACTTCAAATTGAATAGGTACACAATTCTGAAACGTGATGAAATAAACTGTAGGTACCTACTTCGTATGGCATCAGGCATGGCATCAAGAGCGAGTGGAGGACGCGGATCGATTTAATTGAATGTCATCGGGATCGAAATGGTTGAAATACTTATGAAGCGCTCTGTGGCTGAATGCAACGAATTTATATCCATTATTCTACCACTTTTCACTCAAATATCATAAGTCATAACACATGCGTATTGATTTTTTACTCGTTGAGAAATGATTACCTACCATGACCATGATCTGTTTTCAGATTTAAAAAAAACCGTGACACCTGGCTTAACTTACAAAGTACGGAGATGTCAATTCACGATGTTTAACCGCCTAATAGTTCATACTAGGTATCACCTAAATTATATGTAGGTATACCCACAGAACAGTGGGTATACCCATTTACCTCAACGCTGAAATGTTAGTAAATGTAACTTTAATTAAGCTCCACAACACTAAATAGGTAACCTACTCGTACCTACTCGTAACTATAAAAATAGAAGGTCCTCAGAAAGGCAAGACGACATTTTTTTAACGAAAAATAAATTTCAATCACGCTAAAGACGTCTTCCCGTTGTAAGCTCTACAGTGTAGATTGCAAATAATCAAAAGAAAATATATTATGTAAAATTGAAAAGATTGCTATAGATACAATACTTATAGGACTTGGTTTATTTTGATTAGGTAGGTAGATACGTAATCACAAACTTCCATCAGTCAGTTTTGTGGGAAAATATACAATAGAAAATGTTTTCTTATCTTGTTTACGTTTCCTAAGTATTAGTAATTGCGTATTGAAATATGTCTGCTCAATATTTTTTTTTTAAATAAATGTTAATATATCCTGCTGATCACAATCTAATGAAATCAATCTAAGCATGGAATCTGAACTCTAAGCCCGGCTATACACGGACTGCTCGAGCGGTAAGCCAGTGATCTATCTATATACACGGACCGCTCTTGCAGTCATAGTCAACAGCTTGAAGCTACCATTGATTACTGCTGCCAACCGCCCGAAGCAGTCGCAACTATTCGAGCGGTTCCATGTATGTGTATACGTAGATGACTGTAGTTCACTATGCAGTCGCAGCTTGAAGCAGTCCATTCTAACAAATCTAGGCCTCAACAAATGTTTTAACAAAATATCAGATTCAGGTATGTGACTTGTGGTGAGGATTTATTATGGCTAGGTACATACATGTTCGGGCTTTATGTGTAGTTGAATTACTGGAAAAAGGCCCACTAGTTCAACTTCAAGTACTACCAGTAAAAGCGCTTCTACTTTTATCTTTAAGCGGGAACCTGAAAATCCCACATTATGCCATAACGTCCGAATCGTGACGGACTTTTTGTCGAAAGAGAATTTACATAATATTATTAACATTATACGTATCGCATTCCAAATTTTTATACAATTTTTATCTAAAACTAGATGATGCCCGCGACTTCGTCCGCGTGGATTAAGGTTTTTTGATTCCCACGGGAACTCTTCAATTTTCCGGGATAGCCTATGTCCTTCCTCGGAATACAGACTATCTCCATACCAAATTTCATCAAAATCGGTTGAACAGATGGACCGTGAAAACGTAGCAGAAAGACAGATAGACAGACACACTTTCGCATTTATAATATTAGCATGGATATGGATAATAATATGTTTCGTTACGCTCGAGTGCGAACTATAATAATTAATTTTTCATCATACCTATTCGAAAAACGCATATTGCCTTCAGAGGATAGCGGGAGCAAAGTGTAACTTGTAGGCCCATAGGACTTTTCATTTCTCTTCTGATTGGTCCGAAGTCACGTCATCAATTTGTTGGTCGAATATACGACCTTCTCTTTATAACTCTGTGTATACGACTTTGCATTTCTCTGTTCTGATTGGTCCGAAGTCACGTGATCAATTTGTTGATCGGATATACGTCTTTACATTTTATTTAAACTTTAAATATACGTCTAAATAATGTCTATACAATAACATAGAAGGTTGATAGGAGTATCTTCTGATTGGTGCTTAAACATATAGGTAATGTCCATACATAGTAGGAATTGATACTCCTAGCTTTTTCTCATACGTAATGATGAAAAATAGTGTGTGTCACTCGGGGCCAAATTTTTTGTTCTCGGGCGGCGTATATTGAATTCCTCGCTACGCTCAGGATTCTACTTTAGAACCCCTCGCTACGCTCGGGATTCTACTATAGAATCCTTCACTTCGCTCTGAATTCAAAATAGCGCCCTCGGGGAACAAAAATTTTCTTTGGCCCCATGTAACACAAATAACTAATTATAAACTAAAAGGATTCCGGTAACATTCAAATCCTTTGTCAGTTTGTTCAATCGTAACGTTATAGTTATTACATAATAATATATCGTATATACATAATTTAGGATCCTTTGATACCCAATTGGATACCAACGCTATTATTATTTCCATTTCGTATTTTTGTTTACTGTGTACCAACATGCCATGTTGGATTTGCTATGACGTCACATGGAACACGACCTATATCTGCCTGTGCCTATACTATACTATACAAGCCGAAAAACGCAACAACAAAACCAACACCTTATTTATTAAAAAATATAATTCGAATTTCGAGGTAATAAAAATAGTAACTACGTAGGTACTTTCATCTTTCTTTATTTTCATTTTTCATCAATTGGACAGGACATACCCCAAATGGACAAAGATAAACCTCAGTATTCAGTAACTTTCATGTTTCTTCGTTATCTTTAGCTATGCTTCACTTTGCTAAAATTATTCGAACTAAACGAACGAGTAATAAAGCCTTATTAATTAAGCGTAATAGAGCTTACGTTGCAGCTTTCACTGTCATTAGGTCTTATTATTACCAAGGGTAATAAAGGTGAAGCTTGACGTCGCCCGGTACTTATAATACCTTCACTGGGGTAATCGATACTAAGACATAAAAAAGCTGTAATGGGTAGTACAATATTTCAAGGTTAGGTATAGTAAGTATATAGTGTACTAGTGTGACTGCATCATCACTTACTATCAGGTGAGATCGTAGTCAAGGGCTAACTTGTAGTGGAATAAAAAAATATAAGTATATGTAAATGCAAGTAATAAACGTTTTCTGCGTTCATCCTGTGAATACAAACAAAAAGTTTCAGCACAGAATTGCAAAGACCGATCGTTCCACCCCCACATTCTCGGAAACAAATACGCCCACAGCATTCCGCTGAATAAGGAACGAAACGGTGAAATGAATAATAATTCCAATCCTTATTGACAAACTACATTCCTGGAGAACTTAGCGAGGAATATGAAATATCCATTATTTTCTTATAATCTATCATACGAATGGCGATGACAAAGCTAAGTTTTAAATCGCCATTCCGCAGAGGAAAACTTTATAAAAGGAACTAAGAATGGATGATGGATATACCTACCTAACTAGACGCGACAGTCTGTCTATCGTGTGATCATCACAGTACCTACTCAATAATATTGTTTATTCCCAATAGTTCTGTTCCTATAGAATATAGATCTACTTACTGGGAAATTTTATTTTCACTGTAGTTGTGTGACTAAAAAGTACCACCCTTGCACAAAACTGCTGGGATTTTTTGCACTATTCCTGTGGTTTTTTTGACCGAACTCGTACTGAGAACAATATTCTGGGCATCATTTCTAATCTATTTATTTAGTCTACATGGCTAATTAATTTATAACATTTTATTAAAATTTAAAAAAACGCCTTGTGCAAGTCTTGAGTGTGGTGTCACTTCCAATTTTCGAATTGTTGGTGGTATCATTGTGTTAGTTAAAGCAATGTTGCTCAAGGCTTCGACCACGAAACTGCCCAATTAAATTTCTAATAACTATTGAATAATGAATTTAATACCTGCCACCCGTCCCACGCTCTTCTTATACCTGACTACCCGGCTAAACCAACGCCGGCCGCCGCGTATCGCTTTTCATAAATGGCGCTTGCTAATTGCTATTTCGATAGAATCTAGATAGTAGGTGGATACAAACGCCTTTTTCACCAGTGGCGATTCCTGGTAGTCAATCTTGGGTTTGCGCTAGTACTAGTTGATGGTTACTTATGTATTTTCTCATTAAAATACATTTACCTCATGTATCACTGATTAGGGGTAAGTATAGGTTTAATATAACTGATAGGTATATCCCTAACAGGTTTGCCCGCTAGGTACCATCTTAGAGTAGGTACTTACATCATGACCCACCACCTGGTGACATTGCAGTCAAGGGCTAACTTGTACTTACTAGAATAAAGAATACTATTTTTATTTATTTTACACTAGCAGATTCCCGCGACTTCGTCCGCGTGAAATAAGTTTTTTAAATTCCCACGGGACCTCCTTAATTTTTGGGGTTAATCTCGGTTCTCGTACCAAGCCTATGACACTCACAAATAATGTGACTTTCTATTGGTACCAGAATTTTCAAAATCGGTTCAGTAGATCCAGAGATTACTCCCTACAACCTCACAAAGTCACAAACTTAACCTCTTTATAATATTAGTTTAGTGCGTGTTACATTATTACTATGATATCTTCTAAGATATTCATCTGAATTAAGTGG
Organism: Erebia ligea; assembly: GCA_917051295.2. NCBI lineage: Eukaryota > Metazoa > Arthropoda > Insecta > Lepidoptera > Nymphalidae > Erebia > Erebia ligea. The sequence continues at coordinate 12,789,573 of OU785223.1, read as the reverse complement.
TGTAAGGGCGAATTTGATATATTATTAAATACTTGAGATGAACAACCATTTTATTTTGATAAGGATTAATACTATGTTGGTAAAAACACCTTCGCGAGTATAGCATTGTTTTAGATAAAATTTGAAAATCATAATGACTGTTATTGTGAGACGACCTTAAAAGATAGCTATATGCTGTCGCGGACTTTTTTTAGAACTTTTTGAGAGGAACAATTCCACTATACATTGTTTTCGTGTACCTTTTACCGTTTACGCAGCGCACGCCACGGAAGCTCTCAGATGAGACAATTTTATCCGACTTCATTCACATTATTGCAATTTTCGTAGCGATCTTTAATGTTTTTGTCAATAAAATACAGCCTATGTTACTCGCTGATAATCAAGCTTTCTATAGGTGAAATTTTTTTAAAAATCGGTTGAGTAGTTTTTGAGTTTCGGCAAAAGCGAGTAGCTCGCAATGCGCAACTCACAGTGCACGCCTTCGGCCCGTAGTGAGCGGGGAGAAAGCGGGCCGACGGATTGCGAAGATTCTTGCAGTACTACGAGCCACGTGGCGATGCGGCGCACGTCACAAGTCACAACTCACAACCAAGGTGCGAGGTGGTCATGGAGCGTGCGTGATTTTAAATAATTATCGATTAACGCAATCATTTAATTGATAAACTTATATGTTTTGTTAATGGTACCTATTTCATGTTATAAAATATTAGTATATTACTTAAATAGATCTAGTATAATTGGTAAGTAACTTATTCATATTTATTGGTATTGCGGCGCAAGCTGCGCAATCTTAGAGGAATCGCCACTGTTTTTCACCCATGCAATAATAGAGTTTTATTAAGTAGATAGGTACTCGTAGACACCTAATAGTTAAGATCAATTGTGTATTATATTATGTATACTATAAGCTAATCAATAGACGCACCTAATAAATAACCCTACTAACTTTTTTTTTAGGAAAATACTTTTCTTTTATTATTATTGTGGGTAACTTAATCTAACAGAAAATGAAATGAAATGAAAAAATAAATGCCCAAGCTGAAGGCTCTCACTGGTTCACGACTTTCATTTCATATTTTAATTTACTTTCCAACAAATAAGCAACAATGTCGTCACAAGAGCCGGAAACAGCAACGAATTCTAATCACCAACGATGTACGAGGAACACCATAAAAATTGTTACATTTTATGACTGCTGTCGGACATTTCGTCTTATTTATTATTCATTGAAACGCAAAATATGTACCAGTAGGTTGATATATATAATATTCCGGCCAGCATTTTATGCAATTTATCATTTTTTTTCTGCAATCTATAATTTCTGGATTTTCTCTGGTCTGGTCTGGTGGGAGGCTCCGGCCGTGGCTAGTTACGACCCTACCGGCAAAGACGCACCGCCAAGCAATTTAGCGTTACGGTAAGATGCCGTGTAGAATCCGACTATGGGTTTAATATAACTGCCATACCCCTAACAGGCTAGCCCGCTACCATCTTAGGCTACATCATCACATACTATTAGGTGATATCGCAGTCAAGAGCTAACTTGTGGTGGAATAAAAAATATATCAATCAAACAGGTGCGTGAAATAAAAGTAGGAATAAAATATGATACTAAATGTTCTACGATTCTGTACTTATTAAATCAGTCTCGGATTTACTATAAAAGAGAAGTACCTAATGTTCAAAAAACGCGGGCTATACAATCATTAGATCATTAGGGCACATGTAGTGCGGAGAAGTGTGTGCAAACCAATCAGACTATACTGAGTTAACAACACTTTACCTATTCATGATCTACTTAATTGTTCGCTCCGCTTTAGTGGAGGCACGACTAAAATAAAAAAATGTGTTTAAACGTTGTTTAAGCGCTGCTGTAAATAAAATAAACCTGCCACTTGTAACGATAAGACGATATTATGAATAGGTCAACTCGGATCAATAATTATAATAATTAATGAGATAGAGCAGTGTTTAAGCTTAGATCAACATTAGTGTTTTAATTAACATTCAATTAAGCATTTAGCAGCATACCATAACATAACGCATTGGAGCAGCGTGGTGGGTCTAAGCTCTGATTCCGCTCTCTCCTATGAGGGTGGGAGGCCTGTGCCCAGCAGTGGGACGTTAATGGGCTGTAGTGGTAAGGGTTGTACCTATTGTATGAAATTAACTAAAAGCTGAGTGTGCAGGACTCAGGATTTTACTGAAATATGTAGTTAACTAATCTTTTGCACAATATTCTACATTGACTGGGTCGGTTTTTGCACTAAATCGACTACGCTTGGTGAATTTAATTAAAATATTATTAACACTTGCTCTGTTTCTTCCCTCCCTGTTGTTTGTTCCCTCTCTCCTAAGAGAGTGGAGGCCTGTGCCCAGCAGTGGGACGTTAATGGGCTGTGATGGTGGTGGCTCTGTTTCTTTTAAAATATAATAATATTTTCGGTGAAATCCTTGATTCTTTTTTTCACCTTCTTCACTTATTCATAAAATGACCGATTTCTTAAAAAGTATTTCTGTGATGGAGTCACATACTAGAACTAGAATAATGACTAGCTGACTGTTCTTGCTTCGCACGGGTGAGCGTAGCTAATATATAATCTGTAAGTACCTAGACTGAAAAAGAAGATGGTATTTATTTTTATTGCAAGATAGGCTAAAGCAATGATGAGGTCTAGGTTGGAGCGCGCCCGCCTAGAAGATGCCTATATTGACTCTTGCCTTGAAGGTAGGTAGATACTTTAGTTATACGTAGCAGGGAATATATGCGCTGGAAGGGCATTCCACATCCACATGGTATTGTTTTTAATGATGTTTAGGACCGAGAAGTTCAAAGAATACACAGACAAAAGCAAATTGCCCCTTCGATTCATACGAATTAGAAGAAAGTAAAGTAGAAGAGATAAGAAGGGAGTACTGTTATGTGTTCAGTGGAGAGGCACAACAATATCTTTGCCTAATTAACCCATTTAATCAGTACGTACTACCACGTTAATCTATCCAACACGGATCGATAACAAATTAGTTGTTATGCAATATAACGACGAGTGAAAGCTCAAGTCCACATTAGGGTTAATTAATGGCTATTACTCAAAGATACATTATGGTCTTGCGATAACAGCACCCAAATAGTTAAACCATGTAGGTATTAGTAGGTATGTACCAAGGATTCGTCATCGTTTCAACCGATAGACGTCCCCTTATCTCCTTGCATGAAACCTATAGATATAGGTTTCATGCAAGGAGATAAGGGGGACGAAGTCGCTGGCATCAACTAGTTTGGATATATATCCAAACTAGTTGGTGCCAGCGACTTCATCCGCGTGGATTGAGGTTTTTTAGTTCCCGAGTGGAACTCTTATATTTTTCGGCATAAAAAGTATGTGTTGTTCAAGACTATAATCTATCTCTGTGCCAAATTTCATCCAGATCCGTTCAGCAGATCTGGCGTGATTGAGTAATAAACATCCATCCATCCATCCAAACTGTCGCATTTATTAGTATAGAAGTATAGATAGTTTACATCATTACATGCAAGGATTTCCAAGCTTTACTTTCAGCTGAACTGAGATTTCCACATATTCTGAACAGGGTCTTGACCCTTGTGCGTGTTGCCTGTGTCCATCGGCTAACAGTGCGTCACTTACTATGCTAGGTTAGGTTTCAAGAGGGATCACGCTGTGGTAAAAACCAACCCCAAAATATTTCCTGTCAACTCGAAGAAAATGCGTAAGAAGCAAGAACATAATTCCTTCGAGGCCGCGCCGCCCGCTTTTGAGTAATCTATACTGTAACTTAGCAATTAGATGCATTTAGGTACAAACTAAACCTAAATCTGTATAATTCATCATCACAACCTGCAAGAAATTTTTATATGAGACACGAAAGTACGAACTTTCGAGTCTTAATCAGATGCAAAGTTATCATAAAATACCGTCAAAACTTTAGCTGCAACACTGAAAATTTGCTGGGAAACTTCGCAAAATAACTGTGGCGAAACAACGTGGATTTGTAAAGTAAATGCAAAAACACAGAGCGCGGAAAATTTTTGACGAGCAGCGAGTTTTTCTCTTACTTAGACATCATATCGGTGCAAAATACAAAGTTTTTCGCTCCCTTCTTTTTTAGATTTTTTTTGCGGTGCCGAAATTTTTCTCTCTTACTTTGCAGACAAACAAAAATTTTGGCCGGCATTCTCGTTAAAAACATGTGTACGAGTAGGTACTTTGTAAGTTTGTAGCTCGAGATCCGAGCATATTGTAGAGATGCATTTTTACTGTGTCAATATTTTTTTACTAATACAGTAACATAAAATGTTTACTATTGGAATAATAATAAAAACCGCACGCAGCCGCGATATATTATTCTTTATTGAATCGGATATTCAAAATTCCATTTAATGCATAAAGTGATAAATGTAGTGTGTGAGCTAAGTGATTTTATACGTTTTATTTCAAAACGTCGATAAAACCGCCCACATTAGTTATTCCGGTCGATGGTTATTCCCTACTCCATGAATTTTATTGACAAATGTATAAAAAGGAATAACAAAGCTATAAAACTCAACTAAAATGTATGTTGATACCCCGCCTAGTCTAGTCTATATAAACGTCGACATTATATCGATACTAATATTATACTTAAATGCGAAAGTGTGTCTGTCTGTCTGCTACGCTTTCACGGCTCATCCGTTCAACCGATTTTGATAAAATTTGGTACAGGGGTAGGTTGTATCCCGAGGAAGGACATAGGCTACTACGAAGTCGTGGTCATCATCTAGTTGGTAATATGGTATTCAATTCAATTCAATTCATTTATTCAATTTAGGTACACTGTAGGTACACTTATATTAGGTACTTACTTATAAAACATGATGGTGATAATCAGTTACGGTATCTTAAAACTAAAGCTACGAGGGTTCCAAACGCGCTCTGGTAATTATACTTTGTTATCCATTCGTAGAAGAGAGTCCAGAAAGTAAGTAAGTTTAGGAAGTCCAGAGTTCGATCCCCGGCCAAGAAACTCTAAGTATACGGAGTTATGTGCGTTTTGTGCTATGAAATATCACCTGGCATACTTGTGGGAACTTCCATTGCTATAACGGAGTAGGAAAACATCGTGAGGAAATCTGCACACCTGAAAGTTCTCTATAATGTTGAAAAAACTAGAAGTTTAATTCGCTACTTCACAATCGTGCATTGTAGAGTCAACATCACCTGAGGATGCTCCGGTGTCGGAGTGAAACGTACGTTGAGGGTATTTTGGAAGATTTATGTGGTGTGGAGAATATCGCGGGCCGCAAGTTCAAGATACGCACTGTACCACATAGATTTGCCTTCTGTGGCGGATTATAGCGAATTAAACTTCTAGTTTTTTCGATGTCATGGTCTTCCGCAAAGTGACGCCTGCTTCTATCCAATACTCTATAATGTTCTCAAAAATGTGTGAATTCTGCCAATCCGAATGATGAGTGATGATTATGATGATTTGGGTTCCCCCAAGGTACCTACTGGTTGGTCGGTTGATGACTGTGGTGATGAAAAGGCATTTTCAAATAACTGTTAAAAATGAAGAAGTGGCAGTATATTCCCAACTAGTGTTAACATCTCGAGTGCTGTATAAAGCACGTCTCGGCGGCTTCAGAAATATGAATGGCTAGACGAGGCTAGACGGCGCGGCACCGTATTTTGCTGTTCCGCTTTGTTACCCAAACGAGTTTCACGTCGCAAGCCCTATTTTGTTGTTTACAACGCCTCTCTTCTAAATCTGTGAAACTTAAGCAAAACAAAACGTCCATAGACATTTTGAACAACTAACGCGAATGTTCAACAAAGTTATAGCTATTGGTACCACTTGGTACCTTTATCTTATCTCTGGTCTGGATCGCTAGCTGGGACTATACATATTTACAAGCGAAGAAAAATCTCACTGCTCACATCTTTTACGGGGAAAACAAACGAAGAAGGGCCTGTCATATGATATGTAATATTATTCTATTGTTTCCATGTCACATATGGGGTCCCCTTGTGATGATTTTGCAAGAAACATGCTTTCTATGAGTTCATGACAAAGTGAAGAATATCCGGAAATTATTATAACTATGTTCCATGCATAAGGTAGGTAGGTTAGGTACCTATCTTCACTGAGCTGTGCTTTGTTGAGTACCTATCTCCGACTTCACACAGCACTGCCTACTGCTGTCGTACCACAGACTACAGTGTATAAATGTGTCGTACTTTGTGCCCAATAGCAGAGCTGTGCCAATAGCGAATAGCAACTCGTATCTATGAGATCACAAGTCCATCTAATGGGAGTACTGAGGGATTTCCAGACGCTGTATGTTACAAATAGCATAATTTTCAGACTTTGAACGCAAAACTTCAAATATTTTGTAATCCAAACCCCTTACAAAATGCAGGAACATTTCCGACGGCCATTAGCTTCACATATCGCAGACATAATCTACATTGCAGCGGTGCGGCCGTAAAATTAAGCTCCATAATTACGTTAAGGGAAACAAAAGCGGAATGTCGGCGTACTTACCCCAATAGGGGGAAAAAGAAACACCGAAAACATTCCATAGCTACATAAGATAAGAAACACTACTCAGTACTTAATGCGTTACTTACTATTAATTAGGCTCAACGCGTTCATGCTGTGTACGATTACAATTTGTCTTTGCTCTTGTAGATATTTTGCAAAACTCCAATCCAAGAGCAATCCTGTTTACCTACAAGTTTCGAAAGTATTGGCTGTTTCTAACTGGCTCATTCAGTGTTAAAGCGCTCGAAATGAAGTACTTACTCGTAGTTAAACAGCGCAAAAAGCTTTTTAGCGGTGCAAGTTATTGAAGAAGTTAAACTTGAGTTTTTGAAGAAAGAACGTAATGAGAGAAGAAAAATACTTCCTTTTTCTGGCTCGTTTACTGAGAATAAAGTGAATGTCTTCAGCCTTGTCGAGTTTGCTATTAATCGCGCTTCGCTTCGCAGTAACAATCTTAGGTAGCGGTCAGAATGGTCGCCATTCGACTTAATCGTTGGATGTTTAACCGACAAAAGGAACTATTTAATTCTTAGGCACGCGCACTCACGTTTCCTACTCATTGGAAACCTTTTATAGTGGTTTCGTGCAAAGGAACAATTGCTGGTGTAGTTAAACCTTTCAAATGAATGCCGACGTGAATGCAAGAATATCGATTTTTACATAAATAAACCATGACAAAAACGAACTAGTTAAAATATAGGCACGATTATCGCTTTTTAAGAACCATTAATGAAAAAAATATTAAAAACCGGCCAGGTGTGTGTCGAATGTCGAGCCCATTACAATATGCGAACATTTTATAAGTTGGCCGAATATTACACGTTAACTTGTAAAGCCTACTCAGCTGTGATAGTTTTCCTTTTAACTTTGTTATATATACTACTGCCACGAATTTTTTCATGTATTTAAAAAGAACCGTTTAGCTTGCAGGGGGAGGGGAGACAGACGGACCGACGCGACGGACGGAAATGGCGAAACTGTAAGGGTTCCTTGTTGACCAAGGAACCCTAAAAATTAGGAATTTTGAGTAAGTCGTGGTTGAAAAATATCCAGTAATGGCCAACAGGATAGACCAATGTTCAAATGGAGAGACCAGAAGAAAATACAGACGATAACAGACGCCATAATATAAGAGGAAACATGCAGATTCGGCACTAGCAGAGCATATCAACACCTAAACTAAGGTATATAATATGATTTCGGTTAAAAAGTATCCATGCATTCTTATTTTCAAAAAAATTTTAACAGTTAGTAAAGATACATCGATGTTTTTTTCAATTTCAATTAAATCTGAACAGAGTATGTTAGCACTCGTCTCAGCAGAACTCGGCATTTCATTTTGTTTCACCGCACAACAATTATTAGCGACAAACTTTAACAGCCTCCATTATTCTAAAAGGCAACGCCTAGAGCTGTTAACAAAGTTTTTGCAGCTCGTCAAAACCAGAACGGAATCTGGTAAAACTTAACTGAAATTTAAATTAATTAATTGCTGCTTTTCGCATAGTTTTAAATAGAAACTCTTTAGAAACCTGAAAGTTATCTATATTTGTTATTGTTTTGTATTAGGTATACCTACCTATATTAAGAAATAGGTCCTACATAGAGTTTATCGAGTGAAAGCTGAGATTCGGATTTTAGATACCGGCAGCACAGAGCAATAAAAAAGCTCAAAGCTTTTGTAACAAAAATCTAGCCGACCTATTTTTTGATTTCCCGCCATTTTGCACTTTTTTCAGTTTTTGCAGCCCGGATAAAACATAAAGCTCAATTTATTAAGCAAAATTGGCAAGATAACTTAAGCAGCATGTATTCCAAAAACTTAACTTATAAAACACATAATGTACCCAACCTTAAACTTACCTACTTTATTATGAGGATAATATGAATAAAGCAAGTTTCTATTTTACACCCGTGCACACTTTATACAAGAAACTTCCCACAAATTGGTAAAAGTTTACGGACGTCACGCACGAAAATGCTTGTTCGAAGAAGTTTTAGAAGTGACCTAATTTTTCGCCTACAGCAAGATGTCGCCAGTGCGTTTACCAAATGACAGCTAAATAACTATAATATTTACCCATGGATGTAATAAGTACTTACGTGTACGTAAGTACTTATTACATCCATGTATTTACCAGAGTTATAAATCTCTAGAATACTCGTAAGTCGTAATTTATCAGCCTTCGCTAGACGCCCACTATAAACGGACACTTCAGACCAACGTCAAAGAACTTTTTAATTGCTCTGTCAAAGAACCTCTCCAAACTAACTTTTGCTTGATGCCTACAGCGATACCTACTAGCTGCGGTTGTATTTGCATCCATAAAATTTACGCAAAGTACAAGATCTCCAAAGCCAAGCTCCATTTGGCTCAACTTTGCGAGCTGCCGCGTGCCAAGTGTGCCGAGGGGAGAGGTCCTCATAATCTGTTGACTGGTCGTAAAATGAATTTTATTCAATGACTAGCTGATGCCCGCGACTTCGTCCGCGTGGATTGAGGTTTTTCGGTTCCCGCGGGAACTCTTTAATTTTCCGGGATAAAAAGTAGCCTATGTGCTATTCCAGACTATAATCTATCTCTGTGCCAAATTTCATCCAGATCCGTTCATCCGTTGGAGCGTGATTGAGTAACAAACATACATCCATACATCCAAACTTTCGCATTTATAATATTTATATTTGATATTTGATAAATACGTATATAAGTACTGGTTTACACTGAGAAATCGAAGTGCAAAAAGTACAAGTCATGGTAGTCCGCATTCTGCGGTAGGCGCAAGAATGACTGACGCCACATTTTTCAGTACTGAAATGCGAATGTCGTAATCAGCATAGTGCGCCGTAAAGATCTAGCCCCAATACAGAAACGAGGCGTGGCGCGGCACGTAGCGGCAAGTACTCTTTGTATGAGGTTGTATGCGGGAGCTGGGCGCACTTAAGCGACGCGGCACGGAGATGCATTGCACGACGCGGCCTCGTAAGTACTCATACAAATAATATTTGCCGCTACGTGCCGTGCCGCTCCGTTCATCTCGAGTGGGACTAGGTCTATTGAGCAGAGATCACGTCACCGCACGACAGCGTTTCCGCAAACGATGTGCGTCGCGACGACCGACGTCAGTTTTTTCGTCTATAATTATGCGTGCGATGCGGTCAAATTTTACTGCCGTTTTAGTGCCGACACCACAAGCATTTTCAGTAAAGAAAACTGCATTGCATGCACGTTTTGCGCCTCATAGGGATACTATAGCATCTGCTGCGGAATTTGCGAATAGTTTCCTGATATGCGATCAGGATTAGTCTTGAACGGCCACCGTAAGTCAATACGAACTGCACGAACAACATGCAAACAGTGTGAGCATATTATTTTTATTTCCCATTTTCACTTACATATGCGAGCAGTAGCGGAAATTGAGAAAGGTATTTATTTACGTAAGCGAAGGTTAGGAGCAGAGCAGCAACACAGCTCTGGGAAGATTAATGGACTTAAAATTGCATCGCAGCTAAATGCAATACAGCCGGCAGACATGGCGAGCTGTTTTATTGCTGAGACATGTGACTGCACATGCACTGACTGCAATGCAATCTGACCCGATTTTATTTTGGCAGAATTATATGGGGACTCGCAACTTGGGTAAAATGTATTTAAGACCTAAGTACCTTCTTCTTTTGAATAATCTATTCTTATTAGAACAGAAGGAATATTAATAGGAATAATTTTCCGGGATAAAAAGGTCTATATACCACTCTCCAAGTCCTCAACTATACCCACGCAAAAAATCATGTCGATCTGTTGCGGCGTGATTGAAGGACAACCCAACAAACACAAACTTTTGCATTTATAATAGGACTAGCTGATGCCCGCGACTTCGTCCGCGTGGATCGAGGTTTTTCGTTTCCCGCGGGAACTCCTTAATTTTCCGGGATAAAAAGTAGCCTATGTGTTAAGTATTCCAGACTATAATCTATCTCTGTGCCCAATTTCATCCAGATCCGTTCAGCCGTTGGGGCGTGATTGAGTAACAAACATCCATCCATACATCCATCCAAACTTTCGCATTTATAATATTTATTTGATTACTAATCAAATAAATATTATAAATGCGAAAGTTTAGGAAAGAGTAGGTATGATGTAGTGAGGACTATCAGGCATAGGGAGCTGTTGATGGTTTTAGTTTTTAACCTCGTTCCAGGAGAACGAGATTGGCAATAACCTAATTTCAAGCGAACGAAGTCGCGGTCATCATTTATTTTGTATCACATGTACCTAGTATCTAGATACGAAGGAAATGTAAAAAAAGCGCACCATACCTATCTGTAACTTTGTACAGTGTGCCAGGCCAGCTGTACATAATCTGAAATATTATGCTAAGTATATACTAAAACATTGTAGGTAACGACATAGCTGAATCTCGTCTTAGAAATTAGCAATGATCGTTATACTAATTAAGATCTTTTCAATGAAACCTGGACCAATGGTAGGTAAAACTCAATAAAGTCAGACGACAACGGTTACTGTCAGACCCTAGACAATAATAGAATTACAAAACGAGTTTCTTGGCTTCGTAAGGCGAAATGGTAGGTACATATTAAAGGCAATAAGATTTTACGGTGTATTAGGCGAGTATTTTGGAACAAGTAATCCTTGAGGGAATATTTTTTAGACTTGAAAAGAATAAGCCCATGACCTCGACATTCGACAAGGTGATTTAACACAGCAATAATGTTTTAATTTAATGATTGGATTGGGAAATTGAAGTTACAATCTTGACGTGCTTCCGGGATAAATTATTTTTCAATACAGTTGTCAAACATGGCGCACTTTCAGAGGCTGTAGTTATGATTCGAAAATTGAATCTTTCGCATAGGCATCTTACTTTTACACGGTCGTGACTTACTTTTACAAGCTCGACACTTACTTTTGCAGTTTAGTTTTAAATTTTCCAAGTCAATTAAAAAAGTTTAGTAGCAAGGAGTTTTCATACATAGAATATAATCGGATAGGCTTTTTACGAGGAAAAATGAATGAATCCGTACGTTTTAGCATTGAATTTCCAAAATTCTTTTAAATGGTTGTTGATTATATTTAATTACCAGTTTTAATTTAATTATTTTCAACATTTGACAAAAATCGAATAGGCTGTATACGCGTAGGTACGAACCCGTAGCCTAGTTTCGTTGAAAAAAAAAATATGTCCAGGTGTAAATACGCGCCATTTGCTGAAATTTTTTATTTTTTATGTGATAAATTGATTATATTTTTGTTAATATGAGTTCTAGTACTAATGATGAAATGGAATTAACTCCACCAGATATTTTATCTGAGGCGAAAACTGCGCAAGATTGAATTCTGCCCCCAAAATCTCGAGAAAGATATATGACGGCTTACAATAATTTTATTTAATGGAAAAAACATAAAAAAACTAAGTCATTCTCAGAAAATGTTTTGTTAGCTTATTTTCATGAATTGAGTGGAAAATATAAACCATCTACATTGTGGTCAAGTTATTCCATGTTAAAAACTATCTCAATTTTCAGAATTAATTACTATGTACGTATGTATGCTGAAATAAACTTGTAATTCTTTGATTTGTTTATTACTATTTCCCACAACTGTATTGAAAAACGTCGTGTGATACACGGGTGTGAAGGTTATTGCAAACTCGTGACATTAAAAACCCTCACCTTCGGCTCGGGCTTATTAATGACAGCTCGTTTGCAATAACCTACTTTCCACCCTTGTATCACAATATACTATTACTATAAAGTCCCTGATCACTATGGCTAATTCTGAACTAAAAACACGAGGGTACAGAATTTCTGTGTGAATTTTGGGATAGTTAATTCCAGGTACCTAGACCCACCTACATCTATGCCTAGACCTATTTCGTGTGGCGTAACTGGGGCCCGCGTGGTCGCTGCTAGGAAAATAGAAGATTGAAGAGAGAAATAGAACGTTGAGTGTAGACCGTACCGAAATTACGACGTGCAGGTAGCTAGACGAGATATTTGTATTCTCTAATTAAACCTATATTTTATATAGAAGTATACCTAGGATAGAAATCACAGGAAGAATGGATTCATGAAAATCGAGATCAAATTATAAATTATTCAGTCAAATATGATTACATAATCAGAGAATTACAATTTCGTACGTGATAGGTATAAACAATATCTACTACGTTAAAAGTTCATAACAGGGTAATATTAAAGTAAACTTTTGTTAATAACGTGATTATAGTCATAAAACTAGTCACAATGATATCAATAAGCATAATGTGTCACTTTCGAACTGTTATGAGCAAAATTATATTGAGTGGTCGGGTCGGCACATCAATTGTGTTAATAGCATTATCGGTGTTGCACTGTTCTCTATGTAGGTATTTGATATGAATACAAGCAATTAAGTGATAAGGCACAGCTATTAATAAAAAGCTTTTTAAATAATTATATTACTCAAAATTACTTAAATTGAATCTAGGTACTATAACGCAGATGATTGCAGCCTTTTCACATTTAATTTTACTATAGGTTTCATCAATACACCTTATTTCAATTAAAAAGCTTCTTTGTGTAATTAAATCACAATTAAATGTAGGCTAAGTATTATGTAAACTTTAATTATCTTAACATTCAAATATTTGCAATAAATAACCGAGACGGAATCCTCAAGTTGAAAAGGTTGACATAACTTAGGTCAAATATCTGTTTTATAGGATTTTCTGACCTTTCGCTAGTCCTTGAATAAAATATTCTTTTTATTCCCATATGAAGAGATTGAAAGCGGTCCAAATGACGCAACGTCTCGACAACCCATGTACCTACTATACGGACATCTGCGACCTCAGAGGGATAAGCGACCCTTCACCCCAAACTATTTATTTAGTTATCGATTCCCCAAAGTCATTCCGAATAAACTTAATTTGTTTTTTTGTTCTTTGCTCAAGTTTTATTAACCAGACGACTGAATTTATGTGATCGAATGGTAACAAGAGACGTGTTTTGCGTTTTTTTTTAAAGTGAAAACTTCTTTAGCCGCATTGAGCACTTTTTGGTAGGGGCTAAACTTGTGGATTTGCGTCACCGACACCTAGCGTTGTTACGAAGACAAAAGGTTTTAAATATAATTATATTTTAATCGACTAGTTCGATTTGTTATCGTCCCAGCTGATCATTGGACTGAGTTCCATAGTGCATTCATTTTGTCAAGAATATTGCCATTTTTACATAGACACGTCATATGTCTATGTAAAAATGGCTTTTATTTAGCCCATGTAGAGAAAACCTTCTGTAGTCTGCATTTACGAAAATATCACCCATGTATACATATGTACCCTCAGAATACAGGTTTGTTCTGTATTCTGAGCATACCCCATACATACAAAAACTATCTACACCAAGTTCTTCCTATCGATTTATATCTTAGCGTACGTGTCATAAAATCGGAAAAAAATGAAGCACAAACCCTACTCTATTTTGTGATGTGGGGTGAAGCCGGGATAATCCCCCCGCGGACTGGCGCCGACCGGCCCGGCGATGTGGGACAAATACCGACACACTACGAGTACTACTTCCCTAGCAGCGACGCAATACAATCGCAATCTACGAGAAATACGACGGAACTTAAAAATCTATACGTAGTACTTACCCACAACACTTTTGTAGAAAACAGTTCACAATTTTCTTACCCATAGTAGGTACAAGTACAAAGTTGTCGCAATAAAGTAAAAAGTACGAAAATGAATAAAAATACCTCAATCAAGAAGCCACAGAATCATGCAAATGATTGATGCTGAGTTGATGATGATGATGATAATGAAAAAAATGCAAACTAGGCAATCCAGAGAACAAATACTTAAAACCGGCTAAGTGCGAGTCGGACTCGCGCACCGAGGGTTCCGTACAAACCTGTAGTAAGTTTTACGATTTATGACGTATTAAAAATAAAAATTACGTTTGTTGTATGGGAGCCCCCCTTTAATATTTACTTTATTGATATTTAATTATTTATTTTGAAAGGTAATATACAAGTTAATATTCTGTGAAAATTTGAACCGTCTACCTGTTACCGTTTTTAATATTGAGCAAAAAAATATGAAAAAAACACGTTTATTGTATGGGGACCCCCCTTAATATATATATTTTTTTAATTTTTAGTATTTGTTGTTATAGCGGCAACGGAAATACATCATTTGTGAAAATTTCAGCTTTCTAGCTATCACGGTTTATGAGATACAGCCTGGAGACAGACAGACAGACAGACAGCGGAGTCTTAGTCATAGGGTCCCGTTTTTACCCTTTGGGTACGGAACCCTAAAAAGCAGATTCGTAATTGAAGAAGAATATCTCTCAAATTATATTGATATTATTAAACACTAGCTGATGCCCGCGACTTCGTCCGCGTTGATTGAGGTTTTTCGGTTCCCGCGGGAACTCTTTAATTTTCCGGGATAAAAAGTATCGTGCTATTCCAGACTATAATCTATCTCTGTGCCAAATTTCATCCAGATCCGTTCAGCCGTTGGAGCGTGATTGAGTAACAAACATCCATCCATATACATCCATCCAAACTTTCGCATTTATAATATTTATATTTGATTTTATCCTTCGCAAAATTAGATAAATCCCATTTTCTTGTACTCAAATAAAATATAGATGGTGTAGTCGCTTAGGAAAGAAAATATCCCAGCGCGAAGTGGTTAACATAAAGGTAAATGTATCGATAAGCGATACAAAAGCCTTAAACTATCGAACCCTAAATGAGCTTCGTGTTTCATTTGAGATTTGTATCAGGTTGCTACTCAGCTACCCACATTATGTGGCTTCGTGCGCTCACTAGGGTTGCCAATAAGTCGTTGTTGCCAGCTATGTTTTTGTAAAAATTAAAATAAACTTTTAATTGAGTAAACATATATAGTTTTGACGTACATATGCTGATACACATTATACCTCGTCCTACTAATAATAAAAATGTGTGAGTTTGGATGTTTGTAAGTTTGGATACACGCCGCAATAACAATCATCTAGTCTATACTAATATTATAAATGCGAAAGTTTGGATGGGTGTTTGTCACTCAATCACGCCAGAACGGATCTGGATGAAATTTGGCACAGAGATAGATTATACTCCGGAATATATAGGCTACTTTTAATCCCGGACAATCAAAGAATTCCCACGGGAACCAAAAACCTCAATCAACGCGAACGAAGTCGCGAGCATCAGCTAATAAGTCATAATTGTATACTATAATATATATAGTATAATGGTAAATTAATATTCTACAATAATAATAATAAAATCTCTTTATTTGCAAAAATATAGGTACATTTATAATTTGGCCTCTATCTCCCAAAAAAGTAAAAACTGTGTTATGGGAGCTAGTGCCTTCCCTCTTACATTTGTTTATTTTTTTGCAATTAATTATTATTATTAGCTAATGTTAACACGCATAATAGAATACAATTATATCTAAGACGTGTTTATGGTGTGTGTGTATGTGTGGGTGTGTGGTGAATGTGTGTATGGTGTGTGTGTGTGTGTGTGTGTGTGTGCGTGTGTGTGTGTGCGTGTGTGTTTGTGTGTGTGTGTGGGTACATATGCGTGTGTAAGCTAGTGTTATGTGCGGATATGTTAATGGTTTCTTTTTTTTTATACAAAAATTTTATACAATAATTCTGTAAACTTATTTTTTTTATAACATCATCATGATCAAACTTGGTTGATAAGATGGGTATGCGTATACCTATACATGCCATTTTTACTACAGATGAGTGTACTGTGACTAATTTAAGTTGGGCAACCCTTGTAATTTAAGCAATGGGAGAGATATCTGCTATTTTTTGACCGAGCGAAGCGAAGGTCTCTGAGTCTACTTGAGTGAATTTGCACTTGTCTGTCCGTCCGTCCGTCCGTCCGCGAAGGTCTCTGAGTCTACTTGAGTGAATTTGTACTTGTCCGTCCGTCCGCGTCCGTCCGTCCGTCCGTCCGTCCGTCCGTCCTTCTGTCAGAGCATTATAACTTCTGAATTACTGAACGTAATTACTTCAAATTTAAATATAATATGTAAACCGATGGCCTTCAGCCGAATATGGCTTATAAAGTTATAAAAATCTTTATTTCAGGGGGGCTCTCATAGAAGCGAATGCGAATTAAAATATTTATTATAGCGTTACATAGGGTTGCGGTTTATCATTTTTAAGATAATTAGGAATAGAGTCCAAAAATATTTTTTTTTAATTTTTCCCCTAAAATTGACAAAATGGGGGGCTTTCAAAGTGGAGATTGTCTAACGTCCAAAGTTGACCTCAGAACTCTCAATTTTCTGAAAGGCTAAGCCTGAAACTTGATCAATTATTTGAATTATATCCTGTACTTGAACAACAAATAATAAAATTAGATAAATACTATAAGGAAACGAAATTATTTTTATTTTTAATGAGCTTCAGTAGGTATTTTTAACAGAACTTCACAATGATGTCAATAGATGGCGCTATGTAAAAGTTTATTCGTTTATGCTTACAAATAATAGACGTTAGCACCATCTTACGTGGAATAAAAAAATAGTCTACTGATAGTGATAGTACCTACCTACTGATGTCTATGAACGTAAAGATAGTTAAAACTATCTTATGGATACCGCGAGGACTCAGTTCGGGGCGAACCACTAGTAGGTATATAATGTGCAGGGTTATGCAATGTGAAATGTCAAGTAGGTACCTACTCACCTACACGTAATTTTTGCATTCAGTAATTTATTATAGGTTGATACTTGATACTATCAAATTGATAGATATTAAAAGAAGTTTGTATGAGATACATAGTTGTGAGTTGTGACGTCATCCAATTTCAACGCACTTTTTTTCTTTAATCTATAGTTTAAAATGGTTAGCAAACGTAAAACTAACCGAGAATGTGAATTTGAGGTCTTTTGGAAGACCCTATATTTAATAATCAGTAAAAAAATAATTTATTTTTTGATACTTGATACTATCAAATTGATAAGTTTGTATGAGATACATAGTTGTGAGTTGTGACGTCATCCAATTTCAACGCACTTTTTTTCTTTAATCTATAGTTTAAAATGGTTAGCAAACGTAAAACTAACCGAGAATGTGAATTTGAGGTCTTTTGGAAGACCCTATATTTAATAATCAGTAAAAAAATAATTTATTTTTGACATAGGCATCATCCCCATTATCAGTGATACCAATTTAAACTAATGGGTAGTGCACTAAGCAGGAAAATTAATTGATATTGATATATAATATGATAATTGATACTTGAATATATATTCATCTAAAACATAAAACAAAACTAAAAGTAAAAAGCATTATCTGTGTAAGTATATATTTTGTTTTTGTTGATTTTCTCAAAAAGCGCTAAATCAATTTCGATAAAATTTATTTGGGACCACCTCTGAAGTATGATCTACCAAACAAAAAAGGAATCATCAAAATTGGTTCATACTTGGTGGAATGATCGCGTAACATACATATAAAAAAAACATACACTCGAATCAAGAACCTCCTCCTTTTTTGAAGTCGGTTAAAAATATAAGCAAACCATTTGAAATCGTAAGTTGCCTGCACATGCTAACTTAAGAAAAATCTATTTTATTATCTTTGTTTGCCATATCGGAAACCAAAAACTCGATATAAGCGGCGCTTTAATATTGCGGAGGATCAATAGATCGAGCTCAAAATAAATGGCACAATGGGCGAGACGGTATCAGTGCAACCGCTTAAAATGCTTTCCATGTTCGGACGCGTCCGGTGACCGACGGACGAAGCCATCCGGAAGTAACACATACCTACTCGTACCTACGTGCAATCACGTTATCTGACCAACCAAATATTTAGTACTTAAGCTTAGTTAAGATTATCTCGGTAATTTATCAGGGTTAGGAGGGTAATAGTCCCGCAACATTGCAAGTCGTTTGGGGTTACGGCTAATAAATTGGAAACTATAGCTGTAGCCGATGACTCTAAATACGCCGTAGCTAAGCAAACAAAATAGGGATGATGCCTATATCAAAATAACTTATTTCTAACTGATTATTAAATTGAGGGTCTTCCAAAAGACCTAAAATTCACATCGTCGGTTAGATTTTAAAATAGTAGATAGAAGAAAAAAAAGTGCGTTGAAATTTTATGACGTCACAACTGTGAATTTCATACAACTTCCATACTAGAAGTGCGTTTGCCGATATCGTAGCGGCGTTATGGTAGTTCTTTCACCAATATATCGTGCGATGTACCTATTCATATACGTAAATAATAATATGTTCCTATATAAAACAGAAGTAGGTATAGCGACAATTACCTTATCTTCATATCTAACCAAATATTGAACTACTATGAAAAATAATGGTCATGTCAAACCATTAATTTCACTTAAAAGCAGGATGTGTACGTTTGGTCAAGATCTTGGTGATAAGCTTTAGAGGTTTAAATGTAATAGGTATTCTTTATCTTTAAGACCGTATACTTGAAGATGCGACATATTTTATTCATGAACAGAACAGACTTATGTTGACGTCGATATAAATTTTATTCTATGGGTAGATTTAATAATGTAAAGAAATACATCTCACTTTGTAGTTGGAATAAGAATGCCGGTGCTTGCAATTTTTTTTAAAATTTCTAATAGGTACGAGTACCTCTACCTACATTGTGAAGACCTTCATAATAATTAAGGTTTTAATGCTCGAAGTAATTTAAGGAGCCTTTGAATGTTTTACTATTTTTTCATATTTACAAGGGCGTGTCAAAAATAAATTATATTTGATAAAATGTCGTTAGATAAAAACGATAAATCTTGGGACTCACAAAAGCACATTTGCTTTATTATATTTTAATGTAAGGGTCCCCCCAAAAAGTTATATCGTGAGTAAGCAAATTGTTGCTCTAATGCATCTCCCCAATGACTCCTAAGCCAAGTGCCACATGTTATATTAAAACAGTTTTTGTAGTTTTAGCAAATATATAAAGCAAACTATTATAGTTTGAGTAACGTTTTGCTAGTTGAAATGAAAATAACTTCAAAGCTTTTACGCTCCAATGATAACAAGAAGCAAATAAATACTAGCTGCTTACTAATAATGTGGCTTTTAATGTTTTGTTGAAATGAAATATTTATGCACCCAGAAACACTAAAATAAATAATATGCACCAACAGTCAACACATCACCTCCACCATAAACACTGTAAGTGATATTGGCAGCTACGAGTAAGTACATCACGAACAAGCTACAATTAATTTTTAAAAAAACACCCTGCCATACTGTTTTTTCTTCAAAAAATTATAGCCAGTGTCACTCGGGTTGATGTAAGGATTCTAACGGCACATCCAAATCTGTCCAGGCATTTAGAAGTTATGATGGATAAATACTATTGACTTTTTGGTTTTAAATTTTCTAAATACAATTTATTCGAAATCAATTTCAAATAAGTATAGCCAATGTTTAAGGTGACTGTACACTCACTGTTGTTAGGTACTTGTTAGTCATCGTTCTGTTATTGGGAGCAGATAGGTTTTAATTGATCCGAATTAAAGTACGCAATGAACGTGGGACTGCGCTGCTAATTAACTAAATCTACAAAGGAAATGCTTAGTTATGTAACTTGATACTGCGTGAAAAAGCTCTACAGTCTACTACCTACTACTACTAATAAGGGTGCCTTTGCACCAGATATGTGCTACGTTGCTAAGCTAGGATGTGTGTCAAGCCCACCAATAGGAGCGCTTGATTTTCATAGCTTAGATCACTAGATGTTAGATTAACCGCTTCTGTTGGTGGATTTGACACACATCCGTACTACCGTAGCTTAGCAACGCAGCACAGCTCTGGTAAAAACGAACCCTTATTAGAAGAGACAGTTCATTTCCCTATATTATTATACACTTTGATTTCCCTGGTGAGAGTTGTGGCCATGGTTGGATTTCCGGGAACTCTCAATTGTCCACGAAAGCTGTAGCCTCATGCTTTTTACTATAGAAACCTTGACTCACGAGAATTTATGTATGAAATTCAGGAATGTGAATGAGTACCTAAGTAGAACTGCGATTTGAATTATCTGAATGATCGCAAAATCTTGACAAATGTTCATGATGAAAACATAACTGGGGTATGTTTGTTGCACAAAAGCAATCTTCTAAGCACACATGGTGACTTCATAAATCTCACGTCAAATCGGTACAGGCGGGCCGTGTGTCATAAATACAGCGAGTATGTATGTCAAAACATGGGGATTTGGGTTCTGACTCCCGCGTCAGACACGGGCGCGGCGACGCCAAGCGAGATAATGAAAAAAGAGATTTATGATCAAGAGTGTAATCAAATTTTATTACTGTCCCTAGATCCATGTAGCATCCCCCGTTCTATTAAACGTTCCTACATGACATTTTATGGTTAAACATTATTTTTGGTTCATTGTGTCAAGTCAAAGGAAAGAAAATTGACCCGCATATTTCGTGCCAGCGCACTACCTACGTGATTCCACGAACCGATAGTTAAGTGTTCGTTGTGCGAAGCTCGTACGTGATGTAACAGTTCAAAATCTCTTCTAATACTCGAGTACGTACCAACCTATATATATCAAGTTGATGAAAAAGTAAAATGTAGCCAAGTTTCTTAGCCAAAGGGGCCGTGATCGTAAGTCACATTTCCATAAAGTTTTCAGCATGAAATGCGTATGGCTGGGATACAACCGATTCTAACGCACCGTGGAATAACAACTCGCCCCTTCCCATCCCACTAGCCTTCATCCTTCGCCTGTTTGACCCAATTACATGCAACATAATATTACATTTTGTAAGCTCTTACAAATTCTTACTAGGGGTAAAATTCAAAAATTCAAATGTTTTTTATTCAAATAAGCTTTTACAAGCGCTTTTGAATCATTATAATATGAATCTACCGCTGGTTCGGAATGCCATTCCTACCGAGAAGAGCCAGCAAGAAACTCGGTGGTTGCTCTTTTCCATCAAAACTTACAATCATCATAATGATACAAGTAACTGCAGTCCCACGCATAGCTGGAGCGAATCAAATCCACGCTGTTTTTTTTATCATTTACGTAATCTTCGATTGTATAGTAAGCTTTTTTCACGAGCATACAATATTCAATACACGCCAAGACTGGCAGACAGAGGCAGCCCCATTTCCGACGGTGGCACCCGTTCACGAGCATGACGCATGATCCAGCCATTGCTTCGCTCAACCATATTTGAGGAAACGTAACAACCCGCACCACACGACACCACCACAAGTAAGTATAAGGAAACCCCCAACTCTAGATTAGGTAGACCGTCTACCTAGAGTTCTAAGTAAACATAACTATTTCTAATTTTTGTCTACGGTAGACATTAAGATACGTTTACTTAGTTAACTTTTAAAGTACTTCACTTGTATGTAGGTAATAAATCTCTTTGACTGTCCGGTATATGAAGCCAATGCCCGTCCCCGGGATGCAAGCTGAAAGACAAACTTTCGCAACCCTATGTAACGCTATAAAAAATATTTTACTTCGCATTCGCTTCTATGAGAGCCCCCCTGAAATAAAGATTTTTATAACTTTTTAAGCCATATTCGGCTGGAGACCATCAGTTTACATATTATATTTAAATTTGAAGTAATTACGTTCAGTAATTCAGAAGTTATAAGGCTCTGACGGACGGAAGGACGGACGGACAAGTGCAAATTCAAATTCGCTTCGCTCGGTCAATTAAGTATCTAATAGTTTTCTTCTTAGAAAGGTCTCATTTAAGAACGTTAGTAATTCACCAACTTCTTTTTGATTTAAAAGCTCACAGAAGAGACTGAGGTCTAGTAGATCTACAAAACTTTTAACAACAAGTTACGTCATACGTTACTTATTTTCAATATGACCAATTAATTGGAAAAAGAGATCAGCTCCTGACACCCTGACAGTGCATGATTTAACTTTTTTGCCATAACCAATTATGGTTTCGAAACTGACACAAGGTGATTACTCTGACCTTTTGTGTTAACATTTTAATCATGGCGAACTGAACATTTGAATTTTGAAACACCTGATATTTATTTAATTTTTGTTTTTTCTTCTTGTCGTAACTCTGTTTATGTAAAAGCGCGCATACGATTTCATTCCTATATAAAAGGCAATTTATTTGTTTTGTCGATACGAGCTCTTAAGCCAAATTGCTAATTATATTGAATGGTCCTTTCAAAATATTTTAACAAAAACATGCTCGAAATGACCCTCCTCTAATAGGAGGACTTTCGACAATAGGGCCTACGCCCTACGGTCCCCGCAAAAGGGGCTTCCGCGCAGAGTAAAGTGCAATGGCTTGAATTAGTTATTCAGTTGATTATAGTCCCCCAAAAGCTACTCTATCATTATCGTTTTACTTAGCGCACGTGCCGACTTTTGCAGAACCCTCAGGCCTTCAAGGTCGATAATCATAACTACGCAGCTTTTGTCCTATGACGTTGGGTAGGTACTTGACTTCTCTTGTTTGGCTTTAAATGGCTAGCTTGTCTTTTAAACAAAATAGGCCAGTGCAATAAATAATCAAATAGGAACTAGGAACCTAATCTCTACATATTTAATATACAGTCACTATATTATTTAATTGGGCAAACTCCGGGTTATCATTTTTTCTCAGAGTTAACTGCTTATCTGAGGTTAACAGTCCGTAAACCAGTAAACCGACATTTTAAGAACTTTTGATGAGCTTTGTTTATGAGATATTAGTATTATAACAAAAAGAAAATTAAAACATTAAAGATTAATCCCTCCTTAGTAGACTGTTGCAAATAAAAATTTAATTTTATTGAAATATAATAGTGAAATTCTCATTCTTGCAGAATACGTTTACCATTTTTGCACTTTTGGGTGACACTTTTCACCCATATAAATCCACGAAAAATTATAATAAATGACTTATAAAAAATACAAATATGATAAACACGCTCTTAAAATTGGACTGTTGCAATTCGTTTTTATACGTTCTATACAAAATTAGTTAATAAAAAAATCAAATCAATGTGCACGATTTATCAAAATTTACGCGTCACAATAACCTGTATTTCTTAAAAGTTTGACGAAATTACTGATAAAATAAAATTTACCATGAATGTTTAGTATTTATATAATACAAATTGTGTAAAAATAAAGTTCTATAAAATACCTATATGACCAAAAAATATTATCAAAGTCTGATCAAATTCACGTGTAAAATGGTACTGCAGATCGTACGACCGCACGTACGTACGAACTTGACTACGCAAAGTATCAAAGTATCTTTACTGGCCTATGTCGTCTATGTATGAGTGCAGCCTAACGGTCTACTGTGCGGTATACCTACAGATTCCAAAATTGACCGATGGCGAGTATACGGCCTCTTAAGTTGATAAATTGTCTTGCGTCGCTAAACATAATTCCTTCACAATAGGCGCCGGATCGGCCTCAAAATGCATGCGAACCCGTTGTGTTTTTTAATAAAAAAAATATGCCAGCTTCGCTCGAGCTGTTTCAACCTTTAATTATTAATTACTAGCTGATGCCCGCGACTTCGTCCGCGTGGATTGAGGTTTTTCGGTTCCCGCGGGAACTCTTTAATTTTCCGGGATAAAAAGTAGCCTATGTGCTATTCCAGACTATAATCTATCTCTGTGCCAAATTTCATCCAGATCCGTTCATCGGTTGGAGCGTGATTGAGTAACAAACATACGTCCATACATACATCCATCCATCCAAACTTTCGCATTTATAATATTTATTTGATAAAACAGACCAGTGACTACTGAATATAGATTTTCATATTAGGTACAGTTTCCAGTTTCCACCAATGGATAAACGGATTCTTTGAGATCTAGATTTTAGATCTTTAAAGTGTCCTTCTCATCAAGATTAATAAGTGTTTAATTGACTGAACCAAGACCATAATAATTACCTACTTTCGAAAAGGTCTGTGAAAATAACTTTATTGGTAAACGCTGCTTGAGATGATGCCTATACATATACCCGGACGTCCTATACTCCTGAAATAATCTTACCAAGTTAGAAAGGACTTAGCTTAGTAGGTAATCAGTACTAATAGCTATTAACTGTACTAGTAAACACGCACGCATTTCTATGATTTTATTAAAGTATTAAATAGAATTACGAGATTACTTCAACAATATTATTGTATCGAATAAACCAATTCTCATGTTCCAAAAGCACTTATAACAGAAACAGGTCATTGACAGTTAGGTACTCCAAGCTTAGTAAAAATAAGGGTTTCTTTGCTACCTTTTAGGCAACCCTAAAAACTATCGGAAAACTATAACCAATTTAAGGCTTTCTCAAAAAAGTTAGGATCACGTACATGCGTACGAGATTGCTAAGTAGCGAGGAATACCTAAATATTATATTTTAGAAAAGACCTTTTCCAATAGGAAGCGTTATTTTCAACCGAGGATCGTTGAACTTGATGTCTGTGCTATCTCCAAAGCTTATCCAAAAAGGCGTAATCTGTCGTACGTAGTACCTGCAGAAGTACGTTAACGTCGTATCTAGAGATTAAGGCAGAGTACGTTTTCCGAATCCGTTTTCCGACTGCGGTATCCGAATTCGGAATTACGAGAGGGTAGCGCAGACGTTCGGTTTTTTTTCATTCGGAATTTTTTCTGCCAGTACGTATAGCACGCGATTGTAAATGTAAATTTCGGAACGTGTGCGATGGTAGGTACATACAAAAGGTAGGTATGTGAGCGCTGCTTTCCGCATGACGTCATTAGGTTTTCCGAATCATTCCTCCCAACGCGTGGCACGCGGCATTCCAAACGAACGTGCGGAATGTTTTCCGTTCGGAAAAAACGATCGTTTGCGGTAGTCAAAGCATTTTATATAGATTTGATGCATTTGAGTGCCCGAATACGGAAAACGACTTCGGAAAACGGATTCGGAAAACGGCGGCCTGCCTAAACAGCTTGCCTACAATAAAACCAGACTTAATGCTTAGGTTTCAGGAAATTTCGGACAGCGTATACTTATTTGAATTTATGGGGGTTTACCATAGCCATACTTAAATAAAATATGAGTCAAATGGAGAACCTCTTCCGATACAAAATTTTTTTTTCACTTTTTTTTTACCAAATTGAAGTAAAGGTGGAATTTCACTATTAAAATGATTATATGTATTACCTACTCATCTGATTCCGATCGCTACCGACACCATTCTTAATAATCAACGGCCTTTCGAAGCCAGATAATTGAAACCAGACTATCCAAGTTCGGAGAAATATCTACTGATTAGCGTTGAGCGATAATCCGATGCGATCTCATCCCATAAAACAGGTTTAAGTTTAGGGTTTTAAAAAAAAGATAACAGAAACGAAATTTAACGTTCCATCAACCTATTTGCTGACTATAACTCATAGGGTATTGTTGGAAGGTTTGTCAATCTTGCAGTTATTTTTTTTATTAAAAGTCAGAGAACATATTTTGGTATTTGCAATGTAAAACTCGCTTGAGATATTAAGATGAGCTCTTGTACGAAGTCGAGACAACCTTTACAAGTTTATACCTACGTCTCCTTCGTTCATGACCCTCATGACCCTCATGACCGTCCTTCACTTAACATTTAAGATTTAAGAAATAAGACTCATTTTATTTTACCCGATTTTTTTACAATATTGCGATATATTTTTACGAACGGTAAGCAGTAAGCACCACATGATTAAAGAAAATAGTAAACCTATCAGGTCAGACCGTCCTTGTGTTTGAAGCTGGCTTCCATTTTAGGGTAAAAAATTGAAAAGTGGAGCCGAATTTTTATGATAATTTAGCTACACTGACCTTTACGATCTTTGACAAGCCATTGAAGTTGGAACAGGTACATGTACAAATTAAATACATAATATTATATTAAAATAAAAGAAGCTCTTCTCCAGCCTTCAGACTCAGAACACCATCTATGTACTTAAGTAGTACTACCTGTGGTCCAACTTGACAAGTATGATGCCAAACACGACATAGTTATGTTGAGTATTTGAGAAGTTCCGACGGCCTTTTTCCAGCTCCAGCATGAGACCACTTCGCCACCTGTATCTATATATATTTATATACCTACCTAAAAGGCAAAGCTGACTGACTGACTGACTGACTGACTGACTGACTGACTGACTGACTGACTGACTGACTGACTGACTGACTGACTGACTGACTGACTGACTGACTGACTGACTGACTGATCTATCAACGCAAAGCTCTCCACTGGTCGGATCGGGCTGAAATTTTGCACTCAGATAGCTTTAATAACGTAGGTATCCGCTAAGAAAGGATTTTTGAAAATTCCAACCCCAAAAGGGTTAAATGGGGGTTGAAATTTTGTATAAAAGTTCGTCATTTATCAAGTTGTTTTTCAAGTTATATCCATGAAACTTTGATTTTGGGCTTTCGAATAAAAATAAAGAAGTACGTACGTGTCACAGTTTTTCAAAATTCCACCCCCAAAGGTGTAAAATAAGGGTTGAAAGTTGATATGAAAGTCCTTCATTTCTCAAGTTATAGCCATGAAACTTAGCATTTAGGCTTTTGGTTATATATGAAGAAGTAGGTGTTTCACAATTTTTATAAATTCGACCCCCAAAGGGGTGAAAAAGGGGTTGTAAGTTTGAATAAAGTCCTACATTTCTCAAGTTATAGCCATGAAACTTAGCATTTGGGCTTTTAGTTTGATATGCAGAAACGATGTGTTTCACCATTTTTGAAAATTCGACTCCCAAAGGGGTGAAATAGGGGAAGAAATTTTACATAAAAGTCCTTCATTTCTCAAGATATTTTTTGGTAAAAAATAAGGTAATACGTTCACAGTTTTTCAAAATTCCAACCCCCCAAACGGGTAAAATAGGGGTTGTAAGTTTGTATGAAAGTCCTTAATTTTTAAAGTTAAAGCCATGAAACTTGGTATTTGAGCTTTCAGTTAAATATGAAGAAGTACCTACGTGGTGCACCATTTTTGAAAATTCTACCCCCAAACGGGTGAAATAAGGGACGAAAGTTTGTATAAAGGCCTGCATTTCTCAAGATATTTTTCAAGTTATACCAACGAAACTTGGTATTTTGGCTTTCAGTAAGAAGTAAGTGTGTTACAGTTTTTCAAAATTTTAATTTTAATAAGATTAAAATAGGGGTTGAAACTTTGTATGAAAGTCTGTCATTTTTCAAGTTATAATTTAATATTTGGAATTTCGGTTTGAAATGAAGAAATACGTGATTCACAGTTTTTGAACATTTCATCCCCAAGGATGTTAAATAGAGAGTTTGTTCTTCAATCGCGCTACAACAGAGCAACGGATCAACTTGATTTTTTGCATGAGTATATAGTTGAGGACCTGGAGAGTGACATGGGCTACTTTTTATACCGAAAAATTAAGGAGTACCTGTGGGGAAAAAACTTAAACCACGCGGACGAAGTCGCGGGCATCTGCTACTCGTACTATATAATTGCTTATGCTGTCATCGAAGTAACACAATATGGTTGCAAATTTCAGCCCAATAGGTAGTAAGATTCACTAAAAGCTTTTAAAAACAAAAAGCTTACGTCATTTATCTACCATACACGGGTGGAGTACCTACTAGTTATCCTACTAACTATACCAAGGTACCGCAGGCTTTACTCTCACCAGTAGATAGTGATTAGCATCTATAGAAAAAGATTCATATACATTTATTAGGGCCTAAGGCCGCCACGGTGAAACTTAATTAATGAGATTTAAATTCTTGCTTTTCTGTCTTGATTTTTAATTAGGAATGAAAACCTAAACCTCACGAAAATTGTGTTATTTTCGTGCAGATATTGGAGCGCTCTAAATTAAAATGTAGGCAAGTGAGTATATATAATTTAGGTAATATGTAACACGATGCGGATTGTTTTCGGCTCCAGGGGAAAATTAAAGAAGATTCATTTGCACCTGGGAAATCTTGTTCACGAAGAATGCTCAGTGGTTTATCCGCTTTCGCGTAGGATATATTGCGGGTATTATGACCCTATCCATTCTGGCTTGTAAGAATATTAAACTTAATAAAGCGTGCATAATACCTACGGCGAAGATTGCGAAATATTGTGAAGTGTAATTTTATACGAAAATTTTATATTAAACCAATTTTTCTTTCCGAGTCCAAGAGGTGTTATTACTGTTAATATATGTTTATATGGTGTGAGATTTATCTTCTAATGTTTGAACTAGTCTCATAATATGATACAAAACGACGCAGCTGGTGGAAGCTATAACACCTATTATGAGAGAAGAAACTGTATGAAACTTGCTACAAACCATTATTTGTATCACTAAACGTACACACGTACGTGCGCCTTTTACGTAACATCCTTCTGTGCTGATGACTGATGTCGTACGTCGCTGTTGTATCGAGATTTGTGCTTGTCCAATTCATCTGTTTTCTCCGTGGATAATTACAATAGAGAAAATATTCTCGCACCATACAATCCATATTGTATCCGTGCCATGTCCCTATGTTTTCCTTTTTTTTCCCATAAATTAATAATTTTAAGAACATGGAACCTATGCTACTTATCAAACTCGTAATTTAGTAGGTACAAAAAATGTACATATGTAAGTACAGACTACGCCATGTACGAATAAATATTTATCTATCTAATTAGACCAAAACCCGCTGTGAAATAATGTGGGTTAGGTCCATAAATTATACACATTTACCGATACTCTTAAGAAGGGCAATAAATAAATGGGTTATCTCAAAAGATAACAGCGCCTAAACGTCATTCCCGTGAATGAAAGAGAGCCAGAATGAAGCTGTAAACGTCACCGCCATTTGCGACCAAGATCTGTTACTGTAAGGCCACGATTACACTTTTTTTTGTACCAAAAACTTAAGAAATACTTAGAACAGAAAGATAGTGGGCAAGGAAGCACTTATCTTGAAAGTTTTACTCGCGCAAGTCGCTAGTATGAGTAACTTCCGAAATGTAAATAGCGTATCCCAATTCCCATGCTAATGTTAGTTATGTAAGTTATTTACGTACAATACTTACGTAAAAAGTTACAAATGGATCGTGGCCAAAAACCATGGATTCACTGATAAAATTTAAAAAGGCAAAAAAAAATTTTTTGAAGTAGATACAAAATTAAAGTTTCTCCTGTAGCTAGTAGTTAGTACCTATACCTAAGCTTATGTTAGCCTTAATTATGTATTAACTAGCTGATGCCCGCGAGGATTGGGGAGTGGTTTGGTTCCCGCGGGAACTCTTTAATTTTCCGAGATATAAGTAGCCTATGTGCTAAGTATTCCAGACTATAATCTATCTCTGTGCCAATTTCATGCAGATCCTTTCAGCCGTTCTGGCGTGATTGAGTAACAAACGAACATCCATCCATCTATCCATCCATCCATCCAAACTTTCGCATTTATTATATTATAGTATAGATTGTTTTATACTCAATACTGAGTGAATACACCCAACCGTTAAACCGAGCCAACATGCGGTCGAAGAAACCCAAGTAAATTGCACCCTGGTCCCTCACCGAACATTAGCCTCGCTGAACGCTGCGCTATAGAGACGCCAACAGCTATACCTCAGATTGTCATGACAAATTGGAGTCATCAATTATTCGTCTGAAATTGCACATACAAACAATTTATCGGTCGGTCTTGTCTACACACACCCTATGATGCACTGCGCTGGCGCAATAGCATACGAGCGTAAACACACACTATACAGCACAGATGAAAGGCGACCGCGGCGCCCGAGTATGTACTTATCGCTTGCCTGCAACCATTACTTAAGCACCCCAAAATAGATTGACGAAAATAACAAAAATACTATGAATTCCAAGGTCGTAAAACTGATGACAGGATTCGAAATGTTACCGACGCAGACAGACTTTTTACGCAACAATAGTTTATTGGTGGATCTGATCGTATCTTTGCACGAGTTAAGCTTTGGAGCTACCGAACAAATGCTTCTGCATCTGCATAAAATCCGCTTAAAATCCGAAAGGAAAAGTTTAGTCTTCAATAAAAAGGACAAGAAATCACCTACCTACTTATTTTGGTAAAAAAGCGAGATTTGAAATCTAAGCACGCAAGTTGCAATTTATTTTTTAGACGAGTTTATGAAATACTTATTAATCGAAACAAGTAAGATTTTTAGTTAAATTTTGAATTAGTCCCTCAAAGGATTCGCATAAACTGAAGTTTACATAAAGTTTATGATGAAATCATATCCATTCGTAAGCTCTTAAAAAGCTTAATTTATAAGAAATCAATACCGGATTTCTAAAAATAAAAATAAGTGCATTCTCGATTTTATCTACTTACATGTAAAAAAACTTAGAGCAGAGGCCAGGTGCGTTCAGCATCCGCCTTTGAGTTAAAAAAAAGTGGCAGTTGCAAGCTGGAACCAATCTCGTCTCAATACGAGTTTAGTTTAGTACTTCACTACAAAAGTTCTACCTGCCAACAGACTGTTTTAAGTAGGTACCTACCTATGAAGATTTTTCGATTCGAATCTTGGTCGACTTCAAGATTTGGTCAACTGGTATCTAATAGAAAGAGGGAACTTGTATTATTCTATTACTGATTCAGTTTCAGGTCTTACTTACTTCAAATATGAAAAAAATATTTATAAGTCCATTTAAAAATTATATAGGTCAAATACACATATATATAATACTTATAATATATGTACATACATATAGTATTTGCTCTTATGTTAGAGTTCAGTCAGTACCTATTGAAAGTAAGCGATGACATAACACAAAAGTGATTGATGATGATCGCAACTCGTAGCCAAGAGGGCACGGTTTTCCTAACTTTTTCTTTGAAAACTTTGCAACTTATCAAACTGCTCAAAGCAGGGTTTGGTCGTTAGATAACTCCAGAAGTAAAGTTTTATTGAAGGCCAATGTTGAAGAAAATACGGTTAAAAAGAGTTTAATGATTTTCTGAAATTCTTTCATTCAAATTGAATCAAAAGATTTTTTTATTCATGTAAACTTTAAGGTTCGGAAGGAACTTCCTTTCCTACCATCAAGAAGAACCAGCATGAAACTCGACTGTTATCCTTTTTTTAACCGACTTCAAAAAAAGGAGGAGGTTCTCAATTCGACTGTATTTTTTTTTATTTTTTTTTTTAATGTTTGTTACCTCAGAACTTTTGACTGGGTGGACCGATTTGGATGATTCTTTTTTTATTTGAAAGCTGGTGCTTCCCGTGTGGTCCCATTTCAATTTGGTCCAGTTCTGACAATGGCATCCATGAGAAAATCATATAAGTCTTAGATTTGCATTAAGTGTGTGCGTGACAAATGGACGCATAACTCAATATCAAGCCAACCT
The DNA here is from genome assembly GCA_917051295.2 of Erebia ligea. NCBI lineage: Eukaryota > Metazoa > Arthropoda > Insecta > Lepidoptera > Nymphalidae > Erebia > Erebia ligea. The sequence continues at coordinate 12,757,677 of OU785223.1, read as the reverse complement.
ATTTCGATGATTCTTTTGTTATTGGAAAGGATGTACTTCAAGGGTAGTTTGATGAGAGTTTGGTTTATTTTTAGTTTAATTAAAAAACAGTGGGGCCACTAAAAATTGAGAAATAAAAAATTAAAAAAAAATAAATAAAAACCGACTTCAAAAACCACAAACACTAAAAAGTAAAAAATAATTTAATTTATTATGTATACAAGAGTTAATGTAGTTCTATAATATTAACATTTTTTGGAGTTGGTGCCAATGTGGAGTCACGTCAACAATAATGAAGAGTAGGTAGACGGTTCATGCGGCTAATCGGTACATGTACATATTATGCTAATGTACATATGTACATAGCATAAGTAACTGTTGTCCCGAGCATTACTAGAGCACAGTCAATTATTATCATGGCTCTTTTATCATTTTCATTATCTTCGACTGTATAATATTATTAGTATGCTTTACCTATTTTAGAAGCATAAAATTGGTACCTATATATTTAAAACTTGTGTAAATATATGTCTGAAATTGATTTAAAAAGATAAAATATATTTACTTAATAAATATCTATATACTTATAATAAAACTGTAACAGGTCAAATTCTGTACATTGAAGATATTTTGAAAATTTTTTTTGGAGGGCACTCATTATTCGATACTGAAGCCAAATCTGTAATTTTTTTCATTTTTGTCTGTCTGTCTGTCTGTCTGTCTGTCTGTCTGTCTGTCTGTATCTTGGCCGCGCATCACGCCGAAACTACTGAATGAATTCAAACGAAACTTGGCACGATTTGAGCCCATACTACGAGGTAGGACATAGGATACTTTGTATCCCGAAATTCTACCCCCGAAGGGGTGAAATAGGGGTTGAAAGTTTGTATGAAAGTCCTTCATTTCTCAAGTTATAGCCATGAAACTTGGTATATGAGCTGCGGGTTAAAAATGAAGACATACGTGTTTCACAGTTTTTCAAAATTTCACCCTCAAAGGGGTGAAATAGGGGTTGAATGTTTGTATGAAAGTCCTTTATTTCTCAAGTTATATCAATGAAACTTGGTATACAGGCTACCGGTTAAAAATGAAGAAATACGTGTTTCACAGTTTTCGTAAATTTTACTCCCGAAGGGGTGAAATAGGGGTTGAAAGTTTGTATGAAAGTCCTTCATTTCTCAAGTTATATCCATGAAACTTGGTAAATGAGCGTCGGGTTAAAAATGAAAACATACGTGTTTCACAGTTTTTCAAAATTCCACCCCAAAGGGGTGAAATAGGGGTTGAAAGTTTGTATAAAATTCCGTCATTTCTCAAGTTATTTCGATGAAACTTGGTATATCCACGCGGACGAAGTCGCGGGCATCAGCTAGTGTAGATATAAGATGATGTATGAAATCAGCCCCCCGATTGTGTAAGAAATTAGTAATCGCAATCGATTTCAAACGTATAATTAATTCGACCTGTTTAAGGAGTTCATAGATGCTTGCACGTCAAAACGCATGCATGAACTCCTTAAATAGTTCGAGTAATACGTTTTAAGCTGTCAAATGATTACGATTTTCTTAGACAATTGGGCCTCTGTTTGAAATCAGCTCTAGGATATGTCTATAACAATAGGGTAAGGATTATACCTTTACCTACCTATCATATTATACCTAGGTACACGTAATAATCATTCCAAAATAAATGCTGGTTCCAGAAGATACCATGATTGGCCAGTCTGTTAAACAGATAATAGCAGTGCGTGCAATTCCCAGGCATGTGGTTAGGATTTTTTATAATGAACCCGCGTCGGCCTAACGTTATTTTTTGCTCTACCTGTAGACAACACCTGTCGCCGAAATTATAATGTTTTCAGAACCAGAGTTTGGTCTCCGTCTGGTAGTAGCATGTTTGTAATAGGTATAGTTACCTAACTATCCATAAAATATTTAATATATCTACCGTTATTTTTACACCCCAATTTTTCATAAGATCATATTTTAATATTAAATCATAATTTCATTCCAATAGGTTGTTTTCAGTTCTTAAAGATTTTCTAAGGCACAGATGTAGTACCAGATACCGCGCTCGGAACACGGCAGACGCGCCAACAAAGCGAATACAAAACGAAAAGCAAATACAATTCTCAGTTAGTTGGATGCGACGCGTCGAGAAGTTTTGACGTGACGTGTGTGTAGACAAGTTTCTCAAAATAATGCCGTCTTGTGTCTTGAAACACTGTCAAAATTGTTACCAAAAATTAAAAAAGGAATATGATGTTTCGTTTCATAGGCAAAAATTTATAGTTTCATTCTGTTAGATTTTTTTTTCCATGTTAATTAATTGCTGATGACTTGAAACACAAAACCTCAACGATATCTATCAGTGTTGCTAATTTACGTTGAAATATTTTCCCTTAAATTAAAGGTGTAAATGGGCTGTTAGTAGATAGTTTTTTTTTTTGTGAAACAGCTACGCTGCCGGCTTATTTCGAAGTGAATGAATGAATGAAGGCTACTCTGGTGGTACGTAGGGTACTTTGGTGGTACGCAGGCTACTTTTAAGGTACGCCAGCTACTTTCGAGGTACGCAGGCTACTTAGGTGGTACGTAGGGTACTTTTAAGGTACGCCAGCTACTTTGGAGGTACGTAGGCTACTTTGGTGGTACGCAGGCTACTTTTAAGGTACGCCAGCTACTTTTGAGGTACGCAGGCTACTTTGGTGGTACGTAGGGTACTTTTAAGGTACGCCAGCTACTTAAGAGGTACGCCGGCTACTTTAGAGGTACGCAGGCTACTTTTAAGGTACGTAGGCTACTTTTAAGGTACGCCAGCTACTTTCGAGGTACGCAGGCTACTTTGGTGGTACGTAGGGTACTTTTAAGGTACGCCAGCTACTTTGGAGGTACGTAGGCTACTTTGGTGGTACGCAGGCTACTTTTAAGGTACGCCAGCTACTTTAGAGGTACGCCGGCTGTTTTAGAGGTACGCAGGCTACTTTTAAGGTATGTAGGCTACTTTTAAGGTACGCCAGCTACTTTCGAGGTACGAAGAGCTGTACGAGGTACGTACGTACCTCTAAAGTAGCTGGCGTACTTTAAAAGTAGCCTACGTACCACCAAAGTAGCCTACGTACCTCGAAAGTAGCTGGCGTACCTTAAAAGTAGCCTACGTAACACCAAAGTAGTCTGCGTACCGCTAAAGTAGCTGGCGTACCTTAAAAGTAGTCTGCGTACCTCTAAAGTAGTCGGCGTACCTCTAAAGTAGTCGGCCTAGCTCTAAAGTAGTCTACGTACCACCAATTTAACTGGCATATCTTGGAAGTATTCGTCGTACCGCTAAAGTACCTACTCAGCGTAGCTCCAAAGTAGCCAGCGTACCACCACAGTAATATGCGCATCTCCTTTTCCAGGATACAAGCTATTCTCCTACCATAAGTCGTTGAAATCGAAGGCCTAAAGAAAGAACCAACAAATAGATTTTCTTTCATTAATTTGGCACTTTTTCATTAATCTGGCAACATTTCACGCACACTGATGCATGTGTTCAGACAGTGCTGTCACGCACACTCGAATAAATTTTGGCCGCACTTCTGTGTTCCGAGCGCGGTATCTGTTTACTACATCTGTGTTCTAAGGCTTTTAAGTATTAAGTAATCGGTAATAGCTGTTAGCAATTTATTATCATAATCTTATGGAGGCAAGCAGTAGATAAGCACGCGCTTGCGCAGATAGTGCGTGCCTAGGTAGGTACTTATTGAATATTGATAGTAGTAACAAGGTAGGCACCATGTAGGTACCTATACCAAAAGCACGATATGATGGCCCTTTTGACGTTTGTGCGCTCATGAAGTTTTGTATAAATTTACAACATCGTTCGAAGGAATAATTGCTGTACTTTATTGTCAATAGGGAGCTGTCATGAGGGACATTAAATCGTGCCGCAGAAATGAAAAGAAAGAATATTTTAATTGAAATGCTAAAGTAATCAACTCCTGACATTATGTAGAAACCTAGGTAGTAGATACGTTTTATGATATGACTATCTCCGCAGTAGCGTTTTAACTTATTGTCTTAAATAAACGACGAAAATTTAACATGGGTATAAGCTGTTGTATAATAAAGTGTTCTCCAAGAAAAAAAAAAGGAATTAATCTTCATAAGAAACAAATGACGTTTCTAAGGGCACAATGTATTTGGACGGGACACGCGTAAAATCGCTCTATCATTTCTCCGGGACCCTCCAATTTATTCCTTCCGAAATGAGCTTTACAGAGTAAGTATATTTAATCTTCCTTAATTAATGTTATAACCGAAAACAAGAAAGGTTTAATTAGCTATCTAGCTACTGAAATGAATAATGAAAACGTTGAATTTGAAAAAATAATGCCATGAGATTCAAACTCAAACTGTAACTCTACAAATGAATAGAATAAAATGTTTAAATTAAGGTTAAAATACAGGATTCCAAAAAAAATCATAAACTAAACTACATAAGTAACTATGAGCGAAAATGAAACGGCAAAATCTAAAATAAGTACCACTTACCGAGTGTGAGCTTTCTGTAGCGTGAAAGCTTTTGAAGTGTCTCACGCAAGTTACTTTTGCGCCCCAATACATGGCCTATCAAGCAAAAATATAAAATCTTAGCAAAATTTGAGTTTTATCTTACCTGTCAACAGTAGGAGAACTAGACGCCGCATCTTGGAATCCTATTAACGTGTTTTGCACGAGCTTTATTGGAATTTACGAATTAGGCAAAACCATCGTCAGATAAACCCGGTCAAGCTAATGTTTACGCGACTCAGCTGACGTCCTCGTCTTTACGTTCGCTAATCAACCACACACTCGCACACTGCGGGACCCGCACGCTGCAGTGTCAACGGCACAAGCTTACGAGAAAAACTGGACACCCGGCGAAAGCTGTCCTTCCCAAGGAGCTTCAATCACGAACAGCTGTCCCGACTGGGTAATTTATTCATTCATGATTTATAATATCGCATCGGAATGCTGGTTGACAGATCTCCGCTGTGATGAAAACATTACACATGTCTCGAGCGGTTAGGGAAGCTTCGTCGCGCGCGATCGTAGCGCACGGCGGCTGACTCGCGAGTTGCGTGAGTGGGCCGGCTGCGGGGCGCGGGCGGGGGCGACGGCACGCCTGCGCGCCTCGCCCGCTCCGCACCACCTACAGTATTGACCGACGACGCCTCCTTCCCACATCGAACATCCTTAACTAGGTACTACGAATTCTCCTTTGAAGATTCCCCTAATTCCTCCCTCCGATCTAGAGACGCCACGTGCAGAATTTACAGGAGTCTGAACAATTTCTTTTTTTTTTCAGAATCATTATTTTCTTTTTCTTGAAAAATAAGAGCATAAACATTGAATTCCTTACTTAGAGTACACTAGCAGATGCCCGCACTTTCGTCCGCATGGATTGAGGTTTTTGGTCCCCGGGAACTCTTCAATTTTCCGGTATAAAAAGATTATTCCAGGCTATTATAATCTATCTCTGAGCCAAACATCCAGATCCGTTCAGCCGTTCTGGCGTGATTGAGTAAAAGATCTCCATCCATCCATCAATAATTTTTTAATTTTACTTTAATTTTTTTTTTTTTTTAATTTGTCACTAACATTAATATTTTCTGTTTGTCATTTGTTTTCTTCTGATTTGTAAACCTGGAGGTGGGCGTAAACAGCTGCACAACACAGTTTTATACTAACGCAGTTGTTTCCGTTCCTTAGTTCTAAGTATCTACATTTGAATTTATATCTGTTTATGAGAAAATAAATAAATCTTATAAAATCTACAAATCTAAACTTTCGCATGTATAATAATATTAGTAAAGATAGTAAGTATATAGTAGGTATAACTAGCCGATGCCCACGACTTCGTCCGCGTGGATTGAGGTTTTTGGTTCCCGCGGGATCTCTTCAATTTTCCGGGATAAAAAGTAGCCTATGTGTTATTCGAGACTATAATCTATCTCTGTGCCATATTTCATCCAGATCCGTTCAGCCGTTCTGGCGTGAAAGCGTAACAAACATCCATAAATCCATACATACAAACTTTCGCGTTTATACCTATTAGGTATATAAGGATTATTTTTCTGTTATCTGAATATTCATGTAAAATGTTTGTTAATTTACAGTTAAATATACATCAACCAAGCTGAAATAATACTAGTAGAATAAGATGAGTAGTCTAACGTCTTTTGCATTAATTATTTTGGACAATAGAAAATTCGTATTTTCGTTTGGTAGGTACTAGGATAGGTACATACCTGCAATAGAGTCCAAACTCAAATTTCATGCAAATAGGGTATTAACAATAAATTGAGATTGACATTACTACGCCTCTAACTGCTGTAGTTACATAAAACCTCATTAAGGGACCGGCGACCGCCGCTCGCAACTTCTACTCGAACCGCAAATATAAATTTGCCGGTATATTGCTATCCCTATTTGGCTGAAGACACATGATCGCGTGCAAGCGCGATAGCAATATGAGCGTACAGAATTTGTTATACATTTAGTCTTGTTCCGTGAATACCAAAAAAGATGAATGAAAAATTGTTGTGTTTTTAACTTCGTGTTGTTATTCTGTAACTTGACAATATAGGCTATGTTCCTGATCAATTAGTACGTGAGATATCGTTGGTTTTAATATAAAACAAATAAGGAGAAAACATGTCCTTTATGTCGCAAAAACATGCAAAACGCAATGTGCGTACATTTAATTTTGGGAAAGTATTTTGGAAAAATAATTATCCAGGGACCTAGATAAATACAAGTTCAATCTTAATAATCGCTTAATATGGAGGAAATATGCTCGAATTACTAATTATTTTGGTATTACGTTTGTATGAGCAATTAGCCCTCCGCTGGCGCCTTAACCACAAAAATATTTGATCCAGCTCTACTTGGACTAGTGCCTACGATTACATATTATGGAGAGCACACTTAATGACGAGATTATACTATGCGATGCCAATTTCAGAGACTGCACATCCTTCATCAAAAATAATAATATAATAGTATAGGAGTCCTTGACATGAAAGCCTGAAAGCTTTTGTACCTAAATATTTTCAAAAATATTTCTCACTTTAGAATATCGCGATTGTCTGACTCATAAGTACACCATATACCCATAACCACACCTACGACCGACAATGCTCCCTATATCAGGCAGGGCCACACACATACGAGTAGGTACACCGACCAAGCACAGCATCTTCGGGGAAGAAGAAGTCCCCGGTTTGTAACGTAACCCGGACGTGGACTCAACCCACGGCTTAGTCTAGTCCAACTTGAGTCCAACCGACCTCTCAGTCGACCCAACGTCATCCTAAGCCGAGGCCCGAGCCTCACGGGAGGCAAACTTAGGATGACGTTGCCCTCCGATGCCTTCGACCCAATCTCAGCGATGCCTAGCGCTCGCCCAACCTTCCGGTTACACTGTAGCAACTAGCAGCCAGTAGGAAGAGGAACTCATGCGAGACCATACAATCCGAAAAAAATATACAGTAAGTAGAGGTACCAAAAGTGTTGCCAAACCGGCAGTGGTTTTGTGGGAATGGTCTCAACGCTCGATACCAGCCCATTCCTAAATACGAGTATGCTTTGTCGCAGTCACAAACTACTGACAGTAACGTGGCCGAAATTGACCACACGGAACTACGTTCTGTCATACAATTTAGTGCCCACGTCTTTCTAGTTGTGGCACGTCTGAATTGACCCTAATATTTATTTTCACCAAGCGACCTTTACAAAAAAAATATACGCGCCGAATTGAGAACCTCCTCCTTTTTTGGAAGTCGGTGTAAAATTACTTCTAATACGTGTTTGCCTTCGTAATGTATGTTCATGTAATGTTCAAATAGTAAAATAGATGGCGCAGAAGAAATACTTATTAGGGCCTCTGCAGAACGAGCATAATAGTACATTGTTCACCGAGGGGAGAAAGTGACCGATTACTAACGAGGGTGTAGTTTGAGGCCCGAGGCGTAGCCGAAGGGCCGCAATACACGCGAGGTAGGAATCTTACTTTCTCCCGAGTGATACATAGTGCTTTATACTACACCTGCGAGGAAAATAAGCGATAATTAGTGATTAAAAACGAACTTACAGAGGTTTAGGTTAATAGTTAATAATATTTAATAGTCCTTAATTAGGTTAGGCTAGCTAGCTTTAATTTCTATTGTATTGTTTTCAATAAATTAAAAAAAAAAGTGAAGTTCTATCATAACTATATGAGTCGCTTCATTCGAAGCTTCACTATCACAACTAGACTACATTTTGAGGATTATTTCGATCGACATCGATATCGACAATCTTACGATTTCAACGACATATTAAGGTAGGAGAATAGCTTGTATCCTGGAAAAGGAGATGCGCATATTACTGTGGTGGTACGCTGGCTACTTTGGAGCTACGCTGAGTACTTTAGCGGTACGACGAATACTTTCAAGATATGCCAGTAAAATTGGTGGTACGTAGACTACTTTGGAGGTAGGCCGACTACTTCAGAGGTACGCCGACTACTTTAGAGGTACGCAGACTACTTTTAAGGTACGCCAGCTACTTTAGCGGTACGCAGACTACTTTGGTGTTACGTAGGCTACTTTTAAGTTACGCCAGCTACTTTAGAGGTACGCAGGCTACTTTGGAGGTACGTAGGCTACTTTGGTGGTACGCAGGCTACTTTTAAGGTACGCCAGCTACTTTAGAGGTACGCCGGCTACTTTGGAGGTACGTAGGCTACTTTGGAGGTACGTAGGCTACTTTGGTGGTACGCAGGCTACTTTTATGTTACGCCAGCTACTTTAGAGGTACGTACGTACCTCGTACAGCTCTGCGTACCTCGAAAGTAGCTGGCGTACCTTAAAAGTAGCCTACGTACCTTAAAAGTAGCCTGCGTACCTCTAAAGTAGCCGGCGTACCTCTAAAGTAGCTGGCGTACCTTAAAAGTAGCCTGCATACCACCAAAGTACCCTACGTACCTCCAAAGTAGACTACGTACCTCCAAAGTAGCCGGCGTACCTCTAAAGTAGCTGGCGTACCTTAAAAGTAGCCTGCGTACCACCAAAGTAGCCTACGTACCTCCAAAGTAGCCTGCGTACCTCTAAAGTAGCTGGCGTACCTTAAAAGTACCCTACGTACCACCAAAGTAGCCTGCGTACCTCGAAAGTAGCTGGCGTACCTTAAAAGTAGCCTGCGTACCACCTAAGTACCCCACGTACCTCCAAAGTAACTGGCGTACCTTAAAAGTACCCTACGTACCACCAAAGTAGCCTGCGTACCTCGAAAGTAGCTGGCGTACCTTAAAAGTAGCCTGCGTACCACCAAAGTACCCTACGTACCACCAAAGTAGCCTGCGTACCTCGAAAGTAGCTGGCGTACCTTAAAAGTAGCCTACGTACCTTAAAAGAAGCCTGCGTACCACCAAAGTAGCCTACGTACCTCCAAAGTAGCCTGCGTACCTCTAAAGTAGCTGGCGTAACTTAAAAGTAGCCTACGTAACACCAAAGTAGCCTGCGTACCACCAAAGTAGCCTACGTACCTTAAAAGTAGTCTGCGTACCTCTAAAGTAGTCGGCGTACCTTAAAAGTACCCTACGTACCACCAAAGTAGCCTGCGTACCTCGAAAGTAGCTGGCGTACCTTAAAAGTAGCCTGCGTACCACCAAAGTACCGCACGTACCTCCAAAGTAGCTGGCGTACCTTAAAAGTACCCTACGTACCACCAAAGTAGCCTACGTACCTCGAAAGTAGCTGGCGTACCTTAAAAGTAGCCTGCGTACCACCAAAGTACCCTACGTACCACCAAAGTAGCCTGCGTACCTCGAAAGTAGCTGGCGTACATTAAAAGTAGCCTACGTACCACCAAAGTAACCTGCGTACATCTGTGGTCCATACCATATTTACTTAAAATTAAAAAACAACAGCGCGTTAGAAATGGATTTTCATACAGTTTTCTCCCCGCTTAGCACGTTAGAAATGAAATTTCATACATCTTTTCCTCCCGCATATTTGGTTTGTAGCAATGACGTACTTTCTACCTCGTTTTGACACAAGCAAGAGGGTACTTTCCGAGCGGGTTTAGTATAAAATAACTTGCGTAGTTATATTTTGAATTGAGTAACAGGTATAATAGTGTCGATATTTAGGGCCTATCGCAATATTGTGTAAAATGCTCGAGCATGCGAGCCTAGCTCAGTCTGTGCTAACCCTAAAAGCAATCATTTTAGCAACAATTATCAGAAATTAGATTGCTGACCTTATTTTATTAAGACGAAAAAAAATTCAAAGAATAGGAACAAATATATTGCAATAGTTTAATTTGTAATTTTTGACGGTTCCCTGTTCTTAAAATTATTAATATACTTTACTTTAGGAAAACATAGAAATATGTTATATGGATATATTAGTGCAATAGTATTTTCACAAAACAGAAGAGTTATATTTTTAAATGTGAAGAAACGGCCGCTCACGTTTCCTCTTAACAATAATGTTCATAATAATATATCGGAAATAGTATATTTTTATTACTACTAAATTCGCAATCAAATATCACAACCTCTCCCCAGAGATTTATGAAGATTTTACTTCATGTAAATTAATATATATTATATGATTTAGATTTTAGAAAAACTTAACTGATTTTAATTCTGATACTTTAAGCTACTATATCTACCAATTAATACTTTTCAAATAAATATCAAATAAATAAATAAAAGTGCATATCCTCCAATATTATTTTTTAATACAATATTCAACAACACTACTCTATTTCTACAATATTAAAAATAATTAATTTACTTTTGTTTCTTGTGTTTCTTTTTTCGCCCTCGTCCAGGCTTGGATAAATTGCTTTCTTATTTCAAAAGCTATGACCGCCGCCGCCATTCCTGTGTTCAGACTGTCAACTCCTCTTTGTAGAGGAATATGCAATCGTAGGCCGTTTCTGCTTGCTGCAAACCTAAAAGCAATTTTAAAAGGTTTTTTTTCTGGTTGGAGGCTTTCAATGCGGCTAATTAAAGGACGTATAATCTAAAATTTACGCAGCTCACAATCATTCGCGTTATTTATGCACTAATTGGCCGACAGCAGGCCGAGTGGGAGTTTTTTTACTTATTTGATAACAAAAATGTTAACTATACTAATCAACTAACTATTTATATATGAAGATTTATAAGAGCCAGCCAGAGATTTAGGAGAGACAGCTGCCAAGCGCTTGACAATTCCATACAAATCGTAGTTAACGTTGTTGAGTACAGAGTATGAATGGGTGCCTAGAGGAAGATTTTATTTATCTCCCATTAGGCACTCTGAACGGCCAATGACGATGTCCAATTTAATTAGAAACTGGCTTTTGACTGGCCTAATTTGATTATAATGAGGATTTGTCAAAGTTTAAACGCCTCTCTAGAAAGAGAGGCCTTCAATCTTTGGAGGAACCTAAGCGGGCCAGGGCAGACTGCCCCTTTGTCTACCACTGCTTGTATTTTTTCATGAAGTTCAGATATGCAATTACTGATTTTAAAGTCATAAAAAGCGAGACGAAACTTAGTATCCCAGTATGACTTATGCTCATCCATGCAAATAATATGTAGGAAATATATATATATTGCTGCCTCGTTGGTCTAGTGGTTGCCATGTTCGTCTGCGGCCGACGAAGTCCCGGGTTCGAGTCCCGGGTCAGGCCATATTTAAGTGTTGGATTTTTCTGACTAGAAATTCTCAGTACTAGCCCGGAGTTAGGAATTAGCCTCGGAAAGCACGGGGGTGAAACACCGCCAACTTCCTAACAACACGAACTTCCTTCACTAACATGATAATAGTTGTTAAAGCCTGCCAACCCGCATTGGAGCAGTGTGGTGGGTCTAAGCTCTAATTTCCTCTCTCCTATGAGAGTGGAGGCTGCTGTGCCCAGCAGTGGGACGTTTTAATGGGCTGTAGTGGTGGATATATATATATGTACCTGTAACTGTCCTCACTAATTCCTTCCGTCTCCCCACCAATCACAAGTGTGGCATGTTTAATATTCCCAAAATCAACACTGTAATACGGAACAACTGGTACAAGGTTGTCTAACATTTTATCTTCTTTTGTTACTTCATCTTTAGTTCTTGGATCACTGTCAGCTATAAACAGTGATGTGTTTAATTCCAATAATTTAGGCATTTCTTCCCAATCTATCAAGGGATATATGGGCTGCCTAAAATGTGCACCTGCTGCACTTCTTATGACTTTCGGATCCCATAGGTCGACACAGCCTGTAAATTAATAGTAAAAAGATCTTTATTATTAGATAATAGTTATTACACAATTACTTAATTAACTTAAGTTTTATAAAAAAATCTTAAAATATTTTTATTAATTTATAGCTCCAAAACCCAAACAGACATATTATACCTTTTGTAAGAAGAACTTTTTATTAATGATTTTATTAATTTATAGCTCCAAAACCCAAACAGACATTATACCTTTTGTAAGAAGAACTTTCTCGCAACCAACTCCCACAGCTGCCCTGAGTATTGCACCAAGGTTCCCAGGTGTGCGTACATTATCACAAATAAACTGCAACGGTAATGGCCTTGACGAAGTTCTGATGTTGTCAGGATTAGGCATTTCAAATACACCTGCAATATTAAATTTTTTATTTTTCAATAATTTGCCTGATCTCCCAAATGTACTTATTGTTATGGTTTTAATGTAAACTTATTATACAAAGAAAATTTGTATCTATTTGTTACTTATGCAAAGGGGATTGAACCGATCTGGCATAGCAACCTGCCGCCATTTTGATTTTTTTTCGAAATCGCGGCGCACGATGAAAGTGGTATGTATGGGTAGAGGACACATAGACGAACAAATAATGTTAAGTAACATAGTACCCTGAAGTGTCACGTTACCGAGATATTTGGGGGTAAAGATAGACATATGAGGACAACGACAATCATTTAAAATAGACTAATTTCGTGTCTACAGGCGTCAGATTGTATCCAAATAATCGTTTCTAGGTTGATTATTATTACTGTTTATTAGAAGAGAGTAGGTACATTACATACTACTAGGAGCACAAGAAAACTACTTTAATTATTTGCCTACTAAATCCCATCGCATCGCAATGAAACGCTATATTATGTCAAAGTATCTGGCGCGCGCGTGGTTGTCTTAATGTCTTTCATCCCGCTGCATTATGAAACGAACAATAAAATAATTTCAAGTTGCAAACTTAGATTATATAATAGCTCGCTGTAGACAAGTAATTTTTAATAATTGTCGTTGTCCTCATATGTCTATCTTCACCTCCAAATATCTCAGTAACGTGACACTTTGGGGTACTATGTTACTTGACATTATTTGTTCGTCTATGTGTCCTCTATCCATACATACCACTTTCATCGTGCGCCGCGATTTCGAAAAAAAATCAAAATGGCGGCGGGTTGCTATACCAGCTTCCATACAAAAAAGTTCAAACCCCTTTACACTTTCTTAATTTATTGAAACAAGAAATTGATTGGAGAACACAAAAGGGTCAAAATATTATTATCAAATATACCTAAAATCGGTAATACATTAGTTTTTATTTCACTTCAATACATGCAGTATTTCCGAAGTTATAACGACGAGAAGTTTCAGCCCTTTTTTGAATTTCCGAGATTACGCGCGCTCATACTATGACGTCACACCCACGGTTATGACTCATTTTTGGGTCCTCGGGCACATAAAAAAGAGTTTATCAGGTGTTTTAACTGTTGAATTGAAGCACCAAGGCACAATACAGTGTTTTTTTCCATTTTTACTGCAGAGAACTTTATAATTTTGATTTTTACTGTGCAGCGACTAGGATTCTGAGTTCTGTCATCATTGGCTTTTTAAAAATCTTCGGCCGAAATACGCACTTTGATCGTAAATACCTACCTCAGCCATTTTTTAAGATATGAAAAAGTAAAAACACAGTTTTTCTCGTCATTTTTTGTAGATTTATTTGGCATGTAAAGTAAAAAACGTTTGTCAGACCCATTGTTGCTGGCACCAGCATGATTTATGTTTAAAAATATAAATATTCCTTATGTAACAAACCCCATAACAGGTCAATAGTCGAACATGCTTTTTGCAAGGGTAAAAGGTAGGTATAGTGACTACTTTTTGTTTCAGAAAATCAATGAGTTACCATAGTATTTTAAAACCCTAATCCACATGGACAAAGTCATGGGCATTAACTGATAAAAAAATAAACCTTTACCAAAAATCCCACTTGGTGTTTCTACATCAGACCACATGGATATCTCTTTATATGGTATCTTGAAAAATTGGACCCCCGTCTTCGGGAGTAACGGCTTCAGGTGTTCTATATCCTCCACTCGGCTGAATATGACACATTTTAAGATACATTTTGCCTCCAAGCCATCGACTATTAACCTCCAACCTTCTACAAACATCTGTCCAGTACGTATTCTTTCTTTCTTCGACTTCAATTTAACAAGAAGAGAGCTACAAAATAATTTTGAGTTGTAGATAAAATCATACATAATTACATACCTACTTATTATTGAATAATGATAATATTGAAAATGTACAGATACATAGCAAAAGATTACAAGCATTAGAAAAGTAAACATAAAACCTGCCTTATCCTACCATCTTTTTCTTTTAGTTTTTCATAAATAATTTCGCCTCTATCATCAAAGACTTTCTTTTGGCTTAGATAATAATTTCTTTTTTTTATCACAGTTTCTCTTTTTTCTCTTACTTCTTGGGATTTCTCTTTATTAAACCTATTTGAATGATTTTCTGTATGTAGTTGTTTATCATTATTTGTCCCCATTCGGGACATGCAATCATGCTTTTCTTCTGAAGTAATTGGCTCCTTTTTTGACTTGTTTACAAAACGAGGACCCAAGTCTATGATTTTTTCTTCTCTGCTAGTTTTGGACTCTGAATCGAAAGGTAAATTAACCTTAGCTGGATTTCTGTGCATCCATCTGCCGTATAACCTAACAGAAGAAAAGGTTGGTGTGTGTCGAATAAATGCAGAAGTTATGCTATAAATACTTTTCATGATCCACTCGGGTGTAAAGAAGCAGGATTTTAACGCACAAATATATGGGTAGGTACTTGTGTCTGGCACAATTAAACAATAGTAAATAAAATTAATTAAAAACGTCAAACAATAATCAAAGGTAGGTAGATATATTCATGGAAGAAGGAATTACGACTGCCGTCTAAGGAAGTAGGACTAAAATAAAAACTAAGAATACTATATTTTATCCAATTTCTGTTTATTACCATCACGTAAGTGTGAGTGAAACAAAATATCGCTGTTTGTGTCTATTCGATTAGCAACTGGTCACAAGGTTCAGATTGTCAAATTATATCTTTTATCTTTTAATACTGTCAAATTCAAAATACCCTATTCTTGTACGAATAATACGGGTCGTTATCTGTACACATAATTTTGTTGCTTAGTATTTGTTTGTTTACATTCGAGGTTACAGAAAAGTTTTTTAAGAATTTCTTTATTTAAAGTAAATTCCTAAGGTGCATAAAGCTCTAAAGTCAAAGCCAAGTGTCCACAAAAAATGTATTGTGCCTTTGAGGGACGTAAATCCAATAGTTTAAGAAAATAAAATGATACAGAATCTGTCGGGTTTCATCGGTGAGTTTTGGCAATGGTTCTTGTTTAAGACTAAGGATTTTACTAGTAAATAGGTAAGCAAAGGTAAGAAAAAGTAAATAAATATGTTTAAGTACTCAATTACATACTTATTTAATAATAATAATGATTTTTCGCCAAAACGCTTTTAGGTTACTAGTGCTGTGAAATAGATTATTGATAATTATTGCACTAGTACGTACATACGAGTATTATGTACTCTCTAATCTCTATGTTGTAGATTTCCTTAAAAATGAACTAATAAAAAGGAAATGGATAGAAATGATAAAAAGGCCTAATAGGATATCCCGGCTTAGCAGTCGTAAGTATTTGCTCAAAACATTTCACAGAATACTAATTTTTGCCAAACGAGTAACTACACCAAATGTAGGCGACTGAAATCAAATGCTATAGGTACCCACTATAAATTTACCCCAAGAAATAGGCGTTATCACGACAAGAAAGTTTAATATTTATAAATTAACTAGCTGACCCGGTGAACTTCGTACCGCCAACTTATCTATAAGAATAAAACAAATAAACTATCCTATCTTTTAAGTTAGACCAAATTACAGATAGTTACGAAGTTTGATCAAAATCGGTTCAGTACTTTCAGGGTTTATCCCGAACATACCTACATAGTGACACGAGATTTTTATATACTTATATAAGATCGGATATATTATATTGTACCAATTTTTACCCGACTACGACAAAGCCCAAAGGAAGGGTGAAGTATGATTTTAGCTGTCGATGGTATTTAGCTATTTACGAATGTTCCTCCGTTACACCTTCATGAAGCAATCATAATCAAATTACGAAAGTTGGTGGTATTCTCTAAAATTGATTGGGTGTAACGATCGCAATGGCTTCCACTCTCCCGCTAAAGGTTAAAATGCATTGATACACCAAGAACGCCGTAAGTGCAGCCGATCAGAGGTCATCACGATTGTTACACTGATGCAATAATTTTTAGATAATACGAGTTTTTCTAATTAGAATTCTTTTTCTAATTTTTTTCTAAAACATGGGATATTTGGAAGACGATATTTTGGGCAAATTATATTCTTTGTACATGTAGTATGTAAATAAAATAAAATATATTATTGAAACTTACTAACTAAACTGCATTTTAATTAATAACCCCGTGCGTAATTAGTATAAGGAGTGTGGTGCCAACCACGTAAAAAATTTTTTCAATACAGTTGTCAAACATGGCGCACTTTCAGAGGCTGTAGTTATGATTCGAAAATTGAATCTTTCGCATAGGCATCTTACTTTTACACGGTCGTGACTTACTTTTACAAGCTCGACACTTACTTTTGCAGTTTAGTTTTAAATTTTCCAAGTCAATTAAAAAAGTTTAGTAGCAAGGAGTTTTCATACATAGAATATAATCGGATAGACTTTTTACGAGGAAAAATGAATGAATCCGTACGTTTTAAGCATTGAATTTCCAAAATTCTTTTAAATGGTTGTTGATTATATTTAATTACCAGTTTTAATTTAATTATTTTCAACATTTGACAAAAATCGAATAGGCTGTATACGCGTAGGTACGAACCCGTAGCCTAGTTTCGTTGAAAAAAAAAAATATGTCTAGGTGTAAATACGCGCCATTTGCTGAAATTTTTTATTTTTTATGTGATAAATTGATTATATTTTTGTTAATATGAGTTCTAATACTAATGATGAAATGGAATTAACTCCACCGAGGCGAAACCTGCGCAAGATGGAATTTTGCGTTCGATTTGGATTTGAGCGATCTTCAACCCGTGCACAGCAGCAAATTTCACTGAATTTTAGTAAAGCTTTACTCTCAATTTTCAGAATAAATTACTATGTACGTATGTATGTTGAAATAAACTTCTAATTCTTTGATTTGTTAATTACTATTTCCCACAACTGTATTGAAAAACGTCGTGTGATACACGGGTGTGAAGGTTATTGCAAACTCGTGACATTAAAAACCCTCACCTTCGGTTCGGGCTTATTAATGACAGCTCGTTTGCAATAAACTACTTCCCACCCTTGTATCACAATATACTATTTTAGTTTTAATTAATTTAGTAACTATTAATATAGTTAGTTAAAATTTTACCTTCTTTTATAAATTATTTAGTTGCTATTTGGGTTTAAATAAGGTTATTTATTATTATTTTTAGTATTAAATAAATAAATAACAAGAAATTTGTACTGAAAAAACTAGAAGTTTAATTCGCTATAATCCGCCACAGAATTATACATTCTGTGGCGGATTATAGCGAATTAAACTTCTAGTTTTTTCAGTATCATGGACTTCTGCAAAGTAACGTCTGCTTCTATCCAATATAAGAAATTTGTAATCAATAAATGTACTACTTTGATTTCAGTAAAGTAGTTAAGTATTAAAACTAATCTGTCGTATTAAGCGGGCTAGTTCGGGTTGCTAGATTCAAGAAAATTTTGCGACAGTGGCGCTCCTATTTATTTCACGACTTTTTTGCCAAGCTATAGTACCTATGGCTTGTATATTTTTTATAATTATTGTTAAAATCTGTCATCACCTATCCCGAAGGAACCCTATAATTTTTGGGATAAAAATATTCTCTAAGTTAGGTATCCCAGGGCAGAAAGTATGTCAAGTTGCAATCAATCCATATTGCAACTTGATAGTAAGTATTCACTGGTTTGAACGTGATCGGATAACAGGCAGCCAAAAATAAAAAATAAACTGTAGGTAACTGTAAACTTTTAGGTTCTTTATGGATACTAAAGCATTTTTAATTCAATGATTTTATGAACTAATTTAATTTAATTACATTAAAAACAAACAATTTGCACACCATTATATGGTAGAATATGTTAAGGAAATTACCACTTTAAGATCTAATTTGTACCCATATTCCTGCAAATAAATATTATTTATTTATTTATTTTATTTCCTCTATTAAATGATTTTTTATACAAAAATCATCCCTAAGTTATATTTGATAGATTACGTATGTTAGACAATAATATACATAATCAACAAATATCCGACCCATCACTAGGAAAATCCTACCTAGTGACAAATTAAAAACACAATCTTACTTCTATAGTCTTCATATTTCTATGGACTGCCGGATATATTATTATAATGTACTCTGTGGTAGGTAGGTAGTTAGGTTTAGGCATAGCCCTCTCAGAGACGGATAAGGTTTAGGCAAAGACCTTGTAACGTAGACTGAGTAAGATATATAGACGCGCCATATCTCCTTTTCACTCCCACATGAAAGAGATGCAGTGTTGGGATGTTACACAAGATAGAATGAGAAAAAAATATGTGTTTTTCTCTCCCTTTCTGCGTGTCACGAATTTTATGCCTATTGCATACAAACAAACCCTATATTGTGCCGACGTTTGTATTGCCGGCTCTTCACGTTGGGCGAGTGTAGGCGAGCGGCGGCGAGCGCCAGTGTGAAGAAGGCCCGCTCGGGTCGTCTCGTGCGCTCTCGCCTCGCCTCGCCGCCGCTCGCTTTGATGGGCGGTTTTTCGACGAAAGATCAAAGTGACGAGTGGCGAGCGCGAGCGGCCCTTCCATACGCTCGTGTCGTCAGTGTTCAGAGCAGAGAGTGTTTGTGCGCACGGACAAAATTCAAAGTCCTGACTGACTGACTGACTTATAAAGTTATATATCAACGCACAGGCTAAACCGCTGCAGCCCCCCTAGCATGGGCCGAGACAATTTTCTCCCCGAGGAAAGGATAAAATTTTTACCCCTAAATAAATAAATAAAAACGCTAAATAACGGTGGATAAATAGTCCGCCAAATCCCCGTGAAATGTCAAACGGGGATAAACTTCTCCTCTCCCCTGTTGCCGAGCTCTGAGGGGTGGATAAGTTAATTTTATCTCTTGTCAGTGGATAAAATTGGGGGATAGAATTTTTATCTCCGGCCCATGCTAGCCCTGCAGGGCTAGCATGGGCCGGAGATAAAAATTTTATCCCCCTGATTTTATCCACCGACAAGAGATAAAATTAACTTATCCACTTCTTAGAGCACGGCAACAGGGAAGAGGAGAAGTTTATCACCGTTTGACATTTCACGGGGACTCGGGGGACTATTTATCCACCGTTATTTAGCGTTTTTATTTATTTATTTAGGAATAAAATTTTTATCCTTTCCTCGGGGAGAAAATTGTCTCGGCCCATGCTAGGGGGGCTGGGGTTAGAAACTTGAAATTATGACAGTAGGTTCCTTTTGTGACGTAGGCGCTCATTATGGAAGGATTTTGCAAAATTCCACCCATAAGGGGGTGAAATAGGGGGTTCAAGTTTGTATAAAAGTCAGTCATTTCTCAAGTTATATCCATGAAACTTGGTATACGAGCTACCAGTTAACAATAAAGAAATACACGTGTTTCACAGTTTTTGAAAATTCTACTCCCGAAGGGGTGTAATAGGGGATGAAAGATTGTATGAAAGTCCATAATTTCTCAAGATATTATATCAACGAAACTTGGTATTTTGGCTTATAGTAAAAAATAAAGAAATACGTGTGTCACAGTTTTTCAAAATTCTACCCCCAAAGGGGTAAAATAGGGGTTGAAATTTTGTACGAAAGTCATTCATTTCTCAAGTTATAGCCAGGAAACTTAGCATTTGGGCTTTCAGTTAGATATGAAGAAGTATATGTATTTCAAATTTTTTTTGTGCAATAGGTACGCACATAATTATAATTTATAATGAGTAAGCGCGCACAAAGCTGTTGCAGCAGCGACTTTTTCAGTGTCAACCTGTATCTTCGACGGTTTGCCGGCAACTAATGTACCCGAGCGAGCGTGTGGAGAGGTACTTCTCGCCTCGGCAGCACTCGCCGAGTGCCGCGCCCGAGCGCCTCGTCCCAGCGTGAAGTGCTAGCATATGACGTTTGGGAGGTGTTTCATAGTATTACCTATCCCTTTCGGTTACACGCTGACCCTGATTCTAGAGATTCCTTCTTCTATGCCTTGTAAGGTCTTTGATATTAGGTCCATGGACCTAACACACCCACATCGACAAGTATAGGGAATCGGTGTGACAGTTTCCACTTTCCCTCAGATCAATACTTATCTATGCCTCAGATCCTCAGATCCCCTGAATCTGTAACAATATATAATGTACTCTGTGATCTGTAACATGTATGTGTTCTGTGGTTCTGCTGTCTGGGTTGAACTTGAATCATTACTAGTCTCTGACTTGAATTTTCAAAAATCCTTCAACGATGAACGGAACGACCAGAAAAAAACAATTTGCAGTCAGCGAAAGGTTACTTTTTATCTCTAAAAGAATTATTGCTAAAAGAGAATTTAAAACACTATGAACGTGAGAAGCCTTTTATTGCGAGTGCTTTCGAGTAGTCAACCAAACACGAGTGGTATGATTGGGCCTTGGGCCACAAACCTACAAACACAAAGGCAACATCTTTTCCCTCCAAAAAGATTGGATTTTTTTTTGTGGAGCTATTCTGAATTCTGATCCATTTTCATGAGATCATGAGGTCTTGTTGTGTTCCGGGCTGCGATGTACGAGTACCGCTTCACAGTGTACCTTTTACGAGCGGATTAAGATGGAAGCAGTGGTTGAAAATGTGTCCTTTTCTTCAGAATTATTCTATACGAAGACTAAACGATCTGAAAATATGCAGAAAACATTTTATACCTGAACATATCGATCATGAAAAAGGAAAATTAACGAAAGATTCATTCCCTTTATTAAATTTGCCACCTCTTGAGCCACAGAATTTAGGTAGAGGTAATAATATTTTAATAATAAGTCCCATACAATCCAATGAACCAATCGATCTTAAAATAATTGCTTCCACTCCTAGCTCGCATGGACAATCAGACACTTCAATATGTACTTCACAGGGTAATAAGAACAATTTACATGAGACATGCCTAGTTTACCTGAAAGCAGAGGATAAGCTGGGTTGGCCAGTTGATCATAACATGTATTGTATGCCTTCCCAGGCAGCAGAGAGACCAGCATGTCAAAACGTTATTTTACACATGTCTACTGAAGAGATTTTGTCAAGAGATTGCACCATTGGTAGCATTAAGGCAGAACAAGAGACATGCATGCCTGCCAATCATTACAAGTATTGTGCAACCCCACTGCAGGATGTTAATGCAGGCTGTCTTCCTGCAAGACAAGATCGGAAGACTGCAGAGTTTCTGTCTTCAACTGTAAAATTACAATTAAACACTGAAGCTAATGTAGAAAAAACGGTTAATATTGTTGACCCTCAATTATGGACCCACATTAAGGAACAAAGAATGGCTGGGAAAGTGAGAGTGACTACACAGACCAATAAGGCAGCACAACAGAATATGTCCCCCCAGACAAATTTACATCTTCCCATCTCTATAGAACATTCACCAAATCAATGTCTACTTGATGAGGATAATGCATTTGTTCTTAATCAGTTGAGAAGCAAATCGTTAAAACATGCTTTATTTGCAGATGAGATGGAACTGATTAATTTGCCAATATGTCATGTCACTGAATTATCACAAACAAGCAAATTTAATCTTGGAAATCCCTCTGCTGAGCCTAATAATCCATTACAATTTAGCTGCCAATCCATAGTGATGAAACCTCTTACAAGTGTAGTACAGCCATTACAAAAATTAAAAAAACAGACTCTAAAGCCTATAGTTGCCGAGTCATTAAATGTAGAGGAAACAGCAGATCCCCCAGCTTCCCCCCCAGCCCCGCAGACCCCGTTTCTTCATAGTACAGAAATAAGAAGAGTGCATTTGAACAAACAGAAGAGTACCCCCAATGAACTAATGTTACGAATGCAGAATGACAAACTAGCAAAGAAGATAAAATCAGTAAATAGTAAATGTAAAAGAATTAAAACAAAAATAGAAAGCGCCATGAATATAGCAAAACAGTTTATCAAAGGCTATCCATTTCTATCTCGTGAAGCAAAAGCATTGATAGATACACAGCTTAGACTTGTTGTAGCCAAAACTGTCAAATACAATGAAGAGGAGAAACTGTTTGCACTCAGGTTACATCAACTTAGTCCTGAATGTTACAGGTTTTTGCAAAAATATTTGAAATTGCCCAGTAAGAATACTATACAAAATATTATTAAGAATCCATGAGATAGAATTAATAACTTAAAATAAAAATATTGGGATTTGAGAATAATGAACATAGGAACTTAATAATTTATTATTGTTATTTACTTACAAGACAATTTCGAATTATTCTATTTAAGCATGCATGTTATGTCTTGCAAAAGGTGATAATAACATGCTGTCAAGTGCAAGGGAAGGAAAGCATAATATGTGGATCGTCAGGAAAAGCTGATGTTAGAGGATGCCACTAGCAGTCTGGTACTGTCAACGGATGTAATTATAATACTTCGTCCCCAGAAATTGTAGAATAAATAATTAAAAAAATACTATTAAATTATCACTGAGTAGAAAAATAAAGGTAAAATAAGCAAAACACTAAAGAGCAAAAACATATATGAATTTCAATTTAACCATTTGTGTGCTAAAGCTTCTAAGCCATCAGAGAGTGGACGTTTCAGCTGCAGAACTGTTTAACATGTGAATAGTACATGACGTGTAACACACACACAACATACCTCCAGCTGGAGGTTTAAGTACGGAAACCTGCCGAGCAGAAAGAAGAAGAATGATGTGTAAAACCCTCTAAAACTAAAATTAACTGAGCCGTTTGACATGGTAGTACGAAGTAGTATAGGCTGTTTGCTCATGCACCACCAGACAGGTGATGGATGATAAATAGACAGTGTGGAACCCCATTATATGTGCTGAAACTGCATACTATAGAGAAAATACGTTATACAGACTACAGAGTGCTTTTTGGGAGTGGTCAGTGAATCGACTATTAGCAAAACAGTAGTTAAGACCTATGGAACCATGTCATCATTACCCATTTAAAGATGTTACTTTGCTGTTAAGGCCCATTTTTCTAAAGAAATTATATTTTTGTACTGTGGTAATCAATAGAACACCTCACGGGGTGCTGTATTTAGTATGTTTATTTTTACAGTTACAGTGCTTTGCAGTGCAAATCAATGGATAGTGATTAATTGACCGAGCGAAGCGAAGGTCTCTGAGTCTACTTGAGTGAATTGGCACTTGTCCGTCTGTCCGTCCGTCCGTCTGTCAGAGCCTTATGACTTCTGAATTACTGAACGTAATTACTTCCAATTTAAATGTAATATGTAAACCGATGGCCTCCCGCCGAATATGGCTTAAAAACTTATAAAAATCTTTATTTCAGGGGGGCTCTCATTAAAGCGAATGCGAAGTAAAATATTTTTATAGCGTTACATAGGGTTGCGGTATATCATTTTAAAGATAGGAATAGAGTCCAAAAATATATTTTTTTCCCCCTAAAATTGACGAAATGGGGGGGCTTTCAAAGTGGAGATTTTCTGATGTCCAAAGTTGACCTCAGAACTCTCAATTTTCTGAAAGGCTGAGCCTGAAACTTATCAATTATTTGAATTATATCCTGTACTTGAACAACAAATACTAAATTAGATAAATATTATAAGGAAACGAAATTATTTAATTTTTAATGAGCTTCATTATTTTTAACAGAACTTCACAATGATGTCAATAGATGGCGCTCTGTGATACCGCGAGATCTGTTCGGGGCGAATTTTAGTTTTTGATTGTAACCTATGTTGAAATATGTAAGTATAACTTTAGTTTAAAATTGGATATGTACCTATAACAACTCAAAATAAATTCAATAGTACCTATCTACCTACCTTTACCTACCTCAATGTTTCACTTTAATATCTAAGCGTGAAAACATACTAAAAGCATAACAAGAATTATTGTTTATTGTACCTACCTACCTACCTATGCATACAACTTGTGTAACCGATAGTGACTAATCACTAATCACTGATTATTTATTATGTATTCGCACACTGGCGCGACAGGATAAAGGTTCGTTCCTCTACAACGAGAGGTTTCGCGCAGACGTTTTGTCTTGTCTGTATTTTCGCTCTAGTAACTTGAACCAGAAACCGGGGAAGGACGTAGTCTACTTTTTGCCCTGGAAAGTTAAAGCGTTACCCCGGGAATCTAAAAGATTAGGTACCTATCAACACGGACGAAGTCGCGGGCTTCGTCTATTATAAACCAGAGACCGTATGAATGTTTGGTCCAAGATCCCGCGACCTGTGCCCGCGACGATCAGATAATCAGACCTACGTTTTATTAAAGCTAAAAAACCGGCCAAGTGCGAGTCGGACTCGCGCACCGAGGGTTCCGTACAAACCTGTAGTAAGTTTTACGATTTATGACGTATTAAAAATAAAAATTACGTTTGTTGTATGGGAGCCCCCCTTTAATATTTACTTTATTGATATTTAATTATTTATTTTGAAAGGTAATATACAAGTTAATATTCTGTGAAAATTTGAACCGTCTACCTGTTACCGTTTTTAATATTGAGCAAAAAAATACGAAAAAAACACGTTTATTGTATGGGGACCCCCCTTAATATATATATTTTTTTAATTTTTAGTATTTGTTGTTATAGCGGCAACGGAAATACATCATTTGTGAAAATTTCAGCTTTCTAGCTATCACGGTTTATGAGATACAGCCTGGAGACAGACAGACAGACAGCGGAGTCTTAGTAATAGGGTCCCGTTTTTACCCTTTGGGTACGGAACCCTAAAAAAGAGCTGAAATATGTCTATAATAGAGGTAGGTATAAACGATCCCGACTCCAAGTAGGTACGATTGCAACCCCCTGTCAGACTCTGTTAAATTATAAAACAACAGGGGGTTGCAACCGTACTAGGTGTCTGACAATGGACAACGTGGTTTCTCATATCATTAAAGCAAAATATAAAAACCGGCCAAGTGCGAGTCGGACTCGCGCACCGAGGGTTCCGTACAAACCTGTAGTAAGTTTTACGATTTATGACGTATTAAAAACAAGACGAAATGAACCGCAAAACTAACTTTGTTTGTAGAGGTTTATTGTTAATATCAAAAAATTACGTTTGTTGTATGGGAGCCCCCCTTTAATATTTACTTTATTGATATTTAATTATTTATTTTGAAAGGTAATATACAAGTTAATATTCTGTGAAAATTTGAACCGTCTACCTGTTACCGTTTTTAATATTGAGCAAAAAAATACGAAAAAAACACGTTTATTGTATGGGGACCCCCCTTAATATATATATTTTTTTAATTTTTAGTATTTGTTGTTATAGCGGCAACGGAAATACATCATTTGTGAAAATTTCAGCTTTCTAGCTATCACGGTTTATGAGATACAGCCTGGAGACAGACAGACAGACAGACAGAGTCTTAGAAATAGGGTCCCGTTTTTACCCTTTGGGTACGGAACCCTAAAAAACGGAGCTTAATACTTTAACGAATTTGAGGTGCCACCTTTTTTACCCGACTGCGGAACGCACAGGGTTATGTGTTCATCAGTCTATATATGTATATTTCCTTTGTGTCGCACTACAGACAAAACGGCTGAACCGATTTTGATGATACTTTCACCACTAGATTTGTCTTAATTTTCCGAGTGTCATAACGGAAGCCGAATTTGAGAAAAAACAAAATGGCGCCCACTAGAAGCCATATTGTAACAAATTTAAAAATGAAAGTCAATAAACTATGGCAAGTGGGGTATCGATGAATAGGTCTTGTAAAATCAGAGTTAGGTTCCCTAGACTATTTTTTCATTTTAACGATCATTTAGGATTTACGAGGTTTCAAAGGTTCATTTTTAGTGTATTCCTTTGTGTCGCACTACAGACAAAACGGCTGAACCGATTTTGATGATACTTGCACCACTAGATTTGTCTTAATTTTCCGAGTGTCATAACGGAAGCCGAATTTGAGAAAAAACAAAATGGCGCCCACTAGAAGCCATATTGTAACAAATTTAAAAATGAAAGTCAATAAACTATGGCAAGTGGGGTATCGATGAATAGGTCTTGTAAAATCAGAGTTAGGTTCCCTAGACCATTTTTTCATTTTAACGATCATTTAGGATTTACGGGGTTTCAAAGGTTCATTTTTAGTGTATTCCTTTGTGTCGCACTACAGACAAAACGGCTGAACCGATTTTGATGATACTTGCACCACTAGATTTGTCTTAATTTTCCGAGTGTCATAACGGAAGCCGAATTTGAGAAAAAACAAAATGGCGCCCACTAGAAGCCATATTGTAACAAATTTAAAAATGAAAGTCAATAAACTATGGCAAGTGGGGTATCGATGAATAGGTCTTGTAAAATCAGAGTTAGGTTCCCTAGACCATTTTTTCATTTTAACGATCATTTAGGATTTACGGGGTTTCAAAGGTTCATTTTTAGTGTATTCCTTTGTGTCGCACTACAGACAAAACGGCTGAACCGATTTTGATGATACTTGCACCACTAGATTTGTCTTAATTTTCCGAGTGTCATAACGGAAGCTGAATTTGAGAAAAAACAAAATGGCGCCCACTAGAAGCCATATTGTAACAAATTTAAAAATGAAAGTCAATAAACTATGGCAAGTGGGGTATCGATGAATAGGTCTTGTAAATTCAGAGTTAGGTTCCCTAGACCATTTTTTCATTTTAACGATCATTTAGGATTTACGAGGTTTCAAAGGTTCATTTTTAGTGTATTCCTTTGTGTCGCACTACAGACAAAACGGCTGAACCGATTTTGATGATACTTGCACCACTAGATTTGTCTTAATTTTCCGAGTGTCATAACGGAAGCCGAATTTGAGAAAAAACAAAATGGCGCCCACTAGAAGCCATCAGTGCCGTCTTAAGTCTTTTCGGCGCCGGGGTGCAGGGCTCAGCCTGCGCCCTCGTTTTCTTTTACACTGCAGCGTGGCACGTGACCGACGACATACTGCAGTATGAAAGGGGTCCTAGTCAACCAAGAAAACACAATACCTACACGTAATTTTGAAAATTAATTTATTTATAATTTCTCTAAAATACAAAACTAAAATTAAACTTAAATTACCTATACAAGTTAAACCCAATTATACAAATAAAAAACAAAACTATTCTCCATTCGAGACATTATGTCCATTTTCTGGAATTAAAACTCTAGAAAAGGTACCTACTTCTTCAAAAAAGTGAAGATTTTTAGATGAACCTTCTAAAAATTATACTTTTATTTTAACATGAAAAAGAACATGATGCAAAAACAAAGAAAAGAAGGAACCTATTAGTTGAGAAATCGATAGAATTATCACTATTATTGCGCCTCAGGGCGCGATTCCCAGAGAGACGCAGGTTCAGATCCTGCCGGTTCCGAAATTTTTGATATGTAAGTATATGTAAGTACTTAAGTTTAGAATAGAATTATGAGTTAATTACACAGTGATTGTAATGGCGAAAAACACCAGCAATCCAAGTTCCAACTCTCTATTATATTATTATTTAATTGCTAAATATCTATTTATTGTATGTACCTACATACATCAAACAAACTCAATTTTTCTTGCTTTTGAGTTGGCAAAGATTTTAATTAAATCATTTATTTTTATATCAATTTTGGATTCTATACTTATAATAGCTAAGTTTGTCAGTCTGTCTTGGGTCATGGTTGACCGAAGATAATTTTTTATTAATTTTAATTTTAAAAAGGATCGTTCATCTTTAGCTACTGTAATAGGCAGTGTTAAATATATACGTAGAGATGTTGAGATCTTAGGAAATGAGGAGATTAAATTATTAGAATACACTTTATTGACTTACACTTTATTGACTTAGAGATCATTTTGCTTCAAGTGCGGGCGACCGGGCGGCAATGTGTCAAAGGTTATACACTC
This sequence comes from Erebia ligea, assembly GCA_917051295.2. NCBI lineage: Eukaryota > Metazoa > Arthropoda > Insecta > Lepidoptera > Nymphalidae > Erebia > Erebia ligea. The sequence goes on along the minus strand of OU785223.1, from coordinate 12,729,224 downwards.
TCTTTGGATTAGAGATTTTGCCGCGCGCGTGTTGTACTAAATAAAATTTTTATTTGTGTATTAATAAGAATCATTTTAGCTTGCACATCATGAGTGTATGACAAGCGCCGAAAGCGTAATAAAAGTAAAACAATGATTAATTATTGTTGATGACAATTTTTTTTATATTTAATTTTGCGCATACGTATTTGTCGTAACAAGTATATTAAACTGTGCAATGGCGTTAAGTTCAATGAAATATCTAAATATTCAGCGCTCGGCAGGCGCCCCCGGGCGCTCCGCGCCCGGGTGCACCGCACCCCTTGCACCCCCGGGTAAAGACGGCCCTGGAAGCCATATTGTAACAAATTTAAAAATGAAAGTCAATAAACTATGGCAAGTGGGGTATCGATGAATAGGTCTTGTAAAATCAGAGTTAGGTTTCTTTGAACATTTTTTCATTTTAATGATCATTCAGGATTTACGAGGTTTCAAAGGTTGTAATCCTTTGTGTCGCACTACAGAAAAAACGGCTGAACCGATTTTGATAGTACTTGCACCACTAGATTTGTTTTAATCTTCCGAGTGTCACTATGGAGGCCGAATTTGAGAAAAACAAAATGGCGTCTACTAGAAGCCAATTAATAAATGAAAGTCGATAGGCTATAGGCAAGTGGGGTATCGTTAGATAGGTCTTTTAAAATCACACCTAGGTTCCTTAAACCATTTTTCCGTTTAAATGATAATTTAGGATTTACGAGGTTTCAAAGGAAATGTTTAAAGTTCCTACATAAATCATCTATCTATCAAACTAGGTATGATACCTATTATAAAGAGAAAAGATTTGGATTATCTCAAAAACCACTCAACCGATTTTAAAAATTATATCACCTATAGAAAGCTACATTATTAACATGTAAAATAGGCCATATTTCATTTTTTTAAAAATAAGAGATCCCTACGAAAATTGCAATAATGTGAATTCAGTCGGAAAGAATCGTCTCATCTGAGAGCTTCGTTGCGTGCGCTGAGTAAATAGTTAAAGTTACACGAAAATAATGTATGGTGGAATAGTTCCTCTTAAAAAGTTCTATAAAAAAGTCCGCGATAGCATATATCTAACTTTTAAGGCTGACTAACAATAAACATTTTTATGATTTTCAAACTTGGTTTAAAACTATGCTTTACTTGTGAAGGTGTTTTTACCGACATAGTATTAATCCTTATCAAAATAAATATGTTCGTCATCTTCAGTATTTAATTAAGATAAAAATTGCTCTGTACACCATTTAATTTAGATGAATATTTTATGAGATATCATAGAAATACAGTAACGTTCAACAGAAAATGACGCGGCCGGCAGCGGATAGAAAAGAGTGAAGGTGGGGCGCGTACCTACTCTCACAATATAATAATACGGTAGTAACTTAATATCATTGTAAAAGCTTAATGTGACGACATAACGAGTCTCAAAAAACTTGATGATTTGTACTCCTTCAATCGATCAGTCAAAAAATCAATAAATTCATCAATGACACATGCAGCGCATATTCGACTTACATAACTTACGACTAAATTTTTTAATGTCTATTAAAATATTGGTTCCGACTTTGCTACGTACTAAATACGTACAAATTGTGTTTTTGAAAATACTTTTTTTGCATTGTTCACGGGCATTTTCGTAAGTGGCCGACGTTCATTGGCTTACGAAAGCGATTGGACGCGGTAAATGCCGAGGTCTCGTGACGTCGCGTCGCTGCGATAGGACTCTCGAAAATTAATTCACTCTCTCTGTCGAAAAAATAGCAGATTCACGAACTTTACCAAACCAAATTTATATTAGCATTATAACATATTATGCAAATTTGATGATGGTTATGGTGATCACCATGGTAGTCATTACGAATAAATGAATCCGCTGCTTATTCACATGCTCTAAAATGCTACCACAAAATCTATAATAGTACCTTTGGTACAACTTCGGGCAGAAAAAACGTCGCCTGTTTACAATAAATACTGAACTAAAAAGTTTGAAATAAAAAAGTAATTTAATAAAACAAAAAACCCGACTGCTTGGATACCAAAAAGTATAAAACAAGACATGTATTGAAGTATTTCATTATTATCAATTTACATCGTATAATAATATTAATAAAATTTATCACGGCGCAGTCGCACGTCCAATAGCTAACATTTACCTTAACGTGCGACTGCGCCTTGATAAATTTTATTAATATTATTATACGATGTAAATTGATAATAATGAAATACTTCAATACATGTCTTGTTTTATACTTTTTGGTATCCAAGCAGTCGGGTTTTTTGTTTTATTAAATTACTTTTTTATTACATGATACCTTCCAAAGCAACCGCGATCCAAACTTCATACTAGTCGTAGTTCATAGTAGTCGGGGATCGTTTATACCTATACTAGTGGTTCGCCCCGAACTGAGACCTCGCGGCATCACAGAGCGCCATCTATTGACATCATTGTGAAGTTCTGTTAAAAATATCATCATCATTAAAAATTAAATAATTTCGTTTCCATAAAACATTTATCTAATTTTAGTATTTGTTGTTCAAGTACAGGATATAATTCAAATAATTGATCAAGTTTCAGGCTTGAGAGTTCAGAAAATTGAGAGTTCTGAGGTCAACTTTGGACGTCAGAAAATCGCCACTTTGAAAGCCCCCCATTTCGTCAATTTTAGGGGAAAAATTAAAAAAAAAATATTTTTGGACTCTATTCCTAATTATCTTTAAAATGATATACCGCAACCCTATGTAACGCTATAAAAAATATTTTACTTCGCATTCGCTTCTATGAGAGCCCCCCTGAAATAAAGATTTTTATAACTTTTTAAGCCATATTCGGCGGGAGGCCATTGGTTTACATATTATATTTAAATTTGAAGTAATTACGTTCAGCAATTCAGAAGTTATAAGGCTCTGACAGACGGACGGACGGACGGACGGACGGACGGACGGACGGACAAGTGCCAATTCACCCAAGTAGACTCAGATACCTTCGCTTCGCTCGGTCAATTAGAGACAGAGGTACTTAAATACAAAAAATTTCAGCTTTCATAAAATGACGTAAGTCTGATCGTCGCGGGATCTTGTTCTATTTAAGAATTTTGCTTCGTGGAATTTTGATGATTTTGATCTTTTTTTGATTTCTAAATGTTTTTTTTATAGTAGGTAGGTAGGTAATCTGTGGTTAGCGAGTAGCGACCTTTGATTATGTATAATAATACAAAATTCACCTACATTCAATACCATTCATTGCTACAATTCTGAAAAAGGTTGTAGGTACGCCTCGGGTCAAGTTGTACGCGAAATACCGTCGAAATACGAAATAATATTATAAATGCGAAAGTTTGGATGGATGTACGGATGGATGTTTGTTACTCAATCACACCCGAACGGCTTAACGGATCTGGATGAAATTGGCACAGAGATAGATTATAGTCTGGAATAACACTTAAGCTACTTTTTATCCCGGAAAACTAAGGAGTTCCCGCGGGAACCAAAAAACCTCAATCCACGCGGACGAAGTCGCGGGCATCAGCTAGTACGAAATACCAAGGATTATACTACTCTCTACCGAGAGCGAGACACTAAAGGCCGCTGCATACGTAACGTGATTTTACCCAGACGGGACGGGACGTGAAGTTTTGGAAATATCGTTTTATCTATGTTTCGAAAGAGCATACGTCACGGATGCACGGACGGGACGGGAACGTGGCACGTGCGGGGAGGGAAAAATATCGTCGGCGACGATGTTTAGCACGTCTCGTCCCGCGCGTGCCCCGTCCCGTCCGTGATTGCACTGCGTATGCACAGTCGCTCCGTTCGCTCCGGAGAGCTATGTAGGGAAGGACGTGCATCCTGCTTAACGATTAACGAAAATGGAAGACGAAAAACTAATTGAGTGTGTTCGATCACATGAAGCCCGGTATAATTTTGCTCACGCAAAGTATTTAGATTCTAAGTATTAAAATTATCTGTGGCGGAAAATTGCAGTCGAATTAACACTCCCTGAAAACGGTAAACGGTTCTCGGGGTGTAATAGCTTTTTTCATAACAGCGTCTTTCCTAAGTAAATGAGGGCTTAGCTTATTTTCCAGTAATGCAAAACATTCTTTTGACATACGAATATATACATATAAAATTGAGTCTCGTCATCCAAAAGTTCTTTGTAGAGAGTGTGATATTCTCCTTCTAGTTCTCTTTGCTGCGATGTAGGATGTACAGGAAATCTCCTTTTCCTCTTGACGACCGTAGCTTCTTCGTCATCTAAATCAATAGCAATTACCGCCAATTCTTGAAATGGCTCGCAACTACTTCACTAGCAGCGATGATGACACATGGCTAGTTAACTAGCTTTCAGGCCAACACGCCAGCGAATGGCGAGTAAATTAGCCCGGCTTTCTATTTTACAAGCAGCTTTTTTACAATCAGATAGACAAAAGCAGATTGTAGAAAAGCTCTTTTTTACAATCAGATAGACAAAAGCAGATTGTAAAAAAGCTCAATGACACGGGGCGAGTTTACAAGCTGTTAGCGAACTCGCTGGCTTGTAGCTTGTAAACTCGCCCCGTGTCATCGAGGCTTAAACGACATCTTACTTCAAAAGTCTTACGTGATACCGCCGAGCGATCGCGTAACTTCTGCATCAATCATTGATACATCACAATCACCTCTGATTGGTTAACACTCTTCCACTATTGGACATAATCCATTGACGCAGCACGAATGCCATAAATTCAGCCAATTACAACAATTGATACTGTAACAATGATTGATGCAGAAGTTACGCGATCGCTCGGCCGATTTTCAGCAATGTCCATACATTAATTCTATCGATAGTTACTGCATCAATGTCAAAACCTCCTTGATCCTTTATGGACAGTCTCAGTGTTATGTGAAGCAAAAACCATGTTTTGACATTGATGCAGTCCTTTATTGATTGCGACAAATAATAGCCGATCGCTCTGCTGGTCAACTGTCATGGTGACTGACCGGTGTCAGCTGAGACGTGAGAAGGAGGTACGATAGTGACGATACGGCTTTGCGATACGGATAAATAACTTTGGAAAATTATCGGACGTGTGTATGCGTAATATTTGTGTTTATTTTTATATTGCTAACGGTAGACAAAATGGCAACAGGAGTGAAACCTCGTGATGAAGAATCATCCCTCACAAAAGCCGATTTGGAGACAATACAAGACGCTATGAAGTGCAAGAAATTTCGAGAACTGCTCTCCGAGTATTGCGAGGAAATACGTGACCCGGCGAATCAAGCGATCTATCAAAAAGAAATGACCCAACTAGAGAAGGAACGTGGCTACGACGTAACTTTCATAAATCCAAAGGGAGGTTATGTGATTAAAACAAGCGTTGCAGGCGACAGAAAAGCTTTTATTAACATTTGTAGTAATGAGAACGTGGACAAGCCGTCTTGTAGAGTTCAAGAGAAAAACGGCCAAAAAGGTATGAATTGGCAGCTCCCATATACGATAATTCCTCCAAGGGAAGATCTTGATCATAAGAGGCAACGATGTGTTATTTACGACGTAGTATTCCACCCTGACACACTGCGCATGGCAGCGGTAAACCAGCGATTTCGGGAGTTGGTAAACAATACAGCTTTTGATGGGTTACAGAAAACATATAAGATACACTTTGATAGTAACAACTGCCGTTTTCCGAAGTCATATTATAAAGGCATGACCACACCTGCTGTTATAAGAAAAGAGGATCTTTCCTTTAAACCACCAACTGATGAAGAAAATGAACATATAACTCCAGAAATAATGGAAAAACTGTACCCACAGCATATATACCCTGAAGCTAAAGAAGCTGTTGAAGAACAATATAAAAAAGAACCTGAACAACACAGGAAAAAAGCTAAAAACACTAAAAAAGAATTTAGTCATGCTTCTGATAATGGTTACACAGTACCTAAATATGTGATAAAACAAAAGAAAAATGTAGATTTGCAAGACTTCACATATCATAAAGACAGCAAGCAGTATTCCGCTATTCCAAGCCATATAGTTGTTGAAATTAACTTACCACTAGTCTCTTCAACCAAAGACTGTGTTTTAGATGTTCGGGAAAAGTCTCTCAGTTTGATTTCTGAAAAACCAGCAAAGTATAAACTGAATCTTACACTTCCTTATGCAGTCAACGATGAGTGTGGAAATGCAAAATTTGATAAGTCAAAGCATACATTAATTGTGTCTCTCCCAGTGGTTAGAAGGAACACTTCAAATGATAAACCTGTATTATTAAGGGGTGATAGTGGTGTGGAAAGTGAAGAAAATTCTAATGGTGAAGAAGAATCCAAAGAAAACCTTATAGAGGTAATTTCCTCGAGCTCCACAGACTCCAAATTATCTTTAGTGCACAATGAGCAAAACCCCCCCTCTGAAGAGGCATTCCTGCTTTCAACGATTAGCTATACATTCCCTCCATATACATACAATGCATTAGATGATGTTGTAGCATTCACTTTTCATGTTAAAAACACTGAGCCGGATTCAGTGACAGTGAAAAATGATGGAAACAGAATAAGCATAAAATTTTCTTCCCTTGGATCTGGTTTTGTGCCAATACATTATGCAGCCCTCATATCATTTGATGAAGGTGTTAAGTTTGATAATGCAACTGGTGAAGCTTGGGATAATAATGTTATATTGCAGTTAGAAATAGCTGGAGCTACTATTAAGAAATTCCAAATAGGATTAAGTGAGAATGATTTGAAAACTGAGTATTTTGATGTATCCAAGACATCAAAAGATGATTCATCCAAAGTTGCATCATCCGTTGAAGATTCAACACCCCTTGTTGAAGTAACAAACTTACAAACTGAAACTAATATTGTAGTTTCATCGCCCAATAATAAAATAGATACCGATGATGAGGCCGAAAATGAAAGGGACATTGTTTGGACGGAATCTTATAACACCCGTAGTGCAGCTAAGAGCATCCTACGCAAGCCCATAATGATGCGTAGCTTTTCTGAATCAAGTGTTGGTGATGTTGCATCTTCTATGGATTATATCAGCTCTGATTGTATTCCTGAAGAATCTAATATGAAAAAGACAGTTAGGTTCAGTGATATGATTGCACGGCAATTTTACAGGTAAATACCTGTGTTTTAGGTGGAGTGCAGTGGAATATTCAATTCAATTTGATTTAATTCATTTATTCAATATAGGTGTACTGTAGGTACACTTATTGACGTTGACAATTACTTATAAAACATGATGGTGAAAATCAGTTACTGTATTTTAAACTAAAGCTAAAATAAACCCCATGCCTAAAAACTTAAGGTTGAATCAAATCATGGCCATGTTGTGTCAAATCGCTGATAATAATACAAAATATCACTTGATTTAACTGAATGTGTATAGCATAGGGTTGAGTGTAACAATATCTATTATTTATACTTATTTTATATTTAATTTATATTTTTCAGATACAACTCATCAATTGAAGGCCAGAAAAAGAAAAACCAACGCAAGAAGAGTAAAAAGCGTAACCAAGACAGGCGTAGAAGTGAGAGTGAAGCTGAGGATGATATTTCCAAAGCAGTTAAGGTACAATACAATCAATTTTAACTTTGAAATTGTGTCTGTTTGTCCTTTAAGACATGAAATAGGTTCACTCTACATGAGGAACTTTTTGGCATGTATTGTCAACAACACCTCTGGACGACACCACTAGAGTGTTGTTTACAATAATAATTGATAACTAACTACACCACTGCAATGATAGTGATGTGTTACTTTTAATAAAACAAATTATTATTACACTTTATTGCATAAAGAAAATAATTACTTATTAAGTTTACTTACTTATTAAGTTGTATAAGTAAAATTACTTATTAAGTTTTAATTTTTTTGATAATAAGAGGCAAATAGAAAGAAGAAAGAAAGAAAGAAAAACAGTTTATTTGACGATGGTGTCACAGACAAAACACAAATTACAGATGTAACAATTTCAATGAAAGACCACCCAAATGCTGAAATTGGGTGAGTTCACTAGGGATTGGAAAACGTCTCCGTTCTGTCGTGGGTAAAAAAATATTAATAATAATTAAAATAAATATGAATAACAAATTATTTAAAATATTAATTATTTAATTCTTTTAAAATTTTCTTATGAAATGGGTTGTCTGGAGGAGATCACTTTTAGCGATAAGACCGCCCTTGCGCACGTGTTGTTTTCTGTATTTTGTTTATAATTAAGTTATTTCTGTAATTTATGTGTGGCAATAAAGAATTTATCTATCTATCTATTAAAATAATAATAAATAACACATTTAATTGACAGTATGCAGTTTACAATCAAATAATAGCAATGCTACGCATCATTTTCACAGAGAGATCATTTCTAAGCTGATGTCATGTTGTGATCTTACAAATGATATAATATAATTGATATTGATAAATGCAAGTTTAGTATTAAGCAGAACTTCAATACAGGTAACAAAAAAAAATTGTAAACAATACTCTAGTGGTGTCGTTGACAATACATGATTTTTGGGGGTTAATAATATTTCAATGTCTTTTCTGTGATCAATCTCTACATTTATATGGTTTTAATATGGTACAAGTTCGATCGTGCATGGAGTACTGCAGCCATTTATGGGATGGCTCTGCCAAGTACCAGCTTGATGCATTGGATTCGGTGGATCGTCGCGCCAGGAGACTTATTGGTAACAAAGCGCTGGTCAGTTCGAAGCTGCAAAGCTTGGAATTTAGGCGCAAAGTTGCCTGTCTGTCGGTATTCTACAGGATATATTTCGGAGAGTGTGCCCAAGAACTGTTCGATCTGGTTCCTCCGTCACCTTTTTATTATCGAACCGCAAGGCATCGACAAGGTCTGCACCCTTACGCAGTCGAAATTCCGCGGGCTCGTACGAAGCGATTTGCTTCCTCGTTTCTAATTCGAACCGCTAGGATATGGACTGCCCTTCCGGCTTCCGTTTTCCCCTCCTCTTTTAATATAGGTACCTTCAAATCAAGAGTGAATAGGCATCTTCTAGGCAAGCGCGCTCCACCTTAGGCTGCATCACCACTTGCAACCAAGTCTGATTGCAGCCAAGCGCTGGCCTATACATTTAAAAAAAAAAAAAAAACCACTTGGTTCATGACTTACTGTTAAACGATGGACTTTAAGTTAAGGTCTAAAACCAAGTTTCGTATGTTTTCAATCTATGGGTCTTGTTGGACCCAAATTCATAACAAGTGTGTTCTGCATTAAATTATATTTTTAAAATTTGTAAATCGAAGCTTATCTTCATGACAATAATCTAGGCTTTGTAACTTGCAAGTAACTTTAGAAACTGGGGTTTCACCAAAATCGGAGTTCCTGTGCTCAAGCTCTGCAGCAATAACTAACCACTGGATCTAGAAACTGGAGATTTTTTTTATAGGTTTTCTCAATTTCTATCTAGAAAAAAATTTTGAAACCTCTATCTATCTATCATCTTATGTGTTGAGTTGTATATATGTAGTAGTATATTGTTATACCTATATTCTTCAATGCCAATATTATGATAGCAATGAATACATTTTGTTATCGGATTAGGTATCATAATATTGAGATATAAAGTGGAACAAAACAAGGTGATTATTTTGATTTTGATGTAAATTTTTGTAATATGATATAACTTAACCTTCCTCTATTATGATTAGAGTAGGAAGTTAGCCTGATAACCCACTTATCAGAACAGCCAGAGGCCATAATATTATAGTATCGCCACAGTGTAAATACATACAGTGAGATGTGGCGCCCTTGATGTTTGCGGACGAGCCATCCTTATGATCTTGAGCACATGATCCACTTATAAGCAAGATAAAGCTGTTTGTAGTTTTTTCTACAAAAAAGGATGTATTAGTAAGATGTTGAGTGCGATCTTCGTCGTCGTCGTCGTCGTCTCAACCTATAGACGTCCACAGAGCACGGTCTTGTGCCGCTTGCGTCCAGCGGCTCTTGCGGCGATTGCGATCTTACGTGATGGGAATTGATGGTTCATTCTAAAATGGTAGAGGGCTAGCCTGGTATGGTACTTATCCATCCCCTAACTAGTTTCTGGAATGCTAAAGCGATTGGCGGCTTCTTTGCCAGTAAGGTGGTACCATATTGTGGCCAAATCTTACCACCAGATCAGACCAGAGACAATTTAGAAATAATGCCAAAAATCAATCCTGGGACTTCCCACTTATACACAGTGTACGCATTGTGTGTGTGACAGACACAACATACAGTGCTCACCACTTCACCAGAGACATCCTCAAAACAGGCTTCCTTCTGCTGATCTATTAATCCTTTCCTTGTGTCACTCCTGCACTGAGGCCCGAGTGTATCTCAAGCTATGTTGGCAGTATTATTATCAATTGCAAAATTATATTTCAAGATCGAATCAGTAAAAAATTATACAATCGCTCAGGCTTCCTTCTGCTGATCTATTAATCCTTTCCTTGTGTCACTCCTGCGCTGTGGCCCAAGTGTATCTCGAGCTATGTTGGCAGTAGTATTATTAATTGCAAAGTTATATTTCAAGATCGAATCAGTAAAAAATTATACAATCGCTTATATACAGCAGTACCTATTATATATTTCCATGTCTATTTTTTTTCAGCCATCGAAACCCCGCTCGAAATCAGCCCTCAAACAGAGGCATGACAGTGGACTAGCTGACACATCTGATGCGGATGAATGCAAGAACAACATGTCTGATAGCGACTTCCAGTATAACAGCAACACAGACGAGAATGCCAACGAAGACAGCTATGATTCACGTAAAAACACGTCTGATCTCAACATCATTAACAATAATACAGAAGACAACAAACCAGCTATATGGACGTCGGAATCCAGAGCTCACGTAAAAGATACAAAATGTTCAAACCGAGAAAAGCATGAACCAATTACATGTGATAACATAAAACACAACACTGATCTCTATAACCCAGACAAATTAAATAAGGGACAATACTTAGAGGTTAAATTCAAAAATGATCTCATATTTGATCTTGATATGTGAGCTTTGCCATTTACCTTGGTTGTATGAAAAATCTTACATTAATTGATGGAATTCTATTAAAACTTTAGTTAAACTTATTATGCATTAGTGGTCTAGTTATTGTAGTTCTTACCAGTGATTTTTATTATTGTGTAGAATTGTGTGGCGTGGTTTGGTCTAGTTTACCTCTCCACGTAAATTATGTTCCTTCCCAATTAGTTTTTACATCAGCTGAGTTTATGGCAATGGTCTATATTTATTCTGCATGAATGTCAATTATTTTAAATATTTTTATCAATTATAATTGGTATTTTTTAGGTATTTAATTCCAATTAATTATGGAATGTTCAAATATTCTTTGGGTTATTATAATTATTATGCTCATTTCAGACAATATATTATAAATAATAATTTATGTAGATTAATGCATCTAAAGGTACAAATTAGATTTAGTTAAACCGTGAAGTCTGACACAAATTAAAATTTAATAAATCGCATTTTTATAGAAATAGATAGACCTATTGGATAAAATTTATTGCCTTAGCAATGAAAAATATTAAACTGAAAACGTTATGAGGATTAAAAATATCTTTATCCCTAGGCGTCATTTTCACGTATAGTTGAAGCTCGTCCGACGCAAAAACGCGCGACAAATGCGCCTTTCTGTTCATTGTGTGTGAAAATGGTGTCATGAGTAGGTACAGACACTAAAATGTCTGGCCTTAAAAAATCAACATAGAGCTATTTACCCAAACAACGAGCTTATAATTTTTGAAAACTATAATGTTTTATGTCGATTTCCTCCATACATCCACATTCTACACTTCCAGTGAATTAAACAAAAGCAATGTAATTTTATTACTTAAAATTAAATAACTGAACAGTAAGTTAGTTATAGGGCTCCGTTTTTCTCTTAGGGTAGGTACGTAACCCGAGAGTACGTAGGTACGTAGGGTATTCAGAGAACCATTTTTGCAAAAACCAACTACTAGGTGTACCTGAGGTGAATGGTACATAATGTTATGATAATATCTATAGCTACTTTTTAGTTTAATTTTTTTAATTATTAAGGCATTTTATAAAACTCTTTTATACATAAGATTATCAGGCAGTACAATATCGCAGATATAAATGTGCTCAACTTTTGTCAGTGCCTTTTTAAGAGAACTCTGATCGCAGCACAATAACCTTAGCTGTTGTCATAAACCATGCATTTACTTATATATTATTTTAATAAGTTAGTATTCAAAGTGTGTTTTAGGATATATTATGGTCGTTATGTTCCGTCAGAATTTTAACGGTGAAATATTGTGATGTTTCGAATGTTAATTTAATAGAAGAAAATGAAATAATTATTAGGTCTTTTATTTATGCCTACGGGCTACAGCTATCAAGTTGACCAGGCCATTTACCAATAGCATAAAGTGGGTTCGAGGATATAAAGTACGAGAGTGATAGACAAAGCCTAACTTCAATCCGTCTAACTTGGTCCCAAACTCCCAACTCCCGGCATCCTGGACTGAGCAGTTTTCAATTAAAGTTCAGTTCAGTTTTCAGTTTGAGCAGACCAATTAAATTATAATAAGAGAGATTATATCCTAGAGATCAATCCCGAGATCACGGCTGGCTCAGTTTGGTAGGTAAATGATAGCCACCTGGCAGTGAGAAATGAACCGGCTTGACAATAATAGGGTGGAACAAAAAAGGACGTGAGCAGCTATTGTACTGCAGGAAATTAATTACATTTACTTATATGTACTATATTTTTTTAATCCACTACAAGTTAGCCCTTGACTGCGATCTCACCTGATGGTAAGTGATGATGCTAAGATGGTAGCGGGCTAACCTGTTAGGGGCATGGCATATTAAACCCATACCCGTATTCGGTTTCTTCACGCCATCGTACCGGAACGCTAAATCGCTTAGCGGCACGTCTGCCGGTAGGATGGTAACTAGTCACGGCCGAAGCCTCCCACCAGGCCAGACCAGGGAAAATTCAGAATTTATAAATTCCTAAATTGACCCTGCCGGGGATCGAGCCCGTGACCTCTAAACTTTGTACTAAAAAGTTTAAAACTGAATGGGATAGGTATATTTAAGTAGGGTCAAGTGTCCAACAATGAAACACTAAAAATTCAAAGTCTCATAAACCTTTTGTTTTGACGGATAGAAGTCTAATTTTTTACTATAGAGCAATTTTATTAGGTACTAGCGATCCGCCCTGGCTTCGCACGGGTAGCACTAATAATCCTAATAGTCTATACCCAACATAGCCAGTAGGCAGTGGGCAGGTTTTACATTTTAAATAATATTACATTGTAAGAGTAGTAGTTACACCCCGTCCTCACCACACCTGCCACGGCCGCCAGCCCACCATGATGAAGATAAAGGGCAATTAGATACCTACTTGAGATGAATAACATATTTATTTTGATAAGGATTATTAATACTAAGTACCTATGTCGGTAAAAACATCTTCGCAAGCAAAGCATTGGTTTAGACCAAATTTGAAAATCATAAAAATGGCTATTGTGAGTCAACCTTAAAAAAATAGATACCTACTTATATGCTATCGCGGACTTTTTTTTAGAACTTTTTGAGAGGAACAATTCCACCATACTGTTTTCGTGTAACTTTTACTATTTACGCAGCGCAGCGCACGCCACGTAAGCTCTCAAAAGAGACGATTTTTTCCGACTTAGTTCACATTTCAGGTGAAAATCGGTTGAGTAGTTTTTTGAGTTTATCCATTACAAACAAACAAACAAACACATCTTTCCTCTTTATAATATTAGTTTAGATCAGATGTCATATTTTATAGTTTATTTTTGATTAATGTGTAGGTAAGTAATCAATCAGCAAAAAATTAAAAACCAAACTTTGGACGTTAGAAAATCTCCACTTTGAAAGCCCCCCATTTCGTTAGGGGAAAAATTAAAAAAAATATATTTTTGGACTCTATTCCTAATTATCTTTAAAATGATATACCGCAACCGTAACGCTATAAAAAATAATTTACTTCGCATTCGCTTCTATGAGAGCCCCCCTGAAATAAAGATTTTTATAACTTTTTAAGCCATATTCGGCGGGAGGCCATCGGTTTACATATTATATTTAAATTTGAAGTAATTACGTTCAGTAATTCAGAAGTTATAAGGCTCTGACAGACGGACGAACGGACGGACAAGTGCAAATTCACTCAAGTAGACTCAGAGACCTTCGCTTCACTCGGTCAATAATATAATATGATCTATTCCACGTTAATCTACGAAATATGGTTAATGCTAGGTTATCATGAAAATTATGAAAATTTCAACCAAAATTTAATGAAAAATCCATAAAGAATGCTGAAAATATTTAAGTACTTTTCGTCGAAAAAAATAAAAATTCTCCATAAACACGTCACGTGGCACCGATGGAAACTGGGATAGGGGGGGGGGGGGGTTCACAAGAGTGTCCTAATGAGATATAGAGTGCGTTCCGAAATACACTGAGAGCACTGAAAGTCCCCAGTAAAGAGCACTGCCAGTGCTCGCAGTGCTTATAACGGAACACACACATAATAATGCACGATCTGGCAACGTAGCATTTTAGAAATATCAGTGTTTTATTGTGTACCACTGTTTCATTGTTGGGCACTTGACCCTACCTAACTCTTTATAGTCTCTAGACTCTAATCTAAATAAACTCTGTGTCTATCTTTCATCTATCCCTGTCAGCTTGAGCTGTGGTCGCAACTCGCACGGATGGATGTGACCCACGAACAAGAGAAGTAGGTCCTGACCGGTCGCTGTTGTTGTGATATCAATCACGTGTATGTTTTTAGGGTTCTGTACCTCAAGAGGAAAAAATGAACCCTTATAGAATCACTTCGTTGTGACAGACAACGAAGTGACCCCCTTTTTCTCCGGAACACGTGGAACCGGACGTGGAGTGGAGGTAACAAGTTGAAATTAATATCAAATACTTAGGTCTACGATCTCTTGGAGCTGTAAAAAAATCAAGCTACTTGTCAACGAAGCAATAAAAAAAAACGCCGTTTAGTTATGTATGCCGCATATTTTTACACTCGCCAATAAATCAAAACCTATAGGGTACCTACTTTCCGTTGACCTAGAATCATGTTTGGCAGGAAGCTAGGGTCTCTTATCACAAGTAATTACTTAAAGGAAAAAATCCGAAATTCATTACATTATCAAATTGTTTGTCAGACGATGGTCAGACGCTACCATTTTAGTTAGCTCCATAGGAAAGCCATTTATTTCACAGCTGATTACGTGTTGTTATGACATATTTAATTTATGACAATTTCTTGTTATTTACTCATTTAGGTATATAATGTGGTGGTATGGAACCCTTAGTACGGGAGTATGACTCGAACTTGACCGGTTTGACATGTGATTTCAACTGTACCAATTTCTCTTATATGTATAGGTAGGTACTTAGGCTACGTCCGCATTGGGATAAACATTCGCGCGATTTTTTTTCGCAATTCTGTAATACTAGAAATCATATGGAGGTAGGTATATAGATACAGAACGCACTTGCGAATAAAATTCTCGCGAAATCCGAACTCCGTAGGTACACGTACACGAAATACTTATAAATATGTCTCGCAGTGCAGGCGAACCCTTAGGCGGCCACGTCGATGCTGTACCAGGTCCTCACCTAACACCAAACTTCGAAACTACAGTCTATCCGCTCGCGTTTTTGCAATGTATCGTATAGTTTGCGAAAATCATCTTGTTTTCGCAGCTCTCATACAAACTGTCGATGTCAACCACAGATGTCAACGTACCTACATACTACCGAAAATATGCTATTGCGATGCGTCTTGCGGTCAACTTCAGGGGGTCTACTCTCTTTCTCTCAAACGAAACTTCGCAAACGAACGTAATTAGTCTGTCATAAGACCCACTCAAAATCGTCCAATCCAATCGGTCACGAAAATTTTCTATGGATCCGTACTTCGTCTGCGTGTACGAAAACGAAATAGAGAGGAGCATAGAGATAATATTATGTAGGAGAGGAGTAAACGAAATTTCGTTCGTTTGTTTGCGAAGTTTCGTTTTAGAGAGAGTAGACCCCCAGATGCGATTTAGGTTAACTACCTAGGTTCCTTAAATTAGCTGAAATACAAGCGAATAACGAAAATAAAACATAGTATGGAAACATCAAATTGTCTTTAATTTTACGTAGGTAGGTACGTAACTATTTTTGTACTACAAGAGAAAGATCGATTTATAACGTCTATATACAAAAAATATTAGCATAACACGCACAATAAAATAGTATTTAATATTATTTTATCTTACATTGGCGCCTCTAACTATTAACTTTACAATCAAAATATCTACTATTACAATAAAATCTCAAGTATTTTATCATTTAAATAAATAAGAATAATATAGGCACTGCACGTGTTATATTTTCTCATATCACATTCTCTATTAGAGAGTAAACGTAGTCAACGTACGTACACACACGTTTATTAGTCATTTATTCTAGTAAGCGTCTCCGTTCTTCTAAGGTGAATCAGCACAGTAACTACCACAATATAATAAATTATGCACATTAATAATTAGGTAAATCTATGACTATTATGGTGATCTATAAGAATATTGGACTCATTTAGGCATTGAGATTTGAGTTAGTCCACATTGGAAATTGCTATCTCTAGTATGACAACTCTATGCCCACAAATAAGTATAGGGCTGCCTGTCCACCAGAGATTTACTACGTTGCTAAGCTACAGATTTTTTTTTTTTTTTTTATCCACTACAAGTTAGCCCTTGACTGCGATCTCACCTGATGGTAAGTGATGATGCAGTCTAAGATGGTAGCGGGCTAACCTGTTAGGGGCATGGCAATTATATTAAACCCATACCCCTATTCGGTTTCTACACGGCATCGTACCGGAACGCTAAATCGCTTGGCGGCACGTCTTTGCCGGTAGGGTGGTAACTAGCCACGGCCGAAGCCTCCCACCAGGCAAAATGTGTGTCAAATGGCAAAAAAGGCATGTGTGTCAAATCCACCAATAGGAGCGTTTATTAGAACATCAGCTAGCGATTTATATGCTATGGAAATCAAGCGGTCCTATTGGTGGTGTTGACACACATCCGTAGCTTAGCAACGTAGCACATCTCTGGTGGAAACGTACCCTAATCATGAAATCCACCTCATGTTTTGGTGTATCTATTGTTCGTTCACATCTTCTCCCACTGACAAGGATCACTGGTAGAGATTTCTTGTTGAGATATTAAGTACCTACTTCCTTTGTCCCACTATTTTTATTTTTTATTTTTTTTGTTTGGTGTAAATTAAATTACTTAAAAATCGATAACACTTAGGCACTCACTTACTTATTGTTTTGACACACTGGCGACGTAATAGACCAAAAAATAAAAGAAGAGGAATACTGAATGTCCATGGGACATGCACTGCTTGTGCAAAATAATGTGCAGGTAGGTATAGCAGCTACTATGTTAAATCACCTTAATGATTATTATCATAGACTTTTAACTACCCTTCACGAGAAATACACATGCAATAATAACATTTATGTCTCCCTTTGCCAGTATTAGGGTGCCTTTCCACCAGAGACGTAGGTACTACGTCGTTATAAGCTTGGGATGTGTGTTCTACAGTCTAACCCACCAATATGTAAGATCAAGTGCTCCTATTGGTGGTTTTCATCACATCCGTAGCTCAGCAACGTAGCGCATCTCTAGTGGAAAGGCACGCTTACAGTATGGAACTACCTAGTATTAAAATTGTACGAGAGCCCGTGGGAAAATTTAACGCGGTCGCACACGCAGGCCCGGCAAACCCCAACATCTGTTTCGTGTGTGCGTACAGCGTAGGTATGCTTGCTTGCGAAGTACCGAAAACGAAGAAACGAAGACGGTGATACTGATACAGGTAAGGTGACAGGTGATAATGAGGTGCTAGGTGATAAGTGATAGGTGGGGTAGGTATACTGATAAGAATACCACAAAAAATCGCAAAAAAAAAAGTTTTTGTATTGTATTGTGTTAAGGTAGTGCACCCTGTAAGGAATACCTACCACAAAAAACGCAAAAAAAAAACATCATGATTTTATATTGTATTGTGCTTAGGTAGTACTATAACGTTTACGGTAGCGTATCCCCTTATACCCTGTAAGCTGGACGTGGGCGTATCGCGCAGACGTTTTGTGTAGTCTTGTCCCGTGTCTATAGTGAGTTTTCCCCCTAATATTGCAGTGGCAGTTAGGTAAAGCAATGGCAGGTGAAAAACAGAATTGTCGGGACACAATAAGTTGCGGCAGGCATGTTGAAATTGTTATCGGGGATTTAGTTATGCGGTGGTGGCAAAATTGAAAATGTGTGCACCAACTTCACTATAAATATGTAACGAAAAGGAAGCACATATTATCAATTTTCAGTTGTAATCAAATTATCAAAGACCTTTTCAAATTTCCTACGAGCTCTCGAGTCATATGAAGAGAATCGTAATAATCTGGCGAAAACGAACCGCGAACATTTATTTTCAATTGAACTGCGTCCCAGTTTCCACGAACATTTTATTACCTCGCTTTCGATTCGGTTTTACTATAACACTCACTTGAATAAAGTAATTGAAATTCGAAATAATTTTATTATCTACAGTATTTGAGTCGTATGCAGTCGTAGTCACGAGGCAGAAACACACTACAGACAAAAAGTAGATACGCGCGCGCTCTTTTATATGGAGCTGCACTAACTACCGCGACAGGACAAACGCGTTTTCCCTTTAACGCGGGTGCTTCGCGCGGCCTATTTGTCCTTTCTTGTCCGTAATGTGTTTTCATTATTATATAGTGAACACCTATCTCAATACAAATCACTAACATCGAAGTCTACCGTTCATTAGTACGAGTAGGTAAATGGCGACACTGGGATTATTGTTTAGGAAAACCTGAGTATCATTAAATTTTTAATTCAATGGAAAATGTCTGAACAGACAAAAAATACCACATGAGGGATAGAAAATAACATTATTTCTAATTAAAACATTAATAAAGAAATATTTACTAGATAAAATTTAAGTGGCTAGATGGAAGTTTACTAGATAGTTACGAACTCAATGAAAACATTTGAAACAAAATTAGGTACTTACTGAAATCTTAATACTTTAGTAGGTATTAAGATTTTTATTAATTTTAAAAAAAGTTGCAAAACTAGTTTGAGATCGAAACCAACCTAGCCGTAGATACCTTCTTACTCATCACTAAATCAAAAAATATATATAAAACTAACATAGTAGGTACATAATATACATATTATTTTGGTACAGAATAGGTATTTAAGGTATAAATACATAAGGTTTTTATGTACCTAGGTACTTAATGGTTTTCTTTGTTTCTATCCTATCTATTCTTCAGAAAATTAAGTGACTATACTTACCTACTTAATCATTTTAACATAATATTTAGTAATATTCTTTCTTTCTTTCATAAAAGTTAGATTTGAACTAGTTCTAATACGATTTCTACTCTGAAAACAAATCCAGAATTATTCAATAACCTAATTAAGTACATAGGTATTAGGTAGGTACTTAGTTTTTTAGTAATATAAAGGCTCAAATGGGATTTCTTGGAATCGATAATCATAACCCAATTTATAAAACCCATAACTATAAAAGGTCCTAAATCCCAAGGTGTCCCGAGGTGAGTAGGTACTATAGGAATAGGTACTATTAAATTAAGTTTTAATAAAGTTACATAAAAAAATTGGCACATCTTGAATTACGGAAAAATAGAGATTAAGTTTTCAAGAAAATGTACTTATATAAAAATAGATTTTGTTTCTTCGCCCTTTTCAAGAATTATTAATATTATGCTATTAAATAGGTACCTATACTTAATATGAAAAATACAGAAACGGACTAC
Source organism: Erebia ligea (assembly GCA_917051295.2). Classification (NCBI taxonomy): domain Eukaryota; kingdom Metazoa; phylum Arthropoda; class Insecta; order Lepidoptera; family Nymphalidae; genus Erebia; species Erebia ligea. The sequence continues at coordinate 12,709,285 of OU785223.1, read as the reverse complement.
ATTAAAAACGATCATGATAATAATATTATTAGATAAAATTAAAATAAATTTAGTACTTAATATATATATTTATATTTCAATTTGCAGGATATTATATTTAAGATATGCGCCGTTCTTATTATACAATTCTCGCTCTTATTTTCTACACAGCTTCACAGGAGTGACTAGATAAATCAGTAAATAACTTATAGGTACTAAACTAACAATGAAGTCAATAATACAGCACAAAAATCGATTGATATGTACATTGTCAATATGTATTTGAAGTTACTCAACATAATATTATGTTTCGTTGATATAAAGCAACACCATTTTTACGGAGCCTATAATTTATTCGGTCTAAGCGATAGACAAGTGCCCCCCCCCATTGACTTCAAAGTAACATTAATAACACAGAGTCCACTTGAAACTATTGACTAATGAGCAGATTGGAATTATGATCACTTAGCTGTTAATATTATTTTTAAGACTGTAAGTGCTCGGATGCGCAGTCTTAGTCGGTAACAATCGTTCGTTCACATCACAGAGATCACTAGCAGAGTATCTATTTCTTTTTAAACTGGTACTTTTGTCTTTTTCTAATAACCTTTTCACTTCTGGCTGTAGATCAAGATCTTTAGCACTTCCACTGGGACTCCTGGTTAGTTCGGGTTTATCGCTGGTTGAACTAGATGATGTTTGACTCCCGTTTTCCGACTCGATGATCTGCTCGAGACCGCTTGGCCGTCGATTTCTCGGATCGTAGTATTCGACAGTCGGTTGTATGACTGGTGCCAAATTGGACATTGGATCTAGGCCGAGAAGGAGCATCACAGTTGCTGGATGCTCCATTATGTACTGCGTAACACAGTGTAGGAATGGTTCAGTTTGTGTGCTTCGATTTATTTTCGGTCGATCAGGACTAACCGGCCTCTCTTGCTGCAGAAATACCAAGAAATTATTATATGAACACAAAAGTACATATAAAAATTGCAAACGTCATTATTCCTATTTATTCTTACGTAAATAAATAGGTAAGCAATTTGGCACTTTGATTGAATTTAAATAGGTACCTGTATTCCTAATGCCAGTTTTCTTTCTTAGAGGAAAGTAGGCAGAGAAAGTTTTTATAGATATAGGCAGGTACCTACTCCATCGTGGAGCACTTTCGTTCAGCAAAGAATTCGTCAAGAATAATATAGTAAAAATGATAATTAAAAGTAGAATTATTTACAAATAGGTTCAGGTGTAATGAAATACTTGGACCACTGTCCACGTGAAATAATTTAGAGAGGGTATCACAGCGCAATTAAATAACCTGATCCCAACAGAAAACGTCGGGCGGATGGCTGCAACTTCGAGCCAATTGGTTAGGTGGAGAGCTCCACTGTAGATTAGGATTCGAGTGAGCTGCATGCCACACCGGACCCGTCATTTCTTGTAGAGCTTGAATTGCATTTCGAACCTGAAAAAAGAGAAGAATTTTCCGTGGTTCCTATTTAAGACAAAATATTACGATGATTCCCTCTGGGTTCCGCCCTACTTATTACGGGTTTTATAAATTATACTTATTTGAACTGTTCAGAATCCTTGTTTTTCTGTAATGAAAAGGACACCAACTGAACTTTGGCATGGACAAACAGACAGACCGATAAAAATTAAAAAAAATTGTGGTTTAGTTAGATGAACATTGCTATAGGTACTTATAGATTCAGGGGTGTTTTGGGTTAGGAAGAAGTTAAATAGACTATATGTGATTTTTTTACAAGTAGGTACCTACATAATTCTGTCTACGTGAGTTTAATTTTAAGGCGCTATGAGTTCACGAAATCAAAATATAGGCGCGCGGGAGTGAAATCGAGCAAGCGCATGTTGCAAAAAATGGAAGAAATAAAATTTGTAAAAAAAATAAAATTTACTGTTCAATACAAATTAATCCGACAATGTGTTTGATTTAGAAATAATTATGAATTTTATCTTATATTTCTAGAGCAAATTATTAGTTTCAAATAATTCAAATAAGGAGAAAAATTGCTTTAAAAGGACAACTAAGAGGTATGTTTAAAAAATTTCAATGCAGAGATTTTTTTTAAATTGTGTTTTGAGATGCGTCAATGGCTGCTTAGGTAAAGGTCTAGAAAATAACAAATTAATTATTTTTACAAGCATACATTATGTCACCGTTTGATGGATACACTGCTTTAAAAAACTCCGTTTTGCCGATTTTACGCTATGACAGAGCCTTAAGCAGTAAAATTTGAAAATTCAAAATCACAGGCAGAGACTTCTTCAACTTATTTGTAGGTATCGATGTCGATTGCGCGATATTTTTGTTATCTACTTGCCTCCATACTTAGAGCGGCGACGTCATGATGCAAGCTTGACACTTGTGTGTCGAGCCTGTCCACTGAAGAGCGAGTGTTGTGCATTTCTAAATTTAGCCCTTCCAAAGAGTCAGCTCGAGTTATCTTGGGTGTTGCTACAGAGCGCTGTCGTTCGATTCTCTCACGTAATTCCCTGTGGGTAAGACGTGTTCCGTCTGACCTGGAATAATAAAGATTTCTTAGTTACAAAATTCTCTTGGGTCCTATTTATGACTGACTAAAATATAATAGCAATGAAGTACATAATTAGTAGTTTCAAGTAGGAGTCTTCCGTAGAACAAAATCACCATGCAAGAAGGTAGGTCCGAATTGTTTGAACCTCCAAGTTATGCGGTGGTATTTTATCACATATAGGAAAAATATTTTTCTATCTGTGATAAAATAATCATTTTACTATCTGATACTTTACGATAGGATCTATCCTACAAATCCTATTCTATAGGATTTGTATCCTATAAAATCGGTTATGTTGAAAGCATGCCAGGCCAAGCAGAAAACATAATAAAGTTTTTCCTACCTTAACTTCGCATGTCGCGGACTGTTATTGCTAGATATTAAAGGCTTTTTTGGTGACAGTGCATGATCTTCGGCGGCATTTTCGTCATCTTCTGAAATAGACGGTAGAGTCAACGACGGATGACCATTACCGTCAGATTCTTGCTCGGCCTCGTAACCCTCTCTTAAATTGTATGTGAGATCGTGTTGTATATCGTGCATAAACACTTGTTGATACTCAGGATACAGCCGTAATACTTCAGCCAGCCCGATCATATTTATACTTTTTAAATCACAGTAAGTTAAAGCCTGTAATTTAAAATAAAACTAAATATAGGCCTAAAAATAAATGTTTATATAAATAAGTACATGCTGAGTATGATTAATTTAGTCAAGTCAAGCGTGAGAACATTATATTATTCCAATCTATGCATTTACGGTCGAGTCATTCTAAGAGCGAAATGCGTAATGTTTGAACAACGCGATTCAACATAATAGGTATGGTATCACGGTTCCTAGTAAATTGGAATCTAAGATACTTGAAATTATTGTTTATTTGTAGTATATTATTTTCATAAAATATAGTTTATTTACCCATTTAGTAGCCTCAAGATTTGCCCAAAAGTATTTAACTAAGTGTTTCAAGAGTATACCCTTCCTAAATGATTAATTGATTTTTGTACGTATAGAAATAATAAATGGGTCTTTCGCGCCGTAGCGACACTTTCCGGACGTTGCGTAGCGACAGCACGTTTCGTAGCGGTCTCTAAAACCTACGCTCTATCTACGCCAAATATTATACTACGAATGATTGGGCTTATGTAGTTTCTAAGAAAGGAAAAAAACTATTTATTTTATGTCATACTAAATGATGCCCGCGACGATGACGTCTGCGTGGATTTAGGTTTTTTGATTCCCGCGGGAACTGTTTAATTTTCCAGGATAAAAAGTATACCCTTTGCCCGGGATACAAACTATCCCTATATACCAAATTTCATCAAAATCGGTTGAACAGATGGGCCGTGAAAGCGTAGCAGACACACAGACACACATTTGCATTTGTAATATTATTATTAAATTATTAAATATTATGAAATATAATATATTATTATTTAATAATTATATTATAGTATTATAGTATCCATACTAGTAGCAGGACCGTAGAAGGATTTTTATGTAACGCGAGATATTTGAAATAAATTACACATCATTAATTGCAAAATAGGAAAGATTAATTTACCTAATTTAAACAAAATTAGCATTAATCGTATTGAATTCACGTCAATCGTCGAAAAAAAAGAATTATTTTCAAAGTATTAGATAACAAAGGCCTTAAAAAGCTGACAGAGATATCTCTTTGAATAGCCAGGCTGATGAATACTCATTGAGCCGCGAAGATCTTTTTATAGCGTTCATCACGTTTTTAACATTATTATTTCTATAAAAAAAATCCCGGTAGATTCTAAAAGAGTGTTAAAGTATTGAATTTACCTACCTTCACGTCGCTGCTCGATTTTACTACGACGTCAGGGTTATTTGGCTGAGAAGCGCCCGTTCCATTGTGGGCTTGTAAGTGGGCATTCATATCACATCCGACCAGATCACCCTTCCCTATAAAAAAGCAGTTTTATTCACCGCAAAGTGATAAACTTGATAATAATAGACTAGGTGCTTGCGAGATACTCGATCATATTGCCAATGGTATTTGGTAGGTAGTGTTCTGACATCATATTTCTGCTTTTGGCAAGTTCATACTCGTACCTACTTAGTTTCTTATTTTTACGTAGGTACATAACTTTTTGCGTAGCAGCAACAAGCAACAAATAATATTATAAATGAAAGTGGAACGCAGAACTCTACAGTCTAGACTGATGGCAATGCAATTGACCCTAAAAAGTTAATCAGCGCTCAATCAACAATAATTAATAGATGTTTAGAGTAGTGACCGAAACAAAAACTGCAATGATAATAAGGTAAGCCTTTGGCTACTTATTTAACTTTTAGTATAGTCTAGTAAAAGGAAAATATGAACGAAAGTTGCGAATGTAATATTTGTTTCATATTTTTCAACTTACCAAGAATAGCGACTACCATATCGTTTTGCATAACCTCCATGGACCCATTGCAAATATAGTGAATATAAGTAAGCGCGTCCCCTTTGTGGACCAGATACTCCCCGGGGGCACAAAAATTGTTACGGATATGCAGTGATAGTAGCTTGAGGCAACCTTGAGATGCTGTTTCGAATATAGGAAGAGATAAAATCTCCCTGTGCAAATGTAAGGAAACATCGCCCCGCAGTTCTTCTGGGAATTCTTTGAGAGTCTGCAATTATATAATATAGCACTTTACTCTAACAATTCGATTCAAATGATAAAGAAATATCACACAGAAAAAACATACGCACCCATCGATTTAAGATTGAAACTCGAGTAATTTGTTACGAATAACTTAACTACTAAAATTAAGTATACATCAATGCAAATAACCGACAATACCCACCTATTGACAGCTATTAGTGCAATAAAAGGATCTACGTCAAAGTTCTCGTAGCTTGACGTAGTTTGCTGCGTAGCGTGCGTAGCTGTTGGGATTTGCAAAGCCCATAACTGTAATATTTTTTAAGTTAGGGGAGAAAATCGAAAGGATTTTGCCTGTTACATGTTATTTACATGTTATTGTATGTGTTGCAATTTGACGCTATACAGCTGTTTTAGGGCACTACAGAACTGGTGGAAAATATCAGAAAATCAGTTTGATGAATCATTAATGTAACTTTTTGACATATAAACCCTTGTTTGGGACCCTCGTGTGAGCTTTAGTTTTAAGATACCGTAGTTAATTATCACTATCACGTCTTATACTTTGTAAACGTGACGTTCAGAAATTGTACTTTGTACCTATTTTGGTACCTATTTTGAATAAATATACTTTGAGTTTGACTTTAAACTATTATTACATTAGCTATTAAATAAAAATTATTCATCAACATTTCGAACAAATCGTCAATGATTTAAGCTATCAGTGTAGTAGAGTAATAATATTTTCCATAAAAAATTGTGGGCGTATTAAATTGTGCGGCAAATATTTCCGAGCCATTTAATTTAGATGAGGCCGAGTGAGACTTTTGCTGAATTACGGAGTGACGGATATTTATTTTGCATCAGAAAATTACGCAAAACTGTTATTTAAACATATCATATTTAATCTGTGACCTTATTCACCTTGCGACAAGTTGTAATAGAGTAGGTATGTATAATTCAATTCAATTCAATTCATTTATTTAAAACATGTAGGACATACAGGTGTCTCTTATGTTACGTCATGTATTGTCTTGACTCTACCACGGTTCGGATTATTAAGCTCATAGTTACTGTTGGAAATCAACATTCCCACTAGTGATCCTTTTACATTATAATACTTAGGAATACACCTTTTTTTTAATTTTTTTATCCACTCCAAGTTAGCCCTTGACTGCGATCTCACCTGATGGTAAGTGATGATGCAGTCTAAGATGGTAGCGGGCTAACCTGTTAGGGGCATGGCAGTTGTATTAAAAACTAGGGATGTTATGGATATTATATTTCGGATCTGGATACGGATATGGATATAGGAATAAAATTATATCGGTTTCGGATACGGTTACGGATATGTAATTATTTCGGATTATCCGTTAGTTTCGGATAGTTTCGGTTACGGATATCTATATTAACTTGATAAAAAAATGTCCAAATTAAACTCGACTGTGGTCGCTTTTTGTCTGTAGAAATCCATTTAATACTTAACACAAGACTTTCTTGAATTAAGTATCAACTCTTAAATAAAAAACTAACTAGTTAAGAAAGAGATTATGTTATGACCAGAAATAACAAACAAACTGCAAGATTCACGTGACGCGCAAGCGGTGAAACAAAAACCTGTCGAAACATGTCGTTTTATTTAGACTCCGCCCTTATACGAAACTATCCGAAACTTGTGAAACGGATACGGTTACGGTTACGGATATATTTTTATTTCGGATATCCGATAGTTTCGGTTACGGTTACGGAGCTCCATAACATCCCTGTTAATAACCCATACCTATTCGGTTTCTACACGGCATCGTACCGGAACGCTAAATCGCTTGGCGGCACGTCTTTGCCGGTAGGGTGGTAACTAGCCACGGCCGAAGCCTCCCACCAGGCCAGACCAGAGAAAATTCAGAAATTATAAACTCCCAAATTGACCCTGCCGGGGATCGAACCCGGGACCTCCGCACGTTAAGACAACAGCGCTACACACTGCGCCACGGAGGTCGTCAAAACACCTTCACCTATAATTCGCCTTCTAATCAATAGCTAACAATTTTAAATTTCGCTCATTTAGCAAAGAATGCCGATAAGGCCAGCCTTATCAATTGGTTTCGTGTAATAAAATCGGCGTCGATTTATTATAAGATACCTACCTATAACCTTACTCTAACAAATTCAGGAGGTTAGATGTCAGTTACTCCATCTGGTATCCTGTCATACCCGGGGGAAAATTGATAAGCAATTTAATGCCAAGAACAGGCTACCTATCTCAATTTATTTCAGTTCCAATGAACATAACTACGAGTACAGTCACGTAAGGACCCATACCTATTCTATGAATGATTTAAAGTAATTTTTTGTAGGTAGATACAGTAGGACGTATACTAACATAAGCTCAATATAACAAATCCTTCATAGAGACAGAGAATTTTCATTACAGAGTTTTATCAATGTATCGGTTTAAAGCACCTCAAGGTAAACCAACCAAACTCAAGTAGGGATCGAATGTTTATATAGGGAGTTTTTCGCTACTTCTCTGTATAGAGAGTTGTTACCACTGTATAGGTAGGTATAGGTACATAAACATCTAGTATGTTAGTAGTAAGTATCTAATTTAATTTCCAGTTCAGTGAAATTGCTTGAGACATGAAATCTCAATTAGGTACATACCTCGTGTATATCAATGCCATGGTTGAGAGACCACATTGTCTGGAAGTAGTCTTGCATGCGCTGTTTCAGCTCTTTCGGTATTTGGTTGATCGTGAGGAAGTCTTTAAGATCCCGCCATTTGCATTGGTACATCGACCGACGGGAGTACATTCTTTGTATTATAGCGGTCACATTACCAAAGACCACGGCGTGCATTAAAGCTGCAAGAGAGTTCAGTTTTTCAATCACAGTTTTGCAATACTGACTTGTTATATTTGAACGCATAAAGAACTCAAGCATACAAGCGTATACCGACGTGTCGTTGGTTGGTAGACCTATTATTAAAGCTAACGATCAGGTCTACGTGATTTGTTATTGCAATTTTTTGTTTTTCAGTCCAATATACCCCCAACGGAGCGGAGGGTGTTTACAATATTGCGCAATCTAGACAGGTTTTTATTAATTGCAATAATTTGCTATTAGTACCTCATAATTGCAAATTAAAATTACAAATACTTCACACTTAGATTTTACACACTGATTATTTAAAGAGAATAAATTACACCAGCAAAAACTACATCTAAGTGCAAAAATATTTGACATTTAATGCGATGTAATTGTTAATCTGAATCTAATTTAAGAATTAATGTAAGTAATGTATTTTTAATTATAATTTGTTATTGCATACATTTTGTTTATTTAATTTATGTATCTGAAACTGAAATAGTTAACTTGCCCTACCCTATGCCCAAACAGGTCATGTTGAAAAGCAAATAAATAAATATGAATAAATGAAATATTAAATAAAATGTTCTATCAATTTGTATGGAACTGTAACGAGACGCTTCTCGTGTTTGATAGACGGGCGTTTTGATTGGCGTAACGTGAGCTTTTGCTCCCATGCCATTACGCTATGAAATAATGGACTGTATTCGAGGTATGTTGCGAATGATATCTGACGTTATTTTTTTTCTCCAGTAATTCAATTGTACGTAACAAATTCTGAAAAGTAGACTGGAACTGAATTCCTCTTTTTTCGATACAAAATATTGTTATTTTTATAGGTACCTACGTATAGTTCGCGCGCGAGTTGCATGCAGAGCAAATCTATGGTGACACATACGTTTACTCTGCATTCAACTCGCGCACGAACTGTAACTTTCTTAATAGTTTTACTGTTTAGAGATTAGCTTCAATACGGATATGTTTAGTATAAAGGTGGAGATGAGCAGGATCGTAGCAGATTAATAAAATACTACTTGTTAATTGGTCTGAAAATCAAGTCTCCGCTCCGCTTGATGCACCCTCATGATCACTAATTGAAAGGTGATTATCGTGTTACTATAATCGTGATCAATATAGTATTATTTGATTATCATCGTTAAAATAGATATTATTTTATAATTCACAACACGTTATAATAAAGAAAGATATAAAGAAAAGTATGGAAAGCTTCCTACCTCCAACCAACATAGTGAGTATGCTGAAAATTTTCTCGGGCAAAGTGTTTGCTGAGACGTTCCCAAAGCCCACACTGGTGAGCGAGGAGCAAGTGAAGTAGAGCGCTGTTACATAGCTCTCACTGTGCGATATGTTGCCTATCGGCACTTTTAACCTCTCCGCTAGGTTATTGATCCAACCTGTATGAAACTTTATATTTTAAAATATTAAAGGCGTAACAAAAACTGCACTTCGCATCGTGAGCTGTGAGCATCGTTACAATTAACGTAATGTTATCTTCTCTTGCGCAGTGGCGAGCGCTGTGGTAACAGGTGGGAGGTCCCATGGCTCGCTTCTCGGCATGGGCAATTTGGAAATTTATAATTTTTAAATTGGCGCTGGACTGGTGTGTTGATTCCAAATAACCCATGCTGCTAAGCGATTCAGCGTTCCGGTACGATGCGGCGTAGAAACCTAACCAGAACCTATTCAGAACTAAATGAGATGTTTAACCAATGGTGGTGGATAAAAGTACCTACAGGTTTAAAAATAGCTGTATAATACATTATGTTTAAATAACAGGTTAGCCCGCTATCATCTTAAACTGCATAAAGTACCACCAGGTGAGATCCCAGTCAACGGTTAACTTGTATAATAATTATAAATAAAATATGTATAATGAAACAACCCTAGAATGCCACGGCACGGCGACTCTAATCGGCTAAATTAGACGAATTATTCTCATAGTAGGTAGCTTAGCAGTAATAAGAGATTAGTTAAAATAAATATAAGTTTGTTCCAAGAAATGTAAAAAGTAGGTACTTAAATGTCAATAAGGAGGCTCAACACATCGGGAATAGAAAACCTTTCCCGCAAAATACAAATAAAATAAAGTTACGGACGAAGGAACAAAGCGGCTTAACAATTGATGTAAACGCTGAGTGAGGCCGTTTTTCTACCATAATAGTTATACGGGCTTATTTATAAGGCCCTTGCCAAAGTAACTATGTACTTAGTATGTATTCTCTAATCAGTGGCCTTGGCCTTACTATAAAAATACACACTTTTTAGGTATAGTAGATAATAGATCGTGTGTAAAAGTCATATTGTAAAAGAGTGTGTCAATTTTTATAATTAAAGTCAGAATTTTCAACGGTCCTTGCTGAAAAGCCTGTTATAAAAAGGAATTATTATGCTAACTTTAAACTCATAGTCACAACGTATGTGGTGCAACATTACTCAATTCATTTACACATCCAGACCAAAATTTATAAATAAAGGGAATCTATTTAAATAAGAAAAAGTAAAAGCACATCCAATGTATAGTAAGACAGTAAAATTTTACAATCTGTTTCAAAACTCATAGTCTTAAGTATTTGTTCGATCAATATTCTGAATTCTGTAGGTATACAATGGGGAATTATCTAAGTCTACCTACGCTACAACAGACATTTTTATTCAAAGTTTCTGAATCGGAGAAAATTTAATCATAAAACGTAAATAGGTACCAGTGGACTTATACAGGAAAATTATAAACTTAGAAACACTTACCTAAGTCCCAACTTTCATTTTTATGGTAGTCAATCTCCTTTTCAGCTATTATGAACCATATACAAGCCAGCCAATGAGCAACTAGGCTGAAGGACAGCATCAAAAGAGTTAGTATAAGGGCCGAGTACTGTGAATATCTGTCCATCTTTTGGAGCAGACGAGCAAGTCGTAATAAACGAGTTAACTTAACAAGATGTACATTCCCGTGGGTCGACTCCTGAAATAATGATCAGTTACAAAGATATCTTGTTCTATTAACGAAAATTACTGTAGCATATGGATATGAACTTATAGGTACCTTTTTTGTTCTAGTGGGATATAATGCGGGATACATCTATACAATAAACAGTATCTGAACTGGTTGATAGAAAATGCAAAGCTTAGGCTGGAGGATGTATAGAAACTTGAAATGTTGCATGTTATGCAAAATTGTGCAGGCAGCTGGTCTGCACAACCCGCAGTCTGCACTAAGAATTAAGATTTCCGAGAAAGTAAAACAATATTATGCACTCTCTTCCATTATTAATTCAATCCATACTAATATTTTAAATGCGAAAGTGTGTCTCTCTGTTTGTCTGTCTATCGCTACTCTTTCAGGGCCCAACTACTCAACCGATTTTAATAAAATTTGGTACAGAGATAGGTAACATTCCAGGGAAGGACATAAGTTACTAATTTTATCCCGGAAATTTGTAGAGTTCCCGCGGGAATCAAAAAACATCAATCCACGCTGACGAAGTCGCAAGCATCATCTAGTTATTAATAAAGCATTAAAATGATGTTGAAATAACCATGTTTAATTTAATTTTAATTAGAAACTACACAGCTCGTGCTTTCATTCTGAACAACAAACAGGTCTTTGTTGTTGTGTTGGAGGCCCTTTACACTTGCGAAATTAAACCAATTAAACAAACGACTGGGCGGTCATATTAATTAGTCGGAACTGAACTTACCGCTCCGCTGTATACGTCTGAAGCATAAAGTAGGTCAAACGGCAACGCGGCCAGGAGATCCACGACGAACCAACTCCGGATATAATTAAGGGCTATTGCTTTAGAATCGGACACTACTTCTCCTTTCTTACTTACAAATGTCGTTCGAAAATTGAGCACAATATCTGTAAAAGGAAATGGGTCTTTAACTCTTTACAACTAGGATTAATTAAAAACTTGTCCGGCAAACAAACACAAACAAAAAAAATCATCAAAATCGGGCCAGTAATTTTCGAGTTTCTTGCTAGACCCGCGATTTTTATTATATTTAGGATATAGATTTGGGTTTACATGAGGTAAATCTCTACATGATGTACAGCTTGCAAAAATGGAAATCACATATTAAATACTTAATGACAATGAACCATCACCATCGTCAGGCAAAACAGCTTGGGTATGATGCTCAATGAAGCAAAATATGGGATATGTCCGTCCTCTAAATACATCTTCGCTCCAAATTAGTGATAATTTTTATTTTCATTACTTCATTAAATAAAATCCTGGCTAAGATCAAATCTGTTGAATGGGAGATCAACTTGTTAAATAATTAAAAAAACAGCTTATTTTAATATAGAAGGTACTATACCTACTACTTACTATATATTATGTAGAGACTAAGAAGAGTTAAAAAAATAAAAGAATTTCATACCAATAATAAATAGAGCTTCTACAACGACATCACTCGTAACGCTAATTCTCGGGTGGCCTTCATCAACAAAACTGGCATTATAAGGAACCACAACAGCAACGTAAAATGTGGCTATAAGGATCAGCCAGTCCCAGAAGGTTTTAAAAACACCATAATGTGATATGATAAATTTTGACTTTTTTATTGCAGACGTTTTGTATTCGGGCAGCGGAGGATCGGATGAGTGCAGAAGGTTCTAAAATGATAAAATGCGTTATAATTACTTGGCTGAAATCAAACTAAGGTTATGATAAATGGTAACTTTAACGATTGAAATGTGTCTATGCTTTATAATTATAATTTATGATTGTCTATTAATTATCATCGTGTTACCTTACTAACATTGTTGAGTTTTAATTTACTCTTCGCCTTATCTGGTTTATAATGTCCTGAAAGCTGGTAAAGAACTGCCCTTGAGCGCCGTCTGCCCATGTTCGCGGGCGAAGGCGCTTCGGGGTCAAGATTGCCATTCGGGTCTGGAAGTAGGCAACTAGATTCAGCTCGAAACCGGGCGCCCAAAAGTGCCGCTGCGGGTACAAATGGGGATAACGCTAGAGTGACCACGCCTGCCGAAGGCCGCACCGCGGCTCCTGTACGCACAAACCACCCTGTTACTATATTACCCGTGCCTTTATGGCTCTCATACGCGATGCTTGAAAATAGATGGCTACTTCAAAAAGTTAGTGTAGTAGGTACTCATTACTAATTCTGTAATTATAAAATGAAATAAATAAACGATTTTGGAGGGATCAAAGCGAGTGCGAATCAATATAGCAACTATTGCGCTTGTACGAAGCATAGCGTATGATAGCACTCGAGTTTTATTTGCTAAATCTGGTCCTACTAATGAAAAAAGTTTTACGTACAAGATTTTCTTCTTGCGTGGAGGATTTTTCCAGGTTTCTATTCAGTGGTCATGCGGGGATAATCGTAATGAATATTCATGAAAAGAAATGTTTTCCGCGAGCGAAACAGAAAGGAATAGAATTTTATTGAATTACTTACAGAAAATCTTGTAAGTTGTATATACGATGAAATATAAAATGTATGAAGAGACAACAAATACAAATGATGATTGAATATTGAAATTGGATATTATAGCTACTTTAAAAATTTACAGATGAAAGGCGGGAATTGTACTTAAAGCGATTTGTGGCCTCTCCATATTTACAAAGTATTCTCATTAATTAAAGCACATACTAAGCAAAAGGATAGTAACAACAAAATAGTTCACGTTTTTTAATTTTTAATCCGATTTGAAATAACGTATACTTTTTAAAATAAAATGTTTAAAATATATACGCTAATCGCAAGTTATATTCACTATTGCTAAAATTATAATACCAACTTTGAAATGAATATGAAAAAAACCTTACAAGAAGGGGAGCATTCAAAAAAAGCATGCATCCAATCAAAATCTACTTGAATATAGTAAACTATGAATGTATGTAGCGTATCGTTTATCAAAAGTTCTGATGCAGGTAATTTGGTAAATGGGTAATAAAGTAGGGGAATAATAAATGAACTTTATGATTTTAAATGAAAATTTGTCGACGTGAAAAGGCATTGTGCTACAAATGTGTAAGTAATTGCCTGCTTTAATTTTCTACATAGAGCAATATAGGTACATTTTTAAGTTTACAAACAATGATATGAGTACAATACACTATCAAATTAGGTTCTAGATCCTAAACAGTACCTACTACAATCTGCGATAATTTTGCTCACGTATATTTTAATTTTTTTTATTCGAAGAGAAAAAATACAGGGTGGTTTATAATACTGTATGTACTAGCTAAATTCAATAAAACATTAATTAGTTTGATTTCAAAATCTTACTTATACTACCATTTGTTAAAAGCTCAGCATATTGCATAATGAACTGGTATATTGAACCTAACAGCCATTTAAGTAAGTATATATTTATTATTTACGAAAGATGTGAGGAGACGGTAAATAGTTCTAGTAGGGATCTTTACATAAAATTAAAAATAAATAATGTGTAGTCGCTACTTTAATTAATATGTATCAGAGAAGTAACTATGAGTACAAACAGTGGCGTGCTCAGTTTTCGGAGCCAGGGTAGGCATTGGTTAGGGCAGATACCTATTTTCAGGCAGTGCATGATGAAAAATTAGCATTGAGCTTTTTAACTGGGGTAAGCAATGCTTATATGCCTCTATGTTGTGCACGCCACTGGTACAAAACAGCTCAGAATATAATATCACATTAAAGAATGAAAAGAAAAGAGTAAAGTTGATTAAAACAACTTACAACAATTAACTACTTCTCGCTACATGAACTTCACTAGTTGAATAACATTTAATATTCATCTCTGAATAGAATTTTAATAAACACTTCAACAAACTTTACCGTGCCATGATGCGCGAAACTCGCTACGGCGAACTGGGAGCTATGGGAACTATGGCAATCGAACTTATGAAATCTATAGGACTAGAGAGACGTGCTCAGTACACGTTATTACAATAATACAACCGAAAAAACTTCGAGAATGGAGGACCCTCTGATAAGGTCTACAAAAGTTCTTAATTTGATTCAATTTATAAATTTTTCTTGCACAATTTTTAGTCTCGCCTTTTCGAAGCACTTACCGCTGTCGAACTCCTCATTAGTGTTCATGGCGGCCATCTTGGTGTTGGTAATATCCTTGAAAGAGGCGAGGAACAAAACCACTTCTCGTTTTTCATTTTTAATTGGGACGATATCGAGCAAGCACCAAAACGGCGTCCCTGTAAATAATTTAAAAAAAAATGTAGGTAAGCTTTGATATTAATAGTTTTAGCAGTAATTTAACACTGTTGATCAGGCGCAAAAATGTATCGGTGACTGTACTATATGCATCTAATTAAACCTTTCTCAATAAATAGTCAAAACTGCATTGAAATTCACAAAAATATCATTGTGACTTTTCACACTATACTCGTATCTACTGTGTGAAGTGCTTAGTGCCAGTAGGTATCTTATTTAGGTATAGAAGTTCCATAATAGTTCTATATATTTATGTTATTTTCATGGTTTTCAGTATTCCATGTCAATATCCATTAATTCAAAGAAGTCTTCTTAAATGAGCGGGGATAAGCAGCTGTGTTTGTAAAAGTTTAATTTGGTCGAACGGAATCGTAAAGTTGTTATTGGTATTTGTTTACGACGGCGACTTGAGCGAACTACTGCTAGAAGCTTTAATGGTAACATTCTCGCTAGCTACTTTCCTACTCGCCCGTTTACTGGAGTTGCATCAAATCAAATAATTTAAAATTGAGTTGAACTTTCGTTTCTTTCAAATTTATGTTTAGATATACCTACTTATTTCTCTTTTTCACCCATGTTTTTTGTATATGATGTTTTTGACCTAGTGGTGACGATTGGCAACGCAGTCTGAAAGAATTGGGCTAACTTGGAAGAGGTAGGCAGAGTGAACAAAGAGTTGGTTGCACCAAGCGATACATCGCTTGGTGCAACCAACCCTTTGTTCACCAGTAGGTAGAACCTAACTTGCCCAATAGGGTGGTTAAACTAGAGATGTACGTAACCACCTATAGTCTATACGATCAAACCAGACCACAAATGGAAAATTATAAATTTTCCGGCATTCAAACCTCGCAGATTAAAGCTACAGATTATGTTTACCACTACGCCAGAGAGACAGGTAACAGGTCCTACCTATACGACAATATTGTTCAAGCTTGGGGTTTAATACCTAGTGCCTCTCAGATTTTATTTCAAACCGTGGACAGTACAGTTAATGAAGATTGATCGGTCTTGGCGTCAGAAAGCTGAGAAAATTTTAATATTTATGTCCATAGTATTTTTTTTAATCAGTTTTTACCCGAGATATTTGCTAATTACAATATCCGTCAAGTTTACTAATTAAAAACATCATGACTAAGTTTAATAAGAGAAAAAACAGCTTCGATAAAATATCTAACATAGTTTCAAACTTGATATGAAATGAGAAATGTTTACCATTCTTTTATGGGCTCGTTCCAGAAATTAGTTTGATACTAGTCTAGGAAACTCTTAAACAACTTTATACAATGTTGCTTTGACAGGGTCAACATGTTATCCTCGTAACTCCTGCATGATGTTAGTAATAATTACAGTAGTATTATTTAGTATATTCGTAGTATTTGTAATACCTATTACGTACCTAACTATTATTTAATCTGTGATGAATGATAATTCGGTTTAGGGGATGCACTGAAATCAGTAAGATCACCGCATGAATTCCGTATCGTTAGACCACATAATAGGTAATACATAGTACGTTGTCAGACTATTTTTTGTAAACCTACTGGCAATCTACGACCAATCCCGACCGATACGACCGTTCTCAAGTATCGGTCAATCTTTTCTTAAGAACGAGACTAGGTTTCTAGGTCACAAAAACGTAGCGAACACTATAGTATATCAGAACAAACTAAGGACAGTTAATGGACTGTAAATTAGATGTAGAAATTAATTGTAAGTAGAAGTTTAAGCTTAATTAATATTACTTACTAGATGCAGGCCCCTCTTTCCCACTGGGCACTCTGGGCACGTGCCCAGGGCCCCGCGATCGATGGGCCCCCTAATTACTGCCCGATCACCAACCGATAGATAACCGATATTCATTAACGATAACTATACACTTATTTACGTTTAAAATATAATTTAAGCAGATTTTAAATTGATCTTGAATATTTTTTAGATTAATCATTTAAAATAACATTTGAATCAATCTAGAATATTGATTCAAATATCCATATCTACTAAAGAGTAGTTTTCAATATTCTAGATTGATTTATATATCCTCTGTCTATTTGTTAAAACATGAGTCTAGTCAACAAGTGCTTTTTGGGTCAAACTTTTTTCTCCGCCTCCGAAAAATATGAACGAGGTGTCATTCGATTCGGAATAGCGTGTAGATGATTTACGAATAAAATTCAAGACCCGCTTACAAAAATTGCAAAAGTTATTAACAATTAACTGAAAAAAATGGGGTTTGGTTTCTTGCACATATCTCAAACATTATTTGACATTTTTCAAATTTGAAAAAAGATTCAAAAAGAGGAGAAAATTTCCCAAAAAAACTTTTGCTTCCCGGAACTGTAGGACCAATATTTATAATTTACCAGAGGGTGGAAAATACGGCCAAAAACGGGGACTCTGGCTTGCGTAAGCCTCGCCCACGTTGGACCTATAATGAATAAATATTATTTAAACCTATTAAATATGAAAATTAAGAATTGAAAAAATTCAGGCATCTACTGGATAGATGAATGAACAATAATCCGTGGTCAAAATTTTTTTATCGCGATTTTTCTATTAATTATGCATTAGTTAATTAATAACTTTTTCCTATTTGAACACGAACATTGCAAGTGCGATAATTTTTAAATGACAAGTCTGAGATTTTTTTCCTTTTTTGGAGCTATTTTGGAAAGGCCTCAGAAGAGATTCCCGTTGGAAAAATTAAAAAATTGATATTTTTCACTTTGTTATCAACAATTTACTTACGTTAAAAATTAAAAAGCTTGATTTTGAAAAAGTTGATTAAGATAAGTAGGACAAAAGTCGTAAAGGATTTATCAAGATGAAAAAACTTTTTTCAAAGGTGTATGTAAAATACTGTGTGTAATGCTGTGTAGGTAAAATGTAAAAAATAGGTACATTATCGTCTGCCATCTCAACGGCCTACACAATGAACGAGCCTATTATTAAACTAAGCGTCCATTTATTTTCATGAAGGCAGTAATTTACCATCTTCATGGAAACAAAACTGTTTATTTTGAGCATCATTTACTACATTCAGTAGATATTTAACACAATGTGCAATTGAAATTCGAAAAGCTTCCATGTAAATGGTTTTACTATATTTGTGCCTACTTTCCTTATCTCTGACTTTAATGAAGTTATTTCAATAACTTTTGTTTTTATTATAAAGTACTCTACTGTAGCGAGTTTATTAAAATATTCTGTGAACAGCACTTATTTCTACGAAGATTTTTCTCTGGTCTGGTCTGAAAGGTGGCCTCGGCCGTGACTAATTACCACCCTAACGGCAAAGAAGTGCCGCAAAGCGACTTAGAGGTCCGGTAAGATGCCGTGTAGAAACCGATTAGGAGTTTGGGTTGGGTTTAACATAAATGCCGTTCCCCGTAATAGACTGCATTTTAGACTGCATCATCACTCACATTAGTCATACCAGATGAGATCGCAGTCAAGGGCTAACTTGTAGTGAGCATATAAAATATCCTACCATTTTTCTTGTAAAATATTAGCTCAAGCTTGAGTTCGTGTTTGGAGTCGAGGGCAGCGTCGATTTCATGGCGATGCTCCTCCCTCGTGTCCGGCCCATGCAAGAACTTGCAGGCACAACCCTTCTGCATGATGTGCGCTCGAGCCCAGCCCGTCAGCTCGCAGAACCCATCCGAACAGTACACGATGGGGTATGATGGCACTTGCGCGTTACCCAGCACGAAGTTGCTATCTGGAAATATTAAACGAATATTAATTAAAACCTAGCATGTTGTCGCTAATGTTTTTCGCTAAGAAAATTTCTGCAATTTGTTTCAGTCTTTTATTTTTTTTACATTCTGAGTAATTTTCCTTTACTATATATATAGTAATCTATTGATTAGCACCGCGACTTCGCGTGGATTCAGGTTTTTAAAAATCCTGTAGGAACTCCTTGACTTTCCAGGATATAAAGAAGCCTACTCTAGTATAAATATCCATACAAAAATACGTCGATCCATTTATCCGAAGCAGCGTGACTAAAGAGCCAAGCTAGTTTAAAAGCATCTAAACAAACACACTTTCGCATTTCTAATATGAGGAGGTATGATGGCTACCTATAAAAATATAAATTTATTTTAGAGACTCTGACAGACGGACGGACGGACGGACGGACGGACGGACGGACGGACATTTTTTACTTTACATGCCAAATAAATCTACAAAAAATTACGAGAAAAACTGTGTTTTCACTTTTTTCATATCTTAAAAAATGGCTGAGATATTTACGATCAAAGTGCGTATTTCCGGCCGAAGGTTTTTAAAAACGCGGGCGGGCGCTAACTAGCCGATGACGTCAGAATCCGGGTCATTCGACAGTCGCACTCTCGTACGCACGCCGCGCCGCTGCGCAGTAAAAATCAAAATTATAAAGTTATCTGTGGTAAAAATGGCAAAAAAATACTGCATTGTGCCTTGGTGCTTCAATTCAACAGTTAAAACACCTGATATTGTACATTGTTCACCGAGGGGAGAAAGTGACCGATTACTATCGAGGGTGTAGATTGAGGCCCGAGGCGTAGCCGAAGGGCCGCAATACACGCGAGGTAGGAATCGTACTTTCTACCGAGTGATACATAGTGCTTTATACTACACCTGCGAGGAAAATAAGTGATTAAACGAACTTTAATATCATACTAATACTATAAATGCGAAAGTGTGTTTGTTTGTTGGTTTGTCCTTCAATCACGCCGCAACGGAGCAACGGATCGACGTGATTTTTGGCATGGGTATAGTCGAGGACAGAGAGTGACATAGGCTACTTTTAATCCCGGAGAATTAAGGAGTTCCCGCGCGAATCAAAAAACTTAAACCACGTGGGCGTAGTCGCGGGCATCAGCTAGTTTTCGATAATAGTAAAATATAATGGTCCAACTAAAAACTAACGACAAAGAAATAAGTTTTATGAAATAAATCTGCCAAATATATTTTCATCATGAATCTTATGAGATTTCTGAAAAACAAATTAGTTACTATGTAAATTCCCACCAATTTACAAAAATTTTTTTTTAATATGAAATATACGATTAAATACTTGTATCTATGATTGAAGCCATATATCCGATATCCAGAAAGTTTATAATCTAATTATAGGAACGCTAAAGACATTTTTATTAGGTGATTACATAAGGCGGAATGAAGGTGGAATGTGCCGCTAAGCCAACTAAGGGAAATCAACCCCAATTTAATATCTCATTATTATGCTAAATGTGGATCTCGCAAACGCCTATCTATGTAATAATTGTTATTTTAGGTGAAACATTACGTAGGTAGGTTAAATTAAAGGAAAACTCAATTTCGTAAGCCGATCTAGACTTCGTGTTGACTTAGCGTAGGTACGAGTATGTACTTTGAGTTATCCAACAAAATGTAGCGCTACTTAATTGGTGAATAGCTTTTTATGTGGTCAGCACCTGGTCCGTCAAATAATAAAAGTGGAGAGCAAGTCAAGTTTAATTCCACTAAGTATAGAATTTCCCTTGACTGCCTAAGATTGTAGCGGGCTAACCTGTTATTATTTTAAGCCTATACCTTAAAGTTGCTTGCTACACGGCATCGTACCAGAACGCTTAATAGGGATTTAGGCCGTAGGGTGGTAACTAGCCACGGCCCGAGCCTCCGGCCAGGCCAGAAAAAAACCATGAATATTTAAAAAAACCCGAGTCAGAATCCCGCACAAAGCGTTCCGTACCACCATACAATTTTTTTTTTTTTTAGTAAATAACAAGAAAGATGTCATTACAACACGTAGGTAATCAGCCGCGAAATAACTGGCTGACATGATGGCCCTAAACTGGCCCCTCACAAACAATTCGACACCTTATGAGTACGGAACCCTATTAAGGATTTTTGATGTTTCCTATACTTGTGCTGAGACCTTGCTTCTTGCCAAATTTCATGATTCTAAATAAACGGGAAGTACCCGTTTCTTTATTTATTGGCGAGTGACAAAATTTGCAAAATATGCGCATAAACGGCCGACAGATAGACAGCCACACAGACAGACAGCCGGACAACGAAGTGATCCTATAGGGTCTATCCCTTTTTTCCTCTTGAGGTGCGGAACCCTAAAAATACCAAATTCAGAAATTGCAAAGTTGACCCTACTGGGGATCGAACCCGAGGCCTCCCACTTATAAGACTTCGGTCACCACTGCGCCAGGGAGGTTACGGTCTAAGACTAACACTATCTTGTACTAAGTTACTTCTACAATCACTAAGCATAAAATTTCTTCACACCACGCCCCTTTGTGCCTTCTTTCAAAAGACCCAAGTTACAATACCTACTAAAAGGGTTGTCGTATCCACAGATTAGTTAAATTATCAGCATGAATAATGCATATCCAAAATCGAAAAGAGTTAAAACAAATAGTACCTACTTAGAGAATAAATTGTTATACCCTGGAGACATCGGGCTTTTCCAAGTTCGCTACCAAATCGAAATACCAACTAAATTCCGATAGCAAGTAGGAAAGCTTTTGTTTTAATTTAGGTAAGTACTTACATTCATTGAATTACTACCTGATGCCTACGACTTCGTCCGCGTGGATTAAGTTTTTTTGATTCACGCGGGAACTCTTTAATTTTCCGGGATAAAAAGTAGCTAGTATGTCCTTCCCCGGAATATTAACTATCCCCATATCAATAAACAGACAGCAGACAGCCAGACAGACACACTTTCGCATTTATAATATTAGTATGGATTATTTCATGATATTGTCCAATTGCGATGCTAATAGACAACCAAAATAAAGACACATGACGATTTCGTGTTTGCGTTTGATTAGCTTGTTACTGTCCTAAAAATAGCATTTTTAAGACAGGCATATTGAGTAACACTCTAGACGCGATCCTAAAACTGCGTTGTTTACGCTTACCTACATTTGAGGAGCAGCATCTGTTACTAGGCAAGAACCCATGTTTCAATTGGTTAACAGGGCTATTAACGGAAACTCAATTAGGTAATGTAAAGTGTGAAGGGGTTCGAAACTACGGGAGGACTAATCTTAGAGGGTTTGTTGTTGTATGAAGTTATGTTGTTAGGCCAACTTGATAAAGTAATGTTACAGATTAACTTGTAGGAATTAAGGGTAGGAAAAAATTATAGGATGGTCTTGCCCAGCAATCATACTAATATTATAAATGCGAAAGTGTGTTTGTTTGTTGGTTTGTTGGTTTGTCCTTCAATCACGCTGCAACGGAGCAACGGATCGACGTGATTTTTGGCATGGGTATAGTTGACGACCAGGCTACTTTTTATCCCGGAAAATTAGAGAGTTCCCGTGGGAATCAAAAAAACTTATTCCACGCAGACGAAGTCGCGGGAATCAGCTAGTGACCTATAATTTGCCTACACCGATCAGAGTT
Source organism: Erebia ligea (assembly GCA_917051295.2). Classification (NCBI taxonomy): domain Eukaryota; kingdom Metazoa; phylum Arthropoda; class Insecta; order Lepidoptera; family Nymphalidae; genus Erebia; species Erebia ligea. The sequence goes on along the minus strand of OU785223.1, from coordinate 12,686,652 downwards.
TTAGGTGTAACTAGTTAGTATTATGTGTTAGAATAAAGCAGTAGAAGTAAAATTTAGTGTAACCTAGACTAAAAAACAATAGCAGGCAGCTGTTGCGTTTCAGGTGAAGGCTTTGTAACTCAACTAATTAGTAAAATAATTATTATCATTTTGTAATAATTATCTGGCCAATTGAATCTAGTTTAGGTATAATGTATGATTTGCTATATCAATTTCCTCACAAAATTAATTCTGTAAACAAAATTGATGAGGGCGGGCGGGTCGTATTGCCCTTCCCATTACATGTATTTTCACCAAAGCTTCAATCGTATTTTAGGTTAATCTTACACCATGGTACATCATGATCTTGATTACACTTTTTAATTACATAGGTGCGTTGCAATCCGGATATATGTTACAAAGTGTCCCAAAGAGTCTAGGGTTGACCTAATATTATAATATTCTCTACTTTGCCAAATTTTGGATAAAAAAAAAAGTTAGTTACCTTGTTATAGTCACAACTCCTATCTAATCTAGAGTCTAGGTGAATGAAAAAATATTCTTAGACGCGTAGGTCTAAGTGCAGCGAAAAGGTAAATATGGAGTTACAGGAAGGTCCTATTATTATTTATTCTCAGAAATGATATCATACGTAGGTAAAGAATTACTATTTTATTAGTTAGCCAAGCCGTAAAGTCCGTTTATAATACCTACAGATGAGCTATTTCGAGGGAAGGAAAAACCTTTATTTTAACATATTTAACACATTATGTTAGAAATATGATAGGTATAATGAAAATTGTTATTATCATTTGTGAGCTTGCATGTGAGCTTGTAAGATAAAACGTACTATGTTTACGTTTAAGTAACAAACGGCTAATTCGAACTGTTTAAGTTCATAGAAATGCTTTTCCGATTTTCTTACACAGTTGCGATATATACCTACTGTTTTAATATTTGCATTTCGTATTCATTATTTTAATCTGTAGATCTTTTGCGGGTATAACAAATACGAACAATGAACCATATTATAATCACCACAAAAGCTACTAATGGCAGGACTAATGCAAAACTGTAGAATCACTTAGCACTTTCAGTGCGGTCCGTAGACCCACGATCCTTTATGAAAAGCGCCTTTGAATTAAAATAGTAAAAGGTCCATCTAACCAACAGTCTACCTTTACCAGTTTGAATAATGCATGTCATGTTAAAAGAAAAGAGTGTACATATAACTTTCTATAGCAACACATTTATAATATGATATCTAAACTGTTTCCCATAAAAAAGGAGTTTTGTAATTTTCTTAATTAATTATAGCATAGCTAATACTAAAGATAACAATCTGTAGAGTAAAATGCTGGATGTTTTATTTAAATGCGATGATGGAAAGCTGAGAAAATTAAGAAACGCTGACTGAGAAAGTCTAGGGGAGCTATATCTTCTAAAAAAAATCTGGAAATTTTGAGATATTAAATAGTGTTTAAAATATGAGGATAAAATCTAAGAGCTTTGCAAAATGGCTTAAACTTATACTTAGAAAATAAAAGATTAACGAATCAGATTTTCCGGAACAGTAGATCTGTTGGCAAACCTACTGTGGACAGTTGCACTGGCAAGTGGCAGCGCGGCGTGACACGCGTTTTCTGCAGGCAATAACTATAATACTATTATAGTAAAATCCATATTTACTAATGTCACTAATATTATAAATGCAAAAGTGTGTCTGTCTGGCTGCTACGCTCTAACGGCTCATCTTTTCAACCGATTTTGTTGAAATTTGTATCCCGGATAATTAAGGAGTTAGATTAATTATGGAGTTACCCGCGGGGTAATAAAAAACCTAATCAACGCGGACGAAGTCGCGGGCGGGTCTTCACAATCGTGCATTGTAGAGTCAACATCTAATGAAGATGCTCCGGTGTCGGAGTGAAACGTACGTTGAGGGTAGTTTGGAAGATTTATGTGGTGTGGAGAATATCGCGGGCTGCAAGTTTACGCAAAATACGCACTGTACCACATAGATTTACCTTCTGTGACGGATTATTGCTAATTAAACTTCTAGTTTTTTCAATGTCATGGATTTCCGCAAAGTAATGCCTGCTTCTATCCAATATTTGAAGTCGCGGGCATCATCTAGTATTATATAAATTCCATCGAAAAAACCACACATCCCGCATTGCCCATTCGATTATTTATATCTAGAAAATTATATAGTAAATTACTTAATAGCGCAAGAAATAAGAATAAAATTATAAGATCTGTACAGTCATATTATTTTTATTATGAGTTAATACATAATATAATATAACATCGTTTGATTATCTCTCATACCAAAACCAGAACTATCCCAGAGGTAACTATACTGTGTCAAACTCAGGTCCAACTTCAAAGTTTTTGCAGTATGTAAAATGTATCCTAACTTTCAAACAAAACTGCAGTCTAGCGAGGAACATTACAAAAGCTTTATGAAGAGAAGATTAAAGGGTGTTAATGAACAAATAATCCAGTCTTATGACACAGGCAGGTAGGTACTATCGTTGAGCTGGGAACTTTAATGTGGAAGGTAATACATTTTACAGTAGGTATAAGTAACAAAATTGCAGTCTATATAGGTGGTACTTTATTACAGTACAACAGCATTGTTCATAATAATATTTCTCTCATTTTCTTTACTATGTTGTTTTGAAGTTGGAGCTATAAAACGTGTTATATATTACCCGTTCTTTATTCGCTAACAAAATTGCAGTCTAGCGTGGGAAATTATAAAATGAGGGAAGACTACAGTGTTGGTAGAGAGCTATATGGTAATCGCTGGTTGTCCTCTGTACTTAGCCCATTTTGATGTAAAAAGATAACTATACACAATAAACGGATAAATATTAAATTTATCCGTTTAATGTGTATGGTTTACTATAGAAGTAAGTACCTGGTGATGATGGTTTGGCCAAAACATATAAAAGCGCTGCAAGCGCGTCGGACCGCGTAATGGTAACTAGCTAGAAGCCGTTTAAAGTGGTCCTGTGCCATAAAACAGGAAATAGGCAAAAGACTAGCCATTTACAGCGTGTATAGAGACGATCCCTTGCGCAACTTTCCCCATCCCTTTGGCTGCTTGGAACAATCTGCATGCCGTCGTACGTATACTTGCTCGCTGGTATGTAAAATAGAATAGTATAGAATAGAAAGAATATGTAGATTGTAAAATAGAAATAGATAGAAAGGTTGACGGTCCAGATTTATACCCTTCGCTGTCCGGAGTTGGACCACGGTCCGCCATTTGCCGACCCCCGGCTATTGTTAAAAACAAAGTAGCCCCTTGTATAGTTTTAGGTAACTTTTAAGTAGCGCTCAGTCTTCACAGAACCAGGCCACGACTTATCGTGGACAAATAAAACTTGTTTCGTGTTAAGACTTAATCTTCAAAGGGCTACACAAACTTTCCTAAAGATAGTTAAATACGCTTTTCAGTAGTGTTAAGGTAAGTTTGGCTCTAAGAAGGGAATTTCGCACAATACCACTACTTTTATAAGACACCTAACATCATTTTAGAGCGAATTTCAATTAATATGTATCTACTCTTTCTATCTAATTTCACTGACCTAGTTTAAAAAAAAATCAATTAAAAACTCTGACTTTTACAAAGTCCATGCTACGAGTATTTACACTATAAAGTTATGTCACAAAATTCAATTACTCTTCCGTTGAGCCACGCCAAATGAGCGAAGTTGTGCATTAAGATTTTTTTTTTGTATATTTACTCATTTAAAGTAACGGTGCTCTATATAGAAAACAAGCTGTTGCTGTCCACTCGGTAAAAGAAATTGAAAATCTTGAAATACTTCAACAGCATTCTGGTGATACCTTCTGCGTCTCAGTTTTATTTTTACGAACTTCAACGAACGTTGATAAAACGTACCTTCGTTTTTATTGAGACAGAATTTTTTCTGTTGAAAGGAAATTTAAATGAAAATATCGGAGTAGTTTTTCTAAATAAGAATGGATAAACATATAGATTGGGGTAGGTACCTACTACCAACTATGCGTTTAAAACCATCGGACAAGTGGTCTAAGATGATTCTATCTAGTAAGCTTGGAAAAGGTACGGTACGGGCTAAGGAGTAGAAGGGGATTAATGTTTTGACGCGATGACAGACACGGTCATCCTCCATTAGTGGAGAGCAAGAATGAAACCATTTTTTACAGAAAAACGAGTATAATTACTAAAAAACCGGTCAAGTGCGAGTCAGACTCGAGCACATAGGGTTCCGTACTTCAACACAATACTAATTAATTTAGGAAATAATAAGAAAGATGTAATAACAACACGTAATCAGCTGTGAATAATGGCTTAATATGGCGCTAAACTGGTAGCTCCTGATTAAAACATTAACACCCTATGAGTACGGAACCCTAATAATCGATTAATTATCTTATTTTTCCTATACTTGTGCTGTGAGACCTCGCTTCTTGCCAAATTTCATAGCGCGTATATATAGTAAGCGTATTTAATATTTATTTCAAATTGATACCTCTAGGCCTTCCCGAGAAAAAGGTGGTTGACAGACAGACAGAAGACAGACGGGCAACGAAGTGATCCTATAAAGTTTCCTTTTTTCCTCTTGAGGTACGAAACCCTAAAAAGCACATGCTAGAAAATATAATAGTTGCTAAGTGCTCAGAGAATATCACGTTTGAGCCATTTATAATGCTGTTGCTCGCTCGAACAAAATATTGTCTCTTGGGTTAAGATTTATTATTATTAGAAAAAGAAATATTGCGAATGGCAATTTATTAAATGAATTTTAGAGAAACATTTTACATAGGAAACATTTTAAACTTCAAAATCATAAGAATTTTGCTATCAGTAGTCTCTAGCATTTGCTTTCTTCTACTTAGGTACTACTTAGTGGTCTAATGATCAGTTAATTGAATTAAATCTTGGAATTATTTCCTCGGTCTCTAAATTAAGGCTTTTGTTGCACTCTTGGTATTGATTGGACCAGTATAAAACGAACGGAAATTCAATTAGAGAAGAAAACAAAATAGCTTTCTATTTCAATAGTAATTTTCCAATAAAAATACACGTTTTTGGAAAAGTTTTATTGCTGAAACCACAATGAGAAAATTTTATTAATTGATACATAGATATTTCATTTAGGTTGGGTGTACACTGGCTTCTATCACCTGAGCGTCCCTTTATAAGCTTTTAGAAAATAAATAAAAAAATCCGGCCAAGTGCGAGTCGGACTCGCGCACCGAGGGTTCCGTACAAACCTGTAGTAAGTTTTAAATTATTAAAAAAAACTACTTACTAGATCTCGTTCAAACCAATTTTCGGTGGAAGTTTGCATGGTAATGTACATCATATATTTTTTAGGGTTCCGTACCCAAAGGGTAAAAACGGTACCCTATTACTAAGACTCCGCTGTCTGTCTGTCTGTCTGTCTGTCTGTCTGTCTGTCTGTCTGTCTGTCTGTCTGTCTGTCTGTCTCCAGGCTGTATCTCATAAACCGTGATAGCTAGAAAGCTGAAATTTTCACAAATGATGTATTTCCGTTGCCGCTATAACAACAAATACTAAAAATTAAAAAAATATATATATTAAGGGGGGTCCCCATACAATAAACGTGTTTTTTTCGTATTTTTTTGCTCAATATTAAAAACGGTAACAGGTAGACGGTTCAAATTTTCACAGAATATTAACTTGTATATTACCTTTCAAAATAAATACTTAAATATCAATAAAGTAAATATTAAAGGGGGGCTCCCATACAACAAACGTAATTTTTAAGCAATTTTTTTTAATAATTTAAAACTTACTACAGGTTTGTACGGAACCCTCGGTGCGCGAGTCCGACTCGCACTTGGCCGGTTTTTATTTTAGTTTTATCATTCTCATAATTTAGAAGTTACGGGGGGGGGACACACATTTTACCACTTTGGAAGTGTCTCTCGCGCAAACTATTCAGTTTAGAAAAAAATGATATTAAAAACCTCAATATCATTTTTGAAGACCTATCCATAGATACCCCACACGTATGGGTTTGATGAAAAAAAAATTTTTGAGTTTCAGTTCTAAGTATGGGGACCCCCAAAATTTATTGTTTTTTTTCTATTTTTGTGTGAAAATCTTAATGCGGTTCACAGAATACATCTACTTACCAAGTTTCAACAGTATAGTTCTTATAGTTTCGGAAAAAAGTGGCTGTGACATACGGACGGACAGACAGACAGACAGACAGACAGACATGACGAATCTATAAGGGTTCCGTAGCCAAATTTGGCTACGGAACCCTAAAAAGATTGTTTATTGATTGTTTATAAGGTATTTTCAATCCAGTCCATCATGTGTACAGCATTGTACAAAGCTTATTTGCAGAACTCCCCAATAAGCACGTAATTAATTTAAAATATGCAAATTAACAATCCCCTCTCTCCTATAAGAGTGGATGCCTGTGCCCAGCAGGAGGACGTTATTGGGCTGTAGTGGTGGTGGTGGGAATTAACAATTTGCACCTTTTGATTTGCAATGATGATACGTCCTTGATTTTTAAAGTCGATAGACATAAAGACAACTTTGACGACGTAAATACTGCAATTTTCTCAAGTCACGAACTCGAACGAACCAAAAAAAACTAAATATGTTGAGTTCGCATTGACGAATGCCAGATCCACAAGCGATATAAAACTAATGGTAAATAATGATGTGTTGAAAATAGAAGATACTACTGTGTTCCTGGGGGTGACCTTAGACGCAAAGCTTCAATGGGGCACCCATATATCGACACTTGCTGGCAAGCTTAGTTCTGCTGCTTACGGTTTCAGAAAGATTCAACAGTTAACTGACAACAAAACTGCCAGGATTGTATATTTTGCTTATTTTCATAGCATTATGTCTTACGGAATCTTACTGTGGGGTAAAGCGGCAAATATTCAAAAAAATTTTGTACTGCAATAAAGGGCAATACGTGCAATTTATAATTTAAAACCGCGTGATTCCCTTAGAGAGAAATTTAAAGAAATTGGTATTCTAACAGTAGCCTCGCAATATGTTTACAGTAATATAATTTTTGTAAAACAGAACATCAATAATAAAAAAAAAATTACGATGTGCACAATAGAAAAACTAGAGGCCGTAATAGCTATTACCTATTCTGTGGTAATAGGCTCGTGTCTCCATCGCTCCGCCTCAAAAAAGTCAGGTCATTCGTGCGAATGAGCATTCTTTTCTATAACAAAATTCCACAACCTATTTTAAACTTACCTATACACAAATTTAAGAAATCAATTAAAAGTATGCTCCTAAAATAAGCTTATTATACTGTTGAAGATTATGTAAATGATAGAGGAGCTAGGATTTGCGCTCCAGCAATGGTAAGGACAGCGGCTACTTATGTACACATTGATATAATAATATTTTTTTTAACAGGTAAATTAATATACTTATTTCAACTCATATACACAAAACATTAATAAAAATATCAAATTAAAACTACGGAATACATTAAAATCTAAAATCTAAATTAAAAACTAAAATATACTAGTGGTTCGTCCCGAACTGAGACCTCGCGGTATCCATAATCTTGTACAGAGCGCCATCTATTGACATAATTGTGAAGTTCTGTTAATAATACTGAAGCACATTAAAAATTAAAGAATTTCGTTTCCTTATTTATCTAATTTTAGTATTTGTTGTTCATGTACAGGATATAATTCAAATAATTCATAAGTTTCAGGCTCAGCCTTTCAGAAAATTGAGAGTTCTGAGGTCAACTTTGGACGTTAGAAAACCGCCACTTTGAAAGCCCCCCATTTCGTCAATTTTAGGGAAAAAAATTTAAAAAAAATATTTTTCGACTCTATTCCTAATTATCTTTAAATTGATATACCGCAACCCTATGTAACGCTATAAAAAAAATTTTACTTCGCAGTCGCTTCTATGAGAGCCCCCCTGACATAAAGATTTTTATAACTTTTTAAGCCATATTCGGCGGGAGGCCATCGGTTTACATATTATATTTAAATTTGAAGTAATTACGTTCAGTAATTCAGAAATAATACGGCTCTGACAGACGGACGGACGGACGGACGGACTGACGGACAAGTGCAAATTCACTCAAGTAGACTCAGAGACCTTCGCTTCGCTCGGTCAATTATTAAAAGGACTCCCTTTAGGCAATATTATTGTATAATTAATTTAATAATTCTTGTAAATTAGGTAATTATTTAAAAAGAGCAACCACCGAGTTTCTTGCTGGTTCTTCTCGGTAGGAATGGTATTCCGAAACAGTGGTAGATTCACTTGACGATTCAAAAGTACTTCACAAAGTTTGTTTGAATAAAAAAACATTTGAATTTTTTTTTTAATGGGATTGGATAATTTTTTTACAAATTGTCATCAACTCAGCACGAAAATGCAGCCAGCATTCGTAGCACGCAGACATGATTCACAGAGATTCACTTGTAACTCCAAGCGAATTAAGTTTATTTTGTTGTAGAGCTTAAAATTGTGTGTAGGTTCAAGTCAAGTTTTGCTGATCCACGCCAGTTAATCTTGAATGGAATATCTACGGCACTACGTTACATTTATATAAAGAATACCCAACATTGAAAAATTAAAGTCTAGATCTAGAAATTAGGTTCTCGACCCAGATGACCCAGATTTAAATTAAATATGAATATTTAAAAGTTCTGGCGAACTCGTAAACGCTCAGTCAAAATCCTTGGACCTAAAAAGCTGAAACATTGCACAAAAGGAGGGATTTTTGAAATTTCCACGGAGCGAAATCGCGCGTGGTCGCTAGTATCTAACCAATAGATACAAACTTGCTCTACAGTAATAGTATAGAGTACCTAACTTTGATACAATGTTTGCAGTTAATTTCTATTATTGTCGGAACTTGATCTAAGTTATAATTGAAGATGAATACGAGTGTGTATTCCACCTGTTTCTACTGACAATTAGTAGACGTATTTAACTGCTGCACATGATATTGAGTAAGTTGAAAGCAAACGGAAAACCAATTAGAGAAACCCAAATTGAGTAACGTAGCTGGGTTGCTTGAAACTATTGAATAGAATATGTGTATCCTTTCGAAGCTCTGCTTGGATTGGGTAGTTTATTCGTAAAAAAAATAAGTAGACAGGTAAGCGTCGAGGGCTGAATTGCACGAAACAAAATATTTAAAAAATTTAAAAAATCAAAATATTTACTCGCCATGAAAACTATAAAATAACTTTGCTACTCGCAAACTAAGATCGCATACATATATTTTGCATTTCATCCGAAAAGGAAGCAAAAGTTTACGTTTCCATAACGAATGAAGCACTGAAAGTACTTTCAAAGCAGTTTATAGCTTTCATCCAGGAAATGGGGCGGATGATATTACTACAAAGCAAATTGCAAATATAATCCGGCGTAAAGGTAGTGACTATTTACTTAGACGTGCTATAGATACTCTTCAATACTCTTCAATACAGTATGAACTTAAATATTAAAATATGAACATTGTCATTATTTTATGTAAGATTGGTTACTTTTATTATGTCGTAAGTAATTATTTAACACATGCCCATTAATCACACAGGAGTTGGGTTTTTAGGGTTCCGTAGCCAAATGGCAAAAAACGGAACCCTTATAGATTCATCATGTCTGTCTGTCTGTCTGCCTGTATGTCACACAGCCACTTTTTTCCGAAACTATAAGAACTATACTGTTGAAACTTGGTATGTAGATGTATTCTGTGAACCGCATTAGGAATTTCACACAAAAATAGAAAAAAAAAAAATTTTGGGGGTCCCCATACTTAGAACTGAAACTCAAAAATATCAACATCAAACCCATACGTGTGGGACCCCATGGATAGGTCTTCAAAAATGATATTGAGGTTTCTAATATCATTTTTTTCTAAACTGAATAGTTTGCGCGAGAGATACTTCCAAAGTGGTAAAACGTGTGTCAGGGGGGGCCCCTGTAACTTCTAAAATAAGAGAATGATAAAACTAAAAAAAATATATGATGTACATTACCATGCAAACTTCCACCGAAAATTGGTTTGAACGAGATCTAGTAAGTAGTTTTTTTTTAATAATTTAAAACTTACTACAGGTTTGTACGGAACCCTCGGTGCGCGAGTCCGACTCGCACTTGGCCGGTTTTTTTGATATATGATTCAGTGGGTGTACCCTACTTGGTCCTTCTTACTTACTCTATTTCGACTAAGACTATAACTTTTCATTTTTCAACTCTTAGGGTTTGCTAACGATTACTATCAGATGTTAGTAATTATAACGGGGTTAGACGGTTTATCGTGCTCTCCGAGGCACGGAGGAAAAAAAAAAGAAAAATTCATACCACCAAATGCGTTCGCCCACAGAGTTATATCGACTTGGTTCAACGGTGCTTCACAATCGCTATCGACCATAAGCGGTGTCAAAACTAGGTCACTCGTCCCCTATCATAATATATCAATATAAAAAGTGAAACTAAAAAATGATGATAGGTCAGATCAGTTCATCTGCAGAACTTGATCCCATAGCAAAAACGTCAAATTGATGAGGGCGGGCGTGTCCCGGCAGCGATTTCCGCCCTTAGCCCTTCGTGCATGACTTTTCATCGCAATTCAATCCCATTTTCTATTAGAGTGCAAACACGAGACCTTACAGACTTAAACGTCTGCGTTGTAGAGTAGAGCGGTTTGTCATGTCGCGCTAGTGTGTGCGTGGCTCTATCTTAATATAAAAAAACGTACGCGGATTTTGGTCCGCCAGACATAAATTGTCCATGCAGTGTTTGTGAGTCACATGTTAGTAAATAATTATTAAGTATGGCAGTTATATTAAACCCATACCCCTATATTCGGTTTCTACACGGCATCGTACCGGAACGCTAAATCGCTTGGCGGCACGTCTTTGCCGGTAGGGTGGTAACTAGCCACGGCGGAAGCCTCCCACCAGGTCAGACCAGGGAAAATTCAGAAATTATAAATTCCCAAATTATTGACCCTGCCGGGGATCGAACCTGGGACCTCCCGCACGTTAAGACAACAGTGCTCCACACTGCGCCACGGAGATCGTCATAATAATAAGCATATGCTGCACTTGCACTATAGTGCGATGGCGCAAACGCTATAGAAATTGTGCCAAACGAGGTGATAGAACTGCCTTAGAAATCATTTGTTTAATTTGAATTCCACATTAAAAAATTATCTGGCAGTACTAAAAGTATAGTGGCATTAGAAAGATACAGTTCCAGTTTCTGGTTAAACTAACCGCCTTACCCGATGGCCTTACCACAGGAGACGATCCCTGAATCGCTAAGGTGATTTTTTTGCATTGGAAGTTTTTCTTTGTAAGTAGCTAGTATATTATAATAAATCTAGATTTAAATGATTTAAGACAACATTTTTATGACAACATTTTAGAGATTATGATATGTATATTCAATTATAGACAGAGACGACTAAAGAACGAATAGGTACTTAATTTAATTTGTAGTGCATCTGCATACACAATATAATAAATATACTGGAATATAAGATAATATTCTGAAATCCAGATAATATAATAATATAGCCTTGCTCCCGACTTTGGCCGCGTAAACATCGATAGCTGGGATTACAGTAGCGATACAATACAACTATAGTTAAAGTGTGATACAATACAACTATAGTTAAAGTGTGGGAGAAGTATTTAATATGTGGTAACGACCAATAGACTATAATTAATTATCTTAACTACACTACGAGTAGGTATATTATGTATTTTTTTTACCACATATTAAAAATTTAAACGATAATCAAGGATTTGCTAGTTAAATTTTCATACGTACATATCACAATCTTGTACCTACTGTACATTAATATTGTTACTTTAATATTTATATTGATAATAAAGAAAAGAAGGTGATGATATTAATATAACTGTATAATGACATCACTGGTACCGCCTTGAAGGCACAGTGCCTACAAAAAAGTCACACATGAAGTACATAGTTACTTATTTGCTGAACGTCTATAAGTTTGCTGAAGAAGAAGAATTAAATAATTTTACTCTTAGTAATTAGTTTATTTTATAGCAATTAATTATAGATCGCTATGAACGCAAGCTAGCATACTTTCTTATCTAGGTACTGCTAATATTTATATTCCGAACTACCTACTTTCCTCTACAAATATACGAATGCAATTAACAACACTAGGTATATAATTTTCGTTTCACCGTAGCGTTTACTTAGAAAGGTATTACCTACTTACGTAAGAAAAATGAGCACCCATATTATAGAACGTACTATTACCTATTCTGTGATTCTAGTTGCTGAATAGTCTAGCATGATGCACGCTTTTTGCTTTGAAGCTAAAAGCTTGAACAATCATGAGAACGGAAAATAAAGGGTGGAATTTTCAAAAGTACCTACTACTCGTACTTTGTTCCCCGGTTTCAAACTTATGAAAGCAGACATGATTTTAGATACGTCCGCGGTGGATCTTACAAGCATGAAGCAGCAAATAAGAGGTAATCTAATAGTTTTTGGTGTTTTATTCGACGGTCTTTAGCGACTTGCTCGCTAATAGCAAGTAGGTAGCATGAACTGGTAGCCATAATTAAATATATTAATTATAATAATTATAGAAGAACAAAAAATTAAGTTTCATAATTTTATTTGTAAATCACCTTTTATTAACAACAATAATACTAGCCGTCTGTTTATTTATGTGAAATCTGTTAGGTAATATTAATTATACCTAAGTACCTACAACTAGATCATCAAGAGTAAGACCAACAAAGGACAAAGAATTTAAATTTATGATTTGCATTTTGTGCAAGAACATCACAGTCATGATTAACCTACATTAATTCTCCTTTCTTTTCCTATCAAGGGGTAATGTAGAAGAAGGTAGTGAATAGTGTAACGGGTTTGAAACGTCGACCATTCTGGATTCAGTACGGTCGAGTCACTTTTATTAATTCCATGAATGTTTTTGATGACCTCCGTGGCGCAGTGTGTAGCGCTGTTGTCTTAACGTGCGGAGGTCCCGGGTTCGATCCCCGGCAGAGTCAATTTGGGAATTTATAATTTCTGAATTTTCCCTGGTCTGGCCTGGTGGGAGGCTTCGGCCATGGCTAGTTACCACCCTACCGGCAAAGACGTGCCGCCAAGCGATTTAGCGTTCCGGTACGATGTCGAGTAGAAACCGAATAGGGGGATGGGTTTAATATAACTGCCATGCCCCTAACAGGTTAGCCCGCTACCATCTTAGACTGCATCACCACTTACCATCAGGTGAGATCGCAGTCAAGGGCTAACTTGTAGTGGCTAAAAAAAATATATTTTCATAGATGTTAGGACTTTAGCTTTGTTTACTTTCATGACAGTTAACACGACCGTTGCTGACATGTTTTTTAACCATTAGCTACAATGCTACCATAAATTAAGAACATTTATTTCGTTTTAGTGTTTATTTTTCTGTTCAAACAAACTTCTGATGTTTTCTCGAACATCAGCTGCTCCGCGTCTACAATAGTTGCGGACTGAAAATCGTATTATTGTAAAAGGCCACATGCCACCCACTTAATCAATGTTGTAACAAACACACACACACACACACACACACACTTAAACACACACACACACACACACACTTTCACATAATTATGACCGCGCGATGATATACCTAAATTATCTGAACATAAATCCAGATTCATGCACAAAATGAAAAATAAACCGTGTTGAAGTAAACAGAACGTGGCATAGTTGTTCGGGTCCATCTACAGATTACAACGTTCCCGATAAAATTTATATCTCTCATGTGTACCTGTCTACCGACGCTTTCATGAATTTCGTCCTCAGTTGAAGTATTTTATGCACTACTTACTTATAGTAGGGGAGCCCAAGAGGGGATTTTTGGATTTACTCCAGCACGTCAGATATTGATAGCGTATACGCCCCACGTGTCCCTGTTATCGAATGGTATGTTTGTCTGCCGGTTTGCATCGTGGGGTTGGCCGTACGGAAGTAAAAATATTTGTAAAAAAACATAAAAAAAAATCGAGCGCGTCAGATTTTCATAGGAGATGTTAAGTGGACCCAAAGGAAGCTCCTATTCAAAGGACTGACGATTCTGACGTAATTCAGCTTCATGTCCCAAACGTGCTGACCCTTAATCTGACGATTATCTCGAGGAATTTTCTTAATCTGATGATTTGAAAAAAAAAACCTATAGACGCTCCCCCCACCGGAAAGGATAAACATCATATGACCTTTTTTTCTTTCTACCATCTAATCTTCAAATTCCATTAGGTCTCCACGACGCTCGAGTAAATCCAAAAATCCCCTCTTGGGCTCCCCTACTATTATTGAATGCGTTGAAATATTTTTCAGTTGGTGCTATCTCAGGGTACTTACTCTATGTACATGTACGTTTGTATCAGTAGGTTTTATTTAATGACAAATTTAAATGTCAGTTAAATGTAATAAGTATGCATTTTTTAAATTTTAATGTTTTGATGGGATTTATTTTATTTTGAAATTTAAGACGGTATAAAATCTCTACTAGATTTATGATTCCAATATTTATGATTGCATTCTAATTGATTTCCCCAAATAATAATTTCATAGCTAATTCCCTGCAAATTCGCAAAATTAATGCACGCTGAAATTGTCGGTGTTATAAGTATCGCATGGATTTCCACGCGAAAATAATTTCATTATCTCTCATCAATGCTGTTTTATATAAAATAAGTCCATTGCTATGTGGTACCTAGACCTATATAGGTACTAAATCAAGGTTGGGAAATTTGTCAAATTGGCGGATAGATGCTACTTTCGAAAATAACGGACAGTTTGTTTTTCGGATTGAGTAATCTGCGTAGGCCCTGGCCGGTACAGTGTCACCGGGTGGGTCGGCGAGCGCTAAGCATCGCCAAGAAGTTGAGACCGTCGCCGTGGCGTGAGTTCACGTCCGGGTGACGTAAAAAAATCTAAGGCACAACCTTGTACTTACACAGAAGATATTATAAAGAGTATGTGCGCAAGTATTATTAGGTCCACCGTCCTCTCTCTGTCAAATCGGACTGTGGGGATAAGATCATCTGGAGAGAAATAAGGCGCAGGACCAAGGCTAGGCAGGCTTCTTCCGGGACATTTAATTCCGATTTTTTTTTGGCCCGTGACTCGATCTAGATAGACGTCGTCGCGTCGTGATCTACAGCCAAAAAAGCTAAACTTCCCGATCAAATTTTTCCATGACAGCCAATCTCCACAGAGATTAGCCATCTGCACGGGAAATATTATAGTGTGTGCGCAAACACAGCAATGCACTATAATATTGCCTAACTCTCATAGCCCGATGGGACGGAAAATCCGTTAAGTATGACTGGAAAGAGTCCGGAGCTTTTTTACTACTAAACCAACACGGCAGACAGCATTCTAATAGAAAGTACACTATTGAATGCACGAGTTTCGGCGTAGTGCAGGCTGTGTGCATCTAGGTGTAAATTGTAAAGCATTTTATATATTGTATAGCCTCATCGTCACCCTTTAAACAATAAACTACCCCAGTAGGAGCGGAGAAATTTATTCTGAATGCCTTGTGCCAAGCCTGTGAATTCATACACGTACTATAATACTACGTCATAGCACTATAGTGGGATGCTGTTGGCATTGTAAAACTATGTTTTGTGTAATACTGAATAATAGTTTATAGAGGTTTATTATGATTTGTAAAATTATTTATACCTACTCTACAATAGATAAATTGCACAATAATGTAGGATCATAGTAAGCTCTAGCGCAGAGCGTTAAAGAGCTGGAATAACAAATTGATTTATTGCCGTGTAATATGTTTAAATATATTTATTCCCGAATTCCCGCATTTTAGGCAAATTCTTACCATTCAATATTTCATCATACAAGATTTCATTCTATTGTTCTAAAATTCAAGAAAAAGATCATCTTAGTATGAGACGTAGACTACGGAACGAATTTTTTATTATTGGTGAAAATGGATGTGGCATCAGAAGAGAGCAAGAGACTGCCGAAAAGGCCACGTCGAAGAAATGATGATGGCGGAAGCAGTGCGTAATATATACGGTCATTCGAATTTTCAGGTCGGGAAATAACGCCTTATATCTCTGAACGTTCCAATTGTTGGATCACAGGCTGTACGCAATCTCATATTAATGAGGCTGTACCGATGGTAATACACCTTGTGTTACTTTTTGTACATTTTTATGCGTTCCTAATCCCGCATGCCCAATTACGTCACGCTGAACGCAGACGGGCAAGAGACGTACCGTAATTAAATCCGATTAAACAAACATCTTTAAATGTAATGCATCATCTCAATGAATTGGTTTGTACTTTGATAGCTTGCACATAGCCCGCGGTCCAATTGGCGCCAGTGGCGATTAACTGCGTGGTGTTCCGATTCGGCCGGCACAATGACCGTAACGTAGGTAAAATTAGCATTTTACGAACGTGCACCATTCTGCACTCATGACCGCAATAAAGTTCCTAGTTATTAATGTACTAGCGCATACACATGCCTTTGCTCTCAAAAACATCAGTAAGTGCAAAACTGTAACCTTGGATGAGTAGATGAATTGCTTTCGTTCTTGATATTGAGGCACACGAACGAACTTACAAGCAACGAACGAGCTTACGAAATTATAAGCAAGAAGACACGGTACAAAACCAAAACAAATGTTCGCTTACTAAAGAGTCTCTAAGCTGAAGTGGGATTGGGCTGGGCACATAGTTTTCAAAGTATCGATCGGCGTTTGGGTCCCAGGGTGCAAGAATGGCGGCCTCACACCGCAAAGCACAGCGTAGGTACTATTAGCGACTACACCTGTACTACTCTGTGCCTATTCTGTGGTTGGACCATTGAACTATATAGTACATAATACCTCAATGGGTTGGACGACCCCCCGCTAGGTGCATAGAAGATCTTAACTCTTAAGCGAGTAGCAGCTGGGAGCCGCTGGAAGCAAGTGACACAAGATTGCGTTCTGTGGAGGAAATGTATTCACTTAACTTAACCATTATTTTTCTTCTAAAACATGACTTAGAGTAAAGAAAAGCAAATCCCTAATATTTAGTGTTTCAGGTTTTTCTTTTCTTTATCTTCATCGCTTTTCGAAATTTCGTCTCCGAGGGCTTTTCAGAAATTCCACCCTAGTAAAACTATAATTAATGAACTACAGAGTTTTTATGATATTAAATCTATATGAGTTACTATTGCTATGATAACTTTCTAAAGAGATCCCAGCCTCTTTAGTCACACGAACAATATTGTTTGCACGTGTATTAGTTCACGTACGCTCTGCGAGTTCTAATTTTTCTCCAATCGTTCGATTTTATAGCCAATTTACCTGATGAGTGCAGAGTGATTATACGCTTACACATTCGGTTTATGTATCGTATTTATTCCTAATATAAAATTCGCAAGATTTTAGTACTGTGTCGCTCTCATTTATAAATACCTAAAGGCAAGAAAAAGAAAGCGCTGCCCAGCCAAGGTGTATTCCTCGCAGCTTTTATTCGAAGTCTATACGTGCTAGCGTTCCCGTATGAGAAAAGTATCTATATTTATGATACTCACCAGCTAATTACTTCGTGTAATGGAATACCTGACAGAATAATATCAAGAGTCAAAGGACTTGACCAGCGCAACTATGGGAGCTTGCCTAGATATCAAAAATTAATGTGCAGCAATGAACTCTTTATTATTGTATTTTTTATATTTTATAGATTTCAGATAAAAAAGTTTCAGTTAAAAAAGTTATTTCTACGCGCGTTCGTTGAAATGCTAACGAAAATTCGGCAGACAAGACGACTTCAAAGTCTGACTATTTCAAGGAGAGTTATTTGAAATTTTTAATTTGGGTAGCTATATATATGCAGAGAGTTGGTGCAAGGGAATGAAGGAAAGGAGGAAATGACAAATTCCATCATCTTCCTGGTGTACAAGGCACGTGTTTTGTTTAATTTCACTGAGTTACTTGGCACTCGAATTGCTTTTACTTTGTACTTAATAATTCATAGTAGGTATTAATAAAATTAATCCATTAATCCCATCGTTCGTTTAGGATCCCATACTCTTATAAATATTCTGTGCCCATAGAATACAGGATTTTCACAAAGATAGCTTGATTTCTCAATAAAATATCAAATAAAAGGCTGTCTAAATGAATAATGGCACAGCGATGATAGAATTTCTCGGTTTAATGTGCAATATTATTCTTTTGTCTGTACAGCGACAGTAAATAGCTCGAGTTTACAACATCAACAACATAATGGATTAGAGAGCGAGCTTCAAATTTAATTACACTCCAGCAGACTTTGGATGGGGAGAATAGATATAAATAATATAATTTATCTAAATCCACAGTAAGTTTTAAGTATTTACTATTTACGTGAATGTTCAAAATCTATTTGATAAATACTAGGACTTCTGCACATGTAAATTTTGTCATCGATTTTTTATTCACTTATTGACACAGCCTTTAACAACAAATCTGAATGTAAGGAGTACCTTCAAGGCTCTTGCCTTGCTTAATGTGAATTTAAAGCATCTTCTAAGCAAGCGAGTTCCAACCTAGACCTCATCAGTGGTTTGCATTAAGCATGATTGTCTATGAGCCTATTTCGCAATAAAAATAAAAGCACAGCTTCGTACTCTAGCTACAGTTCCAATTAGAAAAAACACTGAGGTATTTACCTACTCGTAACGAGACATAAAAGCACCGAGTAGTAAACCAGTAGTAGTAGTAGGTCTATGCATAAAAGGGAGAGACAGAAAGTCTCTTCACCGATAAAGTCTATCATTTACACTTTACTTACAGCAAAAAGTTGTGTCAAAACATCATCAACTTCATCGAAGATCGTAAAATAGGTACCTAAGGTAGGCTCATATTCACGAAGTTAAGATGAGAAGGTAGATATGTATTTACAGTTTTACGAGTATGTATCCTCATTCAATTCTCCGATATCCTACAAAATGAATCGTGGGTACCTATAATCTTCCCTTTCAGCAGATTTGAGATTAAGCTTTGGAAAGAAAAATATCATATATTTTGAAAAGGCCGTGGGATGTGCTTAGTAAGTGCGTGTTTGGACAGTGAATACCTTCCTACTTAGGTACGAGATAGAAAACGTAACATTATTTTCCTTCAGATACAGTGTTTAATAATAATGTTGACTGATGCGCAAAAATACGGTGACGACGACGACGATGACGATACCTCCCTACCTTATATAGGTTTTAACAAATTTATAAAAAGGGAAAATAAATACTTAAAAAATGTATCCTACATACATAAATTATTTCACGAACGTTATTAATATACATGATATATAACTTATTATAGGTACATGAAACGGACAAACGAAGGTAATAAAATGTTAGCTTTTTGAAATTGAATCAGTTGCATGAAATGAAAACTGAATTTTTTGAATAAAGCTTTTTTCCAACAACTAACACCGCAAAGTCTGTGGAATATTTTATACCCTTGGTTATAGAAAGGAATAAAAAAAAACATGCGGTAGCCGTACGCTTTCGTATTAACATTGTGTCGTGTAGCATTTTACTCCACGTACTTTTTTACTAGTAGGCATACACTCAGAGAAAACGCCAAAATAAAGCATTGACACATTTCGAGTAAAAAAATTTGAATTTCAAAAACACCAGTTTTGACTTCATTCCTCTTCATCCACATACTCTTTGAGCAAAAGAGTAGGTTTAATCGAGGCTAAAACTCATGAATATTCGTATCATGCTTTCTGTATTTATGTGTATTTTGGGTAGGTACTTTCGCCAACACACTCCCAAAATTCAAATATAATAAAATCTACGAATCCTTGTTTTACGAAAAGACTCCGATTACAGAGAATTATACCGACATAAACACAATCTTATGTACCCACATTATACAGTATATTAAACGAGTTAAATTATTTTATATATATAATAAAATTATAATAATACTAGCTAGATGATGCCCGGGACTTCGTGCGCATGGATTAAGGTTTTTTGATTCCCGAGGGAACTATTTAATTTTACGGGATAAAAAGCAGCAAGATTGCCATTTCCCGGGATGTAACCTACCACTATACCAAATTTCATCAAAATCGGTTGAACAGATGGGCCGTGAAAGCATAGCAGACAGACAGACACACTTTCGCATTTATAATATTAGTATAAGTATTCGTATGGATTTGGATGATTTACCACAGAATAAGTAACAGTACACCTGGCATTCAAGGTAAACTTCCCGCGGGCATTCAAGGTAAACTTTGTTATAATCTCTAATGTATGTACCTATACTATCATATAGTAAGTACCAGTAAGTACCTATAATAACTTAATATAGGACTAAAATCAGGTGAATAAAATAGGCCACGAAAGATAAGTTAAGTTTGTCATTATGCGTTTTGCAGCTAAAACGAACTCAGAGGATTAAATTACCAACAACACCGATCTTTTGCCGAGAACTCGCGGATATCTGCAATCAATGTAACTTTCCTCTTACAAATAACTTCGGATTTCGATAGGTTGTTTGTTTAGAGGTACCTGATTAATTTATTTCCTGAAAGCATTTCTCAATCTGCCTTGAGGCATCGGAGTAACAGTGATTGAGTTTGAATTTTCGGTATTCAACTAGGGTTAGATTGTTACACTTTAATATACATATACTTAGATAGATGTTTTCAAATAAGAAAAGGCCTGGACAACAATTATTGGAGGCGATGTGCCTATGCCAGAGATTCTAGACCGATGCCGGGCACGTCTAGGCTGCAACAGACCTATCAAATAAATGTTGGTATGTCAGCAGAGTTCAGCGCAGATTTGAACTTTGCATATGAATTTATATATGGCATGCCCAATGCTACGATGCTTGCAAGTTGCGGTTATTGGGAGTTTTTCAGTCGTTATAGATTTACCTGTATTTTACCCAAAACAACGTGATTTAAAAAAAAATTTCAACCTGCATCTGTAAACTGTTAGGTACCTACTCATAAACAACCAATGCAGAACACCACAAATGATAGTAAAAACAACTTTCTGCACAAATGAATGTATCGTGTAAACAATAATCCAGGTATGTTACCTACCACATGAATGATGAATGTGTGTATATCTATATATTTTTTTTCATCAGTAATTTTTCGCGGTGTAATATTATTTATTTATGGTGACGAGTTCGTCATGTTGAACGAGATGATTATAATTGCAATAGGAAGACCAGGCCAGTCCATCCGTCGTCAGTCAGAAGAGAATAGACGCCTAGGCATCAAAGCACGCGGTAGATCGCCCATGAGATCGTCGGAACGGATTGCCAAGTGATCTACATCTACCAAGTCTCTAGCTCTACTCCCTAAGGAAATTTGATGAAAATAAAATATTTTGAAATGCTTAAGATGTTACTCACGTGTGCCATCGAAGCGTGTGGCGATAGTATCGAGGAAGGTGTTCTGGGGCGCCAGCAGCCCCTTGCGCACCGGCATCACCCCGCGCCGCGCGCCCCGCGCTCCTCACCCTCCACCTGCAACAGAAACACCAGAGTAGCAGGTTAGTAGCACAAGGAGCAACTGTCACACCAAATTAGTAGCAAGCATAACAAGAACGAGAACAATTTAGCCTGGAATATAACAGGGTATTATTGCTACATGACAATCAACTTTAATTGTTCTACCTGGTGATCTTACCTGGATGGTAAGTGGTGATGCAGTATAATCAGGTAGTAGCTAGGCTAACCTATGAGAGGTACCTATTGTAGTTATATTAAACCTACACATCTAATTGATTTCTACACGGCATTGTACCGGAACGCTGAATCGATTGGCGCCACGTCTTTAGCCAATAGACCATACCGAAACAATTTAGAAATTGTGTAATCCCAAAATTACCCCTGCCGGGAATGCAATCCGAGATGTCCCACTTAAAAGACCACAGCGCTCAGCAACTAATAAGATTACCTTAGGTAAGCTTTAAAAATAGGAATTTAAGATCTAAAAAGGTTCCTGAGATGAAGGTATGATCAAATTATAATTATGAAGCCGTCACAGAGCTGCGAAAGCAATTATAATTCGACCTAAATAAATACGTTCTGCAAAGGTTCCATACATCCCTAAACATAAGGGTTGGCTTAGCCATATTTAACATATTTATAAAGCCAGAAAAATAATGTATAGGGGTTTAAATTGCCTCCGAACTCTTTAATTTTCCGGGATATAATAAAAATTAGTTTCCTATAAATAGATGGGCTGTGATAAGGTAACAGACAGACAGACAGAGTCACTATCGCATTTATTAAAATACATAATTTATCAACCTATTTTGTCTATTAGGTATTGTGTAACAGTGCCATAGAACTATGAATATGTCCCTATACAATAAAGACATGTAGCTCGTAAGTTGTCGGTTTATAACATTTAAGGATTATCTAAATCGACATAATTATATTTCGCGTGGTAGGTACTCGTAGCTGATAGATTCGTGTACATTCTGGAGATAATTCCGTACTCTGGTCTGTTATATTTCAACCTGCTTTTTGCCCCAGCGCTATGAATGTCGACTTTGCTTCTAACGACTTTTCGAATGAGAATACGGAAAAGAAATGTTCCACGGTATTATTACAGTGTGTCGTCGAGTCCATTATTCTTTTTTCGTGTTGGTAGTTCTCGAGTCTAACGCTCAGAATCCTAGGTCAGATCACTTTAGATAATAATTTTTCCGAGTTGACACGAGATTTAATGGTTATATCCGAATAGCTAGTTTGTATCAATATAAATAAAAACGACATGGCCCATAGGTATTTTCTTTGGTCGGTTATTATCTGCCTGTTTATCTTTACATGAGTTAGCGTTACAAACATTATCGTATGTCCGTAAACATGATCTCCGTGACGTATTACAAGAAGTCAAGCTCTTAGGGGCCGAAAGGAAAATTCCTGCAGGGGTCAGCCTGACACGAGGACGACACAGGAAGAACCGAGAGATGGAAAACATAGTGGCCGAACTCAAGATAATAGAGATTCCGCTGGCTTGGAAACCGCCGAGAGCTTACTCGGGGCGCCAGATAAAAAACTGTTAGACGCCCAAGGTTTCGCTGGTTTTACGAAGTATGCAAAACCTGCAAGCCCTCGGAAAGCCCGACTGGCATGAAGCGGCGCAGGATAGGATAAAGTTGCAGCTACTAGTGTCGGGAGTCAAGATCCTCTTTGGGTCACTGAGCCAGCGTAGTAGGTAAGTAAGAAGGTTAAATAAGAAGTGGCGAAGTTGAAGTTGCAATGTGCAGGGAACAGAAGTAGCTGGACCGAGTGATGTACCTACGTTGGCCAATGTAAAGTATATTTTTAATTTTTATTTATAAAAAAATGTGTAAAATAATGTTTAAAGTTAAATACGACCACAATCCGCAGCGTCAGTGACTCTTCAACAAGATCATATATTAGGACGGACGACATTCGAGTGGCAACTTGTAGAACGTCGCTGGTCTTCAGGAGCACGGAAATCCCTACAAGAGACCAATGAGAAGCTACAATGTAAGTTCTTAGTGGATACAAAAAAATACAAACTGCTTTATATCTGGACTGAAATCCATTGATCTCGCAAGTGGACTGAAACCCGCCTGAAATCAATATATTTTCGTATATACTCACCTTGGATGAAAGTACTCGTATATAGCTGTCAATACGTTGGGCACAGATAAAAAAAATGAAAACGCCATAATCGCGCTTCGATATTAGATTCAGTGATTTCCAGCTGCACTAAATGAACTCATATCCCGCACGGCGGCGCACCTATTTGAAAAATACACACAATAACTATTTCTGGCGTAGACTTTATAATCCAATATAATTAGACAACATGAAGAATAGAAAGTTTATTTATTCATGGTTTATATTGTTTCCTTAACTCGTGTAAAGCTAACCGCGGCTGCGTTTGGTTTTTCTAACGAACATAATGTTATATTGTAGGTATTTAGATTTAATTTTAATGATACATGTACCTATTATTTATAACGCTACTTCGCCCGCGTGGATTGAGGTTTTTCGGTTCCCGCGGGGACTCTTTAATTTTCCGAGATAAAAAGTAGCCTAGGTATGTGTTATTCCAGAATATAATTTATCTATGTGCCAAATTTTATCCAGATCCGTTCAGCCGTTGGAGCATGATTGAGTAACAGACATCCATCCATCCATCCATCCATCCAAACTTTCGCATTTATAATACTAGTGGTTCGCCCCGAACTGAGTCCTCGCGGTATCCATAAGATAGTTTTAGCTATCTTTACGTTCATAGACATCAGTACTATCAGTATTTTAGTATTTGTTTTTCAAGTACAGGATATAATTCAAATAATTGATCAAATTTCAGGCTCAGCCTTTCAGAAAATTGAGAGTTCTGAGGTCAACTTTGGACGTTAGAAAATCTCCACTTTGAAAGCCCCCCATTTCGTCAATTTTAGGGGAAAAATTTAAAACAAAAAATATTTTTGGACTTCATTCCTAATTATCTTTAAAATGATATATACCGCAACCCAGTGTATCGCTATAAAAATATTTTACTTCGCATTCGCTTACATGAGAGCCCCCCTGGAATAAAGATTTTTATAACTTTTTAAGCCATATTCGACTAGAGGCCATCGGTTTAAATATTATATTTAAATTTGAAGTAATTACGTTCAATAATTCAGAAGTTAGAAGGCTCTGACAGACGAACGGACGGACGGACGGACAAGTGCAAATTCACTCAAGTAGACTCAGAGACCTTCGCTTCGCTCGGTCAATTATAATAAAATAAAAAATAAACCGTTCAAGTGCGAGTCAGATTCGCGCATAAATGGCTCCGTACCGTTTCTTATTACATATAAGAAACATATTAAACTAACGTCACTTAGACGTCGGAAACTGAGGCGAGGCGATGCCCTTTTTGGGATTATTTGTGGCACAATAAAAAAAAAAGAAAAAAAAAAAAGTTAGTTTAGTTCTAGTTTTAATTTTATGTTTTTTGAAATGTATGTTTGTTCTTTGTTTTTGTGTTCAAATCCCAAATAAAGACTTTATTTATTTATTTATTTATTTATATTATATATATATAAACATATATATTATACATTCTTAATAAACTACAAGCAAGGCGTATAACAACGCGTAATCTGTGAAATAACTTGTAGCGCCTGACAAACAATTCCGTAATTAACGATTTCCGGATTTTTATACTTGTGCTATGAGACCTTGCTTCTTACCAAATTTCATAGTTCTAGGTCAACGGGAAGTACCTTTATTGGCGAGTGTCAATATATGCAAAATATGCGGCATAAACAGCCGTATCTTTTGATAGCGTTGACTTTTTGCTGCTTTGCTGAAGTTTTATTTTTTTTATAGCTCCAAGGGACCATATACCTAAGTAGTCGATATTAATTTCAATTTGATACCTTCACGTGTTCCCGAGAAAAAGGTGTTCAACAGACAGACGGGCAACAAAGTGATCCTTTAAGGGTTTCTTTTTTCCTCTTGAGGTACGGAACCCTAAAAAAGAGCTAGCAAAATGATATATTATTTGAGATAATGATAAAGTCCTGAAAGCTGCATTGCTTACATTTGATGACCTCCGTGGCGCAGTGTTGAGCGCTGTTGTATTGACGTGGGAGGTCCCGGATTCGATCCCCAGCAGAGTCAATTTGGGAATTTATAATTTCTGAATTTTCTCTGGTCTGGCCTGGTGGGAGGCTTCGACCGTGGCTAGTTACCACCCAACCGGCCAAAGACGTGCCGCCAAGCGATTTAGCGTTCCGGTAGAATTAATCGATTAGGGGTATGGGTTTAATATAACTGCCATACCCCTAACAGGTTAGCCCGCTACCATCTTAGACTGCATCATCACTTACCATCAGGGTAGTCAAGGACTAACTTGTAGTTGATAAAAAAAAATTAGATTTAATGAACTGTACTTGTACGAGCATTTCAGGCAATTTAAACATGTCAAAACGAGATGGCAAAGTTTTGAGACGATCATAATGATGCAACGATGTGAAAAAACTAGGCCAGCATAAGTCTCAAATGTCAACTTGGGGACGGCGCTCTGCTTAATTTTGTCGGTATCACGTTGACACGGCAAAAAATAGGACTATATCAATTTTTTGCTGGTCATTTTTTTCCAATACACATGATATAGTATTTTCATATAATAACATAGTATTTTCAGGGACCTTTGTCCTTTTATTTTGGTCGCCGTTTTACACGGCACGTGTGGTGCGTAACTTGGATCACACACTTGTCTCTTTTTTTTGTCTCTTCATCTGTTCATTTGGGCTAATCTACGAAACGTCAAAACCAATTTTGACAAGATTTTCGCAGTCTATGCATGTACTATCTCAAAGACCTGGCCTGGCGAGCCTGACGCGTCAACTTTGTTATACTCGCCCGACTTCAACATAGTGTGTAGAAATCAAAATTATTTTTTGCTTTACAGTGGCTTTGGAAGTCGGTTTTTTGGAAAGAATTTTTATTCCTTTTTATTGGACAGAATTTGGCGACATAGTTCTATGAATTAGATATCAACCCAATTCTTACGGCTCTGCTAGCCTATTTCGCAATGTCACGTTGATGTGATTTATAACGAGATGATACTTTCAATCTGAAAGCTTTAGGAGAGAACCTGAATAAGCAACTAATGTTGGATGGAATCTCTTGGTATTTTAAACTTATGATGGAATATATCTGGAATTGTTAAGAGAAATTGCTAAAGTTTGTAGTAACTAACAATGATCTAGTAACTTCAAAATTGTAGTTTCAAGGCAAGATATAATCGCAATCCATAAGTTTTATGGCACCTTACAAATTATGATGAATCCTCAATATAATAAATCCCATGGCGTTCATATTTCATTTATCCGATATTCATCGATGACCGATTTGCATTTATCTGGGCATCTAAAAGAAACAGTCTATCAAATAGTCTTAAAATTACAATGAACAATTTGTATTATTTGTTACGTGACTTATCGCTATTGAAAGGCTTTTTGATCAATTTGAGTAGGTAGACATACTTACTGAAATACATCGGGTGGTAGGGCACAATGGAGAATTAATTAATATTCTTTTATTACTGAACAAACAACGAAAGTTAACTTATTATACTAAGAGAGACAACGGGAAACAAACAGGAATAAGTTTACTGTGTTTAAAAAATGATCTATCATATAGCTGCATTTTTTCAAAAGATTTTTCGTTTAGTAAAAGCTACGCGAATCTACTTTCAATAAAAGAAAGGTCGGGCAACTTATTACTGCGCATAGCTAGAGTATAAGTAACTTAGCCTAAGGGAAACCCTGTAAGACTATACCAATCTTACATGAACTTTGTTTTTAGAGAGCAATGCTTTTCCATCTTATACCGTTAGATAATGATGTTGGTAGAAGATTCATACATTTCTACTTAAAACTTTCTTACCAACAGCAATACTGGTAAGCATGTTCTACCACAGAATAGGTAATAGTATGTTCTACTGCTGACAATCATAAGAAACTTTTTTGATATAAGCGAGTTCGCCAACTCTAATAAGTTTTTTGTTTGATCTGTTCTTTTGGAGAGAGTTTTCAAGTCAAACTGAATGCTGAAAGTGAAAAGTACTTTACGCAAAACATAAATAACAAGTGAATATCGCTTATTTGTAGTCATGAAAGATCTAGGTACCTACAATTATGATAATATAATATAAGACACGATTTGCCCCCCATATTGATTCGTGACTACGGTAAGTACCTACTCTACCTAGCAACGGCTTGTCATATGGTGTGATTGTATACTAAAGGTCTGCAGATCTAATAATAACATGACAAAAGTCCTACTGATGAGGCCCTACTCAGATTTCACTCAAGTTACGGAGGAGTTTATTAGTGCGTTCAAGGCTTGCTACGAAGGGAACATTTGAATGTTAATCAATTATACTACCTACATATTATAATACCCATGTAAGACCTTTCCGAGACCAAATAAGAAGCATTCAAAGAAATACACAATTTTCTCAAGAAAATTTGACGCTTTTCTCGGTCGTAAAATGAATATAATAATATGTACCCGTCTACTTCGGAAAGTTGAAATTGAAGGTGAGTTATTACTGAGATGCGATACATTGGAGATCATATTATGAATTTCTATATCTATGACAAGTTCACGCTTCACCATGACCTCTTTTTTTTTTTTTTTTAGTTTATTTTGTACCAAAAAGTTATACAATATGTAGAAAAACAGAAATATAGTGGACAAGGAAACACTTATCTCTATAAGAGATCTCTACCAGTGACCCTTGGCAGTGAGAAAGGTTGTGAAGGAAGAATGGGTACAATAAGATATGAGATGGAATAAAACGAGATATTATATCATAAACTTACACAAATAGACATACTAATGACATAAATATATACATAAATATATAACCTCTTTGAGGTTAAGCAACTCCATTTCCATAGCTGTTGTCTTTGAGGAGAAAGAAGTATTGCTGATGACAAAAACGATGCACTGAAATGATCAGTGATAAATCAATGAATTCGTAACTACTCGTATGCATGACAAGTGAAGGGCAAAGTGAATAGAAACAAAGAATGTACGAATAAGATAATTGTTAGTATTTTAATGTGGTTACAATAGAAAATAAAGAAAAATAATTAAGTACCAATATTATCTTAGTAGTATATAAATTTTAATTACAGGTGTTAGTACGCGGTATCCGCATTTTCATTAGCCGTCTCCATAAATCTCCTGGTATATTATTAATGCTCGATTTAAGGTGACCCATAAACTGTGTTAGAATATGGCTGCAGCCTTTCCACCTTCTAATAAACTTTTTATGTTTCATAAATGTGCCAGTAATAAATAAAAATTCATGGGTTTTTCAGGTTGTTCCCTTTTTCTAGCTTTTCCTTACCGCTGTAACGAGATGTTAATCTATCTAATAAATTAATATGAACGTTAATCTCTATGCATTTTGCAATATGTAGCGAAATGGTGCAATACCGTTTTAATTGGTTATTTTTTTTCATACATCGCAAGTCGCAACGTATAGGTAATCACTAATCATAGTACAACTACAAACATATAATAGCTACTAAAATATGGTGAACCATGAAATTATTCGTGTTATTATTTTGTTTTGCTTTCTAAATGAAGCTAAACTTACTGTCCTATGGCCTTTGATATTTTAATGGACGTGTTTTACCTTACAATAAAACACATATTAAACTACTTACCTGATTCAAAGCCTACATAATATATTGAGATAGCATCTGCTTTTCCCTCTCTTTCTTTCACGTACTTGTGTGTCTATTGCCGTCTCTGTCGCACAATCGTCCCGCTAGGCAGGGTGGGGGGCCGGTGCTGGCTGCAGAGGCCCTCCACGATTTCGTCTCATTGGCTCTTTTGACCAAGTGAAGCCAGGCAGAAATCGTCTTGTAGGCTTTGAATCAGGTAAGTAGTTTAATATGTGTTTTATTGTAAGGTAAAACACGTCCATTAAACTCCTGTACCGTGATTCAAAGCCTACATAATATATTGAGATTTGTTTATTATCGCCTGGCGGGACGAGACGCCAATGTGATCAGAATTGTAAGGGCGAATTATAATGGAGTCCAAAATGATTTGTCCAAAATTGTTAATAATAACCTGATAGTAAAAATACTATCTTATAGATCGTAAGTTAGTGCGAATTTGAGACGGCTTCTGTAGGGGACTTTTAGAAGTCAGTGACTATAAAGAAAACGTTCTAGTCTTCTATGTACCTACGCATAACCACAGAGTTTCTTGCTGGTTCTTCTCAGTAGGAACGTCATTCCGAACCAGTGGTAAACTCATTAGACTATTCAAAAGCACTTGTAAAAAGTCTACTTGAATAAAAAATATTTACTTTGATTTTTTGTAAATTAAACAAATAAAGAGTAACTTCAGGATAACAGGACTTGAACAATAGAAATGTACAATAGAAACAAAACAATACAAATTTACAATAGAAATGTAAATTTACAATAGAAATGTAAAATTTTACAATAGAAATGTAGTGTAAGTGTAATAGCTAATATGGTACACATCAATCGAATAATTACAGCAATCAAGCATGATGTGATTAGACTATTATAATATTAGTAATAGGGTCCTGTTTTTACCCTTTGGGTACGGAACCCTAAAAAAGGAATTGATAAGCCTTGTTTCATCGAACCCGCATTTATCAGGGGATCGCTTTCTTAGTTTAATTGACCACCTTTGCAATGCCAAACTTCAAATGTCATTTCATGTGGTGGTGGTGTAGTCAGTCACTGAATCAATTAGACTTTTTCAAAACATCCCATATTGCATGAGGTGCTTCTAGAGCTCTACGTTTGATAACTGGTCGCCAGTAAATTCTTTTCCATCGTGGAACCACTATTAAGAACATACCTGATGCTCATACGTTCAGGTGATCGAGCACTCGTGGGATTAGGCATGGTGGAAGAAATACTCACGCTAGACGGTATACCCAGGTATGAGCGAAGGCAACGTGCGCTATCGCATCTCTATCAGTCAAATCCAGCAAACAATATCTCTCTACGACATGTGCTATCCTGGAAGCAAACAAGTCTATCCTCGGAATTCCCCACTTGGCAAAAATAATGCTTGTTGCAGTTGGAACAAAATGCCATTCCGGGGTCCTTGATAATCGTGATAAATGATCAGCTTCGCTATTGTAAAGACCAGGAATATGGTAAGGTAATAATGTTAATTTTATATTGGTCTAGTAAAAAAGTATTAAAAAACATAAAATTTCATTAGTCAATTTCATCAGGCGATCTGACTTTGTACCGCCCTCGTGTCGCAAATAGGCAATAGCAGTCGTATTGTCTGATTGTAAAAGTATGCTTGAACCAGCTAATCGATTACTGACACCTTTAGGACTGCTAACAGTTCTTTGACATTGCTATGAAGACCTCGCTCCTCTGGTGACCAAAGCCCTGGTAAATCTTTGTCTTTGAACCGAGCTCCCCAAGCTGTATCTGCCGCATCAGAAGTCAGGAACTGGGATGCAGGCTGTATGTATGTGTTAGTCCGATTTGTCGTGACGGTTAGTGTTCTACCAGGTCACTTCTGATCGTGATGCAGGCGAAAGTGAGTAGCGTTTGTTTCTGTCATGACGCAGGAGTGAGTTGGCTTGTCTTTGCGAATGACTGAAGTTTAGCCTAGGTACCCCTGGGTACAATGAAACTGGCAAAATTGAATTGGCCGGTTACAGATTGTATCTCTGTTAAGTTTGCTCTATTTGTCCGTAGTAAGAGAGAAGTTTGCTCTTGGATTTTCAGGACATTTGCGCGTGGTATAATTTTTTTATTAAACCAGGTTTCCCCAACTACGCCGAAATATTCAACACATCGCTGTGGGTTTGTAATGGATTTTTCGAAAATTGACCTGCCATCCCAGTTCGGTATAAGCAGGTTGATAGCAACTTGAACTTGATGTTTTAATGATGCATAGTCTTGATGAGCTACTTAGTAAAAAACATCCAAATAGACTAAAATTCTGATTTAGAAAACATGTCGTTGGTTAGGCAAGGCTGAACCAGAGGAGGCTTTTCAAGGAAAGGTATTCTATGACTTTTAATTATTTTTAACAGCCTCTTTGGGGGGCCCTTTTCTCCTCCATTTATTTACAAAATATTTTAAGCGACCTGCCTCAAAATATTTGGATTTATTTCTACGATCATACGATGACTGGCATGTCTGTTTGATATGATGGTTTGGCGAGTCAGTTTGCGCAAACTTTTTTTGTTTGTGATCTTTTGTATCTTGCCCCTGCGTGGGAAGATATGATTGTTCATGGCTACGATGGACTGATACGTAATCTTAGCAGCGACTGGCGCTACACGAGTCCTCACCACGCGTGTGTTTGTTGTTATCAAGATCATGCAAACCCTGTCCCTGCGTGGGAGGGTACAATTTGTTTGAACTCACTTGCTTACGGCTGGGTTGGTACTTGAAAGCCGCTGGTACTTGCTGAAAATCTAGACAGCTCCTAGCTTTACAAGTGAGGGTATTCACTGCGCAGGGTATTCATACTCGCATTGGCAAGTATCTCGCTTAGCTTGCACGGCTGTCGGGCTTTGCATTGGCTTGTGATTAGCGTTACTGCACGAGGGTACACCTTGCGCAGGGTACTTGTACTTAGCTTGCGCAACCGCTGCCTTATGTAGCGTTTTGTGATTAGTGTTGCTGTTAAGGCTCACAGCGTTTGTGGCAATCTGTCTTCAATCACATACTTCTCTTTGCCAATCATTGTACACATTTACAATAAAGAGTTACTTACAAACTAAATCATGTGTTTTACATCCAAATAAGTACCAAAAGTCAAAATAACAACAAATTCAGTTCCTGCGTGAACAGTTGCTGTATAATGAGGGTACTCCCTGCGTAGGGTACTCATACTCGCAAGAATCAGGCTTAGCTTGCGCAGCTGCCGATCTATTGTCGGGCTTTGCATTGGCTTGTGAATAACGTTAGTAGCACGAGGGTACACCTTGCGCAGGTTACTTGTACTTAGCTTGGGCAACCGCTGCCTTATGTAGCGTTTTGCGATTAGTGTTGCTTTATAATGAGGGTACTCCCTGCGTTAGGTACTCATACTCACAAGAATCAGGCTTAGCTTGCGCAGCTGCCGATCTATGTAACGATTTACACCGAAAAGCGTTTCTCGTACCGCCTGCCTTTTCGAGAGTGCCAGTTAAGGCCGTAGCTGCAAGTGGGAGCGATCTTGCGCAGATAACTTTTTACTAGCGGGACTTTTACGAAGGAAAGAATTTCGTTCCAACTTTACTCGATCAAATCGGATCGATGTCCACATAGGTATTAACTGAATAATGCCATTAGAAATCTTTCGATAATCACCATTCGAAAACGTATTAGTAATAGTTTCACTTAATTGCTCAAATGTGAGGTTATTTGGGCTGCGGGCCCTTTCTAATTAAGTGCAAATTGCATTTTGAAAAGCATTGCTTTATCAAAGTCTTAGTTAAAACAGCGTAAGATTTCTCTGCGATCGCTAGGTAGATCGATAGATCGAATTCTCTCAACTCTTCATTAGTTGGACGAAACCGGGTTTACTAAGGTAATCATTTTGTATTTCGGTAAATCGAATATTACACCAATTAACGCTATTAAATCTTTGAAGTTTTTCAAGTTTAAACTGATCAATGGAAGTTTTTAATATTGGTGGAGTATTCGCAAAAGTAGCCAAGTTCATACAAAATGTGTTATTATCAAAAACACTTACTTTAAATTATGGCCCACATTGTTTATTAAAAATTACCAGGGACGTCAAAATTGGTTTTGGGATCACAACACTTATTGTGAGTAATGTCCGCATTATAAACCCGGTTTCGTGTTTCACTTACCCCTTTGATCGACCTCTCATGT
Source organism: Erebia ligea (assembly GCA_917051295.2). NCBI lineage: Eukaryota > Metazoa > Arthropoda > Insecta > Lepidoptera > Nymphalidae > Erebia > Erebia ligea. The sequence continues at coordinate 12,653,236 of OU785223.1, read as the reverse complement.
CTGCTATGTTTATTGTGCACATTAATTTCAGTCACGGAACGTAAATTTAACACTGGCGATGTTGCATCATGTGTAGTCGAACTGCTCGATGTTGCGGGTACTTTACAGAGAACTCGTGTTGCGCACACGTGTTTTAGTTCTTTACCCATATTGCACAAGCATAATACACTTTATTTATCGCTAGAATGGAACACAAACACAAAGAGCGACGGGTCACTCCCAAAAAGACAATAATAATGAAGGTAGACATTTAAATTCAATGCCATTTTCATGCACTGAGAGGTTACAATAATTAAATTTTCTTAAGACACACTCATTACATACTGTAAATGAATATTGAAATCAACACGAAAATAACGGTAACGCCGTTAAAAACTATTGTAATAAGTAATAACCAATAAATAAATCCACAATTAACTTTCGAACGGCAAACACCGTTTAAAGTAAATTAATATTGAAATCCAGACAGAAATAACGGTAACGCCGTTAAACCTATTGTTAAATTCACAATTAATTTTCGAACAGCAAACACTGTTTAAAACATAAAATAAAATATAAAAATGAAAGACTCACGTGGCAAATAGCGTCGAATCACTCAGCTTGTAGTGGAGACGACCGCTTGCGCCGGGGAAAAAGACGCCAATGAGACGAAATCGTGGAGGGCCTCTGCAGCCAGCACCGGCCCCCCACCCTGCCTAGCGGGACGATTGTGCGACAGAGACGGCAATAGACACACAAGTACGTGAAAGAAAGAGAGGGAAAAGCAGATGCTATCTCAATATATTATGTAGGCTTTGAATCACGGTACAGGAGTTTAATAATAATATTTTATCTGTCTACTACCCTCACTATAAACTTTGTGTTTAAAATCTAGGTTGTATCTGGACATTGACTTATATGAATATGTATTCGGATAAAGAGATATTCAGGGGTACCCTTATCGACATGAGCTATATTAATTATTATCTGTCAAAGAGCGTCGAATAAATTACGGTAATATTTAATAATAATTAAGGTAAAGTGGTTGCCATTTTAATAAAATGTTCAGGTTCACGTATTTCAATTAATTCAGGGCTGGATTTATGTAATTACTGACAGCAGCACCCTTGTTACCGTCATTATAGAGTGAAAATATTAAATCTCAGGTGGCATAATTATCATGCTCTCGCTTTACTCGAACCATGCCGTTAATTCCTGAATTCACAGTTGAATGTCAAAAATTAACGCATATATAATGGACCATTTCTATCCTTATTTTATGTTTTGGATAATTTATACTATAAAGTAGAATGTTATAGTCAAGTGCGAGTCATACTCGCGCACACTAGGGTTCCGTACCACCACACAATGTAAACTATTTTAGTAAATAACAAGAAGTATAGCTAGTCATAACAAAACGTAATCAGCTGTAAAAAAAACTGGCGTATATATAGCGCTTAACTGGTAGCGCCTGACAAACAATTCGACACCCTATGAGTACGGAACCCTAATTAACGATTTTAGAATTTTTCCTGTATTTGTGCTGTGATACCTTGCTTCTTGCCAAATTTCATGATTGTAGGTCAACGGGAAGTATCCTATAAGTTTTGATTTATTGGCGAGGGTCAATATATGCAAAATATGCGGCATAAACGGTCTTAACTTTTGATTACGTTGACTTAGGTCTTAGATATGTTTGATTTTTTTACAGCTCTGAGGGATCGTAGACATAAGTCATTTGATATTCATTTAAACTTGATACATCCACGCGTACCCGAGAAAAAGGTGGTTGACAGATAGACAGACAGACAGACAACGAAGTGATCCTATAAGGGTTCCTTTTTATACGACTGCCTGAAAAAAAGAGTATATTGTTTTCAGGGTTCATGTATGTATGTATGTGAGTTTGTATATTCCACCATAACTTCTATACGCCTGAACGGATTTTGATGAATGAGGTATCGTTAGAATCCTTAGCTTATTCCGGGTGGCATAGGCTAGTAAAATTTAAAAAAAAAATTGAAAGGGTCCCGCATCAAAGACTAAAGTTGTTTTTTCAAAAATGAGATTAACTATATTGTCATCATCAAGAAAATGATGAGTAGATTCCAAAAATATATAAGACTATATTTCAATATCGAGTGATTCACAAAAAAATATCATTTAACTATGGCAGTCGTATTTTTTAATTCTTTGAGTTTTATTCACTTGTAGGAAACAAGTGAATAATGACTTGAGGTACGGAACCCTAAAAATAAACGCAGAGAATGACCCATCTGTCCTTCATTTATGGTTTGGATCTAGTGCCAAAAGTCATGACATTGTAAAGTAGACCAGGCTTCAACCGTAGCTTGCTTCAAGTGATTCGAATAGTTCAAGTCAAAGATTTTAATAGATTTCCAGGATTTCCACTACTAGAAATCTTTTGAGGTTTAACTTTACAGGTAGGTACTTAATGCGCAGGTTTTTTGCGCAATTAATACTATGATTTCGTACAAAATACAATACACATACCTACCTATATTTATATTTCTAGCGATCGATGCTGTGCGGGGAACTGAACTTCACAAGAGTAATTATTTAGAGTGGAAAATCCGCGAACGTGATTCGGTTTCATGATAGAGGCACAATGTAGGTGTGGTAAAATGTCTGATTGATATTTTTTTAATAAATTGTATCGAATATCATATAGAAGGCAAAATGTAGCACGGACCGTACTGTCTTTTTACCATTCTATGACAAGTGACACCCCATATCTGCCATTTCACTTAGATATTGGTAGCTACGATGTGGTCTAAGTAACTAAGGAAGCATACATAACTACGTACATTGTACCGGAAAACTATAGACTAGATTCTTTGACCGTTGGGTGGAAACTAGCCACGGCCAGCATCCTACAAAACCAGACCAGTGTTAGTTTGGAAATAATATCTATATTAAAACAAATTGCTAGCTCTCAATGTGATTGCCCATCGTGGCCGTGGCCGAATTTCGGTTAGGAGTAGGTAGGTACCTTCGAGTAAATTGGGAGTGAAATAGAATTTGGTAAATAATCCTAGGAAATGACTACGACCCAATGAAATGGGAATTTATCGACCATTTCATCAAAGCATCGGCTTTAGATATTAATTTAACTACTGGTTTACTGAGTAAATCGCGCGTATAAAGCCTGAACAGTATAATTTTACCTATTTTGAATTTGAATTTCTAACACCATTCTGCGAACTAGGATCTAAATAAATGACAAAAGGCGTAGAAAGTTAGGTAACTTGTAATCTCTCTTGAAATTTACAACAATATTATGATGATAGTGTGGTTATTTCTGTGGATCACGCACTGTAAACTAAATTAAAATGAAGCAACTGAGTACATTTGATTCACAGGTTACAATGTAGCAGTAATGATTAGGCTGCAGGGCTCCAATAAGGAACATAGAGGCTAAATTCGCACCAGCAAGGACGTGGTCACCTATCCAGTTGTGTTGATGTAAAACGTAGCGTGTAACCACAGGTGTAACGTGTGCTTAACCAGCACTTGTCAGTCACCACGAAGCCACACCAACCTATCCTTTGAAAATAACGAATATAATATTATTTCCTCTAGACCTTTTTGCGTAAACCTTTTCATATAGTGGAATGAAATTGAAATTGAAAACAAATACAAATAAGCTTATTGAAGACTTAATACCGGCTATCGCAAATTCCCTGTGCTCTCAAATATATTGCTTTAGCTTCTGTATATTAAGTAAATATGTATTTTTATTTTTATTTCACGAAGGGCAACTTAGGGCTCTTGTAGGCGCGTATTACGTGTTAACGTTACGTGTAGGTAACTACTACCGGTTCGGAATACACATTCCACTGAGAAAAGCAGGCAATATGGAGAAGCTCAGTAGCTACTATTTTATGAGGCAAAATATACAGTAACAATAAAATTCGAAAAAAACGATTAAATTGCATTGTTTTATCTTATTTTAACATGTCCAACCCTGACTTCAGCGCAAAATCTAAAACTATTTCACCACCTTTATAAACCTTCTAAATCACAGAAATAGGAATCTGCTTACTAAATAGTGTAGTTCGCATCAATGTGGACATTTAGAACTGTATATTCGGAATTGCTATTTCAGTCAATTTCAAGGATGCATTGTAACAATCGTGCACCGTTAGCAACTACATAAGAGAAATAATACATAATTGTTCTCAAGAAACTTATTGTATCCAACATGGATACCAGGCAGTGATTCACCACTACCACCAGCATCACCACCGCTACCACCACCACCGCCACTACCACCACCAACAACACCAACACCACTACCACCACCACTGTCTGGCGACAATCGTGAAGAAGAACTATACACAAATCTCATAGTTTTATTGTAACTCATAAAGTTCATAAACATACTCTCTGCGTCGTATTCCTCATTGCTAAGGGTCGTGACCCCTTTCCATTAATCACATAATGACAGGAGTTTTCTTGGGATGATAATGCGGTGGGTTCCCAGGTCCTTCTGCATACGACTCGACTACTACTACTACTACTATTCTCAACTCTTAGGTACCTACTATTTCAACTCTTAGGTTACTAACGATTATAATATTTTCAGATGTTATTGATAATTAATAACCTGGACCGACGGCTTAACGTGACACGGAGAAACGAACAGGCCAAATTCGGTTACCCACCCAGTTACCGACTTGGTTCAACGTTGCTTAACAAACGCAATCGACTGATATGCGTGGTCGCAACTATAGGCCACTCGTCCCTCAAACAACGTAAACATACTACGCTGTAATAATCGAAGTGTTTTTAATACAGAAAGAGATAGACTATATATTATTGTTTTTTTTCTTAAAATTCAACGGTCTTAACTTCTTGTGTCTGTTTTAACTTCTTGTGTTTGTCTTCAACTGTTTTTCAACTGTGATACATTGTAATGTATCAACATATTTTTTTAATTGTTGTTCCAATCATAATGCATTGGGGCCAGGGGTCGCGACCCAAAAGAGAGTATTTATCTTTGTTCACATCGTGTTCACGTAGATACAAATCAGAGTTATGATACGTCTTACTGTCTTTGGTACAAATAGAAAAAACATTGCGTGAACTGTGAAACTTGCAGAAGCAATGGGGCGAAACCACAGGTAAAACTACGGTCGTTGGAATCGGTAAAACTCCAGATAGATATCGGCAATCGTAGAGCGCGTATCTTAATTGAAATTGGGGTGTGGATTCGAGTCTTAGAGACTTAGAGAGGTTTTGATATGTGTTCCTTGTTTGATCTCATGGGAATTCGGAAGGAAACGTGTCTTCTTCCTAGAAGAACAAATACATACAGCAGGTATCCACAAATCCATTACATTAAGACGAACTGGGAAACTGTTATGTTTTAGCGGGTATGTGATTATTATCAATAAAATAAATAAATAAATAATTATAATAAATGCGAAAGTGTGTCTATCTGTCGTCACGACGTCTGCCACTCTTTCACGGCATAAATCTTTTCAACCGATTTTGCTGAATTTTGACACAGAGTTAGTTCGATTCCTGGGGAAGGAATAATATATCAATGAGAATAATATATCCCGCATAATTAATGAGCTCCCCCGGGAATCAAAAAACCATAACTCACGCGGACGAAATCAGGTCATCTATCAATATATGCTATGTAGATTCACAATTTAGCAGGAAGTAGACTCCACGAAGTTGGTACAGAATAGTTTTGATCATAGTTAACAAGTTACACAGCTGAAATATCTTTCGTATAATCTCTAGTTCTAACGAGATCGTTCTATTTCTCTGTAGACACTGAAGGAAGTCTGTAATGAAGACAGTTACAGTTGGACTGAACTGAAACTCAAAGGTTAGGGCTTGATTAAGCTGTAACATGAATATCTCCGCGGCGTTATGACAGCCGCCAATAGTTGATAAAGTTTTAGATTTATTACTGTCTTGTGACGTTGTTTTAGACTTAGTTACTTCCTGGCTGGGAAAAGCAAAATAATAACTACCTACTTATAGTTCTATCGTCGGCTTAGAAGTTTCTAAAACAATATCATTAGGATGGGATTTTCGTAAAGCGAAATACCAAGTGATTTTATATAGAACAAATTAAATAATGCTGCGTGAAATGAAAGCCTACGCCGCTTTCAACGGATTTAAAATCTAGGCCGGTATTAATAAACCAATATCACCGGTAAATCTATGCTTCTTCTTCTTCTTCTTTTCTTGGTTTATATGCTTATGACAAGCTTAAGACGGTCTTACGCATAGAATTGACCGATACCTGACTATAACCTAACCTTTTATTAGCTGACTAGCTGATGCCCGCGACTTCGTCCGCGTGGTTTAAGTTTTTTTGATTCCCGCGGGAACTCCTTAATTTTCCGGGATAAAAAGTAGCCTATGTCACTCTGCAGGTTCTCAACTATACCCATGCCAAAAATCAGGCCGATCCCTTGCTCTGTTGCGGCGTGATTGAAGGACAAACCAACAAACCAATAAACCAACAAACAAACACACTTTCGCATTTATAATATTAGTATGAACTATGAAGTATGATGTCGGTTTGAAAATTTGAAAATTTGAAAATTTGAAAATTTATTTATTTTCTCATAAACATAGATATACTTAGAACTAAAGAACGAAAACAACTGCGTTAGTATAAAACTGTGTTGCAGCTGTTTACGCCCACCTCCAGGTTTACAAATCAGAAGAAAACAAATAACAAACAAGATTAATGCTAGTGACAAATTAAAAAAGTTAATATATTGAAGTTAAATTAAAAAGTTAGTTAAAATTAATTTTTAGTATAGATTAGGATTACGTCCTGTACGGGTGAGTGGAGTGTGTGAGGAGTGTGTGTGTGTGAGTATGAGTTGTGTGTTGTAACTTTGTAAGCGGTGAATATTGATGAAGTTTAATATCTAAGGAGATTTTCAGTCTCATCATAATTTAGGGTAAGAAGCCAACTTGTCAATTTTTCTTTGCATTTTCGAGAAGTCAGAGGGTAAATATGTAATATTTTATTAATTTTGTTATATACCAATGCACTTAAGTAGTATGACTGACGACCCGCTAAGGCAGTTCTACACGGCAAGATTTGACAGACTTTGTCAGACCTCCGCTTATTTTTTTTACAAATTCAGAATCGTAAATAGTTGTAGCGTGCTTTCGAAGGATTAGGGACAATATGAAAAGTTGACGTACAGTGAGAACCTTGGTCAGTTTGTATACTTCAGAGGTAGGAAAGAGGACAGGTTTTGATGTCATGACCTTCAGAACCGCACGCTGAGCCCTCTCCAGCCGAAGCATCACTGTTTTACCAGCACCACCCCAGACCGTGATGCAATAACCGAGCACAGACTGCACGAACGCAAAGTAAATGGTTTTCAAAGTACCCAAGCTAGCAGAATTTCTGAGATTCCTAAAGAGATTAGGTACGGGCCCCGAATAATCTAGCATCTACGTATAGTAGATAGGGTATTATGAATAAGATTATTAATTTCCTAACACTAATCATTATTATTAGTGACTTCAGGTGTAAGAACAGCTGTAAAAATAGGTTCTGCATTTCTGTAGTGAAGGTTGCGTACTAATTACCTCGAATCTATGAGACTTAAATTTTATTAGGATAGATTAGGTTTGTATCTTGTAGTATCATATTGACTGTGATCGTATAGCCTACCTAAGGATAACATTATGTATATATTTAGTGACCTAGATATTGGGTTCGCAATTAAAACTTTTAAGTTTCATACATAAAATTATGTCAGGTCACGACGTCATCTATTTATATAAAATTCAGTCCTGACTGACTGACTTATATATATCAACGCACAGCTTAAACGGCTGGGCTTAGAAACTTGAAATTTTTACAGTAGGTTCCATTTGTGACGTAGGCGCTCAATAAGGAAGGATTTTTCAAAATTCCACACCTAAGGGGGTGAAATAGGGGTTGAAAGTTTGTATGAAAGTCCGTCATTTCTCAAGTTATATCCATGAAACTTGGTATTTTGGCTTTAGGTAATAAATAAAGAAGTACGTGTGTCACAGTTTTACAAAATTTCACCCCCAAAGGGGTAAAATAGGTGTTGAAAGTTTGTATGAAAGTCCTTCATTTCTCAAGTTATAGGCATGAAACTTAGTATTTGGGCTTTCAGTTAGATATGCAGAAATAAGTGATTTACCATTTTTCAAAAATTCCACCCCTCAGGGTGAAACAGGGGGTGAAAGTTTGTATGAAAGTCCGTGATCTTTCAAGTTATATCCATGAAACTTGGTATTTAAACTAACGGTTTAAAATAAAGAAATATGTGTTACACAGTTTTTCAAAATTCCACCCCTAAGGGGGTGAAACAGGGGGTGAAAGTTTGTATGAAAGTCATTCATTTTTCAAGTTAAAGCCATGAAACTTGGTATTTGAGCTTTCCGTTAAATATGAAGAAGTATGAGTTTCACCATTTTTGAAAATTCGATCCCCAAGGACGTTATATACTTAGAGAGGTTGTCCTTCAATCACGCCGCAACAGAACAACGGGTCAACGTGAGTTTTTGCATGAATATAGTTTAAGACTTGGAGAGTGACATAGGCTACCGGAATTATACCGGAAAATTAAGGAGCCCCTGTGGGAAAAGAACTTAAACCACGCGGACGAAGTCGCGGGCATCAGCTAGTAATATCATAAAATACAATAAATATATGCAAGCAACCTTGATTTTCATTAAAAAAAAATTCGCATATTTTTATAGTCTACTTACTTAAATTCGTGACGTTGCATTTTAAAATTCATCTAGAGTGTAAAGGGATAACTAGGGTAGGGTAACTAGGTTCATAATATGTGAGAAAACCTCATAGGTTTTCTCACATATTATGATGATATGATAGTAATTTTTTTGAGTATATATTTCTCATATATACTCAAAAAAATTACTCAAAATGTACCTTGACATATTTGTCGCACCATGGAGCATAGGAAATTCTTATCACTTACATACGTAGTATAAAACAAAGTCGCTTCCCGCTGTCTGTCTGTCCCTATGTATGCTTAGATCTTTAAAACTACGCAACGGATTTTGATGCGGTTTTTTTAATAGATAGAGTGATTCAAGAGGAAGGTTTATATGTACAATACATGCATAATATAGTAGAGAAACTCTGATAATTTTAGAGGTTTCTAATGTGATGTCGTAAATAAACACATGTTTTGCGCTTATATTGCAAACGCTGGCTGAACCCTACGAGATAGATCAAAATAATGTACACCTTAAAAAGGTCTACAAAAAAGTCCGCGATAGTAGGTATATGTCTATCTCTTAGGGATAATCTACAGTAACCAATTTTTATCCTTTACATTTTACGAGAAATAATGGCTTATTTACGACGCGATTTTAAGTAATACAGCATTAATCCTTATCCAATTAAGTACCAGTGCATTTAATATAGATCAATATGGCCCTTTACAGCATGTAATTTAAATAAAGACATTCTGTAGTATATTTAGTATCAGCATTGCACTCGTGCGAAGCCGGGGAGGGTCGCTAGTGATTGATATATTATAGTGAGCTGCAAAAACATGATGAACATTTTTCTGTCGTTCGTGGCTGTCATGAATTTTATAACATTTCTCGACGTACGGCGTGAAAGCTACATAAATTTCCTTTTTAACGGTCCTTCGATCATCGTCATTCCACTCGCGCATAGGACCTTCAGCTTCAAATATTTTTAGTGATGATGCAGTATTATAAAAGCGTAGAAACGTATAAGGAGTGAGGCATATAAAAGTGAAAAGGTCTCGAATAAAGGTAATATTTTTATTCTAATATAAATAAGTATTTTTTATGAAAGTTTACTGGTACCAAAGTTTAAATAAGAATACCTGGGATATTTTATTAGGGCCACGTTATTAGGGTCCGCTTTAAATAAGCTTAGGTAAAGATATCGCCAGGTATTTTCGACCATGGGCCAAAAGATCTAACCCTATTATATTATGTAACCACGAATTTTTCGTCCATCAGTTTCATGTATACGTAGCTACAATTCAAAATAGCCTAGACTAAACGTAATCCTTAATCTAGCAAATGACTCTGGAGTCTGGATATAACAGAAACGCACCGGTCTGCTCACTGTGTACATGACCTGTCTCAATGTTTACTATTTTCTGACCTGTCTACATTCTACGTATATAATAGGTATATTGGTACGTAGACTGTACTTTTTATATATTATGTAAAAAGTTAAACAGAAAACTGCTAGCTATTGATTCTGAGTCTTGGTACATCCATACTCAAACTCAAACTCAAAATCATCTTTATTCAAAATTGGTACCTTCAATGTACACCTTCTGAACGTCATGTTTATAAAGAATGAGTCGATTGTGATAATTAACAACGGAGGGTCCCAAACGCGCCCTGGTCTGAGAAGAGCCCACAACAAACTCAGCCGGGTTTTTTTTTTATTATCACCATCTCACAAATATAGGAAATTACTAAATTATTTTTATAATATAACATAATTAGCCGCTGGAACAATTCATACCCATGGCTGCCTGTCATTCAAATAATCCTTTTCATCCCACCATCTCGGAAAGAGTATTTTTATTCTTCGATATCTGATGGTAAAAGCCGTTATTATCCTCTAGAGGATAAAGTAAATTGAATTTAGAACATCGTGTGCACGTTAGTAAATATCACTCGTCTATGAAGTTTGTGAATTCAAAACATCATTAAAACCTATTTACTTGTACCTCTATGGTGCCGAATTTCCATACAATCGTTTTTAATTTGTTAAAAACTCACACTCGTAACCTTCTTGGTGTACTTTTTTAATTTGCTTTGCGCGCACCATTTTCTTTCACGTCATATTGTTTAAAATTAAAACCGATTAAAAACAAGAAAATTGAAAATAAGTGAAAAACCTAAAATGAGTGATTCTAGTGACGAAGAAATTAACAGAATTGAATTTAATCTTGTGATTTTTTTTGGGTGGGATGAAAAGTTACCTTGTGATTTTTTTTGCATTTAGTCATTTCCTCGCTGAGGTGGGATGAAAAGTTACGTGTTGCACTCGAGTGAAAAGATTTTTCACCTCGTGCTCTTTTGATTCCCTCGCTGACGCTCAGGATTCTGATTTTTGAATCACGAGCGGAGCGAGTGATTCAATTTTAGAGTCCTTCGCTTGCTCGGTCATCAAAATTGAGCACGCTGTTAAAAACATTCACTCTTGTATAACAAATAACTATTACACTATAATAAGACTTTTCAATTAGTTTCCGTTTTACAAAAACTTTGAACTTGTTAAGAGACATCTCTAATATACTAAATACTAATACCTATTATAAATGCAAAAGTGTGTCTAGCTGTCTATCTGCTACGCTTTAACAGCCGATTTAGATGAAATGTGGTACATAGATAGGTCCTCCCGGGGAAGAACAAGGCTACTATTTATCCCGGAAAATTAAGGAGTTCCCCAGGGCAATGAAAAAACTTAATCCATGCGGAGAGTCGCGGGCAACGTCTGGTAAGGTATATTGTTAAATATACCTACTGACTTGTTTTTGGCTTCTGACAGACATACAACTGAGGACACTAGTATACCGCTCGTTACCATTTAATATACCATATATTATATATGTAGCTTAGCAGCCGCTAGCGAAAACAGTAATTTCTCACGACGACGTTCCTTTCATTCTGGTTACGCTCCAGAATTAAAGGAATGTACATAATTAAGTAGGTAGGAATTCAGGTACATAATTATAAAGTGTGTGTTATTAATAGTGACACCAATTGAATGTATGCATAATAGCAGCCCCTACGTCAACGACTGAAATCAATTTTATATAAAAACTGCCACCAATCTTTCAGCTAAGCTAAGTAGAGGCATTCACTATAGGGAAAGATAAAAATAAATTGAAGCGTTTAAAAAAAACACTTGTATCTTCAAAATACCTACTCCTTTTTCATTCGACATTCGATAACGATTCTTCAATCATCGCTTATTCTGTTTAAATTTTATTTACTCTACAAATGGCGTTTGCTGCTTCGTTCCCTGTCTATTTAGACCTATAAGTGGTCCTCAGGGGGCAGGGATCGACTTTAACGAGGCTAAAATGCGAAAATGATGTGCCTTTTGAATTTATCGTGGATTTAAATTTAATTTTGATAAATCGGTAAAGAAACTTAAAATCGTTGAAACAAATTACTAGGTTCTCAGTGTACTGTGTATTTATTTGCATTATTAGGACTATTGCATTTAGAAAAGTATAGGTAGGTACAACATAGTAATACCCAGCACAGAATTATTCTTATCCAGAATTCGGTGATTACGTTTTTTACGAAGTGTTGATACTTGGTGTTCGAATTGACTCTACGTAATGACCGAATAAGCAATTTGTTTAAAATTTAGAAATTCTGCCCTTCTTTTTCCTGAGAAATCAGTCAAAGATAATAGTTATTTGTTATACAAGAGTGAAAAGTTGTTTTTTAACCGCGTGCTCAATTTTGATGACCGAGCAAGCGAAGGATTCTAAAATTGAATCACGAGCGGAGCGAGTGATTCAAAAATTAGAATCCTGAGCGTCAGCGAGGGAATCAAAAGAGCACGAGGTGAAAAATCTTTTCACTCGAGTGCAACACGTAACTTTTCATCCCACCTCAGCGAGGAAATGACTAAATGCAAAAAAAATCACAAGATTAAATTCAATTCTGTTATTTTCTTCGTCACTAGAATCACTCATTTTAGGTTTTTACTTATTTTCAATTTTCTTGTTTTTAATCGGTTTTAATTTTAAACAATATGACGTGAAAGAAAATGGTGCGCGCAAAGCAAATTAAAAAAGTACACCAAGAAGGTTACGAGTGTGAGTTTTTAACAAATTAAAAACGATTGTATGGAAATTCGGCACCATAGAGGTACAAGTAAATAGGTTTTAATGATGTTTTGAATTCACAAACTTCAGAGACGAGTGATATTTACTAACGTGCACACGATGTTCTAAATTCAATTTACTTTATCCTCTAGAGGATAATAACGGCTTTTACCTTCAGATATCGAAGAATAAAAATACTCTTTCCGAGATGGTGGGATGAAAAAAATATTAATGTTCAAACATTAAATGAAAGACTTTTTAAATACTTTTTTTTATATATATAGCGAGCAAACGAGCAGGCGGGTCGCCTGATGGTAAGTGATTACCGCCGCCCATGTTCATTTGCAGCACCAGAGGAACCGCCAATGCGTTGCTGGCTTTTGAGAAATTTGTTTATCCGCCCTTTGAAGAGCCCCAAATTATAATCATTAGGGAACACAGAAGATGGAAGCTGGTTCCACAATTTGCAGGTACGTGGCAGAAATGACCTGGAATAACGGGAGGTGGATGATGACCAGGCATCCAGGTGGTGAGGCTGAAATTTGTTTCTGCGACGAAGAGTGCGACTGGAGAACACGGAAATTGGTATTAGATTAAATAACTCCTCAGAGCATTCCCCATTGTAGAGACGATAGAACACACAAAGAGAAATAACGTCTCTTCGGTGCTCTAGAGACTCCAGCATGCAAGTTATTTTGTAATTATTATTATTTTTGTAATGAGAGGCCTTGCTGCCGTTGCACGCTACCTATTGAGAGAGCCACAGACAATAAACACATTCTTTTTTCTGTAGAGAGCCTACCACGCTCCATTGGCGCACTATGTAACATAAATAACGCTCCGTTATAATATGCTTAGATAAAGTTAGAATTAATTTTTTTTAGTGCCTAATTGTGTAAACTTGTTATTAGCCATAAGTTACTAATTTTAAGACTAGGTATTTAGAACAATAAGCTGTTGGTTTTCCTTAATAAATAAAATAAAATAAATAATTAATTAAAAGGACCGGTTTCATGGGTATCGTTCGGATGGATTTAAGTTTTAAAGTTCAACATTCTTTCTATTCATCTTCATTTTCAACATTCGTCTAGTAGGTAATATGATTTTCTACAAAATGGTATGGTTGGTTTAAAACCCAATAAGTCTTCAAATGAAATGTGTTATTCCAACAAAGTTTCGTTGGTATAATTTTGCATTGGCGGTTTACCTACATTTTACACTCAATTTATTACGTTCGGAAATCATTTAGCTGTGTTCGCCTTGCAAACAGATGCATGGTAGCCGGTGTTTTTACATTTTCAACCAGAGGGGTGCCATTAGCCATAAGTACCTATACTATGGAATAGACATGAAATGATGGCAAGTCGGCCTCAACCTGACCTGACAATCAATCATGGTTTTTACAGTAATTTAACAAGCAACAGCTGTAGGTATAGGTAGGTACGCTGGACCTGTTAAATAACTCCGCCAAAATGAAATGGTCTAACTGATCATCATTTCAATATACAGCTCAAACCAATGGGTCTAGAAGTTTGAAATTTTGTATGTTATGCAGCAGGATTCTCTGTACAGCGGTCTTCGTTATTAAAAACATGAAGATTAAAAAAAAACCATCCGAGCAAAATTTGGACAGGTGATTAGCAAGTATTTGAATAATTTGTTATTATCGTAAAAGATAAGAGTAAGATGAATAATTTATGTTTACTTAGAATATTTACAACATTAGTACTATTTCAATTTCTCCAATTTGCGAATTAGAGAAATTGAAATTGGTAGTAATTTTTTGACACCTCTGATACCTCTGAAGTCTGAATCTCTATTTCAATGTTTTATAACTGATTGACTAGATGAATATATATACTATGCTCTATCCTACTTATAATAAATGAAATTGTAGCCATTTTAGTATAGTCGCACCAACTTATCTGGCCCGGTGGCCAAAATTGAAACTAACCTTTATGTCTGTTTAGTTTATGTTTTTATTTTATTTTTCAAATATACTAGCGACACTGTCACCAGGTCAGATAAGTTTGTGGGACTATAAACATACTGTATTATAATAATATGTTGATAATAGACATTTAATTACAATTACAACATCTGGGGTTCTGAAGCTAAACTAAGGTAGACCTGTGCAACAGCTTCAGTTCCGACTCCCCTAGTGGTTTTTTTTAGTATGAAACTTGTTTAGCCGAATTAAAAATGTTTTATTTAAGTGTACAAAAAGTAAAAAACCAGAATAACCATTGTAGTCGACCAGAAAACAAAATAAAAGGTTCAACATTCTTAATATTATAATGTATGTTTAATATTATAATTTAAAATGAAAGTGTCGTTTTGGCATTGATCCAGTTTCTAAAAGGATCTTCCAGCAACACTCTTGATGGGTTCATAAAAAGCAAAAAGGGTTAAGAATGCGTGACACAGAATTTAATGATGTTTTGAGAATAGCTTTGAAGTGAAATCACGAGAAACAATCGAAACTTCATGATGCTATGATTAATAGTGCGCTACATACACTTAGTACTCCTAAAGGGAAACGCAAATTCAAACTCGATGTTCTAAAATGATAGGGAAATACTATCTTAATCTGCGTGGATTTAGGAGGTTTTAAAATTCCGTGAGAACTCTGATTTTCTGGAATTTCCTATATGTAACCCGGGATGCAACCGACCTCTGTACCAAAATTCGTCAAAATCGGTTGAAAAGATGGGCCGGGAAAGCCTAGCAGACAGACAGATAGACAAACATACAGACACACTTCCGTATTAATAATATTTGTATATACGAGTAGTAGGCACGGATAAGTACTGTGCTGTCGGCACAGTCTAATGGATGAAACAAAACGTAATCTATCGATTACGTTTTGCATGTGAAAAATAAATTGTTATCTGGATCATATAATACAGGTGAGTACACCATGACTTTGATTGATGATCAGCTTTCGGTAAGAAAGATTATGTTCTTACTATGCGCTTTGTATGGAGGTATTCACGGTGTTTTATGACTACAGATTCATTATCATATGAATCCTGTTAAAACCATTATAAGTATTTACCTGTATTCATTTATTTCCATATCAGATTTTTTTATTAAGAAAAGTTTGAAATATAAACTAAATATAATAAAAAAAATTAGACCCTTTGTTGGTCAGGATAAAAACTAAAACGTATCCTAAGTCCTCTTCTAATTTTCATTGAGATTGGGAGTAGGGTTAATACTTAACTACTTAGAGGCGTAAAGAAGTTACAAAAAAAAATACAATAATTCCTATGCGGTTACCTTATACCTCATAAAGGTATTAATTACTCTTTTGTGAAGATAAAGGTAATTTTGTATACGACAATGTGCCTTGAACCTTGCATAGATACTATTGATGTCTTTTTTATGGATGAATAGGTAGGTAGAGATGTAGAGATGCATTATCAAACACTATTATTATTTTGCATTATTTTGACACAATGTCAAATGTCATGGATATAAACTCTCCACTGAGTCCCACAGAGTGGGATAAAACTGAGTCCCACTGAGTGGACTGAGTGGACTGAATATAAATTCGACAACCTGGGATTAAAGATATTGAAAAGCCATATACGTCTACTTTAGTCAGGTCTACGTTAATTTTAGTAAACTGTTAATCTGCTTTGCTAGTTATTATTTAATCTATAACTAAAATAATAAATAATAGGTAAAGGAACGTGTTTGTTGTTTGTAGAGCAACATTCTGTACACATATTAGAACACGACGAATATTTTCGACCGATTACTATCAATTAGGTATTGGTTAACGTAGTTTGGCCAATAGCCAAAATCTGGAATATATACCGCCGCTTGCCTTGCCTCTTTATTAATTAGTTTACTTCTTGGTAGCAATAAAAATGTTTAAAAGAGAACAATCACCACCTTTGAACTGAACCCATACGTTCTCTATTATCATACGGTATCTATTTCTACGCAAAAAAATTACAACATAATATATCAGACTAGCTGATTATGATGCCCGCGACTTCGTCCGGAATAATAAATATAAAACCCATGCAAAAAAAATTGGTTGCCTGTAAAGTCGATATACGGGCGAAAGTTTTACGTGACAACGACTTACGCGTGCCTTTCACTTTTTATGTCTGTCTCTCTCGCTCTTAGGCGGGCTAACCATGCCCGAGTGGAAGGGACGCGTGCCTCTCACTCGCTCTCATTGTAAGCGCATAACGCGCGGAGCGTAACGCAGTTTCTTGAAGTTTCTCCCGGCAAACCAATTTATAAGACGTTGTCACGTCAAAAAAAGTCGATCTGTTGCTCTGTTGCGACGTGATTGAAGGACAAACCAACAAACAAACACACTTTCGCATGTGGAACTAGAACATACCTAAATTAAATAAAGATAATATACAAAACAACATCACCTAACACACAGTAGGTACTGTAAACTAAAATCACTTGTCTCACAACTTGTCTCAAATGTGACCAACTGTGACAAGGACGGGGGAGGCGTCAAAAAATCACGAAATTAGTGTGACGTACTTTATGGATGACCCCTTAATAAATGATTTCATAAGGCGTTATTATTCATAACATAATATTTCATTCAATCTTTTCATTACGGAACATAATAAAACACTTAAGGCTTTCCCTTAACCCGCACAAATGGATTTAAGAGGTAAATAACATCGAAAGCAGAACTTTACGAGGTTCAACAAGACGTTAATCACATTTTGAGATTTAACTTATCACAAAGAGCAGTTCAAAGAGAGGGTCCGGACTTGCGGTTTCTGAACTTAACCTTTCTTGCTAGTTTAGCTGGTTCTACAGTTGGGCTTATCTATACCCGTAGTTAGAAAGATACTCTTAAACGGCCTCAGTCTAAAAGAGGACCAGGGGCCACTGCATAAAGCACTATTATTTTGATATTGTTTCGACAAATCTAACCATGACGTCCCCAAAAGTAAGCTTATTAAAATGTTGTTTCCTAAGCAATTTTGTGACGTCATTATGCAAATCGTTCACTCAATTCGTACCATCAAGTGTTTTTTGAGAGCTATAGCATTGTTTTACGTGGGATTTACGTCAAATTTAGAAATCATAAAACAGTTACTTTCTTGCGACGGATCAACGACGGATTGACTTTGCTAACGAGGAAATTGTGAGGTTTTCCAAGTGAATATTCTACTGGATTTAACTAAGTTAATGGGATATACGTACCTTAATCTCGTACGTGCCTTAATCTTCCCAATTTTCATGTATAGAATTGAAACATGGACCATCAAAGCAAGAGAAAAGCAATTTTATCATTCAGTTTTGCGCTGTAGATACTATACTCGTACTTACTTACTACCTATACAAGCAAAAAACAACAACAAGCAACTTTTGTGTTGTTGTATTAAACAGTGATGATGCCTACAATTTTGCCCGCGCGGATTTGGGTTCTTACAAATCCCGTTGGAATTGTTGATTTTCTGGAATAAAAAGTAGTTATTCCGTCCCCAGGATACAACCTTTCAATCCCCGTCAAAGTCAGTTAAACACATAAGTCATCAAAAGGTACCAAACATATAGACAGACAAACTCGCATTAATCTCATTAGAATAGATTTCTTAAGTTATAGTTTCCGGGTAAAGTCGCACATCTGAATAAATACATAACAACTGGGTACCTATACAAAGTTTGAAATAAGATCTCCAGTAATTGGGCTTGGAAGACCACTAGACCGATCCTTAGTCTTCTAGTTTGCCAATTATCTATACTTAGATAACAACATCTCAAGTTTTATTTGATTCGCTGGGAAACTTGACCATCGATCCGCATTAAGATGCAGTTATTTAAATTGGACCTTTAAATATCGCAAATCATACTTAAGGATTATTTCGTAAATAGAATAGAAATTATACCCAAAATGCGAAAGTGTGACTTGTGACTGAGGCCCTCTTAGACAAGGACATTTAAATTGTTTTAATGAAATATTTTAATTCTGTCACTTTTAATGGCAACCGCATTATTGTGCTCTTGCCAAAAATTTACAATATTACAAAATTTAACTAAAACAGTTTGAAAATGGCCTAATTATGCCTATTAATATGGGCAATTAATTGACCTAAATAATATGGATATAATATAAGGTTACGGATAGACTGGCGTCTGCTAGTCAGTCAATGTGTCTGTAACCTTTTCGACAACCCGTCAACTAAAACGACGCCCGTCAACTCATCCTGGACGCGGACTCATGACAGCTTCAAGACGTTGATATCCATGTAAATTAAGAGTAAGAAAATAAAAGGCAGTGGCCTAGGTAGCTGTATATATACTTAACTAGACTTCAAAAGTTGAGATGATTATGAGATCTGTGCCCGTTTTCATTGACCATCCATAACAGCAAGGTGAAAACTGTCACATGTTAGACTAAGGTGTTCTCTGAAATTTTGCGATTATCGGTGAGAACGGGCATCACGGCTTAATGTAACTTACTCAACATATTGTATTATAGTAGTGCAGACAGCAGATATGGGAGTCAATAATGCTCGTATAAAACGGAAGGATCAATTTCGAACAAAGTGACGTAGGGTAATCCGGAAAACGGACTCCGGTGATTCGGGATAACGCTAAGTAGAAAGAGGGTCACTCACTAGTCACTAGCGCTTAGGTAAGTATGTAATACTAGAGGATGCTCGCGACTTCGTTCGCGTGGCATAGTTTTTTTAATCCCCACAGGCATCCCTAAATTTTCCAGGATATCCTATATCACTCTCCAGGTCCTCAACTATACCCATGCAAAAAATCACGTTTATCCGTTGCACTGTTGCGGCGTGATTGAAGGACAAACTCTCTATTTAATTATAGAATTTTTCATCCCCTATTTCACCCCTTTGGAGGTCGAATTTTCAAAAATGGTGAAACACGTACTTCTGCATATCTAACTTAAAGCCCAAATGCTAAGTTTCATGGCTATAACTTGAGAAATGAAGGACTTTCATACATACTTTCAACCCCTATTTTACCCCTTTGGGAGTAGAATTTTCAAAAACTGTGAAACACGTATTTCTTAATTTTTTACCGGTAGTTTGTATACCAAGTTTCATGGATATAACTTGAGAAATGACGGACTTTCATACAAACTTTCAACCCCTATTTCACCCCTTTATGATTGGAATTTTGAAAAATCCTTCCTTAGTGAGCGCGTACGTCATAAATGGAACCTACTGTCAAAATTTCAAGTTTCTAGCCCCAGCGGTCTAAGCTGTGCGTTGATATATAAGTCAGTCAGTCAGGACTTTGAATTTTATATATATAGATTGACGTATGCGTGAGCGTGATAATTTATCGCAATTTAGTTTAAGGTGCTTTAGTTTAGACTAAAGTACTAAAGCCTTTAATACAAATTGTCTCCGAAGTGGGCCCAGCGAAGAGAGAGACGGTTGTGTGCGATGAGCGTACAATAGATAATAAATTCTGCCATTCACTCATATAAAGACAATAGTCGAGCCTAATGCCCATTTTCACCAACAATGCCTAGATACTAGGGAACGCCCATGTCCATTTGGTGACAGTTTCCACTACAATAACTGTCAGCTTATGGGCTAAGGTGTTCCCTAAAGTTAAGCTATTGTTAGTAAAAACGGGCATAAGGGCCACTTGCACTAGGACATTTAAACTGATTTAGTTATAGTACATTGTTACCCTAGGGATGAAAGTAACTTATTTAGTCCCGAGACGGGGTTTGGCGCCCGAGCGTAGCGAGGGGGCCTATAGTTCGAGGGACTAAATAAGTCTTTCATCCCGAGGTAAACACTGTGCTTTTTATTACGAATATAAGGAAAGTCAAAATAAAAAGTCTATGAATCAGTTGTCTTTACTTTATGAATAAAGTCTATCTTTCTTCTTGTCTATGGATGCACTCGGGTATAAAAAAAAAAAAAAAAAAAAAAGTCGTGTTTCATTTGAACTCCAATAAAAATTCAGTTGAAAACGATTCTCCCTAGGGCTGAAAAGTATTACTTTCAACCCGCTTCTCAGGCAACTTCAAACCTACTTTCCGTGTATGAGTAATGAAAAATTTTATACTGCTCCTTTTTTGGTAAATGCATATTATAATTGCTAAAAAGGGGCAGCATTAAAATATTTAACTAAATCAATTTAAGAGTCCTTGACTCCTTGTGCAGGTGGGCCTTAGTATTTATAAAAGTTTGTATTTAAAACTGTGGCTCTTTTATGTAATATTGCGTGAAGGTCGAAAGTTAAATTAAAAATCGAAAGGCCTTTCTAACAGTTTAATAGGCTCAGTTTTATGTCAAAGCTGAAGCCATCTTTTACATTTTTATACAATAAACAAAACAAAGCTTTTTATGGAACCTCAGAGTAATCTGTTATAATACAACTTGCAAGGCAATAAAACAAAGATCGTATTTTTGACGACATCTCTGGTTAGCGAATACATTTTTTTAAGCTCACTTATTCAGATTAAAAAATAATCCCTGCTAAATAGCTTTAACCTCGTACCATCGATGTAGATTTTTAGTAGGTAGGTACACAATAAAGCTGTTCCACCATGCTACGTTTCTAAGCTATGGATGTGTGTCAATCCCACCAATAGGAGAGCTTAGATAGATAGATAGATAGATAAATTCTTTATTGCCACACATAAATTACAGAAACAACTTAATTATAAACAAAATAAAGAAAACAACACGTGCGCAAGGGCGGTCTTAGCTTAGTTCTGGTGGAAAGAGGTTCAGCAAAGGTAAGTCTTTAATATACCAGTTTTATTTGTGAAAAATCTAAACTAATTGCTACGCGAGTTTAACTATTGACCTGTTTTTCTACATTACGATGGCGGTGTTAAGTTTTGACGACCTCCCTAGCGCATGGTATTGAGCGCTGTGGTTTTAAAATTGGGAGGACCCGAGTCCCGGCATTAGCAGTTTTGGAATTTATTATTTCTAAATCATACTAATATTATACCTTGCCTTGGCACAAGTTTAAAAAGCTTATTATACTGTTGAAGATTACGTAAATGATAAAAGAGCATGGATGCGACTCGCTCCAGCAATGCTGACAGCGGTTACTTATGTATCTACACATGAAAGAAATTGTAAATTATTTTTTTCAAAAGAGCAACCACCGAATTCCTTGCTGGTTCTTCTCGAATGGCATTCCAAACCAGTGGTAGATTCACTCGACTATTCAAAAGGGCTTGTAAAAGTTTATTTGAATAAAAAACATTTGAATTTTGAATTTTATAAATGCGAAAGTGTTTGTTTCTTGGTTTGTCCTTGAATCACGCCGCAACAGAGCAACGGATTGACGTGATTTCATTGCATGGGTATAGTTGAGGACCTAGAGAGTGACATAGGCTATTTTTTATTCCGGAAAATTAAGGAGTTTTAATGGGAATCAAAAACATATTTAACGCAGACGAAGTCGGGGGAATCAGCTGGTAAAAAAATAAAGTAGAGTTCGATTCATTTTTGTAAATAGGATAGTACGAGTAAGGATACTCATCACAAAATAAAATAAAGTAGAATACAATTCATTTACGTAAATCTATACTTCCATACAGTTAATATTAGGTATAAATGCGAAAGTGTGTCTGTCTGTCTGTCTGTCCGTCTGTACGTCTGTCTGTCTGTCTGTCTATTTGCTACGCTTTCACACCTCATCTATTTAACCGATTTTGATGAAATTTGGTACAGGGATAGGTTGCATCCCGGGGAAGGACATCGGCTACTTTTTATCCCAGAAAATTAAGAAGTTCCCGAGGGAATGAAAAACTTAATTCACGCGGACGAAGTCGCGGGCATCATCTAGTAGATCATAAATATGTACCTATATATACCGAGGAAAGATAATATATTCATCAACAATTAATTAGCTGCCGGTTACGGGAATGGTCTTCACGAGGATCAACTGTGCCAAGAGATCTATGTGTGACAACATCAAACGGGTGTAATTAGCTAGGTTTCCTTTGTGCAGGTAGCTAAGCCCCGTTGATGTAGATTATCCCATACGCGTGCCTGCCTGCTGATCGTAATCATCAAAACTTGACTTATTGAAATGATTATCCCCACGCAAAGCTGTAATTTTCACTAATGTCAACTAGGTTGCCGAATTAAATCGCAAGTAGTATGTCTATAAAATGGCGTTTATTAGACAAAATACCTCAATTTCTTAAGCAGAGAAAGTAATTTTTCAGGATTAAGATATACCAAGAAATGGGAGGGATGGGAGCGAACTGAAAACCGAAGACTCGTTCGTTCAAATAATACCTTTTGCATCATTGTCGCATACCTACCCCAACAAGTGTGGAAGAAGGCGTGTTTTGAATTAGGTGGACCGGAAAGGAAGCAAACAGATTAATTATAGGGAGATTAAAACGTCATTAATAAATAGCTGAATAAGTTCGAACTAGGTAGATTATTTTAACAATTCTATGAATTAAAACCAGAGATACATTTAACCAGTTAGGTTAACCAAGTTTTTTGGTAAATGTCGAAACTGTTCTGATCATAACGACTATTCATATCTAAATATACAGGATGGCCCAAATAGTGACGTCCAAAGAAAAAATTTAGATTCCTCGTACCTAGACCTATCAGAAAATACTCTATGTATGTTCAGCGATTTTTGGTAGTTTCCGAGTTATAATTTTTTAAAGTTTTCGCGTGAGATTTCTGAGGGAGTGAGTGTTAAATTTTTTTTTTGTATTTGGTGTTTTTTTCCGAAATTTTTTTTTGTGAACAGGCTTGCTATTAAATGTGCTACTTTGCATAAAATAATTACCATCATAACGTTAATCCAAGTCTTAAAATTGTTGGTCGAAAGTGAAAAGATTACGTTCGACAGAAGTAGAGACGAATTTTCAACTTAAAATTAAAATACTTAAACCTGTCTACGTCACTTCCGACTAATTTCAAAAAATTTTGGGGTTCCTAAGCTTCCCTTATTAGTTAAAAAAATTGGTACTTTGGGGGGCATTATTGTGAGAAATCTGACTTCAAATGTAATTCTAACTAACTTCTGTATAACCCGGCGGTGGCGCGGCGGGCAGTAATTTCTGAACTTATTGATTCTTAAAATTGAGTTTTGCCTATTTTTGTCAATCATATTATGGTTACCTGTTTTTGCCAGCAATACTTTACAATGCTGCCGACAAAAACAGGAAAAAAAACAGGAAACAGGACAAAAACAGGAAGTCCGATTTCTCACAATATTGCCCCCTAAAGTACCAAATTATTACACTAATAAGGAAACTCCAAAAGTTTTTGAAATTAGTCGGAAGTGACGTAGACAGGTTTAGATATTTTTAATCTTAAGTTGAAAATTCGTCTCTACTTCTGTCGAACGTAAACTTTTTACTTTCGACCTAAAATTTTCCGACTTGGCTTAATGTTATAATGGTAATTATTTTATGCAAAGTAGCACACTTCATAGCAAGGATGTTCACAAAAAAAATGTTCGGAAAAAATACTAAATAAAAAGAAAAAAAAATTAACACTCACTCCCTCAGAAATCTCACGAGAAAACTTAAAAAATGTATAACTCGAAAACTATGGGGTATTTTCTGATAGGTCTAGGTAAGAGGAATCTAAATTTTTTCTTTGGACGTCACTATTTGAGCCAGCCTGTATAGAACTTTTAGTAATATTCTTTCAGAAATATTTTAATTGCCACACCCGTTAAAGTCCAAATTATAACTAGAATAAGTTTAAATTTGGTGGAATCCATAAAATAAAGCGTCATACATAAACTTACAGAGTACACAGCGACGAACTAAGACAATCGAATGCCCGGTGTGGCATCATTGAATGAGGCCCCTGGTTTATTGTATAATCACAGAATAGGTAATAGTGGCATAATGCATTTTTTTGGCACTAACAATGCGTGAACAATATTAGCGATCAGGACAGCAGAATATATTGTTATATGTATCACGGGCTAAGTGACAATAGCCAATAGTCAATAGTAATTTCAGCCAAATCGGTTCAATCGTTGCGACGTAAAGGAGTAAAAACTCCCAAACTTACAAACTTACAAACATCCAAACTTTCACATTTATTATATTAGAAGGATTCTTACTAAGTACCAGAAACAATACTTAAAGGCCTCCAACTATTTAAAACTAGCTAGCTAGAAAATATGGTTCAGAGTTTCACCCCTCCGTTTCAGGCTTAGTCCCTGAGAATACATTATTTGAATTCGACGACGAGTCCCGAATTTATTTGTCTACCTACGCGAAATGAATAGCGACGCCACTCATCAAATCATGACAGACATCAAAAGCATCTTCAATTCGTTCGAATTTCTATAAGACTGAGCTTTATTATCTCAACGATATTGAGACCAAATAACCAAAGTAAGTAATAAGCCGAATTTACGTGTGATCTGAAAAATACCAAAAGGAGAAGAATTTTTTACAAGTAGGTACAAAAATGAGTCCTACTCCAGAAGTTTTGAAGGTAAAAATAAAAATTATATCTCCTTTAGGAAGAAATGGTCATTCAGAAGAATATCCCTTGTTGGTACCACCTACCTACCACTTAAAAATATGAAACATAACAAACAGGAACAAGTGTAAATTTTACTGATGTCAGTTAACCGACTTCAAAAAAAGAGGAGGTTCTCAATTCCGTTGTATTTTTTTAATTTTATTTTTATTACCTCAGAACTCCGTTATTTATAAGCCGATATGGAAAATTCTTTTTTTATTTGAAAGGATATAAATATTCTTTAAAAAAAGTGTGGTGGCTTAGGCAGCTGTTATCAAAGTGTAAATAGAATTGCTACTAGAAGATTACCTGGAAGCAATCTGAAAATGCCTTGAATCATTAAGGTCACGTCACTAATTAAATCTAGCTAGAAGCTGACAAGGACGTGAAACAATATCATAGTAACAAGATGGCTCCTTGTGTAGACAACAAGTTCCCGCTTAAGAACAGATTATCTTTAATTAGCATAATATCTACATGGCAACGATGTCAATCTAACCTCAGTCTCGCCTGTTTCATCATGCAAACAAAGGCCTTAAAGGCTTTAAGCTGTCTACGTTTTTCATGAAGAATCGAGCAGGCAGGTCGTTATGTCAGCAGTATATGCACGGATTATGAACATTTACAGAACCAAAGGAATTCTGATGTATATGTATACCTATGCACTCGCAATGCATTCTGTCATTTGCCAGTATTAAACTAGCTACGGAGCTATTCGGGTGTTTCATTTAACTCGTACCGACATACCAAATTCCCAATTTCTTCTTTTGTTTTTAATCTCCAAGCCACAATTTTTAAGTGCAAGGTGAAAGTAAAAGCAGTAACGTACAGCAGGTACTGGGTCATTCAAGTAGTATGGATGAAATAGATTTGTTTCAGCGATTTATTTTGATGTAGCGTAGGTACCTACATAAAACAGGGAAGTTGCAGGTAGCAATGCAAACAGCCCGGGAGTGTGCTGAAGAGACAATCCTGCATACATAGAGTCGATATAACGTACACACAGCCGATTCTATCATCTTTCCGATGCTAGACACCAAAAAAAATCTTTACTTAGTAGGTAATCCACAGAATTCTAATAAGAAAATTCTGTGACTATACCTACCCGTAACATTCCTCGACACAAAATTAAGTTATTTTATCCCTCCTTAAACCATTAATACCCACAGATTAAAATTAAGAAATCAATTTCGTAACAAAGCTCAATAAAATGAGCCACTTTACTTCACGTACGTTGGACTTTTTAATTAGTCAAAAGCTTGGCTACTAATTAAATAAATTAAATCCTTAAAGTACTTACCTACTAACTTTTCAATATGCCATTTAATTCATGACCCATTTAAAATAATCGGTCTGTTTTAAACTTAGGTACCTTATTTACACAGGCACCCAAAAAGCACATTAATTTTATTTACGAATCAAGTCCCAATTCATTATTAGGGCCCCAAGTTTAAGTGCCAACCTCACTTGACTTCTTGAAATCCTGAGGAAGATATTCTTTGCGTATAGGTACATAATAACGAAATTTACTTATTTTCCGTCCGTTTTACGTACCTACTTACAGCCTTGGATTGTACAAAGCCAACACTCAATAATATTTAAAACTAGCTGATGCCCGCGACTTCGTCCGCGTGGGTATACCAAGTTTCATCGAAATAACTTGAGAAATGACGGACTTTTATACAAACTTTCAATCTCTATTTCACCCCTTTGAGGGTGAAATTTTGAAAAACTGTGAAACACGTATGTCTTCATTTTTAACCCGCAGCTCATATACCAAGTTTCATGGCTATAACTTGAGAAATGAAGGACTTTCATACAAACTTTCAACCCCTATTTCACCCCCTTAGGGGTGGAATTTTGAAAAACTGTGACACACTTACTTCTTTATTTTTTACCGTAAGCCAAAATAAAAAGTTTCGTTGATATAACTTTTAAAACATCTTGAGAAACGAAGGACTTTCATACCAACTTTCATCCCCTATTTCACCCTTTTGGGGGTCGAATTTTCAAAAACTGTGAAACACGTTTGTCTCCATTTTCAACCCGCAGCTCATATATCAAGTTTCATGGCTATAACTTGAGAAATTAAGGACTTTCATACAAACTTTCAACCCCTATTTCACCCCTTCGTGGGTAGAATTTCGGGATAAAAAGTATCCTATGTCCTACCTCGTAGTATAGGCTCAAATCATGCCAAGTTTCGTTTGAATTCATTCAGTAGTTTCGGCGTGATGCGCGGCCAAGATACAGACAGACAGACAGACAGACAGACAGACAGACAGACAGACAGACAGACAAAAATGAAAAAAATTACAGATTTGGCTTCAGTATCAAATAATGAGTGCCCTCCAAAAAAAATTTTCAAAATATCTTCAATGTACAGAATTGGACATGTTACAGTTTTATTATAAGTATAGATTCATTCAGTAGTTTCGGCGTGATGCGCGGCCAAGATACAGACAGACAGACAGACAGACAGACAGACAGACAGACAGACAGACAGACAAAAATGAAAAAAATTACAGATTTGGCTTCAGTATCAAATAATGAGTGCCCTCCAAAAAAAATTTTCAAAATATCTTCAATGTACAGAATTGGACATGTTACAGTTTTATTATAAGTATAGATAGATATTCTTACTAAGGTACAAAATAATGATTTATTTGTTCCCCATAAAAAATATTTTCCAAAGTCCTCGAATTTACTTTTTTCAATCGTATGATGCCTGAGCTTTTCGTACGTGATAGGTAGGTACAGGGATATCGTGTGTTTGAATTTATCGGTATGTGAGCTCAAGACTGGTTGTTGTGAATCGTATTATTAATACGAAAATTCCGACTACAAATTAAATAAGCTCTTTTGGACTTTCAAAACTTTAAAACAATCCTGACTCACTGACACATCAACGCCCAGCCCAAACCCTTAGAGATAGAAAGTTGAAGTTATGCAAAGAGATTTCCTGTTTAAGACAAGGATAAGATTAAGATTTCTTTATATTCCCATCCATGGAAATAAAGTTGCGAGCGTTCATAGAGGAGAATAATCGAAAACTAAAAGTTAAAATTCAAAAATCAAAAGTTTTTTATTCAAATGAATAGTCGAATGAATCTACCACTGGTTCGGAATGCCATTCTACAAAGTAACACTTTATTTACAAGCTACATCCGTATTTCTTCAAATCATGTCACTTTTGTGTTGAAACACATCTATTTCAGTTGGTAGCGTTTGTTCAGTTCGCGAGCAGGAGATTGAGTTGGTGTGCTAGGAAATCAAAACACGGCTGTAGTAGGTACAGTAGGTAGACTAGGTTCACGTACGTACGATGCACTAGAATATTGTCGATCGATTAAGCTCTCTCGACCTGCCGGACCCGGCAGTCTCTATGGTTTGATATCATACTAATATTATAAATGCGAAAGTGTGTTTGTTTGTTGGCTTATTGGTTTGCTGGTTTGTCCTTCAATCACGCCGCAGCCAAGTAACGGATTGACGTGATTTTTGGCATGGATATAGTTGAGAACCTGGAGAGTGACATATACTTTTAATCCCGGAAAATTAAGTAGTTCCCGAGGGAATAAAAAAACTTAAAACCACGCGGACGAAGTCGCGGGCATCAGCTAGTTTATAATAAAAAAAGCATTTTTAACGTCGTGGCGCTGTTACTGTAGGAAATATATGCTATACTCAGGTACCTATAAACATTGTCTTATGCGACGTAGATTATCTGTACTGAAAACATTGAAATAGAACGAGTAATACTAAAATTCTACATCAATGACTAAAATAAAATATAAACATTTTACCCGTAATATGTCAGGAAAAGCGCTTTTCCTTTTCTAAGACGTGTTCGATGATGTATCTTGTGTATCTATTCTATCTATAATTCGCGCGCGAGTTGAATGCAGAGCAAATGTATGGTGATACATACATTTACTCTGCAGTCAAATCGCGCGCGAACTGTAGTTCTACATCAATGGTTATCAATCAAAGTTATAATAATTATTATGTTATATTGTCTAGACTCTTGGACATTCAACTGCATATATGTATACAAAGTAAGTTCATAGAAATGGTATATTATGTTGTCTTTAGATAGTTAGTTTATATATGATATTTAAATCTATATATTTTCCTCACATTTTCCTCTATTCATGGTAAAGCGTACAAGGCTACACCCAAAATGAACCTTTTTCTTTAGCCGCGATAGCTGATTTGAGTGGGTGGGTTGATTGAGTAGGTGCACGTGATAACGGGAACGATGAAGATACTCGGGACGATCAATCTACCTGTCCTCTCCAAACCTTGTCGGTCGCATCTGCTTTGGTCTAGACTCCACACTTAGACGAATCCGTTTATTTATCTTTTGCTGTAACAGGTATAATAGAAAATCAATACGTACTGCTGTGATAGTGGACGTGTAGGAAACGATGCATTCGACGGTTGATCTAGCTACCCCGCTACGCCTTGTCGATGCCATCTACACTGGTCTAGACTATTCGTTCATTATTCCCGCCCAAAGGCTAGTACCGTATATTTTTTTCGAGAGCCAGGTATAGGTATAAATGAAATCAACCCGCGAGAGGTGCTAACAGGGTTCACGTGTATGGGGACGATGCACTTGACGATCGATCTAACTACCCCTGCCAAACCTTATCTGTCACATCCTCTTTGGTCTAGACACCTCTGGCACTTAGCTCATTATTCCTGCGCAAATGTAAGTAGGTATATTTATCTCGAGAGCTTTAAAGTAAATCATCACGCGACAAGTGCTGGGCCACGTGCACTTGTACCAGAACGATACACTTGACGATCGATCTAGCAGCCCCCGCCAAACCTTACGTAGCATCCTCTGATTGTCTAGACACCTCTGGCATTTAGTTAATTATTATTCCCGCCCAAAGGCAAGTATCGTAAATTTATATTGGGGGCAGGTGTACATGAAGTGTGTGTTCCGTTATAAGCACTGCGAGCACTGGCAGTGCTCTTTACTGGGGACTTCCAGTGCTCTCAGTGTATTTCGGAACGCACCCGAAATCATTACCTACGTTACAGTGTTCACGTGTACAATACCCTTGACGATCGATCTAGCGTCTCCCGCAAAATCCTGTCTATCACCTCTACAGATGCAGTGTAACGATTGCAGACACCTCTGATTGGCAAACAGAGGTGTCTGCAACCTTTATAAATGCACCTTCAAATTGCAAACATTTATCGTAGTCAGTTTCAAGGTCACGCGCACCGACACCGATTGAGTAAGAAAGTTAAAATCCGTATCCGTATCCGCGGATCTTGACACCAAATATCCGTATTCGGATCTGTATCCGCGGATATACATTTTTAACGATCCGGCACATAACTAGTTTGGATGTTTGTTATTCCTTCGTGTCTTATCCAATAGGTAATCCTTAATTCCTTGGTTAATGTCTTAACCAATTTGGCGGGGAACCTGAATAAACACATAGGCTACATTTTTATCACAGACAATAATTTACAGAGTTCCTGCGGGAATCATAAAATCTTAATCCACGCTGCCGTAGTAGCGGGTATCATCTAGTTATAAATAAAGAAAAATGTTTACGTATAAGTACCTACGTAATATTCTTGTCGATTAATCCAATCTCTTCAAATAAGTACTCAGCTAATCAAACACGACTGTAGAGATGTACTTTTCCTACCTTTATAAAAGGCTCTCTTTCAATACCGTATCGAAATCATAGCCATTTGAGTTTGAAGCCCTCTTTATTCGCCATACTCTCGCAAGATACAGGGTAATAATCGCTTAATGGTGTAGAAAGTATTCGATATACTCTACAATATTACTCATGTCCTCAATTGTTTGGGGTGTTAGGGAATATCATGCAAACCTCTGTAAAGCACAATATGAAGCATACTCATGAATTATTCAATTTAAAAAGTCAGATCAAATATCGAAAAACCTTTCGCCTGATCTATTCGTCCCATAACACTTGAATTTAATTTGAATATCAAATTCAATTGACCATTTTTCAACTACATACCTAGGTTATATTAATTGGCTTGCGCTTGACGTGCATGCATACCAGTTAATGATGCAGCCTATATTGCCTAAGATGGAGGCGCCTGCCTAGGAGATATGCCTATTCACACCAATTGTTGAGGATGTATTTCAAATATAGGTAGATATGTGACACGAGGGTATATTATTTATTTTACACGCATGATGTACGCGGCGATCGATGAAGCTATGGTCTCTAGACGTCCCAATGATTGTCAATAGCAGCAGACTGTATCTGCTCAAAACACTTTACAGTACGTTTTATCAGCACTTTTCCATAGAATTTTCCGCTCAATCAATATATTGTTATTATTATCTTTTAATTGTCTGTTATATATTGAATAATTCGTATTTTTAACTATGCTTTTTTATGTTCTTTATTTATTAATTTTTGGTTTATGTAAAGATAGTTTACTTTTATTTGTATTTTTAATCCTCAGGCAGGGAAGGGAAGTTAGTTTTGTTTGGTTTTCACTTTTCTTTTGTCTTCTTTTTTATTATTTTAATTTTTGTCTGTAAGTTATATTTGACTTACATTTAAAATCACTAGATTTAGTTAAAAATACATAAAAGGCAAAGGGCACGGCGCATTTTTTTTTTATTCATCTGTATGGAGCAAACTGAAAATCTGCACTGAGCATTGTTACCAATGCTCGGCGTTACCTCCAATGGGGACTATCGTTTCTTTGCTCACCAGTTGGCGCCACTGTTGACTAAGGTCGAGGTATAGCTGTCAAAGGCGACTTTTTAAGTGGTGCGTTCCGAAATACACTGAGAGCACTGGAAGTCCCCAGTAAAGAGCACTGCCAGTGCTCGCAGTGCTTATAACGGAACACACACAAGATCGGCGCCGAAACAAAGTTTTAAATCTTGATTCTCATTATGTTTATTAATTTATAACAGCTATCATCATATCGAGTAGCAATGCCGCAATGTTGTGCAATTCCGTTTTGTTCGGAAAAAAGGAGGACACATGTTTCCAAAAGATAAAACTGTTCTAAAACAGTGTCTAGTTGCGATTCGCAGGAATTCGCAGGATTCTGAGGAATTATATATAGTTAGGCAGTAAATAAATAAAATAAAAAAGAAATTAATTACTTATTAAACTTTTATTTATCCTTCCTTTTCCCTTTAAAACACACTGCTATACAAATAAATACTTATTAAACATTGTAAATCCATACAATGGATATGATACTGAAAGATGGTTGATTTGTTAGTTGAAACTACTAAACAATGGTAACTAGATATTAGATTAAGTTATAAAACTTCTGAAATAAGCTTATCATTTCTATTTACATAAATTCTCTTTTCATCTTTATATTTTGTCCAAACAAAAAAATCATAAGTAATACTTTCTTTTAGTACCTAACAAGTTTTTGAATTTGAAAATAGTAGGGGCTAACTACTTTCTTTCAAGCAATATTCATTATTGATCATTTCTATGTGCTTATAATTATCCACACTGATAAACTCATCTTTTATAGAGAAAGGACATTTCTCTTCCAATACTGTTAGTTCTCCAATTAATCCTTCTGGCGAAACCTGAAATGAAACATCTAATATTAATAAAGAGAAATATTATTAAATTCTAGTCATCTCACACATAGTACCTAATCTGATCCCAAGATAGGTTGTGTTCTCGTTAGAGATACTGTGGGTACTTAACCAGATACATATAATATAGTACCAGAGGGCAGAGACCTAGAGCAAACATCGATGTTCATCAATATCATAATATAGTAAAAGTGTGTCCTTGATGAGCATGAAACCCATTTAACCTTTCATGCAGAAGTCATATTAGGTAAATATACATAATATATTAGGTAAATATATGTAAAAAGAAAAAAACATAGCTGTTACCTCGGCAAACAAGCATACTTCTGGAAAAAATAAGTTTGTAATACAGTAAACAAACTAACCTCTGAATTAGCAGCTCTTTGAGGCCGCTTATTTTTGCGGCTCTTTTTCTTTTTCTGCTTTCAAAGCGTTCACATTCATCGCCAAATAATCCATATTTGCGATAATTTCACGAAGGAGATCACTTTTCAACAGGTAAAATATAGAAATTAAAATAATTTGTCACGAAGCCCGCCAAAACCAGTGAAAAGTGAATGTTATTGGACCTCACGCGACACTAGCGCCTCTAGTGGCAAATTCACACGCGATAGTCCCCATTGTTTTATTGTTAGTTTTTTTTAATTAAACTCTCTGAGTTGGAACCCAGCCCTTCTGAGCCTTTTTATTGTTTTAATAAATCAAATCAAATCAATTTATTTATTTATCAAATCAAATCAATTATTATATGTACTACCGGTTTTAACGAACCTATTTGCTTGAGCTGGATTGCTAATTATTTATAACATAAGTTATAATAGAAAGACTATAATATAATATAATATGCCACTTTAAGCAATTTCGAGCTGAATCTGTACCAATTTGGAAAATGACCCAACTGATGGACTGACTTTCTAACCTGCATCGTTTGATTCTATATTAATGAGCAACACAACGTTTCTAGTCTCTACCATACCTAGATCATCAAAACAATTGAAAGAGTTAATGACTCTCATGTTCACCGCAGGTAAAACGTCGAACTCTAGAATTGAAAACAAAATGGTGTGCAGTTCATGTGTCATCTAACTTGTAAAAGAGTCTTATTTTTGTCCTGAGTATTATACTTACTTATATTTTCGTCTCTTTTTAATAATTTAAAGCCCAAGGTCATGCAATATGTCGACTGTGACTAATATATGTATCGATCCTAGATAGCAGATAAAGATAATGGACAAAATATATCCGATAACTTCAGCTCTGTAATGATCAGGATTGTTCTGAGTGGATTCCGCAATGATTGTGTATTAGTGTGAAACGCGAAAACTTTCAAGTTCCATGTTTAATGGAACTACCGTTAGACGTCTACTAGCTGTCTGTACATCATCTCCAGCAAGCTACACCCTACAAGTAGATAAAAGCCACAGCCCAAAAAATCGGGGTCGTCGTCTCTCCACTTTGTCGTCCAATGCTGGACAAATGTTTCTTATAGAAATTTCCACCCTCCACGGTCTTGTGCCACTATATTCAGCTACTTTCTGTGTCTAGTGGGAGTTTACCAATACTGAACATTCCGGTGCAGGGTCTCCACTCCAGCACCTTGGAACCCCAACGTCTACCGATTGCGACTTCAGCTTAGCAACTCGTTAAGCTCAAGGTTAAGTTCACCAAGAAACTTAAACTCAAATGTTTTTTATTCAAATTAACTTTTACGTGTGCTTTTGAATCGTCGAGTTAATCTACCAATATAACAATCATAACAATCAAACTTACGAATAAGTATCTAAATTACGTCAATTCAAATTATATTGATTCTATAAATTATACTTATCCATGAGTAAACTGTGATGAAAACTTGGAAAATCCATACGCGGCGTTCAAATATCGTGTCATCTTATCATGTCATAAAAATGTATAGTCTGTTTATTTAGGTTTAAAGACTTATTCTCAAAACATTGCTCTTGTCTTGATGAGAAAAACATTAGTCGTGTTAATAACGAGTATCTGACGAGGATACGAGGTTCTGAGGTTTGGCGTCTTTTTGATTGCGGTGCTATCCCTAACTTTCCGCGAGGCCTCACACCAGGGTTTACACCTTTCTAGGTAAACTTGGATAGTGAAAACGTATGTACTTATTGAATTACAAAATCTTATCGAAATCGGTAGAGCAGTTTCCGAGAATACAATATATTATATATGTACAAGAATTGCGTAGTGTATTTTACCTTGGTTTTGGTAGATTATAAAGATCGCATATTATGTTTAAATTTTAACCGATTAATATTATTGAAATACCTAACTCTTGCATTATTGTGGAATGAGGCGCAACCAACATTGCAAAAGCTATAGCGACTCTATAGTTTTAGTACCTATTATTTTTGTTTTAAGTACTGGATATGGTTCCTACATATTGGATTTTAAATATTAGGTACTTATATCTGCGAAGATAGGAATGCACATACGATTGTAACATTATAAATAACATAGGTAATAAATATAATTATTGGTAAGCTGATAGTTTTACCATGCCAAATATTTCAGCTCGTACATTAATATAATTTAATAGGTAGTTTAATCCACAAAGCCGTGGTGGCATTATGAATTTTCTTGCTACGCCCGCGTGCACGGAACATTATAATTTTGATCATTATTCCTGCACGTGACAGAATTTACATTGACTGATCTAGTGTAGAGATACAAGATAAATATTTAACCAACATCAACATTATACAGCTCGCTCTTTATTACCCACACGAATGTGTATTGCTAAGTGGAAACGTAATTTGATGATAAGTAATAATGTCACTACAACCAACTAAATTACCTATTCTGTGCTTATACAACGTCGTAAAGTTATGCCTGAAAAATTTTACGCGTTTCCTGCAATATTTTTAATAAAATCTGTCGTATATTTACTGTAGATTTTTCTCATTATGAAGTTCCTTTACCTGTAAATTAAAACCTAACAAACTGTAGGTACAGACTTATTTTACCATTGAAAATGGTTAACAGATGCAAATCGCCTGAGACGTATTTTTGGCCATAGCTCCAAGGATTTTGGGAGGATCGAGATGGGAATAGTACAAAGAGTTGGGAAATTTATCGAAACACGTGTGAGCGTTTTAATTTTGAAAATCGTCTGGTAACTTTTTTTGAAATTATGAAAAATTTTAAAAAAGTCCGGTTTTTCGGGGGTGCTTGTTTACTAATTGTAAATAATTCGGAAAAAACCGACTTAAGAAAAAATTAAAAAAACGGGTCCTAGGGTATTAGTTTAGCTACAAAATGGTTTTGAAAATCGGTTAATAATTGTGGCCTAAAGGTGGTCCCTTTAGATTTGGTATTGTAGGAAAACGGGTATTGCCGTATTTAAAAAATGATGTAGCTTCTGTGATTATTGACCGATCGTCATGGTACCTAATAATGTTAAAAGATGCGGATGCAGGCGAGAAGTGCATTTGAGTTGGAATTTTGAAAATCGGTTAATAAATTATTGAAATATTAAGAGATTATTATTTTAGATATTTTTTTTCGTCAATTTTTGTATTCATTTTCAACTAGCTGATACCCGCGACTTCGTCCGCGTGGTTTAAGTTGTTTTGATTCTTGCGGGAACTCCTTATTTTTCCGGAATACAAAGTAGCCTTTGTCCTTCCCCGGGATGCAAGCAATCTCTATATCAAATTTCATAAAAGTCGGTTGTAAAGATGGGCCGTTAAAGCGTAGCGTAGACAGACGCACTTTCGCATTTATAATATTATAGTATGGATTTTTTGTTTGTCCGTCTGACTGTTCCGCACGCATAATTTTAAACTATTGAACGGATTTAAATGGAACAGTGTAACTCTGCCTAAAAATATTATCATTATACACATTCACATTATAATACCTACTAAAATGAGCTATATTAGAACAAATTCACTAAAGTGATCACCTAGTAAAAATATTAAGCTGATTTGTATCGATAGTGAAACTTTTTCGCCAATGGAATAAAATTCCCCCGATGAAAATTTTTAGCCAGAAATTTTAACTTAAATTTTTTTAGTATCTATAAGGAAATTGTCCAGTTATACTGTAATATAAGTATGTCAGTAGGCAACGTTAGTAGGTAATATTGACATGAACTTTGTATCATTATTCATATGCAAATATTATTAATTGTATCTTATTCATTAGCTGATCATGTTGTACCTATATTGGTAGATTAGAAGGTGGTAATGTAGTGGCCCCCGACTTTGTATTTGGGGATCTATTTAAAAAAAAACGTACCCAGAAGTCAAATAAATAAATTATTTAGTGTTCCTTATCTATTTGTCTATGCATGCTTGACTAACTATGGAATAAACGAAACTGCCACGGAAAAATCAAAAGCAAACATATCTATTCTAAAAGTATTATACATAATATTAAATTTTGTTTAATTCTTAAATAGGTAGTTTAATTTCCTTAGAAACGTGTAGATACAAATATTATATTTATGCTATGCTATAAAGTTTAAACTAACATAATTTTTATTATGTTAGTTTAAGCGTATTATAGCCACGTTTATATTTGAACCTTTGAATCATCTGCGAATTCGCAAGATATAGTAATATTATTAGTATATAGTATTCTCATAATATAACAGCTAACTATATTAATTAAGAGTGGCATTTGTCTGAAAAAATGAAATCACCTTTTCCTGAAAATGTTTTTACGTAATTTCATTTAAATAAATTACTTAAATGCTAAATTAAATACTAAACAATTAATAAGAATGAAAAAATCAAAAAAAGCAAAAACTAGATAAGTTGTTGAGTAAAAAACAATTGCTACATACGAAAACAAATTTTCTACTGACTGGAACAATCCATAAGGAACAATTAATATAAATCACAGCACTACTAAAATTACCTAAGCGAAAAATCTTGAACAAAGTCACTGATTGAGCGCCCGCGATTCACTGAACACTCGTAAACTTTGCGTATGCATGATTATTCTTTATCACAAAGGGTTTGCACGTGCGTTTTGCGGAAGTGCGCGCGGTATTCGCGAGCGGTGCGACCATCCGACGCGGAGAGGCAGACTGGCTAGTGCTGCGGCCCGGAGCGCGGCCGCGGGCGCCGGGGCGGGCGCAACAGATACGCCACAGGTTTCCCGGGCCACCGCCTCGTCCCCCGGCCCCTTCTACACCCTATACGCCAATTTACATCATCATTACCGTCTCCAGAGTCAGCATCTAAGCGTCCGCGTGATTACAACGATTGCAGTGACGAACTTCTTTCTGATTTTTACACCTTTTTTCAATGATTGGAAACTTGTTTAAAGTGGGTATTTGACAACTATATTCAAATAAATTATTTTTAAAGTGATTATTAAATAGAGGATCTCCCAAACATCGTTATATCTACGTCCCCTGTTAGTTTTATGTTGGATAACCATTTTAAACTATCGACTAAAGAAAAAAAGTGATGACTTTGATGACGTCACAATTCAGAATTTCATACAAAATCCTTTTGACGCTTTTTACGCTTTTTGACGTTAGAAAAAAATTAGCTGATTGGACTAGTTGTCAAATACCCAATTATATGCATCAATGGTCACATGTATTTCATATGAAAAGCTAGGAAATCCATAGTATCATGGACTTTCACATATCAGAAGCTATGAAATCCATATGACTGCAAAAACACGCTGGCAGACAAATTGGCGCTGCAAATACTTGTGCAACATGACTAGAACAGGTTGCCCACTGAAGGGGATATAC
Source organism: Erebia ligea (assembly GCA_917051295.2). Lineage (NCBI taxonomy): Eukaryota > Metazoa > Arthropoda > Insecta > Lepidoptera > Nymphalidae > Erebia > Erebia ligea. The sequence continues at coordinate 12,614,578 of OU785223.1, read as the reverse complement.
CATAGTTATGAGCGGATTACGGATATTTACTTTTTACTAGTTTTGATAATATTAGTAAAAACTGAGCTGGAGAGTAAAACATTTCAGATTAAGGGCGTTTTTTTAAAGAGGGAGTCAATTTTGATACTTTCGTATCGTATTTGTAATTTAATTTAGTTTTTCAAAGTATTTAAGTTTTTCCTTGATTGTTCACAATTCTCTCCTACTTACATAATATTATTAAAGTGGGAGAATTGACATTTTCAGTGATATTAAATATTAGTCAACATCTAAAGTTCAATGATAAGATCAGTGATATTATAGTAATTATATACGTTTGCAGAATACAATCTCAAAAATTTGCGTTTTGTCAAATAAATACGAGTTAAAACGATATACTTACAATGATTACTGTATTAACAAAAATAATATTACGTTACGTATAGCTACCTAATAAGCCGATAAGAAGATTTAAATATAAAACCAGATAATAAGATATTTTAACACTATCAAACTGTTGTCTAAATAAGTAGTTATCAGACAGAAAAATAATTTTTAAATTGACTGCGACGTAAAGACGTAATATTTAAAAAAGTAGGTCAGCTGTGCACTTTAATTTAACGGACATTTTACAACGTGCTATTAAGGCCAACTTAAGAGTGTAATGGTAGCTTATACTATTCAATAGGTATGCTTTCATAGACAACAAGATTCTTAATAAATGAGTAGATGACTAAGTTACTAAATAAATAGTTTTTATTTGTTAGTAGACAAAACTCTTGACTATGTACTCGTACATGTGGCTTTAGGCTAAATATATGAGCTGTGAAAAAGTAGCAGATAGACTGACGGATAGATAGACACATCACATATTAATTAGCTGACACGCCGCGACTTCGTCCTTCTGAACTAAGATTTTTTTAATTCCCATGGGAACTCCTTAATTTTTTGAGATAAAAAGTAGCCTATGCCACTAGTACTCTTCAGGTGTGAGTGGAGAGATCCTAAGATTGTATAGCACTTTTCCTGAGTCGATATTCCCTAATATAATATAATATTTAATAAATTGGTCACCTTTGACTACCCTATAGACTTAGAGTGAAGTAGCCTCGTAGCAGGTTCGTAGCAGTGTGTAGAGACCTCTACATGGCCTCTACGAGTAAAAGTGGTCTTTGATCTGAGAGCGTGTGATCCCAAGATTTTATAGCACTTCTCCTAAGTTGATGCTCTATTTAAATAAATTGGTCACCAGAGACCTTAAGTAAAGTAGCATCGTACTGGCGTAGGTACTATTACCTGTTCTGTGATCGTACTAAGTTCGTAGCAGTGCGTAGCGACCGGTATATGGCCTCTACGAGCAGAAACTTAAATAAATCTAGCGTGAGTGGTCCCAAGATTTTATAGCACTTCTCCTAGGCCAATGCTCAATGAAATCGGACTAAGGCCTTCAGCGTGATAGCCTTCTAATCTTTTTGAGTGAAATTGTGTGTCTTTTTAAGTATTGACTTGTACCGCTTTAGCGACGTGTCCTATGTTTTTTCTTAAGTTTTTAGGCCTTTCTGTTGCGTATTTTCTATACTTATAATAAAACTGGAACTGGAAGATTTCTGTATATATTGATTACTAGATGATGCCCACGACTTCATCCGCGTGGTTTACTTTTTTTAATTTTCGGGGGAACTCCTTAATTTGAAAAAGTAGCCTATGTCCTTCCCCGGTATGTAACCTACCTCCATACTAAATTTTATCAAATTCGGTTGAAAAGATGGGTCGTTAAAGCGTAGCAGACAGACATACACACTTTCACATTTATAATATTAGTATAGATATGGATATAGAGCCCAAAAATATTTTTTTGTTTGGATTTTTTGTCTATAATATGTATATCTGTTAGGACATCACGCCGAAACTAATAGACAGATTTGGATGCAACTTGGCACCACATAGTTAACACTTTGGGTTATTATATAGGCTACTAGTATCTCGAAAAACAATAGGGTTCCTGCGGGATAGGAGGTTACAGTTTTGATCGATTTTACTCTAGACAGCTCGGTGAAATTTGAAACGATGTTGATAATTATTTCTAGGCTCATGTAAATTTCATAAAGATCTGATAAATAGTTCCGAGATGGCGGGCTGAACTCCTCAGCGGGTAAGATCAAATCAATTGCGATCGGTAAGCTTAATAAAAAGGTAGATTGTTTAATATATATAAGGTAAGCCGGGGTGGGTTATCTAGTTCATTATAAATACGCAAATGCTATTCATTCCACGTCTATTTCTTGGTATGTCAGCTCATCAACTGCAGGCGTAGGCCAACATGGCCACAATGTGATTCTTATGAAGGTACTAGAAGTTTACTTCGCTATAATTCGCGAGAATAGGTAAATCTATGTGGTTGGTGGTACAGTGTGTATCAGATTTACAGTTCGCGCGCGAGTTGAATGCAGAGTAAATGTGTGTCACCATACATTTGCTCTGCATTCAACTCGCGCGTGAACTATACCTATTGTCGTACATTATAGCGAATTAAACGTCTAGTTCCTTCATTATCATGGACTTCATTATCGTTTGACGACCTCCATGGCGCAGTGTGTAGCGCTGTTGTCTTAACATGCGGAGGCCCCGGGTTCGATCCCCGGCAGGGTCAATTTGGGAATTAATAATTTCTGAATTTTCCCTGGTCTGGCCTGGGGGGAGGGTTCGGCCATGGCTAGTTACCACCCTACCGGCAAAGACGTGCCGCCAAGCGATTTAGCGTTTCGGTACGATGCCGTGTAGAAACCGAATATAGGAGTTTGGGTTTAATATAACTGCCATGCCCCTAACAGGTTAGCCCGCTACCATCTTAGACTACATCATCACTTACCATTAGGTGAGATTGCAGTCAAGGGCCAACTTGTAGTGGATTAAAAAATTAAAAAAAAAACTACAGTTTCGGCCGTAGGCCTTCTCGTGGCCATGGCCAAATCGTAGTGCGTGCGGCCTAACATATAATAAGGTTTTTAAAGGTTTAAAGCTATTTGCTGTAATCCCTAGAATATGTTAAAAAGGTACTTAATTTAATTTATTAACATTAATTGTATTGCGGTTCGCACTCACCGGGATACCTGACCCAATGCCTCACCCTGACCCTTCTCTTATTCAGTACAAAAGCTGATTTTTTAATGACTTCCACAGATATAATATAGCCTATCGTACATAAGTAAAAAACAAATATTTTATTTCTCACTGATGTTTGTTTCTGTTTTATTTGAAACTAGCTGATGCCCGCGACTTCGTCCGCGTGGATTGAGGCTTTTCGGTTCCCGCGGGAACTCTTTAATTTTCCGGGATAAAAAGTAGCCTATGTGCTATTCCAGACTATAATCTATCTCTGTGCATAAATTTCATTCAGATCCGTTCAGCCGTTGGAGCATGATTGAGTAACATCCATCCAAACTTTCGCATTTATAATATTTATTTGATAACAAAGGTTAAAAGGTATAAGTAGGTACCAGGTATATATTATATTAGCTATCTGGTTTAGTCTGGAAGCAAATTCTTATCCTGTATCAGCTGTCTTTAAATAACAGGTTCTCCAGTATTACCCTATTCTGTGGTATTACTCGCTTACTCTCAGAGGTGGGCACAGTTAATACAAAAGTTAATTTTTTAAGTAGCGGATTACCAATTAACGAATTTTTAATCCGCTACTTAAAAAATTAACGATAATTGTTAAAACGTTAATTTTTTGAAAATTTTACGCAAGTTAAAGTTATCCGTTAAAAGTACAAAATTGTACCTACTCATGTGTTTTTAAGCATTTATTGCTATACATATAGTATACTCTGATTTTGATGGCACAAAAAGCTTAGCATTCAGTTATTGCAAAGGTGCCTGTTGGAGGTACCTAATCTATTATTTATTTCATCAATAACCAAAAAGTATAAGTAATAAGTGTAAGAAGGAAATTCCGTCGAGTGACCGTGAAAATCTGTTATAACAGCAAAATGCTTTCAGGATTGCAATAAAATTCACTGGAACTCTACTCAGCTAATACCTACCTACTATTCAGGACCTAAGACGCAGATTTGAGCAAAGACCATGATTTCGCACTGAGAATTTTTTTAATTTAATATGCCTGCCTAAAGCTATAAGTAAGTATTTTGAAACTTTATTTTATGATACAAATTTACGCCCAGCTATACTAATTTAATCATAAAGTTAGTAGATATATGTACAATAATATTGTAGTACCGTAGACCGATGCGTAGAGGGACGAGTGGCCTAGTTGAGACAACGCATATCAGTCGATTGCTAAGCAACTTTGACCAAAGTCGGTAACTTTGCGGGCCTTGAGCGTGGAGACCGAATCCAGAAATTCCGTAACGAAAATAACCTAACACCCCCCACTCCGACCGGCTCCGACTCGATGAATAGGACCTACTTATGCAAAAAGGAACCAATCCACACACATACCAAAAATGAGATAAGTATACAGAAAGCTTTTAAAATGCACCTTCTATCGACCCTATTGCATAGCTTCTATCGCGGGCCTTGAGCGTGGAGACCGAATCCAGAAATTCCGTAACGAAAATAACCTAACACCCCCCACTCCGACCGGCTCCGACTCGATGAATAGGACCTACTTATGCAAAAAGGAACCAATCCACTCAATGCCAAAAATGAGATAAGTATACAGAAAGCTTTTAAAATGCACCTTCTATCGACTCCATACTTTGGTGGTACGTAGGCTACTTTTAAGCTTTTAAGGTACGCCAGCTACTTTCGAGGTACGCAGGCTACTTTGGTGGTACGTAGGGTACTTTGGTGGTACGCAGGCTACTTTTAAGGTACGCCAGCTACTTTCGAGGTTCCTCAGTAATGAGGAATACAACGCAGAGAGAGAGACCGATGCGATCGTTTTACTAATTGGACTGGCTGGCGCGGCGGCTACGGCCTTACCGCAACAGTTGATTTTACCGGACGAATTGTCGATTACGAGAAAAAGTTGTATCTGGTTGAATAAAACAGTTAAATACGAATTTGCGGGTGTCATGATAAACTTTTAACGTACCTAATAACAACGGGGTGACACATTTTTATTCTTTGCTGTAGCTACTGCCACAGACATGACATAGTGGGGACCTAAATAGCAGGATTTTGACACTTAGCGCGTTTAGGTACCAACTACCTACTACTAATCTTGATTCAACTAGGTTCAACTAGGCTAATGCAATAAATCCTGATTATAATAAACTTTAATGTCACCTCGGCACAATTACATACGTGCTGTATATTGCATTAGGCTTTCGCGCTTCATAATATTAATAGCCCGCCTATAGCTCAGAAGACAATCAACAATATAATATGTTAAAAGATGCACTACCTCTTTTAAGGTAATCTTCTACAGAGCCCATACGAAGCCTGGGTTTACAACGCATCCAACAATAAACGAATAACTTTTAACTTCTTCGATAAGAATGAGTAGTACGAAAGCACTACCTATTTTACAGTCCATTGAGAAAGGTAAATAGCGGTGATTCATTAAGAATTCATCATGATAGAATACCTGTGGCGTAGGCGTCAGACTGGCGCACTTTGCTGACGAATATCAATTGCTAATTGAGAAGGGGGTAAATACTCAGTTAGGAGTCAAGGATAAAACTGAAATAAATAGGTAATTAGTGCGGATTTACGTATTATTTCATTAGCGTAACGGGATTTCAAAGTACATATAAACAACTATAGTCCAAGATCCCGCGACGATCAGATCTTCGTTATTTTAATAAAGCTGAAAGTTTTTTTATGTATGTCTTTAATAGATGTATAAACGATCCCCGACTATGAAGTTTGGATCGCGGTTGCTTTGGAAGGTATCAGGTAGAAAAGGTGGCACCTCAAATTCGTTAAAGTGTTAACTCCGTTTTTTTTTATATTTTTCTTTGGTTAAACTGTTAAAGGGTCTCAAACAAGAAATAGATTTTTTTTTAATCAAACAATTTTTGAAGTTGGTAGTTCCTAATTTTCAAGTTAATGTTCATAAGGCGTGTAATATTCCTTTTCACGGCCTAACCACAAAACTAATTTTGACGAAATGTGGAGAAGAGATAGCATTCGTCCTCAACGTACATCGTAGGCTACCCAGAAAGGTATTAATCCCACGGAAAAACAGTGACTGTCAATAATTTTTAATTTCATTTCATTTAATTAAAAAATCACAACACTGGTTTTTTTTTTTTTGTTACAAGATTGCGCTTGACGACAACCACGCCTAATACAAAGCAATGATGAGGTCTAGGTTGAAGCGCGCCCGCCTAGAAGATACCTATTCACTCTTGCCTTGAAGGTACTTGAGTTATACGTGGCAATATATGTTATAGTGGAATACATGTGCTGGAAGGGCATTCCACATCCTGGCGGTTCGAATCAGAAACGTAGAGCAGAACCGTTTCGTTCGGGCTGACTGGATTGTTGGTAAAGTAAAAGCACTCTTACTAAAACGAAGCTTCCTGGATGAGCATGTACCTATAGTTCGCGCGCGAGTTGAATGCAGATCTTATGTATGTGTCACCATACATAATAATGTCTTCCCGACCGAATTTCGGCTACGGCGGCCTATCTCCAGAGAGATTAGCCATCTGCGCGGGAGATATTATAGTCTAAGTATAAATCCGACACGATCGGAGAGAGACCAGGCGCAGGACCGACGGCTTTACGTGCTCTCCGAGGCCCGGGAGTGAAACACCGCCAACTTCCTTACTCTGGGCTACCTACTGAGAATTTCTTGTCAACATACCTAAGCTCTGCATTCAACTCGCGCGCGTACTATACATTGCCACTCGTAGGACTATCATATACCTAGGTATGCCCAAACTTGGCACATTCCAGGCTCCAATTCCAAACCTAGCAATGCTAAATCCTATACCTAGGCATACCTAAAGGATTTAGCACTGCTAAGTTTGGAATTGGAGCCTTTCAATAAAAGCGCTAAAAAATTTAGCACCAATCTGGGAACTCCATTTATATAAAGGTTTGAGATGGAGCGAGATTTTCATTGCAGTATAAATGTTTATCGTTCCCATATTCTGGACCATTACTGTGTTTTCCAAGTGGAAATCGATACGTTCAATGCAATATGGAGCTTTTATAGGCTTGAGTAGAATCAGGGGCATAGTAAAACCGCAATGGCAATAAAAGCGGTATTCTTTATACTTACGCCTCATGGAAAAAGAGTGCTTGATTTTCAAACATATTTTCCGCCAGCTTTCCACTCTGTGGAGATTTCAAATAGAGCCGCCCGACTCAAATTTTCATGTGATTGCGTCGCTTAACCAACCACAGCTGGAAGAATCCAATCCACCGCCCCTACCTAAATCCATACTTTCCATACTTATAAATGCGGAAGTGTGTCTGTCTGTCTGTCTGTCTGTCTGCTACGCTTTCACGGCCCACCTGTTCAACCGATTTCGATGTAATTTGGTACAGGGATAGTTTGTATCTCGGGGAAGGACATAGGCTTCTTTTTATCCCAGAAAATTGAGGAGTTCCCGCGGGAATTGAAAAAACCTTTATCCACGCGGACGAAGTTGCGGGTATCATCTAGAATTTTATAATTGTTAAGTATTTAAGCTGATTGCAATGTTTTTAAAGTACGAGTACATACATTAAAAAACAACTGGACCGAAGTCGTAACGCCTTCCACACCGGAAAACTACCTACTTACTCGTATCTACGAGTGTGTACCTACGTTTCCGTTACACACTTTTTGGAAACAATAATGAAACCTAATTGTAGAGTTCTTTATGCCTCCGATTCCGTTTCGAAGCGCACATTAAAAACTACTTTATGAATGATACTATTTAAGAAGGGGCAGATGTACAATGTTTTAACACGACATTATACCTACTTAGGAACCTACTCTGTAGTCAACACAATACACGACGACAGTGCGTAGCAATGATAAGTACCTTCACGTGGTGAGTAAATATGGCTAAATCTGTTAAGTACCTATACACAATCTCTAAAGTTAAAACTAAACTAAAATTACACCTCAAATTTATTGCTGACCCTTTCACAATACCTACTCACTGCGGATAGGGACAGCTCTAGATTTGGTCCTGTCAATGTAGTTTAGTTTAGAGTCGTAATTTTCATCTGTTATTATAAATCGCAGATCTTATGGCGCTTCTGGACGATTTTTTATTAATTTTACGGTCCGTACCTTCAAATCAACGTTTTCAATTTGGGCTCGCCCAGCTCTATAATTTTTAAGCAGTATTAGATTAGGTAGGTACTCCAAGCGTACCTTGAATTGCAATTTATATGATATAGGTTTGCTAAATGACTTTCGGAGTTGTATCTCAATCCGTCCACGTACTCCAATCCGTCTCATCCGAAAAATCCATAGATTTATTCTACCTAAACTAAAAGAGCAATTTAAAAAAGCTTTACAAAATATCCGACCCTTGAAAAGTCAAAGACTCGTTCCTTTTTTCAATTTTGAGGTACCGCAGCAGGTGAATGTTGGTTCCATAATTTCTTAAGTTTGCCCGTAACCAAAAGTTTTCAGAGTAGCGTTGGGTAATCTCGTACCTAAGTACTAATCCACCATTCCAGCCTGGATGGATTTACTTGGTTTTATTTTTCATTTTATAGTAATTGCGATGGCCTTGGCCTTGGTCGTTGAAATCAATAATTTTACTTATTGATGTTGCAAACTGAGTACCTACTGCAGGTTAATAAGGAAATAACTACGATGGTAGGTAAATGCTATAATAAGTATTTGCCTCTCTTCATCATCTACAAACCTTGAAATTTTAAAATTATTTTTGTACCTAAGTAATTTACCATCTACTAAAATATAACGTTCTTAATTATACACAAAACCACGTTTGAATAAACATAACGAATAGGTGAGCAGGTATTTATAGTTAAAATAGATAGTAACATCCACATAAATTGAAGAACCAGGCAGCTATATTTTATCAAAATGTTTACTTTGTATATTCCTATTACTTTGAAAGTTTTTTTTTCATCAGGTAGTGTACCTACTATATTACCTATTCTGTAGTACTATACAGGATGGCCCAAATAGTGACGTCCAAAGAAAAAAATTAGATTCCTCGTACCTACCTATCAGAAAATACCACGTATGTTCAGCGATTTTTGGTAGTTTTCGAGTTATAATTTTTTAAAGTTTTTTCTTGAGATTTCTGAAAGAGTGAGTGTTAATTTTTTTTCTTTTTATTTAGTGTATTTTTCCGAAATATATTATTTTGCATAAAATTATTGCCATCCTAACACTAACACAAGTCGGAAAAATTTTGGTGGTATGTGAAAAGTTTACGTTCGACAAAGGCAGAGTCGAATTTTGAACTTTAGATTAAAAATACTTAGACTTACCTGTCTACGTCACTTTCAACTAATTTTAAAAACTTTTGGTGTTCCTAAGCTTTTCCGCACAAGTTTTTATTCCTGCCTTTGTCGGCAGCATTGTAAAGAATTGCTGGGAAAAACAGGTAAAAAAACTTGTAGGTGCGGAAAAGTCAAGCTTTATTGCCAGAAGGATATAATAAGATAAAGCTATTTTAGTAACCGGGTGACATTCTGTTTTTTTTTGCTTACTGCCTGTAAAAAACTAAAATAAAACCAAATAACTTTTATGTAACCTTGAAGACACTTAATTGAAAAATATCGATTATTTTTGTAGACAATACTTAAATTCAGAAATTTCACTATTTGGACCATCCTGTGTATAGGTATGTACCTACCTGTTGTGTAACTGGTAGGTTCATACTATTACTGGCTACACGTCCTTTGTGCGACTGTCTGTCCGGTCAAATTTTGCATATTTTATATTTTAGTAAATATTAGCTTGAAAAAATAGTTTTAAATAATGGTTGTACCCAACCTTATTGCACATGAAAGAATTAGAAAAATATCTATTACAAAAGTGGCCGAAATGGGTGGGTTTACGAGATCGAGTGAGGTATCAAATGAAAGGGCTTAATAATTTGCACATTCTAAAACTTTTTTTTTAAATATTCTCATTCCTTCCTTTAATCCAAAAATTCCTTTAGGTACCTATTCTAAGTATTGATCCGTATCCTATGCGAAGGTATCTGAAAGATACGATTAGGTATGGAAAGTATGCGGTCCTTAGATTGAAGGTAAAAGCAAGCTCTATCCACCTTATCCGGAGTTCGCCGGCCAACCGTAAAATGTAATTTTCTCTGGACGTAACAACCGTGCAGCGCTCGCTACAAGGTATTACAGCAATGATTTTGGAGCTATTTTATACTAGCAAATGCTTGCAACTTTGTATGAGTAAATAAGGAGGTAATCTTTCAGTAATCCGTAGGTAGGTATTTTATAAATCCGATAGTGTGAGGTTCAGTAATTTATTATTTTATTCTCCTGTTATGTCATATAGATGGTACTTCACCGATTCCAACAAAATTTGGCAGTTGGCATACCTGAAGCTAACGTTAGCTTTCATTTATTGGAGACGAAAATAGGAAACCTAGTTTTTATCCTGTAAAAAGAGGGATTCCTACAATTTTTAAGAGCTTAAAGCTCTTACTAAAGAAGTAGATACCGGAATGTAGGGTTAACGTACCATTCCCAAACCATTTATGGAGATATTTTGACTTTAATTAGCTGTCATTTTAACAGATTTTGACGGAAGACCTTAGTTCTATGTTATTTTGTAAGTTTGTTTATAGACAAAATGAGGACGTTAAATCATAGCAGCATAAGTATTAAGGAATTTCTGTAATTATGGCATAAATCCTAAAAGATGAACTGTTCCTTAGTTAGACCAACAGTAGCTAGTTATTGACCAAGATTGAGCCAGTAATTGACCAACGTATTAACACATACAGGGTGGATAAAATAAAACAGCATTTTTTTCCCAGATAAACAAATTCAATTTTTTTTTTAACGAAACATGCAACAGATTATCGTACTTATTATTAGTTGCCTATTTATTAGCACATGTATTGCAAAATTATTTGGTATTGCATTAATTTGTGCTTGTTGTGTAAAAAAATGTAAAGCAAAGTAATTAAGGTAAGGTAAGGTAAGGTAATTAAGGTAATTTTTTTATAAAACCTCATAACTCGAAAACTGCATACTTAATAAGGATAGATTTTTCTTGTAATTTTTTTGGAGCGGTCATTAGCTCTTAACACCCATTTTAAGCTTATCCATTATTTACTTGACAACCTGTATGTTGGCAATGTCAATTTTAGTAGGACACCTAAAATATACAAATGTCTGGTCAACTCCACGAACACTATGAATGTACCAATCCTAAACCACTGGTCAACTACTGGAATATGTTAATAAAAATCGTTAATTTTGTATTGTGCATCAATAAAATCAAAAGGAATTGTTGAATAATAATGACCAAAAAAGAAAATTAAAGAAATAACCAGTAGTAAACCATGTGGTCAATGATAGGCACCCTATTAAATTAAAGAAATAACCAGTAGTTAACCACATGGTCAACTATTGGCACCCTATACAACATGCGTTCCAGTAGTTAACCGGTCTCAGAAACCTATTAAAATCTAAAATTTTGTTCAAATTTATATCTGCTATCATTACACTGATTAATATATTAGCTAAATTTCATAAAATATTTGCAATTTACTTCAAAAATATTACGATTTGAATCAATTTAACTTTACCTTTCATTGAACACTCCTAATAGCAATGGCGGCCGAACGGCGAGTGAACGAGATACGTGGCGACAAAAATGAAAAAGAAAGCTATATTTTTTATTCACTTACCCACAATTTCACAGCATTAGATTCTCAAAGATATGATACAGTAACACAGACTTAAAAAACCTACAGATATTGGCGCGAATTCTTAAAATATTGACCTTTTGACGCAAATGGTCAACTACAGGTTACTGGTTTGGGACTGGTACGTCCATCCTACCTAATACTACTAGATGATGCCCGCGACTTCGCCCGCGTAGATTAGGGTTTTTGATTCCCGCGGGAACTCCTTAATTTTCCGGGATCCTTCCCCGGGACATAACCTACCTCTATACCAATTTTCAGCCAAATCGGTTGAAAAGATGGGCCGGGAAAGCGTAGCAGACAGACAGGCAGACAGACAAACAGACAGACAAACAGACAGACAAACAGACAGACACACTTTCGCATATATAATATTAAGTATGGATCTTGTCAGAACTTAAGAAGTACCTAAACCTTTACTCACTAACCTTTTCGTACCCACCTACCTATAGTTCGCGCGCCAGTTGAATGCAGAGCTTATAGGTATGTGTCACCTCAGGCCCGACCACCGGTAGGTATGTGTTTAAACATGACTGATGTTCAAGAGGCTCGTTGGTCTAGCTCTAGTGGTTAGCATGTTTGACTGCGGCCGATGAGGTCCTGGGTTCGAGTCCCGGGTCGGGCCATAATTAAGTGTTGGGTTTTTCTGACTAGAAATTCTCAGTACTAACCCGGAATTAGGAAGTTGGTGGTGTTTCACCCCGTGCCTAGGAGAGCACGTTAAGCCGTCGGTCCCGGTTATTATCACTAACATGATAATAGTCGTTAAAGCCCGCCAACCCGCATTGGAGCAGCGTGGTGGGTCTAAGCTCATATTCCCTCTCTCCTATGAGAGTGGAGGCCTGTGCCCAGCTGTGGGACGTTAATGGGCTGTAATGGTGGTGGTGGATGTTCAAAATACAGATCATATGCTTTGCCTATAACACACATTGCGTAAAAAAAAGCAGATCTTTGAATCAACAAAATGTTTATGTAGGTAAGTACCTACTACCTACCATTGTAATTCGGTTCCCTCGTTAGGGAGCGACGAACATGTCCTATAAATAAACAATTTCGTTACAGAATTGCGACGTGTGATTGTAATTCAGTGACGAGCCTTTTGTACAAGCTTTCTACCTCAACCTCACAGCCAATTGTGCATAATAGTAGGTATACCTATATCCACTTTATTACCAATAATTGTAAGGATCATCTCAGAAATAAGCACCAGTTATTCCCCTCTTAATAATTTTTGCTCTAATTCAAACCCACAGTAGTAATTTACTACAGCTCTAAAGACCTTGATCCAATAAATTAATCCCAGGGTCCAATCGGTATCGCGACCACCAAATCAAATTACAACACAAACACCAAAGTATTTATCAAAATATAAACCTAACACAATTTACATCCAGGTTAGTAATAAAAAAATGTTAACGAGACTTTTATTAATTACTTACCCCTTTCCAATAACATAAATAGAGACACAAGACCGTGGTTTGATAAATTAACTATACCTAAATACAACAGCCTCAGAGAGACCTAGATAAGATGCCTACTAAACAGATTGGTATTGGAAAAGCAAATCGAACGGGCGGAAATCAAATTAGTCGTAGGAACATAGCCCCATCAATCTTTTCCCAACCGCTTCGCATAACCGGCCATAAAATTACAGCCGAACCCGAGCAGATTCGCAAACAAAATGGCAACATCATTCCATAATGTGTCATCCTTTCTTTCACACTTCTCATTCTGAAAAATAAACCCATTGGTCTGTAGAGCTCAAGGTATACTTATACCTATTTTGTATATTTTGTCTCATATGAAATCCCAAATCTTACACTTTTTTATAGTCTTGTCCGAATGGCGTTGATGGAACTTTCACAGGGCACGCATAGGTACGTCTGGGTAGACGCCAGATGACAGTATAGATCGCACAGATAAAAGTACTAAGTATCATTTTCCTTTTTTTTCGCCCACATGTAAGTAAGTATATAATGTACAGTAACCTATCAGGTATACCTACCTATTGTTACAGGGCAAGGATTAGATATATTAGTTTTACATGAAGCGCCAGCCCTGTCCTCCACAAACAGACGCATGATAAGGATTACAAATAAACAATAAACCTGATTGTACTTACTTACATTCCTGGGCAAATAAACATAAAACAACCATTCAGCTTCGTAACTCAATTCCGAGTTCAGACACCAAAGAACGTGTCTAAATAAACGTATTAGCATTAGGCCGTGTCTACACATTGTACAATATATGTTCCACGTTTAATTTGACCAAATGCGATACTATACCTACTAGTGAATTGAGGCCTGTACGCTTACTCCCAGTTTTAACATTGCAAATACGATTGATCGACGTGAGCGTTCGATCACATTTGCGTCAAACTAAAATGAGCCTTAATATCATTGATTTAGAGCCACAAATTCAGTGCAACCGATTTAAATTTCGAAACGTATCGTTTGGAGCGCTGGCTGTGAATGCATACACGAAATTGAGCTAAAATTGGTTGAACAGATAGGCCGTGAAAGCGTAGCAGACAGACATACAGACACGGACGGACAGACAGACACACTTTCGCATCTATATCTATACTTATAATAAAACTGTAACAGGTCCAATTCTGTACATTGAAGATATTTTGAAAATTTTTTTTGAAGGCCACTCATTATTCGATACTGAAGCCAAATCTGTAATTTTTTTCATTTTTGTCTGTCTGTCTGTCTGTCTGTCTGTCCGTCTGTATCTTGGCCGCGCATCACGCCGAAACTACTGAATGAATTCAAACGAAACTTGGCACGATTTGAGCCCATATTATGAGGTAGGACATAGGATACTTTTTATCCCGAAATTCTACCCCCGAAGGGGTGAAATGTGGGTGTTGAAAGTTTGTATGAAAGTCCTTAATTCCTCAAGTTATAGCCATGAAACTTGGTATATGAGCTGCGGGTTGAAAATGAAAACATATGTGTTTCACAGTTTTTCAAAATTCCACCCCGAAGGGGTGAAATAGGGGTTGAGAGTTTGTATGAAAATCCTTCATTTCTCAAGTTATAGGCATGAAACTTGATATATGAGCTGCGGGTTGAAAATGAAAACATATGTGTTTCACAGTTTTTCAAAATTCCACCCCCGAAGGGGTGAAATAGGGGATTGAGTTTGTATGAAAATCCTTAATTTCTCAAGTTATAGCCATGAAACAGCATTTGGGCTTTCGTCAAAATATGAAAAAGTACGTGTTTCACCATTATAGGGGGATTATACCGTGGGATAGTAATATAGGCTACTTTTTATGCTGGAAAATTAACTGAAAAACTTATTCCACGCAAACGAAGTCGCGGGCATCAGCTATAAAGAATATACATACATACATACATACATAGGCTACTTTTTATCCCGGAAAATTAATGAGTTCCCGCGGAAATCGAAAAAACTAAGTCCACGCGGACGAAGTCGCGGGCATCAGCTAGTTTATAATATTAGTATGGATTAACTAATTGGCTTTTTTTAATTGAAATTAGATATGATTAGATAATATATTGAATAATGTTATTAAACTAGCCTTGATTTTATTGTCCCGCGAGGTGTGAAAAGTAGAGTATTCAACGCAGGGGTAATGCTGCCTTCGTCTTGGGCGCCCCTAAACCCCGCGCTTCACTCAGGATTCTAAATGCAACACCCTGCCGAGCATAACTCTAAAATCTCTCGTTACGCCCGGGATTTTTCCCGGAGCCCGTAACGCAAGACATTGCATTACCCCCATGTTGAATAATCTACTATTTCACTATTTGTTGTTATAGGTACTTACCAGCAATAGAAATACAGACTCATATCTACCTACCTATCATGGTTTATGAGATAGACGGACGGACGGAAAGCGGGGGCTTAGTTAGGCTCTCGTTGACACCCTATGGGTACCTAAATCACAGGGTAGATAAACCTCCTAACCTAAACCCTATAATAGTTTGAAAATAAGTTAAAAGAAGAAGTTAAAAATTTACTCGATAAATTCCCTTGATAATAGGCGTTTCAGATTTTTGGATTCAGTGAACAAACCAAGAACGTCGGCTTTAATAATTACTGGAGTGAAAGACTTGTCTGCTTTAGTCGCGTTTTCTCTGTCAGTAATCACAGGTCCTTTAGCCGCTATACGATTATTCGCTTTGTACTACTATGGACCATGTAAATTGTAACTAGTACCTATCTATATTATCGCTATAGCCCAACAGCCCAAGTAATAAATGAAACCAAAACGAAAATCTTTACTGCCACACACAAGACTGCATCATCACTTACCACCAGCTCAGTTCACATTCAAGGGTCATATTACTGTTCAAATTTTTTACTAATAATAATACCCGACCGAATTTCGGCCACGGCGCGGCGGCCGCAGAGGAATTAGCCATTTGCGCGGGAGATATTGTACTATGATATTACACACAATTTATTAGTGTGTTCGCATCATCGATGGTTCGCATACACAGCTGCACTCTCTGCTCCTTTACTCTCGTAGCCCGATGGGACGGAAAATCCGACACAACCGGAGGGAGATCGGGCGCAGGACCGACGGCTTTACGTGAAACACCGCCAACTTCCGAAGTCGGGGCTAGTACCACAGAATAGGTACAGTTGTTAGTACTGAGAATTTCTTGTCAGAAAAACCCAACAGGTAGGTACGTCTTCTTATGGCCCGACCCGGCCGCAGTCGAACATGCTAACGACTAGAGGTGGGCGTTATAACACACAACACATTATTTATTTAAATATATTTTTATAACAGTATAACACATTAGACGAAATGCTACCAGACTGTTGTAATATATATTATTTTCTGTCATTTTATTTCGTTTGTGATTTCACAGCGCCATCTATGTCCACAACTGCTCTTCCTTTCCTGGTCCCAGGAAAATGGGTTTTTATCTTTAACTTGTTAATTTTATGAAATTTCAACAGATGGCTCTTTTTTAAATCAAATACGATTGATATACTGCAGTCTGCATCACAGTATTCAAAGTAATGTAAACACTTTCAGAGAAACAATAAGAGCTAGTTTCACATGCGATAAAATTACAACAGTGTTAAAGCAGTGTATATAGCAGTGTTTAATTTTTTAACATTGCAACAGATGGCGCTTATTTTAATAGCAAATACGATTGTTGCAGTATTCAAAGTAATGTAAACACTTCCTGTGGAATAATAAGAGCTACTTTTACTTGCGATAAAATTACAACAGTGTTAGTTTGGATTGCAAAGTAATGTAAATACTCTTGTCATATCTCTAAGAGCTATATTTGCTTGCGATGAGACGAAGATGCTATTTTTATGATTCTGCTTTATACAACACTTTCATTAGTTTGAGTTTCATTGTATGTATTATTATTCCAACCAGAAATTGAGTGCAAAGCTAAAGTTACTGACTTATAGTTTTAATTTAAATAGACGATTGGTGTAAATAAAATGCGTGTTAGTAAATAGTAATTAGTGTTAAACAGTAAACACTAAGTACTAAAACGGCGCTTAGCGCGAAGGTAACACGGCGCGTTTTTTGGTCCTCCTAAATATATTATAAAACACTAACACTAAGTAACTGCAAACCGCAACAACAGCAAGCAACAGTGTAAATGATTTCTATCAAAATTTATAACATATAATATATATTATAACACTTTAAAACAGCAGCTAGAAAAATATATTATAGCAGTATATTTCATTGAAAAATTATAACAGTTTAGCCCACCTCTACTAACGACTAGAGTACTAGAGTTAGACCAACGAGGCAGTCACACTAATTAACATACTAATATTGGATTAAGATGGGTTGCTAAATAAAAATTAGGTATATTAGCTGCTACTTTTCTTTATTACATTTGTACATTATCTTTTAACCGAACGCCAAACAGATCTATTTATTTTAGGAAAAATAATAACATTTGTACATCACACAGCTATCATTTTAAGTTATACTTATAAGCTATTTACATAGGGCTTGTCAATAACATGCAGACTTTCAACAACAGGTAAGTCTAGCGCAGACGGCCTTCTTTTATCCCGACATCAGCACTCTTATGACGGCACGTCAGATTATACGCCGACTCGATTCACACTGTTATCTAAGTGAACGAGTATTGATTGTTGACTCATCATTGTGTTTTATCATTCTCTAATAAAAGCATATCAGTGTGCGTAGCATGCGCACAACGAGATTATCTCGCGACGAGAGAGAGAGATGTTATCGTTGCCGGCTATTGTTTCGTTTACCCTAACATGCACAAAATGCGGTATATTACAAGAAAAAATTTGTCGGCATGTAAAGGTTCGTAGAGAAAAATACCACAGATAAGAAATATTACACTTATCTTTACTTTTGACGTAACGAGACAAATAACCATGTTAGCTTCGGTAGACAAATAGAGATAACGGGTAGACATAATTTTACTCGTTGTGCGCATGGTAGCCCTACAGGTCGCCACCGGTGACACCCTATATTCTGTTTTCGCTAACAGTAACAGCTGTCGGACTGAGTTGTCTCGGTCGTCTGCGATAGGCATTAGTAACAATGTGTAGAGCCATAATTTCTTTACCTAGATCTAAGAAAAATATGTTAAACTATTTAAGTATGTATTTCATAAATATACAGATATTAATGATATTTATATATTTTCAACATCCTAACTAGCCATCTAGCTAATAGCTAATTAGTCAATCAATCAACAGCCTAGCCTCTTTATTCAACGGCGCCGTTCTACTAGCGCCCTGAATGATATTCCGCCATACACAGCCATTCAATCAAACAGCTAGGCAAATTACTTGGATTCTAGTCATTGCATAAAGGTCAAATGTGACCCAGAATGAATTCTGAGCAACCCGGTCCACGCAGTCTTATCTGTCCTACTCCTAGTGTTTTTGTAAAACGCGAAGCAGAAGAAGCTCACGAAGGAGGTCCTGGATCAAGCGAGCCTACGAGGCCGCGTGGAGCAAATGGGGGGAGGTGGCGAGCGAAGCGAGCCGGCGACCTTCGTAGCTAAACGAAGGTAGGGTAGGTGAAGCTGAATAAATGGGCGACGAAACGAGTCTTCTGGCGAAGCCCATTTAAAACATATTAGAATTGAACTGCTTTACTTAATTTTATTGGACATAGAGGCCGATAAACACCTTGAGCAAGATGTGGGGTAGTGCATTATGGGAGACGAGGGGCGTCTGTCCAATCAATCGCGTCGTGTACGGTAGATATCACCACGAGCTCCATCCAGTCTGCCAAAGAGACCTAAAAATGGATTCAGGGCAAATGCTCAAGATATTTGGCAGTGACTGTAGATTTGAGAGAGAGTTATCATATTACATGAGGCAGCATAAACAAAACATTATTATTTTGGATCAAAGTACGTATTATGCTCATATCATATTTTTTGTAAAAATTCATAAAATAGGCATAAGCTTGACCACAATCACACCTGATGGGAAGTGATGATTTGGCCTTAGATGGGACTTGCTTGCCTAGAAGATTCACTCTTGATTTAATAATTTCGGGTAGGATTGTAATTGGCGGCGGTTATGGAATGAAGACGCAAAGCGATTCGGCGTCTCTTGGTAATTTTCCAGAATATTACATACATTAACCAAGATCACACACAAATATATTTAAATTTTTTAAAAAAGGAATGTCTATCAAATAAATTCTAAAAACGAAAACCATCATTAAATAAGACTCATTATATTATTACTTATTTAACATAAGCTTATTATAAATTGCGTTCACAAAAACGCCTACTCCTTGAAAATGTATTAACCAGGCAAGTCATCTATTTATTTTTATGAATTGAAATTGAAATCATAAATAATTTACATGTTTAAAGATAAAAATACACTAGATATCTGCATTAGTACAAATCAAATTGTAGGAATTAAAACTGGTGAGCTTAGAGATATTTGCAATTTACAAATTATTAGAATAATCGTAACGACCCTGCCTTGATACAGATAAACTGCAATAACTATTCAGAAGGGGTTTACTCCTCCATTTTCAGTACAATAACGTCACAAGCTTTTTTTTACTGCAGTTCACAGTTTGCAGTTTTTACAAGCTAATATGGTTAAATTGTGCGCCTGTGTCGATATTCATGATTCAAGATTTGTATAAACTTATTGGACCGAAAGGATTGGATTGGATTTTTATTGAATAAAAATAAAAAATATGTTTCATCTGGTTAACAGATCGGTGAAGGTCGTGGTGTATCCGGCTCTTATACCATATCTATGATTCAAGTGTTAGGGTTAGGATTAGGTTTGTGTGCTTTTGTTAAAATATAAGTTTTATTTTGTGACATTATTGACCTGAATCTGAATGACCTATTTTGAATATAACATTGAATACAGCTAATTCATATAACAGCTAAGCTAAGCTGATACATATGCCTGTGCCATTAAAATCATAAGGCAATAGAGAGGCATGAGAACAAATATTAATTGATACTTAAATGTAAAAAAAGGTTATATTGTGATGGATATGTCAATAGATTTAAGTATGTAGTATAAGTATAGTGCAATGCACAACCTGCTCACCGCCCTGGATATTTGACATATTGAACACTTAAAACTGTACCCAGTTTTGTTGGTTTGCTGGTGTAGTTGGGTTTGCTTGTTGACTAGGAGCACTGAAATTAAAAAAAAACATGAATGTTATTTTGTCAAGAAGTGTTTAAAATTGATTAGGACAATTACTGTGCACTGGACGACACTAGGGCTTTCAATACCGGGATCTGGGTATTCGCTCATCAGGATTCTGGACTTTTTTTGCCAATTTTCAATACCAGTATTGAAATGTCTAATACCAGGATTGATGATGGTATAAATGACAGAGTGACTATTGCATAATTTTTTTTAAATTGCACTATTTTTTGTTAGGCTAACTTTAAATCCTGTATTTTAACCACACTAGCTCAAAAAGAGCGCCTTTGTCGCTTAAAACTAGTCAAGAAAAGTAGTTTTTGCTCATTAAGTGGGAAAATGTGCTAGAATTTAGTACCCTGTGGCTTGATATTGCAAAAGCATGCAGCAGTTGTATATCTAGCAAAACAGTCTATGGAAGATGAAATTAGTCCAAACCATTTTAACGTTTAAACTATCGTTCAAACGATAGTTTATACGATAGTTTTAACGAGAAGTGGATTGGACGACCAGAGTCCAAACCACTTCTTTACTACTCTTCTATTTGAAAATAGGGAAATAGAGATGATTTTTTCTAAAAGTTCTTACCTAGCAGAATTAAAGTCTCCCCACTCAGTATTTGTAGCAGGAGCTCCAAAAGGGTTTGGCACATGTTGTGGTGATGGTGGAGGGGGCAGCTTGGAGCCCCCAGGGGGTGGTGGCAACAGACCCCCAGGAGTGGTTCCGCCAGCCCGACGAGGCTTAATGCCTTCACTGCCATCCTTTTTCTAAAAATAAAAAAAATTACAAGTGAGTTTCATAAACACATAACATGAGTTAGTTTCATTCTTTCATAAACCTAATAATTTTAATTCTTTCTAATCTTTAATTTTTAGTGCCGCTCTGATGGACACTATGCCTTAAAAAACACAGCGGTAAATGTCACTGGTTGGCTTTTCTTTGTTTTTTTTTAAATTATAATTTTTCTGGTTTAGGAAAACTTTCCGAAAAATTGATTGAATCGTTTTCACTTCTATACGTATTATACTTAATACTTACAGTGATCTTCATGTTAATCTTGATAGTTTCTCCATCTTTGAAGCTAAGGTCCAGTTGCTGTTGCTGACCTCGATCACCTTCCTGCTCTTTCCGCAACCACTTAAAGTGGTCTTGGAGAGCTACATTCAGGTCAAAGGAGTCAGATCGGTCTCCAAATCCTAAGCCGATGTAAGCACTGCGCCCTAGAACATTATGAATTATGAATAAGTATAATGTTACACTGCCTCTATGCCTGCTAACTGCCTCGTTGGTCTAGTGGTTAGCATGCGACTGCGGTCCACGAGGTCCTGGGTTCGAGTCCTGGGTCGGGCCTTAGTTAAGTATTGGGTTTTTCTGACTAGAGAATTCTCAGTACTAGCTAGGAGTTGGGAAGTTGGCGGTGTTTCACCCCCGTGCGCCTTGGAGAGCACAGTAAGCCATCTGTCCTGGTTATATATCACTAACATGATAATAATCATCAAAGCACGCCAACCCGCATTGGCGCAGTGTGGTGGGTCTTAGCTCCAATTCCCTCTCTCCTATGAGAGTGGAGGCCTGTACCCAGCACATTAATGCGCTGTAGTGGTCATGGTGGATAATGTTACAACCACAGAAATCAGATTTCAAAATAGGTATACAAGCAGCGAAACAATGTATTATTGTTTTGGATTCTAGAGATGTTTTTCATTTTTAAATCAAGCAATTTTCATAAATCTCTTACCATTATCATCTTGTATTTTAGCAACAAAATATCGCGAACTGTCATTAACAGCCTCAAGTGCCACACCAGGATACTTGTCGATGGGGCACTTCGCGAAAAGTTCACCACTTGTTTTGTCCTCCAATTTCATTACCAATTCGTCACCTTTCGCCACGAGACGCATCCGCCCCGTCCATTGTGGCTCTTGTAAATTCCAATCAGCTGCCCTATTTTACAAAATATATTTGGATATACACAACACATTAATAAATAGTCAAAGTAAAAACAAATTTACATTACCTGTAGCCCCTGTTCGTTTGCTTTGGGGGTATTTTAAAAACGAATACTTCATTTTTGACGAGCAATACACTTTCATACGCTTCCATGTTTATCACTAATTTTAGGAAACATACATGTAAATAAAAACTGCTTGAGCTACATTAATACTCTCTTCGGTAAAATGACAAATCACCTAAAACCAGAGACTAGTAACCAGCTAAAACTAAATCAATTACAAGCAAAATCACAAAAATAACTAATACACTACTCCAGTACTTGTCTCTGCTCCGACTAAGGACTAGTCTATGAGTGATCTGTGCTCCAGTCTCAGCTCTGCAGTGA
The DNA here is from genome assembly GCA_917051295.2 of Erebia ligea. Classification (NCBI taxonomy): domain Eukaryota; kingdom Metazoa; phylum Arthropoda; class Insecta; order Lepidoptera; family Nymphalidae; genus Erebia; species Erebia ligea. The sequence goes on along the minus strand of OU785223.1, from coordinate 12,591,805 downwards.
GCAGCATTACTAGTCTCTGGTGAGCAGTCTCAAAGCTCAGATCCTTTCAGATCGAGGTTATTGATCTGAGGTACAAAAGGCAGAGCTTTGATTAAGATTTGATTTGATTGAGCAGGATATGAAACGTAGACTGATTAAAGGTTAATTCTTCTATGATATGAAATATCAAATTTATTTTGAAGCTTCCTGTCACATAAAAATGGCGTATGGGCGGAGCCTAAGCGAGCCCTAGGGCTGGAGTATCGATACTTAAATAATCGATAATATAACACATAACAACACAAATATATACATAACTAGCTGAAGCCCGCGACTTCGTCCGCGTGGAATAAGTTTTCAATTCCCGCGGGAACCCCTTAATTTTCCGGGATAAAAAGTACCTTAAGTCACTCTAGTCTCCAGGTCCTCGACTATACCCATGCCAAAAATCACGTCGATCCGTTGCGGCGTGATTGAAGGACAAACAAACACACTTTCGCATTTATGATATTAGTATAATTGCTATATATGTAGGTACTAGATGGGCCCTTTCATAGAAACAAGTTAGCCGTCCGACTTGTAGTGCATGCCCCTCACCTATATAAGCCTGTCCTTGTCCCCTCCATAGCGCTGTCCCGCTTTTGAGACTAGATGGCGTTAGTAAAATAGGTCCACATTCTTTGTTTGACAGGGCCCGTCTATGTAAATTGAGGGCGTTGATTAGTATGGATTCAAACATCTGAATAATTCTAAACCACTGATCAACACATGCAGCGTCCAATTTATACACTTTGACCGGTGCAAGCGCTGGGGGATGTAGTAAATTCAACTCTACACCCATAATCTCATGGCCGAAAAGATTCGTATCTAGCTAGGGTGTGGAACACCCTCCCAGCGCACGTGTTTCCTGCCACGTACAACTTTAGTACCTTCAAGGCAAGAGTGAATAGGCATCTAGGCAAACGCGTTTCAACCTAGACCTCATCATTGCTTTGCACTAAGCATGGTTGTCGTCAAGCGCAAGCCTATCACGCAATAAAAAAAAAATTGGCAGTCATGGACTGCCGATAGAAGTGAAAACGAATATTTAAAATATTTATTTTTTAATATATAGATAATAAACCGCCATAAGCTAGTAACAGCGTCTTATCGTGATTCGTGTGCGCAAGGTGCAGAAATCCTTTGTGGGGTCGAGTGTACGCTTTTATAATATGGTTCCCAAAGAGTTTCTGGACTTGCCATTACATAGATTTAAAGACTGTGCTAAACAGCATTTGTTAAGTCGAGGGTATTACACTATCGATGATTTTATTAATGACAAAGTTGCCTGGAAGCAACCGGCCTCACATCCAGATTCCAGTGACCCACAAGTCAGTGTAATATTTGTAACTTTTAAGTAGTTATGTATATGTTGTATTATCTACTTATTGTAACCTTTTCTTTTTTGAGAAAAGAGCAACTGCTGAGTTTCTTGCCGGCTCTTCTCAGTATAATCAGCTTTCCGAACCGGTGGTATCAGTCTTAACGTTTCTTATGTGACACAAGTTTTCCTACGTGAAATAAATAAAATAAATCATTTCATTTCATATAAACCTTAACACTAAAGCATTAAAGTTTAATTACGAGTGTAGTATATTTTATATTTAAGACCTTTTGTCTTCGTAACTACGCGAGCATGTCAGCGCGGAGTTTACCCCCACCAAAAAGTGCTCAACGTGGCTAAGAAGTTTTCACTTCAAAAATATTCTGGCGAAACATTTATTAAATCTGCCTCGTTGATCTAGTGGTTGGCATGTTCACCTGCGGCTGACGAGGTCCCGGGTTCGAGTCCCGGGTCGGGCCATAATTGAGTTTTGGGTTTTTCTGACTAGATATTCTCAGTACTTGCCCGGAGTTAGGAAGTTGGCGGCGTTTCACCCCCGTGCCTCGGAGAGCACGTTAAGCCGTCGGTCCCGGTTATTATCACTAATATGATAATAGTCGTTAAAGCCCGCCAACCCGCATTGGAGCAACGTGGGTGTAAGCTCTTAAATATTCCCTCTCTCCTATGAGAGTGGAGGCCTGTGCCCAGCAGTGGGACGTTAATGGTATGTAGTGGTGGTCGTGGTGGTGGATTTATAAATCAAAACCAAATGAATGTATTACGACAAATTAATGTAAGTAACTACTACCAAAAATTAATTAATTTTCATTATAATATTATAATAAGTAAATAATCAATATTATAGAGGTCTATGTCCAATGGTGGATGCACAATAGCTGAGGAGGATAATATCATTATTCATTACATTAGTTTCAATACACTCCATAAATATAATTAGGATACAAAATTTATAAGTGAACACTGAACAATGAAGAAAATAATATGATAAATAAAAAATAAAAAACTATTTCTGATTATTTATTTATTATATCCAAGGTAATAATAAGTCAATTGATTGAAATAATAACACATACTTAGTAGGTACCAATATTGATTATTAAAATAATGTAATCTGGAACTAAGGGACCGGCGACCGCCGCTCGCAACTTCTACTCGAACCGCAAATATAAATTTGTCGGTATATTGCTATCCCTATTTGGCTGAAGACACATGATCGCGTGCAAGCGCGATAGCAATATGAGCGTACAGAATTTGTTATACATTTAGTCTTGTTCCGTGAATACCAAAACTGATGAATGAAATATTGTTGTGTTTTTAACTTCGTGTTGTTATTCTGTAACTTGACAATATAGGCTATGTTCCTGATCAATTAGTTTTAGTACGTGAGATATCGTTGGTTTTAATATGAAACAAATAAGGAGAAAACATGTCGTTTATGTCGCAAAAACATGCAAAACGCAATGTGCTTACATTTAATTTTGGGAAAGTATTTTGGAAAAATAATTATCCAGGGACCTAGATAAATACAAGTTCAATCTTAATAATCGCATAATATGGAGGAAATATGCTCGAATTACTAATTATTTTGGTATTAAGTTTGTATGAGCAATTCACCCTCCGCTGGCGCCTTAATAAAGCACACATTTAAACCAATTTACAATAAAAATAATTTTCTCATTTATTTACATTTTCTCAAACAATAATTATAAATAATTAATTATCCTTGAACGCGTAGATACGGAGTCGCGGGCATGATTCAGTTTTAAATAATTTCTTTTTATGCATATTTCCAATTTACTATGCCATTCTTTACCTTCTGGGCAGGTAGGATCACATTTTCTGAATGTACCGTTCCAATGCATACCTTCTCTACAAGGCTTGTTAAACATATTACAGTCGACAGCACCGACGATAAAAGTAATAATTGTTATTGTTATTAGCAATTTTAACATTTTGATTTCTCTTTTTTGATTTGTTGTATAACTCATACTCCGTCCCTCGGTTTCGCGTTATTAATCGATTGATTATACTGCTATAGGTAGACAAGAAATTCGACACAGAATTTTTTTAAATAGCACAGAAATATTTTAGAATTTGTTGGCGAATGCAATAACTAAGTTATGTCTATGTCACTGCTTAATTCTTAATGGTCGCTAAAACGTAATTCCTAACGTTATATATACATGTAATTATAGTTAAAATTTTCCTTAAATCATCAATAGATAAGCATATTGTCGCGTAACTAGGCGAATTTACCTTATTTTTCTAGTTGGTGGAATTTACGCGTACCTAAGTACCTAAACAACCGATAGGTGATAGGTCAAGTATTAATTTATCAGTCAAAATTAACGTTTAACGTCAAGTCAGCGGTCTAGTGACAGAGATAAAGGAAATAATGGGTTTGGCCTTTGGCATTTGATAAAAAAAACAGAACGGTGTTAATGTTTTTATTGAGAACTAGCGGATGCTCGCGACTTCGTTCCCGTGGCATAAGTTTTTTTAATTCCTACAGGCACTCCTTAATTTTCCGGTATAAAAGGTAACCTATATCACTCTCCTTCTATACCCATGCAAAAAATCACGTTGTACCGTTGCTCTGTCGCGGCGTGATTGAAGGACAAACTCTCTCTATATATAATATGGGGACAAAATTTTCAAATACTGTCAAACACGTATTTCTTTATTTTAACCCAGAAGCCCAAATACCAACTTTCATGGCTATAACTTGAAAAATGGAGGACTTTCATACAAACTTTCAACCCCTATTTACCACTTTGGGGGTGGAATTCTGAAAAACTGTGACAAACGTACTTCTTTATTTTTTAACGAAAGCCAAAATACCAAGTTTCGTTGATATAACTTGAGAATATCTTGAGAAATGAAGGACTTTCATACAAACTTTCACCCCCTATTTCACCCTTTTAGGGGTGGAATTTTGAAAAATCCTTCCTTATTGAGCGCCTACGTCACAAAAGGAACCTACTGTCAAAATTTCAAGTTTCTAACCCCAGCGGTTTAGGCTGTGCGTTGATTAGAGAACGATTTTATATATATTATATATAAAATCTATATATATATTTAGCTGATGCCCACGACTTCGTCCGCGTGGATATACCAAGTTTAATCGATATAACTTGAGAAATGACGGACTTTTATACAAACTTTCACCCCCTATTTCACCCCCTTAGGGGTGGAATTTTGAAAAACTGTGACACACGTACTTCTTTATTTTTTACCGCAAGCCAAAATAAAAAGTTTCGTTGATATAACTTGTAAAACATCTTGAGAAACGAAGGACTTTCATAACAACTTTCATCCCCTATTTCACCCTTTTATGGGTCGAATTTTCAAAAACTGTGAAACACGTATGTCTCCATTTTCAATCCGCAGCTCATATATTAAGTTTCATGGCTATAACTTGAGAAATTAAGGACTTTCATACAAACTTTCAACCCCTATTTCACCCCTTCGGGGGTAGAATTTCGGGATAAAAAGTATTCTATGTCCTACCTCGTAGTATGGGCTCAAATCGTGCCAAGTTTCGTTTGAATTCATTCAGTAGTTTCGGCGTGATGCGCGGCCAAGGTACAGACAGACAGACAAAAATGAAAAAAAAATCAGATTTGGCTTCAGTATCGAATAATGAGTGCCCTCCAAAAAAAATTTTCAAAATATCTTCAATGTACAGAATTGGACATGTTACAGTTTTATTATAAGTATAGTATCAAACATAATATTATTTGAAAAATACAAATACTCAAAACTAGTATTTGTATTTTATAATGAACTAGCTGATGCCCGCGACTCCGTCCGCGTGACTTGAGGTTTTTTAGTTCCCTCGGTACCTCTTGAATTTTCTGCATGTGTTAGCCTATGTGTTATTCCGGACTTTAATCTATCTCTGTCCCAAATTTCATACAGATCAGTTTAGGCGTGATTGAGTAACAAACATCTATCCAAACATTTCAAACTTTCGCATTTATAATATTAGTATAGATTTATATTATTAGTTCATGTCAACCTAACAAAAAAAACTGTTTCTTAATATTAATTGGAATACCTAGATATTATGGAAAAAAATTTACTGAATGTGATAATATGAATAATAAAAGTAGACTGATTTTAAAAATGGTTTATTTCTAAAATTTATAGATAAAAGCAATTGATAAGTAATTATTTATTATGTATATTTTTGTTATAATTTTATATCATCGATTATTTAAGTATCGATACTCCAGACCTAGTGCTCGCTTAGGCTCCGCCCAATACGCCATTTTTATGTAACCGGAAGCTTCAAAATTTGATAACCTCTCATTTATATAAAATCCACTGAGTTCTTTTCTTTAAATTATGTCTGTGATAAAATCAAAGGAACTGATCGTGTCTCGTTGATTCTGGTTACCTTGTCTCTGGTATTGATCACAGAATCACAGAGTACTTTGCATGTTTGCAGCACTTTGCAAGTTTGCTTTCTGCATGGAACTAATAAGTAATAAGCACAGACATATAAATAGAAGCAGACACAACATAAATTTCACACCCACATAGACAAGTGTATGCGAATCAGTGTGACTTAGTGTGACCGTGTCCCTGCAAGCAAAAATGTGTATGTATTAATTTGCTGCAACACTGTGCTACACCAACGCACACATTGACAAAAATTCAATGCGTGGCAGTCATTATAAGACATCTATGAGACCTATGGCGTTTGTTTACATTGTGTTGTCTTGGGTGTCATAAGTTTTTTGTGAAATTTGGAGATTTATATGAATATTTACTGAAATAAAATGGTGAAGTGTTGTGTCCCCCTGTGTTACAACGCTTCGTACAGGAAAACCCCAGAAGTAACGTTCCATCGGTAAGTAAAATTCATGCTATCATGTAGCTTTGGAATGTTTTCGTATCGCATCGTATCAAGGCTAAGATATCTAATATTTTATAGTTGTTATGACGAAATATGTAGCCATGCATATATTAAAACTATAATATTATGGTTTTCTGTAGAAATACATGCTTTAAGTTGTTGAATAATCTTTTTTGACATTTTGAGAACTTTATCAAATTACAGGGCCGGACTCGACGACTCTTTTATTTTAAGTATATAACTTCGACTTTTAATTTCAGGTTTCCAAAGGATGAATACCTGAGAGACCTATGCATAAAAATATTAATAAAAAAGACTGGCAGACCAACTCATGGAGTGCTATATGCTCCAAGCATTTTACAGATAATCTAAGAACGTAATATATTCCGTACAATTCTATCTCCTGGTGCAATACCGACCATTTTCAAAGAAAAGTTAGTTGAGGTCTTATACTAAGTAGGTACCAATTTACCTTATCTTCCATTAGGTGGATGAATTTCATTAATTTTTATTGAAAACCTCAATACAGATTCTAAAGCACTAATTGTAAAGTTTATTTGAATAAAAAACATGTGAGTTTAAAACACCTGTTGTAATTTTTTATTTAACCTCTTTTTGGAATAACGATTCGATTCGATTGTTTAACAACATTTATTTGGCTTACTGCCAAGAAATTATTGTCAATAGGAACTTTGAGCTAAAATCTGGCGGTATTTACACGATATCCGTTGGTACTGTTCTTCTAAATAATATCCCCATCACCTGCGCGTCGACGCAGAGCGAGAACGACGCGAGAACCACTGGCCATGATACTGACGGAGTCCTCAGGATTTGAGTTGTAACAGGAGTTATAACTCCGCGCGCGACGGTGACGATATCACACGCAGCGCGGAGCTCACATCTATATTCACCACATTGACTAGGGTCCCGCACGTGGTGATGATTACCATTACTAGTGTTACTATATTGCAGTTGTGATCGCTTGTGATGAGGAAATTATAAAAGTACCAATAATAATTATTTTTAAAATCCTTACAAATTATAGCTTCCAAATGATAGGTGTCTTTAGGTCAATTTTTTTCACGCAACCTAACCCTACATATTAATATAATGTTTTATGCAGCAACAAGGTTCGGCCCTGAGTTTTGTGTATGTGTGCGTAATGTTTTCGTGTGTTTGTAATTGCCACGCTATTTTGTACGTTATCTTGCCTCTGCTTCTCTTTATAACTCTGTGGTAATAAGTAACGTAGTACTTATTAGTTCCATGGCTTTCTGTGTTTGCTTCGCAGAGATATTTTGTCTGTTGATCGTGTTTTCGTGTGTTTTCGTGTTTTCTTTCAGATTTTATCTACCGCACAAAGTAGGTAAATATTTAGAGTAAAAAGAAATAAAATTCATTCATATAAAAATAAGTGAACATGTGCACATCTCTGTGAAGTAGTGGTTTATGAAAAATCTAGTTGAATAATCAAAATACTAAAACCTAGATAGTTTTAAAGTGTTAATAATTGTTAAAAACATTATGTTAGAATAAGCCCGTTATTGGTATATTTTAGATAGAATTCATTAATCAGTGATTTTACATTTCAGATTTAATCAGAAAATGGCCTATAACGTAAGTAAAGTATACAAATCTTTTAAAATAAACTGCTTTACTAAAGAATGGTATAGGTACCTTAACTTTATTAAAATGACAGTAATAAATTGAGTTTTTCTAAATATTGAAATACTAGCTGATGCCCGCGACTCCGTCCGCGTGGTTAAAGTTTTTTGATTCCCGCGGGAACTCCTTAATTTTCCGGGATAAAAAGTAGCCTATGTGTTATTCCAGACTATAATCTATCTCTGTGCCAAATTTCATCCAGATCCGTTCAGCCGTTGGGGTGTGATTGAGTAACAAACATCCATCCATACATCCATCCAAACTTTCGCATTTATAATATTTATATTTGATTATATATTATTTGATTAAGCTGAATTCACTACTGCATAGACCAGGCTGAGTATTACTGCACTAACTTTTTAGAAGAAAAGAAAAAAAAAATTATTCATGAATCGTGTCACAAACTTGTAGCTTTAGTTTTAAGACAGGTACCATAGTTAATTTATCACCATCACATCTTAAACTGTGTAAGCACGACGTTCAGGTGTACTTTTTAGGTACCTATTTTGAAAAAATATGTTTTGCGTTTGAGTATGAAAAAGATTTATCACACAATTGTTTCTATTAATATGCATGTCTGTGACACCGCCCAGAATTTGTGTTCAGCTCTGCCTTTTTCCCAGTATCAAAACTTGCACTTGCAACTAACTTGCATATGCACATATTATAATGCAGGGTGCTGATTTTCAGCTCAGACCCAGGTGACGTCACATTCAAGGGCTTGAATATAGTTACCCAAAAACAATGACAAATTACATATATTTCACTATTCTATATATATATCTAAATCTAGTATTAAATCCAAACACGGTTTATCCATTTTAATACTTTAATTAGCAATTATTTACACAGACACACGTCAATAGCGTTACGCCATAGTCATTACTCCCCAGAGCAGTGCTGCCACTCTAGATTAATCAGGCAATGATACCATGTACGAATCGTTTTTAAGTTTCCCTCTAACAGTTCGGTCATCCTGACCCATAACTTCGTCCCGAAGTTGACATAATTCGAACACTTAATTAAAATCACGATGATTGCTGATGCTACTCTGCCATTAACGCCTGACACTCCAATGTTAAAGCACTGGCATTATAAACCTTACCAAGTACAGTTTACAGACAACAAGACTATGTTTTAGGTTAAAAGAGCATCAGTCTCCATCGTCTTTTCGCGTTACAAAACATCACCTATTAGTAAATATGGATTTATCGCCCATAACACAGCTCATCATAATATTATTCTAGATAAGTTGACTCTGGTGAATTTAATGACAATTATTAATCTTTAGGTAATAATCAGTGAAATGGTAGAAACTAACTCTGTCTGGTCTCTAACATCATACACTTGCTTACTCTTAACCCAAAGTTTCAATTGTATAAGTAATTCGTAACAATTTCGACATTCTCACGGAGATGAGAACACAATCATTTGATTGAATGATAAATAAGATTCTTAGTCTACTAGTGTACACCTATAATTAGTTTTCCTATGAGTATACTCCTGTTCACTTTGTTACTTTCCAGAATGGTTATTATTACTCACTTGTTACAGTTAATTATACTTTCCTCTTTACACATGGCATAAATGACAAATACCTTCTCTGTAAGCCTTAGCCAGGCTAGCTTATGTTACAATTCACCCCCAGAACTTTATCTGACAATCGATTACAAAACTCAATAAAACCCGAAGACCTGAGCCACGTTCTCTATAATGAGCCATTTTGTATATTTTGCACATGCTCCATCTTTTGAGCAAATCTCTACGTACCTAATTTCATTTGAAATGTTGAAGTTTCAAAAGCACCTTATTCCCACCGGAAGAATAGATTTACCTTATACCGTGGCCCTACATTGTATTGTTCGTTTTAAGTTAACACAACAGGCAACTCAACTGCCCGGTACTGCCTTCATCAGCTCTTGCCAAATTTCAACGTTTCGTAAAACCGAACTCAAATGTTGATACTATTCAATACAACATACCTTGGCATCTGCTTGGTAACTTATATCATTTTGACTTGTGCAGTCGCGATAGTGTGGTGAAAACGTATATAATATAATATAATATAGTATAATATAATATCATAATATAAATATAATAAAATGTTAACAAAATATAAATGTGTAGTAGTGTACCTACTTGGTTGTTCAATATTTTGGTAATTTACTTTTCACTGTTCCTCCTCAATCTAATTATGGTATTCATATCACTTTTATGAATGAATATCCCAAGGAACATCATAGAGCGAGTCTCTTTACAAGATAAGTAAATCTCTTTACACGATATTTTGTTACATCGCTCAACCTGCATAGAAATATTGTTGCTCTCACATGAATCTTAGTGAACTCCAAATGGCATCAAAACATAACACTGATATAAATCGCGTCCCGTAACTTGACCCAAAATGGCGGTCGTCTGCGCAGGTACATCGTACTACAGAACTATGGTATGGAACGTATGGTACCGTGCGGCCCTTCGCGGCGCACCTCATACCGCACTTCATTTGACACCCGAAATGTGTTACTGTGCATAGCTCAACTTACGCGGCGGTTATATTACTTGTTTGTCACTCAGTGCCTCGCATTTAAAGCAATAGTTGAAATCAGTGAATACCATCTGCATATTTTACAGACCTATTAAGCCTTTATGTCACCTAACCATGACACTCACTGAACATCATCATCATTGCGCTTTCGCCTGAAAGCGGCTGAAAAGCAGAAAACAGCTGTTTTGCTACTTAAATATTATCATGCCCCCAACGGCGAGTAATAGATTACCTGTACTAATCTGGCTAGCCCCGCGGGCAATTTACCTAAGCTTTGCTGTATTTTGCAACTCTCGCTACCGAAAATCGAAACGTAGCAGCCCCGCAGGCTAGACTTTCCCAGTCTACTGGCATCATGGCCCCTGTTTTCCACACCAGCGATATATTCAAAATGTAGTAAAATATAAGAGGTACGGAATTAACTTACATGAGCGGTGAGCCCCACGGGCAAGAAACAACCACATGAGTTATGCGGTCAGCGTACATGAGCTCCACTGGTAACTTATTAGTGATTCGCCATCTGCTCATCAGAATCCGCTAGGCTTTACATCCCAGCCCCGAGGGCGCTAATGTCCACACTTGAAAGTATATCATATAAGCCCCGAAGGCGAGGTGTGTCGGCCCCGAAGGCAAGGTTCATCGGCCCCGAAGGCAAGGTATGTCGGCCCCGAAGGCAAGGTATGTCGGCCCCGAAGGCAAGGTATGTCGGCCCCGAAGGCAAGGTTCGTTAGCCCCGAAGGCAAGTGCGTTGGCCCCGAAGGCAAATGCGTAAGCCCCGAAGGCAAGTGCGTAGGCCCCGAAGGCAAGTACGTAGGCCCCGAAGGCAAGTCCATTGGCCCCGAAGGCAAGTACGTCGGCCCCGAAGGCAAATACGTAGGCCCCGAAGGCAAGTCCATTGGCCCCGAAGGCAAGTACGTAGGCCCCGAAGGCAAGTACTTTGGCCCCAAAGGCAATTGCGTTGGCCCCGAAGGCAAGTGCGTTGGCCCCGAAGGCAAATGCGTAGGCCCCGAAGGCAAGTGCGTAGGCCCCGAAGGCAAGTACGTAGGCCCCGAAGGCAGGTACTTAGGCCCCGAAGGCAAGGTGCGACAACCACAACGGCTAACTGCCCTTTACTGAAAAATAATTTAAATTATACTGAAGGCAGTCTGTGTAAAGTAGCCCCGCAGGCATGTGCTGTAACACATAACACATAATATAACTCCTCAGGCATGTTCTATCAGCTGTGTGCCCTGCAAGCTGATCCGTTACGCAGTAGGCATACGCTATACGTACTGCAGCCCCTTAAGGTATGCGCTCTGTAGGCCCTTTAGGCATATTTTGAAACTGACCAGTAGCCCCGCAGGCATATGCATGAATTGGCACTGAAGCCCCTTAGGCGTGTCTTACCACCGTGCCATAGGCCCCTGTTAGGCATTTCCCTGAAACTAATCTGCAACCCTGCAAGTCAATGTATTAGTGTGTAGCTGAACTGAAGCCCCTAAGGCATGTCACATTTACTGTTCTGTACCCTGTACTGTTCTGCCGTGCAGCCCTGCTGGCATATGCGTTAATTTGTATGAAAGCCCCTTAGGCATGTGACATTTACAGTAAGTGTACCCCACTTTAGGTATTTAGCTAAAACTGATGCCCCTCAGGCATGTGACATTTACAATAAGTGTACTTCACCTTTAGGTATTTTCTTGAAGCTGACCCATGGCCCCGCAGGCATATTTATTTCTATTTTGTTTTTACCTCAACAAATATCAAACCAAAATATCACAAATGAGTCACTCCCAAAATACCGTTATGTTCTCATATTATACACCCTGTTCATCTCCACCATGTGAATGACTTGCAATATTATCATTACCGGTCCACCAGTACCATTCCACCCCGACATCCTCTTTATGCTATTTTTCTCCAGAAACATTTAAATCTTTATTCAACAGCCGGGCTTTAGCTCCCAAATTCATAAGAAACAATTTTACTCTTCTCAGACCAGGGCGCGTTTGGAACCCTCGTAACTTTAGTTTTAAGATACCTATGTTAATCATCACCACCACGTCTTATACTTTGTATACTTGACGTTCATTAAGTGTACTGTGTAAGTACCTACTTTGAATAAATATATTTTGGCTTTGACTCTTTAACTATAAAAGTTAAATCTTAAAGTTTGCATCATTCTTGTAACTCCTTGCGTCACATAAGATGACTGTATATAAATCTCCTTGCACTAAAAGGTGCCATTGCCTTTTACAAACTTGCCAATCTCCTTTATTTTCCCTCTAAACAAAAATGATAATTTTCCATTGTCAAAAATTTGGCATCCTCCTTTATTTTTCTCTAAACAAAATGATGACTTTCCTTTTGCAACAATGGAAATTCTCCTTTATTTTTTTGCCAATTATCCTTTTTGACTAAAGAGTCATCATCCATTACAATTAAATTGGAATTTACCAAAATTACCACTTAGTTCTTTTTGCATTTATTTGCTAACATGACTGCAAGATATGCGACCCGGACTCGGTCCATATGTTATATAGACATCATTCCATACCATTGTTATTAAGGTGCAGGTTAGGCAACCACCATAACATAATATGCCACTAGCTTTTGGTCTTGGCCAGAGAACATTGCGAAGACCACACTAAAACTCAAGAATTAATTTATTAATTACACCTGTAAAATTAAAAATATTATTATCTTGGCAAAACCTCGACTATCTTAACAGACATTAGCCCGTACACAGCACCATAACCATGGTACCCCAGGTGTGAGTACAATCACTGATGTGATATCTCTCTTTTCCTTCAGTCTCTCCGCATAATGAAAAATCATATGCTCTATCAGGCAATAAAGCACACCGCTCCAGACAGCCACTGTGAAATACTTGAGACAGACAACATACTTATTATTAAATACCAACTTCAGTTAAACCGGGTCTCAAAACCTGTCATAATAATAATCATCATCATAATTCACACCCAGTTCGGCTAACCCATTTTTCATCCAGGCAGATTTGATATTATTTCAATTCACATTTTCCGAACAAATGTATCTATGCCACCCAATCTTTATATATAATGTACTTACTCAATTATATACTTGCTCTAGCCCTTCAAACATGTATAGCTCTGATATTATTTATACTAAACGGCTAAACTGTAACTTACTTATTATTTTAACTGGGTATCCGTTCACTCTACAAATGCAATTTTCACTTGTAAGGACCTTTAATGGGTTATACTTGCTTTAATGGAATGTATATAATATTACAGTTACTTTTGACCTCTGTTCATTTACTCAACAATAAACTCTCAGAATAAATTGAATATTCACTCTCTATTTAAGTACAAGATTATCAATTAAACTAATTTCCAACTGAATAAATTAGTAAATACCTCTTCAATAATTTACTTATACCATGTTATGTTGACTAGACCAACTATCATACCAACCTATTATAGCGTTGACTTAACTCTTTAAATATCTCATAGGTAGATCATGTTATGAACTACCTACCAGTGTAATTCACTATGACCTGTCACATAAAACTTAGATACTTAAGTACTTAATGTAAGTACAACCTGTAGGTATTGAACTTATATCACTCTGTAGGTATGGTCTATCTATTTATTATACACACCTAGTCATCTTTAGCCAGACAGACCAGATAAACCAATATAATTATTATTCTCTAGTATGTACCTTTAGCCCGCCAACCTGCATTGGATCAGAGTGGTGGGTCCAAGCTCTAATTCCCTCTCTCCCATGAAAGTGGAGGCCTGTGCCCAGTAGTGGGACGTTAATTGGCTGTAGTGGTAGATACCTTTATACTCAACCTTTACTCATTTCTCTCAATTATATAGGTATTTTAACTAACTCATTCCATGTACCTAAACACAGTACAACTAGGCAAATGCTATAACTGAATGCAAATGGTAAACTTACCTAATGGTAATCCTCAGATATAATAAGTTATCACAGTATACAACCTTATTTATTCGCTGTGACCTTTGGTAATTTGTATGCAAGTACTTGATAAGTACTAACTATTCCATTGATACCTCTTTTTAAATTTCCATGCCAACTTTCCAATGCAATTCCGATTGCAACAGGCACGCGTCGTCGTGTCGGTTCCCGTCTCCCGATGCAACCAAGAATGTACCAACCCTCGTAGGTATTTAAGTACTTACGATCATTTCACAATACGACACATTTATCCTTCTTGTATTTTATAGTTCACTTCCGTCATGACGACAATTATCTATTAATTCTTTTCTATTTTTTTCTTCACGTATTACGTCACGGTCATGGCGTCATCTAATACTATAACATCTTGAATTACAATTTGTACCATTTTTAGGATAGGTCCGGATAAACAATTAATTAGCACGTGAAATACATGATCCCTCTTCTGAGATATTAAATCCAAACACGGTTTATCCATTTTAATACTTTAATTAGCAATTATTTACACAGACACACGTCAATAGCGTTACGCCATAGTCATTACTCCCCAGAGCAGTGCTGCCACTCTAGATTAATCAGGCAATGATACCATGTACGAATCGTTTTTAAGTTTCCCTCTAACACTAGCTAAGTACAATTACTGACAAATTCAAGCCTAGAGCAAAAGAAGCAACAAACAACACATTTAAGCAAATATTAATTGAATATTAACATATAAAAAGATCATGATTATATTTATTATAATAAGAAGACATGTAAATAGATATACATGATATTATATAAATTATATTTCAGTTGTGTCTGTAGGAATAAACTATAAGAATTCCTAAACTAATAACTTAATAGCCTAACTATATGACCGAGATATCCACAGCAACCATTTTATATTCCCTTTGTTTAACCAGAATAAATTGTTTTAATGTTTGATTGAAAGCATTCTTTGTACAGCATTGCCGAATGGGCAGAGGGATGATGTTCCAACATCGGGTTGCCCCATACTTAAAACTGCCCCTGAAGGCAGCAGAGCAATGATGCGGAACTTCTTCTTCTTCTTCTTGTTGTCGAGGCTCCAGTTCCGTGCGACCTGTATCACTGCGACCGTCTCCGATCTATTGTGATCACCTCTACTTCAAATTTCCTCGCCAATACTTGTATCCGCCAGGAATAGCAGCATTTTCTTGACTGGAATACGGGAAGCGTCCTTTAGGTCAATAATATGTTGGCCCAGATGGATACTTCGTTTGTGCATTAAAGCAGGACATTGGCAGATGATATGCAGCGGAGTCTCAGTGGATTCCTGGCATAATCTGCAGATATCCGTGTCCCTAAGCTTAAGGTTAAACATGTGTCTGTTCAGACCACAGTGACCTGTTAGAGCCCGCGCTATAATGCGTAAGTTTTTCCTGCTGAGCGCTAGCGCCTCGGAGGCGGCCTTCTTGTTGAAGGTTTTAACCAGCGCCTTGGAGTGGTTTAGACCACTTAGGTTTCTCCAACGAGTGAGTGTTTCATAAAAGCAGTAGGTAAGCAGGGTGAGCTGCACCAGGCTTTTAGGTATGCCGCAGACCGGTTCTGGTCCAATCTGCCTGTCCTTGGCGCCCGTTTTAGCCAGAATGTCGGCATTCTCATTGCCGACTATTCCCATATGCCCAGGTACCCAGCGAAGAATCACCCTGTTACAGCGGGCCAGGGTGTTTAGTGTGTCCCTGCAGCAGTCAACCAGTCTTGAGGTGATTACCTCTGATGACAGGGCTGATAGAGCTGCTTGGCTGTCTGAGTGAATGTAAATTATTTTGTTGGCGTAGTTCTTCTGCAGGATAGTTTCCGCACAAATTATAATGGCGTAAACCTCCGCTTGGAATATGGAGGAATGGACACCCAGATTACGATAAATCTTATGCGGAACTTAATTCATGATATTTTTAAATCCCTGAATGTTTCAAATAAAACGGAAAATATATAATTAACTCTCTCTGACGAGCTTGAGTATTTCTTTTTTTTTCTTTCTCTTTGCTCTATCTGTGATCAGTCCTTCGACTATAAACAGATCTGTGCTCCTTGTATTTTGAAGTTAAGGCTTTGCACATCCAATAATGTATAACAAGTTATACTATATGTTGGCCAGTCTTGTCCTTTTAAGGCGGAATGTGCTGTCACTGGCATCCAAAAGCTGGATGGCTAGACCGTTTTTGTGACGCTCAAGTCTTTCTTTGTAGGCCTCAAGAGACCTGTCTATTTCTTCTTTAACTGTGGGGATTTTTGTGTATTCATGCACTTCGGAATTTTTTGTGAACCATGGTGCGTTGCATAAAACCTTCAAAATATTGTTCTGTAAGCGTTGGAGCATCTCAATATTTGAGTGGCTTGCTGAGCCCCAGAGCTGAATGCCGTAGGTCCACACTGGTTTGATGATGATTTTATATATCAGAAGCTTGTTTTCGAAACTTAAGGAGGACTGTCTCCCTATCAGCCTATATAGTTCCCGGAACTTCCTGTTGGCCTGATCTCTTTTTGCTTTAATGTGATCTCTCCAGGTCAATCTTCTATCCAGGTATAAACCTAGGTATCTGACTGTTGTTTGTTGGGGCAGTATTTTGTCGTCTAGTTTGACGGGTGGGCAATCTCATTTTTTCAAAGTTTTTTTTTTTTTTCTCTTTCTATTTCTGTATCTCGGCAATCTGTCTTGCGACATTGAGCCGTGCAGTTGTGGGTGGCGGATTTGTATTTTAGAGCAAGGTATCCGTCCACTGACGGAATTCCCTATTTGCTGAAAAATCTACGGGGCAGATCCGAGACACTATTTCGTTTCAATCGGCAGTATCGGAGGCTGCCTTCTCCCTCCAATTTATATGCCAGGTCGTTGACATGAACCGCAAGTCTCTCCTGATATTTTTTACTATTTGACTCAATTTCTTCTTTGACGGTTTTGATGTTGAGATCCTTTTGAATGGTTTTGTTGCTTATGTATGGCGGGATGTTGAACATAATTCTGAGAGCCTTGTTTTGAAACCTTTCAAGAATCTCAATATTACTTATGCTGGCTGTACCCCAAAGCTGAATACCGTAGGTCCATATGGGTTTTAGTATTGCTTTGTAGACGACTATCTTGCTGGTGGAGGTAAGCTGTGATTTCTTGCCGATAAGCCAGTACAGACAAAGTTTTCAGAGTGAATGTAATATGACTCGATTTTGCTGCACTAGCTCTTATCCTCCATTTTTTCAGACAGAAGGTTATTTTGCTAAGATGTTCTTGCAGTTTAAGTGATGCAATGTTGGCGTCTTTGTTGCAGGAAAGTAGAGCAGTGTCATCTGCATATGTCGCTGTTATCACATGATCTGACAAGGGTAGGTCGGCAGTGTATACAGTATACAAGACGGGGCCCAGTACAGAACCCTGTGGTACTCCCGCTTCAATGTGATAGAAGGTTGATAGACTATCTTCACACTTAACCTGGTAGATGCGTTCAGATAGATAGGACTTCATAATCATAAACAAAGAGTTCGGTAAACAGAGTTTCAGTTTATAAAGAAGGCCTTTATGCCAGACACGGTCAAAGGCCTGCTGGATATACAGGAATATGGCTGAGCAATATTCTTTCCTTTCCAGTGATTGTCGGACTGTGTGTGCAACTCGATGAATTTGCTCAGTTGTTCCGTGGTGGGCACGAAAACTGAATTGGTGGTCCGGTATTAATTTCTGTGTTTCCAGGACCGGAAGAAGGCGCTGAAGTATTATTTTCTCGAATAGTTTTGAAAGTAAAGGGAGAAGACTTATCGGTCTGTATGAGGACACTTCAGTTGGAGGCTTTCCTGGTTTAAGTACCATGTTTATTATTGAAACATTCCAGAGCAAGGGAAAGTACTGTAGTCGGAGTATTGCATTAAAAATAATTGTTATCAGCACTATTCCTTTTCTTGGCAATTCTTTTAGTACCTCGGATGTTAAGAGGTCATAACCAGGCGCCTTTTTTGATTTTAAATTGTTAATTAGCTTTCGAACCTCTGTTGATCACTTTCAATAACTGTATCAATCTCGTCTTCTGGATGCGAAGGATCTGGGTCGTTGGGTTTAAATACGCCTTGCAGGAATTGAGCAAATAATTCCGTCTTTTCAGAAGGGTTTCTGGTCCAGTAACCGTCTTGAGTATTTCTGATGGTCTTTTTTTTCTATTCTGATCCGCTGTCCTAGACAGACGCCCCTATATTATATAGTATAGTGAAGGTACTCTACAGGGTCCAAGGAATCCCCCCCTTATATTGATCTGCCACGATGGAGTAAATCCAAAAATCCCCTCTTGGGCTCCCCTACTTATGTACAACACTTTACCACTGTCATATCTTGCTACAAGTGTTGGGACAGACTGCATACAAATCTGCCCACTGTCCTATAAAATGGGGCTCCAGGATCGCTTCACCTCCCTCCCTTCATCCTCATATAAGTAAATGAAATTGAGGCTCACATACTCGTACATATCATATGGCGCACGGGCCAATATTTGTATCGAGAAAATTGTAAGCAATCGTGTGTCGTGTTAGGTTTCATAGCATTTTCATCCGCGCGGGCTACAACTTTGAACTTGCGAAGTTGTGCGAACGGGCTGGCCCGGCTGGCCGCATTATAACAGCTAGTTTTGTTGTTGTCTATGGTTTTCGGTAGGAAGAAAATGTGAAAGATGGCTACACTGGTATCATGGAATTAGGAATTACGACTTACGTCGAAGTAGGACTAACATAAAAACTAAGAATACTATATTTTATCCAATTTCTGTTTATTACCATCACGTAAGTGTGAGTGAAACAAAACATCGCTGTTTGTGTCTATTCGATTAGCAACTGGTCACTAGGTTCAAATTGTCAAAATAAATCTTTTATCTTTTAATACTGTCAAATTCAAAATACCCTATTCTTGTACAAATAATACGGGTCGTTCTGTACACATAATTTTGTCGCTTAGTATCTGTTTGTTTACATTATAGGTAACAGAAAAGTTTTTTGAGAATTTCTTTATTTAAAGTAAATTCTTAAGGTGCATAAAGCTCTAACGTCCAAGCCAAGTGTCCACAAAAAATGTCTTGTGCCTTTGAGGGATGTAAATCCAATAGTTTAAGAAAAGAAAATGAAACAGAATCTGTCGGGTTTCATCAGTGAGTTTTGGCAATGGAACCTACTTGTTTATGACTAAGGATTTTACTAGTAAATTGGTAATCAAAGGTAAGAAAAAGTAAATAAATATGTTTAAGTACTCAATTACAGACTTATTTAATAATAATAATAATAATGTTTTGGCAAAACGCATTTAGGTTACTAGTGCTGTGAAATAGATTATCGAGAATTATTGCACTAGTACGTAGTATACGAGTATAATGTACTCTGTAATCTCTATGTTGTAGATTTCCTAAAAATGAACTAATAAAAAGGAAATGGATAGAAATGATAAAAATACCTAATTGGACACACTGCACCGCCATAACAGTCGTATTTGCTCAAAACATTTCACAGAAGACTCGTATTTGCCAAACGAATACAACAAATGGAGGCGACTGAAATCAGAGGCTACACTCACTATAAAACTCCAAGAAATAGGCGTTATCACGGCAAGAAAGTATAATATTTTTAAATTAACTAGCTGACCTGGCGAACTTCGTACCGCCAACTGTCATTTGCCAATTTAAAAAATTAGGATTTTGCGGTATTATACCTACTGTCATCATTGCATTTTGAAATGGGATATTTGGAAGACGATATTTTGGGCGAATGATATTCTTTGTATGTATTATGTAAATAAAATAATATATATTGAAACTTACTAACTAAACTGCATTTTAATCAATAACCCCGTGCGTAATTAGTTTAAGGAGTGTGGTGCCAACCACGTAAAGATTTAATTTAGTTTTAATAGTAGTAATATTTTAAAATTTTACCTTCTTTTATAAATTATTTAGTTGCTATTTGGGTTTAAATAAGGTTATTTATTATTATTTTTAGTATTAAAGAATAAAATATCAAGAAATTTGTAATCAATAAATGTACTACTCTAAATTCAGTAAAGTACTTAGTTAAGTATTAAAATCACGCCCCTATTAATTTCACGACTTTTTTGCCAAGCTATAGTATGGCTTGTATATTTTTTTTAAATTGTTAAAGACTGTCATCACCTATCTCGAAGGAACCCTATAATTTTTGGGATAAAAATATTCTCTAAGTTAGGTATCCCAGGGCAGAAAAGTATGTCAAGTTGCAATCAACCCATATTGCAACTTGATAGTAAGTATTCACTGGTTTGAACGTGATCGGTTAACAGGCAGCCAAAAATTAAAAAAAACTGTATGGATACTGTTTTAGGCTCTTTATGGATACTAAAGCATCCTCTAATAAATGAATTTTTTATACCAAAATCATCCCTTCATATTTCATAGATTACGTATGTTATACAATAATATAATCGACTCCCACCCAGCCCCCCTAGCATGGGCCGAGACAATTTTCTCCCCGAGGAAAGGATAAAAAATTTATTCCTAAATAAATCAATAAAAACGCTAAATAACGGTGGGTAAATAGTCCCCCGAGTCCCCGTGAAATGTCAAACGAGGATAAACTTCTCCTCTCCCCTGTTGCCGCGCTCTGAGAGGTGGATAAGTTAATTTTATCCCTTGTCAGTGGATAAAATCGGGGGATAAAATTTTTATCTCCGGCCCATGCTAGGGGGGCTGCACTAGGAAAATCCTACGTGACAAACTAAAAACACAATAGGTACTTACTACTTCTATAGTCTTCCTATTTCTATGACTGGAATAATTGTAAAAAAACTGGCAATGCCAAGGGAAAAATAAAAATTCATATTATTGATTAGAGAAAATGGCGGCCGTTATTGTATCGGTAAATAAGTGGAATAATTGTTTTTATACAGTTGCTCATTCATCAAAAGCGAAATGTAATAATCTAATCAAGTGGATTTAAGAGAAGTGCTTTCAGACGTAAAAATTAGAAGTGTGTGATTTGTGTTTGAATTATGTAAGAACAAAGACGTAAATCGTTGATGTGACTTTGGCATCTTTACAAATGCTTAAAAATGGGATACTCCAATTTACTCACGATTGTGACTCTCGTGCTATTGATACGAAAATCAGTTCAAAATGAAAATGTTGACTGTCCTCACAAATGTGACTGTTTGGAACAATATGTAGACTGTTCAAAAAAAAATTTGGTGTCAGTGCCAAGAATTCCAAAGTGGGTGGGTAAATTAGACCTAAGCTACAATAAATTAAGCAAGGATGTTACCACTGGATTTGATGCCTTATTGACCTTAGAAACACTAAAATTAGATAAAAATGCATTGACCAGTATTCCAAACTTTCTGCACCAGAATCAATTACAAGAACTCAGCCTCAATAGAAACAACATAAGTTCAATAGACACTGGACATTTTCCTGTGAACAGTACTTTAAAGACCTTAAGCCTGAACAGTAATCACATTAAAGTGATTGAGGAAGGAGCCCTTAACAATTTGACAAACCTGGTGACTTTAAGGTTGAATAGAAATGAAATTGTATCACTACCTAATCATCTGTTTATGCATCAGTCCAACTTGAAAAGTTTGGAGTTAAATCATAACAAACTACATGTTATCACTGGTCTGCTTTTTCAAGGACTATCTAGTCTGACAACCCTGAAAATAAAATATAATAATATTGAAAAGATAATGGATGGAGCATTTTTTGGATTTAAATCTGTGAACTTATTGCAGTTGGATCATAATAAAATAAGGAGTATATCTAAGGGTTGGATGTATGGCCTGGAATCATTGACTGTTCTATCCTTATCAAATAATTTAATATCTCAAATTGATTTTAGTAGTTGGGAGCTATGTACCAGTCTAGAAGAATTAGATCTATCTCACAACTACTTAATAGAGATAGAGGGGCGTGCATTTCAACATTTGACAAACCTCCACACTCTCAATTTGAGTAACAATAATATATCTTCTATATCCCAGGAGGCTTTTAGCCACATGGTGCAGCTTCAAACACTTCTTCTAAATAGTAACAAAATATCGTGGACGGTTGAAGATATGTCTGGCCCATTTTCAAAACTACAGAACCTTATAAGATTCAATCTATCAGCTAATCACATCAAATCGATTAGTTCAAGAGCTTTTGAAGGCTTATCTAATGTTGTTGAACTAGATTTAAGAGCTAATAATATCACATCAATACAACAGCACGCTTTCAATACAATGTCCAAAATAAGAAAACTGCATTTGAATTCATCATCTTTATTATGTGATTGCAATTTGTTGTGGATGGTTAAATGGATAAGAGATAAAGTGGAGCAAAAATATGTCACTGCAACATGTGCTTACCCTGCAGAAGTGCGAGGAGTTGTTATCTCCCGCCTAAAGGAGGATAATTGTGGGGATTCACCTAAACCAAGAATTATTGAACACCCCAAATCACACCTGGCAATTAAAAATCGGTCTACAAATTTAGTTTGTTCAGCAACCTCTAATCCATTCAGTAACATGACATTTTTATGGAGAAAAAATAATGGAAATGTTAGCAATCCCAGAGTATATGAGAATGTTACATTAACTGAACATGGGAAGCACCATGCAACTTCTTTATTGTTTATACCTAATGTGACACATTCGGATTCTGGTAAATATCAGTGTGTGGTCAGTAATAAATTTGGAACAACGTACTCTTCTAAAGCAAAAGTGAATATTGTTACTTTTCCCCGTTTTATCCGGACACCAATTAATGTGACTGTGAAAACTGGTGAGACTGTTACACTTAAATGTGCTGCAACTGGCGACCCTCCACCGGAAATTTCATGGAAAAAAGATGGTGGAAATGACTTCCCTGCAGCAAGAGAGAGACGCTTTAATGTTATGCCAAGTGATGATCTGTTTTTTATTGTGAATGCTAAAACTACAGATGTGGGAATTTATAGCTGTGCTGCTAAAAACTCAGCTGGGACTATTATAGCCAATGCAACCCTGTCAGTCTTACAAGAACCATCCTTTATTAGAGTAATGGAGAATAAAGAAGTCACGAGTGGGGAGTCTGTAGTACTACAGTGTATGATAACAGGTTCACCGAAGCCGGTACTTAAGTGGCTTAAGGATGGGTCTTCCATAGTTCCCACTGAGCGTCACTATTTCACTGCAGATGATCAAGTACTTGTTATTATTGGAGCTGAGTCCAGTGATGCTGGTCATTATGAGTGTGAAATCACCAATGATCTGGGCACTAAAAAAGACATGATAGAGCTAAAAGTTCTTCCTCCAGTGGCTATTATGGTCAAGGAAGAAGACATGACAGGTATTATAATAATTACAGTGGTGTGCTGTGCTGTTGGTACCTCTATTATATGGGTGGTAATTATCTATCATACAAGAAGACGCATGGCAGGTGCCGTCCGTAACAACTTTCCATCTGAAAGTGTGAAAATGACAACAGTTGTGCATAGTGACAGTGACTCTCCTCATATGTTTCCTGACAATGTGTCCGAGCACTCATCATGTAAAGACAGTGGGACTGGTGACTCGGCCAAACAAACCAGCTTTGATGGAGTGCCTACAGATAGAAGTGAGCAAGTACATTTTGAAACGGCTGTGTGTAGAAGTTATTCTCCAGTGCCAGAAGCACATAAGCTTCTTCCTTCATCATTTAAACCATCCATACAAGTGTGTGTTAATACCTGTGTTACACCAGCTACTTACAGTTTTTCTAGTCACAGTGGTAATGTTTAACCCTGCAATGAATATACTTGTCATAAGGGTTATAATAATATTATGTTGTTATATGACCATTGCATTTTACTAACTTTTATTAGATAAAAGATCTTAAATGCTTGAAAAGTGTATAATATTTATTATATTCCTGAATATTTTCTGTGCAGCATCCACTAAATAATAGATCAGTGCCTCGAGCTGCATCACTTACAGCCAGAACATTTTCTATAATGTGTGAATTTTATTAATATGTCAAAATAATGTTGATGTTCCTTTAGGCACTAATTTAGATGTTATGTGGTTCTTTCTTTGTAAAAGAGCACTGTCTAGACATTTATCTTGATTGCTTAGTACAAAATGGAACAAACTTGCCAGTATTGGTTTGATGTAAAAGACTGAACATCATTTATATATTATAATATTATTGTCATTGTTATTTTGTAAATAATTGTTAGTCAATAATAATTAATTAAAGTATAAATATTGGAGCAAATTCAAATATTCCTTAATTTATATAGTGTAGTGTTTATTTTATGTTCATGATTAGCTTTTGTAACTAGCCTGAGACTTTGTTCACGTGGATTAAGGTTTTTTTTAAATTCCAGCAGGAAATTTTTTAATTTTCCGGGATAAAAAGTAGCCTATGTGTTATTCCAGACCATAATCTATTTCTGTGGCAAATTTCGTTGAGATCCGTTCAGCTGTTTTTGTGTGATTGAGTTATAAACATCCAAACTTTCGCATTTATAATATTAGTATAGATAAGATTAGTTTGAACCAAGCCCTTGTAATCTAATTGTTGCCCCTTACATTTAAAGGGCTCAACTAAAGTTTGCATTTGATTGGTAAGTACCATAATAGTTTTACTATTCTACTTATTATTGAAACATTGATAATTTCATAGTAACATTGTAACAATAATTGATAGACTTGATAAATATAATATTAAGTAAGTTAAAGATAGCTTCATAAGATTAAGGCAAAATTAGATGTTTCATTTAAAATAGGTGGAGTGAGATTAGAAATAAAGAGCACAACTAGAGTACTATTGGTAATCAAATAAACATTGTAATATACATGTTATTGTATTTTATGAAATAGTAAATACTATATAGATGAGTTTTGGCAGTATATTGAACCTATTGTTAAATATACTGCCAAAACTCATCTATTTATCTAGGTACAATTTCTGTTTATCTAGGTACTTAGTTATTTTTGTTCCATAAAATCAACTCGGTAGTTGACGACATAGACAAAAGCTCTTGTCATTTTATTATGCAACTTGAATTTATTGCCCCAATCCTTAACTTTGCTAATTCCCTATTGGGATTCAATCATTAAACAGTTAAAGGAATATAACAGAATGATAATCCCCTGTAAAATGTGGGATAAACTATACAAAAGAGTAA
The DNA here is from genome assembly GCA_917051295.2 of Erebia ligea. NCBI lineage: Eukaryota > Metazoa > Arthropoda > Insecta > Lepidoptera > Nymphalidae > Erebia > Erebia ligea. The sequence goes on along the minus strand of OU785223.1, from coordinate 12,566,278 downwards.
TATTGTTGAAATGGAATAAACAGTTAATGAATATTGTAAATATAGATAACAAGCGCAATTTGACCAAATCACATTTTTGAATAGAGTGTAACCCACAAACCTCAATATTGTAGATTTGTAATAAGTAGTATATTTATTGCAATTTTTTTTGCTAATATTAGCAAGTAAGACAAAATTAAGTAGGTATATTTAACAAAGGAAACTATCCTACCAGAATATTATTAAAATCTATGTGTAACTAATCTCATGATTTTCCGCAGATTCCCACTGTATATGTAACACCTAGTTTGAGAAAAAAGATAATCGGCAGCTTAAACTTCATAGAGGGTCAGCTGCAAAACATTAGACTACATAATATTTTGTATGAATGACAGAGTGGTCTACAAAGCAGCCAATTATCCTTCCTAAAGCTTGATGCTTGATTTCTAGTTTGATCTTTACTGCGGGGGGTACCTACTTAGGTACTCAATAGCACCGATCATAATTAGTATAACTTTCACATTTTTTTTACTTTAATTAAAATTTTGCCTACCCTGTAAATTGTAAAATTAATTTTTAAGTGTTACTATAGTAGTTTAAATATCAATATTGAATAATATGATAGCTTATGATTCAAATCGTTCAACTTATTACTGATAGAAATATTATGATGTTTGGGATTAACTTCATCACAATTAATAGGCAGCTAAATTTATTAATTATAATAATATGTTGATCGCAAATGCTATTGATAGATAAACTGTGATAGGTTATAAGACTTTGGCCATCTATTCGGTGTGTCTGGGGTTCAATCTCTGGCCAACATTTAACATAAAAACAGTAGTTAAACATAACTTGCTATAATGGTGAAGTTGAAAATATATCCTAAGCCTCAACCTACTATGCCTGAGAGTTCTCCATTTATGTTCTCAAAGGTACTTAATAATATGTAAAGTCTGCCAGTCCGCACTCTGTCAATGTGGTGGACAAAAGGAAACTCGTGCTCAGTACTAAGCCGGCGACGCGCGACTTGGCGGTGATAACGATAATTTCAAATTATGAATTTTAATTAAAATTGAAATAATTCTCGTACATATTCATTATCAAAAAAATTACCTAAGTATATATAATTTGAATAGTAGCCTAAAACAAAATTTTAATTAAGTACTTATAACTTTTTACATATTTATACTTATTACAGAATCCTCTACGAATAAATAGGTATATATAAATAATTATCAATTACCGTGTGTCTCGCAAATACACGCAAATGGCTAGACCGATTGTATGTATTTTTTAATGTTTGAAAGGGTCCTGGGATGGGTTAGACTCAAATAAAATTGGACCTGGTGGGTCGCGGTGCAATCGGGTTCTAACCACAGATCACTATAAGATACTAGTGTTCTAACTTGCAAGTTCAAGGCAGACAACGTCTGTTGGGCCCAGTAGAAAAAATACAATATAAATATTGTGTTGAATGAAGTCTGTTATCGTACAACAGTGTCAAAATGCTTGTAAAAATTATTATGCTTTTGGTGATTATAGAGCAGGTAACTAATAATTAAAAATATATTTGAGCTACTTTAAAATAAGATAATATTGTAATTATTGATATACATATTGTAATACAATGTAATTCAATCATCGATATATATGTAGGTATTAGATGGGCCCTTTCATAGAAAAAAATTGGGCGTCCGACCTGGGGAGCGCGCTCCACATCTGTATAAGCCTGTCCCTGTCCCGCCATAGCGCTGTCCCGCTTTTCAGACTAGATGGCGTTACTAAAATACGCCCACATTCTTTGTTTGACAGGGCCCGTCTATGTAAATTGAGGTCGTTGATTTCAATACATGAATACAGGTAATATGAATAATAATATAGACTGCTGCATTGTGCCTATCTCTAATTAGTTACAGCCTCATCCACATAACATTTTACAATATGAATATAATATTAGTATGCATTCAGAAGAGGCCTCTAAGTAAGTTTTAGTTAAATATGTACATTATTAACTTCAAAGTTAATACAATAATTTTATATACTTATTGTACCTATTTTTACCTGTATTGTTTGACCTCTAACTATCTTCATTTTTACAGTCAGCATCAAATCCATTTTTAGTATCATAAATTTAATGCAACGATTTAATGTAATAATCAGGTATTTATGTTACAAGCAGATAAATTCCCACAAACTTATCTGACCCGATGACAACTCGCTAGTATTTATTAAAAATATAATAAAATCAAAAAATTAAAAATTAGTTATTAAGTTGGAGGGACTGTAAACACGTTTTTATTTTAAATTGTATACATACTACTTACTTACATTAATTTAAATCATTACACTTAGATACCTACCTTTTCACATTTTGGGTCATGAGGCGTTGAGAATTATCCTTGCTATAACTTGGTACTTGGTAGGTATTAACTAATGTAAAGATTGTATTGCAAGCTTTGATTATATATTATAACACAGACTGCTCTGTGATATATAATCAAATATTGCAAGTTAAGATTTCTTGTATTGTTTGATGCGGACTGTCATTCTATTTATTTGTATAAAATATGAAGGGTCTTATATCCTTAAAACAAGTTTGCCTCCATTTTTCATCGCTTTTGCAACTATTTTGTATTGTTTTACAAATGTGTACATAAAACGTTAATAGGAACTAAGTAAGTATTTATATTTTAAATAGAATAAATTACTTAAATTAAAAACAGATGAGGTGTTTAAATTTTTTCTTCTACTTTCTCGGAAATTGTTTCATTATTTAGGCTCTTTTTAGGCATGTCATTCAAGTAAAAAATCGATTAGAAAGCACAAGATTTTAGCGTGAGTTAAGTCAACGCCATCTATCGGAAATCTTAACAAATTCTTCCTCGCAAATTGGAGGAAAGTGCTTTCGTTAAGGCATCGGCTAGCCCCTCGTCCTTTTAAAATCACTTCGGAAGTCCACGGCTTCGCCTCGTCCTTCCAATATTACAAGGCCGTGAATTACTATTTACGGCCTTGGCAGTAATCCTACTATTAAAAGCCTGGGTCAATTCATCAATTATTGCTTTTAGCGTTTTACATGCACTTATTGCAACAAACGACAAAGCCCAAGCCGAACAACACAATTATTTATTTATTTATTGCCACAAAGAACAACACGAATTAATTTAAAATTTAAATTGCCTACTACTCAGGTGTACTTAAATATTAAAACGGGTAAGGGGTGGGATTTAAAAAAAACCCTGAAACACGCATTTTTTCTTTATTTTCAACCGAAAGCCCAAATAATTTTCATTTTCACGGGTTATTCCACTTTTCCCCATTGAAGATCCTCATCAATGGGGATTTGTGGATAAAAAGTTCCCCCATTGACTTCGCCAAGAGCTCCTAATGAGGAATTGTGAAAAAAAAAGTTTAACAAATCCCCATTGACAAAACCATTGTTAAGAGATATTGTGTCCAATAAAATACAAACAACTACATAATAATTAGGTATAACCACAGAGTTGGTATAACTTATTCACCTTGTGAGAGGGCTTTCACACTAACTCGAACCTTAAAAAGGTGGAACACCCCCTTAGAGTGGAGTTTCCTAAAATTATTTCGTGACTGCCTACGTCTTAATAACTAACTACTCTACAGTGTACAGACTGTTACAAGTTTCTAGTATGATAGTTTCACATAGGACAGGAGGAGTATCCGGGTTATTTTGATATGTATAGATTCCTGTAGGTACTTACTTACATAATGATACTATTATTTTGCAGCCAAATTACAATGCAGCAGGCTACAATCAACCGGGTTACGGTGGCGGGCAAGCGGGACAGCTGGAAATTGGTCACGGTCCTTACCCGTCGATAGGCGCGGGAGGCACCATTTCCCCCCAAGTGCAACAATGGTTCACGGCAGTAGACAAGGATCATTCTGGTTTTATATCAGCACCTGAGTTAAAAGCAGCATTGGTAAATGCCCAAGGTCAATCATTCTCGGACACTGCATGTAGCCTAATGATTGGTAAGTTGCTTAGCTAAACCGGCATCAAGCATTGTGTGATGTGTCTCAATTGTTTTGATTGGCTATATTATTACTGTAATATAGATTGCAGCATTAGGATAGAGCATAGAATTACCTAGAGACAACAATATCATTGGGATTGAGACTAGGCTGAGGAATATGGGACCCTGTAACGGTGTAACGTTAGCTACAGTCAGCGCGCGAGGTCCGAGGAATTTTAAGGAATGTTGACGTAATGAGATAGAGTTGTGATTTAGTCGATATTAGGTACGTAATACGTTATCGACACTAACACATCTTTAGTATCTGTGCGCGTGCATTGAATTCATTATGAAATAATCATTCTATGAGGATAGTATGTGCAATAGGGTAGAAAAAACAAATTGTATCATAAAATTTAATTATAATGAACTGTACAAAAAGAACGTAGAATCTTATTAATCACCGTCGCAATCAGAATAATCAGTACATACTTCAAGGAATTTAAAAACAACAGCTATTTGCACCGACAAAGAAACTTTTAAGTTTAGTACTATTTATAGTAGGTACCTAGGCTAGGTGGGTACAATATAACACTGATATCCCAAAACAGGACTCTCGCGTCAAGGACTAGTTAGTATGCAAGTGTGCGGGGTATGAAGCGAAGCGAGCGACGGTCGGGCGCCGCGGCGGTGCGCACCGGGCACCCGCCCGCTACCTCGGCCCCCGATTCCTCAGAGATCGCGCGCGGACAGTATATATTATAAATGCGAAAGTGTGTTTGTTTGTTGGTTTATTGGTTTGTCCTTCAATCACGCCGCAACGGAGCAACGGATCGACGTGATTTTTGGCATGGGTATATAGTTGAGGACCTGGAGAATGACATAGGCTACTTTTTATCCCGGAAAATTAAGGAGTTCCCGAAGAAATCAAAAAAACTTAAACCACGCGGACGAAGTCGCGGGCATCAGCTAGTACATCATGATTATTGCACAATCTATTTTAAACTTGCCTTTACACAAGTTTAAGAAATCCATTAAAAGTATGCTTTTGAAAAAAGCTTATTATACTGTGGAAGATTACGTAAATGACAAAAGAGCATTTCTATGATAATATATTCATTTAAACGATAAACTAAAACATAAAGATCAATATTTTTTTACAATTTTTTCCGACTAGCTGTTGCCCGCGGCTCCGCTTGCGTGAATTTTGGTTTTCACAAATTGTGTAAAGTTAATGATCCATGGATTTTTCCACGATAAAGAGTAGCCTATGTGTTAATCTAGGGTATAATCTACATCCATTCCAAATTTCAGCCAAATCGGTTAAGTAGTTGCCGCGTGAAGGAGTAACAAACATACACACATACAAACTTTAATATTATTATTGCCGATAGGTGGCGATTTGCACCCTTAAACAGTATTCAATTCTATGCCTTGATATGAGTAGTCGGGTATGTCACACTCTCTTTAACGTTTCTGTGGTGGTGTCGTGTGGTGCGGGTTGTTACGTTCCCTCAAATATGGTTGAGCGAAGCAATGGCTGGATCATGCGTCATGCTCGTGAACGGGTGCCACCGTCGGAAATGGGCTGCCTCTGTCTGCCAGTCTTGGCGTGTATTGAGTATTGTAGGTATGCTCGTGAAAAAAGCTTACTATACAATCGAAGATTACGTAAATGATAAAAAAAAAAAAAAACAGCGTGGATTTGATTCGCTCCAGCTATGCGTGGGACTGCAGTTACTTGTATCATTATGATGATTGTAAGTTTTGATGGAAAAGAGCAACCACCGAGTTTCTTGCTGGCTCTTCTCGGTAGGAATGGCATTCCGAACCAGCGGTAGATTCATATTATAACGATTCAAAAGCGCTTGTAAAAGCTTATTTGAATAAAAAACATTTTGAATTTTGAATTGAATTGCAATCGTTTTGATTGGCTGACACCATGGACCTATTTTATTTCGTCCTTGGGCCGACACTCAATATTGGCTGAAAGTTGCAGCAAGACTTCAGCCAATCGCAAAAATTGAGATTGTAGCTATGATTAATCATTAATGCAGCTTGTTTGATTCCTTATGTAGAATTATTCATTAAGCAACTTAAATTAACTCAGTTTGCATTTTACAGGTATGTTTGACAAAGATCGTTCAGGCCACATCAACTTAGAAGAGTTCGACAAATTGTATACTTACATAAACCAATGGCTTGCAGTGTTCAAAACTTACGATACAGATCAGTCTGGAAGCATCGAAGAGCAGGAGTTATCGAAAGGTTTGGTTTGACAAAATTATTTTGTTAGGACAAGGATGTTTATTGTTACCTAGTAATCAATGAGATAGATATATATTTGGCACGCAGGATGTGGATGAAAACGAATAGGGCGATTATATCCTTATATTTAATTTTATATATTCTGAATTACATTAAGTCTTAAAGGTAAAACTACTGCCTTCCTCTAAAATGAGTATATTTCTGCCAAATCATTCCTGTTCCCACATCGCGATTCATTCGAATTACACCGCGTCAGCGGTGGCAGCGTCGTGTTTCCGTGAGAAACTATAGAGCTGGCTCACTTAGCGTTAGCTGGCGACTTCGCCTGCGTAACAAGATCGTCAATACTCATCTAGTGCCAAAACAGTTTAGAACCCATTAAACTATCTATACTAATATTATAAATGCGAAAGTTTAGATGTATGGATGAATGTTTGTTACTCAATCACGCCAGAACGGCTGAACGGATCTGGATGAAATTTGGCACAGATAGATTACAGTCTGGAATAACGACGCAGTCGCGGGCATTAGCTAGTTATTATAGGTACTAAAACTTTTAGAGTTGAGTAGGTATGGAATACAACAATCATAAAAAATCACGTTATATTTCAATCTAATTTTAATGTTATATTTTGTTTTCCCAAAGTTTAAACCCAAGTCTATGCGGATGACGGCATAGTCATCGTTGTACCGAGAAAAAATTGGCAGTTCGTCTGATATTATTATAAGCAATGTAATTTTTTTATTATTAAATTGTTTTTATTTTGGCCCCTAAGAATAAGATACGGATCCCCTAGTTTAGGGGCCAGGAATTCACTGTATTTGTGTACTTTAGTTAATTTGATTAATAAAGATTTATATTTCTATTATGTTTCAGCACTGTCACAAATGGGTTTCCGATTCACGCCGGACTTCATCAATTTTCTATCAAAAAGGTCCAAAGATGGTAAAATATCAGTAGACAATTTCATAGTACTCTGCGTACAAGTGCAGCGCTTTACTGAAGCATTTAGAGAGAGAGACACGCAAAAAAACGGGACAGTGACAATTGGTTTCGAAGATTTTCTTAACGTTGCACTCAGCTGCTCCATATGAATATCACAAATGTTATTGAATACCGCTACATGATAAAAATCCTCAGATTTTCCTGAACTACATAATAAGTGCCTGTGTGTTGGAAGCTTTAATGCCAATATGTCGCCAATATAATGATTTACAAAAATATGTAAAATTTGTGTATGAGCAATATTATTCCAATATTTATTTGTCATTCCTAAAATGAGTAGGTAGTAGGTACCTACTTCCTTTAGATTTTATTTAAAAATAAAAATATTTTCATTTAAGATTTTTAATAAGAGATTAATAATTAAATGTAAGTATAGATTTATTATACACTGGATATTATGTGCACATATTAAGAGTTCTGCTGTTTGCGCGCTGTTTCAATAAATTCAATGTTTTCATAATTATTGTACTTTTATTTCATGTCTTTTCCATTTAAACCTATAGACTACAAATCTGTGGCGTCAACAGAATGTGGTGATAGACAGGAAACCTATCTGTGAAATGTCAGCAGGGGACAACTCTATGACCAAAATCCTTTGATGATGAAAATTGATGCGAGAGGAATCGGTTCAGCCAATCAGAAAAATTTAGATTTGATGCAGCTTGTATGATGTTAGACTTAAGAGTTTAAGATGGAAGCGGGCTAACGGAGAAAAGATAATATGCTAGTTTTTATCTTAATCGGTTTCTACGCGGCATCATACCCAAATACTAAATCGTTTGGCGCTACAGTTTTAACCATTAGGGTAACTAGCCAAAACCAGCGCTTCCGAGTTCTAATTTCAAAGGCGTGCATTGCTGCTGACGTCAATCGCACTCAGTACTGAAACATGTGAGTTGCAGACTTCTTCAAAACTCCAAAAGTGATATATCTGAAACCAAAATTTTGTAAATGAGTTTTAAAAATTCTACAACCATGGTACTTACGAGTGTAGATATCTATTTCATACAAAAAAAGCATTCAAAAAATGAAATTCAACAAAATTCGCGCGCTTTCGATTCATTCGCTTCTTTACGTGGTAGGTACAGAGTTTCTACAGAGTAGGTTAGGTAGAATTTTCTTCCTTCCTTCGAAATTCGCTTCAAGGCTCAATTCACATTTCACTGCCAATGTGAATTGAGCCTAGGATGGTTAAATATGGAAGGGGTAATCCTATCCAAGACCCACCCAGGATGTAGTGCTTTCGATTAAGAATCCAGAGTCATAGCGGGCGATGGAGAGAGCTATGTTTATTCTCTATGACGTGTTCAAATAAGTAGAGCCGTGGAAGAACTAAAGTAACCAACATAGCTCGACTAGTCGCGAAGCTGAAGTGGCAATGGGTGGGGTACATGGTCCAATAGTTATTCTAGAAATCCTTACATCCATAGTGTCCAAAATCTTTGTCACTATGTTGGGCTGAAAACGTCGAACGAGCCGCAGGGAGCCACTGTATCCGCAGCTACTATTATTGAACTGTGTCTGTGTGTATGCCCTATTTAAAGCGTAACAACTGAGTTGATAAAAATGCATCCTGGACATAACATTCTCTCTCTCTTATCAACCCATTGCCGGCTCATTACTGAGCACAAGTCTCCTCTCGTAATGAGACGGGTTGGGCCATAGTCCATCACTCTGGCGCCAAGCCAAGTGCGGATTGGCAGACTTCACACACCTTCGAGAACATTATTAAGAACTCTGGGGCATGTATTTTTTTTTATTCATTACAAGTTAGCTCTTGACTGCGATCTCACCTGATGGTAAGTGATGATGCAGTCTAAGATGGTAGCGGGCTAACCTGCTAGGGGCATGGTAGTTATATTAAACCCATACCCCTATTCGGTTTCTACACGGCATCGTACCGGAACGCTTAATCGCTTGGCGGCACGTCTTTGCCGGTAGGGTGGTAACTAGCCATGGCCGAAGCCTCCCACCAGGCCAGACCAGGGAAAATTCAGAAATTATAAATTCCGAAATTGACCCTGCCGGGGATCGAACCCGGGACTTCCGCACGTTAAGACAACAGCGCTAGACACTGCGCCACGTCACGAATGTAGATTTCCTCACGATGTTTTCCTTCACCATTTGAAGCAAGTGATATTTAATTTCTTCCAAAAGTTGGAGGTGCTTGCCCGGGGATCAAACCCACGACCTCATACAGGAAGTCGAGTGTCTTAACCACTAGGATATCACTGTCATTTACGACATAAAATAAATTAGATACTTTTTATCCCAGAAAAAGGAGTTTCTTTTTCTCATTATATAAGACAGACATAGTAATTCCACAGATGTATAAAGCTTTACGTACTTGCATCATGTTTCCTCCTCAAAGCTTCAGCTTTTTCCAAAGAAAAGACGAGTTCTTGAAAGTTTTTTACAGCTTCCCTCATATTACTTTGATGTTTAACATTGTCTGGAGCACTGTCGTCAAGAAGTGAATATATTGTAGGGATTTCTTCCAATTTCATACTTCTAGCATGTTCAGGCTTAAAAACGACTGATACCTTTCCGGTTTTGGGATGAATACTAAATGGTGACTTCAGTAAATGGTTGAACCCTTTAGTTACATTGACATCTAGTCTTGGGTAACAGTACTGTATCTTTATTTCTTCTATCAAATATTTCATTTTTCGTATGGCATTTATGTTCTGTAAAACGAGAACAAATTTATTTTAGTAAACACACAAATACACATTTTGTTAGTATATCACAGAATACTTGGAGTACCTTTCAGATACAGAATAATTGCTCCGGAAAGACGATTAAGTGCCAACCCTGGCGCAGTGTTGAGCGCTGTTGTTTTAACGTGCGGAGGTTCGATCTCCAGCCGGGTCAATTTGGGAATTTATAATTTATGAATTTTCCCTGGTCTGGCTTTGTGGGAGGCTTCGGCCGTGACTAGTTACCACCCTACCGGCAAAGACGAGACGCCAAGCGATTTAGCGCTCCGGTACGATGCCGTGTAGAACCGCATTGGAGCAGCGTAGTGGGTCTAAGCTCTAATTCCCTCTCTCCTATGAGAGTGGAGGCCTATGCCCAGCAGTGGGACGTTAATGGGCTGTAGTGGTTAAGCATATGAGTGTGTTCAATGTGATATCTGCTTTACTGTACTGCTGAGGCCCTTTTTGTAGATCCAAGCTTGTATTGAGAGAATAAAAGAAATGATGTAGGTATTAGCTACTTACTTCTTTACAAAATTGATTATAAGTATTAACAAATATATCCCATCTCTCCAATGAAGAACTGGGCATTTTTTCTAAATTTTCTTCAACTCTGGTTCTCAATGCCTCATCAGGTATCATTTTTAAGAAGCTTTTCAATCCTTCTGTTGTTGAAATGAAGTCTTGGTCTTGTAGTATTTCTTCAAAATATTTATCAATTATGGTAAGAGACCTCCTGTAAACAAAATATAATTTAAAAAGAGTTGTTTTATTTAGAGTATAGAAAAGGTAAACAAATAGCAGAACCTTCTTATCGAAATGTGTAAGCAACGCACTTTGTCCTGCGCAAATGTTGTTGAGTTAGGCCTCAGATACACGGACCGCTTGAAGCAGTCAGAATGGGCTGCTTGAAGCTGCGACTGCATAGTGAACTACAGTCTTCTACGTTCTACACACATATATGGAACCGCTCGAGCAGTTGCGACTGCTCCAGTTGGTTGGCAGCAGTTATCAATGGTAGCTTCAAGCTGTTAACTATGACTGCTTGAGCGGTCCGTGTATGCTGATCACTGGCTAACTGCTTGAGCAGTCCGTGTATGGCCGGTCTTAGGTTTTTCATTTGTATCACAATTTCATTGTTAGTTCGCGGTCGACAAACACGACAACAACGTCCTATCCACAGCGCAAAGCGCATTATTTACTTGTTTCGTTTCGAGCAACGGATCGACGTGATTTTTGGCATGGGTATAGTTGAGGACCTGGAGAGTGACATAGGCTTTTTATCCCTGAAAATGAACTAAAAAAACTTATTCATTGTGAATGAAGTTGCGTGCATCAGCTAGTAAAAATTATAAATGCAGGCATAGATAAACAAACATTGGTGCTATTTTGGCTGTCAGACTCCTAAACTGAGAGATCTATAATAAAGAAATGATACATACGTAATAACTAACATAGATCAAATTGTCTCATCACAGGTTTCTTTGAAGTATTATTCTTGCCAAGCGCTTGCCTAGGTTTTATTCAATAAATATAAAGCACCATGCATGGCTATATAAGCATTCATAAATTATAACCATAGCGTAATATGGGAATAAAATTTCTCATACCATATGCTAGAATGTTGATCATTAGCCAAATGAACTTTTTTATTCTGATTTTCTCCACCCATTATGAGACACAGATAGTCGGCAACTGCAGCTCTGCCAGGGCTGTCCAAAGTTCTTGCTTCATAGTCCGACACCCAGCAATGTATGCCACGTCGCCCAGAGAATACCCACAGGATATTTTGAAAACCAAAATCCTCTGAAATGAAAATAACATGATTTCATTTAAGTATGGCTTATTGTTTAAAAGAACAAATGGTGGAGAAAGGTGGCACTAAATCGCAAGCACTGGAGAGAGCTGGAGGAGGCCTTTGCCGCGAGGCACACATAACTAAGGGACTTGTTGTAATTAATCTGTAAAAACTATAATTATTGTGAAAATGCTCTGTAATAAAAGGCTATTTTATTTTATTTTATTTATTGTTAGCTCGCTTCCATCTAAGACTTGCATCTTAGGGTGATTCCGTCCGTTCGTTCAATTCGCATAAAACTCTTAATAACATTTTTTGGTTTTTATTTATTAGAACTATTTGTTTTTAAGAATGTGCATAATTATAAACAGTATAAGGGTCCGACATAAGAGCTAGATTTTTTTTTTAATTTTTTTATTTATTTGAAAAAAACTTGGCTAAAATTCATTCCACTCCGCTGAAAATATCGCAAAAGCAACTTGCGTAACAAATATCTATTTTATTATACCTTCAACAGAAAAATGGTCTTATACCATTTACAGTATAATTATTTAACTTTATAATAAACCATAAAAATAAATAATAATAATCTAAACAAATTAGAAAAAAAATTGTTAGTGTTTATTCCCGGATTTAGTTCATTACCTGCGCCAATTGCGTTAAAGAACATCTTTCAGCAGGTACGCTTGTGTTTGAACTTTGTGAATCAAATTTGCATTATTTTTCTATCAGTTGAGCGCGTGCCATACTATGTGAAGGTCGTGGACGGTTTATTTAATTTTTATGTGGATTTTTCCGACACAAAATACAGTTTGGTTCAAACTTTCGTTCATCACCATCCATCATAAATAACCGTAAGTTTTAATACAAAACGCTTAATTTATATGAAAGATTGTGTATTAATAATTAAGTAACCTAAATATATAGTCTGATTACGATTGATATATTATTTTTAGATATTTTTGATGAAAATGTCTCTGTATTTCATTCATCTCCATTTCATTACCTTCTTTTCTTTCCAAATTTATGACGGAAGGTAATGATACAAAATGGATCGGAATGATTTTTTCAATCATATTTTTAAATTAGAATTTCACTAATGGTATAAAGGCGAAAGTTTGTGTGTAAGTGTGTGTGTGTGTGTTACTCCTTCACGCCGCAAGTACTGGCTGTACTGTACCGGTTTGGCTGAAATTTGGAACATAGATAGCTTAATAACCTGGATTTAAACATAGGCTATTATATATAATATTTAATACGTGGGCAAAAGCTAGTTTTAAAATTAACGCATCCGTTCATAATGCGTGTCATTTAAATAGCAAAATTATATAACAAGTTCAATTTCATAGTTATATTTCATTCATTTTCACCTAATTGTTTACAGAAAAATGTCCAAAACTAAAAAGAAATTAACCAAAGAAGAAAAATTAGCTAAAGATAGGTTACGTAAAAAAGAAAAATATGAAATGATTAAAAATGACCCACAATTATATGCTATTCAAAAAGAAAAAGAAAGAAAGCGTTACCTCATTCGGAAACAACAAATGAAAATTACAAGTATTAAAAATATGACACCTCGGGCGCAAAGAGATCAAAGAAAAAGATGGCGCAAAAATAGTAGACAGTATTTAAAGAACAAAGAAGAAAAAAATAGGTTTGAAAGAGTTACCATTGAAAATTCAGCACCAGACAGTGAAATCGGAAACAGTTTAGGGATAAATAATCAAAATGTGTCAATTCAAGATCCGTTAGAAAAAGAAAGTGCTAGAAGTAGTCCTCAGAATACACAACCCTCGCTGATTAAGAAGGGAATTATGCGTAAAATGCAGTATAAATATCAGAAAACGATTAAAGACTTGAAAAATGAAATAGAAAGATTAAAAAGAGAAAATTATAAAATGAAACGTCAGTGCCCTATTGATAACATTGTAAATGATTCTATACAAAAGAAGGTTAACGAAATAGTTAAGGATATAAAAGGTGAAAGAGTAGAAGAAGTAAAGAAGAAATTAATTTTTGGAGAGACAGTATCTTCAACTTTAAAGAAGAATTATACAAATTTAAGCAAGAAAGATAAAAGAATTTTTGCGGAAACCTTTATTAAAGATGACAAAAAAAGATTTAAGAAATATGGAGTCCTTAAAAAGTTACCATTTTCCTTAAGGTCAAAGACAGTCACCAGAGCGTATCTAAAGAAATTTCTGACAAAATTACAAACTTCTTTGAAGAAGACAGTAATACTAGAATGGCTTCTGGCAAAAAAGAATTCATTACAAGAAATGGGATCAAAAAACAGAAGAGGTATCTCAATGATAGTATGAAAAATTTGCATTTAAAGTTCATTGCCGAGAAATGTAATATAAGCTATTCTACGTTTTGTAACTACAGTCCGTTTTGGGTGTCGTCCCCAAGTTCAAGGGATACTTGCCTCTGCAAATTACATTCGAATATGGAATTATTAGTTTCAGCTCTTAAAAGAGCTAATGTTATCAATGAAATCTCAACTTCTGAGGTTATTAAAAACATTTGCTGTAATGCAAGCAATGAGCAGTGCTTAGACAGATCTTGCCCAAATTGCACTAACAAACTATTGAAGTATAAAGAATTTCGAAATGATAAAATCTATTACTACGAATGGGTTGCAGAAAAAAAATCATATCAGAGCAAAAGTGGCTCAAAAGAAGCAAACATAACAACGAAGAAAAAGCAATATGACTTTATTCGCAATATTATCCTAAAATTAGAAAATATGTTGCCTAAATTTATGAAACACATTGGCAACATAGTAATGCAATTTGAAGCCATTAAACAATTAAAATTTAATTTAAAGGAGGACGAAATTTTGATCCACGTGGATTTTAGTGAAAATTACAGCTTAAAATATAACGAAGAGATACAGTCATTCCACTTTGGTGGTAGCAGAGGGCAAGTGTCTCTGCATACAGGTGTTATATACTACTATGACGCACTTAAAAATTGTGTTGAAGTTAAATCTTTTTGTACAATTAGCCAATGCTTGAACCATGACGCTGCGGCAGTTTGGGCTCATTTAAAACCTATTTTAAATATAGCGAAGGATTTAGTGAAAATAAGGGCTATCCATTTTCTTTCGGACTCTCCAACAAGTCAATACAGAAACAAATATATATTCTATATTCTCTCGAAATTAAAAGAGCAGCTGACAGATGTTGAGTATATTACCTGGAATTATCAAGAAGCAGGGCATGGCAAGGGTGCCCCAGATGGTATAGGTGCAGTTATCAAACGGACCGCCGATAATTTTGTGAAAAATGGTGGAGATGTTGGCTCCTTTGAGGCTTTTCTAGATGTTATCACACACAATGTGAAAAATGTTATCATTGATGTCATACCAGAAGATCAGATCACGCGTGTAAAATTTCCGGAAAATATTCCTACGTTTAAAGGGACAATGAATGTACATCAGGTATGTATTCTATATTATTTTATATATTATGTTTCATTACAATAAAATATTGGTTATCTATGTAAAATATTTCTTTTTAGGTTATTTGGGCTACGTCCTTACCATTCAGTGTTGCTTTGCGAAGCCGCAGCTGCTTCATTTGTAAAGATAGCTACGTGCCTTGCAGCCATGGAAAGCATTTGGGAGTTTTAAGTATTGGGATTAAAAGTTCATCTACCACCTGTCTTTCATGTGTTCCCGTTGAAGAAACAAAACGTCGAGATGTTACGGACTTTAAAACTTATAATTCAGATGTTGCAGCATTAAATAATCTTGCACAAAGTAACAAAACTATTTCAGACCTTAATATTGACTCTCCTACAATTTGCAACAATATTAATATAAGCAATGTTACCGATGATATTCTACTTAATGAAATTGACGATAATTTATTTTTAAACGATACTGTCAATGACACATGTGTCACAGGGACACAGGATACCCCTAAAGTGCAGATACTATCGAATGTACCTTTTAATTGGCAGAGTTACACTTTTTACAAGAATCAAACGAAATCTTTTAATCCTAATGATCAGCAAGAATTTGAAAAATTTATCAGTGATATAAATATTACAAATATGGAAAGCATCAATGACAACAAATCAACAGAAAATGAGATAGACCATATAGATATCACTAATATCAAGAAAGAATTTGGTACAAAGTCTAAGAAAGAAAAAAATAAAGAAAACCATATTATTTACAATATAGGTGACTGGGTTGCCGTTCAGTATCAAATTAAGTCAAAAATTTATGCATATATTGGTAAAATTAGAGAAATAGACGAAGATTCTTACACTATTTTGTTTTTAAGAAAAGGCAAACTTAATAAGTTTTCTTGGCCTATTGTGGATGACGAAGACGTTGTTTCAAAATCACGAATTTTGTGTTCACTAGCCTCACCTGAAATTGACAGACGTGGGCAATTTATATTCAACAACCTACCTAATTTATGTTTTAAATAAGTGAATACTATCATATTTTTTATTTTATTTATACGCAGTTTTTACAGAACTGTTCATCACATCATCATGTATCTCTTTTTTAGTTTTTATCTTTTTTTACTTTTTTTTAGGTCAATTATTTTTAAGATTGCATTTCTAATAATTACAAAAAAACCTTAATTGATCTCATTTTGTATGCTTAAGAATTTTTCGTAAATTGATTATTCGTTTTAGTGTTGACTTCTTTGATAGTAATTATACTTATTAATGTTACTCACTTAGTTTATAAGGATAAATAATTTGAAAATGTCTAAAATTTATAATGACTGTTTTGATATAATACCTCTTTTCATTATTAAACTCTTGATTGATCTCATTGTAATTCTAATAGGTTATGGTTAATTGGATAACTTTAAGAATTGAAGATCTCTCATATTTAGTGCATAAAGACAAATGCTTTGATAATTTTTCTTTAGATTTTTAAGTATGTTATTATGTTTCAAGTTCTTTTTGTTAAAATTTATGATTACATTTCCTAATTAATAAATTTTGATTATAATATATTTCATTTTTTTCATTACCTTCCACACCAAATATTACCATCCAGGTCATTATCATTGCCATCCATTCATAATTCATTACCATCTAGACGAATTTCATTACCTTCCATGGCTTCATGACATTCCATCAAATATTGTTCTTAATTTCAAAAATATTTTGTTCCCTTTAACTATAATCTATTTATAAGTTAGTGTATAACATAAAAATAAATTTTGAGCGCTTTATATTAATAAAAAAAAAATTCCGCCGAAAACCACCGAATTGAACGAACGGACGGAATCAACCCTTACCACCAAGTGGGATTGCAGTAAAGGACTGACTTATCAACAAATTAAAAAAAAAATCAGAGATATTACCTTGTAAAGCTGTATGAATAATCTCACAGGCAACAACCATAAATTTCCAGCACTTTTCACATACTCTAGCTTCCTGGCAGCAAGTGCGCACTTCATCATAGTCCGTGAGATCAATATCAAACACTAGCTCCCTAGCCAGTACAACTGCATCATGACGACCAACAGAGGGTCTGTAAAGTATAGACATTTTAGTTCACTTACACAAAGTAAACTGAATTTAGAGTTAGATGTTACCAGCATTATAATATTAATGATGACGAATTTCTTCATTACAAAGTTACATGAAAATAATCTAGCTTTGTATAAATAGTTATTTGTCATTGATACTAGAGCCATAAATATAAATGTGAAAGTGTGTCTGTCTGTCTTTCCATCGGTCTGTCTAAACATGGCTTCATGGCCATCTATTCAACCAATTTGACATACCTATTTGGGTACAGATAAATTGCTCAGGTCACAGGCTACTTTTTTCTAAGAATCAAAAATTTCCCACAGGATTTTAAAAAACCTAAATCCACTATTATTTAAGGTAAGTAATATCGTGAATGAGTGTCAAGAATAATAATTATTATTAAACTGTAAGCACAAAAAATGTCTGATGTAGGTCTTAGCTACTATCATGTAGCTGGGCTAAATGACAAATAATCTTGATTTATTTTTGAAGTCTTTAACAAGTATCACGAGTTCTTACTTGGTATTGTAAACTGCACCAATATCAAGTTTATGTGGACATTTCTTTTGCAACAAAGTTTGGAATTCCTTTTGGTCACTGATGGATAGGTATCGTAAGTACACATCGTCTGCTAAAGTAAATGACAATTCTCTGTTGGATAACGGCTTAGGACTGTTTCCGCATGAAAGCCATCTACAAAAAATGTTCTGAGGAAAATATCTAGTGTAGTATAAAGGCAACATGTCTGGTAACAAGTTTTCATCATGCTGGTCGATCTAAAACAAAACTTAATACATTAGTAAAACCATACTTAATCATTTTCAAAATAAAAGGACATGTACAAAAAAATTGTACCATTTTAAATATTCACGACAGTCAAATATTTTTTTTCAAAAACAACAATAGTGCTCAAAGAAAGTAAACAAAATTAAAATTAGAAAGACCGCGAAAGTCGAACTCAGCCATGTGACATGTACACAGATTAATATAGAATACCACCGACCACTGACCAAAAACAAAAGATAACGCAAAAGATAGAATACTACGGACATCTCAGATTAAGAACATCTATAGATTTCGCCATATTCCAAACTATCAATGCTAAAACGAGATAGCTTTATGGCTTAGTGCCCTTATAAGAAAGGTAAGTAAATACTTATTTTTTGTCCCCGTCGGCGTGTTCAATTATTTTATTGTTTGGCAAACACTATTTTGATGTAGCAATTTGACAAACAAACTTATAAAGACAGTATTTAATGTACTTGAATATTGCTGTCTCACGACCGAGCAGACCATTAGTCGATCTATAGGTTATTGATCTGAGATATATATGTATACTCTATGACTGAGACCACAGACATAAAATTGTATGTCTGTGACTGACACCCATATTCTTAGTCGTTTCCTTAGAACCACCTCGACTCAACCTCATTCAAGGCTTCCCTAAGTGACTCCTTAAAAGAACCTCAAAAACGATATTCATAGGCCCTTCATACATTGCGATACTCGCAAGAGACGATACTTCAGTCGCATACCAGTAGCACACGAGTATATATCCGATCAGAGGGGAAGCTTCCTAATAAAGTCGAAAATGTATACCTATTCTGCTAGGGTTGTCACCTGATGCATGTCAACAATTTAAGGAAAAATAAAAATATTATACATCGACTTAGACATCGACAATCGACAATCGACATCGATATCGACAATCGACATCGATATCGATAATCGACATCGATATCGACATCTACAACGACATTGATATAGACAATCGACATCGATATCGACAATTGACATCGACATCGATATCGACAATCGACATCGATATCGACATTTGTATCGACCATCGACATCGATATCGTCAATTGATATGAGTATCAACATCGATATCACCAGTCAACATCGATATCAACAGTCGACATCGATATCGACAAACGACATCGACAATCATAATCGATATCGACAAACGACATCGACATCGATATCGTCAATCGATATGAGTATCAAAATTGATATCAACAATCGACATCGATATCGACCATCAAAATCGGCATTAATATCGATATCGACAATCGACATTCACCATATTATTTGACTTTTCTATGTCAAATATGGTGAAGCTGCTTCTAACATTATATCCATAATGGTAAGACATATTCAAATTCTTTTGATTTATCGGTGTATTTAAATATATTCTTCCCGAACCCAACCGAACCTAAACCTTCCCGAAAGTAGGTAGGTACGTTAATTACACAAGTGAAAAAATCATAAAAATAGGTTCATTGGTTTCCGAGAAAATCGTTAACAAACCTACATACATACCTACATACGGGTCAAATCCTTTTGAAGTCGGTTAAAAATGTTGGTGGAGCCAGGGGTAAATAGGAAACACCTGCCCCACGTTTACCCTATTTATCCCTGGGGTCGCAACTCGCAACTAGCAAAAAGTTCCTCCTACCTCTATACAAAGTTTCTTCAAAATCGGTTGAAAAACTGGGCCGTTAAAGCGTAACAGACAGACAGACTGACACATTTTCGCATTTATAATTTGGGGGGTGGACAAAGTCACACATTTTAGCCATATTAGGTACTTCGGGTATTCTACTATATTCTGAGCACTGTCTTCAAGTAGGTGAGACCGACTTAGGCTACATAGTACATACCTACCTGTCTAGCACGTCATTCTCACTTGACGATCAATGTTATTACCTAGTTTTATTGTACAGGTGCGCTAGGTACGTGTAAAAAGGTACTTACTTCTCTTTATCTCTCGGATAAGAAAAATAGGAAACATCCTTATTGTCTTTAGAGCTTTTCAAGCAAACTGTGCAAGTATTCGGCATTTTTGTTGAAACAGAACACTATATTTACATAAATAAATCTAAATAGTTTTATTTTTAATACAAAATCAGTAAACTTATAGTAATGAAAATAAATTGAGGAACAATTTCGTGATTGAACACGAAATTGTTCCTCTATTTATTTTCATTAAACGCACGACTGTCAGCCACAGTCAGCCCTTGCGTTCTAACCCAGACAAGTGTCTCGCTAACCCGGACGATCGTGTCGGTGAATGTGTCGGTGAGAGCTCACGCACACATCGTTGCGCTATGTATGGGTGAAGTCGCCGCGAGCAGTTTGTATGAAGCTTCCTCTCTGTTCAGTTCTCTGTGCCAGTAGAATACATGTTCGCTACTCGACGTTCGTACACTATGCTACTAAAAACGGTGCCGGACTCGTGTCTCCCCTGTTTGGCTCCCTCGGGGAGACATTAGGATTTTTCAGTCCTGTTGTCTCCCCTAGGCCGGGGGAGATAACAGAACTTATTTTAAAATAATATTTTAAGTATTCATGTATCCCCTGTCACAGCCGTCTAGTTTATACCTACATAGATCCCTTTTATGTGACTACAAAAACGAAATTAATTATAGTATTATGCTCAAAAGAGGGGAAACGGCTATTGCGCATACTCAGAGTGTTTTGGCGATGCGACTTTTTTAAGAGCGTCCCTGGCCCCCTTTGTCCAATTACTACATACATGGTACTCCTAGTACCACTTAAACTAGCAGCTCCGCAGCGGAATCTCTACCAACCCCGACAAGCATGTAAGTAGTACGGGTATTGGGGGGTTTATCCACTACAAGTTAGCCCTTGACTGCGATCTCACCTGATGGTAAGTGATGATGGAGTCTAAGATGGTAGCGGACTAACTTGTTAGGGGCATGGCAGTTATACCTCGGCGTCAAAAAAATCGCACCTTTCAAAAAATCTACTTCAAACAACTTTAGACCTTATTTGACATCAATAATGAGGTTCATTTTGGATATCATTTGAAAGAAGATGAAATGGAGAGTACAAAAACAATTCAATTGATTATTTTTCTTTTACTGGAAGAGCACAAAAAAAGAAGAAGAAAACACCTACAATTTTGCTCCTTAAAACAGCCGCTAGTTGCGCTACCTTTTGTAGGTATAAAAGGGTCAATACAGGTTCAATCGGGATCATTCGCTATCCAACCGTTGAAGTGGACACACGAGAAGCTCATTCCCAAGAAAAGCACCCTTGAAAATGGATACCACTGTCGATGAGGCCGCCCAAGTGATTGTACTACTGCAATCAGGCATGCGGCAGTGTGATGTCGCTCGGCAACTCAACTTGAGCCGTTTTTCGGTTCGAAGAGTGTACCAGCGTTTCCTGGAGACCGGTGGCTACGTCCGAAGACATGGGTCTGGTAGACGTCGCTGCACCTCGGAGAGAGACGACCGATTCATCGTATCGACGTCTTTGATAAATCGCTTCTTAAATGCTGTTGAGTTGCGACAGCAGCTCCAGAAAGCTAACAGAAGAACCGTGAGTGTGTCTACGGTTAGACGAAGACTGGGGGAGAGGAAAATAGCGGCGCGAAGAGCTGCTACAGGTCCAAAATTGACCGCAGAGCATCGGCGAGCCCGCTTGCAATTCGCTCGCGAACACGTCAATTGGACCCTCGAACAATGGAAAGCTGTTCTCTTCTCAGACGAGACGAGAGTGTACCTTTTCTGCAACGACAGACGCAAAAGAGTGTACAGAAGACAGGGTGAACGTTTCGCCCAAGCCTGCATCCAGGAGACGGTGGAATATGGAGGCGGTTCTTGTATGTTCTGGGGCGGCATGTCGGCCGACGGCAAAACCGACCTTGTCTGCGTCTCCCGGGCTCGAGGTGCTCGCGGGCAAGGGTCGCTGACTACTCACCGGTATATCACAGAGATCCTGGAAGACCATGTGGTCCCCTATGCCAGTTTTGTTGGCGAGGGGTTCACGTTGATGCATGACAACGCTCGCGCTCACACTGCAATTATTGTGCGCGACTACCTTCAAGAGGTTGGGATCTCTGTCATGCAGTGGCCAGCGAGAAGTCCAGACCTGAACCCGATTGAGCACCTATGGGACCATTTAAAACGCAAGGTTCGGTCTCGTGATCCCGCTCCTACGACTCTCCAGGAACTCAAAGATGCCGTTATTGAGGAATGGGACACTATCCCTCAAGAAGAAATTTTAAAATTGGTAAGATCCATGAGGGATCGTATGGAAGCCGTCATCAGGGCAAGGGGGGGTAACACTAGATTTTAGATTAGTTTTAAGATCATTTTTGTATTCTTTTTTGTGTAATTAATCTGTTTTAAATTAAGGCTTAATTACGGACTTTTACTGTTTTATATACTTATTTTTTTTGTGCTTTTCCAATAAAAGAAAAATAATAAATTGAATTGTTTTTGTGCTCTCCATTTCATCGCCTTTCAAATGATATCCAACATGA
Organism: Erebia ligea; assembly: GCA_917051295.2. NCBI lineage: Eukaryota > Metazoa > Arthropoda > Insecta > Lepidoptera > Nymphalidae > Erebia > Erebia ligea. Next base: position 12,543,720 of record OU785223.1, on the reverse strand, counting down.
CCCTTATTATTGATGTCAAATAAGGTTTACAGTTGTTTGAAGTCGATTTTTTGAAAGGTGCGATTTTTTTGACGCCGAGTGTATTAAACCCATACCCCTATTCGGCTTCTACACGGCATCGTATCGCAACGATAAATCGCTTGGCGGCATGTCTTTACCGGTAGGGTGGTAACTAACCACGTCCGAAGCCTCCCACCAGGCCAGACCAGGGAAAATTTAGAAATTATAAATTTCCAAACCCTGCCGGGGATCGAACCCGGGACCTCCGCATGTGTACAATATTTGTAGTTTGAGTGGTACTGGGAGTACCATGTATGTAGTAATTGGACAAAGGGGGCCAGGGACGCTCTTAAAAAAGTCGCATCGCCAAAACACTCTGAGTATGCGCAATAGCCGTTTCCCCTCTTTTGAGCATAATACTATAATTAATTTCGTTTTTGTAGTCACATAAAAGGGATCTATGTAGGTATAAACTAGACGGCTGTGACAGGGGATACATGAATACTTAAAATATTATTTTAAAATAAGTTCTGACTCCCCCGGCCTAGGGGAGACAACAGGACTGAAAAATCCTAATGTCTCCCCGAGGGAGCCAAACAGGGGAGACACGAGTCCGGCACCCTAAAAACAAAGAAAATTTCATCATTTGCATTTACAGCACGCACCACTAGGATGCTTTTAATTATGTCGAGTGATTCCAGTGACGAAGAAGCACTTGCAGTGTATCTTTATTACAGAAATAGAAGACGAAATATAAATAAAAGAAAATACTGGGTACATCCCCAATCCCTCCCCAACCTTCTCAGTCGTATCTTTTCTCATATTATATATTCAGGCAATTTAAAGTTGTACAGACATGGATATTTTTCTATTTCTTGCACAAATTTAATATTGAACTGCTGTTCCACCGCCATTTTGTCGAGATTCGTAGGAGACGCGACGCGCGGGCGACCGACAAGGCGGGTATCGCGAGACCAGTAGCCTAAGCACGAATATTTTCAACTTTCGAATAGTAAAGGTAAAGTTAGCGCCGACAAGAAATTTTGTATGAAAACGACTGCAGCGCTCCTGGTGAGCGTTTTTGGTGTTAAATTCGCCAGCACGAATCAACTGCAGCTACGTTAAGTTAAACGTGACGCTGCTATGACGTCACTGTCCGGTTTCGCCGCGTTTTTCCCGAACAAATTCAAAAAATCGGCAGCACGAATATTTTTTTGACGTTCGGTATCGAGAGTTTTCGAAAGCTGGCTATCGAGAATTACCTAACTTAACTCACTGAACTTTTTGAAGTGAGAACATTGACGTGACCATATTGCACCGTGATATTTGCTGTTTTATGTGAATAAAATAAATTAAATTATTATAATTAATAATATTTTAAAATGTTTAGAGATCTAAGAGAGCCTAGAAATCTCTCGGCGGCTTATTATTATTTCGCTTGGCGCATGCAAGTTGCAAGAAACGGGCGGGAAACGAGGTTTGAATTGTCGTAGCTAAACGTATTCCCTAATTCACAGATTTAGTACTACATCTGTGCCCTAATTTTATTAATAAATTCATTAAAATAGCCACTACAATCTGACGATATTACTTTTTATTAACAGGGAAATTAGTCGACGTGTATATATAAGAAATACGTCCGATCCCATGGACGTATCGGACACAGAATTTAAAAAGAGTTATCGAATAACCAAAAGCTTATTTAAATTCCTCTGCGAAGAGCTTAGGTTGAAAACGAACCTAAGATCCAGCCAACGAATAAGTTTAGAACTAAAAGTAAGTGGGTTTGCTAGAAACATAACAATCTTAGTAACCTAGATTCATATCTATATACGCACTTAACTATAAGCATTCTTATGTTTGTATTATTACTAAATTCATAATGTATGTACATTAATAATATAATTTATGTACTTATTTAGTATATTATAAAGAAGTAATAAGGTATTTGACTGCTTATAGGAAATCATCTTGTCAATAATGCTTAGATTTCGTCGTTATTTTGAGTACCTACCTACCTATAACATTCAATTCAAATAAATTCAAAAATGCCGCGGTAACGATCCTTGTAGTGTCTCACTTGACTTGTGTCTCAACCATCGACCAATAACGAATAGACGATGCGCGACGGCATTTATTGTGATTCTAAAATAATAGCAAAATCATATTAAAGTGTGATTAAACTCAAAATAAATAATGTACTCTGTGCTCAAAGTTAAAATGTCTACCGAGTGTGATTTGTATAAAGTTAGTAACACAGAGTACCTACTTTTTACATGTGTAACTACTTAATAACGATAAGCATCCAGAAAAGGAAGTGTTCCAAAGAATGCCAAAATGTACCTTAAAATTGATAGCTGCTGTGCTAAATAAAAGCTATAAGTAGTGGACGTACGTCGTGTTTTTCCTGTGTGGATCCTTTTGATGCAGGTAAGTTCTTAAGTTGATTTAAACCATATTTAAACACAGTTTTTTATTTCATGAAATTAAAATATCAAACATCATCTAGCCTATTATTTTGAGGTTAAGTACAGTAGGTACACAATATAATGTGCGCTTGTTGATGTATATTATCCAATAAGAATATAACTAATAACTATTTTGCAAATAATATTCCAGCCTGATTCTATAAGATCAATAGGTATGTATTTGGATAATACAATATGTTGTTTATGATGAGTGGGGCAAACATAGGTAGGTAAGTACTTTATCAGTAGGTACCTAAGTATAATAATTAATAATTAGGTTTATAAATGTTACAGATAGAGGAAGATTTTGTACACTTCAAGTACATACTTACACTTTACTATAATTTGGATGTGATGCCAAAGATTTATACATCAGTAGAGAAGCAGTTTTGCCATCAAAGTTTGCATGATGATGATAGCAAGATAGCAGGAAAAAATTGTAACGCTGGTACTTCTCAAGCTGTTTACATAGAAAGGCAAACCTTATTCAAGAATGTGATGAACTAAACTCAGTTAATTGATTAGATTGGCCAGATTTTTGAAAAATACCACTGTAGCCAATAACCAACTTGACTGCAATATAGAGGAGGCTGTTAAATCAAAGTGTGTAATTATAAAATTCCTGATGCATTGAAATGATAGGTACTTATATTATTATATTTAATTAATTATAATTGATTGAAATGAATTATAAGTTAGCCCTGTAATGTGATCTCACCCGGTGGTAAGTGATAATACAGTATATGATCGAAGCAGGCTAACTTGAAAGCAGTAGGTATAGCAGTTAAAATCAAAACCATACACTCTTAATCAGATTATACATTCCATTATGCAGGAAATGAAACTTGGTGGCTTAACATTGCCGGTAGGACGGTAACTAGCTACAACTGATGCTTCCATCAGATTAAGATAAAATTGTAAATTCCCAAATTCAGGGAATTTTTGCCAGGAATCAAACCCAGTACCTAACACTTTTAAGACCACTTGCTCTCACCAACATGCCAGGGCAGTTGTCACCAAATTACAATTTATATCCCCACAATATTTATATTTATTCAAATTTATTTGATATTTCAGAACTACCACAAAACATCATCGTGATGGAGTTAAACGTTTAAACCCACACAGGTAACTTTCCAAGACTGATGTGAAGACAATTGTTGTTAATCTAAAAATTAAATTGAAAGAGTAATAAGGGGTTTAAGAGTGTTCCGTTCCATATGTTAAGCTGCATTCTGTTATTAATTTAAATATTATTTTGGTGTGTGTCAAATTAAATGATTGGTAAAGCATTTCACAAGCTATATAATATATGTATACTTACTCGCTTATGAAAATATGTTAAATAAAACAATAAAATTGAAATAATGTTTTTTATTTAGCTATCCACAGGTGGTGTGGTCTCTACATTTATTTTGTAAATTCTATAAGTAGGTACCTATTATTGACATGTAGTCAGTAAAGTTACTGATAAGATGATGATAATTATAAAAATAATAATAATAATTATTATTAAATATTGCTATGAAATAAATTCATGTTGTAAAGTAATCTTTTAATCCTAAAATTAAATTTAATTTGTAATCCTACAGCAGTGCAAATAATATTTTTAATACAGTCAAATATCCTATTCAGAAATAATTATAATGATTCAATCTTAACTATGAGTATTAACATAGACACAAAATAGATAATAAATATTATAATATACCATCTCATCATACAGGTATTGTGTGCCTTGTCAGTTTTTGCCACTGGGTCGTATCAACACCTAGTGGGAATGGCAAAAAACTTGGGTCAAACAAGTGTCAGCAAATATGTGGGAGAGGTGACTGAGGCACTGAATCACCCAAACATAACCAATACTTTTATTAAATTCCCCACCTTAGCAAATGAGAGGGAATTGATTAAACAAAAGTGAGTACCTACCTATTTTGTCTATAAAATTCTCTAGCCAAAACAAACATGCAATTTGTGTAAAATATTTAAAATATTAAAATATATTACAGATTTTATAGAAAGTATGGGATACCAGGTGTATGTGGCTGCATTGATGGGTCACACATTAGGATATTCACACCAAATAAAAACATTGAACACCTTTTTTACTCCAGGAAACATTACCACTCTTTAAACGTCCAAATTGTAAGTATACCTAGTACCTACCTACCTATTTCTATACTTGTCTACAAATGAATAATGATTACTGAAGTATTAAAATAACAGCTTTTTATGGTACTTAATATAACAAAAACACAATCTTTAAAATTTTTGTCTGTCTGTACCTACCGGCTAATCTCCGAAACTACTGAACTGATTTTGACGGGACTTTCACTGGCAGATAGCTGATGATTAAGGAGAAACTTAGGCTACTTTTTAACCGATTTTCAAAATAGAGGAGTTATGTTTTTCAACGTCAATATTTTCAACATTTCTAAACTAATTTGCTTTAATCGTTTTAATTAAATAGAGAATCGACAGAGAATGAGAGAATGGTGATTATGAAACTGTCGATTGTGAATTAATACGTAGTTATTATAGGTGCTTAGTTGCTTACTAAGTTTTTATGGACTACATCATCCTTATAATACAAATTCGAAAGTGTGCTTATTGATTTGTCCTTCAATCACGCAGCAACGGATTGATGTGATTTTTTGCATGGGTCATAGGTAAAGTTTAGTGAGTGACATAAAAACAAAGAGTTCCCACGGGATATTTAAAACTGAATCCACGCGGACGAAGTCGCGGGCATCAGCTAGTAACGAAATAACACAATTACATACGTCTTTTTTTTAGGTTTGCGATAGCGACTGTCGTATATTAAATATAAATGCGAAATATGGGGGAGCCACCCATGATGCATTTATATGGGAAAATTCTATTATAAATGAATTTATGCAGCAATTGCATCAAAATAATGAACAAGTTTGGTTATTGGGTAGGTAAACAGAAATATAAAAATTGTATCTAGTATAGGTAGTACATAGGAAAATACCTAGGTCACCTATTTAGTATCAATAACTCAGCACTGAATAGCTAATTTCCCATCATAGTAAAGTAATATTTAGGTATATTATTGTTTCTTTGCAGGGGATTCTGGCTATCCACTTCGGCCGTGGCTGATGACTCCTATTACAGATGCTGTGGAGGGTAGTCCCGAAGCCCTTTATACAGAAAAGCATGGAAAGGCAAGGGTGGTAATTGAAAATACTTTTGGGCGGTTAAAAAACAGGTGGAGATGCTTACATAGAGACCGCACACTTCACTTCAAGCCCGAAAAATGCGCCAAAATTGTTATAGCTTGCTGTGTTTTACACAATATTGGCCTACCCGACTCGGAAGAGTACGATCCTGCAGATGGTGATGGTGGAGTGCAAGGTGACACACGTGTAGGTTTTACTCAAGAAACATCATCGGAGGCGGCAGACTACTTGAATAGAGGTAGGGCTATTAGAAATCGCCTTGTTGAAAGGATAAATAATTCCGAATAGCTAATGTAATTATTTTTTCATTTAATTTTTAAATTTTTTTAATTAAATTAGTTTTTATTTTAATTGGAGTTTTATTCTATTTAATTCATTAAGCATTTACAGACGACGACGTCTTTCGAATTAAGCCTGCTCAAAGCGAATTCGCTCTCTGCTGGTAGCGCCGGCGTCAGCGTCAAGTGGTAAAAGCAAAAACAATGATGTAACTATATCTATAAAAGCTTTTTTAAAATATATAGACTCGCATAATTTTGTTCACACTTGATGGTAAGTGAATATGCAGCCTAAGACGGAACACAGTTGCCTACAAGATGCCTATTCACTCAATTCATTAACAAATAATTATGTAGGTACCTAGGTAGCGCCCTTTTGTGTGGTCTTAATATATTACTTAATTGAGTTGTATGCAGAAATATCTAAGAACTCACCACATTATCAACGTTAAATTGGGTCAATTAATGAAAAGAGGGGGACCCTGAGACAATAAAGAATACGACTGAGAAAACTGATAAATTGTATTTGATATTTAAATTATGATGATAATAAAATTAAAGCCGTTTTACTGTATATTATGTTTTATTATAATAAAAATATAAAATAAAATCATGCCTTTCCTTTCTTTCATACACAAGCTTTCTCAATCATTTTTTCCCATCCAAATATTTACCTATCATACTTAACGCCTCTTTCATAAATTGGAGCCATTGAGCTTGCAGTTGGAGTTCATCCTCCCTCTGACGAAGCTCAATGTCCCTCTGCCGTATCCTCTCTCGTTCCAATTCTGCATACATCGTATCTCTCTCCCTATTATACTCCCTAGCTTCCTTCTCACATTGTAAAAATATTTCCTCGACTCTTTTTTTGCTCTTTTTTGGAGGTTGGGGGGGAGGAGTTGGAGTCGGCAAACGAGGGGGCGTCCTTGTTTCTGGTGGAGTAGGGCTCTTGGGAGTGCAGGGCCTAGGTGGTGTAAGCAGCAATTGTGATGTGTGAGGGATCGGGTCCGTGCTGGTTGATGGTGTGTTCCAGCTTAACTCTTCCTCAGTCTGTTAAGAAAAAATAGTCTAAGTACATATTATTATAATACAATGAAAAAAAAATTTATACGTGACTACTTGAGAACCTCCTTTTTTTCGTCGGTTGAAAATATCGAAATCACATGTACTACTACAAGTGACAAGTCAAAAGAAAGCCATCTTTTGCTTAGTCGATTTTTAATTTTAAATCTAAATCAGCGTGGACAAAGTTGGAGGCATCAACTAGGTAATAAATAATACACTGAATGAACGAGAAGTTTAATTTCATTCATTATCATGGACTTCCGCAAAGTAACGCCTGCTTCGATTCAATAAATAATACACTGCTTATTTTATAGGAACCTAGTTACCATACCAAAAGGGCAAAAAAATAAAACTATAAAATGCTAACCTGTCCAGCAAAACCAACTTCAGGAACAGGCATCCCAGCTGCTGCCTGAACCCCCATTATAGCCATGACCCTATCTTCTACATCCGTAAGGGTCATTTTTAAAGCTGGCCCACCACCTGTGCCTTTTGCAGCTTTATGGATCTTTGCCCATTTTTTCTTAGTATTATTTTTGAGATCACTCCAAACCTTAAGCAAAGCAAAAAATAATTATCGAAATGCAGACAAAATATGCTAGGTAAAGTTAGTTATTTAAAGAAAATGTTAGTAGTTAGGTCACCTTTCTCCACCTGTCCTCAGTGCGAGACTCGCCGGCTCCTTCACTATTGAGTTTTTCAGATAATTCTCTCCATTTTAGATTGCACCACTGGCGGCCTCTAGGTCCACCAGTGGGCTTAGATAAGTCACCGTTTCTGCAAAATAAACCGAAGAAAAGTTAATAAGTGTTAACTGTATTTATAATTATAAGCTACCTACTATCATCTTGATACATAATTTAATAAAGTAGTACAAAGGTATATAAATACTTACTTCTCCATAAAATCCACCATGGTAACGAATTGCGCATAACTAGTTCTAAATGCCATTATAATAACAAAATAATTACAAATTTAAAAATTATTAGTAGAACAAATAAAATTTTACAATTTAAAAGGCGCGCTTTTTATTTTTATATAGCTGGCCTATCGGACTTAAAAGACGCGCGTGAACATAAGACCACAGACAACAACAACTGACGAGTAGATAATTACGTCGAAAAACAAATTTAAATTTTGTTTCGATTCATTGGCAATTTTATTGAAAACTATAGAAAGAATATTAAAACGCACTTTATTTTGAATAAAAATGAATTATGTGAATTACCTAGTTACTTTTTTGCATAATTTTGTATTTTTTTCCTAAATCTGCAAAAAGTTAAAAACCGGTAAAAGTGAATTTTTGAACGTGCAGCAAATGGTAGTGAAGATTGAGTGAAGTAATCGTATCGAGTAACGTGAGTGAATTATATAGGCTCGTGCTGAGGAAGGTGCCCGTTAGAGTATCGAGTAAGTATCGCTATCGTCACTCGATACGATTACTTCACTTGACATTCAAAATATTCGTGCTTAGGCTACAGTAGGATACAGGACGCGTAGGATCAGTGTTTCCACAATGAGGGGAAATTCCCCATTTGAGGGGAGATTAGGGTCCATAGGGGAAGAAAAAGGGGAAGACATTAAAAGGGGAAATTGCGGGAAGTCATGGGTAATGTGCAGTTACATCAAAGTAATGATGTGCAAAGTCGACAAATTTTGTCGATGATTTTGTTGACGCATTTAGTGTAAATAATATTATCATACTATAGTATCACCAGAGGCGTGGGCAGGCTATAGAAGAAAATCGATAAAGACCTTTTTTTTAGTTATTACACTAGGGTCAAAAGTAAAAACTACAGCAGAAAAATTTTTGAGGGGAAAAAAGCCCTGAGAAGGGGGAATTTGAATTGAGGCGCGGGGAAAGGAAATCATTAAAGTGGAAACACTGCGTAGGATACCGGTATCGAAGTGTGCAATTCACCATTGTAATGTATGTGAGATACTCCTGGGCGACTCATCTTCGAGACTCGCGTAGGATACTAGTCGTCTGTAAGTATCGTAATGTAAGAAGGGCCTCAGTCGTAACCTCGGCCTTACCTCGGGTTTCCTCCAGTAAGGTCGAGTGGAGGAATCATCCTGCACTTTGAGAATCATTTAATTTTTAGGTATGGTTTTTGCTATCAAATGTCATAATACAATAATTATTCTAACTGGTCTCTGATACAATAATTCAAAACTTATGGCTGTAAATTACACGAAATAAATGCAAATCTTTTGATTGATACGATACTGATAAATTCACTATATAGGTATATCCTGTGGCTTCCGCACGTCTCTTTTAATGTGTTTTTACTCTCAGGTTGGACATTAGGTATATAGTTATTTTCAAGCTTTGTTTCAAGACATGGTTGGTCGTCAAATCTTTTCTGATCACGAATAAGTTTGTCTCCAAGAATTTAAATTAGTTAAATTCCATGACCGATAGGGGCTGGAAACCCTGCAACAAAAAAAACAGCTGAAAGTTTCCTGTAGGGTAAAATCTCATAGCAATAAGTAGCTGGATGGAATGGGGAGCCCTCTTTGATTTTCACTTGGTGTTAGGCATAACAGGGGCAATTTATTATGTTTACTATTGTGTTTTTAAAGCGGAATATTTTATGAAATTAGTTGTTTCTTATAACATTCTAATGGATTTGAAGCGTCACGTAAATAGCGTTGAGCCGTGTAGTCGTATGGCTTATCAAATATAAATATTATAAATGCGAAAGTTTGGATGGATGGATGTATGGATGTATGTTTGTTACTCAATCACGCTCCAACGGATGAACGGATCTGGAGGAAATTTGGCACAGAGATAGATTATAGTCTGGAATAGCACATAGGCTACTTTTTATCCCGGAAAATTAAAGAGTTCCCGCGGGAACCGAAAAACCTCAATCCACGCGGACGAAGTCGCGGGCATCAGCTAGTTATAAATAAATAAACAATAAACTCTTCAAAATCGGACATGTTTGGAGCAAATCGTCGAAAGCGTCGTTTTCACCGCGTTTTGAAGTCTCGAGGATGCCCAAAGAGGATGTCTTAGGGCTGGTCGGGAGCTACCTTGAATTTGACAGTTAATTCCTAGACTCGAGTAAGGAAATCGCTCAAGTCGAGGAGATCTCGTATTTACCAACTAAGCATACAAATTTCCTCGAGTGACGTTGAGTCGAGTCGAGGAAATCTCCAGGAAATGAATACGGGTGTCAGACTATTTATACTTGAAAGAAGGTTGGGAATACTGACAATGGTTTAAAATTTAAATAGTAACAAAAACAAACTTTATGTTACACGTACAAAGCTCGTTTTGCATTTCCAATAGGTGGACAAAAAAATGTTCTCGAAAGAGAACACGTCAAATAGTTATTGTACTATGGGATACGTCCTAACATGGTCTTAGCACAGGTGATATCTTAATATTATCTTAGATTGATGAGAGATTATGATGTGTTCACCGCCGTCTATTCCTTTCTCTGTCTACGGATGGGGCTTTTGCGAACAGCGTATCATTGTCTCTGGAACAGCGAAAGATTTTGTAAATGAAGTTAGGAAGTATGAACTGCATTGAAGAAGGAACCTCTAGAATCAGGGTCAGCCTGTAACCGAAAGGGATAGGTAATGAAACACCTCCCAAACGTCATACAAATGTCAGAGTTTGTCTGGCACAATAAGATGCAATAGGCACAAAACCCGTGACACGCAGAAAGGGAGAGAAAAACACATATTTTTTTCTCATTCTATTTTGTGTAACATCCCAACACTGCATCTCTTTCATGTGGGAGTGAAAAGGAGATATGGCGTTGTCTATATATCTTGCTCTGTCTGTGTCTACGATGAACTGTAACTGTAGTCATGCTGTAGTCTGTACTGTAGTGCTGGCTACAATGTTCTGTGAGTGCAGGGCAGAAGTGCAGAGTGCAGACTGCATAGTAGAAGGAATCTCGCAGACAGCAAAGCAGCTGCAATTTATACAAGTTCCGTACTCTGTAGTGCTCTGCAGGCCCGTGACAGCTTTAGTTCCGCGGAATGCGCAAAGCGCTAGTGTCGCAACTAGCAGCCAAAGAGAATATAACCACTACGTTTTTCTGTCACTCCGTTATGAGTAAGTGTTCTGTGGTAAACGAAATAAAATCATGGAATTAGGAATTACGACTGCCTTTCTATGAATAAAATATTATAACTATTTTCATGAAATTAAATATAATAATTGAGAACCTCCTCCTTTTTTGGAAGTCGGTTAAAAATCAGACATAAAAAGAAGTAAAGTTCATATTTTATTTTTTGTGGAGCTTTAAAGCGTCTGACAAAAGTTTTGGCCCATGGAAAGTGTCTGACACTTAGGATACTATTTTAGAAATTATTCTTCAAAACATATTATATAAAAAATCAGCCATGTAAATTTAAGTTATGTAACACTTATTTTTAGTTACCTTTCTTACCTGGTACCTGCCCAGGTGTCACAAGGAGACCTCCACAGGCCCGCAGGTATTCAAAGAATATGAGATGCTACTGAGAACCTAAGGTTCCATCTATGTGAAAATAAGTTATGTCTGATCGGTCTGGGATCTTGGACCATATGCATGGTGTTTCGGGGGCTATAAATCGATCTAGATAAGATTCCTTTTCAGAAAATGTCGTTTTATCCATAGGCTTAGGAAAAAGTTCTATGTCTATGGTTTTATCCGTGTTTTCAGGCAAATATGACAAGCTGCTACAATATCATTAGAATACAAAGGTAAATTTCGCCACGATGTGTACGGTGAGAATAGCTCAGGTGGAAATAGGGCGGACACGAAACTAGAAGTTCCCGGTTCGAATCCAGCGTGAGATGTCTCCAGTTCGTTTTATTTTCTTTTTTTTTCGATTATTTTATTATTATTATTATTTTTATTAAATTTTAATTTGATTTACCAAAAAAAATCGGTCACCCAGATATTATGTCCCAACTTGTGGTCCCAACCATAGAATTAGGAATTACGACTACTCTCTTCCTATTTCTATGGTCCCATCACTTCTTGCGACACTAGCGCTTTGCGCATGCAATGGAGAACAGTCAACTTTTGCACTGTCCCATCTGTCCTTGGACTAGTTTATTAGTGATCCGTGGTGCTCTGTGAGACTTCCCTGTATATTATTATACTCTTTGTGTGAGACTGTGCTAGTTTGTGGTATGTACTCTGTGTTTGTGGTCTGCCGTCTGTGTTTTTGAATGGAATTTGCGAAATTTGGAAAAACCAGTGAATCTTTTGCTCCGTATCATTTCCCTTTTTTGTGTTTAATAAACTACAATATACGCTAAACTTAAATCTGTCGTGGTTGTGATACAATGGTTTTAAACAAGGTCAGGGACTCCAGCTGAAGCGATGATGTAAAACACTGGACAAGCGCGTGTCAGAACACGCATAAGGTAGGGTTCCGTAGTAGTATAGTTGCTAAACCTAGTACCCGAGGTATCCGAAAATTATTTCCTTTCAAGATATCCAATTATACTTAACTAGCTGATGCCCGCGACTTCGTCCGCGTAGTTTAAGTTTTTTTATTCCCGTGGGAACTCCTCAATTTTCCGGGATAAAAGTAGCCTATGTCACTCTCCAGGTCTTCAACTATGCCCCCTGGACCTATAAAAAAAGGCTTTTTTATAGGTTCATGCTATGCCCATGACAAAAATCACGTTGATCCGTTGCGGCGTGATTGAAGGACAAACTATCAAACCAACCAACCAACAAATAAACACATCGAAATTAATATTTATGCACAACAAAACAATTTGAGTGCTCATAAAATAATATAATTTATTCAATGTTAGCAAAGATGAATGAAACATGGCAACATAATTTTGTTTGATTATAAATCCTCCAATAGAAATTTTTTAAATGTTAATTTATGAATTTGCCATAACACTAAAGTAAGTTAATTCAAGGAACTATATATAAGTACCTACTTAGTATGGTTTTATTTTTTATGAGCTAAAGAAAAACAAAGATTTTGTGATTATGAAATTACACAAAACTGAGTCAGCATCTTAAGGTTAAACCAATTTTAATTTTTGAATACAAGAACAATAAACTTAAGTACTGAAGCACTTAACTTCAACAAACCTTTTACCTCAACAAAAACTAATCTACTATATAAAAATAAGTCGGGTTTTCCTTCCTGACGCTATAACCCCAGAACGCACGAACCGATTTCCACGGTTTTGCATTCGTTGGAAAGGTCTCGGGCTCCGTGAGGTTTATAGCAAAGAAAATTCAGGAAAAATTTCAACAGAAAAGCGGGAAAATCTTAAACCACGCGGACGAAGTCGCTGGCGTCAGCTAGTTTTTTTTTTAATCTTTCCTGAGCCGGGCATCAAATCAACTAAAAATGCAAAAAATGGTCAAATGCGAGTTGGACTCCTGCACAAAGGGTTCTGTACCACCACACAATTTAAGTAAACTAGTGGTCGCCCGCTACTTCGTTCTGATACAATTTCTGATTGATGAGATCATGAAATTTTCCTGCTGCAAAAGGCTTTATAGAGGCTTTTAGCTTATGCAGGTTTTAATTATTTAAAACTAATGCCGATTTTCAAGTCTTTAACTTCAAAAGCTTAGAACTTTCAATGTAAGCTTCCAACCCCCATTTCACCCCCTTTTTTGGGACAGATTTTCTCAAAACCATTTCTTAGCTGATGTCTAACCCATAGACATCAGCTCCTACCTTCCTTATTTCAAGTTTGTATGCTTTATAGTCCCTGAGATATCATGATTACACTAGCGGCACGCTATGATGGCCGGTTGGACAAACGTTCCGTATTAATTGATAACGACTTTGAAGGAAATAATTGTATTACTTTATTGACGATAGCTATGACGATAGCGATGTGCAGAGATTCATAAATTTAAAAAAACTTAATTGTTTTTTGTTCGAGAATAAATTGACCTATTGTAATGTGTCAACCGGCCATCATAGCGTGCCGCTAGTGTAGTGAGTGAGTGGTATTTCGCTTTTAAATAGTCAAACTTAACATATATAAATATAATATAATATATATAATTTTAGTAAGTAAATAACAAAAAAGATGTCATAACAATGTAAGTAATCAGCTGTGAAATATCGCTTACATGTGCTGCAAAATTGTTAGCGCCTGACAAACAATTTGACAAACTATGAGTACACAACCCTAATTATCGATTTTCGGATTTTTTCACTTGTGCTGTGAGATCTTGCTTCTTGCCAAACATGATTCTAGGTCTATGGAAAGGTTTTGAAATTTTGAATTATTGGCAAGTGTCAAAATATGCGGCATAAATGGGCTTATGTTTTGATTGTGTTGTGTAGAAGCTTGATTTTTTTACAGCTCCAAGGGACCATAGACCTAAGTATTTGATATCAATTTCGACTTGATATTGACTTGACGCATTCCCAAGAAAAAGGTGGTTGACAGACAGACGGACAACAAAGTGATCCTATAAATAAGGGTTCCTTTTTTCCCCTTGAGGTACTTATGGAAACCTAAAAATAATCAAGTCACTATTTTATTGAACTTATTTGTGTTACATAAATCTGTCTAATTGTAGCAGTGTCTCAAGTCTCAGCAAAGTTAAGATACACTTTATAGGTCTCACAGAAGTTAAAGCAAACAATACATAAATCTGATTCAGTACAATCTGTGATAAGTCAGAGCCACCCATTCTTTATTTATCTCAATTCTCATTGTTTATTTAAATAAAATTAAATAAGACTTTATTTCGGAAAGATGTAACAATTAACTTTAGGTCTAAGTTAATTGTTTTAGTTCCTATGGCTAATCCTATAAACTACCTTAAAAACTACTTGCGCCCAGTCAATTTCAAGTTGCGCCAGTGTCATGAGCGGTTCCAAGTCAAGAAGAGGACTGTCCAGTCTACAAGCCAATGTGCTGAGCAGGGTGTTAGTTCTGCTCACAAGTCTGCTCATCATGGACGCAGCGCATGATCGCGTAGAAGATATGATATGATGTTAGAATAAACAGCTTAAAAATCAGTCTCCTAGCTAAAGTGTGCTTGGTTTTAGGGCACCTCGTCAAGCTGGCGGCCCTCCGGGATGCGGCTCGTGCGCCCTCGCTAGCTCCGCGAGAAACACGCCACGTCGCTACAATTACAGGTCAGTAAGTAGTTCATCACTCAAGTAATTTCTCACTCGCCTTTTCATAATATTAGGCAGTACCCATGCAAGTGGATCCATCTCAACATACAATCATCCCATTGTAGATGTTAAGAGCAATGTCTCCGTATTTTAACTTGAACATTGATTATACAAAAAACTGCAAACAGATTTTAAAAGCTGTTAGTGAATATTGGTAATAAGACATGCTTTATGAGGCATTTCATTTGCCACTAAGAAGTTAAATCAAACATAATATAGGTAGGTGATGCCCGCGCGACTTCGTCTGCGTAGGTTTAGTTAAGTTTGAACGTAGAACGTTTTGATTTTTCGGGATAAAAAGTAGCCTATGACACTCTGCAGGTCAATAACTAGGCCAGCTTTTTGCTTATCTTAATTTTGTCAGTATCATCAATCATAGATTTTTCAAAAACTATACGAGTACCTACGTCTTACTCGTACATACCTAATAGGCACAAATGCACAATTTAGGATTTTGTCGTACGCTTTACGAGTCAATGAGGAACTTTCCAGCCTACGTTCCATAAAAACATCAAAGGTGGCGCTCTCTAACACACCAAGGATATAAGATTGCAATGAGGTGATACTTGTGTCTTGTACCATAGTCGTAATAGTAATCTCTATAGCCTAATTGCCTGAAAAAGTTTTTACGAAGAAAACTAAGGCCAGTCACTCACTATTTCGTTTTGCGATACGGTTGCGTAATTTGGTTGAATTCATTTAATTTTTTCGTCTTTGTATCGAATTTGGACTCTGATTACCACTGTATATTACACACTGTGTAATATACAGTATATGTATATTACTCACCTGCCTACGAAATTTGGATACCGATTCTCCTGCGTATTGACGACCTGGATGCGACATTTGGATACCGATTCTCCTGCATATTTCAGACCAAGAAAGTTTCCAAATTTACGTATTAGGTTATGTTTTCGTATTTACGTTCAGTTTGGCTTTTGCAGCCTAACAAGCAATACACCATCGTCTATAAGTTAAACCACTTTTTTCATAAGCTACGAGCACAGTTACCACTTCGTCCAATTCCGATTTCATACGAATATGGGCGAATAACAAAAACGACACAGGATTGTCTGACATAAACTGTTGGATAGGTCAAACAAAAAAAAGTGATACGCTGAGCAGGACAAGATAATATTTTCTCGCTCTGTCACTCCTCGGCGTTAGCGTATATATACCTACTCATTTTGCTTACCTGTGATATTATTATTACATTATAAAACAAAGTCCCCCTGCCGCGTCTGTCTGTCTGAACGCAATAAACTCAAAAACTACCGAACCAATTTTCATACGGTTTTCACAATCGACGGAGTTATTCAAAGGAAAGGTTTATATGTATAATTCATTAATGATTTGTATAAATTGGTTGAATTATGAGGATAATTGTTGAAGATGTCGGAAAAAATCAAGCCGATTGGAAGCTTTCATCGAAATCGCTGCCTTATCCCTTGGAGATAAAACAAAACCATGTATCGTTAATGTATTTATTTATTTTATTTTAATTAGTACGGCACAGGCCAATTACACTAATTAATTTAAAATTACACAGCACAACTTTGATACAATTGATAACAATAATAATAATTAATTAAAAATTAAAATAATTAAAATCACATAAAATTCGTTGAAAAATGGCACACACAAATTAAATTAATAACATCGGTAATTAAAAATTAAAATCAAAATTAAAATTAAAAATAATTAAAAATTTGAATAATAAGTAATATAAAATTAACAATTATTATTTATGAGAGCTGCATGGTTTGCGAGTTGTAACCCTCGCAAAACTTCAAGCACCTACTCACAACCATGCTCCATGGGTCTGCAAATATATCACAGGGAGACTCGGTCAGCAACATATTATTCAGTGCGGTCAGCGTGCGCGGTATTGGGGACCTAGCACGTGACACAGTGCGGCAAGGCCGGACAGCGAAAAGTCGGCGACAGCGGCACTGACGCTGTTGGGTGTAATTATTAGGTGCCCATATGCGGCACACCTTGTTATGAAGCTCCAGGCAGTCTATTTTCCCTGTGAGCACTTTATACATAGTGACGAGTTGGTCACAAGCTCGCCGGGTTTCCAGTGCATTAAATCCCAAGTGACCTAACAAAAACTTTGTGGGATAAAGGTAAGGGTAATATCCATAGACACGCTTGTATAGGTATCTCAGAAAGGCTTTTTGTACTTTTTCGAGTTGAAGAGCGTATGTACTTTCGTAAGGATTCCAGACACAAGAGCTGGTTTCTAATTTGCTACGCACAAGCGAATCAAATAATAGTTTTATAGTGCGGCGGTCATGGAAGTCACGGGTATTCCGCAACACAAATCCCAGCCGTCGAAACGATTCGGAGGCGAGCGTAGAGATGTGACTATGAAAAGTAAGTTTAGGGTCAAAGGTAACTCCTAGGTCTTTTATGAGAGTAACTCTAGGCAACAGTTCAGTACCCATTCTATAAGCGAAGTTGATAGGGCGCTTATTGCGATGGAAGGTCATTACTGAGCATTTGGATATATTAAATTCCATTTTATTACATTCGCTCCAACGAATCACTGCGTCAAGGTCTCTTTGAAGAGCGACACAATCCACCTCTGATTCTATTTTGGAGTATAACTTTAAATCATCAGCATATAACAGACACCGAGCCACATTGAGTACTGAGGGAAGGTCGTCAACCATTATCGAAAATAGAAGGGGTCCTAATATCGAGCCCTGACTAACACCAGAACGTGTATGATATTGCTCAGACTCATAGATGCCAAGTCGAACGAATTGCTTTCGGTCACGGAGGTAACTTGATATTAACTGTAGAAGATTAGGAGCAAAACCAATTTTACTTAACTTTGTTAATAAAATGTCGTTATTGACTCTATCAAATGCTTTTCGGAAATCAAAATACAGCACATCAACCTGACTACCGTGATCCAAGCAATCGGAAATGAAGTCAACCAATATTAACAGGTTACTATTTACTGATCGCTTACTTCTAAAGCCATGTTGCTCATCTCTTAGGTGTAAATTAACTTGTTTATATAATAAATCTTGTAACACGCTCTCAAAAACTTTAGCTGGCGAAGACAAAATTGCAATCGGGCGAAAATCCTCGATATTCGTGGTCTTTCCAGTTTTAGGAATAGGTGCAACTCTGGACAGTTTCCACTGTGAAGGATAAACGCCTGTTTTCAAAGAAAGATTCAATATATGGAAAAGAGGAAAAAGGAGCTGTTGATTATACTTTTTTAGTATCGAGGGTGGAATTTGATCCGGTCCTACGGAGCTACTGAGCCTTAGCTTACTTATACCATTCTTTACATCGTCTGGTGAAAAGTTCAGTATACTTATAGTATTACTGGAACAGCCATCAAGTCTGCTAGCCTTCTCGGCACGCAGTTCCGGTACATCAGGAAGAAATACGCTAGCGAAAAAATTGGCAAAGGCTTGAGCAGCTTCAGTGCCTGACAAGCGCTCACCATTAAAATCCACGGTGGGTTCAAATCCACCCTTGGATCGCAGACTTGAGACATGATACCAGAATTTTTGCGGATTTTTTCTGATTTCAGTCTCAATATTTCTGATATAGACGTCGTATGCGAGTGGCACTTCCTCTTTTAATCTAGACCTTATATCAGAAAAGCGTTTGTAGTCGGCCTCAGACCGAGTCTTTTTCCATATCCTATGCAGATCTATTTTACGTCTGCAATCATTGATAATATCTTTGGTGAACCAAACAGGATATCGATAAATCTTTTTAGGTCTAAATTTCTTAGGAATACACTCGTCAAAGAGCCCATAAAGGGTTTCATAGAAGTAAAACACCGCAGCGTCCACGTCAGTAGAGTTAAAGACTTCATTCCAGGAAATTTCAGAGAGTAACTGTGACAATAACTCGTAATTGCATTTTTTAAAATTCCAATCTTTGGACCTACTTATATTACTTGGTTCTATGCAGTCATGAAGAGGCAGCGAATTGAAACTAAAGGTGACCTCTAGGGGCGGGTGATAAGCATCTGGACTGACCATACCCTCGGTTGAGACGACCACCACTGTGGCTATATTTGCAGACTCCCTACTTAACACAACATCTAATATTGAACCATGAAAGTTTTTAATATGATTTTTTTCAGCAAAATCACAATATGACATAAAGTAACAAAAATAATTTTTGATATTCTGAGAAGCACTATTAAGGTTTAGATCGCCTAAGATAAAAACAAAGCCATTAATGTTGTGAATGAATGATTCGACTTTACAAAACCAAGTTAAGTAATCAGAGTCGTTTGCGCTCGGCTTTATATAAACTACACAAACATAGACGGGCCGATTGCGAAGCGTGAAGACTACCCATAGGTCTTCTCCGTCCTCAGTCTCCAGATCTTGCCGGCGACGCATTGTGATGCCTTGACGCGCAAGGATCATGACTCCTCCACAGGGCGTGCGGCGATCTCTACGAATTATACTCCAACCGCCACATGCTACCTCGGGATCTTCCACCGACTTGTCAAGGAATGTTTCGGTCGCCGCAACGACATCTACCGATGATTGCAGAAGGCTGGTTCTCCAGACATTAAGCTTGGTTTTGATACCACGAACGTTTTGGTATAGGACGTTGAAAGTGGCCCTAGTGCTGTGTGCTTCTAGATTTGATTTGGCCACGAAAGGGCAGCTGGGACTCAACCTTACTAGAGCGTACCGATCCGAAAGGCTTTTTAAATTGAGTCCATTGTTTTATTTTAGCGTTAATGGGCCATACATCTTGTGAGTAACAGGTCATATAGTAAGCTTCAGGTACTGCTATTTTATAGGATTTATAGTTTCCTTTAGGCTTAAGCTCCTCCACAGTGCAGGTTCCATTAGGGCAGAGTTGCTGCAAGTAACTTAGAACATCTTGTGCGCCGGATTCCATATTCCAGAGATGTAGGTATTTGCGTGGCTCTACTGCTTTTAAAGATGTTACGGATGGACTTGCTGTACCTAGCAGTGAAACGGGCCGTAAGGATTTCTTTCGGCGAACAACAGTCCATTCGCCATTATCAGCTTTTTCGCTTGAAGACCCCGACTGTCGTTCACTTCCCGATATTTCAACTGTCGTAGGCTGGACACTCAGATTTGAAGCAGTACGAGTAATTACGTGGGCTTTCTGTGGGCACGGTACCGTATTTGACGGATGAGAAGAGTTTAATTCAACAAATGTCGTGTCTAGATTCGAGGCGGGTATAGGTATAGCATTCTGTTCAGAGGGCTTAACATCTCGTGGTTGAACATGCTGCGTCACCTTAATATTGTGCTCTAATAAGTTTTTATTTAAAATGCAGATCTCATCTAATTTATTTTGGTAGGCTGTGATGGATAAAGTTGCTTGATTGAGTTGATTTTTAAGTAACGATATTTCTTCGCGAAGTCCCGTCACCTCAAAGTATAAATCTCTTATTATAATATTATTGTCATGCAACTCTTCGTCGTTCATTACCGTGGGTCTTTTACGGAACGTGACATTTGGGTCCCGGGTCTTTTTATGGAGGCCTACCGGAGTTAAGCTGTTGTCCCCTCCTTTTTTTGAAGAGCAAATACATTCAGGACATATCCAAGAAGACACATTTATGGTGTCGATAGATTTCACGCCGCTACATAGGAGATGGTAATGTTTACAGCATTCCTCTTTGCAGCAAGACAAAAATTCTTCGCCGTCGTTCAATATTCCACAGCAAGCCGCGCAGTTCATATTGTAGGTAGGTACACAGCGGCTAGCGATAGCAATGGATCAGCGACAAGGAGCGGCGATAGGTGTTGAATTTGCAAGCGCTTGAGAGAGAGGAGTGCGGAGCGCGTAGGCAGGGTCAATGACCGCGAAGCGATACAATGCACGATGACTCAAAATTGCGAACGGCAGCCAAGCTGGTTCAAAGCCGTTTATAAGAATTATTTAAAAAGTTTAGATCTATAATTCACATACCAGTGAGCGTTTTATGATGAAACCAACGCTATCACCTGGGTCACTTTTTAAGCTACAAATTGATATATAATTCACTTTGTAACGTAAACTCTTAACCACTATAAACTTGATATATTTACGCACTAAACATAACGCGACTGTCTCCTAGGCGAGCCGTAGCCGTAGTTGTTGTTGTATGTTCCTCTTTTACAGGTTGAAATAAAAGTAGGCGATGGCATATGACTAACTTTTAAGGATAGCTTACTATACCCATATAAACTGACCGATATCACCCGCGTCGGCTAGTAGAATCGACTGGGAGACGTCACGGCTCTGACGACCGGCCACGTGCCGGACAATTTGGAAACGCAAGGGAAAATATATCGAAGTTATGATTCATAACTTCGTCATTTGTAAAGAAAATTTAAAAAACCCACCAGTACGGGCAGCATGCGCACAACGAGTAAAATTTTGTCTACCCATTATCTCTATTTGTCTACCGACGCTAACATGGTTACTTGTCTCGTTATGTCAAAAGTAGAGACAAAAGTAATATTTCTTATCTGTTGTTCTCTACAAACCTTTACATGCCAACAATTTTTTTCTTGTAATAAGTATACCGCGTTTTGTGCATGTTAGGGTAAACGAAAAATTAGCCGGCAACGACAACATCTCTCTCTCTCGTCGCGAGATAATCTTGTGGTGCGCATGCTAAGCATACTGGTTTCATTGCAAGCTTAGCTTTATGTTTTAAAGTTAAATAAAAAATTGGAAACTTTCTTGGTCTTCAATATGCAGGAGAATCGGTATCCAAATATCGTAGGCAGGTCTTCATAATATACAGTGGTAGTCGGAGTCCAAATTCGATGCAGACGAAAAAATTAAATGGATTCAACCAAATCACGCAACTGTATCGCAAAACGAAATAGTGAGGGACTGGCCTTAGTTTTCTTCGTAAAAACTTTTTCAGGCATCATGATAGAGCATCACTATGACGACTATGGTACAAGTATCACCTCATTGCACACTTATATCCTTAGTTTGTTAGAGAGCGCCACCTATGATGTTTCTAAGGAACGTAGGCTGGAAAGTTCCTCATTAAAACTTTCCAATCGGTACGAAAGTCTACAACGTACCCAATATATAGGATAATTAGGTATAAAGGTACCTACCTATAGATTTAGTGTTGTTCATTTAGCTGTAGTTAGGAAGTAGATTGTTTAAATCGAGTGAAAGTTGGGGCACAGGGTACCTACATTGCAAAAGTTTTGCATACCGGTTACCTATTTGACGTTATCGTACTTACTACCAACCTTACTACACGTTCAATAATTATAAAGGCCCACTTGCGCAAGGCCGCATAATGGTTTTAAGTAAAATTTTCTATTATCTGTCTATCATTTTATGATGTTCTATTTTAATTTGTTATCTTGTTGTTAGCCAAATATTAATTTGGTTTCCTTTAATGGCTGGCTTATAGATGTTCAAAATTGTTCATTTGTCACAAAGTACACAAACAATGGAGGTTTATGCGTAAACTCATGAATGGGAGAATAGCATATAATCTCGATTGGATCGGCGCCAGCAGCTATTCCTGGCGCAGGCGGGCGCGCGCGCACCCCCAGTCTCACGCCGCGTTTCCATCGACAACGATCCTATCGTTTTCACGCTTCTCCCGCGTTAACCTTATTTTTAATCTGTTCCATATCTAGTCGACTGTAGATTGACGGCTCTCCTTGCTTAGTTATATACCTATTCTGTAATGGAGAAACTTTTTATTTAATCAAAATTATTATGCTTTTTTTGATTTTGATATTAGACGTGGTTGATCATTATAGATGAACACTATTTAGAAAATATCATATATAATCATCAATAAAATTGTTTGGCACAAATGAGTTATAAGTGAAAGTTCTATTTAAACTACTTTCGATGTCAATCACAATTACTGAAGAAAAAGCTATGAAAGGTACTGATAGTTAACTAGTATACGAGATTCTTATAATATATAGCTTGTTAGGGTTCCGTACCCAAAGGGTAAAAACGGGACTCTATTACTAAGACTCCGCTGTCTGTCTGTCTCCAGGCTGTATCTCATTAACCGTGATAGCTAGAAAGCTTAAATTTTCACAAATGATGTATTTCCGTTGCCGCTATAACAACAAATACTAAAAATTAAAAAAATATATATATTAAGGGGGGTCCCCATACAATAAACGTGTTTATTTCGTATTTTTTTGCTCAATATTAAAAACGGTAACAGGTATACGGTTCAAATTTTCACAGAATATTAACTTGTATATTACCTTTCAAAATAAATAATTAAATATCAATAAAGTAAATATTAAAGGGGGGCTCCCATACAACAAACGTAATTTTTATTTTTAATACGTCATAAATCGTAAAACTTACTACAGGTTTGTACGGAACCCTCGGTGCGCGAGTCCGACTCGCACTTGGCCGGTTTTTTTTTGTTTTTGTAGCAGGTGCGAATACAACACCTACTATCACTGTACTTTTAAAACAAAACTTAATTAAGTACAAAACAATACATTGAATGTAACAGTTAGGTAGGTATCTTCGAATTAACGTTTTCGCAGTAACGTCTAGGACCTAGGTACACATTGCTCTGATAATAATACGATATTGCATAAAATGCCGGTTCTTGGTGCCCAATATACGTATATATATAAGGTAATCAAACTGCTTTTACTCTTGCAAATTGTGTAGGTACGTGTTCAAATAATAATGAAATATGTATGCTGACGCATTTAAGACGATACATATAAATCATACATACCTATTCACAAGGAAAATAATCCTGTTATAGTCTTGTAGCAGAATGCAAAGTAACTGGCTTACATAACTCATCAACTTGTATTAGGTATATACCTATTATATCGACTGCTTGAAGAACGTAACAATATTATACAAACTAGTACATAGGTAGGTACATTGAGATTTTGAGACAAAATTGAAATGTATTTATGTTTGTTCGACTGATGATATTTCGATTTTTCAAATAGGTCAAGAGAATGACTCATAATAATATAAGTATAAATAAGTCGTTGGGTATTTTTAACTAAAAGAAATAGAGCCTTCGCAATGGAAATTTCTTCAATACATTAAAAGTCCTATATTGTGCTGGTATAATAACTTAGATAACGTCCATAATACCTACTGTCTACAACATAGCGACAAAATGTTCATGACCATAGTTTAATAGCTTCTAATTGCTTGATAGCATTGATAGGGCGCAGTCATTCCTTTATTGATGTATATTCCTACTATCAACACCACAAACGAGGTTGTAAGGACGCCAAATGATAGTAACGGTGTAGCCAAAATTGGTGACCTGTATATGGAAGCGATGCCAACTTGCTAGCATATTGACGACATCCTTATTTATATTAGCGCTTGACGAGAGTGCGTCGACCGTACCGCCTCCACAGCTGAACTGTGCGTGTGGCCTCGGTATCATTTCTATTTCAATGGAACTTTGGCAGTAAAACATTATTATTTTGATTCGATTGTTACCTCCATGCCATTCGATAAGGCCATTTCACTAGTTAACTGCTTTCCAGATATGAAACTTACCTTCGTGTAATGTTTAATTATTGTGAGGATACCATGTATGCCATTGGTCCATTGTGGTTGTATTTAGATTGACTTAGATTAGACACAATGTTTTTATATTTTAAAGCTCTTTAATTTACAGACAAAGTTGTAGCTACCGATCGATTCACCGACTGTATTTATTATCAAGTTTCATGACGTTCTTTCCATTATCTGCTATCTAGATTATAACATGAATGATTATTAGGAAACGGTTATAAGTGCACGTACACAGTTACGGCGGTGGATACTTTTACTCAGTTGTTTTTATGTAAACCATTAGCAGTTTTTCGTTTTGGTGACCGACGGGAGACGTTTGTGTATGTGCAAAGTTTATAATGACCGAGAAGCGTACCCGGCCGCGTCCACGCCGGCGCAACGATTTGCACGATAGGCAGCAGGATTTGCTTCTCACTTGGAGCAACGGTGAGTTTGATGAACAATGTCAGAGGAAAGTTTTGTGGACACTCGAGTTCTTATCGGTCAGATATTGGAGATTTGTTATCTATCAATTATAGATAATGCCTGCAACTTCATCCGTGTGTATTTGCGTATGGGCCAATCCCGTGGGAACTTTATGATTTAAATAATAGCTCGTTATGATACAAAATCTTACACAGTTTTTGAAAAATGTCGTTTACGAATATTTACCGTAATACCGACTACGGAACCATATTATGGCTTATACCTACCTACCTGTGGTCTGACTTCTAACACGCACGTCACCAGTTATTTATTTAAGAACATGAACTAAATAGTTTCTCTATACTCACGCTAAGTGTAAGCCAGTTACGCTAATGAGAATGAAGGAAGGCTGCGTTTGCAAGTCGCATACACTGAAAAGGAATATGTTAGCACGTTTGCGTTATGGCAAATAATTCGATATTCTATACAATGCTTTAAACGTTTTACAATTTAAAATTGTTTAAACTATTTTTGACGGCATCCCTGGGGCAGTGATGAGCGCTGTTGTATTAACGTGGGAGGTCTAGCCTGGTGGGAGGATTCAGGCGTGGCTAGTTACCACCCTACTGGCAAAGACGTGCCGCGAAGCGATTTAGAGTTCCGGTACGATGCTGTATAGAAACTATCTTAGAGTGCATCATCACTTACCATCAGGTGCAGAGCACGCAGCAGTCAAGGGCTAACTTGTAGCGGATGAAAATTCCACTAAATCCCAATTCCCACTACTAGATGTTGCACGTAATTTTAACAATCGTAGATTTCGGTTGAGGGACAAGTAGTTAGTTATGACAACGCATATGAGTCGATTGCGAAGGTTAAGCAACGTTGACCCAGGTCGGTAACTGGATTGGTGACCGAATTTGGAGGTTCAAAATAGGCCTTTTCGTTTCCTCCGTGCCTCGGAGAGCACGTTAGGCCGTCGTCGGTCCCGGTTATTATCACTAACATCTGATAATAATCGTTACAAAAACCTAAGAGTTTAAATACTACTGTCTAGTCGTATGCGGAAGGACGTGGGAACCCACCGCATTATTATCCCAAGAAAACTCCTACCATTATTTGATTAAAGGGGTCACGACCCTCAGTAATGAGGAATACGGCGCAGAGAGAGAGAGATAGATTTCGGTTTAAAAAAATAGCTGCAGACTGCAGCTGGTGTAGCAACTACAATATAACAGTAGCACACATCGGCAAAAGCAATTCAGTATTTTAGAGGAATAATTTTATACAATGTCTGAAATAAAACCATTGCCGGTAACCAGCAGATTTTAACTCATTTCTAGACTTGTAATAATGTGGACTGGAGACAATGGCGCCGGCTATTACCGGACCATTCGTTTGTTCAACCGACGTGTTTTGAATACAAGGCATTGACAATTTTAGTTGGTCTCCTTTACCGAATACTTCGAATCAGGTTTGTAAAGGAGGTGTTCTTAGCGGAAGCATAGGCGGATGCGGAGGTGAAGGGGCTTTGCCTCCGCGGAGGCGGAGGTTAACGGAGGCGGAGGCGGAGGCGGATTTCTCCGATCACATTGTCCATTTTTTGTGCTTCAGGGTGCGATGAATCCCACATTTGTTTTTTTTTAGGATTCTTCCAAGGACTTTTTGCTTGTTGTAATGGTGTAACTGACGTCGCCTGCTTCGATTTGTACCTCTCGCATTGTAAGTCAACGTAAATAAACCTCCGTTACAACTCCGAAAAAAAACAGCGGAGGCGGATGCGGAAGCGGAGGTACGATTTCTTGCGAAAGCTCCGCATTTACGGAGGCGGAGGCGAGGTTCCGTTACATCCCTACTTCGAATGCTAATTCACTGTTCTGTTTGCTCTAATTGAGTTTGTGATTTAAAATCGTAAATTAACTAATTACTATTCCTAACTGTGTCAATGCTCTGAATTTATATCGCTACTAAAAAGGACGTTTTTATTTAATTTCGTATTACTGTCGATGCTTGTGTGTTGTGCTTTTGAGAAATTTGAGAAAGTTACTAGCAGAATAAATATTTAAGAACCGCCACTACCCACGTTTTTATCATTTTAGGACACAGCTGTTTACTTTATACATACTATTTAATCTTTACTAGTTAATCAGATCGGCCGTGAAAGCGCAGCAAACAGACACACTACCTAGAGTATGGATTTACCCGAAGCCCGCTACCATCTTAGACTGCATCATCACTTACCATCAGGTGAGATCGCAGTCAAGGGCTAACTTGTAGTGGATTAAAAAAAAAAAAACAGTCATATTATATTTTATCTGGCACGCGAGTATTTTGCCTCTGACCGAAAGTCTATGAGATACTGCGTTTATCTATAGTATAAATTATAATAACAATTAATATATTATGTAGAAAGAATATATAAAGCCTCCTTTTGAATGTCTGATACATTTTAGGTTATTGTTCCTGTAGATGGCGCGGTCATCGGCTCCGAGGGACACTATTGATTCTGTCTGCTCTAAACTAAATGCAGCCAGCATAGTGCAGTACCGTTTACACACAGCGTAGTCTTCGTATTATATTATGTTTGCAGACACAACATTGCTATTTGCTTGAGTTCAATTCTCTAGACTCTAGTCACGACATCACATTTAAACCTGTAGCTTTCTAAGATTTGTATGTTATCTTGATGAGAATTTTCCTATAAAGCAAGAAAGTTTGAAATGCTTTGAAAATGTGTCTAGTCGAACATACTAGTATTTAGGGTGTCCTGAATTAAATATGGTTATAATAATTATAATTTCATTATAATTATAACCTACCGATTATAATTTGTTTTATACATCCGAAAGTAAACCTGTTGGAGCTATATAGAGGTCTATATTATAATCTAGCATTTTTTTTGTTGGCAGAGCTGTGCAATAGCGAGGAGGTGCCCGAGGTAGAGATCGTCAGCCTTTTACAAGAACATATACCAAAATACCGTCTGAGAGCAGACAGTCTCACACAATTTGGAGGTTGGTGCTGACAATAATTATTATTTTGCCAATTTTGGGTTGACTATGATTTTGTATTCAAAAATCTTCAACATTTTATTTTCTTACTCTATTATTAATTGTTTGGAGCCCATATTTTATTGTCTTAGGGCGCATTCAAATTTGCCGCAAAGTGCCGCGCGGAAGCAGCGCGGCTGCAGCGCTGCGGTCGCGCTGCTTTGTAAATCCATATAAATCAAAAACACGCGACTGCAGCGCTGCACCCGCGCTGCGGCCGCGCATCAGTTCTTCGATCGACTAGTGACGGGACTGCGCACGTATTTTTGTTCAAGTCTAAACATAAACGAAAATCAGGTAGAAGAATTTATCGATGAGGTTGAGAGTCGTCCAGCAATATGGGATTCGAAGTCCGACAAGTACAGCAATAAAATCGAAAAGAAAAAGGCTTGGGAAGAAATATGCATTAAATTTATTGACAATTTCACAAACAAGACTCCAAGTGAAAAAAAATGAAGCATGTAAGTATAATATTATGTATTGTTAACACAACTACTTTATATTTTCGTTGTTTCGTATTAATAGTAACACAGAGCAGTGTTTCTTCGTCAGAGTCCATCGTGAAAATAAATATAGGTACAACCCTATGCAGCGCTGCAGCCGCGCTACGCTTTGCGGCAAATTTGAAGGCGCCCTTACACTAATTATAATATTTCGAAAATACGTAAAAAATAGAAAACAACATTTGCTGTGGTAGGTACTAGGTACCTATTTTTAAGATACAATATTGTGTTTATTCATCGAGTTTATTTTTCTTTGATAAAACCGTAAGTGTTCGTACAAGGAAAAAATTCGGCATAATGAAGTCTTGGAAACGAAACCTTGTCGTTTTGCATACGTGACAGCTATGCAAAAATTATTATGAGTCTTTTTATAATTTAAGACGTGCTTGTTGCGAGTTTGTAAGTAATGAACTTAGAAAAAATAATGTTCACTTAAAAGATCAAATGGCATCTTTTGTTATATTATTTGACATTTACGAGCACCAGCGCATGGGTCAAAAATGTCTCCAATAACGCATCGCATCTTTGTTAACGTCATTGTGATTTGTGACGTCATTTGTGCATGAATACGCCAAGGCCATTCGTGAACTATGTATGTAATACTCGTATGTATAGTCCCGTCCCACAAACTTATTTGACCCGGTGACAGCGTCGATAGTTGATATGAAAAATAAAATAAAAACAAAATCTAAACATGCATAAAAATTAGTTCCAATTTTGGCCACCGGGCCAGATGAGTTGGTGGAACTGTATGTACTTATAGAGAGGACGCTCTCCATCGCCAGGCGGGTGATCAGTCCTTTAATTAGAACCATTCCACCCAGTTTCCCGTGTTAGGACACAGGTTACTGGTGTCCCGGAAGCCTACCCACCTCGAACCTACCGGTACCTTTGTAAACCTCACGATATCCCCATATGGAGAGGTACCTTAGGTCTTCTTTACTGATCCAGTCCTTGCCTTGTAGCTCCCATCTTAACAGTGAGTAGGTACCATACGTGAACTAATTGAGATAATTCTTTTGCATGTCACAGGTACCGTTTTGAGTAAGTACGAGTACTTATTTTATCAAGGAACTCTTACAGTTTCGTCCAGGCTTGTCGGGCTGTCTGTGTGTCACAGGCCACAGCCGCTAAAATTAAAAATTGCTCAACAATTTATATAAATTAGAGCAAGGCACTCCTGAACACGATAAGCAGGAGCCGAAAAAGTATTTTGCTTACCTACCCCCCTCGAGCGATACCTTTTTAAAGATGGCTAAAATATCGAAATAATGACCGTCAAAGTTTTTTGATGGGTTTCTCCGACTGAATTCTTACATAATCTATATGTACCTACCTACTAACTAGCTGATGCCCGCGACTTCGTTTGCGTGCTTTAAGTTTTTTTTATTCCCGCGGGAACTCCTTAATTTTCCGGGATAAAAAGTAAAGCCTATGTCACTCTCCAGGTCCTTATCTATACCCATGCCAAAAATCACGTCGATCCGTTGCTCCGTTGCGGCGTGATTGAAGGACAAACCAACAAACCAATAAACCAACAAACAAACACACTTTCGCATTTATAATATTAGTATGATATTATAAATGCGAAAGTTTGGATGGATGGATGGATGGATGTATGTTTGTTACTCAATCACGCCCCAACGGCTGAACGGATCTGGATGAAATTTGGCACACAGATAGATTATAGTCTGGAATAACACATAGGCTACTTTTTATCCCGGAAAATTAAAGAGTTCCCGCGGGAACCAAAAAACCTTAATTCACGCGGACGAAGTCGCAGGCTTTAGCTAGTGGGGTATATTTATAGAAGATCCACCTGTCAGGTGGTCGATTGTTGCTAGATGCATTCCGTGTCCGCGACCTATTATCATGCTCGTGAATAGTCTTATTTCTATTTATGATTTGAACTTACTGTTTCCTGTGTGCTAGATGCACGCTAGATGTGAACTATTAGTTCAGTTTTGAGGTTATTTTATATATACTTAACTAGATTATGCCCGCGGCTAGTGCCACGTGGATTTATGCTTTAAAAATCCCGATGGAGTTTGCTGCAGATTTCGAGCGGAAAAAGTAGAATACAATATTGTAAATCCTTTCCCGGAATGCAGTTCATCTTTGTACAAAATGGACCATGAAAGTGTAGTTGACAGACCGACAGATATGGACAGATTGATAGACAGGCACATCATCGTATTTATAATATTGTTGTATTCATAACTAACTTTACAACATTTGCGGGAACGATAAGCAATAGGACAGTTATTTTTATAGATTTTGCATCATTGAATCTAGTCATCAGTTCTAGAGGATAGATTTAGTAATTTACCATTTGAGTTCACACGACCTTGAGTAATGCCGCTGAGGAAGTTTTTTTTGCGAATTAATCAAATCCACTAGCATACTAGACAAAAACGAGTACTGGGTTTGTTAAATGCCTAATAGTAACTTAACTTTTAATAAAACTATATTTTTAAAGAAAGCATCAAAAACTCTAAAGACTTTACTGAAACTGTTTCGTTTATTTTTGACTCGGAGTAGGAAGTCAAAAATTAACCTGCGTGTTTTTCCCTAAAATTAAGGCTCTGTCATAGCGTAAATCGGCAAAACGGAGAGTTTAAAGCAGTGCAGTGTATCTATAAAACGGCGAATAATATGCTCGAAAAAATAATTGACCGAGCGAAGCGAAGGTCTCTGAGTCTACTTGAGTGAATTTGCACTTGTCCGTCCGTCCGTCCGTCCGTACTGATAGTACTGATGTCTATGAACGTTAAGATAGTTAAAACTATCTTATGGATACCGCGAGGTCTCAGTTCGGGGCGAACCACTAGTTATAACTTTTGCGTAGTCAGGTAAGTTTTGCGCCAAACAATAGTAGGTACTTATAGCTAGCTATCTTAAAAGTAAGTTACCGTGATAAAATTGCCTCATTAAAATTTCTAACCGGAATATTATATTAGCTTTAAGACTATTGTTAGGTACAAATGAACTTGAAATGGTCTATCCGTCATACGTATTGACGAGGAATGAGAATAGCTATATTAATGTGCCAGGTCTCTTTATTTAAAGAGATGCGCACTTTCTAGTGTTTTCACTTTGTGTTTTGCTAAATTCATTAGCATCTTTCTGGCCTAAATTTGGTACATTTAGGAGAAATAATATACATATCGTATTATCAAAGGTATTACTTATAATTTGCAATATTTCGTAGGTTTATTAAACACATACTTACGTCATATTGTTTAGTATTCAGTTAAGTCAACAATAACTATCTATGTCAATGTAATAAATGATGAGCTCATACAAAATCTTCTATTAATGACCTGAAAAAGTATTAAAAAATCATGTCCACATGAAAATACTAAGATTTAGGTAAGTATATCTTTTCAGAATTAGGAATGAACAAACGCCTGTCAAAATAATAATAATTATAAACACACTCAAGGCTCAGGGGGATCTCTGACATCATGTCAGAGGATAACTGAGTGCGAACACACTCAAGGCACATATTGCCCTATTAAGTATATAGAAATTCATATTATTAAATAGAATAATCAAAATCGTTAAAACGAAATCTCGTCAGATTTAGTTTAGTAGATTTTTAAAAGATTCATATTGTTAATCGCGAGCTTCTGTTAACGAATCTTACAGCATCACCACAATTATACATGATCCGAGTATTACATGTTTGAGCCTATAATGGTCAGACCGCTCTTTAAATTAGGAATTTACAATCGTTTCGACGTACTAAGATGGCGTTCAAGATCTGCTTATGCATAAGTACTCAATTCCAAAGTGGGAACGAGCCGGAATCTTAACCCTGTTATGTCCCAGTTAGTGTCAGGCGCAGTTTCCGGCGCCGGCGTCGCTCGCGTCGCCCGATTACGCTATATTTAATGGTGGCTCATCGCTCGAGTCATCGTCCGCCGACCAGCGTGCATTCCCGACCGGTCTCATGCGCGCCATCTGTCAACTGGGTGCAAGATGCTAGTTCTAGCATACCATTCGCGGGCCTCCGGCATCGCAAGAATCTTATAATTGCCACTATTCGATTCTTGGACGCAGATAATTAGTAGGTTTTATATACGCACTGTCTGTAACACAATAAACTGAGAGCTTTTATAGTAATTATCTCTACGGTACACGTTGGTATGCCCGAATTCCTTAAAAAAATAAATGAATGGTAGGTGGGAATGTCCATGAATTTATGTCACTATAAAAATACCTGACGAGATAAATAATGTGAATTGTGGTAATATATGTCAGGTGTGCCTACTTTTATTAGAGTGAAATGCGAAGTTTATGTTATGCTATTTATGTCCTTTATGAAGCATATAATGCATTTTTGAAATGAAGTTTTAATACTTTGATAGTATGTCATCGACCACACAACCTATAGTAAGTAGTCGATTCAAATAGGTACCTACTACCTTACTAATTACTACCTAACTGCCTCATTGGTCTAGTGGTTAGCATGTTTGACTGCGGCCGACGAGGTCCCGGGTTCGAGTCCCGGGTCGGGTCACAACAAGTACTGGGTTTTTCTGACAGGAAATTCTCAGGACTACCCCGGAGTTAGGAACTTGGCGGTGTTTCACCCCCGTGCCTCGGAGAGCACGTTAAGCCGTCGGTCCTGCGCCTGATCTCTCTCCGGTCGTGTCGGATCGTCCGTCAATCTGCCGAAATTCGGTCGGGAGGACATTATAATTACTACCTACAAAACGCGATCACTAGTTTTAAATTTTTCTCTAATTTTCGGCCCCTTACTGTAATAGAGTGCCGCGTCTTCATAGTCTCCTACAAAATTAATATAACTTCAGATTAGTCAACAAAAAACTGGAAACTCACAAAATCTTTGGTTAAGTTGCGTGACATGGAAAAAATTCAATGAAATGTATGTCTACGGCCCCTAGCCAGTTTACTATTACCGTAGATAAAGTCACGTGATCCCTATCAAAAGCAGGAACAAACTGGATTGAAAGTGGACGGGGAATGTTGTAGGTGTGATTCAGCACTCCTCTGACGTAGCCGCCTATACAGCATCGCTAGCTAATAAAGCTTTTTCGTTTTTCCATTTGTTTCTTATGATATTCTTCGATATCTTTGTATTGGAATTTGTTAAGAGTGTAAAAGGTTTGCTTTTAAATTTATATGTATAAGTAAATACCTAGGCACTTAGTAGGTGACATAAAGAGTGTGCTCTGAGTTTAGTACGCTAGATTTTGAGTGAACTTTAGATAGGCTTGTGTGGTGATGTGTTTGTTGTTACATTATCTTATTATCTTTGGAGATTTTTTTTTAATTTGATTTTTGTTAAGTGTTTTTATCTGTACGTACACCAAGATTTATACTTTTTCGTTTTTGCAAGTACGTTCCATGAAACGTTTTCCGTAATTGGGACCAAGCGACGCAAGTTATCATTTGCACAAGAACAGACTTGTCTGTGATACCGATTAAATTACCTCTTTATTATACAAGTCCTATAGAAAATTCAATTCGGGTTTGTTTCCAGGATACGAGAATCAAGATTGGTTCATACCGTCGCCGGCGCTGCCAGTCAGCCCGGAAGATCTCGCACTCACTCCCGACCAGATCAGGGAGACGCTAAATTACTTTCGTGAGTACAGTCTCGATTTTATTTACTGCTAAGTACTTATTGGTTTAGCTACCGATCGTGCAATTAATGAGACCTGTCAAATCCTTACAAAAAGTATAGTTTGACCACAGCTACCACTAACTATTACTGACCGTGTATAATGTTGCACATGACAGCTGTCATTCATTACGCGATGGTAGCTTATGTGTAACGTTTAAGCGCAAAACACACAGGGAGCGGGCGCGGGTCGGGCGCGTTGCGGGTGACGATGCTTCCTGTGTGTTTTGCCCTTTAGGGTTCATTTCAATCAAAGAACGAGTATAGGCGCGAGGAAAAGCTCCACCAATAGGATTGCTTCATTTTCCTAGCATCGCTCAGCGCAGATCTGGTGGAAAAGGTCTTTGCGGAACGAAGAGCTATATACAAACTAAATAATATTAGAGGGATGCGAGTGAAGCGGTGAGGCTGAGATACTAAACTACCAGTCAAAAGACGGTGTCGGTATGTGAGAGGCGAATCCATCCTCGCATCCGCCCAGCTTCAGCTTCAGAAATAGTCAGGCCCGGTAGTGATCCACCAGAGCGAAGATGTGTTTATTGGACCAATCAGATTACCGATAAATGGCGTGATGATTTTTTCACGTCATGTCACGTCTGATTAGAACATTGATAGAAGGCGGAGATTTGTTTAGCTGACCAATCTCAGCTAAACAAATCTCCGCCTTCTCCGCTCTGGTGGATACCGGGCCTAACAAAGTACGTTACACAACTCCGCTACCGCTCGTCACACTGCTCAGTTTCCTCGCACATCTGTGGCGGAGACGCCACCCGGCCAGGATAAAATTAAGCGGTACAACGCGGGGCGCTTAAAGGTGCCTGTCCTTTGAAGCGGAGTGGAGCGGAGATGTGCCAATAACAGGTCAATCAGATTGCTGACAGGTGACTCGAAATTCTCGCGTCATCGAACAACAATGAGATTGGTCCGCCCAACACATCTCCGCTCCGTACCGCTTCAATGTAAAGGCATCCTTAAGCTCGGTATTCATCAGAGCGGAGTGTTTAACCAGATTGTATAATTATTGATGAATGTGATAATTTTTCACGTCATCTATGAATTAATAAATAATTTTTGGTCCTCTACAATAATTATATTTATAACGAACGTATTTGGCTCATCAATGTTCATTAGGTCATTGATAAAATGCATATTGGCATAGTGATTATTATTATTACTGTAGTTTTATTACAATTTTAAGGGAATTTTAGATTTTTGGCGTTTATTTTCAATGTGATATTTTAAGATCCATTTTATAACCTAATCCAGATGCTATTAAGATAATAAGAATTGTTTTATCTATTTTCCTCTTATGATTACAGTCACTCGAGAGAAAAGGATAACAGCTGTCATCCTAATAGTACCTTGATTTGATAGTACACCCTAAATGCAGGAATTTTCCGCGGATAATAATTTATCCCCGATATTCCAATCCCCATTGCCCAACATGTTTCCTTAGTTCGTTCTGACACAGTCTCGTGTCTTTACTTGCCATCGCTACTTTTGTAATAAACTACATACCTACCTGACGCCCGTCCACGCTTTATTTTTTATTGTCTTTTTTTTAAAGTTCTACGGTACATAATCTTTTATTGTGAGTCTAAAGGTAGATCTGATGGGAAGCATTCGAAGAGTCCGTTGTACTTTCTATCCGACTTCCAATTTTCCAAAAAGGGGGTGTGTACCTATTTTTTGTATTCAAATTTGGAGCAAAAGCATGATAAAAATGAATCTTTGTAAAAGCTTTCAAACGCTTTTGACTAAATGATGCAATCATCAGGAAAGTGTTACAATTTGCTACTTCCAATACTCCTATTTTGAGAGTAACGTCTACGTATAAAAAACCGGCCAAGTGCGAGTCGGACTCGCGCACCGAGGGTTCCGTACAAACCTGTAGTAAGTTTTACGATTTATGACGTATTAAAAATAAAAATTACGTTTGTTGTATGGGAGCCCCCCTTTAATATTTACTTTATTGATATTTAATTATTTATTTTGAAAGGTAATATACAAGTTAATATTCTGTGAAAATTTGAACCGTCTACCTGTTACCGTTTTTAATATTGAGCAAAAAATACGAAAAAAACACGTTTATTGTATGGGGACCCCCCTTAATATATATATTTTTTTAATTTTTAGTATTTGTTGTTATAGCGGAAACGGAAATACATCATTTGTGAAAATTTCAGCTTTCTAGCTATCACGGTTTATGAGATACAGCCTGGAGACAGACAGACAGACAGACAGACAGACAGACAGACAGACAGACAGCGGAGTCTTAGTAATAGGGTCCCGTTTTAACCCTTTGGGTACGGAACCCTAAAAACCGATCTAAAGCGAGATAACACTTGGATTAGATGTTATGTGCTGCAGTTTCTACTCGAAGTAGGTACGTCATATGAATCACTCAAGGAATCTGACGTCATGCTCATTGAATTATTATTAATTATATTAAACTTGTAAAATGGAAAATTGCTGTACTTTTGAGCGATGAATGAAAATATGTTTGACTTGTCGTTTTATGGCACGTTACAATTAGGTGCATTCGAATAGACCTTGACCTTACGTCGAATTTGTGATAGTAAAATGGCGTAGACAATCGCCCAGGCATATGTACCGCATAATTGCGTGGAAATCGTTTTGTAGATAAGAATATATTATATTGTTCCGTACAATGGTCGCTGCGGCGTGCCAGTCTTGGCTGTGCGGTCACAGCGCGTGCGCGGCGTCCGCATCGACACCAGTGCCGGTCGCGCCGGTAGCCACGCGGCACGCGTGCTCACCCTTCCGCCGATCGATACTGCGAGACACCCGCCGGCGCGCCGCCGCCCTTTTGCAACCAAACGTGCTGCGCCGAACACCTCTAAGTTTAGCCGTTTGCGTGACCGGTGGTGCACCGCTGCATCCACTCATTACCACAACCGTCCTTTTATCCTCTTTATCCTACGTTCCTGAAT
The DNA here is from genome assembly GCA_917051295.2 of Erebia ligea. NCBI lineage: Eukaryota > Metazoa > Arthropoda > Insecta > Lepidoptera > Nymphalidae > Erebia > Erebia ligea. The sequence continues at coordinate 12,506,453 of OU785223.1, read as the reverse complement.
TTCTTAATTAATCCGTCGCGTTCGTGACCTCTTTCCTTTGGAAAAATCAATTTGTGATAAGAAAATTAAATTACACATTAAATAGGTAGTGAATAGTGATATTTAGCTCTAGCGCCGTGCTGCTGTATACTATTCCAGCATGATTATTTTAGCTTTTAGTGTTGATCCGAGGGGTATACTGTATAATATGGTACGGATTTAGAATCTGAGTCGGCGTACCATCGATTGAAGAGTACTCGCGATTTTGGAGAACGCGTCGCGTCGCGACGGCGCGGCTTCGACGGCGCGCCGCGCAACATCTGTGGGCCACACCGCCTCTCTTATCTTGACCGTGAGAGCATAATTAATATGTTCATTGTTATCTATTTACGTACATGGTTATGAATTATGATGTTAAGAAGAACTTAAATCATAACCGCAATATACAAACATTTATCTATCATTACTCGTTATATATTTTTTATCTATGTAGCCTATGTATAATATATGTACATATATAACAATAATAATTATGTAAATAGAAGCCAATATGTGACGGCAGCCTTTTAATGAGATTGTACCTAATCTAACAAACGTGTGGAATTTAATCAGATAAATGAGCACTAAGAAGTCTACAGGATTCTTAATATTGATATTATTTTAATCAACAATAAAATTAACATACCTAAATGTACAAGGAACGACAATGATAACATTTTTCAGATACCGATCTGACAATACTGAACTAAGCGAAAAAATACGAAGGAAATGTAACATTCGGGCTCCGAGAAAAATCTACATAGGTAGAAGCGGTAGTAAACGATTTTAATGTTGCTTAGCACTATACAATAGACTTGATTTATGCAATAACTGAACCGGTATGATCAGCTGTAACTTTTTAACCAATGGTATAACCAGTCCAGAGCCAGACCAAGTTTTACTTGCATGTGAAATCAATTAATCACAGGTGTAATTTTTGAATTTCGATTCTGAATGCCCTGTTGCATTTTATTTTAACAAACACTGACACTCGTAAGACCAGTATTTTTTACACGATTGACAACAATCTCCAACTTGAAGTGTTACACTGTTCCTTAGTCCATGTTTGCACCGGCTTTAGGTACAGTAAGTATTTCATTTATGAATGTAGTTACTGAATGTCAGAAGCCTATATAGGCACATTTATGGTTTTTGAATTACATTTTCCATAATATATTTTCCTTTTCTTTCCAAATTTATTCAATAATCAAATCATTATTATAAGGAATTGTATCTTATACGTCAGCTTTGTATAAAATACTTACTAATAACATTTAAAATTCAATTTTTTTTTATTCAAATAGACTTTTTACATGTGCTTATGAATAGTCGAATTAATCTACCACTGGTTCGGAATGCCGTTCCTATACCGAGAAGATCCAGCAAGACCCAGAATCTAGTCCACTAAAACGATTTTTTGAGACCAAAACGTGACCAAGACAATTTTTAGACCCCCGCGCCTTGTGTCATCGCTCAGACAAGCTGCATTCCAGTAGATTTAATGGGCTTAAGTTTGATATACATAACCTAACAAAAAAAAGATTATTTAACGCTTTTAACTGAAGACCTTTAGAAGTTTTTATTTGCCACACTTATACCATAGAATCATATGAATGTTCGCCCACTATAATATTGTCTTAACTCTTAACCTCAAGCCTATCAATCAAATTAACATAATATTACGCATACCTTATTACAATATACATACAATAGATTGTATGGATATTGTAATAAGATTGGCATTTAAAAAATCATTTCTGTTCACTAAGTAACAGTATGCTGAAACATTTTGTACTTGTGTAGTAATTGCTGAGTTGCGGTCGGAAGTGGACGTAGAGTATCCACCAAGTCGTGGACCGCATGCGCATTAATCGCGTGATTCTTTCTACAGATGCTTGCATTTGATCGTGAAAGTTTATTAACATTGGCCTCGAATGCTGAAACCGTTAAATGAAATCCGCTTTGCTAAATAATTCTATAGAAGTTTTGTAGTGCTTTTATGTGTTGTGTTTTTATAATATTATCTGTGACTTCATCATCAGGTTTCCCATTGTCTTAGGTTATCACCCTTATTGTGTGCTTATCATATTTTTTTCTTTATTTTATTGCACAATCATTGGAACATCATAGTAAAATTATGCATAAAAAACGAACTTAAAGCATTTTATAAGATTGTAGCATTTTTTTCTTTCTGCTGTATGTGACCTCTGCAAAAAATTAATTTAATTGGGAATCTTATAAAATCTGCCTATAAAATTCATAAGTAGACACCGGTAAATTCACATATCGATTTAAATTTTAATGGATTTCTTCAACTGCATTATGATCCTCAAAATTAGGTATGTATCAAGGTTTTTTATACAATAACAGCTAGAAGTTTGATTTTCCCCCAAGATTAAAGTTTTTGTTTTAGCTCGAGCATCACAACAATAATTGCGTTGACGTAAACCCATTGAATTCTGATTGAATATCCAACGAAGCTACTAAAGAGTTATTTTTATGTTAATATTGTGTTCTTTTGGGTTCACTTATTGTAATTCTTCACCTTTGTCTGAACTGCCAGCACTTAAATCTATCCGAAAAACCGGCACAATGAAACTTTAAGAAATTGAGGATAGGTACATTTCCATAAACTTTTTATAGTATCTTGTTACGCTTATCAGTTATGCGACCTATTTTTACAAAATTAAGTAACCTACAAAAAGAGAAGTTTATACCTAATTTTATTAATTATTTACTAATTAGTTGAAAAATATCTTATCATATTGTTATCTTAATAAACCATACCTATCACAGATTAAAAAATAGGTACTGAGTATGTTCTCGCGGCCTTATATTAGTTTAAAAAAAATCTAGTAGAGTTTAGTAGAAAATATCGATATGAAAGAGATTATTCTCAGTTGCAAAAGTTGCAGTTATAACCCCTACCCCTGATCGGTTTCTACGGCATCGTACCGGAACGCTTAATCGCTTGGCGACACGTCCTTGCCGGTAAGACGGTAACTAGACACGGGCGAAGCCTCCCACCAGACCAAACCAGAGATAATTCAGAAATTATAAATTCCCAAATGGACCCTGCCGGGAATTCAAACAGGGACCTCCCATGTTAAGACATCGCTCAACACTGCGTCAAGGAGATTGCCAATGGTATATGGATATGGATGGATGCGAACTTATCGTAAATGAGCTTTACATTATGTTGCATACTTACACAGATAAATGCCCCTAAAGTTATTATACGACCAGCCAAGTATTTATTCCATTGTTTTACGAAATTTCCCTCTGGATGAAAAGATAAACGCACGGAAGCGAATGCTAAATGAAATAAACATGACGATACCTATTGGCTCGATTTGCAGCCAGAATTCAATCTCACCCCTTCAACGTACACGAGGCAGGTAGACTCGTATGTGCATCGGGAATGAACTTTATTAGCACTGAGCAAATAGCTTTTATTTTCCGAGATTAAAGGTAGCTTATGTCACTCTTCAGTCTCCAAGTCTTTAACTTAATCCATGCAAAAAATCACGTCGACGCGTTGCTCCTTCAATTAAGAACAAACCAACAAACACACTTTTGCATTTGTATATAAAATACTTACAAAAATATTTTTCCTACCATAAATGTCTATACAGTCGTGTATCTCACCCAAATTCTCTGTTAATATCTTCTACATAACTAAATAAAATACCAATATTGGCCCTGCAACAAACAGAAAGTGAATCCTCGTATGGAACAGGTGCGTGATTTCTTGCAGTGAAAACCATGTTGCATTCCGCCAATCACGAATTGTTATATTATATTCCGCAATCACGAATCACGATGCATGATCACGATGTACGCGAAATTCTAATGAAGCAGTCGCAAAATGTACACTGAAACAAAGTTCTGAACGTATTTAAGGTCCCTAAGTGTTTGATGACTACAGTGCGATTCGAGATAAATTCTCAATTATTACTTAACTACCATTGTTTAAAAATTACAATTCTGCATCTTTATTTTTACAAGTTTATTTTATTGTATTTTATTTAACAAGCTATTTTCTGCTATCTGGCACTTGCACCAAGGCCATTGGGTCCTTCAAAAGATTTAGAATTACAAGTAACATAATTTGTTAAATTAAATGGGTTGCTTATGTGTAAAAGCTGCTTTACACGACTCACGAGCCAAGGCTATTTATTTTACGTCAATGCTGTATCACGTGCGCTGCGGCCGACCTTTAAACACTGCCTCTTTCGCTCGATCGCGGTTCAACACGAGTAGAAATTTTAATTTACGCATCGTAATCTATATTTTTTTTTATCCACTTAGATGGTAGCGGGCTAACCTGTTAGGGGCATGGTAGTTGTATTAAACCCATACCCCCATTCGGTTTTTACACGGCATCGTACCGGAACGCTAAATCGCTTGGCGGCACGTCTTTGCGGGTACGGTGATAACTAGCCACGGCCGAAGCCTCCCACCAGGCCAGACCAGGGAAAATTCAGAAATTATAAATTCCCAAATTGACCTTGCCGGGGATCGAACCCGGGACCTCCGCACGTTAAAACAACAGCGCTACACTGCGCCACGGAGGTCGTCAAATCACATCTATATAAGACAGTAAAATATCAGGTAACAATACTAACGTTAGTGAAGATTGCGTTGCTGAATCTTCTCTTGCCGGCTCTTCTTGTTTTAAACCTACATCCAGATCCGGTGGTAGAGACGGTAGAGTCTAAACAAGACTTATCATTAATTCTTGAGTGACAAATATAAAATTTCAATATAATACACGAGTAGGTACTTGCTTCTTCTATCTATATATAGTTTTCAGGACGGACGTTGTGTCAAATCATTAGTTTATCAAAAAATAAACAGCTGTCCTGATTAAGGAAAAAGTGTCATTACTTAGTAGAGAATAATTTGATACTATGATTGCTTCTGCTAGAAAATCTTGGTTGGCAATTTAAATCATTCATCCTGATTCCTAACTTACTACTCGTAACTAATTTTCCTAATTAGCGAATAAGACAGATCAAGAATCTCGTTTTCGTCTCTCTTTCACATCACTATCTAAATTATTTTTTTAAGCCGAAAATAATAACTGGCTGCTATGTATACGGTTGTTATACCTAATATGCGTCTAACTCTAAACGTCTAAACTGCTAGTAGGTACGAGTATATCTATAGATCCTCGTTACAACTAATATTTGTTCTATTACAAATAATATGACCGTCGTGACAAGCTAAGTGGTTTTCAATTTTCTTATGACTATGAAAACTCGATAATCAATACAGAAGATCTTGTGATATTTCGTGATTATTTTCGAACACCCTGCTCCCCCCTTTCGAGCCTCATGTGATTAATGGACGATCCTCTATGAACGTGTCATTGGCCATTAGGCTCTAGGCATCATAGTAGTTCGTAGGTAGCAAGAAAAATCACATTTGGTCACTTATTATGGTTAAATTGAATAAAGAATATTAAACTATCCATTGTCACGGTAATATTATGTATATATAATATTGTTGTTAACAATTGTATTGTAAGTTAAATTATTTACACTTTAAAATTATCTTCACCATGCTATCAAAGCAACTTGCAATGTCGTATGATTATTAGATGAAACATTTTCCGTTCCATGCAATGTAAATGCGATTGTATTAGGTATATTGTGTTCCGTAGTCCAAGGTTTTAAAGGTAGTTTTGTAGAAAATGACAATAAATTTTTATAATGCTGTCACAATTAGGCGAGACAAGATAACTAGTCGATAGTAGTGACAAAAGGTCGGAGAAAGACGAAAAAGTTAAAAATATAATTTCTTTAGGTACTTATTTAAATTTTCATGGGGTAGGTATTTTCCAAAGGCGTTTTATTGTATTGTGATGTGTGAGTTTTTGTTCGCTCTTTTATTATTGTTTGCCTCCTTTAAGTCCGACAAGACTTTTGTTTAACGTGTTTCTCGTCATGATAAATGTTTACATTTGTGCTGTGTAATTATGATATCGCAGACCAATCGAAGGGCATTGCAGTGTCGGACAAGTTTAAAGCAGAACTAAACTTACGAAAGTCCAAGACCTAAGTGAACATTAGATTAGAAGTGATAGTAAATAATTAACGAGTGTGCGGGGGGAGTGTGGTTCGGCGTGAGGCGGGCGGGGCCGATGTTTGCGGGTCGGGCGCGTCACGGCAGAGGGCGGTGCGGGATCGGGCGCGGGGTGCGCGGGGGTCTCGCGCGCCTCGCCGCCGCCCGGCTTCGATCGCGAGCTCTTCCAGGAGTTGAGCTTTCTCCCCGACGCAGAACTCCGAGAGTGTCTCGGCGAGTATCCTGACTTCCTGTATCATCTGGCGCGGGACAGGTTCGGCAGACTCTACTTTCGCGTTATACGGACCTTGCTCCTTGATCGAGGTACTGCCATGATCTTGTAACGACATACCGTCGAGTTCATCTCATCGCTTGCATCAACATTCGCATCGTCTTACCATATTAATATGCTTTCTTTTGATGAGAAATAATAATGCTTTTAAGCTTGGTTTGCTGTACCTACATATTCATCGAACATCTCCCTGACTTGCACTATCTATTTCTCTCTGTCTTCTTCTTCTTAAGATTGATCTTTATTTTCATTTCAAATTCTGAATAATCTTTAGATAGTTTTGTGTTATATAATTTTTGAGAAATGGTTAATTTTGATAAAATTAACATGTAACTATGTACTTACTTAATCTTATGTTTTAATTAGAATGTCTTACATAATCTAAATTAAATTGATCGAAAATATTATATCCCACATAATGTCACATTAACACAGTACTGAATCAAGAATTCATTAAAATATCAAATCTAATGTTGCAGGGTCGTTTACTTTCCACTTTATTCAATACAAATGAATACAAAAAATTAACTAGAATCTGTTCAACTACCTGTACATGTTGGAATCATATAAATAAATACTAATTGGGGCATATCTTCATTTAACAATGAACGATTTTAAATGCGGAAGTTTCATTAAGAAAAAAATATATAAGTTCTTATCACTGAGAAGGACGTAAGCGAGTATACAATCGATATCCGTTGTAACTTGTAACTTTTAATCGCATCGCAGTTAGGTAAGAATGAAGAAAAAGCGCACACGCATTGAATGTGACTATTATTGACGGTTGTTCCCAGCGACTGATAAGTTTTTACTACAATAGAAAGCGTCGTTAGATGCAACTGATTCTAATTATGTGGCGTAATAACTACAAGATTAGAGCACTACAGAATCTATGTAACTACAACTCAAAATTGCCTTTATAAACGATCTCACCAAAATTATAAGTTTACAGTGATTTGTGACTCACAAACTTTGTTTGTTTTTATAATTAATAGCATCTGATCTGATCCTAATAATTACCAGAACATAAACATGAATTAGAATTTTGGGTGAATATGAATAGTTTGTAAAAATGTACTGGTTCTGGTGATTATTAGGCTTTACTAATAACACTCATTATTCACATGCTAATTAATGGCACTTGTTTTCTAAGTAAAGAAAAATTGTCTTGGCAAAACATTTCGTCTCCATATTTGTAGTGCGCAGACAGCGAACAAGCATTTGCTTTGTAAAAAGTGTGCTTACAACATCGTGAGCATTTTTCAATAAATAGTCTAATAATATGTTGTCTCTGTAAGTACTCCAGTTTTCCCATGTTTCACAATGGAATATGTTTTACCTGCCCTCTGAGACCCACGCTCGGTCGTTGAATACGCAGTCACTCAGTTGAACGGTCGGTTCACGCTAGTGTTGGAAGGCACGCATTTCGTTTACTGTTTGTTTATGCGGTACCGATCTGCATTGTTCAATTCGTCGACTTCACGGATTATGTTACAAGCCGTTTAGTGTCAAGCCCCGGCTTGACTATTGAAGATTCCATGAATACTGAAATCACAAACATTGATGACATCTTAGCGGGTCAGTATTGATTATAACACTGTTTGTAAGCGATTGATTTTTGTCCTGTTTAAATTAACTTTATCTTATCATTGTTTGCATCCTGCAATCGGGGTATGTTTCATTGTCTTTGATATAGGCATTTGTATTACTTTCTTGAGTACCAACCGAGTTGTCCGCTCGATATGGCGTGCGTAGAATTGTTTCATTGTTTTTTGAAAAACTTTGAATTATGTGGTAGGTATTTAGTTCCATGATAATCATTTTTATTTATTATTGATTGTTCACTTGAGATTGTGTTTTTTATTATTTATGTCCCAAGAGTCTATGAACTTATGAAGAGGTACTTGGTAGATGTTAAATGTTTGTAAGATGGCTCGTCTGCGTTACCCCTTGTAGATATTATTAAACTGGACTCACCAGCCTCACCGCAGTGAGATTTGCAGATGATAGATGACCCAACATTACCACCCTCAAATTCCACAATAAAAATTGTTAACCCACCGGCCACTACACAGACAAAGCTGACCGTTCTAGTTTGTGGACATAAGTGGACAACGCAGAATTAATAATATCAATTTCATTTTTTATCTATATTATCTATCGATTCCGATAATATTATTAATTAAAATGTCTCAATACTATAATCATATTTTAATTTTATTTATTTTACCTCGTACCTATCCTTTCTTTTAAAGTGTCACTCTCATCTATTTTAAATTTCGTGGTTATCTCTTGATTAAAATAAAACATATAACAATTTATTCACGGTTCAGATGGTTATTCAGCGCCTGTAAATCCATTTTAATAAATAAAAGTTTTGTACATTCTTCATATTTTTTTCATATTGAAAGATTACTTTTAACTGTCTCCATTGATATTGGAACATTAATCAGCCAAATACAGAAATAACATGGTATTCAATTTTGCAAACATCTTAATCTCAATGTTCTTTCTTCTATGTTCTTCATATTGAAAACCAACCAACGACATTTATTTTACAAACATTAAAATATGTAAACAAACGTATTTGTTTGTTTTTCTTAACGAACCAATAGATTATTTAATTTATCTGTTTTGTGTTTGTATTTGTAAATACTTAGCGATGATCTTTATTTACAATAGATTATCTAATCTTATTAGTCTATTTCGTTTAAATACTTGTGATGGTAAGATTTGTTTTAGGTTATGTTAAAATACCAAAGAGATATTCTGTTTCCAGTCCTATGCAGCAACAGGGTGAGCCAAATGACAAAAACCTACAATGACATCGAAGCGGTTACACGGCTCTTAGAAGAAGTAAGTCTTTTATTTTTTTACTCTGCGTATTTCTTGTACTGAGTTTAGTAGTCTCTCCTATAAGTTTGTCAGTTATTCGGTTTTCACAAAACTGCCCTGCTTGGCTCGTGTTTTCAATTATATTTCTTCAGCTTTGTTACAAAATAAAAATACCTAGTACTTTTATCAAATATGTATTGTTAAATTTTTGCTGCCAATAAATTAACTTACGAGGCGTTCAAAAGCGGTTATATTGTTCATAGAAAGAAAAAGATTTAGAGCTGACGGCGCGCATCGGCAAAGAACTCCTGACTGCTAACGGGCGGCTCGAAGCTCGTGTGACCGCCCTCGAGGGAGAGCTGCGCAGCGCGCGGGACCTCGTCACTCAGTTACGGCACGAGGTATCCGCTAAGAGTGATCTGCTTCAGGTGAGTTCCTATTGTTTTTGTAATGGTCCAAAACGATGCAAAGAACGTGAGAAGTATAGATTAGTTCACTGCAAAGGAAAGAGATGGCAATAAAGCTGCAAAGGGCGAAAAAAATCTGATGGTCATAGTTGTCTAGAAGAATTAAATAATTGTCTAATTAATTGTCGCGGGATTGACAAACTTCTTGACATTGTTGTACGAGTATACGTAGCAAAATATTACAGTCTATATTTTATGATCAAAAGCAGAAGTTCTTTCAAATCTTAGGATTGTTTATACTTAATCCTCACGTCTAGCATGAGGTGAGTTTAGTCTTCATCTTTTTTTATGGCTTTTAGCAGTGCCACACAGTTTTACTCCTTTACAAACCTTTGGGTGTCGATTGTCGAAATATATTTCGTCAATCCTCAGATCGATCTACTTTGAGTAAAAGTTAAAATATTCTGAATTTAACGACAAAAGTAATTATGAATTCATATTGAATTGCTCATACGTCAAGTTGCTTACGTAAACGTGCCCAAGAGACTTATTTCACTAAGTGAAGAGTCTGTCCTCTTCTAAAGGTCACTGTATATAGCGGATGTATTGACCGGCCTTGGAGAGGTTTTGTGACGACAACCGATTATATTCGAAAACCTTTTCATTCTGAAGTGAGAGAAAAGCCGTGCTCACTAGAAGACCGGCGAACGGGTTGAGATGATGATGACTAAGATAATAGTGAAGTAATCGTTGAGTTGCTCACGTGCTCGTACAACTCGCGAGGCGCATTTGCGTGTACACACGGACGATTTTACGAGTAGGTATAGTATTGCCGCGACCGCACCTCGCACCGCACCTGCGTAGTTCGACAAGTACAACCACAGTACGTTCTTTCCAACCAGTCGCTCGAGTGAAGCTGATTGAGCGTGGACACTTGTTAAGACTAGGTACTGGTTTATTATTGAAATACTAAAGTTTTAACACTAATATATTTAATTGAGAATATGCTAACAAATATAGTATACGTGGACACTAATGATGTGTTGGATGGCGAGAGTTGTTCTAACACCGGCGCCTGCGCAGCCCGCTGAAGCCCCGCAGCCCGCGCAGTCCACGCAGCCCCCGCTCTGGCCTGTGCGTCGCGTCGTTCTAACGCGGGGGGCTCGTTGTATCAACAGAAGCGTCTAGATAAATCAACGCTGCGGTGTGATACAGGGACGTGACGGAGGAAACTGGCAGAATTATCGATACAAAATTCTGTCACTCTGTCAAATTTGTATCCAGTTTCCTCAGAGGTAGTTGTTTCTTACCTCTCTCAACCATAGGTGACAGTACCGCACCTGTAGGTGCGAAACTGTCATGGTAGCCGGGTCTGTCATTTGTATGGGCATCGACCCCACTGTATGAATGTATACTTCACTGCGATAAAACAGTTTGCGGACGCTAATGGTTCTCGTTCTGGTTCATAGAATCCATAAAAGGTTGAAAATATTCAGGACTCGTCAATCAATGTTGTGCAGTTGTAAATCCCGTTATAAAGTTAGCCTTCCTATAGTATCTAGTATCTAATTAAGGACTGTTCTTACGGATTAATGGAATGCCATTTTTTAAAGTAAAGTGTTTCGTACTTTTAATGTTTTTTAAAAATTAAATAATGAATGCCCGCGAGTTCGTCCGCGTAGATTAATTTTTTTAAATTCCCTCAGAAGCTCCTTGATTTTCAGCCTTATGTCCTTCCCCGGGATACAACCTATCTCTGTACCACATTTCATCAAAATCGGCTTAAAAGATCGGCCGAGAAAGCATAGCAGATAGATAGATAGACGGACCAAATTACCTAAAACAGGATCTTGCAACAAATAACTCTAAATAAATAAATACCAAACGAAAAACATTATCACAATCTATTTCTGTCGCCTTAGCTGTGATAAATAATAATTATTATTTGTAATCTATAATGTCTGTTTATTGATGCTATCTTAAATAAACGCTGGCAATATCTAGTGTATACTCGTATGTATATCCATACTAATATTATAAATGCGAAAGTGTGTCTGTCTGTCTGTCTGTCTGTCTGCTACGCTTTCACGGCCCATCTGTTCAACCGATTTTGATGAAATTTGGTACAGGGGTAGGTTATATCCCGGGGAAGGTCATAGGCTACTCTTTATCCCAGAAAATTAAGGAGTTCCCCCGGGAATCAAAAAAACTTAAACAACGCGGACGAAGTCGCGGGCATCATCTAGTTATTAATAACTAGTAGAGTAGACACCCGCGACTTCGTCCGCTTGATTTTCTTTATACTCAATATTTTATAAAAGAAAGCTATTACCTCCTGTTAAAAACTTGAAAGGTCCTGACTTCTAAGTATAAACCTCCAATAGTATTGCAGTCTGTTCTTTGTATGACGCTCCACAACAAGGCCGTGTAATACATATTTTCTGTTCTTATAAATAGTTTTTAAAATGGGAACAATGTGTATTTAAATAATAATATAGTTGAAGCCAAAGAAAACTCCAGTATGAGATATGTACCTACGAATGTTATGGTCAACTATCGGATCGAATTAGTAAAATCGCAAATCGGTTGCAGGTTTTAACCGATGACACAGAAGAGGGTTCACCCACAGAGGAGCAAGAGGCGCCGATTGCGATTGCGTTGAAGCGACGAACTGGCGCCCTGGAGCGGGAAAACCGCGCGCTGAGGGAGGAGGCCACGCGCCTCGCTGCTGGCGCGGACTCTGCCGAGCTCGCCGAGAGGCAGCTGCTGAGGGATATCGCTGCCCAGCTGTGTAAGTACTAATAGCCTCTCAACTAACTGCCTCGTTGGTCTAGTGGCTAGCATGTTCGACTGCGGCCGACGAGGTCTCGGGTTCGAGTCCCGGGTCGAGCCATAATTGGGGTTTTCTGACAAGAAATTCTCATTACTAGCCCGGAGTTAGGAAGTTGGCAGTGTTTCACCCCCGTGCCTCGGAGAGCACATTAAGCCGTTGGTCCTGCGTCTGATCTATCTCCGGTCGTGTCGGTTTTTCTGTCCCATCGGGCTGTGAGAGTAAAGGAACAGAGAGTGCACTCGATTTTGCGCACACACTTGTGCTCTAAAATATGTCCTGCGTAGATACCTAATCGCTCTTGGTCGCCGTGGCCAAACTTCGGTCGGGAGGACATTATCCTCACAACAGAGTTTGGCTCGCTGAGCCCAATTATAGCGGAGTTTACCACAAGTGTGTGCGCAAACATAGGTGCATTCTTCCAAACCATCTTAGTCCGATAAGATGGCTATAAGACACCACCGGTAAGGGATCAGTTGTAGGTTTGAACGCTTTGTGTGCTGTCCTAGGCACGGGGATGGATCACTACCAAGTGGTTGATGGTGAAGCTATTATTGAGAGTTTCTTGACAGAAACCCGTAATAACTTTTTTGGCCCGACTCGGAACTCAAAGAGCCGAATAAATAAACCTAGTCAGTAAGTACTCATTATAATCGTGGCTTATTCGGCTGCCGGTCTTGAGCTGCCGTGCCCCGCCAAGATTTTTCGTTTTTCTGTCAAAATACGCTCAGTAGCAGCCTGGAGTAGGGAAGATGGTTGTACTACACTTCCGTACCTCGAAGTGCACATAAAGCGTTGTAAGACGTTGGTCATGTTGGATTACTGTCTTATCACACTGTGAGAGTGCACCTGTGTTTTAGCACACTCATGTGCACTGTAACATCTCTTGCGTAGTTGACAAGCTCCGTTACTGTTTTTTCAGTGACTGTTTTTTTTTCAGGACATTTTTACTAACTAAGCACTCTTATCTAACTTTGTCAGTTAGTGTTGACTATCTACAGTAGTTAGTCAATATAGGAGACTATTTATAAACGAAAATTATCAATCAATCAATCAATCACTTCTTTAGGAAGAGGATCTCCAACAGAAAATGAAGACGAAATCAAGATTATGAGTTATGGTTTGGTGGCACAAGGTGGCCTAGCAGCGTGTTTTCTTAAAACTTCGCACCCTGTCAGACCATACTTGTTCCAACATACCTATTGTCGTCGTGGAAGAAAGAAAAGAGAAGAGAAGAAAAATGCATGATAAATATTTGACAGTTTTGCTTCGAGCATTTAACTGACAGGTGTCGAGATGCGCGTTAATTTCTTTGCAAAAAAGTTTGTCATTTATAATGGTGGTTAGGTAACGCACATAACAAAATTAGAAACGCACACACACAACACATAACCCTAATCTATACGCACTCAATATACATTATGTAAAACCCGCATCGTTCATTGTTACAGTCTCAATTGTTGTGATTGGTGGAATTTACTGAATTCTTGATGCGACAGTGGGCTATGGACAATAGCGAAAGAGTAACCAATCAGAGGTGAATGCGATCGTTGCATTGTAACAATCATTTTTACTTAATAACGAAATTGAAGAAAGCCTATTATACATTTGACAGAGGTAGGCACGACTTCTGAACTCCTGTTGGTTGAATGCTTGAAGTAGTTTTGTAACAAACTAGTCGCTAGCAGCGTATTGTTTAGTCCTGGAAATGCGTGCCGATGGCAAATTCGCGTCAGTTTCTTTGGATAGAAAGTTTCAAAATCAAACTGAAAAGTATGCCGTGTCCGGCTTGGCTTGACTCTAATGTGTCATCAGCATTATGAGGCATGCAAGTGTTTTAATGTAGTGTAAGGTTGGTTTAGCTTTGGCTACCGCTTGCCTCCAAAACGTCCTTCGTTCCTCTTTGAAACTTGATATTTTAAATAATTAATCACGGCTCATAGTGCGAGTTTAACAGCGGGCGTGGTCGCGACTATAAAATGTATGATATGACACCATAGGTTACTTATACGAGTATCATTCGCCTGAACCTGAACACGCACTTGCGCACGCATTGCGTCGGGAACTTTGTTGTACCCTCTTTCTTTACAGGTTTCTCTTATGACGTAGGCACTCACATTTTTGAAAACTTCACCCTCAAGGGGAGGATGAAAGTTTCTATGACGTGCAATCATTCTTCATTTTTTTTTTATCCACTACAAGTTAGCCCTTGACTGCGATCTCACCTGATGGTAAGTCTAATATGGTAGCGAGCTAACCTGATGGGCATGGCAAATTCAGAAGTTATAAATTTCCAAATTGACCCTGCCGGGGATCGAACCCGGGACCACCGCACGTTAAGACAACAGCGCTCAACACTGCGCCACGGAGGTCGAGAAATGCCTTCCTTGTTATATTATTATTTTATTCTTTATTTCCTTGAATGTCAGTATTTATATTACTCGTAAGTATAGTACAGTAGTATAGTTATTTCACTAGTTGGGGGGTGATTTGACTTTTAATTTACAATTTATTGTTACTATTTCATTATTTTAGAAAATATTATGGAATAACAAAAATGTATTGTTTGTAACAGCGAGTGCAAACTCGGAAGCGAACGTGCTCGGCACGGAACTGGCGGAGGAACGGCAGCGCTCGGCGGAGTTGCAGCACCAGCTCGAGACCACTAACACACGACTCGCTGCCACCGAAAGAAATTTACAACAGGTAAGTGCCAAAAATAAATACCATCACTTGCTTTTACACAAATTTAAGAAATCTAATAAACTTATGTAGTCAATTAAAATAAAGTTGCATCTACTACTAAAAGAACTTTATCTTTCGCGATATAATCAGATTTAATACATAAATACAACTAGTTATACTCGTACATACAAATAGAAGATTAGAAATCTTGCACAGCTCTGAAATACCACCACACTAGGGCAGCTAAATACCTTATTCTTATGCCGCGTCACACATCTGCGGCATTCAAAGGCAGTTTTAAATACATAGCAACGAAATGTTGAAACGATCTACCTCCACCTTTACGTAACCTCCAGACGACCAGCGCTTTTAAATCAAAATTAAAAAAAACATTTACTTAACTTACAAAAACTACAGCAATAGTTATTAATTTTAAACACTCACTTTTTGAGCTTTCAATGTTTTTATAGTTATTTATTTATACAATTTATACAGTTTATTTATGTATTATATGTTATTCCAATATATAACGAAAATGTTGCTTTGCTTTATACATTGATGTAGAATTTTAGTACCTATGCTTTATAAGTAATTTACATTTCTATCTTTGCATGCCTAATTTATTAATCTATACCTACCACTTTTAAATACGTCTTACACTATTAATATTAATATACAATATTTACTACTTTCTTTTTCCACCTTTATTATTCTGCCTTTTAATAGTTTATATTATATACTTATATACCAGTGACGTTCGCAAAAAGGCGGCCACTGAAAATCAGCGTTGGGGCACCTGGTACCTCAGATGTGCGCCATCATAGCGGCTTCGTATCTGAGAGGCCCGGAGTCCCAACACAAGCTGAGTGGCTTACCTGTTTGTTGCACTGCTGTACAATACAGTGTTAATATCGCATGAACCTATTTTTTTTTCTTTCTAAGTGTTTTAGTTTAAGTTTATTTTTAAATTTTAAATGTAACATGCAGGAGTGCTCAAATAAAGACTTTTCTTTCTTTCTTTCTTTAAATAAATCTATCATCCAAAAACAAAATATTTTTGTTCAAGTTAGTAGTAGTTCAAAAGCACTTGTAAACGTTAGACCTTGGTGTAGAAAGCTGAGCGCGAGCGAAGCAAGCGTGAATTTTTTTGATCCTTCTCGTGCAGAATTAAAACAATTGGGTTTTAAGAGGATCGTCTAGTGACGAAACGCGACGCGAGTAGGTATTTTCAATAATGCTATCTGTTTCACAACGCTTCGCTGCCTTCTCTGTATCGTGCGATAGAGAGAGTTGCAAGTCCAGTAGGCATATGCCTACATTTTATTCTTGAAATATTGTTTCGGGTGATAACGTTTTTACCCCCCCCAAACTTTTACGAAATTAGACAATTTTGGTCTCATTAGATTCAGTACACCTTAATCTAGGCTCGTACGTTTTATTTTTTTAGTGGTTTAGTTTAGTTAAATTTAAAAAAATTAAAATACTCGAGGAAGTTTTTAGGTCAAAAATACGGATATTTAGACGCTAATAACTTTTAACATAAGCAATATTTCTTTAAAATTAAAACGTACGAGCATTATAGTTCTTCATTGTATCTGCAACATTTCTAAAAATTATGAAAATTGGACAACATTTACGGGAAGAAAAACGTTATCGCTTTTTGTATGAAAATTTACAACTAGACGATCCTCTTAATTATAACAACTATGACGAGATACAATTATTATGACCGGTCCTGGCTTCGCACGGATAGTTTAACTACACCGATTTTCAATTTCATTTTTTTACCATGATTTTCGCCGACCTTTTTGGCAATAATTGTTGCCATAGTCCGGCCAATTATCAAGATAAACACCTAGTTTACTAGTACATAGTAGAAACCATCTCGAAGTCTCCGTCTATTCGTGGGTGAATGAATGTTCGTATGAAAGTTAATTGAGAAGTTTCTGATTAATCTGCGTAAACAAACAAAGGAGATTTTACGGAGGGACTTTGTTTTATTATCAAAAGCAGTGATCAATAGAGATTATTTCTGCGCCCCTTCAAGGTCTGCCCCCAGAGCCTGGGCACCGCTAGCACCGCCCTAGTTAGGTAAGGCACTGGATGTGAGTGACCTTTTTTAAAAAACGGAAGGTTAAAACAGCCGTTTGCCTCGCACTGACTTACGGTAGATGCGTAGTTGCCGTTATTGCAGGTAAATTACAGAAAACACGGATGCATTGTAAATTAAATACATACATTGAAATCGGCCAATCTACTCTTGTTGTTGGAAACCGAATACGTTTGCCTGACCTACTTAATTTCCGAGCTAATTTAATTGAAGATGACCCATTTACGATAGAATATTGTTATTTGCAATCACCTTCGCTACCCATATCATAAATGCAGCATTGTTGATTTGTTTGTTTGCTCTTCAATGACGCGCGCCGCTTCAGAAGAATGGATCGATGTGATATTTTGCACAGATATAGGAAAAGGTTTGAAGAGCGATGTAGGCTACTTTGTTTTCCGGAAAGTCAATGAATTCTTACGGGATATCTAAAAACCTATATCCATGCGGATGAAGGCATCGACTAGTATTTTAATATTTCTGTATGACCTCTTTAGCGCTTCCCGCAAACAAGAACACCTGGTTATACCGCGTTCACAGAAACCTTATTTAGGTATACAATTTGCCTGTGATAAACTTCTGCGACTAATTACTTAGTAATTACATTGGGCTAAAGGATTTTAATCTACGTGTGTTTTTTTCCAAAGTTTAAGGCTTACTTGTACAAAGCCGTGTGTTTAAATTAAATATTCTATACTTACTTATCTTTCTCGTGTCAATCCTAAACTGTCAGAAGTAACAGCATAAAAAAACAGTAAATCAGTTTAAGCAGCCTCGTGTAAGACTGCCTTAATACGTTAATAATTATGATCGATAATGGGGCTGATTCTGTAGTGCACAATATCTAAATTAAACTAAAACTAGAGCATTACAAATATTGCTAACCCTTTCATAATACTCCCTACGGAAAGGGACAGAACTATATTTAAAGCTGCCATTTTAGTTTAGTTTACAGATTGTGTTATACAGAATCAGCCCCAATATGATATTTATCTCCACACACATTTATAAGAATAAGATGAAACTTTCATTTCTGTGTGCCTTTCTAGTCTCGTAAGGCGTTTAAGTCACGAAGGGCTTTACATAACTGAAACTCGTTAACCAATAACTTTCATTTCACTTAGTTCATATTTCCATTTAAGAATGCTGCCCTAAATAGATACCGGACTAACAATTCTGCGCGTCGGAAGTCAGATGACCTAAAAAAAACAGTCGGCTGTCACTCAACTTCGTTGACAGCTCAGTCGCCAATGCTTTTATAGTTTTTCCACTTTCGTTCTAGTTACGTATGTTTTTTTTTTGCAGTTAACCGCTGAACACGACCACACGCTTCGAATTTTAGAGATAACAAAAGATAACCAAAATGCACTCGCCGCGGAGTTGGCTGACGCTAAGGTATGAACATTGTAATTATCTAAAGGCTCTGTTAAGTATTCTCTTATATATAGACTAGATGATGCCCGCGACTTCGTCCGCGTGCATTGTTTTTTTTATTCCCGCGGGAACTCCTTAATTTTTCCGGGATAAAAAGTAAACTATGTCCTTCCCCGGGACCACCTAACTCTATACCAAATTTCAGCAAAATCGGTTGAAAAGATGGGCCGGGAAAGCGTAGCAGACAAACAGACAGACAGATAGACACACTTTCGCATTTATAATATTAGTATGGATTTACTTTAATTGTGGACTGCGTATATAATTTTAATAAGCAATAATAATAAAAACCAACAATTAATCTTCTATAAAACTACTAACTATTGAAATACTTATATAAAAGGAAAAGGTGACTGAGTGACTGGTCTATCAACGCACAGCTCGAACCACTGGACGGATTGGGCTGAAATCCATGCAGATAGCTTTTATGACGTAGACATCCGATGCGACAGGATTTTTGAAAATTCAGCCCATAAGAGGGTAACAGGGGTTTGAAATTTTTGTAGTCCACGCGGACGAAGTCGCGGGCATAAGCTAGTTGTCTATAAAATATTGAATGCGTCATTTTCATGTTACCAGCGGACTCTATAACCTAACAATAATAAATAATTAAAGTATAAATAAAGCGTTTTTATGTCAAGGCGCCTATTTGTCATATTTTAATGATATTTCATTAATTATTTATTTTATGTAATAATGTAATATTCTCAACGTGCCTTTTGTTGTATTAGTTTTTTCTTTGACCTTTTTATGTCTAATTAAGTTTAATTGTTAATTGGTTTTTCGAATCTTAATCCTTATATAAGAAAATTATCATTATATCCATAAAGATTTGTAAGCAAAAGAATAAGCAACACGTTTATTCAATTATTGTATTCCTGTGGCACGAATTTCATTCTTTTTTAATCTTCCATTGTTTTTTCTCGTAATTTTTTTAGAACTTCGGCAGCAAAATATTTAAGTAGTACGGCGTTATTCAGCCAAAGTGGTTCGGACTTAAATTTTAACCCGCTACTTTAGTAATAAGCTTGAAATATATTTTAAACTTATTATTAAAGTAAGTATTTATTTTAAACTTATTATTAAAGTAAGTATTATAGTGTCCGACCGAAACTGGTTTTTACGACCGAAACCGAAACCGAATTTCGGCAACAGTCTCAGTTTCGGCCGAAACCGAAACTTCCTTACAAGGTAGTTAGTGACTACCTACTCTTATGTTATATCACGTAATAAAACTTACCAAATTCAAAATAAATCACACGAAAACTCACAACAAACAAAACAAACTGCAAACACAAGCCAGTCACGACATGGTTAGGCACGTGGACGCGGCGAAATGTCTTCGTCGCTTACTCGCTTGGATGGAACGCGCCGAACATGACCGATCACAGCGCGAGAACTCCCGAATGCAGTTTCGGTTTCGGTCGTAGTTTCGGCAGGTTTGCCGCCGAAACCGAAACTAAACCGAAACTCGTTTTTTTGCCGAAACTCGACCGAAACCGAAACCGAACTTTCGGTCGGATACTAAAATATTACTAAAGTAAGTATTAAGATATATTCACGTTACTTGGCTGAACTTTGTTTTACTAAAGTCTGTCTACTCCGGTAATAACAGTCTACAGTAACAGGTAGTAACAGTTAGAATGTGCGAGAGAGAGAGTGAGGGAAAGCCTGTATACCACTATGGAAATCATGAAAGCTAGTTAGAATATGAACACTATCGATAGGAGCGGTATGCAGAAGTGGCAGCGTTACTGGGGGAAGCTCAGGAGCAGTTGCGAGCGGTGCGGAAGCGAGGGGAGGTCACGCGCGGGCTCATGCCCTCCGTGGCGGCGGCGGCGGGGCTGCTGCCCGCCAGCTTGCATCGAGAGATGCACTCTTCCGTCTACTCCGAGCTCAGTCTCGACTCCGGCATTGGGGACCCACTCGCACAGTAAGTGTCATCAATTGTTGTGATAAACCTTTTGTTGATTCACCTGGGTTGCTCTGCTCAAGGGTTATATTGGCACTTGGCAAGTTTGACGGCTTAGGACGTGATGCCAGCTCCACACGCTGGCCTAGCATCGGCAAACAACAAGCCATTAGTGTATTATGAAAATAGCCTATGTTCTCGTCTCGTTCGGGGCCTATAGTGTATGTTCGTCCTGATTCTAGCTAGCTTTGTAGCAAATTTCGTTAAAATCCGCTAAACAAATGGGCCGTAACAGATGACAGATCCAGGCACATACAGACGGATGCAATGGAAAGACAGACACACTTACGCATTTATATTTTTTTCCTTCTATTGCGTACCAGCGAGGTACTCGTGTCACTACAACAATTAATAATATTATGAGTATGGGTCTTAAGAACCGTTAATTAGAATAGTTTATTTTTATAGATCAAGCATGCAGAAGGTATTCGAGACAGTGCAATGCGCGTCGCGCTGGTCGGGCGCGTCGCTGTCGGGCTCGGACGCGGACGCGGCGTCTGCGTACAAGCCGCCCACTAAACCCAACTCATCAGACTCCTTCTTTGAAGATGTATCTGACACTGAGTCGGAGGATTTGTATCCGTAAGTATTGACACTTACACACACTCTCTTAGATTTTTTATCCGTCTACCAGGAGAGAAGGTTATTTATTCTACCGAATATACATCAGTCAGTGGCGTGCAGTTCATAGAGGCATAAAAGCACTGTTTACCCAAATGGAAATACGTCAATGCTCATTTTTAATCAAACAGCTAGTAAATAGGTATTCTGACTAACGAATGCCTACCCTAGCTTCAAAACATGTGTAACATTGATATCAGTGAGCGTTCAAAAGAACTATTGAGCTAAGAATAATTAGAAATCTTCTAGGCAGACGCGCTCTGCCTTAGGTTACATAACCAAGCGCAAGTCTACACTTTTTTTCCTTCGACAGGCTGGAAGGTTACGCGCACTGGTTTTGATTGATTGAGCCTTTTTATTCCTCCGTGGAACTTACGGGTGCAGCAGTAGCTGTCATTGTCTTAGTTCACGGTCTCGAATCACACTTTTCTAAGGTCCGTTTCAGTACGCCATAATAAGTTTATTTACGTATGTTTGTTTGCTCACAGAGGAAACACGGGGGTTGGCGTCCCGGGCGCTCCCGGCGCGGCGGAGCTAGCGGCGGCGTTGCGTCGACTCACGCCGCAGGAAATCAACTCGAGACGGGCTTCCTTAGCAGCGTCGCACGTGCTAAGGCATCGACGACGAACGGGTATGTTACCGATTACATGGCACGTGTTATGAGTAGTAGTATTCTTTCGAATGAGTGAGTCTTATTTTTCTCTCTATAACTTTGTACATTTCGTGGTGTATAAGCTGTGTAAAATTTTAAATTGTCTCTTTGATTCACCGTTTCGACTCTGTCAGTGTGATTTGTCTTAAGTAATGGTTGGTTTTTGATTTAAAGTCGCAAATTCAGATAAACCGTTTTTATTTTCGAAACGTTTCTGTTTGGAGCGCTTACTGTGATTGCACGAAATTGAACTCTAACTCAATTAAATTAAGGTTAATTTTGCTATAACGCTAATGTGTTCGAGCGCTCGAATAAGATCAACCGAAATGTTAAAACTGAAACTGCGTATTATTATAATTAATTATTATATAATTATGTTTACAGAGAGGGACTTGAGCGAAGAGAGCGCGGTATGGGGCGCGGGCGCGGCGGGCGGTTTGGCGCGGTTTCGGTCGCCGCACAAGTTGCAAATCGTCAAGCCGATGGAGGGCTCCCTCACCCTGCACACTTGGGCGCAGCTCGCTAAGCCAAACATGTCGGGTAAGAGACAAGAGTTTCCCACTAATATTATAAACTAGATGATGCCCGCGACTTCGTCCGCGTGGATTAAGTTTTTTTTATTCCCGCGGGAACTCTTTAATTTTCCGGGATAGCCTATGTCCTTTCCTGGGATGTAACCTATCCCTGTACCAAATTTCAACAAAATCGGTTAAACAGATGAGCCGGAAAAGCGTAGCAGACAGACAGACAGCCACACTTTCGCATTTATATTATTAGTTTGGATTATCAGTATGGATGTGACAGTTTGGATGTTTGTTACTCCTTCGCGTCACAACAACTGAACTGATTTGGAATGGAGACAGCTTACATTATATGGTAGAGTATGTTAGGGGAATTATCACTTTAAGACCTAATCTGTAGCAATATAATAACGACCTAATCCTGCAAATACATATTATTAATTTATTTATTATTTAACTATATTATGATGATTTGAAAATTATGATGATTTGAAAATTACGTCAGTGGAATTGATAATTTGGATCTGAATTTATCCTCACTAAGATTTCAAAGTCCAACTAGGTTGGAGTCGGAAGTTGGGCCGTGTGTAGAAAGAAGAAAGAAAGCGGACGTAGCTCCAAGAGCAACTATTGTGTTCTCACAAATACAGAGGTTACAAGACGTCAGTATTTGTAGGAACACGGTAGATGCCATCTTCTACACAAGAGCATCAAGAGTATATCAGCAAGAGAGCCGGCAGCGGTGGAAGAATGCCTTATAGAGGATGTAATCGAAAGCGAATAACATCAACGGAATCTCAGTAATGAGAGAGCGACGCGAGGAGTAGACAGGGTACTATAGTTATTATGAATTATTGTTCTAGCGGCTGATTATATGTAACTATTATATTTATAAATATAATTAAGTAATGTATGGCACAGTTTGAAAATAAATGTTTTTTCTTTCTTTCTTTAATTTCCGATATTTTGTGAGATGGTGATAATAAAAAAATAAAAAACGTGTGGTGTCGTGGGACACCAGATAGGAACGAAGTTCCTTATTACATAAATATTAATTTCAAGTTCTAGTCGAGGTAAACCTGGATTACCAAGTATGCAAAATGTGTTAGCCTAAATACCGAAAAAATTAAAAGAGTTCCCACGGGAATCAAAAACCCTAATCCACACAGGCGAAGTCGCGTGCATAATCTAGTAATTTGTATCATCTCTGAGAGGCGGTTATGCAGGGCCTCTGGAGACACAGGTATAACTTTGAATGTTTCTGATCTTTGGTGATCGCCACCATCTATTTAGTAGCTGACCTGTATAATATAGTACTTTCTTGCTGCCAAGTACAGTGGCAGCATTTAATATGATGATATTAATTACTAGCCTTTCTGAGTACGCTGGAATAACATCCAGTGTACTTAGAAACAGATGGTATTTAATTGGTATTTATAGGTTATAGAAGGAAGAAAGAAAGAAAGAAATTTATTTGCTGAATATGAGTATGTACAGATGTTTACAATCTTAAGGCGTCCTTCATATTCTACTATTTAGCATGGAAGCACAGCATGGAAGTATTTTATGTAATTACTCATTAGGAATAATATTATATTTAAAAATTATTCCAATGAAATTATGAGATCTGAACACAAAAAAAGGTCCAGATTAAAATAAAATTCAAATATAGATCACATTATGTCAATTTAAATAAATATTGTTAAAAAACTCAGTTACCTATAGAATAAAAAGACTTGTCACACAACCAACGAAAGAGTGTTCTTTTAAAGCTACTTGTAGTTTGATTTTTTAGGTTGTTTCTATGTTGTTAAAATATTTGTATGGTAGTATTTATACTACCATACAAATATTGTAAGTCTGAATAATGTACATCAGTCTGTTTTTTGTTTTTCACCTTTTCATGGCCTATTCAATTAACCAATTTTGATGAACTTTGGTAATGAAGCTTATAGGCTACTTTTGTCCCAAAAAGATCCATTGGGATTAAAACTGTTGCTGTTGTAAGTTCCGGTAAATCTTCTTGGCGATTTTTTTAAATTTTATTTTTTATCCTACTACAAGTTAGCCGTTAACTGTGATCTCACCTGATGGTAAGTAATGATACAGTCAGTGAAATCGGCTGATTTCAGCGCAATGACTAATATAAGGTGTCAAAGGATAGCTGAGTCGGACGTTTGTGGGGATCCGCTAGAGACTACGCCACAGAATTAGAAACTACACAAGATGGATTGCAATTCAACAGAAACTATTATTTTATAGCGTATTTGTTGTTTAAAGGTTTACTCGAAGAGCAAGAAGGCGTGGGTGTGCGAGGGTCGAGGTCTGCCCAGGCGCTGGGCATGCGCACATACAGGCTATCCGATGTGGAGGAGGACGACGATATGCCGCGCTTGCCACACTCCAGCCATATATATACCTTCACCAACAGGTATGCTACTATTTATTACATATTATTATACTTTTTTTTTAATTAAGCGACATTTATTTGTGCATGCTTATTAGTAGCTTCAATTTTTGTAGGCTTAATTATAAGTATAAAAATGTTCGTACAATGTATGTACACAGAAGTTGAAACGTCTTTGTTGCCATTCTAGTGTATTGATTTCAAATCGTATTATGCAAATCAAATATCTATATATTTGGTTTGCATTATACGCAAAAAGAACACGTCATGTAGTGACAAAATTATGTGGAAGCAATCGACTTTGCATCCAGCGGTCCATAGCATATTTAAATCTTCTTATGATCATATCATTAAATCTTATGTAACGTACCAACCGTTACATAAGATTTTCTACTTATTGTAACATTTGGCTTATTGAAAAAGAGCAACTGCCGAGTTTCTTGCTGGCCCTTCTCAGTATGATCTGCTTTCCGAGTCGGTAGTAATGAAAATAAGAAGTATCAGAAGCGACAGTGCATTAATTAATAAACTTTGCAGTTGAGTTTTCCTTTCGGGATTTCGATATAGAGAATCCACTAAGATGTTTTAATTAAATTGCATAGATTGTAATATGTAATAGTAAAGTAACGAAGAATTGCTCATGCTTCTCTTTTGTTTCCTTCCGCAACAGCACGGTTTTACATCCAAACGATGGCAGCCTCGTAGGTAGCAGCGTGAGCAGCGTGTGCAGTAGCGGTATGAGCAGCTTGTCGAGTTCGGTGCTGGGCAGCGCGTGGAGCTCGCGCCTCACGTCGCGGCGCTCGTCCGCTGCCGTGTCGCCCGTGCACTCGCGCCGCGACTCGCTGTGCGTGCCGCCCTCGCGCCCGCACTTCACGCCCACGGCCACGCCCGCCAACAGCCCGCTGCTCGGCTCGCCCGACTCCTCCCCCCCTCCCACACCGCGCCCCGGCGACGCTCCCCCCTCGCTCCACTCCCTCATCGCGAGCGGCACCTCCATCCTCCGCCGGCGATACCTCACGTCGCCAGCTTCCGACGGCTCCCCATCACCCTTAGCGCTGCAAACGCCCGGATCCTTATACATGGGACTAATCCATCGGAGCCCAATGGAGCAGTTGACTTGTCTGAAGAGAACGCTTCGATCCCCCGCCGCGGCGCCGACGGAGCGCGACACGGCCGACGCCCCGCTAGGAGTTCCCGCGCATCCCGGTGAAGGCGCCTTGGATTCCGCCGCTCACGGCTCTACTCCCAACGGTAGAAGAGGCAGAGTGCGAGCGCCGCGGCCTCGCACGGACTTGGGCACGGTTGGCTCGACGCCGACGAGCAGCACGCCTGCCCAGTCCTCGCCTCTCGGCACGCTCAGCACCTTTCTATTCGGCCGGAAAGGTGGCCTACTATGAGGGTGCGAGCCTTTCCGACTCATCAGAGGTGCTTCCGTAGATCGCTCGGACGCCGCTCGATCAGAAAACCGCAGAGCGCGTTTTGAGCCGCGTCAAGCTAAGCGACCGTTCTGAATTAAGGCGAATAGTTACAGCGGCTGTTGCATGCAACTTTGTGTAATAATGAAAACACTTCGTTTGTTTCGTGCTCAAGCAGTGGTTCTGTTCCTTAATTTTCAACATTGTATATAATATATTATGAAAATAGTTACTGTTACTATTCGCCTTGATGGGGCGTTGCCTTATTGATTTTTTTACTTGTGATTTAGATGTAGATGATTTTTTTAAGCGATAATCCGATAGACCTGTCGGTAATGTAGGCATAATTCGATAATCATCGACGTGATTGGTATTATTTTATGTTACGAAACTTTAATGTATGTGAGTCCATTGTTTTTATTTTTTTGACATTATTTTGTTTTTGGTAATTTGTGTTTTTTTTTAGAATTGCTTTTGCATTTATGTGGATGACTATGAATCTGATTTGATCTTTAGAAAGACTTGTGTACGTCGCCGTAGTAGCATTTTCAAATCTAACACATTCCTTTTGAAGAGATTAGTATTAACCGAAAGCTGACGCGGGTCAGCATTATCGAGAGAACCGAACGGCCATTTACAGAACACATAAACAGCGATATACTTTTGGCAATAAATAAAAACTGGAATAAAATACAGTTTCAATTAAACACACTGCATAATAAAACATGATTAGTTTATTTTATACTATTTACATATACAATTTTGCGCCCTCCTATTTGTATATTAGCATTACTCCTTCAAGGTGCTACAAGTTGAATTTTGGTGTTAAGTTTTTATTTAACGTCAAAAGCACTGCCGCAACGAAATGATTAACTTACAGAATTATAAATCTTTAGTTCCCTTATTCATTAATAATAATTATTAATCCATCCTAGACAATTTTTTTAAAATATATTATATAAGTTCTACCTTATATTATGGTTGTTTCAGTTCGATGAAGATTCTTATTACCTAATTCATCAATTTAATATGATAATATTATTTTTAATCTTTTCATGGTACTTATATGATATACTTAGTATATTAATAAGATTCATAATAATCATTGTAAATAACTAATTGAATTTCCATTAATTTAGAAGAGTACAAATTATTTATGTTTATATAAAAATTAGTAACATTAGAATCATTCGATTAATAAAAATTTATAATTCAATTTTATATTTTGATTCATAAAATGTGCGAGTATTTTTCATTATAACGTTTTAATAATAAACATTTCTGTTAACTTAATTACTAACTCAGGGTCTAATGTAAAAGTGGTGCATGCCATAGTTTAAGAGAAATTGTGAAGTTTTCAAGTGACAATTATTAGGCTGAAGGCACATAGGGCAACAGTTGAAGCGTAGCGTTTTTGCCAAGATGTTTCAAATCAAATTTTACTTTGTGTATATAATATTATTGTGTAACATAATATCCACGCGAATACGCGCAATGACGCACGCATTCGTTTATCTTTATTTCGCACTAGATGATTCCCGCGACCTCGTCCGCGTGGATTAAGATTTTTTTCCGGGCTAAAAAGTAGCATAAATGTCCTTCCCCGGGCTTCAAATGTCATCAAAATCGGTTGAGCAGATGAGCCGTAAAAGCGTAGCAGACAGACAGACACACTTTCGCATTTATAATATTAGTATGGATTATGTATTGGAGATAATTTTCAGTAAATCTTTATAATATTTTGGAAAAGACTCATCGCTACGCTTCAGCCTTGCGCTAATATGCCTTGAGTCTTACTTGAGTTATCAGCATGGCATTCGACCGAAGAACTTTTGTTCACAGTCTTTAATTTTACTTTTGATAGCTTTATTATTTATTTAACACGTAAGTTTAAAACGGGGAGGAGAAGTTATTATTATCCCTATAATCACAATCAGTGAATATTTATAACGATCATGTTAACTAATAATTAATTATGACTACATTTTTCTAGTTTTTAGTCCTGTTTATTACATAATATATACCTACTTATAATAAATAATATCACGCACTTAGGTCCAGTAAAAATTGCCATATTTAGTTTCATGTGATTTTTCTTAGTGCGTTTTTAAAATCAGATTTCATGCTAGATAAACTATATATCAATATAACAACTTTAAATAAAAAAAATATAACTGATGTTTAGGAGGCAAAATTCTAGCGTATTGATAATTAATTTATTAAGGCGGCATCTTTTGCTGATAATAAAAAGGCCTATATGCCCGGTTCGAACATAGTATGTAATATGTATTTTGACTGGATTATATTTTAGTATTTGTGTGTGTCAACTTCTCCAACCCTGTCGGTGCTAGATAGCAACTATGCCAGTGAGGTTCCCTTGTGTGGTTTCAACAATCGCACGAATTTAGTTTTTAGTACATTAGCAGTATCATGTAGGTTTATAGGCTGTTATTGAATTCAGTTTATGCTTTAATCAGAGAATTGTAGTAAATCAATCACATGATTTGTTGATGGTAGTCGGAAGGCTGTGAGGCGCTACATTATGTTGATCACGATTATGCCGTAATAGTCTAAGCAACGGGGCGGTTCATTGTATGAAGACCCCCGTATTAAATCCTCAGTCGTTGAAACTTGGCAGGGATGTTGTTAAGAACCAAAACTATTACAAAAATATCCAAAAAAAAATCCTTGTGGAAGTTAGGTATTTATATCTGAAATCTTTTTAAAATTGACTTCTTTTTGATTTCTTTTTAAAATTATAGTAGGTGTTTTATTTTTAAAATTATATTACACTCAAAACCGAAATATCAAATGAAATAATCATGCAGAACATCGATATTTAACCGATTAAACCGATTTAATCATCAGACCTAAACTGTTTCCTGCTTTAACAATTGGGTATAGCATAATATAAAAAACATACTTCCATTCTGATTTTTTGTTGGATATTTATAATATACGTACAACCCATGATACTTTATCATAATGTAAAGTTTCGTCGCCTGGGGAATTATTGTTGGGGTCCACTAGCTTTATTGCCTAGAGTCTAGACTATACTAGACTAGACTTAATACAGTGAGTTGAGCACAAACTGTAAACTGTGAGGGTAACTTGTTGGGATTTGACGATAACAACAATATTATGGATAGTATAATGATTGTATTATAATATAAATATAATTTATTCCATGAGTTTTGTCTTTTATTTAAATAATTGAACTTAGACAACGGATAGCTTTTTAATTTATGATCGAAATGACTTTGTAAGTATTTTATCAAAAATCGGTTCAGTTGTTTACATCTGGCTGTTGTATATATGTATATGCCATATGGACTTGGTGGTATCTCGTAGTTCCACCTGTGAGACCACCACTACAGCCCAATAACGTCCCACTGAGCACACTGAGGAGGCACAGGCCTCCGTTCTGATAGGAGAGCAAGAGTTAGAGCTTTGACCCACGGTCACCCACCACTCTCAATTATCTCGTTATTACGATCTTTGATTACGATAATTTCGATTCCATCAAGCAGATTCATAGAGTTAGGAACATCTAACTGACGTAAGCTGATCAGTTGATGGAACCATGAGGTCTACGAGCATGTGGATAATGCACAGGGATATTGGAACTATAAGCACAGGGTTCAATAAATTATAATAATATACTGGTCGTATAGTCGTTTATTCCTAATTCCATGTAATATATGGTCTAGCGGCAGTCGTAATTCCTTCCTCCATGTGGTCTAGACACCTTTGGCAGAATCTATGTGGGTAACTATAGCAACGTTCAAAACAACAATAGCCAGTAAATTTTAATAATTTTGTCAAATCGATTAATTTGAAGTCTCAGTACATCCATGGATAAAGTTGTGAATTTCGTCGATCAAATACTTATAAGGAGGTATATTTGAAATTTAAAATAACCAGTCACCATGACCGAGCAAATTAAGTTTATAGTTAAGGAATTGAATACTACGCTAGGAAGGAACTACGATTTGATAAAATTCGACTCTTTAGATGAAAAGCAACTGTTACAAGTGCTTGTGGACTTGCTCGTCAATTTCAGCGCCGGCGAAAAGGTAAGCTCAAATACGCTGAAATCTAGGTATAGAGTGTACTTTGACTTGGTTTAGACTTTACTTAGAGATAGAACAAGATGGACTTATGTGAGTAACATAAATCTGTCTCGTTATAACCATGGCTTAAGTCTAAGCAAAGTCGATCAAAGTTTGCTCTATAGATCTCACACAGACACTCTTGTGCTGAGATCTATAGGGCGTACTTTGACTTGGCTCAGACTTTACTTAGAGTTAAAACGAGATGGACTTACTTATAGTAACATAAATCTGTCTCGTTTTAACCATGGCTTAAGTCTAAGCAAAGTCAAAGTTCGCTCTTTATATCTCACACAATTAGTTAACTATGACTGGTCAGGTAAGACTGCGAGATAAGCGGCGACATATAAGTTGTTTTAGGACATGGCTGAATAGCTTTTATGTAGAGTGACGTTCGGCCTCCCTGTCTGGTGGTCTGCGGTCCTAAAAATACTTATGTCGATCCGCAATTAAAACTTTAATATCACTTGCTATATTATAACGGTGCAGGGAAGGGATTGTACAACCTGCATGCTCGAGAGTTGTTCGTTATGTTCTCACATGGGTGAAGTTTGCCAAGTCGCGCTTGACGAACGGTGACTGTGACCAAACCCTTCTCAATCTGAGTCTTTACTCGTGCTCTGTAGAGCCGATGTGTGATAGGTATGGGTTGAAATAATGGCGATATTGCAACCCATACCTATCGCGATATACTCGTACCTATAATAGGTAGGTTTGGTATTTAACTAGCTTAGTATTTAGAATATGATATAAATAGGATCCGAAATGCTAACAAATAATAATAGGTTCCGGAATATCGAAACGGAGCAAAAGTGCCTTACAAAATATTATATTGTATGATTGTAAGTTACCTACATAAAATGATGTTACATACCTACCGTTATATATATCATAATATATTATTAGGTACCTCTACCTTAACAGCTCAACATTCGAGAAGACGATCCCGAAACGGTTACGGTACGACTGCTAGAGATGCTAGGTAACGTGAAATACCGCCCTCCGCCTGGTGTTGAACCGACCATCTTCAGGTCACAGCTGCTCGCGGGAGATTCCAGGACTATACATCATGTTTTACACTGGCTTTTGTCTAATAAGGAACAAGTCAAAAATACAGCGTATCTCGCCAAGTAAGTACCTAGCTATTTAAATACCTAATGTTCCTAAATTGGATTCCCAGAATAAATGTAAGTAGGTTCCTATACCTACTCACAGAGTACATTATATTATAGCCAGGAATTTTTCTACAAAACGCGAAAAAGTGTCGCGGAACTTTTCGCGACCGTAACGTGAAAGTGACGAAAGTTACTTATTAGAAGGAACCACTAAGTAAGTACCTATAGTACCTACCTATTAGGCTTACGGCGGTTTTTGCTCACTCAGTGAGAAAAAACGACTTTTCCTCACTCAGAATATTTTTTTTATTTTGTCATTACTGTGTATATTGAAACTGTATATTCTTATCCTATTGAAAAACTTCTGAAGCTCCATGAAAGATTCAACTTACCTGCCTCCCTCTGTCACTTTCTTACGAAAATGATGAACCTTTACTTATATGATGTATCGAGCTCGGTTGATTATAAATAAAGATTTGTAGCTTTTGAATAGTGTTAGAATTGAAGTCTGCGCATTTGGCGTACCTACCTACCTTGATATACTTAGGTAGCTAATTAGGGTTCCGTACCAAAATGGTAAAATGGAACCCTTATGGTGCGACTTTCTCCGTCTGTCTGTCTGTCTGTCTGTCTGTCTGTCCGTCCGTCACACTCGATTATTTCAGTAACTACCGAAGCTATCGACATGAAATTTGGAATAGTTGTGTATATTAGTGGCCCAAAGACACTGGAATTAAAAAAAATTGGAAATTATTTTTGTTCTTATTTAAAAAGGGGGGAAAATCGGAGGGTTGAAATTTAAAAGTGAGATAACTGTACTGTGTGGGGTATCATATGAAAAAGTTTACCTTGTACATTCTAAAACAGATTTTTAATTATTTTTAGTCATGATAGTTTTTGATTTATCGGGCAAAATGTCGAAAAAAATACCGTTCCCCCCCCCTTATCTCCGGAGTTTACCAATCGAAAAATCTGAAATAATTATGGTCAATAGGAATTTATGTATATTTTACAGGAAAACTATAGCCAATGCTCTAACTATCATAGTTTTTTTGATATTAACAGTAAACCTCTACAAACAAAGTTAGTTTTGCGGTTCATTTCGTCTTGTTTTTAATACGTCATAAATCGTAAAACATACTACAGGTTTGTACGGAACCCTCGGTGCGCGAGTCCGACTCGCACTTGGCCGGTTTTTTTTTTTGTTTCGAACGATTTGTTTTTGTCGACCCCCCCGGCGAAGTGGTAAGCGTTGTTGTCTTACGCGTTGTTCGATCCCCGAAAGGGTAGATTTGGGAATTTCTAATGTCTGAATTTTCTATGGTATGGTCTGATGAGAGGCTTCAGTCGTAGCTAGTTTCCATCCCTCGGCAAAAACGTGCTGCCAAGCGATTTAGCGAACAAAGTTGAAAATATGAGCAAACAACTTACGGAGTAACTTACGAAATACATATCAAAAATTTTCGGAACCGGCAGGATTTGAACCTGCGTCTCTCTGGGAATCGCGCCCTAGCGGAAATTTTTGATATGTATTTAAGTAAGTTTAGAAACTTTCCTCGTGTGTGAAGCACTGTAATAAAATTATAAAATTACGAAATATGATTGCTTAAAAGGCTTAGGTACTGAAAGAGCGCGTAGGTATCGTGCAGTGCAGGGCTTCATACAGTTCTTTTATTAAACTAGACTCAGACATTAGATAGTTTGGTATATGTACGTTTAGATAATATGTGTTATCGTCCGGCAGCCTGCTGGCAGGTGGTAGAGAGCGGTACCTACTAAACAGCTTCCTACGGTCTCCCAAAATAAGTTTGTAGGCCGCATGTCCATGTGCTTGAATTTATCGTGAAGCTTTATTTTCGGCCTCATTAATATCAATTAGGAACTTCTAATACAATAGCTGTACGTGTCAAAAACTTTTGTTGCGGGTTTCCCTTGAAGTTTGCCCTTGTATTTATCGCTGGGAGAGCGACCGCTGAACCGCAACAAGTTTGTGAGTAGGTTTATTGGTTTATATTTACACAATATTTATTGACGCAAGAGCAGGTGAAAGAAAATAAGATACCTCTAGATCTATACTAATATTATAAATGCGATAGTTTGGATGGATGTTTGTTACTCAATCCGAGATCGAGAGATCCGCTATGGCATTCTGGCGTGATTGAGTAACAAACATCCATCTATCCATCCAAACTTTCGCATTTATAATATTAATAAATAAATTTAGTAATTAGTATAGATCTATGTGATCTTGTGTATCTTTCTTCACGGGCTGTGCCAGAAGATTCACTTTTTTGTCCCTCCATTTAACTACTCGAACTTCTTTCGCTACGGATGGTGTATCTACCAGCTCTTTGTCTACTTAAGTAGGTATTATCATAAAATTTTTATATTTTCGGGCTGAAAATGGCAACTTATCGTTTGAATTAATAATCTTTATGATAAATAATATTTCAACGAGAGAGTTCACTGTATTAAAAACTAATATTAAGAATAATGTAAGTACAAGCACACGAACTACTTAGGTAAAGAAAATATTTTTTTAATCTAATGTTTTACCTGTGCTCTTGCTATAAACGCTTTTGGACAGTCACGTCCTATATGT
Source organism: Erebia ligea (assembly GCA_917051295.2). Taxonomy (NCBI): domain Eukaryota; kingdom Metazoa; phylum Arthropoda; class Insecta; order Lepidoptera; family Nymphalidae; genus Erebia; species Erebia ligea. Next base: position 12,472,356 of record OU785223.1, on the reverse strand, counting down.
TTATTATGTAGGTATTGAAATTTTATGATATCTAGGTATTATTAAATCTGTATTATGAAATGAAAATACGGAAAGTGAAAATATTATACCTAATATACCTACCGACTTCAGCTTTGCAACACGTCGAGCTATAGCCTATGTCGGAGGCTTTAGTTAACGGACCTCCTCATTAGGGTTCCGTAGCCAAATTTGGCAAAAACGGAACCCTTATAGATTCGTCATGTCTGTCTGTCTGTCTGTCTGTCTGTCCGTCCGTATGTCACAGCCACTTTTTTCCGAAACTATAAGAACTATACTGTTGAAACTTGGTAAGTAGATGTATTCTGTGAACCGCATTAAGATTTTCACACAAAAATAGAAAAAAAACAATAAATTTTGGGGGTCCCCATACTTAGAACTGAAACTCAAAATTTTTTTTTTCATCAAACCCATACGTGTGGGGTATCTATGGATAGGTCTTCAAAAATGATATTGAGGTTTCTAATATCATTTTTTTCTAAACTGAATAGTTTGCGCGAGAGACACTTCCAAAGTGGTAAAATGTTGGTCCCCCCCCCCGTAACTTCTAAAATAAGGGAATGATAAAACTAAAAAAAATATATGATGTACATTACCATGCAAAATTCCACCGAAAATTAGTTTGAACGAGATCTAGTAAGTAGTTTTTTTTTAATAATTTAAAACTTACTACAGGTTTATACGGAACCCACGGTGCGGGAGTCCGACTCGCACTTGGCCGGTTTTTTTTTTATTAGATCGCGTAATGAAACTCGAGCGAGCTCCATCGCCTGCTGAGTGACTCTGAGCTTGTGACGTGTTGCGAAGCTAAAGTGAACAGTGGCAGTGGACAGGGCACATCATTCGAAGAACTGATAGACTTTGAGGCCCCAAAGTGCTGGCGACTGGGTAGATGGGCAACATCACAATAAACGAGTCGCAGGGAGCCGTTTGATCGTACAAAACCACGGCAAGTGGGAGTCCTTGCAAGATACCTATGTCCATGTGGATGACGACGACGACGACATTTTTTATACTAAGAACCTTTAAATAAAGTATAAAATATACCTACTAAACTAACCTATTCAATATTATTTTAGGTATCTGAAAATCCCTGACATTCCAGCTGATGTGGTCCGAAATAATACAATTCAAGATTTGTTAGATTTGTACCAAAATTTAATAGACGAATTCAAAGATGTCCACAAAAGGACAAGAATGCTGGAGAAAGAAAATGCTTCAGAAATCATTAATGATATCAAGGAGATGGCCGTAGAGAGGGATATCGGTAACTAGGTTCTAACTATTAAATTGTATCTACTTACTTAGGTTGGCTAATTAGTGATCCAAAGAGAATTTGCTTACGTCGACTTAAAACTTACTCTTGGCGTGAATGGAATATGCAATCAGCAGCAATATCTTAGAAGTTCGTTCTTATCAGTCAAACATTAGTAGAAAAGGGCGAAATTTCGTACTAATATCTACTTCAAAACGTTAAAAGACAGCCGTAGGCCGTTGGAGTGAAATGTCGGTCGCAACTATATTTATTTAAAAAATTAGGTTTATGTAGACAGGCTGTTATAGTGTACCTATTTAATAAAATAATAATCTCTGATAGCGAAATAAATCGTGTAAATTATGTCTTGATTAAACAAACGTCTCCTTTGCAGTAATAAAGAGATTGGAAAATGTCCAAATCCACTTGGTGGACGTTAGAGATAAGGAAGATTTATTAAATCTAAGCAAACTTTTGCGAATGCAACAGGAACGGGAAAAGGAACTGGAGAGTCAAGTATGTCTTTGAAATAAATAATGATAAATGCTGGCTACCAGGTATTTCCACAACAATTTCACAAACTAATAATTGTAGAAGAAATTGTGGCAGTTTCTGTAGAAATTGATTCTATGGTAAACGTACCACATACTGGATTGTAAAAGCTCTCCTTGTCTTTTGTGTTTTCTCTGAATTTTTAGATACCTAACTATATCCACGCGGACGAGGTCTCGGGCATCGTCTTGTACAATTTTTTTTTTAATATTTACCATAATTTAATTATAAAAAGTAACGCAGTCTGTCCCAGGCATTCGTAAAAATCGGTTTTAAACAGATGGGTCGTGAAAAGGTTATTATGTAACCGACAGGAAGATAAAATGACAGATACACTTTTTCATTTATCATAATATTAAGTTTTTCTTTTTATCCACTACAAGTTAGCCCTTGACTGCGATCTCATCTGATGGTAAGTGATGATGCAGTCTAAGATGGTAGCGGGCTAACCTGTTAGGGGTATGGCAGTATAGATTAATTATTTTACAGTACAATATGCAGCAGTCTCAACTAAAGACGGCCTCCGAGCAGTTAAAACGTTATCTGAACGTTATTCACGGCCAAAGCGCCACGCCCAAGACGGTTTCAGATGTCATTAAACATTTACAAGAGGAAATTCAGGTATAAGAACTTGGGCTTAACTTTTTCATTATTTCGTATTTTTTATAATTTGAATGATTACTGAGTTAAACTGGTTTATAAGCTGTGATAGCATAGTGGTTTAAAAGCCCGGCTTCCTATTCGGGTGGTCGGGGATTCGATCCCCGGGGTTTCGGTGTTATACCTAGTGTGTGTTTTAAGAAATTAAATAATCACCTTGTTTTAACGGCGAAGGAAAACATTGTGAAGAACCCTGCACGATTCGAGTTCTTTATTACTCAAATGTGTGCAGTCTACCAATTCCAATAGGGATGATGCCTATTGCCTACATCTAAAATAAATTATTTCTAACTGATTATTAAATAGAGGGTCTTCCAAAAGACCTAAAATTCACATCCTCGATTAGTTTAAGTTTGATAACCATTTTAAAATATAGATTAAAGAAAAAAAGTGCGTTAAAATTTTATGACGTCACAACTGTGAATTTCATACAACTTCCATACGTACTAGAAGTGCGTTTTTAAGTTTGATAAAGAGTTGCTGATTTGATTGAGTTGTCATCATCCCTATTGCCACTTGTCCAGCGTTGTAGTATGGCCAAAGCCTTGTCATTCTGACATTAGATTATAGCTCAGTAGTGAGCCGGCAATGGCTGGTTGTGAGTGAGTATTAAATTTCGAAACGATTTAAATATCATCACAGTTTTCGTATAGCACATGAGTAAGTAGGTACCTAGACTCAGCTGTAGGTACATGTCTCTTGTAGTTGTAGAGATATTTAACGTAAACCACAGTCTTGTGCCAATAAAAACATTATAAATGTATATACACAACGACAAACTTACTGTGTACTTTTAGTTAAACAGTTACCTGATGAAAGAAAAACTACCACAAGAAGGTGCCAGCCTACAGAAAGAGTTGAATATTATGCAAACGATAGCTACGGAACAACATCCGACTCGATCCGATGTTATCACTGTTCAGGATAAGGTAGGTAAAAACTTGTATTACATTTTTATTTGCAGGCATATCTGATTTGACTTTGGTATTATTACTTAACTTAATGGAAATAATAATGACATTTAAAATTAGATGTACCTATACACACCTAATGAAATGCGAACACCGAAAATGACTATATTCATAAAAGTTTATCACTTTGCTGAAGATTTGCTTGCGGCGAATGCGACTTTTTTTACTGAGTATCTGACCTAGTTACCGACCAAGGTAACAAATAATCGTAAAAAAAATTGACTGTAAAAAATTAAAAGCCCAAGAAATAGCCTGTGAAAACAGAAACCACTACATGATTGCTACAGTTAGAACTCAAACACATTTAGCTGTGAGGCAATGAGTCTTAAATTTATTTACGATAAAAGATTTTATCGTCCGCCATATTGAATTTAGTGTGACGTCATTTTATTTTTCGCATTCTCAGCAAACCCTTTTAATTCACCCATACCCATATCATGGGGATGCATTAAACATAAGTAGTCCATCATCATTGGGTGTCCGCCATATTGGATTTAGAATGACGTCACTTATATAAACAAAAGCTTGTAAAAAAATTACTGACGGACAAAACGTCCGTGTAAAGTGTAAACCACAGGTAAACTTAATAATAATTTGAGGCCGCACCTCTGACAACGACGTATCGTGCAATCGTTTTGTCCTGTCCGGTCCTAATCTAAACTATTATGTTAAGGGGCTTAGCCCACGTCAGACTTTTTGTAGGTCCAATAGTCGGGGCGATTTTATCACCGACTTTGTTTGTTGGTCAACAATTTTGGGAAGTCAACGTCTTGAATAATTCACCGATTGTCGGTAGCTCTTATACACTTCATTTTCTACCGACAATTATTGGATCTACCGGGATGCACTGACTTTGTTTTTGACCGACTTTTTGAAGGACGTGGACGTTTCAACATTGCAATCTGTAGATATGTTTCATTTTTTGCCGACAAAAAATCGGTCACCGATTGTCTGACGTGGGCGTAGCCTGTCCGTCACAGCTCGGATGATGATCGATATTTCAGTTCATTTCTTTTCTACGTCAGACAATTTCTAACCATAGCGCTGCCTATTTATAAAACGGTAAACCTTACTTCACATTCAACAATTTAATGCCAGATAGCAGCTGTGAACAGTGAGATAGAACAGCTTGTGCAGCGGCGGCTAGCAGCATCAGACCCGCAAGAAGATAAGTTGGCTCCGTTTCGGCAACAAGCCACTGTCATACGACGTAACAAGGAGGCCAGCGCGGCTCGCGTCCATGAACTGACGGCTACTTTGAAGGAACACGAGGCTACACTGGCCGACCTACGTTCCCAGGTCTAAGTTTTTATTATTATTCGTGGACCTTTATTCATCTACTAAAGAATTCTGCTGTCGTTTATAGACGACACACACGTAGGTACACGACGATGTAATCTCCACAGTGATAAATCTGCAGTAGTAAGTATATTACTTGTATTTAAGTGCACAAATGCATACGCAAACGAAATTGCATTCTCTTTTCTCACTCTCATAGTCCCTTGGGGCGGCAATCCTACACGGCCAGAGAGATATCAGGCGCAGAACTAACGACTTTACGTGCTCATTGAGGCACTTTTTTTTTATATTTGACCCTATCCGGGAATACATCCCAGAACCTTGTCACCTGCAGTTGAATATATATTATGTATTGTCAACGACGAAACCAACGAGGCAACGATTATTTACGTCTTGTCTACACAGACTTCAACATCCATCCATTCATCTTGACTACAAACTTGACACAGTTCGAAGAAAAGTTAAAACCTTCTTAGTAGCGCCATTAGTGTGCTATTGTTGTGACCTTTTGATGATCTCGATTCAAAATTGTCGCTTGGTCTTATTAGAATGGGACCTACACTTATATTTTTCATATTGACAGATAATCAAAGGGTTTTAAAAATAAAAATCTATTAAGAATGCGTAAATTAAGAGGGCTTTAAACATGATTTAGTATCTCATTTGCCCTAATAAAATTTCGACCTCTCTTTTTAGCTTTTTTTACAATTTTAGCAATAACGCTATTTAACAAGCGATTTAGCGTTCCGGTACGATGCCGTGTAGAAACCGAATAGGGGTATGGGTTTAATATAACTGCCATGCCCCTAACAGGTTAGCCCGCTACCATCTTAGACTGCATCATCACTTACCATCAGGTGAGATCGTAGTCAAGGGCTAACTTGTAGTGGATAAAAAAAAAAAAAAAATTAAATATTTTATTTGCAATAATGTATTTTATTTTAAACAAGAGATTCGATACCTGAAAAAAGCAGCTGTGTTGCAGCTGCAGGATAGAGCCTTAGAGGTGTCTGTTTTAACATTTTGGTACAGAACTCTAACTTATTTTTTCACAATTCATACTTTTACTTCTATTAAAGAAATGTCCGTCCTGTTGGATCAGATAAGATAAAAAAAAATCCCATTTGAAGTAATCGGTCATAATGTCGAAGAGTCGAGAGATTCGGCCCAGATTATTTTTTTTGTGATTTCCTTTTGAATGAGTGTGAGTCCGATCTTTGCTCTGATGACCTACTCGTACATGCTATTATTTTTTGTAAGTAATGCAATTTTGTGTGTATTTTATAGGTATCTATATGATTTTAAGCTAGAGTCAACATTAAATCCTAATCTATATAGTTTGATAAATTACCAGACAATGCAATACCTGATGCTTGTTTTTGCTCGGTAGGTACCTTTGGTTCAAATGGAAACGTTGATTACAGATTTAGACCTTGGTAACGGATTTAGCTTTATCGTCCTAACTACAAGATTTATTGAAAGTCATGTCTCCACGGAATTTATGGCCTTATTATAAAATATTGGCTAGCGGTTGTTTAGTTCTGCAATGGTTCTTCTTTAGACTGTCAAGTACCTAACTGAGGATAGAAAGTGTCTCTCTTTCGTGAATCGGTGTTAAACTATTCACCCGGTACGTAACTTAAGTTTATTAGTAAGGCCATAATGGAAAATATTTTTAGGTAAAGCAACTTCTTGGTGACATCGTTCTCAGAGGAGAAGAATTGAAAAAGTACGTCAACACTCTACGAACGAAGAGCACTCTTTACAAAAGGCAAAGAGCTAACCTGTCAACGTTTAAGGTACTCAGACCTAAACATCTAATAAATAATAAGCTTTTGAATTCAAACACAGATGATAAACTTTTACGCATCTTTAATGACCATTTTACGTTTTAGGTAGAAGCCGGTATACTTACCAGAACATTACACATTTTAAACACAAATGATCCCACCATCGAAATGGCTCTTGTGAATCATAAGAAAATGAAAATTGATGACGAGAATGTTTTAGAAACAACCCAAGACAAAACTGCGGACATCGCTAAAAAATCATTGCATGATTTATCTCAGGTAAAAATACTCAATCTTTAGCTTCGGCTCTAAAAAGTTCCTTTCATGAATAGTGATAATTTTTCATGGTATTTTTAGCTTGTGGCACAAACTGCACAAAAATTATCGCAAGTCCGTCAAGAAATACAACCTTTGGCAGATCAAGTGAAACCCATTAAACAGGAATTCCAAGAAGTCCAACAGCAATACGAACAAAAGAAGAGAGTGTACGAAGCAACATCTATTAATATATCGTCGCAGATGGAGCCATTGAAAAATCGCGTCAAAGAGTTGACCGACCAGTTAAATAATAAGGAGGATGAGTGGAAAAACTTGAGGCAAAAAATCACAAAGTCGGAAAGTTTGCAAGAAGTTGTTATGTTCGAGATGAGAAACTCCATGCAATCGCCGAGGAAGCCCTCAAAAATGGAAGATCTGAAGAAAAGGGTTGCCGATGTGGAGGAGATTGTGAAAAATTTGGAAGAGGTATTAATTTAGATTTTATGAATAACTTTTACCTACCTACGTGCAGTACATGAATTGTACGGGTCTCAATAATTATAAGAATTATTTCAATGGTTAAAGTAGTTTCATTGAAATCTGAAATGTCGATGGTTGAAATTGAGCCGTTAAAAATATAGTTTTAACATTTTTATCGTTGTCTTGGTCGAGCGTAGTGGGTAATTAAATACGATCGATAGACGAGGCCCAAGGTTATGCTGTAATAGTAATAGTCGAGTATTGTGTGTTGTGTATGTCCATTTTATAAGATTAATAATAATTAATCTATACTAATATTATAAATGTGAAAGTGTGTCTGTCTGTCGGTCTGCTACGCTTTCCCGGCCCATCTTTTCAACCGATTTCAACGAAATTTGGTACAGAGGTAGGTTGTATGTATGTATTGTTGAAATAACTATATTTTAGGAGCAGCGGACAATAAGTTCTCGGCAAGGAGCCGTCGAAGAGCAGACACGTCTCTGGCAGAACACGTTGCAGCTGTTGCGGTGCAAGCTGAAGGCGCGGGACGAACCAGCCGCTAGGCAGGGTCGGATGCACATCACGCAGCAAACGCAAATGTTGACTCTTACCTAAACTTATTCTTCATTACTTTTTTATTTTGCACATAATGTACCTAACGATTGAGTATCATATAATTTATTACTAGCTGATGCCCGCGTGGGATACCTAAGTCTATTTACCTAATTTCCGCGGGAACTCCTTATATGGGATATGTCCTTCCCCGGGACCTACCTATGTCTGTACCTTTCATCAAAATCAGTTGAAAAGTCAGAAGAAAAACAAACACATTGCACATATAATATTTAGTTAGAATAGTAGTGAAATTTTAATAATTGAATCCATACTGATTTAATACAAAGTGTTTCCGTCTGTTTGTTACCTTTTCATTGCACATCCAGTGAAGCGATCTCGGAGCACATTCTAAGATGATTGCATATCGGAGATGAAAATATTATATATATAATTAATATTCTTATCTCAGAAAATCAAAGTTCCTAAAGGATTTTTAATACATCATAATTCACACACGAAGTCGCGGGCATCATTTAGTTAATAATTATTTATTATATTAGTAGTCAGATACTTAGAATTTAAGTGCACCTATTTATGTTCATGACAAAGACGTAGCTTTTCCACAAACACTTCATTTCACCTAAGAAAGCTCTATTCTTTTTCTTTGTTGATGTCATGATACTGGCAAATAAATAAAAAACTATTGAAGCATACTTATGAGAATTTTAATTTTTACTCTTTACCAATACTATTGTGATCACTATCCATATTATACATGCGAAAGTGCGTTTTTTGGTTTGTTCTTCAATCACGCAGCAACGGAGTAGCGGATCGATGTGATTTTTGTTAGAGATATAGTCAAAGACCTGAATCACACAAAAGCTGGAATCACAATAGGTACTTCCTGAATGAACTTTTTATGCTAGAAAATGGAAGACTTCCCAGTTTTTTAATGAATCTAAATTCACCTTGACGAAGTCGATCGCATCAGCTAGCTCTAATAATCGAATAAACTTGACACTTCCTCAGAAATCTGTAATCGAGGCGGTTTTATTTCCTGCCAGGAAAACTCGTTTACCTACCTTTCACTCGAGCGCGCGAACGGTGTGGGTGACAAACTCAATATAGAATTTGCAATGCAGAATAGTTTCGTCCTGTTTTGTACTAGCTTTGTTCAATTAGGTACAACGTTTAGCATTTTATGAAATATTTTTGCCGCCCCTATTGGGGTGAGTGATGGAGGTATTCTCAACGAACAAATTATCTTTATGTTCTGTTTTTCTTTATGCCGCTCTATGGCGTAGACATCAATTAAGAAACGGTTTAGTGAAAATTCACCCCTAAGGAGGATTGCAAATTTGTATGAAAGTCCTATGTTTTTGAAGTTAGAGACCTGAAAATGTGCATTTTAGTTATTAGTTTTAAATAATAAAAACCTGTATAAGCAATTTTGCGAAAATCCACCCTAAATGGGGTGAAATGGGGGTGGGAAGCTTACGTGAAGGTTCTTAGTTTATAAAGTTGGAGACTTGAAATCGGCATTTAAGTCATTAGTTTAAAAAAAATATTGTGTGTCAGCTCCGACGCACGACTGGAGTTTATTCTTTACGAACGATTATAAAATATATAGATTAGTAAATGAACGCATTTTTTATATTACTGAAAGCATGCTTGATATATTTATTTATATAAATTATATTCATTATTATAATACATTACATAGTCATGGAAACATAATCAAGTGTTACCATGGAAACATAAAGTCAATAACGTAACGATTGATTTTACTCCCCACAAATTTTCATACCCCGGGCTTAATATATGCAAATCGATTCTAAAGGAGGTAAACTCTAATAATGAAAACCTGTGTAAGCAATTGTACGAAAATCTACCCCCATGGTCGTCTAACTTTACTTACGTTTTTTTTGTGTGATTGTGTTTGTTTTTGTTACAAGGGTGATATGTTCTGTATGAACCAACCCTTACTGTTAAAAAAACTTATGCAGATATATTTTATCAAAAGCTTATTTATGTCTTATGTAACGTTATTTCGAGTAGGTACGTACTACGTAATATGTTTACCCTTGTCCAAATTTAGGTAGGTATATCCTATACCTACTACATATTGAAGATTTTCCAACATCTTATGTTAAAAGTTCACCAGAGTTAACTACCTACCTACTTACTTGTAAAGCATATCTTCACTCGGTAAAAGGGTTTAACTGTGAAACTGTTAGATACCAGTTTCCTCGCTCAGAATTTTCATTATTCAATTCTAATTGCTGAATGACGTCTTTAAAGATGTTAATAGGGACAGCTGTTAATCTGTGTGCCTTTAGCGTAAATTTTATTGTTAAAATCTACGCGTAGAATTTAGGTGGAAAATCGCGAAATTCTGAATACAATTTAATGAAAAGTTCTCGCAACAAATTAACATTCGCAATTTAAATTCAAAATGTTATGTTTTATTCAAATTGGCATACAAACTGTTTTGTATAGTTAACTAGGCCTAATCATCAGGCAATCAGCAAACTAGCTTTTTGTTTTATAATTCAATGAAGTATTATGTTATTCGTTTGTATGTACTTAGGCACCTTAGATACCAAAATCCAACGGTTGGTCATATAGTAGAACAGGTAACATTATTATGATAAATAGTGAAATTTAATGAAATTGAATAAAATGATAAAAGTATTTTCTTTTTTCATAAGCATATTCTACGTACCTAACATTCATATACTAGTTTAATTTTCAAGATATAACTTCTAGCTACCTCCCCCAGAATCATGCAAATCGGCACGCATGAATTATTGAAATTGTTCTACATATTTACCTAGTGCCGTAAAATACACTGTTTTTAACCTACTAGGTAGGTACCTACTTATGAAGTTATAAGTAATCGAATTTATGCACATATTAAGACAAATTGCGACTTCTAAGTTCTTTCCCTCAACAGGTGGTGATGGATATACCTCCACATTCATACCTACTCATCCGTAACTAGGTAATAACTAATAATTATCTGTTTACTTACCTACATAAATAAAATAAAATAAATAAATAATCATTTATTTGCAAAGAATGTTGTACAAAAATATTTGATGGTAAAAAAAAGTCAATGAGAGGCCATAACATTCAACTAAATCAATAGTGTGCAAATTTCAGGTAAGTATTTAGTAATTTTGGAATTAAAATATTAAATTATTAGTACAATGTTTAAACAAAAATAATAAATTAGTACTCGAGCAATGTCACACATGAATTAATAATGTAGTAAAATAATAATAATAAATGAAAAGTCGAAATATACAATAATAAAACAAAGCCAAAATTTAAACAAGTCAAGCTAAATATTCCTTTATGTCATAGTAACATTTTTCCAACAGCCATTTATTAATATTACTCTTAAACATATTTATCGTCATTTTTTCATAATTTGTTGGAAATTTATTAAATATTTTAATAGCCATACAGTAAGGGCTTTTCATATAATATGTACTTTTACATTGCATATAATGAGCTTATTGGGATATCTAACCGACCTGCTACTACTTACATCAGAATTTCGTTGGAAATACTTTGGATGCCGCTTGACGAATACACAAATGTCTCGTAAGTAAGTAGGTAGGTACCAGAAAATGTAAGCTCCACGTATTAACCTTACTAAAGCTCATAAAATTAAATACAAGATGCGTTTTGTAAAATGCATAAAAGATCATTGCCTAATAGGCATAAAATCGTATTTTGTTAATACACATTTCAGGTGAGGCTAAATTAAATTTCAACGAACAGGTGTTACAGCTATATTGATTGAAGCAACAGCTCCCTATTCTACGTTAAAATATTATAATTCTCTACTATATTAGCCTAGACTTTTCGTTATAAGTGGCAATCATTCATTTCCCCCAACAAAAGTAAAGCTTGAGGCATACTCAACACGGTTTCAAGCTTATGACGGTAGACGCACGGCAGGTCGTCTAACGGTCTACGTATCGCGTATTCGACCGGATTCGTATTATATATATATATATATATACACAACTGCGAATTGCAGATACAAAGTACATAAAAGTAAATATGATAAACTGCCCGCCACTCCGTCCGCGTGGTTTAAGGATTTTCCCGGGAGAAATTTTTAATTTTCGGGGTTTCATCCTTCTCCGGGATCCAACTTTTCTCCGTACCAAATTTCATCAAAAGATGGGCCGTGACAGCGTAGCAGACAGGCAGACACACTTTCGCATTTTTAATATTATTATAGTGTGAATATTAAGTCTATGCAAATGCAAGAAACTGTAAAAAAACGTCAACCTTATACTTGACAGTGCGCGGTTCCAACATGGTGGCCCGGCCCCCTCTAACTGACCATAAGCTTAGATAATTTCAAAATGTGAAGGGTGTTGGCCTTATTCAACCATGCTGACCAAGTGTGGATTTGCAGACTTCAACTTTGAGAACGATTTGAAGAACCCGAGAATCAAACCGCCATAGGAAGCCGAAACGTGACGTCTAAAGCACCAGGCTATCACCGTTGTTATTCTAGAAGGGTACTATTATTAAAGAACTGGGGTTATACTTACTACTATTACCTATTCTGTGGTTATACTCAGTTCAGTTCCTTGTAATCATAGAATTAAACGTATTTGCTTGTACTACTGCGTTGCCATCGTGCTGCGCTGAGATACCGTCTCTCTTTCTGTTTATTTCAACCTTAAGGTATTCAAATGAGCCTTTCCAAAACCAACCCGCCTGTGGGTGCGGACTGCATAATAACATAATTTCCATACAATTCTTAGGTAGAGATTGGCCGCGTAATAACAATTTCGAGCTAAATTGCCAGATGTTTCTCTTTTTTACCATATTTTTTTAAACCTTTAAATAAATAGGATTTCCATATTTTAGGACTTTTAGATTTTATAGGTAGGTACGTTATTTTCCCACGTACTGATGGCATTAAAGGTTTGCCTGGCTGGGAGCCAGTGCTGTGGCCCAGACCATAATCTAGTTTATCACAGTAAACAGGTAGGTTATACAATAAACTACTCGGGTTTACCACAAATTGTGCTTAATCGACTCTACTTCGATTAAGTTTTATAAATAGCTCGTTAGTATTTTTAGGGTTACAAACCGAAATGGTAAGATAGTAACTCTTATTTAAAGTAGGTATAGATGCAGTCTAAGATGGTAGCGGTAATCGGTTTTTACGCGGCATGGTATAGGTACCGGAATGCTAATCGCTTAGCGGTAAGTACCTAGATACTGCTTTGCTGGTAGAGTAAGTAAGTAAAAACACTTTATTACACACAAACAATTAATAACAAAACAGAGGTAAAACTAATCGTGACAGAATTTACAACTTGTTTCTAGACTTGTTGATAAAGTAATACTTAGCCACGGCATTTGCCATCATCGGCCGAAGAACCAGCTTGGAGACAATTTAGAAATAATATTTTAAGTATTTTGAAGGTGATTTGGGAATTTATAATGATGCTATAATTTAGAATAATGCTTGCGGGGTTGACCTTTTTTAATCTGCGAACATCCTGCGACTGAAACATACCTCCTAAAGTAGGTACAGTGAACAGTCCGATTCAAACTTTATGATGTCTCGGAAGTTAGCGGCGAGTGTAGGTTCACGCAGGTACAGTCAACTGAAACCATCCCGCTGATACCTAATATTTTATTCTTCGCATCGAAACGCACGATGTTCCCAGCCCCCCTAGCATGGGCCGAGACAATTTTCTCCCCGAGGAAAGGATACATTTTTTATTCCTAAATAAATAAATAAAAACGCTTAATAACGGTGGATAAATAGTCCTCCGAGTCCCCGTGAAATTTCAAACGGGGATAAACTTCTCCTCTCCCCTGTTGCCGTGCTCTGAGAAGTAGTTAAGTTAATTTTATCTCATATCAGTGGATAAAATCGGGGGATAAAATTTTTATCTCCGGCCCATGCTAGCCCTGCAGAAGTCATAAAGTTTGAATCGGACTGTAAACAAATTTAAGGTAAAGAATAAAAAGAAATTACCTATTTCGTAATCCTCCATAGATAAATATTAAATAGACAACTGGCAAATATTAAAGAAACAGGAACTAAACCAACGAAATCTCATTTAATTAGTAAACTCGAAACGACGCTGCTTCTGCAGTACTGAAAATCTTGTTATCTTTACTTGTCGCGATATTATAACGCAATTGAAGGATAGGAAAGCAAGGAAGGTTAATGAACGTAAACCTCCCCGAATGGGAGTAGGTAATTCATCTTAGGCATTTTTTGTTCAAATTACTAGCTGCTTTAGGCCGTAACAAGAGCCCATGTAAAATGATGAGGGTAAGAAAATGTCAAGCGTCTTATATTGACGTGGAATACAAGAAAAGCTTTGGAGGAGAGCGTCATGTAGCGACCCTTGTTACTAGCATGACGGATGGTATTCGCGAGACACAATATACCTTCGTCATTATATTCACCGTCACTTCGCGGTAATTATCCATCCGCTTTGCCCCGCTTATTATTCATTATAAAGTAAGTATATCTACTTATATTCATATGTAAAGAATTAAGAATATCACATTTCTAATATCCTCAATCCATATCCATACTAATATTATTAATGCGAAAGTGTGTCTCTCTGTCTTCTACTCTTTCACGACCCATCTGTTCAAACTGATTTTAAGAAAATTTGGTATAGAGGTAGGTTATATCTCGGGGACATAGGCTACTTTTTATCCCGGAAAATCAAAGAGTTCTCGCGGGAATCGTCAAAACCTTAATCCACGCGGACGAAGTCGCGGGCATCATCTAGTATTACTATATAAATTCGGCCGCGGGCATCATCTAGTATTGCTTAAAACACATACACACACACGCACACACGCATACACGCGCGCGCGCGCACTCACTGTCCATTTTTGTATTTTTATATTTTTACATTGTTCATAATATCAATGAATTAAAATTGAAATAAAATCATGTAAAAGTGATATGGAAGAGCGGAATCTCCTGACACAGGTATTTAATTATCCTTAAAAGGAGGTTCCAGCCCCAATGTGATTTAATTGTATGGTTTGTGAAATAAAACATTTATTTATTTATTTATTGCTATACAAAGTTCAACTTTTAAATTAAAATACTTAGGTAGATATTAGATACATGCAGAATTTATTATGTAACGCCCGCTTTAATATTAGTACCTACACGACATATGTTAGGAAAAGTAAGGACCACCAGCTGCACTACCAAGATCTTACAAGACACTCTCTATAATATTAGCGAAAATAGCGAGCTAAGGTATCTGTCCTTTATGTCAATATGTATTATGTTTTCAATGCATGTCAGTCATAATAAAACACTATACTTATTAATACAAATATGCTCCAAGAATACATGTATCAATTTATGCGTAGGTAAGAAATGGACTGTATTATTTTTTTCCAATTTGTTTGACGGCAAGGCCCAACTGGCCAGTGAAAAAGGATTTCCCTGTAAACCCTCGGGCCCTTCTGTCAATCAAGATAAAATAATTATGCCCTAGGAGTGGATCTAAGGTACTCAGGAGGCGACCTGTCTTTCTTTATAGTTAAAGTTTATTGTTCAGACCAGGTTTTCTTAAAGTTAGACTTCATACTTTTTTATAATAGATACTTAAGTAACTAATTCTATAAATGGAATAAACGCTACGTCTGTCGTTTTAAGGATTCCCGCGACTTGGTCCGCGTGGATTAGGATCTTTTGATTTGCGCGGGAACTCTTTAATTTTCCGGGATAAAAAGTATCTCCTTCCCCGGGATACAACCTACCCCTGTACCAAATTTCATTAAAATCGGTTGAACGGATGACTCGTGAAAGCGTAGCAGACAGACAGACACACTTTCACATTAAATAATATTAGTATGGATTTTAAGTTTTAAAAATATAATTTTCAAGGTGACGGCCAAAAAGTATACTCGTTTACTTTCATCGACCATGAAGGCTTTACTCTATAAGACAAGGTTATACTCGTATATATCAGGCGGAAGTAGATAATACCTACACACACGCAAACTTCGCATTTGCCGGAAAATCGTGTTTCATCTCAAATGTTTCTTCTCACGTACAAATGATGTGTAATATGGGCCTCTTTTATATATAACAATAATTCTAATACTTACTTAATATTGATTGGAGGTAGTACATGCATAGGTACACGATCAGATTAAGAAACTACTTGGCTGTCGCCATCGACCTGGTCGATGGCTGTCGCAGAGTAAGAATAGTAGGTTATTAAGTGAAATTCCAATATCATACAACCTAGGCATTCTGTGATCATACCAATATTATAATTGCGAAAGTGAGTTTGTTTGTTGGGTTGTCCTTTAATCACGCCACAACTGAGCAATCACGACGAAATCAATCATATTTTTGATCGACGTGATTTTTTGCTTATGGGTAGAAGTAGAGGTGAGGTGGAGAGTGATTTAAGCAACTTAGTTTCCTTTTTTGTGATCTCACTGAACCTCAATATACTTACCTACTGTAATCTCAAAAATGATAATATTATTTTTATCTACTCCCATGCTATAAATCCTCTTTATCAGGTTCTGAAACAGTTAGCTTATTGCCAACATTAAAACACCCAATGTTCTAATAACCAAATGTTCCAAAAAAAACCCAACCCAACCCAATGTTCTAAAAAATAAATAAAATAACCATAACATCATCCAAACGGGTGATGTTGTACTGAATTTCATAACAACACTGTTTTTTTTTCGATCCCTCTGCGCAAAGGGTTTACTCAACAGACAGCTACATCTGCTCGATGCGTGGTATCTGTATGAATTACAAAAAAAGAACATCTATACGAATTTCAAAAAAAGAACATTGTCATACACGCGCGTTTCACTACCAGAACGCCGCGCGCTGTAAAAAAAAAGTAGGTTATTAGAATTTTCCCCGCCATTTTTCTTCGTTTTTTTTTATTATTTTGTTAACAAAAAAATGAGCGATTCAAGTTTTAAAACGGCACGGCGGATGGAAGTCTACATCTGTTGCAGAGGGCTACATTAATGACTCTATAACCAACAAAATCCACGTGTCGAATGTAATTTAGATTTCCATAGAAAATAAAAATAGTGAAGTGGTAAATATAAATATTCCGCCGAGTAGGTACATCGGGATCGGGACCTTCCAACATTAATAATTGCACTATACAAAATGTTAATTACTACTACAATTAATAATTCTTTCATTAATACTTAGTTTATTTGTATATACTCAGTAATGCTAATGGATGATATTAGGTTACTAGGACTGGATGTTAGCAGTAAGCTAACTATTTTAGAATCTGTTATAGAGGATTCATATTACGAGTTTAGATAAAGTCTTGTATGCAACTGTTGATAATTAGGTATTAAAACACTCATATGATACTATTATCACACTCCGCTTCGCGTCGTGTGATAAACCCACATTCGTGTTTTAATACCCCTTATTACACAACTGTTGCATAAATAACTAAAACCTCACAAATAAAAATACACACTTAACACTCTCTATATCTTATAACGTGTTTGTTTTTTTATTCCATTTAGTATTCATAATACGCTCTTCGTAAAATAAAACTTCGTGAGGAAGCCGCGGAGCTTGTCTCAGCAGAAACTCAATAAAATATGTAAACCACGAAGCCGTGATCGAGCTGTAACCGTAAGCTTTATGCTATCTTCAAAAGAAGGCCTGCGGCATTAGCATATTATGAAAATGATTTTTGCTTTAGTATTTTACTAAGGTAAAATACTAAAGCAAAAATCATTTTCATCATTCAATCATCATTTCAAATCATTTTCATTTCATCATTTCAAAAATTGACACAATTTTGATTTTTTTTTTCATCTACTACAAGTTAGTCTTTGACTGCGATCTCACCTGATGGTAAGTGATGATGCATAATAATAATAATAACAATAAATTAATTTATTTGCTTGAAAACATGGGTTACATTACAGATAGTAGGTTACAATTATTATACTTAAAGATGCCAAACATGTTTTGCCACAATATAGGCGTGCAAATATTAATTTATACTTAGTCACTAGAAATACCTACTACTGGACAAATAATTTTATTTTATCTGGATACCTTAATATTGATTACATATTATATTATTAATTTATTATGAATTATTTTTGCTAAAGATTACTGTTACGCTAAGACAATCCCAATAAGATTTATAATAACAATAGCACTACTTAACTCAATTCAGTAGGTATATAATTTTTTTTTAAATACTGAAAACTCTATGTCAAAATTATGAATATTTTTAAATGTTAGCTCATAGAAAATAATAAATGAACAAAAAAATAAAAACAATAAGTAGTAAGCATTAAGTCCATCGTAGGTAGTAACTTGTAAGTATAATGTGTCAATAGTCATCTATGTCATAGACGTTTTCATTTAATAATTTATTCATTAAATATTTTTTAAATTTATGAATGATTAATACCTTAACCCGATCCGGCAAGTAATTATATATTTTGATTGCCATGCAATATACATTTTGCTTGTAGACACTCAATCTTCGCATTGGTATTTCAATCTTTAAATGTTGTCTTCTGTTACGGCTTACATTTTTTTGAGGAAATTAGCTGAATATTTTTTCTTATAAATAGACACATCTCATAGATACGAGTATATGGCAAAGGCAATATTATCTTCTTTTTCTTAAAAAGTGGCTTACAGCTGTCCAAATACTCTGCGCCACAAAGCGCCCTCATACACCTTTTTGTGCTCTAAATACTCTGATTGAGTCGACAGAGTTAGTCTGAGTGCAGTCTAAGATGGTAGCGGGCTAACCTGTTAGGGGCATGGCAGTTACATTAAACCCATACCCCTATTCGGTTTCTACACGGCATCGTACCGATACACTAAATCGCTTGGCGGTACGTCTTTGCCGGTATAGGGTGGTAACTAGCCACGGCCGAAGCCTCCCACGAGGCCAGACCAGGGAAAATTCAGAAATTATAAATTGACCCTGCCGGGGATCGAACCCGGGACCTCCGCACATTAAGACAACAGCGCTACACACTGCGTCACGGAGGTTTTTGCGATACAAGAAGTCAAAATTGAAGGAATTTAACTAAGAAATGATCTAAAGTACCAGTCTTGTCATGGCGGCCATGGAAAGCAAAGGCGCTCTGTTCCATTTTCATCAAATTGAATACTTAACTTAGTTTGGAACCACTCGCTTTCCTTACAAACTTCGGTTCGCAAACTTGGTACGCAATATTAGGAAGATGAAATTTTTTATAATAGAATATTCTGCCAAAGTAATCAAACTTCAATCGAAAATACAACCGTAAGCCAGTGTTCCGATTATTAAATAAGTTTGAACGCTGAGTTTCAAAAATTAAATCAAGTTAGTCATCTGTACCGCTTTTTTTAAAACTACTTACGAAATTAAAATGAAACGAATATAAAAATTAATATTGAAATGTACCTACTAAAAATAAACGTTGCTGGACGATGCCCGCTACTTCGTTCGCGTGGATTAAGCTTTTATATTCTTAATTTTTCGGGATAAAATGTCATTGCATATGTCATTCCCTGGGATGCAACCTATCCCTGTACAACACTTTATCAAAATCGGTACGAAAGATGGGCCATGAAAGCGTAACAGACAGATAGACAGACATACACACTTTCATATTTATAATATTAGGTACATATACTATGGATTGCACACCAAAGATACAAAACATAGAAAACAAGCCATAAGTGTTATCGCTTAGAAGGGATCTCTTCAAGGCAATCTAGAGAAAGAAACACCTAAGAGGCTACGCCACGTCTGGTAATTTGTATGTAAGTCAGGTAATCGGGCTGACTTTATCACCGACTTTGTGACCGATTTCCTTAAATTTTTCACCGACAATTGAATCGGCCGATTTAACTGACTTTTTGACACGTCCTCCAAAAAAGGGTGTAAATTCAGCAAAAAAAAAAAAAGGATCTATAGGTACTTATATAATTATAAATGCGAAAGTTTGGATGGATGGATGGATGTTTGTTACTCAATCACGCCAGATTGGCTGAACGGATCTGGATGAAATTTGACACAGAGATAGATTATAGTCTTGAATTAGATATAGGAAAAATAAAGAGTTCCCGCAGGAACTCAAAAACCTAAATCCACGCGGATGAAGTCGCGGGCATCAGCTAGTACAGTAATAAATATCCGTATAGTCAAGGTAATATTATGTTTCTTTTTGTTTTATTATAGTAAGCAATAAAAGGTATAAAGAACCTTAAACTAAATCCTGGAATTCAGCATAAATAGTTCACCGATCACGACGGATAAGGTCGTAAAACGGCTATGTTGCTAGGCACCTACTTTTGTGAGTGCCATTATTCTTTACAACTACACCCTATGTGCGAAGACCAACCCTTCTCATGATTGAGATTAAATATTACCATAAACCTTCTTTAATGTATACCCGTTACGAGAATATTCCATTAAGGCGTTTTAGGGTGCCATTTTCTCAAAAAAAAATATGCAATGTTTTACGAAAAATCGGGTAGGTACCTGTATATTTTATAAATTTATCAACAAGTGCTAATAAAAGTTTTGTTAGAAATATCAGCGTCATAATACTAAAACATAATAGCAAAACGTTCGAAATAATTCGAAAAAGAGAGGTTAAAATTTTAAAGTGAGGTAACAAGATCATTTATGAAAGGGACATTTTGTCGATTTTAAAATAGATTTTTATTTATTACTAAGCTCCCTATTTTAGTTATGGATTTCTGATGGAAAATATCAAATAGACTAGGTAGATACCATTCCCCCTTCTTTTCTCCGATGTTTGCAAAGCGAAAAATTGTTCGAGGTTTACGTTAACTGTACAGAAAAATAAAAAGAGATTTTTTGAAATCAGCTATAAATCTATTTAAATAAGTTATCTTAATTTTTATAAAAATGATTTTTTGAGACGGTAGATTTATTTAACCATGCTACGGAATGGAACCCGCAGTAGGCGGGTAGTTTTTTTTAAATCGCAATACCTATGGCCAGACGATATGCTACTACCACAGCTACTGCGCAGTTTCTACGAGGCATCACGCATTAATTTACATTATTACTTAGTTCAGACTAATTTTTTCATCGTAGGTATTATTAAAAATATATCTACCTAAATTCTAAATAATTTATTAAGCTTTCATTTGATTGTACTGCAAAAACAGTCATAATCATCTTCCGATAATATTGTAGAGACTGGAGCGATCGGTTAATGTCTATCAGTAAGACGTTCCTTACTCTACTCTATGGTCTAGGCTTAGAGCCTGCCATCAAGACATTTAGGTACCGAATCTATTTGTGCTCGATTTAACTGATATGCGACGCGACATAAGCATAAGGTACGAGTCATAGAATAACGGTACAATACTCCGTCTACTCGTATAAAGGTGATCGTATACTACGATCATGATCATCATCATTTTAACTTTATTTCATAATTAAAAGGGTTTAGGCCATAGTTCACCACGCTGGCCAAGTTCAAATTGGCAGACTTCACACATCTTTTAAGCGCAAAGACACACAGGGTACGGGCGCGGGTCGGGCGCGGGACGGGTCGGTTGCGCGGCGGTGAATTCCTTGTATGTATATGGGTCGTTCCCAGTGTGTTTTGTGCTTTAGATTATTAAGTTTGGAGAACTATCAGGCATGCAGATTTCTTCTCGATGATTTCCTTCACCGACCAAATAGTACCTACATATCCTGTGCTAAAGCACTATTCGGTCTGCAGTTAACGTAGTCTTAGCGAATCTGCAGCTCTATTTATATAGTCTTAATTTCGCTGCAATTGGTATTCTAATAATCGCTGAATTTATGGTATTCTAGCTGCGACAATTGATTATAGCCAAAAGCAGAAGAGTGTTAACCAATCAAAGGTGATTGCAATCGTATAACACTGTAGCAATCATTTTTACGTAATAAGGCCCCTTACGTAGCTATTGGTGGGTCTTGCGATCGTATGGGGTCTACTTTATCAAGCAAGGCGCGTGAATTGATGTTCTAAAGTCTTGTTACATGCATGATAAGGCATTCAGAACCCGCTGAAGCCTGACACTTTTAGTATACCTCCCTGTCTGGTATCGATGTTGGAACATTACGGATAAGACGAGACAAATCGACTGAAACGGTGGCGTCGCATGGAAAAGTCGTTTCGTCCTGTCGCGCTAGTCTGTGCAGCTCAATATAAAAGTGCGCGAGCGTAGTCTTCGTCAGCAGATAATGTTTTTTTCCGTAGTGTGTTTCCGTTCCTTTCCTCTCATATACAAGACCTGTCTCAGGGTGAGATCTATAAAGCGAACTTTGACTTTGCTTAGACTTAAGACATGGTTAAAACGAGACAGATTTATGTTACTCACATAAGTCCATCTCGTTTTAACTCTAAGTAAACTCTGAGCTAAGTCAAAGTACGCTGTATAGATATCAGCACCAGTCTTGGAATTATACCATTAGGAATTCGATTACAGCGCAATCGGAAGTCCGTAGCTATATGCTACGAAGATGCTACGCGGGTTGTTGAAAGGACTTTTACAAGACGTGCTCTTTTAGATATTACTAGGCTGTCTAATGTATAAGATAATGTAGGGCTTTTAGTTTAGGTTATTAAGTTTATACCTACCCTACTCTGCCCCACCCTTAGTAATAAGTACTCTTTGATCCATCTATAATAGGTACAATAAAAATAAATATAAAAGTGAACTATTTATAGCCTCCACAATTTAATATCCAAGAATATAAAGCAATTGATGTTCATTATCAGTGAAGAAGCCTTCTAAAATACCTGTTACTTCGTCAGTATATATCACGTAATATAGTTATATTCTGTGGTATCATATTGAGCGATAAATTTTAAAGACGCTTTTATAAATAAATCTTTTCAGTTTTCGCATATAATTTTGTGAGCGCTAATGTAATCGATCGCAATTTGAAATCCGTTCTTCCAAAAATTATGTTGTAATTCTTCTTCTTCTTTTGTTTAGTGGCTCCGCGCGTCGATATGTTGTAATTAGTATGAGTTTGTAATGGGCCGTGTCACGCAGTGCATCTCGGTACCGCGATCTCGGTACTCGGTACAACCTCATACAAATAATACTCGCCGCTACGTGGCGCACCGCGCTGCGATTCTGTAGTGGGGCTAGACCTTAATAGGTACCTAATATAAGTATCGTAATAGCGGGGTATAACTATAAGTAATTCAATTTGCCTAACAGCTGACTTGTCAAATAATCAAACAAGTTATTATTATGAACTAGATGATGCCCGCGACTTCGTCCGCGTGGATTAAATATTTGATTCCCGCGATAACTCTTTAATTTTCCGGGATAAAAAGCCCGGAAAATTTAAGGAGCCTATGTCCTTCCCCGAGATACAACCTTTCCCTGTACTCAGCAAATTTCATCAAAATCGGTTGAACAGTTGGGCCGTGGAAGCGTAGCAGACAGACAGACAGACAGACAGACAGACAGACACACTTTCGCATTTATAATATTACTAGGTAAATAGTTAAGCAAAATGCTGCCTTGATTGATCCGGAATAAGTCATTAATTAATCTCGCCTTCGGACAACTGACAACCTGATAAACTGCACGTGACGCCACTTATATATATGTAGTACTTACTAGTTTTTTACTCTAGTACCTGAGCCCTTGACTGCAATCTCGCCTGGCGTAAGATAATGACCTCCAAGATGGTAGCGAGCTTAACTTATAGGGATATGTCAGTTATATTAAACCCATATCCCTAATCTGTTCAGATTTGGCATCCTACCGAAACGCCTAAATCATTTGGCAGCCGTTTTTGCCAGTAGGGTGGTAACTAGCCACGACCGAAGCCTCCTACCTGATTAATTTGATTTGACACAGACCATATTTTAAGCTTGGTGGGGTTTAACGAGTTACATAATCAGCAATGCTTCTTTGTATACAATATTGGGTTTGAAAAAGCTCCCAATAACGACAAGTTCCCAGACCAAATTCTCCTTAATTATTCTGAGGTAGGTAGGTCATGACAAAAATATGATCAAATGAGCGGTGAATTGAAGAATAATCATCAAAGTAGGTACCCAGACTTTCACTTTAAACTTCCTTGGACTTTATTTTTTATTGGTGGAATATTATAAACTGTACACTGCTTACTTTTCTTTTATGATTGCTAACAAATAAGCTCTATAATGTGGTCTAGGTAATCCTAGACCACGTAATGGAGGTTATTTGTTACATTATTATCTGAACAAGGACTAACCTTATATAGACCAAGGTATTGTCATGTCAATAAATAGTCCTGTATAGAATACAGGACTATTTTCAATGCCGATTACACAAACAACAAAAACATGGATAAATCTAATTTCGTTTTCGCTCGTGTGAACATAAGGCATCCAATCGAAGGCAATACTTTTTTCATCTATGTCAGGGGTCTCTAAACATTTTTGTCCAGCGGCCACGCTCATTTAAATACCTACCATTTAAGGCAATAAACTATTGCCTTGCCATACTGCCTACTGGTATTTAAAATTTCTCACAAATTTTAGTTTGGGGATAGGTGAGTGGCTCATCGCGTTTCGGGAATGCCACAGAGCATAAATTTAAAGATATAATTAAAAAAAAAAACGTTTTAAATCTCCTTGATCAGTTGTTAAAGTTTTCGGACCTTTTACCTATTCGGCACTATTTGTATGTGCAAGAAAAGACGCATTTTCGTTTTTGAGTAATCATTCAACCAGTCCGTAGATTTGAAGAAAAACATTTGATCACATTCACACAATCTATTATTATTGTTTTTGTATCATCCATCCATCCATCCATCAGCCTGTATGCATCCACTGCTGGAAATAGGCCTTTTCGAGAGCGCGCCACCAAACACGGTCCTCCGCCTTCCTCATCCACCCGCTGCCCGCCACCTACTTTAGGTCATCGGACCAGCGAGCTGGAGGTCGTCCTACACTGCGCTTGCCGGTACGCGGTCTCCACTCCAGAACACATCTGCCCCAACGGCCATCGGTTCTGCGACAGATATGGCCTGCCCACTGCCACATCAGCTTGCTAACCCTCAGAGCTATGTCGGTCTCTTTAGTTCTCCGAATTTCCTCATTCCAGATTGTATCCCTGAGAGAAATTCCCAACGTAGCCCGCTCCATAGCACGCTGAGCGACTTTTAATTTGTGGACCAGGCCCACCGTCAGTGTCCACGTTTCCATTTCATTGCTTTTGCATGACTTCTCTAAAATTATGGCGGGCTGGTGGGGCATTTGCACTTTGCAGGCCAGTTTAGTTAAGCCCGCGGGCCTTAGTTTGGAGACCCCTGATCTAAGTATGTACCATATAGATACGAATATATAGGTACGTATCTATTTAGACTTAAGTTAGAAATTGTACCAATAAAAGTTGCCTCAAACTTATTACAGAGGCTATAATAACATCGAAACAATGCATGGACATTGAAACTTTTCCATTTAGCCGTAGCAATTTTCGTGTAGGTATTGTAACAGTCAAACAAACGTTTATTTTTATCATATTTATTGGAAGTTCGTAAAACTACTCATTGTTCGTAAAACTATTATTTGTTTTGTCAAGGATGTTTTTAGTCTCAGAAAGTTACCGTTATAGTACTTTCCCACCAAAAAGATAGCAGAGAGAGTGGCACATATCAGTAGATACCTATTCTTACTTCCATAATAAGGATTATGAATGAATGAATAAATGAATATACCTACTTTTTAGGGTTCCGTACCCAAAGGGTAAAAACGGGACCCTATTACTAAGACTCCGCTGTCTGTCTGTCTGTCTGTCTGTCTGTCTGTCTGTCTGTCTGTCTGTCTGTCTGTCTGTCTGTCTGTCTCCAGGCTGTATCTCATAAACCGTGATAGCTAGAAAGCTGAAATTTTCACAAATGATGTATTTCCGTTGCCGCTATAACAACAAATACTAAAAATTAAAAAAATATATATATTAAGGGGGGTCCCCATACAATAAACGTGTTTTTTTCGTATTTTTTTGCTCAATATTAAAAACGGTAACAGGTAGACGGTTCAAATTTTCACAGAATATTAACTTGTATATTACCTTTCAAAATAAATAATTAAATATCAATAAAGTAAATATTAAAGGGGAGCTCCCATACAACAAACGTAATTTTTTGATATTAACAATAAACCTCTACAAACAAAGTTAGTTTTGCGGTTCATTTCGTCTTGTTTTTAATACGTCATAAATCGTAAAACTTACTACAGGTTTGTACGGAACCCTCGGTGCGCGAGTCCGACTCGCACTTGGCCGGTTTTTTTGTACACCACAAAGGAAATTATACAATAGAAAACAGCTAATAACAAAGTAAGTATACAATTTGGCGGCCTTATCGCTACATAGCGATCTCTTCCAGGCAACCAATGGTGTGAAAGGAATGTAGCTACAAATACAACCGGTAGATGGTGCAGAAATAACAAAATAAATAAAAATATTTATATAATGCTACTAATTACAATACATAATATATAAAATAAATATAATATCAAAGCCATAAATACTACAAATATAACATATAAATATACATATATACTCACAAATAAATAAATAACTAAACGTAAACCTCATAAAATAAAATAAAGAACAGTAGGTATCAAAATATAAAAAATAAATAAACTACTATACAATAGTTATTTGTTATACAAGAGTGAAAAGTTGTTTTTTAACCGCGTGCTCAATTTTGATGACCGAGCAAGCGAAGGATTCTAAAATTGAATCACGAGCGGAGCGAGTGATTCAAAAATTAGAATCCTGAGCGTCAGCGAGGGAATCAAAAGAGTACGAGGTGAAAAATCTTTTCACTCGAGTGCAACACGTAACTTTTCATCCCACCTCAGCGAGGAAATGACTAAATGCAAAAAAAATCACAAGGTAACTTTTCATCCCACCTCAGCGAGGAAATTACTAAATGCAAAAAAATCACAAGATTAAATTCAATTCTGTTAATTTCTTCGTCACTAGAATCACTCATTTTAGGATTTTCACTTATTTTCAATTTTCTTGTTTTTAATCGGTTTTTATAAACAATATGACGTGAAAGAAAATGGTGCGCGCAAAGTACATTAAAAAAGTACACCAAGAAGGTTACGAGTGTGAGTTTTTAACAAATTAAAAACGATTGTATGGAAATTCGGCACCATAGAGGTACAAGTAAATAGGTTTTAATGATGTTTTGAATTCACAAACTTCATAGACGAGTGATATTTACTAACGTGCACACGATGTTCTAAATTCAATTTATTTTATCCTCTAGAGGATAATAACGGCTTTTACCATCAGATATCGAAGAATAAAAATACTCTTTCAGAGATGGTGGGATGAAAATAATATTATTATTGTGACAAATAGTAACTTTTTACAAGCCTTTTAAATATATATATAAAAATTTATCGATTGAGCTTCTCTGATTTCAAGAGGCAAAGCATTCCACAACTTAACAGCTTGTACAGAAAAGGATTTATGGAAGAAAGAAGAATTACCTATGTGTAGGCGTCCTTAAAACAAGTTTCCTTTTAGTATGGAGAACTTCTCCTGGACGGCCAACGAATTCCAATTTCTCCTTTAAATAACGAGGAGATGAAGGATTAAATAACACACAGTACAGAATAGAAAGGATATGCAAGTTCCGGCGAAAACGGATGGGTAACCACTTGAGACGAGAACGAAATTGAGATACATGGTCATATTTGCGTAATCCAAATATGAACCGAATGCTAATATTCTGAAGTCTCTCAAGTTTATTTAACTGGTCTTCAGATAAGTCAATATAGCTTGCTTCAGCATAATCAAGAATAGGAAGCAGTAGAGACTGTGCCAACATAATTTTTGTAGGAACTGGAAGAAAAGATCGCAGGCGACGCAGAGAGCTAGAGAAGCAAAAGGATTATGTCAAGAATAATATCTTTACGAGTAGATATTATACCTATGACTGAACCCTAAATTTCATTCCGAGCAGCACTTGTAATATGCATTACGAATCAAATACGAATACAATTGGACGTGTTTGTTTAGGCTATATCATAGAGCAAAACCAAGCAGAATTAAGGGCGGTCCGGCAACTGCGTAAGTACCTACCTATATGAAATGACTAGATGATGCCAGCGTCTCCGTCCGCGTGGATTAAGGGTTTAAAAATTCCCGTGGAACTCTTTATTTTCCGGGACAAAAAGAAGCCTACTTCACTCTTCTAGTCTCCAACTATACATGTATGCAAAAAAATCACGTTGATCCGTTGCACTGCTGCGGCGTAATTGAAGGTCTATCCAGCAGGCAGCAAGCCAAAAATAAACCAACAAATAAACACACTTTCGAATTTGTTCTAATATTTTAATATCTGGTATGAATAGGGATTGCGCAGAATATGCTATGTAGGTATACTCTTGGCGACAGCTGAATGGTTGGCTGAACTTTGGCTATTTGCTTGCCCTCTTTGACGAGGAGAACACAGCCCCAGTTAATTTGACTAACCATTCATTAACAATTCTGGCAATTAGTTTATATTCAAAGTTGGAATTATTCCTTTTGGTATAATAATTGAAAGGTTTTGTTGACTTTGTAACAGAATCTGTAGCTAACTTCATATTTTTCAGACCTACCTAAGTCTAATTTGGGAAAACCTTTTGCTAACCTATTGATTCCAACTTGGAATTTATCCCGGGAACACTTGCTTGCGTGGAACGTTTGTCGTAGTTGAGAAAATACACGCAGCCTGATTCCTGTCTCTGGGGCCTACCCCAGAGGTACCCTCGCTCAGTAAATTATAAAGATAGGTAAGTATATAATCCCTAAGCTAAACTAAACGTAATTGTTACAATATAAATAGGTAGATAGAATTTTACCAATTTAGAAATATAGATCTTTGGAAGTTGTTGTTTAAATCACCAAACTTTTAAAAATCTCAATAAAAATTAAATGATTTTGGTGTTCCCTCGAAATAAGAAATTGGAACCACATCGGTTTCAATTTCAATCTATTTATTCCTTCCGACTTGCAAGATCTACACTTATTTATTCCTGAAATAACATTTAAGTCAATATTAGTACTTATAACAGGCAGCCTTGATAGCAGTTAGTTGTAAGTTTAGCAATTTCAGATACATTGCTATTATAATTTTTATATTATAGTTCAAATGCTAAACTCTATCTTATATGCAGCTTTCGCACCGAACTAGATTATGTAAATAAGTAGGTACTTCTGTACTAGATTATGTAAATAAGGTCTTCTGGTTTTGTATCTCAATTTACCACACAAGTTAATTTGAAAAGTATCGTAAAACAAAGTTAGGAAACACAATACTAAACTCAATAATGGCGAAGCCAATCAAATATTGCAAACAATCTAATCCATGACGTACCTGAGCCTTAGAATAACTACATATAGAAGGTATGTTTCCAAACAACGCCTTCTCAAAACGCAAGCTACAAATTCGCTATTTTTGCTGTGTTTACTTGCCTTGTCACGCACACAGACACAAACATAATGTTTCCAGTTTAAATGTTTTCCCCCTAAAAGTTGGGTAAGTAATTGGTTAGTATGTTTGTAGCATTGTAGCTTCTAAAAACTAAGCTAACCAGCTTTTTTCGGACTTGACGGTGCCATTTATGGCACCAATTTAACGGCTTACATTTCGCGAGTGTACTGGGTTTCTATAGGTAGTTATTCTAAGACCTGAGCCTTTAATCTAAGAAATAGGTAATCGAGAATAGAATAGAACCTAAAGTTACTTAACTCATCAATGGATGCTCTCTATGTAAGCACGAGGTAAATTAAGCTAAGATGGCGACAAAAAGCCGTATTTACTCTGCTCCGATGTCACGGACATCCATTAGTTAATGGACAAGACGGCTAATCGTTGCAGAAGGTAAATTTTTTCTACTTATTTTGCACAATAAGCGACTCTACTGTACTCTACTCGACACTTTTCTGGGAAGGTCCAAAAAATCGTTTTGATAAAGTATTGTCTGACTAGTGTTTAGGGAGTAGCTCAGTTGTGGCAGGGCATATCAGTCGATAGTGCTGGTTAAGCAATGTTGACCCGAGTCTATGACTTGGTTTTGACGGTCGGTGATTTTAAAGTTTTGAATTCGTTTCCTCCACGCTTCGGTGAGCATTGTCGTCAGTCCTAGAATTTATTACTAATATCTAAAAAAATATTATTGATGTTAGGCAAAATCCTGTAGGCATCTGTTAGTCCAATCATAAATGCGGAAATATCTAGTATCGCGCGATGAGCCCGCCGCATTATTATCCCGAGAAAGCCCCTACTATTAAGTTATTAATCGAAAGAGTTTATGGGATTTAGCTTAGAGGAACCCAGCGAAGAGATAAAGTCTTTGACGCCCCAAATTGTATCTTTTTGTCATGCCCTTCGACGAAGGTAGAGATAAGAATTATTTTGACTATTATTTTGGCTTGGATGAATACTTGAAACCTAGTACCTACTATATTGCTCTTAAATACCAGATAGTAAGTTTGAAGCTATACTTTATTAGAACTTGGCACCAACTCAAATTTCTTATCAGCATTGTTGACACACCCACTAAGTCTCAATATTTTACAATATTCTTACCTATTGTTTTTGGTAAGATTCCTTAAAATTATAATAATATTCCTTTTAACGTGAGTTCCACACCAAAGGTCGGAAAATATGAATATGCAAAATCTTTCTTTTTTCCCGAGGCAAGAAATGAAATATGCGGTATTGTAAATCACTCGACCCCGTCGATAAGTTGGTCTACATCGAAAATCCATTTAGATGCTTTTTATTCGTGATTCGGTGTTACTCAGAAGATTTTAGGGCTGCCTGCAGTCACCATCAGTCTGGAATTTGCGTTATTTATTCTTTATCGTGTATTGTTTCGGAGGTCTCCGATGAAATCAAGGTTAATTAGAATAAATATCTATATCTATATAGCTATATATGTAGCCGCGACTTCATCAGCGTGGATTCAGTATTTTTGAAAATCCTGTGGGAACCTTTAGAATTTAGATTTTCCGGAACAGTAAGTAGCCTAGGATTCAAACTATCTATGTACCAATTTTTAACAAAATCGGTTAAACAGATGGGCCATCAAAACCTAGCAGATGGCAGACGGACAAAAGGACCGGACACGCTTTCGTATTTTTTAATGTGGGATTAGTTTGGACTGTGTTATAGAAGTTCTACAAACTCCAGTGTTTAATTAATGTTTTTTGCACGTTCCTTTGGGACATAATATTATGGATGCTTCGTTAGAACAAACAAAGGTGGACTGGACTTTGATTGTGATCATTTTGCAATCGATAAAATGAATTACGGGTATGTGGTATAATTTATTTAGGCTTAAATCGGTGTACAACGAGCTCTGGAAAATAGGCACGGTAAAGGTAATGGTTCAAGGAACTAGTTTTAAATGATCAAACTGACTTAATGGTCCTAGCTGTTATCTCAAGTCTTTTTTACATAAAAAAGTGCACATTAAAGAATACAGTGCACTGACTGTCCTTTAGAATATCGTTATATTTAGAGTGTACCTACTTATGAAATAAAACTAAGGCTTGATAATAATAAACTACTTACTAAGTATAAACTCTCTTCCATCCCGAGCGTAGCGAAAAAATTCTATGTCTATGTCATTGATGTAGAATTTTAGTATGGTCTATGTCCATCCCTAACGGAGTCACACGTACCTACGTACTATTATCTGACGTGGTCTAACTTACTACTATTACCTATTCTGTGGTCTAACTACGGACTGTATTGTTCAGTATTCAGTAATCGAGCAATGTCTGAATTTTTAAACAAGATTTTAGGCAAAACGCGTAGTATTAGGCGTACCTACAAAGTATTTTTATTTATTCATACTCGGAACGAAGATTACTTCGTTATTTTGTGTCTATAGCATATCAATATTCATAAAATGGCATAATGGATCATATACAGTCTGCATTAACTGCTTGGCAACATATTTTATCTATCTAAACGTTAGAAGTCGCTAAAAATCAAAAGTGCGATTTATTGGTAATAGCTGCTTAATTGTATTGTAAATTATTATTATACCAAGCTCTAAATATACTTACAGCAATAAGGATTAAGTGGGAACGGCGCTCGCATAATGTCAGTATCTATAATGGAATTAATTATTGTAACATAACTTCCACTCAGTCGGTAAATAGAGCCTTAACAATCTACTATGTCAGTAGTTAAGTCATTGAATCGAGAAATAAAGCTTTCGAGAAAAACAAGATTGATAGAAATATTACTCTTTTTACCTAATAAGAGATAAAAAATGCATACAATATTTTAAGTAAGTACTAATTAGTAATCTCCCAAGGTGTAGTAGTTATGGATAAATGGTAGACGTTGCAGGGTAAAAACGATAAGTGAGCAATATGCATTATTTAGTGCATATAAGACCTTTTTCAAAACTTATAGCTATATAATTAGTACCTATCGATACTAGGTTGTCAATAAAAATATGGTATATTTCAACAAATAAAAATATTACATAAATACATTTGATTATTATTACTTATAAAGTTATAAACTAGTGGTTCGCCCCGAGCTGAGACCTCGCGGTATCCATAAGATAGCTTTAACTATTTATTATATTGTAATAGCTATAACTTGCGAGCATGTCTAGATGCACGCGCTCATCTTTACGTTCATATACATCAGTAGATAGACTGTTTTTTTATTCCACGTAAGATGGTGCTAACGTCTATTATTTGTAAGCACAAACGAATAAACTTTTACAGAGCGCCATCTATTGACATCATTGTGAAGTTCTGTTAAAAATACTGAAGCTCATTAAAAATTAAATAATTTCGTTTCCTCATAATATGTATCTAATTTTAGTATATGTTGTTCAAGTACAGGATATAATTCAAGTAATTGATCAAGTTTCAGGCTCAGCCTTTCAGAAAATTGAGAGTTCTGAGGTCAACTTTGGACGTTAGAAAATCTCCACTTTGGAAGCCCGCCATTTTGTCAATTTTAGGGGAAAGATTTAAAAAAATATATTTTTGGGCTCTATTCCTAATTAAAGGTTAACTTTAAAATGATACCAACCGCAACGCTATGTAACGCTATAAAAAATATTTTACTTCGCATTCGCTTCTATGAGAGCCCCCCTGAAATAAAGATTTTTATAACTTTTTAAGCCATATTCGGCCAACGCGAGGCCAACGGTTTACATATTACATTTAAATTTGAAGTAATTTCAGTAATTCAGAAGTTATAAGGCGCTGACAGACGGACCGACGACGGACGGACGGACGGACAAGTGCAAATTCACTCAAGTAGACTCAGAGACCTTCGCTTCGCTCGGTCAATAAGTACCTATAATATGAATATAATAAAAAAAAATCTTGAAACTACTACAGTTTGATGTTTATTGTTTCCACTCGTTTCCGCAACATAAGTACCTAAGTACCTGCCATTTTACCCATGACTTCCCTTCGATCCTTTCAATAAAGGTTACCTAGGAGCCGTACGTACATACAAGGTAACTTGTAGGGCTAAGTATTTCGCTCTAAGTTACCCAACGTTCCTATTTATATCAATAGCTTTGCTGTAGACAGACCCATTAGTGTAACCACACCTCACTTGCCAAGTCTAGTTTGTAATTTGAATCTCAGGTGTGCTTAATGCTTCTCACTAGCTACTTTCTGAGAGAACTGTGCTACTAGTTAAGTACCTAAGTACTAGATAGCTAATAAAGTAGGTTTTAAAAGAGGACTGTCGTCGTGGAATTCGAGGGCGCCTGAATTAATGTTTTACATTTTTTCAAAATAAAAATTAATCCTAGAAATAACATTCTAGGTAGTTCACTCAATAACGAATGAAAGCCGAGTTTTGCTATTGCTGTCCTAAGAAATAAAGAAATGCCATGGGGAAACCTACATAAGTAAGAAATAATTAGGAATTGGAACGGTCGTTTTATTACTATGGGATAAAAACTCGGTGGATAAAATACATCAGTTCAAAACGCACTTTGCACTTACTAGAAGGAAAATGTGTTTCACCTTGCTCCTTCATTTTATTAGGTTTTTTAAAATAGGTACTTGAATTTAAAATATTAATTATAACTGCGTAATAATTTACAGCTATTAAAAATACTTACCTTAGGTACTATAAATTCAGCCAGTAGGTCGACAATAATAATTTTATGAGTGACTGAGTGTCGTCCAACGATATCTGAAGTGATTGCGATCATCGCGTCATCATTTGTCAAAATTTGGGTTATTGAGGACCATTAAAACCTTTCCGCCATACGTGAAATTATATCAAAACACGATAGGTAATATTATGTGGTGGCTGTCATGATAGTCCTGACATATAGTAGGTATCCCATATAAATCATCGGTAAACTAAAAATATACCTAAAGATGACAGACACTTTGATGTACCAATTTATCATGGAAGTAATTTCATCGATATCACAATACAACCATCGAGTTGAGGATCCATTCACCTGCACCAGGCGTCAAAAAAGCAGTTGCTTATCATTTGATTATAGATACATAGAAGTTCTTATTATTTACTAGATGATGCCCGCGACTTCGTCCGCGTGGATTAAGTTTTTTTTAATTCCCGTGGGAACTCCTTATTTTTCCGGGATAAAAAGTAGTCTATCTTCTTCGCCGGGATACAAACTATCCCTGTACCAAATTTCATCAAAATCGGTTGAACAGATGGGCCGTGAAAGCGTAGCAGACAGACAGACACACCTTCGCATTTATAAGATTTGTGTGGATAATAGATATTATGGATTAGTAATACTAATCCAATACAATATAATATTAGTAATACTTACCCAGTACAATCAGTAGTGGGTTCGATATATAGCGATATAACTAACAGACGGACTAAAATCAGGCCCGGCTTTCACTGAATAGGGAAAATTACCACTGGTTATTGAGGCCTTATTGCGGGATATGGTTGCTCTATTTACATGAAAACTCTCTGCGATCAAGTAGCTTTTCTCGGTGTCATTTGTGCGAAGGCGTGATTGATCTGTAGCCGCGCGAATGCGAATCAATCACGGCAATCTGTTGTTCTGCAATAATGAAGTTAAAAAAATTGGCAGAGGGACTGCCGATAGAAGTGAAAACGAATATTTTAAAAAATTAAAATTAAAATTAAAAATAAATAAAATATAAACCTTAAAACTAAGACATTAAAGTTTAATAACGAAGGTATAGTATATTATAACTATACATAATATCCGGATAAATTCACGTGTTCTGTCGGAAAAATGCCCGACTAGTTTCGAACCCGTTCGGGGCCCTTATTCATGAGCCTGTTCGCGCGACGCGGCCGCTACTCGACTCACGTCGAAACGTTAAAGTATAGTATATTTATATTTAAGACCTTTTGTCTTCGTAACAACGCGAGCATGGGGCAGCGAGGTGTCGGTAACGGTGTCGGTGACGGTGGCGGTGTCGGTGACGGTGTCGGTGACGGTGTCGGTGACGGTGTCGGTGACGGTGTCGGTGACGGTGTCGGTGACGGTGTCGGTGACGGTGTCGGTGACGGTGTCGGTGACGCGAATCCACAAGTTTACGGCTCCTACCAAAAAGTGCTCAACGCGGCTCAAGAAGTTTTCACTTCAAAAATGTGTGTCAGCTCCGACGCACGACCGACTCTTACGAACTCCTCCTCTTTACGAACGAATATAAAATATATAGATTAGTAAATGAACGCATTTTTTATATTACTGAAAGCATGCTTGATAAATTTATTTATATTAATTATATAATTTATATTCATCAAAATACATTACATAGTCATGGAAACATAAAGTAAATATAACGTAACGGAGAAAGTTAGATTTTACTCTCCATAAATTTTCATACCCCGGGCTCATATATATGAAAATCGACTCCAAAAATATTTTAATAACACGTCGGCATAAGATATTGTCTTACAACATGCAACTAAGTACTTTTTTGAGACTTCTCGGCTCGTATAATGAAGTTTAATTGATAGAACTCTTATGGATGCTTCCGACCTTTTTACCCGACTGCGGAACGCACAGGGTTATGTGTTCATCAGTCTATATATGTATATTTCCTTTGTGTCGCACTACAGACAAAACGGCTGAACCGATTTTGATGATACTTGCACCACTAGATTTGTCTTAATTTTCCGAGTGTCATAACGGAAGCCGAATTTGAGAAAAAACAAAATGGCGCCCACTAGAAGCCATATTGTAACAAATTTAAAAATGAAAGTCAATAAACTATGGCAAGTGGGGTATCGATGAATAGGTCTTGTAAAATCAGAGTTAGGTTCCCTAGACCATTTTTTCATTTTAACGATCATTTAGGATTTACGAGGTTTCAAAGGTTAATTTTTAGTGTATTCCTTTGTGTCGCACTACAGACAAAACGGCTGAACCGATTTTGATGATACTTGCACCACTAGATTTGTCTTAATTTTCCGAGTGTCATAACGGAAGCCGAATTTGAGAAAAAACAAAATGGCGCCCACTAGAAGCCATATTGTAACAAATTTAAAAATGAAAGTCAATAAACTATGGCAAGTGGGGTATCGATGAATAGGTCTTGTAAAATCAGAGTTAGGTTCGCTAGACCATTTTTTCATTTTAACGATCATTTAGGATTTACGAGGTTTCAAAGGTTAATTTTTAGTGTATTCCTTTGTGTCGCACTACAGACAAAACGGCTGAACC
Source organism: Erebia ligea (assembly GCA_917051295.2). Classification (NCBI taxonomy): domain Eukaryota; kingdom Metazoa; phylum Arthropoda; class Insecta; order Lepidoptera; family Nymphalidae; genus Erebia; species Erebia ligea. The sequence continues at coordinate 12,435,781 of OU785223.1, read as the reverse complement.
GATTTTGATGATACTTGCACCACTAGATTTGTCTTAATTTTCCGAGTGTCATAACGGAAGCCGAATTTGAGAAAAAACAAAATGGCGCCCACTAGAAGCCATATTGTAACAAATTTAAAAATGAAAGTCAATAAACTATGTGTATTGAAGTATTTAATTATTATCAATTTACATCGTATAATAATATTAATAAAATCTATCAAGGCGCAGTCGCACGTTAAGGTATATGTTAGCTATTGGACGTGTGACTGCGCCTTGATAAATTTTATTAATATTATTATACGATGTAAATTGATAATAATGAAATACTTCAATACATGTCTTGTTTTATACTTTTTGGTATCCAAGCAGTCGGGTTTTTTGTTTTATTAAATTACTTTTTTATTGTATAGGTAATTTACGAAATTGGATACGCTCCATCGTTGTCGTTTGTAATTTGTAAGAAAAGATCAATTTGAATAATATTTTCATCGAAGCTTGAATTAAATTGGAAGTTTTAAGTTTGTATTTCCAAAACAATCAAAGTAAGTAGGTAATTATTTTGCTTCTGAGTAATTTGAATAAGTTTATTTTCCACCCCGACCAGAGCATCGTACATACCTAAACGTATAAAAATGGGTACACGAAATTGAGCTCTAATTTAATGCTGTTATGGTTTATAAACTTTCATGACGAATTTTTACGTTTTGATCGGCCATTATTACATGATCGGGGGGCAGGTTAGCCCGCTACCATCTTGACATTCCATTCGGATGATAGGATCCCAGTCAAGGGTTATCTTGTAGTAAGTAGTATTGAAAAAAAAAACAAAATAATAATTAAGACTTCGCAGAATGTTTGTAGACCTTTACGCAATAGTCGCTTAAAATAAGGAGATTTATTTACATTTCTCAGGGCATAACAAATAAATTTGCACGAAGAAATTTACGATGCCTCTATAAAACCGATCCACCGTCTACTAATTGCTTTACTTACTTTACCCTCGCTCTTGAGTTTGATGGCGGTTAGATGAAAACACCAGATGTTTTACAGTATGTTTGCCTAAGTTTTAAATATGTTCAACTTCTACCGTTTTACTCCTTATGAACCATTTTTACACGAGGGTGGACAAAAGAGCCTGGTTGGTCTCCAAAATTCTCTCATGTTAATTCCTCACTAGCAACCTCGTTGGCGTTAAGTACAGCTATTCTTAAAAAACTAACAAAACGTAAAGGCAGCAAGGTAGGTTTTTATAGCACTTTTATATAAACATAAGCGGTGCACAGTTCTATAACGCTGTTCACTATAAAAATGTATCATTTAAAGATTCTTACACTATTTATATACTTACATAAATATATCATGAAATCGGTGAGATTTTCAAATTTGCCCTTAAACTCAAATCAATACGTAAACGCCATTATATGTTGAGTATCTTTAAAGGTCAAATGTGAACACATTTAGCTGGCCTTTTCGAACTCTATTATCATCGTAAATAGTATACAGCAACAAGTAAGCGTGGTTTCCCCATCGCTAACTAAGACCCGAAGGTTATTATAACAAAGCCTTCAGACTGAAGCTTTAAGTCGAAGGGGAATAATCCAGTTCAACTCGTATGATGAAAGTACGGTCTTAACTTATTTGAAACAACCGTAGGCTATGTCTGTTTGTACGGGAACAATAAATGTAAATAGACTAAAAAAGGGTATTTTTATCCTTTGTGAACATGATAAAATTATATACCTAATAATAATCCTAATGATTCTACAATTAAAATTGAGAAATGATGGTTTGTCCTTCAATCACGCCTCAACGGAGCAACGGATGAACGAAGTGTGAAATTAAAGCCCACGCGGATGAAGCCATCTACTTATATGGTGCCCTTATCATATTTCCAAATTTCAAATTAGGTATTATCACAATGCCACAATGCCAAAAAATTAGAATCCCAAATGAAGAAATATACGAAAACATCTGCGGGGCTCCAGCATCCAGCATCCGCTTCGGAGCTTGATTAATAGTTTTTACTTTATCTTTGTCAACTTTCTAAATTTATTTATTTTTCTTTATTCTTTCAATTACGGTTTAATTATTTTAGTCGTACTAATATGAGCAACTTCAATGAGTTTATTAAAGTCTGGGATTCTTGATGCAGACAAAATTGTAACAGAAGTTTACTAATTTTCGTTAAAAGTGGGTTTGTTTTTGGTTAAAAGTATCCATTAAATCTGGTAAAAATACCCATTGACACCCTCAAAACGTCAAAGTTGTAAGTGGGTTGCTTTACCCTCGTTTAACAATAGGGATGATGCCTATGTAAAAATAAATTTGTTGTTTGTTTTTCATCCTTATTGACACACTGGAGCTGATGGACATAGAATTCTTCTTATCCCGGGAATCGCAGGAAAAATATGATATATTATACCTAGTATCAGACTAAATCCATTTTATATTAGAATTATATACAGAAATCGCTACGACTGTTTTAACCTTCGTACTCGTACCATGACCTCCGGTCTAAGTTCAGACGTTGTCAACCTAATAACAATGTTTCATATTATATTAGCCAGTGTCTCATATCTGCATTAACTGTGCTTAATGGAATTAGTTAATAACAAAGGTGACTGGATGGCGCAATCCCCAGTGAAGGTAGTAAAAATAAATGAAGATAAAGAGCCATACTCAGTCCCAGCTACCTAAAAGTTTTGCGGATACAATTTTGCTTTATTTTATAAAGCCGGGTTTATCTTTAAAGCTCATGGAAAAGAATAAATAATATTGCGAGAGTCGTCTAAACTAGACGTAATAGTCTACTTACTCTGTTAATAAAGTAAAATCAAAATTTATAATAGAATATGCAGTCGTAACTCGTAATTTATTTTAGTCATTATTGGCACGTAAGAAATGAATTAAGCAAGTAATTAATTATAGAAGGCCTCATCCGGTCGGCAACATTGTAAAGTATTGCTGGCAAAAACCAGTAAAAAAACTTGTAGGTGTGGAAAAGCTATACTTTATTGACAGAAGGATAATAAGATAAAGCTATTTTAGTACCTAACCTGGTGCAATTCGGTTTTTTGTGGCCTACTGACTGTAAAAAACTAAAAAAATCCAAATAACTTTTACGTAACCTTGAAGTCACTTCATCGAAAAATATAGATTATATTTGTAGAAAATACTTAAATCCAAAAATTTCCTACTTCAATTAGCCATAAAATTGTCAAAAATAGGCAAAACTCAATTTTAAGAATCAAATTTTAAGTTCACAATTTATCGCCTTACCACATTTGAAGTCCGATTTCTCACAATAACGCCCCCTAAAGTACCAAATTTTTTAAGTAATAAGAGAAGCTTAGGAACCCCAAAAGTTTTAGAAATCAATCGGAAGTGACGTAGATAGGTTAAAGTATTTTTAATCTTAAGTTGAAAATTCGTCTCTACTTCTGTCGAACGTAAACTTTTTACTTTTGACCAAAAATTTTCCAATTTGGGCTAATGTTATGATGGTAATTATTTTATGCAAAGTAGCACACTTCATAACAAACATGTTCACAAAAAAAATGTTCAGAAAAAAAACACTAAATAAAAAGAAAAAAAAATTAACACTCACTCCCTCAGAAATCTCCCGAAAAAACTTTAAAAAATTATAACTCGAAAACTACCAAAAATCGCTGAACATATATAGGGTATTTTCTGATAGGTCTAGGTACGACGAATCTAAATTTTTTCTTTGGACGTCACTATTTGGGCCACCTTGTATACTTTATATTATACTTATTAACAAAACCGTCATGTTTCAAAATGATATCCACGTTTGTTATAACATTTTTACCTTAGATACTAGTATCTAGACATTCAATTAATAAGAATAATAGGTAGGTACCTATTCAATCTCGAAAGCGGTACTTAGAGAAACATAAAATACTTTCATAAAGGTGGGTGGTCATATTTAGCTGTATAGGAATATAATTACAGCGAAACTTATCTTTTGTGCAATAATAATAAAAGTGATACCGTCCAGACGTATTACGAACAAGGGGACCTAATGGCACATTAAAAAAATATGAACGTTTCGTCGTTAAGCGACACTGAACGTTTACGGTCAATATAAGGCTGTTACTATGTAAGGAATAGGTAGTTCACACGACTCTGCGGGCGGTTACGTGACGACTGACGATAATAATATGAACCTTAGAATTTAGTCAGAAGCACATTTGCAACAGTCTATCTAACCCAATGCAAAGTGACATGTATTGTGACTTGAGTCAAATCAAATCGCAACAGTTGACGATAGGTAGAAGTGCGCCTGGGTAATTAACGTGTCACGGCCTACAAAGGCGCCTGGACCATTAACGTGTCACTTAGGCTAACTAATAATAACAACTTCCTCCTGTCCGATCTCCACAGAGTTATCTCTGGCCATCAGTGCCGGAGATATTTAGGTAAATAGTGCGTTTGTGCACAGGTGCTGTCTATATTGCCTTTGGCCTCATTCTCATAGTTTCTCAATGTTAGAATGGCTAATCCGACACGACTGGAGAGCGGTCACAGCTTTAACTAGAACCATAGATTAATATGGACTAAAACTATGCAAGGTTTGACGCTGTAACTACGCCAACTTGCTAGCGCAACTCTAGTATACTAAAATTGCTCGACAGAGAATCCCAATAGGTACCAGCGATCTTAAATTTATATATCCCAAATACCAAACTATAATTCTGACCCGACCAACAAACAGGACGTCATCGAAAGGAAGAACGAGGAAATAAAATAAAATTGATCAGTCAAGCACTTCCTGTTTAAAAAAAAAGTCTCCTCACTGACCGCTCCCAATAACAGCATGTATACGTTATGATACCTATTTTATGAATATATAATACTAGATGATGCCCGCGACCTCGCCCGCGGTGATTGAAGTTTTTTAATTCCCGCGGGGGCTCTTCAATTTTCCGGGATAAAAAGGAGCCTATGTCCTTCCCCGGGATGTAACCTATCTCTCATCAAAATCGGTTGAGTAATTGGGCCGTGAAAGCGTAGCAGAAAGACAGACAGACACACTTTCGCATTTATAATCCTACTAGATGATGCCCGCGACTTCGTCCGCGTGGATCAATTTTTTTTTATTCCCGCGAGAACTCCTTAATTTTCCGGGATAAAAGGTAGCCTATGCCCTTCCCCGGGATACCTATATACCTATCTATATACCAAATCTACCTATATACCAAATTTCAAAATTTATCTACCTATATACCAAATTTCAAAATTTCATCAAAATCGGTTGAAAGGATGGGCCGTGAAAGCGTAGCAGACAGACAGACAGACGGACAGACAGACAGACACACTTTCCCATTTATAATATAAGTATGGAAGTATGGATTAGTATGGATGTGGAATAACAACAGCTAATGACTATCTGAGTATACTTTGTATGGACCTGTACGTTAAACCTACACACTACACTAAATTATATCAGTTTGAAAACAAGTTTGGTCATATAACGTAGTTTGGTTTATACATTGATTTTTAGTATAGTGTAAAATGTGCTTTACCTGCTACCTACTACTGTAGAATGTTAGTTTGTGAGCGTTCAGTTGTGGCTCTTTAAACTATTTGAGATACTTAGTTTGTAATTTTACTAGGTATTTTAGAGGCGTTTCATCTTTACAAATTATTTTTCTTATTGAACCAAAAAAATATTCTCTATGATCCATGGTACGCAGTGGCCTATTTGCGACAACCCTTATCAGTCGATTGCGGTTGTTAAGCACCGTCGAGCCAAGTCGGTATTGACGACCTCCGTGGCTCAGTGTTGAGCGCTGTTGTCTTAACGTGCGGGTTCGATCCCCGGCAGGGTCAATTTGGGAATTTATAATTTCTGAATTTTCCCTGGTCTGGTCTGGTGGGAGGCTTCGGCCGGGCTAGTTACCACCTTACCGGCAAAAGACGTGCCGCCAAGCGATTTAGCGTTCCGGTACGATGCCATGTAGAAACCGAATAGGGTTAAATATAACTGCCATGCACCTAACAGGTTAGCCCGCTACCATCTTAGACTGCATCATCACTTACCATCAGGTGAGATCGCAGTCAAGTGCTTACTTGTAGTAGATAAATAATTTTTAAAATAAACCTACCGCATTATTATTCCAAGAAAACACCTGCCATTATGTGATAATTGAAAAGGGGTTACGACCCTCAGTAATGAGGAACACGACGCATTGATAGATGATCAATGACTTACAACCGTTTTTAGGGTTCCGTACCAAAATGGTAAAAATGGAACCCTTATGGTGCGACTTTCTTCGTCCGTCTGTCACAGTCGATTATTTGAGGGTTCGGTACGGGTTCAATTCTTTACCTGTGTCTGAGATGTTTTGAAAATCATTGACTATTGAGACCAGTTTTCTTATTTTCTCAAACCAATGCCGTCGTCCTTTAGACAAAATTCCTTCTCTCGTACTTAAGAACTTTAACTGAGTGACATTTCAAATACATTGTTGATTCGATCAGCACTCTTTGAGATAAACGCTTTGAATGTACCTCAATCAAAAACGACTTCATTTGATTAAGGTTCTTTCCATACATACCTACTTCTACATTTCACATTATCGTCGTATCATTTTGTTTATTGTCATAGACGCGCCTTAATTAGGTTTTACAGCGAAGGAAAATTTAATTAGAACTTTTGAAGTGACGTCGCGCTTACCATTTTCAGACAAGATTTATCTTAATACTAGCTGATGCCCGCGACTTCGTCCGCGTGGATTGAGGTTTCCGCAGGAACTCTATAATTTTGAAGTGAATACCTACTTCTTTAGCCGCATTGAGCACTTTTTGGTAGGGGAAAATCTTATGGGTTCGTGTCACCGACATGCTGTGACAGATTGTTGGATGGGTGTTGAGAGCTTTTTGGATGGGTGAAATCTTGTGAGTTCCCGTCACCGACATGCGTAATAGCAGTATACCTGTAGCTATACGTAGTACGTACTAAATAAATATACTAATATAATATTTCAGTTGAAAAATAAATAACAATAATTATATTAAATATATTTATTTAATATGATTGTGTATTAATTGTATTTATAAGTTATTTCTAATTATTATTTATAGTTATTTATAGTTGTATTTATAGTTATTTATTTCTAAGGTAAGTTATAAGTTTTCACTTCTATCGGCAGTCCCTATAACTGCCAATTTTATTTTTTTGATTGAATTGATTAATTAATTAATATACAGTCAATATTACTAGAACCGCCGCCGACCGACAAAGCCTATCCCGTAAAATTATAGAGTATACTTAATAGTATCCTTCAGTATTAGCAAGGATTAAGAAAATAAAAGATAATTCGATAGTAATAATTATTATATTTCGGGAAAATATAATATATAATATATGAGATACCTACTAAGTATAGGTAGCTGAAACACTTTTTCATAAGTTATTTAATGATATTTCAAATTACTATTTAAATTTTTAGTACTACCTTATATTCATGACTATAATCATTGATCACAGTAAGTTCTATTGTATCTAAGTTTAGATTGTATTTATTAGACTTAACTTACTTGCCTTACTTTATTTTTTTATTAAACATATACTTATAGGTAATTTAATAGGAATTAGACATAATACCTATACTTATTTGTAATCACATTTATCACGTACAAAAAATAAAGGGGGTGTAAATATATCTCTGAAAATGTAACAAGATAAAGTAATATGTTTATGTATCGAGCTAGATGAGGTCAGTCGGGTTGGGGCGAAGGCTCACGAGATGCTTGGAGCAGGGGGCTCCATGCGATGGCGACTAGGGCGGGGCGCGGCGGCGGCGGGCGCGGCGACCGCACAGCAGCCGCTGAAACGCGTGCCGGAACTCCGGGCTGAACACCGTGTATATCACAGGATTCAGCGTCGAGTTGAAATAACCCAGCCACAGCGACAACGACGTCAGCACCGGACTCACCTCGCAGTTGCACGTCGGAACTAAAATAGCTAATACGAAAAAGGGAAGCCAGCACGCGACGAACGCGCCAGTTATTATTGCTAATGTCTTAGCCGCTTTACGTTCTCTCTTGGAGTCGGCCGCCTCTTTGGGTTTGCGACGTACCAGCGTCGGATAATAAGCGGCGGCGACCGCTCCGTAACCCGTCGTCGGCGGGTCTGCTTCCAGTCCATTGGTGCACGACTGTTTCTCAGGGCTCGTGTTGTTAGACGATACGTTAGTGATGCCTGTCGTTGTCGTTTCAGATATGGTTGGAAGCGGACGACCGATGACCGCAACGACTGCAGCGGCTATACCACCACTGCCTCCCGCTGCAACTAGAGCCCCGCCCGCAGGAACGGGCGGTGGTCCTCCTCCACTTGTAGTTCCTGGCCGCCTTCTTATTCTTTTTCTAGCTGTTTGATATATCCGCCAATACAATATTAAGATAACAAGTACTGGTACATAGAAGGATGACGCGGTTGCAAAAATTTGATAACCCACATCTTGACTGACGACGCATCGAAGGTCTTCGGAGACGCGACGGTTCCAGTCGGGATCTTTCCAACCCAGAAGTGGTGCAATACAGACAAGGAAGCTTGCGATCCAGACGCATGCGATCATATAGCCCACTCGGCGTGCGGTTCGTGCGTGGATGTAATCGATATTTGTTACAGCCCAATACCTTAAAACAAAAGATAATAATAAGATATTATATAAAGAGATATTTAAATTAAATAAGTATACTATTATGACTTCAAAAATACTAAGAAACAATAATTAAAGACAGTTGAAATCATTCATCATTAATCGATAACAGTTGAAATTTCCCTGCGGTATATAGTTTCTTTTTGCTTAACACGATAGATAATAGTAAACTGTCGTCTTACCTATCAAGGGCAATAGCGACCAGATGTAAAATAGAGGCAGTACAGCACAGCACATCCCCCGAGGTCCACATATCGCATAGCTCGGGGCCCAACGTCCAGCGCTGGGCAACTTCGTAGACCGCGCCAAGAGGCATCACTAGACATGCCACCAGGAGATCAGCTACCGCCAGCGATAGAATCAACTGGTTCGCAGCACTGCGTAAATGTCTCTCAAGCAGTATTGCTGCTATTACAAATACGTTACCTGCAACAATAATGAATAAAATAATCTTACTAATATTATTTATGTGAAAGTTTGGATGTTTTTTTTTTTCTATCAGTTCAGCTACTATTTATTTCCCACGGGAAATAACATAAGTTTAATTAATATCTACGGACAAACGTATCACGGACATGTTCTAGTAGTTTTATATTTGGAAGATATTATTAACACTGTAGGTACGAGTATACCTACTGCACATAGCTCTATGTCTGGGTTAAGAATTTTTAACACTTTTTAGAAGTTGATGAGCTTAGTTAGGGGACTTTAATATTATAGTATAAGCGGATTCTTACTATTTTTAATAAAAAGAAACACATTTAACACAAAAGGAAAGTATTATTCCAAACAAAGTAACAAATAATTGAACAAATATCTAACAAACAATAATTATTAGGACACTACTCAGAGAGGTGATAACGAAGCGACGACGAGGCGTAGAAAGAGGCTCGGTGCGGGCCCTCGCTTGCCTATAAAGGCTCGAGAGCAGAACGGGTATAGGGGGCGCCACCAGGTGGCACGATGAAAATGACCGCCTTCCCTTACACGGCCTCTCCTGACACGTGGTCGTCCCGACCACATGTCACTGCTGTCGCTGCAGCTTCGAGGAGTCTGCGGCTAAAACACACGAAAAACAACAAAGTTAATAAAACACATCCTTTTAGCATTCAAAACAGCGGAGCTTACAGCTCAATGCGCGGTTAGCGGAGCAATAGCTCAACGCACAATATGCATTAGCCATGTGGAGCATCAGCTCAACACAGTAACTACGGGACATAGGCACCAAGTTCGCGTAACCCACTGGAACATAACTACGGGACAGAGGCACTAAGTTCGCGTAACCCACTGGAACATAACTACGGGACATAGGCACAAAGTTCGCATAACCCACTGGAACATAACTACGGGACATAGGCACAAAGTTCGCGTAACCCACTGGAACATAACTACGGGACATAGGCACAAAGTTCGCATAACCCACTGAAGAATAACTAAGGGACAGAGGCACCAAGTTCGCATAACCCAGTGGAGAATAACTAAGGGACAGAGGCACCAAGTTCGCATAACCCAGTGGAGAATAACTAAGGGACAGAGGCACCAAGTTCGCATAACCCAGTGGAGAATAACTAAGGGACAGAGGCACCAAGTTCGCATAACCCAGTGGAGAATAACTAAGGGACAGAGGCACCAAGTTCGCGTGGCCCAGCGCGGCGGTCGCTCAACACGCGTACGCGCAAGCTAGGTGAAGTCACTACACACAAGCATGCATCAACTTTACTTGTTCACTAACATTGAAGTCAATGCGCACTCAAATACGCAGCGCACGATTAACGGTTCCAAAAAGAGAGATAGCAGTCGTGGAAGAAAATCACACTCAATACCATACACCCAAAGCCAATAGAGCTCCTAGAGTCAGAAAAGCTGGTAAAGCTCCTAGAAACAGTAGCGCTGGTAGAGTACCAATAGACAGAAGAGCTCGTAGACCACAAAAAGACCGTAGCGCTGGTAGAGTAGCAATGGACAGTAAGTATCGCTGATAAGAGCACCAATAGATAGTAGAGCTCGTAGAGCACCAATAGATAGTAGAGATCGCAGAGCACAAAAAGACCGTAGCGCTGGTAAAGTAGCAAATGGACAGTAAGTAGCGCTGACAGAGCGCACCAATAGATAGTAGAGCTCGTAGAGCACCAATAGATAGTAGAGCACCAAGAGACGGTAGAGCTCATAGAGCACCAATAGACAGTAGAGCTCGTAGAGACCCAATAGACAATAGAGTCCTCAATAAAGAATCGTTTACGAATAGTGCAAACACAGATATCGAATAATGAACATTCGACTATGATAACACAGTAGTCAGGGTACAGTTAAAAGTGTAAAAAGTAAAAACTGAAACTGTTTACTCAAAGGTAAATAAATCAGAGTTGTAACACGTTAACTAAGTACGTCGGTAGTCAGTCGTCACATTCAGCAAACTATTATTTTGTAGCACAAAAACTGATCAACACGTATTTGAATTTATTACTCCCTCAACGGGACGGGTAATTAAATAATTAACAAAGGCACCTGCTATCAAATGATACACAAGCCCTAAGCCACTTTTGTTGTATAGGTACTAAGGCAAGGGGTACGGGTACTACTTCATTACAAAAACCCCAACTTACAACTCGCAGTTTTACTCACGTATACAAAACGTTTACATAGTTGTGTCATTAAATGAGTGTTCACATTCGCCTAATGATCATAAAACTTTACAAGCCAAATCTGTCATTGAACTTTATTCAAAACATCAACGGTTCCATATCAAGTGTCCGAGCCCAACTATGCCCAATGTATTAACGACTCAACATTATCAGGATTACAGCTCAAGTAATAAACACGACACGAAACAACCGTTGTCAATTAAAGTCTCGTATGTAAAAACACAACAAGCAAAAAGATAACGTTCTGTCACGTACGTATGTAGGTAGTACCCATAATCAATTTAGCCAATACTTTGGCCAAAGTTCAAATTAAAATAAACTTTCTATCCAGGAGGGTAGAAGAACAACACTTCTCTAATTAAATTGGAGTGCAATTATTGTCTTGCCACCGAAATTACGTAACCACAGGTAGGTATGTAACATTAAGAAAACTAACCTGCTAAACTCAAAGTAGGTATGCTTTACGTAAATTGCAGACTGAATTGAAACTTAATAGTTCGGCCTATCTGACTTAAATAATTCTAATGAGATCGGTATACAATCGTACCAGTCAGTAATAGTAAGTCAGATGTATGTAAACAAACAACCAGAATAATTATATAGCCGAAACTTCAACAATACACAGGGATAGTGAAGGACGTTTTCAGTACTATTAGGTATTCTCAAACTCCTGAATCAATCCACTTAAATACTTTTTTTGCGAACGCACTAATGCGTTGAATCACATGGAAACACAAAGCTCACATAACGGATACCTGTTCTATGTGACATTATTTTTTTATCAAGAACCAGAGAACTATTAACTTGTAAGGTAGATAGCGAAATCTTATAATCATCACGATCTTAGTGCTATTTCAAAACAAAACATCCTCCAGACTACAATGCGTATAAAGTCACTGATTTAGCTGGGCTTAACCGATTTCGTAATATGACAAAATCATTTGGAAAACATAAGCTAATCATATGCAATTGATGATTTACATGAGGATTGTAACTAATCACAGTTATAAATAACTTTTTCGTACCACTTGCTCAAAAAAGTGACATTCTATGCCACAAAAAGCGAACATAACAATAGTCATTTTTAATCTGTTAAAAACAGGGAAAGAAAATTGTACTGAATTTCATTCATCCTCTAGGGGGAGAATGTGATTTAAATTTGGAATACTTACCGAAATTTATACTGCACACACTGAACTACATCTGTGTTTACACCATTGAGTTTGTATATAAAGCATTATGTCATAGGTACATCTTTTTGAAAAAGGAATACGCATTAATTATGCAGTTATGATCATAGACATAGAATTTTTTCGCTATGGTTATGATCTGTGGTTATGATTATTAAATAAAATGACGAAAACCGACGAGGCCGTATGAGCTTGATGCCTTTGCTTTTCCGACAAAAAAATATTAAGTAGTCTAGGAATTTGCCGCGTTTTTGTTTTCTTCAAATACATAAACGTTAAGTTTATTTTAATTTATTTTTATAAATAAGTTATTGTTCTAAAAATACGTTACGATGTTAAATCAAAGCGACAGTGACAGTGAATTGTCGGATACCATCAATGCAAATGCTGCCGCAATTATAAATAATTTGCTTCCAACAAAAATCCAAGGAAAATTATTTAAAAACTTTGAAGAATTTTCAACGTGGAGAAGTGCGAAAGGCCTATCAATTTCAGAATCAGTACTTCTTGTCTATTTTGATTATCTCATATTATTATTGTGTTAATTTTTTCGCAAATGGTACGAAAAGTAGAGTATTTTCCTCGGTGATAAAGCCGTCTTAGTCTTGGGTGAACTTAAATCCCTCGCTACACTCAGGACTCGTCTTAAATCCCTCGCTTCGCTCGTGATTTAAGTTTTTAACACCCTCGCTACGCTCGGGAGTAAACCTCGAGTCCTTCGTTACGCTCGCGATTTAAATCGTTACCCGCGACAGAAGACACTGCTTTATCCCCTTGGTTAATAATCTACTATTGTTGTAGGTTTCAACAAAGACAATAGCGCGGGAACACAGTTATGTGTACAGCTATCTTTCTTGGCAAATTATTTCTATGTGATCCAAAATTGCAAAACAACACACTTCGAAGTTCGATTAGACTGCTTAACTTTTCAACGACTGCATGTTTATGTAGTGAGGGTGCACGTAATTGACACTAGGAATAAGTTAAGGATAGATCTCACCAGCGTTTCATATCCCAACGGCGGCATCATAGCACCAGCACGCTAGGTACATGCCAGCTACAGCCTGGAGCCGGCGCAGAGGCGTGCCCACGGGCACCGCGACGAGGCGGCACAGTGACCGTCATTACGACCGTCACGTAAGGATGACTATGGCTTCCCTCAACACTGGGACAGCCGATCCATGTCGTACTGAAACAGTGTAACAACAAAAGCACACAAAACACATTAACAATCGATTAATCGCGAACATCAAAAGTGTTTTAGAACTGATTCGCTGATAAACAATACGCGTAATTCACTGACTTTCAATACGTCTCGGTATTTACAATTTTACACCTTGTAGGTATGACAAGAGGGTAGTAACGTTGTTTTTAAGCAAGGGCGCCTTGCAAGTTACGACAAGTTAACATTTAGGTTATTGCAGTTTCCCGATCGGTATTTTTATGAAACATTGACAATCGTTCAACACGGCGTTTTTAACAATAATTCACGTGCAACTAGGGGCTACCCACTTTACTAGAGTAGGTACTACAACATAGGATCTCATATAAGTATTTTGTACAAAACCGGGAAATACTGTGAGCTACATATTTTAATGTGCAAACCACTTAACTTCACTGGCAGTTTTATTGTTGCCTGAAACTACCTTTCGTGTGTAACGATTACCCTCCTATTAGGTATTACAGATTCGAAAGGACTTCATTGAAACGTTTAGACGATATGGGTTTAGGTTTAGCATTATAGATCGACACAAGTTGTACAAGATCTATTATTGTCACGACATGTAGGTAGGACATGGCTGCTGTTTATCGTTTAACTTTTTAAGGATGTTTAGTCGCAGAATGGAACGTCTAGCGTATTTAGAATAGATTCGTGGAATAGCTATTCGAATTACATCAAACCACATTTTTGCAACATCGATTCTTTCTGCGTAAAGGGGTTTTAACTTCGACTTTAAATTTTGACTAGGGGCGGTCATTAGTGACTCAATCGTTTAAATACTACTCGTATCGCCGTCGAGACAGTTCGCGAGTTCACTGCAGCCCATTAACGTCCCACTGCTGGGCACAGGCCTGCAATCTCATAGGAGAGAGGGAAATAAGACTTAGACCCACCACGCTACTCCAATGCGGGTTGGCGGGCTGGACAACGATAATTATTGTCGTCGTATTTGATAATATCGCGAGCTTTCTCAACTCCCACCAAGAATCGATATCATGCAAACTAGGGTACACTTTGAAATGTAATAATGGATGGATCATACCTTAATTAATGCCTGTAGGGCCCAATGAAGCGCTCTGCCACGCTCTGTGACGTAAAAGCGGTCGCCACGGACTCAGGTGGCACCGGCAACCGTGACGTGGACGGTCTCACCTCGCAAGTGTCGGAATTGAAGGTAGATCGACATCGGGCGCCGATCCAGCACGCAACGCCGATGACGGTACCTCGGCGCAGGATGCCTACTAGATGATATTTTCTAACGCGTTGTGTCGCGGTAGGATGGCGTTAGCTGATTCTGGATGCCTATTGCATCCGTATTAGGTCCATGCCTGTTCCTGCCTCTATTTTGAGAGGTGGAACAGCTGGCCATGGTTATAAGCAAGAGTGGTAATTGGAATGGCAAACTAACTTCAAAAATTACTTTTGCTATGACCAGAGCTAGGACTAGGCAATGGAGCCTAATCCCACTTCTGATATAAGCGGATTCTTACTATTTTTAATAAAAAGAAACACATTTAACACAAAAGGAAAGTATTATTCCAAACAAAGTAACAAATAATTGAACAAATATCTAACAAACAATAATTATTAGGACACTACTCAGAGAGGTGATAACGAAGCGACGACGAGGCGTAGAAAGAGGCTCGGTGCGGGCCCTCGCTTGCCTATAAAGGCTCGAGAGCAGAACGGGTATAGGGGGCGCCACCAGGTGGCACGATGAAAATGACCGCCTTCCCTTACAATAGTATAAATAACTATAATATATTACATTTTCAACCGCTTAGAATCGAGAGTTCTTTTCAATAGAAGACTTCAAAAAACTAAATCTACATACATAGTATTATAAATGTGTCCCTCTGTCTGTTCAAGTCTGCTGCGCTTTCTTGGCCCAACTGTATAAACCAATTTTTACGAAATTTGGTACAGAGATATAGATTGCATTGCGGAACAAGAGTTCCCACGGGACCACAAAAACTTAAATCCACGCAGTTGAAGTCGCGGGCATCATCTAGTATTTCATGTTTAATAATTCAGCTTTCAATAGACCACTTAAACTAAATTCTTAAATCAGAACCGAATGTTAAAGATCAGTGATATTATTGTAAGTTATGACGTGACTGAACTAAATATGTATATTAGAAACACATGTTGTACACTAATGCTCGTAGATAAATAATTACCTATGGTTTCCTGTTTTGCTGCATTACTAAATTTTAAGTGTTAGTCATCAGAAAATAAATACTGTACCAATTACTGTTGCCAGAATTAGTAAGCCGAGTAGAACTGCCTTGGCTGCAGCGCGTATGAGAGCAGCAGGGGAGTCAAAGGGCGCGGACGAATTCCACCAGGTGTCGTTGGTTGCAGTGGAGTTCCATGCGTTGGGCACCCATTCCGTTGTATTCCAGGTGGAATTTTGCAGTGGAAACTGGTACAGGGCCTCCCAATCGAACAGATCGTCGCTGCCGTCCGCGCCCTCCATGCTATCTCACCGCCACATCCCACCACCAACTGTTGAAAATGTAATATTGGGTTATCTTGGTTCATCCAGGTTTTATGAGTGATAATTTCACAGCTGAGAGCAGGCCCCTGAACGTCCTTATCTGAAAGATCTATCTACGTTCACAAAATATGTAATAACATAACTTATTCTATAAAAGAGTTGATAGCCTAGTTGGCCTAGTTTTTCAGCCTGCTATTCGGGGGGTCTGGTGTTCGGTCCCCGGGCATGCACCGTGCTAACTCTACAGAGCTATAATCATGCGCATTTGCTTTTGAGCAATTAATTAAAACTTTAACCATTGCGTCGTAAGACCAGCCGATTCATTGATAGATTTCTACTAAGCAAGCAATAGTTTTCGTGGTGGACCATTGACAAAACCCTTTTCATTTTTAGAGGAGCCTCGTGCTCATCAGTGGTGATGACGGTGATGGGTTGACGTGATGACGATGATGATGTACTTAAACTGGATGTTAATGTTACTTGCTA
Organism: Erebia ligea; assembly: GCA_917051295.2. Classification (NCBI taxonomy): domain Eukaryota; kingdom Metazoa; phylum Arthropoda; class Insecta; order Lepidoptera; family Nymphalidae; genus Erebia; species Erebia ligea. The sequence goes on along the minus strand of OU785223.1, from coordinate 12,419,072 downwards.
TAGCGATAACTATTAGGTAAAAGTAGGTAGGTAGGTACTTACTATTTGTGTCGTATTTATGTAAGAAAAATCCTAGTGTTTCGTTCGTCATTTTGGTTTTATGCCTTGGCCTTTGGTTGCAGATGCCAAAACTTATCTGTAAATAAAATATATTTAGTTAATATTATTATTATTATTAGAAATGCCTGACATACGGACTCAAAGTATGGATCGCTAACTATATGGACCACATTAGAAAGCTCAGTGTTACGTCAGTGATAATGGTGATGGCGAGAGCTATGCTCGGGGTTTCTTTATTTGATCAAATCAAATGAGGAGATCTGCAGCAGAACTAAAATAGAAGTCGTTGGTAGGTGGTAATGGGCGGAGCACATAGTTCGAAGTCCCGATAGAAGTTGGGTTCCCAAGGTGCTGGAGTTGCAACCCTGGTCTGGAAAGTGTATGGACTCCATCAAGCAAGTCACAGGGAGCCGCTGGATCCAGGCGACGCAAGAAATCATACACTTCCAGCAGAGGACAGCTATCGCTTGACGACGTTAATAAATCCTTAGTTTATTTACTTCTTAGAATATTTCGGCATCATTTTTGTAATCAAAATACGTTGAAGGAGCTACGAAATAACTGCGCAGTATTGATTTTTCTTTATTCGAGATGTATAGACTTATTTCATCATAGCCAGCGAAAGTATTATGAAAGACCTTATTGTGTCTGTTTTTGATAAAATATTTCACAAATAATTTGATCAAAATCTCAATTTTTGGGAAAACCTTTCTCATCATGTGAAACGTATTACGTGACAAGGGTACGTAAGGTGAGACGCGTTTACCCCTTCAAAATACAAAATAAAGCAAAATAATGCTTTTCGGTTATCTTACTTACACAGACTATGCTGCTTCAATACAATTACGGCAGCTGATGATTTTGACCCCGGTTGAGTTTACACGCTCGTGTAAATTTCGATTTATTTATAGTTTTTATTGGAAAAATATATCTATTTTTGTAGGTACACAAATTACTTCTTATAAAATATTGTATAATTATTAAAGGCACTTGGTGCCTCTGTGCGCTTAGAAATTATTCTTTCGTCTTTCTCTTCTGTATTTTCATGGATTTTGCATTTTGTCGGCATTTATTTTAGTTTAAATTTCAATATAATATATACTTTAAAAATGAAAATGAAAATGAAATTATTTATTTCACGTAGGACAGATTGTGTCACTTATGATAAGTCGTAAGAATCTACCATCGCGCCGGTTCGGAAAGCTGATCCTACTGAGAAGAATCGGCAACAAACTCAACAACAACAAACTTAGCGTTTCGGTACGATGCTGTGTAGAAACCGAATAGGGGTATGGGTTTAATTTAACTGACATGCCCCTAACAGGTTAGGCCGCTACCATCTTAGACTGCATCATCACTTACCATCAGGTGAGATCGCAGTCAAGGGCTAACTTGTAGTAGTCCCGTAGCCTTGCGGTTATGGTACTCGTCTGACTACGTTTGGAGCCGATGGTTCAAATCCACCTCGGTTAAAAGTAACTTTACACATAGACCATTTAAAGACATTTACCATTAAAAAAACAAAAAAAAACTTTTTTATCAATACTAATTTTATAATTCAACTATTCAACCACATTTTTGGCACAAAACTGGAAATTATTATAGGATAATAGGTATCCTTATTGATTTTTTTAGGATTAGGTACTTCCCCTTAATACACGCTTATGAAGTCACGGGCATAGGCGAACGAGGATATAAATAATTCAACACTTATTCCAAATTAATGTCGTAGCGGCGAGTCTGAAATTGATATTAATACTTATCCTCCGTGGTAGGTTTCACGAATCACGATTTTTGTATTATGCAGCACGTGGCGTGAAATTACCATAAACAACAATATATCTGCATAATTGCTGTGTCTGAATGAAAACATCTGGGAGTCTGGAGCAGGGTGAAGATATTATAATTCTATTCACTATTCTACAATCTTTGGGACGGTTTGGGTTTAACGTTCTTTCTAATAGAGCAAGATCCCGCGACGATCAGACCTTCGTTATTTTATTAAAGCTGAAAGTTTTTCTATGTAAGTATGCCTCTAATAGAGGTATAAACGATTCCCGACTATGAAGTTTGGATCGCGGTTGCTTTGGAAGGTATCGGGTAGAAAAGGTGGCTCCTCAAATTTGTTAAAGTATTAAGCTCCATTTTTTTATATTTTTCTTTGAAATAATATTAGAAACCACGTGGTCCATTGTCAGACAGTACGATTGCAACCCCCTGGTCAGACACTCTTAAATTATAAAACAACATACATAGAAAAACTTTCAGCTTTAATAAAATAACGAAGGTCTGATCGTCGCGGGATCTTGAACCATAAATTATCATACAAAAAGAGAAATGTCCTGATTCGACCTAGCGAGCTGTTTGCACAGAGGTGCCCTTTAAGATGGAGAACAGTCGTTACTCGTAAGTCAATACTATAACGAGTAATTGCTCTGTTTAAATAGTAAGCTGGTAAGAGGACAAAGTAGAGTAGATATGATCAGAATTGTCTTGTTGGTCTTTGATCTTGTTAAAATGCTTAAGTATATGCACGAAACACTCACACGCCTTAAGTGTTTTGCAATAATAATAAAAAATTGCGCAAATGAAAAACAGGTGACTAACGTAGGTCTGCTTATACGCTACTAGCGATCCGCCCCGGCTGCGCACGGGTAGCACTAATAATCATAATATAGCCAGGGGGCAGATAATTCTCATAAGATATTCATCTAAATTAAATGGTGTATAGAACAATTTTTATCTTAATTAAATACGGATTAATACTATGTCGGTAAAACACCTTCGCAAGTAAAGGATTGGTTTAGACCAAATTTTAAAATCATAAAAATGGTTATTGTGAGTCAACCTTAAAAGATAGATAAGTATATACTACCGCGGACTTTTTTTAGAAATTTTTGAGAGTAACAATTCCATCATACATTATTTTCGTGTAACTTTAACTATTTGTGCAGCGCACGCCACGTAAGCTCTCAGAAGAGATGACTCTTTCCGACTTAGTTCACATTATTGCAATTTTCCTAAGGATCTCTAATTTTTTTGAAAATAAAATGTAGCCTATGTAAAATTACTCGCTGATAATGTAGCTTCCTCTAAGTGAAAGAATTTTTAAAATCGGTTGAGTAGTTTTTGAGCTTATCCATTACAAACAAACAAACAAATCTTTCCTCTTTATAATATTAGTTTAGACAAAGAACAACAAGCGCGAAAAAAAGGAATAAGGAACTATATTATAATATATCCTTTTTAATTTTATGCATCTTGTTTATTTATTATTCCTAGATGAATTAATATACATGTAATATTCCAAAGAAAAATAAAGTGTAGTCCTAAATAAACGGTCTGCAAACGAAAAGCGGAGACATCAAAGCGATTTGAGTTATTGCAGATATTTCCCATTCATTATAATTTTCCTGAAAGGAAAATCGTTGAGGAAAATCGTTGAGTTTTACTTTAAATATGGAATAAGATCCTTAACCTAGAATAATAAAATGTTGGTTCCCTTTAACATGACAAATATTATATCAATACTAGTAGTGGTTTAAAGCTAGGGTAGGCATAGGTTAGGTAGAATACATATTTACTGACTGTCTCGATAAAAAATGAGTATAAGTGACTTACGATTGCGGCAGCTGGGATGGGTTGACGGAAAGAAATGAAGACTTTTGATTAATACTAATTTTACTTTCAAAGTACTTAAGCCTAAGTTATTCCTGCGTCAATCTTAGAACACAGATCTAATGACAATCCTAACCTAATGCTACGTCGATTTTAGACGCAGCGATTTACATTATGACTACCTAAGGCTAACCTAACCTACCCTAACTAACATCCTGCGTCGATGTTAGACGACAGGAATAATGAACGATCTTCTCATTATTACATTAGCTTTTATATCTTACATTTTCATACTAAAATCTAAGCGATGCCTGATGTCACGTTTCTTCGGACGTGATGCAATTCCGTGGAATTCGCTGACTACGCACTGATACGATGGCCGTTTGCTGGAGGTGCAAGGTTGCGATCTTGCAATGAAAGTGATTTTTTCCATGACGCCGTAGGTATACGTAACTCCTCCGCCCTAAGAGAGGCAACTATTTTTTTTTGATGTTAAAAAATGTTGCCGAGCCTGGTCTTCTAAAATGTTCTCGATACCATTGAGTCTTTTTCATAGATCCCGGATGGAATTCTTCAATAGCTTCATGAGATACATGGATTCCTTGACATTCATTAGGAATAGCGATCATCATCATCACGGTGCCATCTTCAAACTGAAGTTCGGCGATCATTCGGAGAAAACTTTTCCGGTCATGTGCTCTTTATTTCTGCGTCCATTCCCCTATATCGTCGAACCACTTCCTTCGTTCAGATAACCTTCTTTCCAATATCTTGCCTTCGAAGATCAACCGTGTATATTCATAAAGAGATCCTCGTTGCAGGTGACCGAATAACTAACCTTCCCTCGTACGACGGTTGTCATCAGCATCCGTTTGCAGTTTAAGAAGTATATTCAGGAATAGCGATATATTTTTTATACTCGGATCATTGTGTAGTCTTGCAGCCCAGATTGTAGGTAGTCTTCTCCAGATGTGGCTTCTGTTTGAATTGAGTTGATAGGTTTTTCTAGGCTCCATGAACTTGATGACGAGTGGCTAATTTTTATTACAGTTGTGGGATTGGGTACCCCGTACCAGATTTTTGCATCGGACATTCTGTCTCTATCGTAGACACCAGAATAGTATCTCATTGGTTGCAAGGAACAGTTAGGGATAATCTTGGATTGTATTAGGACCTAATAGATCTTGAGAAATAAAACCCTTTGCTAAAGTAAAAATTCATTCCTAACGTAAATAGGTGTAATTATTTGATAAACGACAGCTAGAGAATTATTTCAAAAACGGGCTGTACTCATGGAACTATGAGGTGATGCACGGTTGCACCTAGTTAGTATTTACTAATTAAGTTAATGGTTTTACTACTATAAAACCTTTTCTTTTGACCTAAGCTAATCTCGGATTTTAATTATATAGCAAATACTATTTCATGACAAGAATTAGATACTCGGACATGTTAGCGTAATTATTCCCACAAAAGGTATTCTTGACCTAGACAATAATACATATTGAATCATCAGCGAAATCAGAAAATATATAGTCAGCATAGCCGGCGTTAAAATTTGACTCTATTAAAATGTAATAAACGTATTTAATCATTTTCTATATTTGACGATGTATGATAATTCGTGACCGTAATATACACCTACATTTTAAAGCGCCTATCTGTTAGATTACATCGCGGAAATCGAGATTTTTCGAAATATCGAAACCTATTCTATTGGTTGACAATCAAGATAGATTGCCCTAAAAGACTAAAAGGGATTTCTTCGGTAGATCTTACACGATGTGAGACCCTGAAGCCTATTCTAAGGGGTGGCAATCAAGATCGATTACCCTATCCTACTACTACTACCATAACCCAATAAAACCCAAAAGGCTCTTAAATATTGGAATGGTATAAAGGAAATATAGGCTAAATTAGGTATAGGAACTAGCGGAATCAAGGAAGCAACATAAGAACGATTCTGATGCACTCACATGAAATCCATTCCCGTTGTTACTCCGCTCCTTCCAGTCTTGATCTGAAGTTTAAGATCCCCTCCTGTTTCTGCCGCACGCAGGTCCTTTGAAGTATCCTTCGACTGTGCCACTTACGATTGCGGCAGCTGGGATGGGTTGACGGAAAGAAACGAAGACTTTTGATTAATACTAATTTTACTTTCAAAGTACTTAAGCCTAAGTTATTCCTGCGTCAATCTTAGAACACAGATCTAATGACAATCCTAACCTAATGCTACGTCGATTTTAGACGCAGCGATTTACATTATGACTACCTAAGGCTAACCTAACCTACCCTAACTAACATCCTGCGTCGATGTTAGACGACAGGAATAATGAACGATCTTCTCATTATTACATTAGCTTTTATATCTTACATTTTCATACTAAAATCTAAGCGATGCCTGATGTCACGTTTCTTCGGACGTGATGCAATTCCGTGGAATTCGCTGACTACGCACTGATACGATGGCCGTTTGCTGGAGGTGCAAGGTTGCGATCTTGCAATGAAAGTGATTTTTTCCATGACGCCGTAGGTATACGTAACTAGTGCAAGTAAGTAAAATGAGTATGAGTGAAATATTTTCGCTTGGGTAAACAGTGCTTTTATGCCTCTATGAACTGCACGCCACTGAATACTAGCTAGGTTTGTTTAATTTCATTTCAATCACGTTGAAAAGACGGCAGACATACACTGCCACTTCTACTTCCACATTTAATCCATACTTCCATACTAATATTATAAATGTGAAAGTGTGTCTGTCTGTCTGTCTGCTACGCTTTCACGGCCCATCTGTTCAACAGATTTTGATGAAATTTGGTACTGGTTGGATAGGTTGTATCCCGGGCCCCGGAGAAGGACATAGGCTACTTTTTATCCCGGAAAATTCAAGAGTTCCCGCGGGAATCAAAAATCTTTATCCACGCGGACTAAGTCGCGGGCATGATCTAGTAACAATCTACATTCAAAATACTTTTTCACTGAGTGAGCAAAGATGTCTTTTGCTCACTGGTTTTAAGCAACAAAGGCGCCCTTTATAAAGGGCGCCTTTGTTGCGCCTTGTTGCTCATTTAAGAGCTAGTGAGGTGAAAAATATTATGCCAATGATATCAAATCCGAAATCTATGTACCTATTTAGGGAATTTATTTATCGTGATCTGTGATTTGGAAGTATGATTAACTTGTTGGACGAAATTAATACCAGTCACGAAATATTGCCAATGGCATTTTGTTGTTATCTTGTTTTGAAACACAATAACAAATGGCAAAAGTTTTCGCTATCTGTGATTCTAAATTGCACTGTTGATTTTGTTAATTTCCACGTTTTTTTGGGTATACTTTTTGTTTAGCATTTAGTTTTATAACTAAATTATTTATTTAAGAAATGTCAAGCGTGACACATACACTTCACTTCCTCATCTCGCTCTAATGTAAGTAAATTTAAGGTACACGTCAGACAATGAAAAGCTCTTGATAAAAGTATTCCGTCATGTGAGCACCACATAATATTTCTATTGGAATACATTGTCTTGTATAATGTGATATTTGAGCAGCTGTACGTTGTAATACTTTGTGTTTAGAAAATGAAAATCCGTTGTAATACCCACGCTTGTATTTTTACCGTTAATAAATTCCCATAGGCATACAAATATGATACTTAGTAACTTATTTCTGCTACGTTGCTCGCGTGGATTTAGGTTTTAGAAAGATGCCGATGGATTTTATATAGAAACTAGTTGATGCCCGCGACTTCGTCCGCGTGGTTTTTAGTTTTTTTGATTCCCGATTGAACTCCTTCATTTTCCGGGATAAAAAGTAGCCTATGTCACTCTCCAGGTCCTCAACTATACCCATTACCCATGCCAAAAATCACGTCGATTCGTTGCTCCGTTGCGGCGTGATTGAAGGACAAACCAGCAAACCAACAAATCAACAAACAAACACACTTTCGCATTTATAATAATATTAGTATGATATTTCCTTATATCAGAGTGTCTACGTTTAAGTCAGAACCTAAATTCAAAATGATATGTTTTGATAAACAATTCAAGATTTCAATATTGAAATAATATTTGATACCTACCTACTGAGTTATTTATGTGAATTCGTCGGCATGGATCGGTTTTGAAAGGGTGGAATCGTTGGAATTTGGAATCACTCAAAATAATTATTTCTTAAATATGGTTTACGTTATAAAGGTAAATGCAAAAAAAAAAATGTTTCTAACGCTACGGTTTGAGTTGTAGGTAGTTAGGTACCTACTACCTACGCGTAAATCTCGCACATCTAACGTGTATTACATCTATAGGTACTTATAATAAAACTGTAACAGGTCCAATTCTGTACATTGAAGATATTTTGAAATTTTTTTTTGGAGGGCACTCATTATTCGATACTGAAGCCAAATCTGTAATTTTTTTCATTTTTGTCTGTCTGTCTGTCTGTCTGTCTGTCTGTCTGTCTGTCTGTCTGTCTGTCTGTACCTTGGCCGCGCATCACGCCGAAACTACTGAATGAATTCAAACGAAACTTGGCACGATTTGAGCCCATACTACGAGGTAGGAGTGTAGGACATAGGATACTTTTTATCCCGAAATTCTACCCCCTAAGGGGTGAAATAGGGGTTGAAAGTTTGTATGAAAGTCCTTAATTTCTCAAGTTATAGCCATGAAACTTGATATATGAGCTGCGGGTTAAAAATGAAAACATATGTGTTTCACAGTTTATCAAAATTCCACCCCCCAAGGGGTGAAATAGGGGTTGAAAGTTTGTATGAAAGTCCTTAATTTCTCAAGTTATAGCCATGAAACTTGATATATGAGCTGCGGGTTAAAAATGAAAACATATGTGTTTCACAGTTTTTCAAAATTCCACCCCCGAAGGGGTCAAATAGAGGTTGCGAGTTTGTATGAAAATCCTTAATTTCTCAAGTTATAGCCATGCAACTTGATATATGAGCTGCGAGTTGAAAATGAAAACATATGTGTTTCACAGTTTTTCAAAATTCCACCCCCGAAGGGGTGAAATAGGTGTTCAGAGTTTGTATGAAAATCCTTAATTTCTCAAGTTATAGCCATGAAACAGCATTTGGGCTTTCGTTAAAATATGAAGAAGTACGTGTTTCACCATTATAGGGGGATTATACTTACCGTGGGATAGTAATATAGGCTACTTTTTATCCTGGAAAATTAACTGAAAAACTTATTCCACGCGGACGAAGTCGCGGGCATCAGCTAGTATTACAATAAATCAATCCTTATACTATAATCCTGATACTTATTATAAACCGATTTGTCTGAAATTTGGAATGTAGATAGCATATACAGCCTCAATTAACACATACTCGTAGGTAGGCTACTTTCAATATCGGAAAATTTAAGGGTTCCCGCGGGAATCAAAACCCTTAAAATCATCGCCGGCGAAGTCGCGGTTATCATCTTAACAATAATTACCTATTTACATAATCAGCTCTCGGTTTTCTTCTGGTTTGGTTAAAGTATTATAGATTAAGTAAAAGTAAGAAAAAACATAAGATCACCGTGTCAGAAGCAGGTAGCTATCGTTTATGTCGAGTCGGAGGAGTGTTACGATAATTCAATTTCATGAAGACACTGATGTCTTCCTGAAATTACGTATTTAAACGTAACCGCATTAGTGCATAGGGATCTGGATCCCTAATGCGGTTACGTTATGACATTTTATTATCACGTTACGAAATTAGCAGGTATACATTTCTATTTGAAAAAAAAAGCTAAAGAAAAATAGCGGTATCATTTCTTAGATATAAATGATACATGCGCGCGACTTCATCCACGTGAAATAAGTTTTTTCAATCCCGCGGGAACTCCTTAATTTTCCGGGATAAAAAGTAGCTTATGCCACTCTCCACGCTTTTAACTATATCCATGAAAAAAATTGCGTCGATCCATTGCTTCGTTTCGGTGTGATTGAAGGACAAACCAATAAACAAACACACTGTCGCATTTTTAATATTAGTATGATAACTAGGGCAACGTCAATGTAATTTCTGCCGCCTTTTATTTTTATGGAATACACATGTTTAAACCTTTTATTACCGGCTTATCTTACTAAAAGATTTATTTATTGTTTGCCATGCGACCTTATTCTCTTATATTATTCTAATATTGAACACTTCTTAATATTATAATGTATCTTACCTATCTGGCTGTAAGATTTCCTGTAAAACAAAATATAAATAGATCTATTAAAAAAATATATTCAATATGTCGTAAATAAGTAAGAATAGTCCCGTCCCAATCAACAAACAATAGAGATCTGTAGCCTACTAAATGAGTTACAACGGCAAAGTGATTTCAGTAAAGCAAATATTTCTCTTTGGATTCTATTTTCCTCGACGACTCCCGTTGTCAGGCGTACTGGCTTTGTATCTTAAACTCTTAAGGTAATTGAGTCCCTAAGGAAATACAAATTGATGATCAATCTCACAAGACAACCTGTCTAAATACAAGTCTAAAGACGCAATATACAGTCTGCGCGTATTAAATACGCCGCCGTCTGCATAGGCTTCAAAGGTATTCTGAATACCAATTTATATGTACAAAAAACTCAAATAAAACACATTTTCCGTTTACCCATTCCATTCCACTTAAATATCGACCGTTCGATTGAATTCTGGAACGTAGTTCATAGACGTTTGATATCAACTGAAGCGTTCATAGCGTCACATCATGAACGTGAAACATCAGACGTGATTATATTTTTCATGATGACCATTTTTAGGGTTCCGTAGTAAACAACCCTTTTAGTTTCGCCCTGTCCGCCCGTCTGTCTGTTTGTCCGCGGCTTAGCTCAAAGGTCTTTAGTACTAGAAAGCTCTAATTTGGCTGCATGGTATACATATTAATCACGCCAACAAAGTAGGATGATTTTTTTTTGTCTCATCTATCCCATGTTGTGGGGTGTCGTTAGATAGGTTTATGTTTGATTCAAATGTCTCTAATAAAAATTATGTTAACTTTGGGTCATTCTCAAACGGCTCAAAAAAGCGTGTCCGGGTCGAAAACCTGTATGAAATAGATTGCTAGCCACTTGATAATTTTATGTATGGTAGATATGATCAAAATATTAGGGGGGACCTATGTCCTTTTTTAGGTAAACATTATGTAAGTTAAGTTAAAAAAATAAAACCGCGGAAATATTGACCTCGGTGCCGTGTCCCGCACTACATATTGCGTTGAAAATTATTTTTTTTCTTTTTTTCTATAAAATATGCCACTATTTTGCAGGTGTTTACAAGAAACTAGTTAGTTACTAGCTCAAATTATAATATTTATAATCAATAATAGGCCTTAGTTGAGAACTTACAACAAATTGTTTTCGCGTCCGACGTTTAGAATTGATACCGGTGGCGCGCTCCAATTCTCTTATAACTTCTGTACTTTAATAACTGCGAGAATAGTAGTAAGAGTAAGACAAACTATCCGTCGCGCCGCATCGGTGGTTAAAGGCAACACGTCTGTGCCTCTCTGTGCGTACCTTTTATTAAGGTAAGTAATCGCTTTCGGTGGCTTGGTATACCCATAAACTTGATTTCGGTGGAACTGTTCTATCCATATCTATTTAAACTACTATTATTTAATTTATACAAACGTATATCGTATGAGTGCTAGATTGCAATTAAGGAGGTTATTATTATAAATTTAGGATACTTTTGTAAAAATCTGGCATATTGCTTATTATTTTGATTTCAGTGGGATTGATCTCAGTGTTTTCGGTGGAAATTGATTAACATTTAGTAAAAAAAAGATGGTTGCAAAATTCATTTTTTGATTTTTCCAATTTTTGAGCATGTTTCTAAATGGGGGCTGTATTTTTTTATTACTTCACAAGAAAGTATAACTCAAAACGAAAAAATTGCGACCTAAAAGAAGTCTCTACGACAATTTTCCAAAGGAGAATTTTAATTTGAAAAATATTTTTTTGGGCCGAACAACGTGATTATCTCGGAAGTCTCTTAACTTTTTTATCTGAAAAAATTTGTGAATATTTTAGATACAAAAATGTATACTTTCACCAAGTTTGGTCAAAATAAAATTATTAATGTGTAAATGAAAAATAAAAAACCATAAAAGCGGTTTTTCGCATTTTACTCGGAGATTTTGAGGTTATGTGAAAAAACCATTCATACAAAAGTGGTAGATATTTTTATGATCTACAACTTTTTTTTGTACACTTTTCTCTCCGAAGTCAACTTTCGCCGGAAATCACAATAATCCAAAATTCCACCCCTTTTCATCCCCCAAATATATCTGGAAAAACCCCTGCTCACGCATTTTTTTGTACGTTTATTATATGCCACTTTACCATTTCCAGCTGTTCCCATCCTGTTAACAATTTTGTTTTTTTTCGCTTCAAAATAAGCGACTGGACTATGTGTGTTATGATAGATCTAAATAGAGACTGTTATATGTTCCTACTTTGTTATGGTTACTATTTTTAATTTCATTTAGTATGTCATTTATTTAAAATTTAATAACATAAGTACAAAGTTGATTTTCGTAAATTTTCCTAAATCTAAGTAATTAAAGTATGTTATGTTGTAAGTAAATATTATGTTGATAAAATAAAATATTTTATCGTAAAATTAACCTGAAATTCTTTACGTTTAGTCTTCAAAATATTAAATACCTCCATAAATAATTTTATTTTGATTTCGGTGACTAGAATATTGATTTCGGTGGACACCATTTTTTGAAAATCGAATTACGATGTAACCACTGGGTCGATAAAGTTCCCTTTACTACCAATATTAACTAAATTAAATCTAGATTTGATATTTCATGCTAGTATGTCTCAAATACAAAAAAAAAATTGTGCCACCGAAGTCAATCAAATAATGAGGCGCCTGAGAAGTACCCCTTTATACGAAAAATATAACGAAGTTTCTAGCCAAGGCGTTTTTGAGAAATCAGCAAGAAATGGGGGAGAATTTTTTTTTGAAGAGGGGTTTCTTCTATATGGAATGGTGAAAAGAATAAGAAAGGGCTTCATTTGGACATTCTAAAAAATATTTGACCGAGCGAAGCGAAGGTCTCTGACTTGACTTGAGTGAATTGGCACTTGTCCGTCCGTCCGTCCGTCCGTCCGTCCGTCTGTCAGAGCCTTATAACTTCTGAATTACTGAACGTAATTACTTCAAATTTAAATATAATATGTAAACCGATGGCCTCCCGCCGAATATGGCTTAAAAAGTTATAAAAATCTTTATTTCAGGGGGGCTCTTATAGAAGCGATTGCGAAGTAAAATATTTTTTACAGCGTTAGATAGGGTTGCGGTATATCATTTTAAAGTTAGGTAGGAATAGAATCCAAAAATATATTTTTTTTAATTTTTCCCCTAAAATTGACGAAATGGGGGGCTTCCAAAGTGGCGATTTTCTAACGTCCAAAGTTGACCTCAGAACTCTCAATTTTCTTAAAGGCTGAGCCTGAAACTTATCAATTATTTGAATTATATCCTGTACTTGAACAACAAATAGTAAAATTAGATAAATAGGTATTATAAGGAAACGAAATTATATAATTTTTAATGAGCTTCATTATTTTTAACAGAACTTCACAATGATGTCAATAGATGGCGCTCTGTGATACCGCGAGGTCTCAGTTCGAGGCGAACCACTAGTTATTTATTTTTAAGTTCGGTTGCTATGTTGATGGTGTTTGCCTCAATAATCTGAGTTACGTAGACGATATGGTACTACTGTTGAGTGCGTCGATTTGTGGAATGAGGAGGCTTGTGCAGATTTGTGAGGAATACGCAGGTCGTCATGGCTTAAAGTACAATGTGGCAAAAAGTCAATGCATGGTCTTTGAGGCCGGTGGTACAAAAAGTCCTCAGAAGGCACCACCTGTGCTACTATCTGGGGTTCCTCTAATCGCCGTGGAGCAGTTCAAGTACCTGGGGCACATAATCACCACTGATTTCAAGGATGACGCAGAAATTGAGCGGAAGCGGAGGTCGCTATCTATAAGAGCAAACATGATAGCCCGCAGGTTTGCACGTTGCTCAGTAAGTGTCAAAGTTGCACTTTTTAGAGCGTACTGTACATCCTTGTACACGTGCAGCCCGTGGGCTAATTACACAAAGAAAAGATACAGTGACCTCCTCAACAATCCTCTCAATAATCCAATCTCAATAATCTCTCGTCCTCTACAATAATGCTTTCCGCATGTTGTTGGGGTTGCCCCGATTCTGCAGCGCCTCAGGCATGTTTGCGGACGCGCGCACTGACTGCTTTAACACTAGGTACTATACGCAAGCGGTGCGCGTCTTTGGTGCGCAGAGTGAGGGACAGCTCCAACACAGTTGTGAGGATGATTGCGACCAGATTTGACTGTCCGTACCTTCGACATTGCTGTGATAGACATATGTTGCAGTACCAGTGCCGGAGAGGCGGTACTAGGGTCTGTCCGCAGTCATCTTTTGTAGAGGATTGACTAATGATAATGACATAATATGGTAAATGACTAATGATTTGTAATTGGATGATTTTTATCACCACCACCACCACTACAGCCCATTAACGTCCCACTGCTGGGCACAGGCCTCCACTCTCATAGGAGAGAGGGAATTAGAGCTTAGACCCACCACGCTGCTCCAATGCGGGTTGGCAGGCTTTAACGACTAATTATCATGTTAGTGATAATAACCGGGACCGACGGCTTAACGTGCTCTCCGAGGCACGGGGGTGAAACACCGCCAACTTCCTAACTCCGGGCTAGTACTGAGAATTTCTAGTCAGAAAAACCCAACACTAGATTATGGCCCGACCCGGGACTCGAACCCGGGACCTCGTCGGCCGCAGTCGATCATGCCAACTACTAGACCAACGAGGCAGTCATTATGTCTTATTATCAGTCGAGATGATTTTTATAATGTTACTAGCGCACGCCCGCGACTTCGTTCGCGTGGCATAAGTTTTTGATTCCCACAGGCACTCCTTAATTTTCCGGGATAAAAAGAAGCCTATGTCAATCTCCAAGTCGTCAACTATACCCATGCAAAAAATCACGTTGATCCGTTGCTCTATTTCAGCGTGATTGAAGGATAAACTCTCTATTTGACGTCCTTGGGGATAGAATTTTCAAAAACTATGCATCACGTATTTTTTCATTTCAAACCGAAATCCCAAACACCAAGTTTCATGGCTACAGCTTGAAGAATGACGGACTTTCCTACAAACTTTCAACCCCTGTTTCAGCCCCATGGGGGTAGAATTTTCAAAAATGGCGAAACACGTATTTCTTCATTTTGGACTGGTAGCTCAAATACCAAGTTTCATGGATATAACTTGAAAAATGACGGACTTTCATACAAACTTTCAACCCCTATTTTACCCCTTTGGGGGTGGAATTTCGAAAAATCCTTTCTTAGTGGATACCTACTCTTCACAAAGAAAGAACACACCCTCCAAATTTCATGTCTCTAGGACCAGCGGTTTAGGCTGTGCGTTGATATATAAGTCAGTCAGTCAGTCAGTCAGGACTTTGAATTTTATATATATAGATAATTTTATTGTAATGTTTAATTTAATTACTGACATAATTAATATATTGTAATATGGATCATGTATCTGAAATAAATAAAAAATAAAAAAAAATTAAATTAAGTCTTTTAGTTTTTGACTTATAACTACGGGCAACTACGGGACCCTGCACTAGCGTGGCCCGACGCGCACTCGGCTCGTTTTTTTAGGGTTCCGTATATAGAGTATTACGATTACCATTATTGTTTCGATCAGTCCGTCTATCTATCCGCCCGTCGATGACCCAGTAGATATTTTATTCATATTATATCATTAATCAATTTAAATAAAACTAAATACTAGGTACCTACTCGTACTTACTAAAAAAATCTGGTTGGCAAAATGGCAAATTATAAAAGTCTGTATTTTACGGAACTAAGTAAATTACTGTTAAAGTGTTATGGTAATACAAGTCATGTTCCCTTATTTTCCAGCAGAGGCCACAGCGCAGAACTTCCATAGAATTTAACCGACCAATAGGTATTGGAACGGAGTAGAGATTTCACGCATACATACTGAAGTATTTTCACGAATATATTGCATTGGCACGGCCAACTCTTTCTTATATACTGGCAATATTGCGTCTTCCCCTCTTCGCTTTGAATGACAAATGCGAGACAAACAAGCCATTTGTGCCTTGTACACAATAAACATAAATCTTATCTTATGTGAATGTCTGAAATCAAGAGCCGTGAGGGACACGAATACAAACATGATACGGTCAGTGCTGTAATTTATACACAAGGACCTACTTTCTCGTAAAGTTATATTTTCTTTAGATTGTGAAACTTTAATAGTAGACCTACCTATCTAATTATTAGGACTACATACCTACTCAAAACTACATAATATATAGAAACTTTAATTGGGTCTTATGGTAGAGCGATCAAATTTGCTTAAGTAGGTACATATTTTATTGTTGACTTTATTAATATTTATGAAATATTTAGTGGCGATTTACACCATCTAAAATGTATCAAAACGTTTGTTTGGTTGTTGTCTAGATGGTCCGGTTGATATTTTAAATTAAAATATAAAAAATAGTACTACATTATTATTAAGTTTTATGGAAAAGCGAATTTGTAATAGGAAGCGGCTGCCATTTCCGGAAGGCATACAGAAATGGACAAACTCCCTATAGCGGCGACGCGACGCCGGATATGGTCGCAATCCGATTTCTTCCCGAGTACGATACTGTCCAATCGTGGCGTGTCTTCCATAAAAGAAAAACCGGCCAAGTGCGAGTTCGACTCGCGCACCGAGGGTTGCGTATACCTTGGAGGGATTTGGTTTAAACTCGACCTCTAAATAATGAAGACGGTTCTACAAAATTACAATTAATGAAGTTAAAAAAAATACTTTACAGTAATATGTTATGGTTTACCGCTGATTTATAAAAAACTGTCCTAGCTAAAGCTTCCTTTTATTTTTCCTGTAAAGTTTACATCATCATCATCATCATCATCATCAGCCGTTGTGCATCCACTGTTGGACATAGGCCTCTTTCAAGCAGCGCCAACATGCTCTTTCCTCGGCTTTCCGCATCCAATCGATGCCAGCCACCCTCCGGATATCATCGCTCCATCTTGCTGGGGGGCGCCCTACGCTCCGCTTACCAAGACGCGGTCTCCACTCGAGGACCTTTCGACTCCAACAAGTTTACATAAATCTCTTTAATTGTTTCGCACCGCAAAACTAAGTTTGTTTGTAATGGCTGATTTCTCAAAAAGTATCCTGGCTAGAAACTTCGCTATATTTTTGGGGTAAAGTTAACATACATTTCTATCAACTCAAATTATTTCAGATTTTTAACTTTGCTATCTTCGCAGATTTAAAGGGGGAAACGGTGGAAATGTTGTTTTTTTTACCATAAGTCAAAAAGCACGAAACTGAAAAAGAATTGAAAAAGTATTTTAGAATGAAGCCCTTGCATATGATACATCACTCGATGTAGTACACCCACTTTTAAATTTCAACCCTCCCATTTCAGTCCCCTTTGTAAATAGTAAAAATAATATTTTTAAAATTATTTCATTTGCGATAAGGTTGGATTTAAGCATTATTTAAATCTATTCTAAACTTAAGTCTGTAGCTTATAAGTTACTATAATACACACACTTATCTATAAGCTACAGATTTACATAATTTAAAAATTGTATAATTTTGTAATCTTTTTGGCCTTATTTTAGTTTTAAGAGATAACTGTAAATTATATAAGTAAAAACGCTGTTGATTACAGACAAATAAACAAAATTAAAAAAAAATAAAAAAATATGCAAAATTTGACCGGACAGACATAGTCCCACCATAAGGGTTGCAAACACAGGTTGCAAACCTACCTTTTATAAAAGGTAGCACCTACCACCAACAGCAGGGCTAGCATGGGCCAGAGATAAAAAATTTATCCCCCGATTTTATCCACTGACAAGAGATAAAATTAACTTATCCACTTCTTAGAGCACGGCAACAGGGGAGAGGAAAAGTTTATCCCCGTTGACATTTCACGGGGACTCGGGGGACTATTTATCCACCGTTATTTAGCGTTTTTATTTATTTATTTAGGAATAAAAATTGTATCGTTTCCTCGGGGAGAAAATTGTCTCGGCCCATGCTAGGGGGGCGGCACGTCTTTAAAAGTTTTAAGTTTTAGCTGGACTTATTACCTATTCTATTTTTAGTGTCTACAGTTTGCAAGGTAAGCATTTCAACAATAAAAAAATAATTAAAAATATCATTTGGTGCCATTTTATTAATTGAAAATTACAATCGATTTTCAAAATCTTGGAAGCACCGTAGCAGAACTGTGATCTACGGGGCGGGGCTGCTCACGAACTTTGCGTTGTGGTACGCTTACTCCCAGTTTTAACATTGCAAATACGATTGATCGACGTGAGCGTTCGATCGCATTTGCGTCAAATTAAAATGAACCTTAATGGAATTGATTTAGAGCTCAATTTCGTGTATGCATTCACAGCCAGCGCTCCAAACGATACGTTTCGAAATTTAAATCGGTTGCACTGAATTTGTGGCTCTAAATCAATACATTAAGATTCATTTTAGTTTGACGCAAATGTGATCGAACGCTCACGTCGATCAATCGTATCTGCAATGTTAAAACTGGGAGTAAGCGTACTGAACCACAGAAGGAAAATGAAGCTCACCACGCTATTGCGCCGCTCGCGGGGGTATCATCACGTACCAAATACGACATATCAGCAACTTTTTCAAACTTCAAAAAGCGCGCGCATTTTTGTAATTCCATCGATAGCTTAAAATAGTTTTTGAACATAAAACTAATAGGGGACGTGGATATTACGATTTTTTTGGAGATTCTCTGTTTAATAATCACAAAAAAATAATACTTATCAAATACCCAATTTTATGTATTTTGATTACCGCGTGACGGCCCGGCACTCTTGTTACCAGAGATATTATAATTTATTACCTCCATGTTTGTTACTATTATTTCGTGGGAACGCGGTTTCGGTTACTTATTTCGCCCTATGCTTCGTTGGTAGCAACATAAACTGACTACCTCTGACTAACTGGTAGTGTAGGTATTTATACTCTTTACCTTACTAACACTCTTAATCGATTCTTGGCTTCCTTTGCAGCAATCGATAGGGGTTGAAGGTAGATTTGAGTGGGGGTTAGAATCGAGTTGCAATAATATCCGGTATCCCTTCCTTTACTGGAAGCTTGATTAATTCCGCTCACTACACCAGCTTTTCATTCAATATACCTCTGAAACCTCTCTAAAACTCGTTCTATATTCACTCGAAAAGACTACAATAATATTACGACTTGTGTTTTTACTTGCTTGTAGCTTTTGGCTATTGGCTACTTCCTTTGCCACTATACTTCTTTGTGGGTATTGGTCTTTCTAGGATAGGTATTATTATAATAGAATAGAAACCTTTTCTATTTATTATAAGTACCTATTATGAATAGTGAATACACTTTTATAAATAGGTACTTTTGGATAGTCAAACAATTCTACAAATTACGTTACCAAAGTTATGAAGTAAACGACATGCGGCAACTGAGAAATGCTACAAAATTTTCTGTAAATAATCGGAATATAGAATTAGGTTAAGCCATATTGGGAAGATGCAGCAAATAGTTCATTCATGTAGTTTTGCATTTATATAAACGAGCCAATTTCAAGTTGTACGAACAGCTCGGTGAAACTTTAAATTAAAAAGTTTTGTTGAAAGGCATCTGTAGTCTAAAGTACAACTCAGTTCCTCTCGATTCGTTCAACAAACCGTTGCATGAACGTTTACAAAACGGAACAGTTGTTACAAAACAAAAGGTATATTATAAAACTAGAGCTACCCGCAAACTAGTGCCGTTGAGTTGAAAAGGACATATTATGTAAGCCTAGTCGATTTTGTCGTTCAGTAAATTGGTGATGGATCTGATTTTACTACACTTGTGAATAGGTAATAACATCGACCATACAACTAATAGACTCCTCATATAGGGCGAACACTTTCAGACAACACATCAGACTTAATAGGTCTTATATAATTCCACGCCCTTGTAACAAAACCTACCGAGTTATTTAAATATTAATTAGAGTATATCGATAATTAATTATCGATAAATAATTATTAGGAGTTAGGACCCCATCCCATTTGATTTATGATTTTTTTGACCTTGAGTAGACCAATCAGCGTTTAGTACCCCGCGCCCGCTTACTTGAGTCATTTGACTGAATTGTTTGCATTACGAAAGCATAGTAATTAGGCGTCTATTGGTTGTGTGGTCGATGGGTAATAACTATCTGTATTATCACTCTAATGTATCTAATGACCACTGAACCAAAATATCCCTGGCTCAATCACTTTTGCTTCCCCTCTTAGATTATGCAGATTCATGCTATTCTGATTTACCACAGAACCTCCGAATAAGCTTGAACGTCTGCAAAATATGGTTACCTATCAGATTTGTGTTTGGGCTGAGAAAATTTGACCACATAACTCAATATCGAGTCCAACTCAAATGGCTCACCGTAATTTCCATATCCTTTCTCTTCTCTACTCTATCCTCTTTCTTCCCCATACTCCTCCATATCTTAAGTGATTTGATTGATTTTTAAATGTCTTTATTGTGGCATGAAAATTACAAAAAGTTATACAATAGTTAAGTAACTTATTGCTAACATCATTAAGGTAGAATGTTGGTCAGGTTAATTCACCTCTATAAACATATTATAACATTATGAGAACTTACAATTAGAACATAGGTATTTTAGGTAATGAGCAATTACAGTAACATAATACAATGATAACGTGCCTTATTATGTATATTATAAAGCACTTTAAGGTTAATTAATTAGTATCTAGATTAATATAAAATACTTGTGTAAGTATTCAATCTTACAATAAAATAATTTATTACGTCTAAAGAAAAAAACTAATACGAAAACAATATAATATATCATATCATATACATATCTTAAGTAAAGATTTCATTTTCTTCGGTCTAGCCATCTTCTCAACCTTCGCTCAAAGAACGACAACAAATTAGCGATGCCAAGCAGTCGCTCGCAATGCTACGGCGACTCCTGCACTGTCAAAGCTGTGTTTATCTGGAATGCGCTACCGCGGGATATCCGACGTTATCCGACTGTGTCGTTGTCAACTTTTAAACGTCGTCTTAAAAATTACTATTTATCGCTATAAAAGTTTAAATAATCTATATATAAAAAATTCAAAGTCCTGAATGACTGACTGACTTATATATCAACGCACAGCCTAAACCGCTGGGGTTAAAAACTTGAAATTTTGACAGTAGGTTCCTCTTGTGACGTAGGTGCTCACTAAGGAAGGATTTTTCAAAATTAAGGGGGTGAAATAGGGGTTGAAAGTTTGTATGAAAGTCCGTCATTTTTCAAGTAATATCCATGAAACTTGGTATTTGAGCTACCGGTTCAAAATGAAGAAATAAGTGTTTCGCATTTTTTGAAAAATCTACCCCCATAGGGCTGAAACAGGGGTTGAAAGTTTGTAGGAAAGTCCGTCATTTTTCAAGCTGTAGACATGAAACTTGGTGTTTGGGATTTCGGTTTGAAATGAAAAAATACGTGATTCACAGTTTTTGAAAATTCTATCCCCAAGGACGTCAAATATAGAGTTTGTCCTTCAATCACGCCGAAAAAGAGCAACGAATCAACGTGACTTTTTGCATGGGTTTGGGTTTTTGCGTGATTTTTTGCATGCATCTGTTTACTGTAGTATAGTTGAGGACCTGGAGAGTGGAGAGTGACATAGGCTTCTTTTTATCCCGGAAAATTAAGCATTTGCCTGTGGGAATTAAAAACTTATGCCACGCGAACGAAGTCGCGGGCGTGCGCTAGTATCTATATAAAGCTCGTGTAAGTAAGTTTATGATATCATATTTATTATTTGAGTATATATATATATATATATATATTATATATATATATAATATATATATATATATATATTATTATGTTTATTTTATTTTTAGATTTATATTGTCATTTATGTAAAATAGTATGTAATTATAGTATGTACCTACTGTTATGTAAGTTTATTATATTGTAATAGTTAGTTTTAATCAAGTTTTAATAGTTAAGTAGTAGGTTGTTATAATTTTTCTTTTAGTTTACACGCGTGCACCGCCCTGTCATCGTGCAACCAATCTCCTTTCTTAAAAAGTTTGCCTGGAAGAGATCACTCATAGTGATAAGGCCGCCTTTACACCGTAACAAGTTGTAAATTCTGTCACGATTCATTTAACCTCTGTTTTGTTATTTGTTTGTGTGCAATAAAGTGTTTTTACTTACTTTACTTACTAATAACTCAACTTTCACGGTAATGTAACAAGAATAAAAATCTAAATCAATAATATATCTTATAAAGGTATGTTGCTTCATATATTATGTGATTATAACAATGGTTGGATTGAATGTAAACGTTAACAATTTCGATTTGCATTTACATTCGATTATTTTGGGGCTATTGTATCCGGCCCAGGGGAATTACGAGTGTCTACCGGATCGGACAATCTCATTGTAAAGCTCCTCGGAGCTTGATGTGTTTACTTATTCAGCTGACTCCAGGAGGAAAGGCTTACTGACTAGCTATTGATTTACGTTTCTTTCAGGCGATGGTTACCAAAAGTGCAGTTGTCTCTTAAGTCTAATAGTACAGCTGTACAGAAGTCTTACTCCACGAAGACTTTTTAATAAACAGCGACTCTGGTAATGTCGTTATAAAGACCAATTCAGCTCGCACAGCGCCGCGAGTGAAAATAATTATGTATCATGGTCATATGTCACTTACCACTTCTACTGAGAAGAGCGGAGAGCCGGCAAGAAACTATAGACGGATATTGAATCGTCACTCGGTTTCAGTTTACAAAGGCGCTTGTCTGAGAATTTCTTTATTGACGTCACGTTTTCTATCGTGCCGTGCTCAATTCCATTATTTATCTGATCTGGCTATTGAATCAAGCTACGATCGTATCTAGTGACCACGTACTCATTTAATTACTTACCCATTTTTTTATCTTACCGTTTTTCATTATCATTGTAATTATGTACTAGGATTAGTATTTCGATTGCTAGGCTTCAATATTCATTAGTCAATTATTTATTTAATGCAGGACATACAGGTGTCTCTATGCTACGTCGTGTTTTAACTCATTTCACCGGGCGTCCGATTATGTGTATGCACTCAAGTTTATGCATGCAAGTTTATGGTTTCTACCTATATGAGTTGGCATTTGGTTGGCATATTCGAATAGGGCGGGGTTTCCGCTGCAAAAGGGATCCCTTTTGGTATAAGAGGGAATTAATGGCTTAGCAGAACGGACTATGTGTCGACTGCGCTAAATTTTTGTTGGTAAAAGTGCTAGTATGCAGTTTTTCTCTGCTAGTTAAACGGACTCCGTACGGAGCTCGCTCCGCTCGCGTAGTAAACCCTGCTAAAGTCGGTTTCGATAGATGTAACTAGGTACCTGACATTGGCAAAGTACATTGTACTGATGTGGATGTATAAAAGCCATAAAATAAAATAAGAAGAAGAAGAAGATATAACTGGGTATTTCTATGCGTTAACTAACATATTATCGATTGTTATGCGCTGCCGCGACTAGGCCTCACCGTCTCCCCGAATTCAAAATCCCGATTTGAGGCACGCATTAATTCCACACACGACCTCAATGGGATTCAGTTGTTCAAGCGTTTGTCTTCGATTATATTAATGCTCCCCTTGGCAGATTGGTAACGTTTTATCGATGTCACGTTTTCTATAAATAAAACCCGAATGGATTTTTTTACTATACTACCTGTTTCAAATTTTTCTATAGAATGGCATGAACACACAAATAGCATGTCTATTAAACGTAAGCAACTATTACGTGTATGAAATTCGACAGTTTAAAATATTAGATACTAGAATCTAGACCTCATTCGCGTGGATTAAGGTTTTTTAATTGTCGCGGGAACTCTTAAATGTTCCGGAATAAAAAGTAGCCTACGTCCTTCCCCGGGATGCAACCTCTATCCAAATTTCATCGGTGAATGAACCGATTAGCCGTGAAAGCGCAGCAGACAAACAGACACATACGCATTTATTATTAGCATGGACTAGTGTGGATTTGAAATTAATAAAATTATAACATGTTATCTATAATATACTTATTTACATTTTAAATGCCGAAATATCACCTATTAATTTATTATAATCCTTTAGAACATAAAGATTAATGAGCGTGAATTCCAGCAGGCACAAAGATAAATACCTACTAACGAATTGATCTGAAAAGCGAATGAAAGGAAAGATTAATGGATAATGGATATATTATATATGCTATTTATATAATTACAAATAGATGTACCTACTATGTTACATTCGTAAACATAAACAGAGAGCTTTACTTTGTGAAAAACATTACTATTTATTTTTTGGATTTCAGTAACCATTAATTTAATATTGTGTCTGAGGGATTTATTTCTTCAATTCAACGTGACTTTTGACTGTCACACAGTGGAACGTTTGGGAAAGGAATTGAAAAGAAATGTTTCGTCATTATAAGGTGAGAGTTTCATTAAGGCTATTTTAGGCTTAGGTAGTTGTTCAATAATTACATATTATGATGTAAATTGATGTTGGTGTCCAAGATGGAAAGCGCATGCATATAAAGTAACTATTATACAGACACGTGTAAATAACGAAGCAAAACAGATTACATTTACCTACTGTACCAAAATAATGATTTTCATTTTGCATTTTGGTTTATGGTTATGGTTGGACTTATATTTTAAAGTAAGCATGTTCATAGAAAATATTATTATTCCAATACATCCATATCTAAACTAATATTATAAAGAGGAAAGATTTGATTGTCTGTTTGTTTGTAATGGATAAACTCAAAAACTACTCAACCGATTTTAAAAAATCTTTCACCTATAGTCTATATCAGCGAGTAACATAAGCTATATTTTATTTTCAAAACATTGGAGATCCTTACGAAAATTGCAATAATGTGAATTAAGTCGGAAAAAATCGTCTCATCTGAGAGCTTACATGAAGAAAACAATGTATGGTAGAAAAGTTCCTCTCAAAAAGTTCTAAAAAAAGTAAATATCATCATCTTATAATAGCTTCAGGATATCATAGAGCTCTATAGTGCTACATAATATGATAACCTTTGTCTGTGCGTTTGCCAACTTATTTTCAAAATGGTGGCATCCTGGCGCTTATATTTTTACTTCAAACGCACGTGAAGCTTACGTATAATCAAATCAAATGATATTATAAATGCGAAAGTTTGGATGGATGTATAGATGCATGGATGGATGTTTGTTATACTCAATCACGCCCGAACGCCTGTCCGGATCTGGAAGAAATTTGGCACAGATATAGATTATAGTCTGGAATAACACATAGGCTACTTTTTATCCCGGAAAACCAAGGAGTTCCCGCGGGAACCATAAAAACCTCAATCCACGCAAACGTAGTCGCAGGCATCAGATAATGTACTAATATAATTACAATATTATATTATGTCATTTAGGTCTCTGCATGTCTATAAAGCAATAATTCTTCTCTTTGAAAGTAAAAGTTATTGTTACAAATAGGTCGCTTAAATGGTTTCAGTCTAGTTCGGTATAAAATTTCGAGTAGGTATGGCGCAAAATGTAAGAGCTGTAGAGCTGTTTAGCATCAAGTTTCCCGATAAGCACCCATTTCTCAGGGCACAAGCGTGCCGTATAGTGTTGCTGTAGTGTGCAGTGTTTACTGAATATCGACAAAGAGTTAACTGCTCTTATGTTTAAGTTTGAACTTTGGAGGCGCTTAGATTCTAAGCTGACGCTTGAGAGTAAGCTCCAAGAGACCAAAGGTTAAGTGATATATTTTGCAGATTAAGCTAGTTATGTAGTTGGGAGGTGTAATGTATGTGTGTAAATGTGGGTAGTCTAAGTTTAGTGGTGGTGGCTTAGTGGTTTTTGTATCGGTGAGTTGTCGGAAATTATAGATTGTGCATTGAATACGTGGTATTATTTCCTCCAAATATTTCAGAAACAAGAAAATATTCTCATCTGAAATTGTTATGTACAATTATGATAAAATATATTAACAATATAATAGTAGTTTATGCAACTGTCATATAATGAAGGGTATTAAAACACGAGTGTGAGTTTATGAAACGAGCGCAGCGAGTTTCATAATAGTAACGAGTGTTTTAATACCCGTGTTATATGCAGTTGCATACACTACTTTATCTTCACTAATGCAATTTATCAAACAACAAGAGTAAAAGCTGACAATAGTTTATGTATATACGTGTATTGTCACAGTGAACTTGCAGCCATTAAAACCTAACCAATGAGAGCGCAGCTGCGCGCGCAGGGCCAATCAGAAGCGAGCGCGCGCTGTTCGTTTTTTATTTAATTGGCACAAGATCTTACCAAAGAGTTTTGTGTATGTAAGTTTAGTAGTTTCGACGAAGTTTTCACGTATAACCCAACTGTTTTCAAAAGCCAGCCTAATGTCAAAATTTTATACAACTTGTATGAGGATTTTGACATAAGGCTCGCCAGGTTAATTGGTTGCGTTTTATTGATGTTATAATGAGATTTTACGATATCGATGTGGATATTATACCATCATGTGAAATTGCTTAAATTGAGTGTTTTGTTATCTGCGCTATAACAGTAGTAATTATAAGTCAAGTATTGGAAACATAAGTAGAATGTTATAACATTAGTGTAGATAAAATATATTATTACGTACAAGTTGTTTATTTAATAGACGTTAAATATTGATGTACATAAATCAATTTCAGATGAGAATTTTCTTGTTTCTTTTGATTTTTCAGTAGTAGGGTTTAAGTTTTTGAACTTAGATACTTTTTATAAACATCACGGTATGGATTTTATATCTAGTGTTAACAAACTGGATATATTATATTCTTCGTTAACACAAATTGTGTACAACTGAAGTAACTCGAACAAAATGATTATCTTTCTAAAATTGAGTTTTAAAAAACCTAAAATCTTATTTTCACTGTTTTTATTCGCCGCCCTAAAAAGCTGTACAGCTTGTAGCCTTGTAAAAATACGAAGTATATGCACAGAATAAAGGTAGTAGTACCAGTTCATAGATCCAGTTTCATATTGTTGTGTAAATAATATATGACAGAATATCATAGACTTTACGACCGGAATAAAACTTTTTATACTGTAATAAAGAAGAGGAGATAAAGAGTGCTTTAATTTTTTCTGAAGTTCTTGACTTTGTTGTTGTTTGATTCTTTTAAAATAATAACTATGTCATCAAATTGTCCTACGCAATATTAGCAGAGTAATTTATGCAGTATTGGCACACCTGAGTTTAATTATTGTATTTTCTAAAGATTTTCTAATATTGTTCTTAAGGTAGAGCTGAAACAATTAATAACGTTCAAAAAATACAATTTTTCTGAGATTTTTTGTTTATGGTGAAAAGTCCTCTAACTTCCACAGACATACCTACTTATTATTCTGTTAATTTTTTTACTAAGTATAGATATATCCAATATATCTAATAGATAGAAAGATAGATAGACATCAGAGGCTTAGTAGGGATCCTTTGGGTATTGAGCCCTAAAAAAGAATACCTAAATAATATGAAAATAATAAAAAAGCTATAGGCTCTTCTTTCTCGAGTTTCCAGCATCATTACGAGTACGAGGGTTAGCGAGGCCGAAAATGTTTATGATTAATAAATGATATATGATATTTTCCCATGCCGACGGAAGAATGACATACTTTCTATATTTGAAACTTAATAATTAGTAAATTGACAATCTGTAGACGAAAATAGCAAAATCAATGAGAGTTTAATCATTGTGTTTAATTAAATTTATGTCTTTTTTATGTTTACTTTATTAAGTATATTTGTTTCGACCTTTTAAGTGCAATGGTACGCGTTTTAATTAAATGAAAACTCTTCACAGAGGGTTCTGGCTTAAAAGATTGGTAAATACTTTCTTTGTCGTCGTTTTATCTGTCCATCTAGTAAGGGGGCTTACAAAAGCTCTCACGATACAAGACTTAAAACTAAATAAAAAAATCCTACAGCGCTCCTTGGCATCCTACAACCTTACAATATAGTATTCAAGAATCTACTCTGCTGTGTAGGCAGTTACTCTTGCAGCATGCGGTTAAAAAGTTTGTACTTGGACTATTGTTGCAAAGTTAAACTTTGTAGCCATAATATCTATTCACAGTCGACAGATCCATAGATCACGCTTTAGGCGGGCAGCACTATTACCTATTCTGTGGTACTACTGTAGCATCAGGATGTGGAGCCTATTAGTCGGTACAGATATATAAAATAAACCTGGTAGCCACAATATCTATACACACTATCTCTACAGCACAATATCTATACACAATATCTCTACATCATCAGGTTGAGAAGTCGGGACCTGAAGTAGGAAAGTAGGTATAGTACCTTTTATTTCCATGGTGATAAAATTCCATGAGAATCTGTTCGTAGCAGCTTGCCAAAAGTCAAGACCCTACCGATACAACTAAGATATAATCATAGAATATAAAGAATATAATAGAAAAGAATAGATAGATAGAATAGATAGATAGAATAGATAGATAGAATAGATAGATAGAATAGATAGATAGATAGAATAGATAGATAGGTAGAATAGATACATAGAATAGATAGATAGAATAGATAGATCGAATAGTCAGATAAAGTAGATAGAGAATCATCGATGGATATAAAATACTCCGTGTCCTTACTCGTTGCTATAACATTTCCAGATTATGACAGACTGGAACTGACAAAACTGTGGAATTCTCGAGATGCGCAACCTACGTGCGCAACAAACAGCAACTGCGACCATAAATCATGCTCCCCTCGCAGTCAACGTTATTAGAATCGGTTACCGTCAGATTAATTAACATTGTTATGAGTAATGAGGTTGTACAATAATACTTGCTTATCTTTGTTTGCGAAGTTTGAGCATTCTCTTACAAATACTTTTCCGTTAATATTCCGGTATCATACAAGTATAGTAGCTTTTTAAGTAGTGAATTAGTAAGAGCCAGTTCGTTACAATCCGAAGATCTTTACCAAAATATAGTCCTAATCCCTTTATGATAAAAACTTTTTAGATTGATGGTAGGTTGTATAGGATCAATTGAATTCGTATTTTGTTTTGGTTTAATTTACTATAGAAAAAATCATATAATCGGTATTATGTTTATGGGCGACTTTTGTTTATGTAAAAAACGGATAGTGATAAAAATTCTTAAGCTTTTCAGTATCCACTTTGTTAAGTCACGTCTAGATACCAAAATTTCATCTATAATAATGCTCTTTGTATTCACAAAATTAAACAGCCCCCGTGAAACTCAGTGATTATAGGCCAAATGGCTTCAATTTACATTTGGTACATTAGGGACTTTAATCACGGTCGTCATGATTAGTACCTACCATTATTTTAATTCCAACAGATTACAGACACAAACTTCAATTCAAAGTAAGTAACAAACCGACTATTAAACAAGATTATTTTGTGGAATGGGGGTTTTAACTGAAGTAGATAACTATTATTTTTCATATTATGATGTTTTACAAACCAGAAAGAGGGTTTTTGTATGGAGTAGTTGATATGTTTTCATAATTCTAAGTTCGTTCCATATTGAAGTGGTTTATATAACCATGACTTTCGACCCCCTTTTAGGTAAGGTGACGTAAACTTTTACGTCAACGAATAAGTTTACGTTTACGAAGTATTTTTTAACACTCCATCCTTGTGTGGTCGATGATCCGAGCATTCCTCGAATTTACATTTTAAAAGATTTACAGTTTATAAAAAATGAAAATCATAATTAAAAAAACCGGTTAAGTACGAATCAGACTCGCGCACGAAGGGTTCCGTGCCACTAGACAATATAAATTCTTTTAGTAAATAACAAGAAAGATGTCATAACAACACGTTCTTAGCTGTGAAATAACTGGCCTACATATTTATGGCACTTAACTGGTAGCGCATGACAAACAATTCGATACCCTATGTGTACGGAACCCTAAATAACAGATTTTTCATGATTCTAGGTCAACGGGAAGTACCCGTGTTTAATTCGACTAAGGGTTTGATTGTTTGGCGAGTGTCAAAATTTGCGGCATAAACGGCCGTATCTTTTGATTGCGGTAACTCAGAAGCTTGATTTTTTTACAGCTCAACTTGATACCTCCAGGTGTTCCCGAGAAAAAGGTGGTTGACAGACAGAGAGATAGACAGACGGACAACGAAGTGATAATTTAAGGGTTTCTTTCTTCCTCTTGAGGTACGGAACCCTAATGAGCTCTTAATTTCTACGGACGAGAGCCCATACAGCTGGACTGAAAAATATACACGTACAACATGATTTATACTTATTTAAAAAAAATATTGTACTTGTGCGTTTGAAACGAAATGAGTTTGACTTCAAAGTCGAAAGAATAATGAAGCGACACCTTGGAATAGCTAACCGATACAAACTTAGCAAAAGAGGCGTTATCTAACTTCTAAACTTTTACCAACAATGTGGCGAGGGAGACACGACACACTGTTTGGTAGTCGGAAATTGACGACAGTTTAGTAAGAAGTTTGAGAACAAAATAAACTTCAAAAGGAAAACATGAACTCGCAGATGTTATTTATCATTTGGGCATTCAACCCGTAATATCGTAATATTTTTGGCACTCACACTTCCCGATGCGAATTTTTCTTTCGTGTCATTAGGTACTAAAATTCTACATCAAAGGTGTCATTCAAGAAAAGTCGACTTAACCAAAATATAATTCAAATATTTTCTTATTCCGCGCTGTATATTTTCCCGAACGAAATGGGATGACGTTCCTTCATCATTCTCTTTCCCTAAACTTATGTACCGTAACGCAGTACGCATCGTTAGACCGTACGAAGCTCGACGTTTTTCAGGCATTGGTAGCGTGCTTCGATACGCATCGTTGCTACGGTAGCGAAGCAGAAACTAGCTTATTGCAAATTACTGCATGTGCTTCAAACCGTATAATATGAGCAAAGAACCTCTCTGATGAGTGCCTGTACCTGAGTACCTACAGTATCAGGTACAGGCACTCATACAGGCAGTATCAATTAACTAAATTTTCATTCAATTACTTTCATTGAGTATTGTAATTTTTCATTATTTTTCAAAAGAGCAATTGCCGAGTTTCGTGCTGGTTTTTCTCGGTAGGAATTTAATTCCGAATCAGTCGTAGATGCTCTTGACAATTCAGAAGCACTTGTAAAAGTTTATTTGAATAAAAATATTTGAATTTGGATTTGTTTTACGCCTAATTCAACGCGTGCAGAACGCGTGCGCTCGTTTCTGCTTTGACATCCCTCCGCGCAATCATGTGACCCCTTATTTAAATAATCATCGATTGCTAAGAATGAGATCGCGAAGGAAACTGCACCTCGCAGGCTTACTTTTCGGTGTTATTAAATTTGGTAAGCCTTTGTACCTTCTAAATAAGCTTAACTGGGTGGGTGATGAGGAATCCGATCGCATCAGAAGCTGTCGCAAATCGCAATCGACTTCGGATTCCATTTCATCGCACCGCTGCTTTTAGAGGTTCATTCACGTACTCTGCCACTAAATGCTGGAACAATATACCCCCTCCAATTAGAAAATTAAAAAATATTTTTACATTTAAAATCAATTAAAAAAAATACCTTTTAGAGAAACAGGTTGAATTTCAGGATCTGGTGGAGGAATTTTCATTTCTATAGGGTTACAATTCTCACTATACATATAGTTTTAATAAAATATGTTTATTTTTATTTTGTATTAATTTCAATTAATCATTATCATTATCATTTATTTATTTTTATTATTATGTATGAATTTAACAAAAAGTATTAGACTACTATAATGAATTATATATTTATTTTGTTTTCTTCTATTCAATTAAAATTTATAGGTTTTAAAATTTTATATAAGTATGTGTTGGTATAAGTGCAATAGCCTGTAATTAGTGACTTAGTGCTAGTTTTATTATTTATAATTATCTATGGGTCCGTGGCGTCGCCTGCAATAGGGCCCCGGCTGAAAATTAGCGCTGCATGGTTTTTATATTGCCCTTGTGCATATTCAAATCATGCAGCATTATGCTGAGTTGGGGCCTTTTTTCAGGTTGTGCCACACATGACTCCTGTTGTCCCGGAGCTTCTGTCACCTTGGTAGTTTAGCTTATTGCTGTTGGTGGTGGTGATGGAGGCGCCGGGGTAGCAAAGGCATGTGTGGCAACATTGAAAATAAATATTTTATCTTTCTTTCTTTTAAATAATTTAACCATTTCAACTTATAGCTGGCCCAGTAGTGAGCAGTTTCCTCTCAGAATGGGAAGGGTTTGGAACTTGATAGATTACATCCCGAAGACAGAATCTAATAGGAGGAATATTACTATCTTAGTCTTACTGCATCAATAAACAACAGAAATGCCAAATTCTAGAAAAAGTAGGAACAAATTAGGTAGCTAGGTATATACGTACTAACCAGAACAATGTTAGAACTAAACAATTTACATTCGCAAAGGGTCAGAGTTAGCGCTAATAGACAGCTATACGTTTCTGGAATGCGTGATCATAAATTATTCACGGTTCATGTGACACGAATTCGCAAATCCAACAAAATCTACCCCAATTTCTAATTGTACCCTAACACACATAATATACAACTAAGTTTTATTCTACTTAAATGCGCAAGTTTTTAGATATCTCTCCGTATTGTATTGTATTATATTCTTTGTTGTCATACTCGTACTTACTTGCTTTATTCTAAGCGTTCCCGGTCTTCGTAGCGCCCATCTTTCCTCGACTTATGCCTACTAAAATCCGTGCTTCATCACAGTAGTCGTTACTGAAGTTACCTCGGTTCCAGGATGCATACTTACCTTATTTTTTGCAAACCTCAAACGGGAAATCATGTTGCTCATGATATACTATAGTAGGTGCCTAGGGGCCCTATAGCTAGCCGCTAAGTGCGACTGTGTAGTTAGACTCTCCACCGCCTCACTGTTCTTACCAGCTCCCCATACTAATTCTTTTTAGCCTTACAGTTTTAGTGCAAAGTGGTTATTACTTAACATGATTGCAAAAAATAAGCTTGTTTCTGATTATTTAGACTTCTTTTGAGTTATGACGGCTTTTACAAGGTATATTTTATTGCGTTAAGGTTTTTTTGATTGAATAATTTATTATCTCTATTGTTCTTGGATTTTCTATAGACACTGTGCTCCTAACATCTTCGCCAAATGTGTCACTATGCCACCTTTTCACGGCGTCTTTCGCTAGTCATGGTTTATCTACTAATGGCTGAAGCTACGCCGGTCTTCGTTGCGTAATCTCTTTAGAAATAATAATTAATATAGATGCCTTGACGGGAAATATATTTAAATTAAGCAAATGGTTAATTAATCATTAAATTATTAGCTACATGATATTTTATCGTTCACCATTCTCAAACTCCGCAAGAACTAGTAGGTAGAAATTATAAAGAACAATATATTTTGTGCATAAAATATAAATGTTTCATATTTTCTTGTTTGAAAGTTTAAATCGTCGGCCACAACATGAATAAACAAAGTTAGCTCCAAGAGAAGTTGTTTCGTTCTTAAATATAATTTATGAGTAAATGGAGTCGGATGCCGCCTTCCAGAAATGTAGGAGAAATTTTAACATCTGAATAAAATTACTTAGTTCTACAGAATAAATATTAGGTACAATGAGTAAACAAATTGCATTTTAATTTAACTGTCATGTGTTAGTTAGTAAAGTAGGCTGAAAACTGGAATATGTATGTTTAGGATCAAAGACGGATATCGATGTATACCTATACGCGAATATATTAGGAGCAATACAAGTATATATACTAACCGTCTTTAGAAGTATTAAAGAACGAAACCACAATAATATTTTTCAAAATACTAGATATACAATATTACCTACTCTTTTGTTATTTTGATCTGTCTCGATCCAATACACAAATGGACCACCCACATCTGTGATAACATAATAATTTATAGAAAATCGTATTTTTGGAAGTCGCAAATATTCAACATGTTGAAATATTTCCAAGGCAATGTCAATTCTGAAATACATTTTGTTGATGAATAACAGTGAGTTACTTGGAACTGCGACTGTTTCTTGAAAGAGATAATATTTATTATACTTTTGCTTCAAAATGTAAAATGGCAGTTAATGGCCAGGAGATATTTATATTTACGTGATAATATCTAAGTTGAGTTCTTATTCAGCAACTGGGCCGAGGTATAACATATTGTTCTGTTCTAAGGATTACCTCCACGCAGACGATCCCAAACACAATCGTCTCTCTAAGTCTCTACATGGGTATTGCTGAAGAACGTGCGTAGAGTGACGAAATATAAGAAAAATTACGAGAATGCTCATACTCTCTTATCGGGGAACGTTCGTTGAGCTTGAGAATTCTCAGGAGACTGCATTGGCGTGACACCTGGATACTACCGGTAAAGACGTGCCGCCAAGCGATTTAGCGTTCCGGTACGATGCCGTGAAGAAACCGAATAGGGGTATGGGTTTAATATAACTGCCATGCCCCTAACAGGTTGGCCCGCTACCATCTTAGACTGCATCATCACTTACCGTCAGATGAGGTCGCAGTCAAGGGCTAAGTTGTAGTGGATAAAAAAAAAATACTACCAGGACTAACCTACATCTCAGTTTTTTTTAATTTAAATTATATTTGCATCTTTTTTAATAGTAGCACTTTTTTTGCAAAAGTCCGATTAAATGGCCATGTAGAATGTAGAAATTCATCAATATATAGGATTAGGAGGATCCTGGCGCCATCAAGCCGCCGAACTTGGAATAGTCATTTTCTAGTTTAGATAATCTTTCCAATCGTATAAGAAGACTTACCTAGTCCTACCATTAAGGATCCTGTGGATTCATTTTATGTCAGTTTAAAGACTTTAATCAGGAATGTCCTAATTAAATCCAGGGTGGATTTAGGGTTCAAACGAAGGGTTTGACACACAGCTTGGTGTGGGCTTACGAGTTACGATCTCCTCCGTAAGTCTCGCGTGAAAGAAAAGTCAAACCATCTATATTAACAACCATCTAGATCATCAATATTATTATAATATACTAGGTATATTTAATGTAAATAATCTCCGTGTATATTTTATAAAATAATTACTAAGTATGTTTATAGTAAGTTAATAGGTAAGTATAAGTATTTTATTACTAGTTTTCCAAGATTCTTCAATCTAAAGTTACTATACCACTGTTGCATAAGGACTTGTGTTTTACGAGAAATTTATTTATTTCAAAATTATTTGTTCGAAGGAATAATTTGCATTCATAATAAATAACGAAGATTCTTGTATATGGAGAAAATATTTACAAATATAACGTTGTACGATTTTATCTAATCATGTTCACTATTGGGTAGTACCGGAATCACAATGTTAAAAATATATATTGAACCTACCTACCGTATTTTTACTGTACCTAGACGTCTATTACCAAAGTCTGGAAAAGTGGCAGGTTAATCTAATATCTCCACAAAGAGATCGAGAATTTAATTAATGTTTTGTCACGAATAACTTGAATTTTCGTATGTTTTCGGTTTGTTACATATAGGTACAATATAAGTATACGGTTTTACTGATGTTGTATTTTAATAAATGACATAAGTACCTGATAATACCCTACTTTTTATAATTTATAGTTTGTTAATGCCTGCTGGCTAGAGGATGCCACATTTACCTATTATAATAATGTCTTGCATGTGGTTTGATATCTTTATTATAATGATGACAATATTATGGCTACAGTGATAGGTATATTTGTGTCAAATAAATTCGTTTTTCACACATGATTTTTATAAAGATTAACAGAGCGATTTATAGACCTTGAAAGTAATTAGTGCTTGTTGCCTCGAATAGCGAAAATTTTTGTGGGACATGCCGTTCCCATATTATGTACCTACTCGTAACGTGGAACGATTCGCTCGAGGAACATTATTTATTGCGAAGCTAGCAGATGCCTGCGAATTCACCCGCGTTATTGCAGAATCTGTTATCTGTTACATTTCGCTAGTGATTTGTTTTATTGGAATTATTTGTTACTCGCAGACACACTCTGGCTTCGCAAGGGCAAATTATTGAATGTATTTTTACCTATTTTACCTTTATAGGAGTTCGTTGATACTGCGTTCGTAGCTGGTAGGTAGATATTTCATTTTGGGTAATCCTTATCCTTTGATGAAAATATGAATAATACGCTTCATAGTTCGCTTTGCGCTATTCAATATTAAACCGGTGAATGATGACGATTATTTGTCGTTGCCGTCATCAACCGATAGATGTTCACAACTGCACATAGGTCTCTAGCAAGGGGGCATCGCGCAAGGGAGTCTCCGGCGCATGTTCTTTGAGAGTTCCCGGAGATTCCCATTATGCTCAGAGGATGGCCACCGAGGGGGTTTTAATGGGTAAAAAACCCACATCACCCGCACTCTCCCCCAGGAGATCGGGTATCTAAAGAAGATTTCCCCCTCGTTAAAAAAACAGGTCTCTAGCAAGGACTTCAACATGAAGCGGGCGTGCACCGTCTAGATCCAGCAGCTCCATGCGATTAGTTTGACCGTAGGGATTCTTGTCCACGCTCCCCTATCCAGACACTCGTTGAGCTTTGTCGGTTAGGTACTTTAGTTTTTCAACGGATCTCTTCATTTTGGATTTGATCGCATAAAGAAACTCCGAGAAATAGCTCTTTCCAGTCTCTATCGCCCACAGAGTGACCCTATAAGCTTTCTTAAGCGGCTCTTGATAGTTAGCAACCATATCTCGGATTCTATTCCGTGTTCCATCACTGGCAACATTCAAAGCTAGAAATCTTTGGTAAGTATTCAACCACTAAGGAATTTTGGACGAGAAGACAACTCGGAGCTTCCCGAACGCTGCCCAGCCGAGTTGGATATACCGACTGACTTTTTCTCGAAATTGGATCTACCCAGCTGGACGATGTGTGATGTGTCCCAGGGGCCCCAGGTATATTATAACTACTCTTGTCTACAACATTGAGTAGGTACAGGCCCGTAAGGTTCTCGACATGGGTGGAGCGGGACGTGAGCATTATACATAATTTTCGTTTTACTTGTCGCTTGTCATTGTTTTACCACTTGATGTTTTTTATAAATAGCTAGCTGATGCCCGCGACTTCGTCCGCGTGGATCGAGGTTTTTCGGTTTCCGCCGGAACTCCTTATTTTTCCAGTATAAAAAGTAGCTTATGTGTTATTCCAGACTATAATCTAACTATCTCCGTGCCAGATCCGTTCAGCCGTTGGGGCGTGATGACAAACATGCATACATCCGTCCAAACTTTCGCATTTATAATATTTATTTGATGACTATAGATTAATATCTGCAGAGAAAGATAAACTGATAAGTATATGAAAGTAATAGTAACTAAAGATTTAACCTAAAACCTCACTTAGAAATGATTTCCCGTCCAACTATTCTAGAGAATATTAATTATACTGTACTAAAACAAAGTTTTTGTATTAATCTTTCAAACAATACCTACCTACTACCTAAACTAATCCACCGTTTTTTTTATAGAATCATCTTGTAATTTAAATGTAAACTCCGTTGAAAATAATGAGGACAGTTTCGAAATTTCGTAGGCGGATCATTTATTTAATGTCTTTGGAAACATCTCTGGATTTAGATTTGCAAAGTCCACAAATTAATGTCAACAATGATGTTATTTGAATCTTTTAAACCATTGTTGTTAGCAACAATGGTTTAAAAGATTCAAATAACAAATGTTCGTGTTCCTGTCATATCAATTAAATAGTATACCTACTTCAAAACTTCAACTATAATCTAAAGTAATAAAAACATAGTTTCGTTCTGTTGTCTGAAACCACGAAATAAATTAGTTCATGATAGATCACACTTTGTAGTTAACTGTTGATTAGGTACTAAACATAAAGCAATAAAAGACAATATTCTCAAAATTATATCCACAATCCACTGTCATTGCACATTTTATTCAATGAAGATTAATATCGTGAACAATGTGACTAAGGATTGGGACACACACATTTGGTACACGACGGAAACGGCCCCCCGATTGTGTAAGAAAATCGTGATCGTAAACGTTTGTCAAACGGATAATTCGACCTGTTTAAGGAGTTCCTAGATGCCTGCACGTCAAAAAGCATGTATGAACTCCCTAAACAGTTTGAGTAATACGTTGTAAGCTGTCAAATAAATACGATTCGCTAAAACAATCGGCCTCTGAGTCTAACAGCATACCTACCTACATAGAAAATGCAATAAGTTGCATGAATGTGTTACATGCTTATGTTTGTATTCGTATGCGTAAATGTATGCGTAATTGTAAGTAGATATGCGAGCGCGCATTGGATCGTGCTGCCACTAAATAGGTATGTCCACTTGTATACAAAGGTACCTACCTGTTTTGTGGTTCCTTACTAAAAGTGAAAACCAGCTTTTACTTTGAAAGTCGCGTTCATCGTGCAATCTGAAGCGAATGAATGAACGAATTCCGTGATTTTTTTTGAGATTGCTGAAAAATAACAACTTTGAGAGCGCACGCTAGTATCTGCTTTCCTTTCTTCTGTGTTCAAGTATATGTCATATTATTTTGCGTTGCTGCTGCAATTGTAGTGTCGCGCGCTTTAAGTCGTGTTGCTTTGGACTTTGGAGTGACATGTTTTGTACTTATCAGTTATCACGAATTGTACACAAGAACGCGCGCGTTTAGTTTTATTACGCACGAGTTCTTCCGTTGCGCTTTGGGTATACGGTGTACTCAAATCCTAATAAAACAATGCGACCACATAGATATACGGGGCGAATGCCAATTGTCGGGCATTGATTACCGCTGTAACGTTGCTATGGCCTCAGGCGCCAACACACTAGGGACGAAATGAACGCCTGAACGTAGAAAAAAAACTTCGCGTAACACACTTGTTTAAATTGCGTCGCACACACTAGCGCGATAGCAACAAATGAACGTACGTGAAAGTAAAATAAGTACACCGGTAGAGTCGATTATGTAAAAGGAAATAGAAATACATATTAGGCAGTTTAAACATAATAATATTATAGCTACACTATATTATTATAAGTTTCAGATGTAAAAAAAATGCTACTACTGTAATGAAGAAATTAATAACGCTTAAAAACTATTGGATAGAAGCAGGCGTTACTTTGCGGAAGTCCATGATACTGAAAAAACTAGAAATTTAATT
Source organism: Erebia ligea (assembly GCA_917051295.2). NCBI lineage: Eukaryota > Metazoa > Arthropoda > Insecta > Lepidoptera > Nymphalidae > Erebia > Erebia ligea. The sequence continues at coordinate 12,380,001 of OU785223.1, read as the reverse complement.
CGCTATAATCCGCCACAGAAGGTAAATCTATGTGGTACCTACAGTGCGTATCTTGAACTTGCAGCCCGCGATATTCTCCACACCACATAAATCTTCCAAAATACCCTCAACGTACGTTTCACTCCGATACCGGAGCATCTTCAGGAGATGTTGACTCTACAATCGTGCATTGTAGAGTGGCTTAAATGGGTTAAGTAACAACAAGTGACAGAAGATAAACCTACATTCAAAGCACAAATTAGAGGGATTGTTTCCTCTTAGGTAGGTATTTGAGCATTTCGGATTGCAGGTCTATATAGGTACATAATAATTTAATAAACGTCATGATCGTCGACAGGGTAACACTAACACAGCCGCGTATAGAGCCTGAAATACACTATTAGGTATATTATATGCATTCGGTGCTCACGCTTTTCGATACAAACGTTTTACGATTATAATAATTCTTTCTTTTATTGATTATCTAGGCAAAGACCGCAACTTCGTCCGTGTGGATTAAGTTTTTTTGATTCCCGCGGGAACTCCTTAATTTTCCGGGATGTCCATCCCCGCGATGTAACCTACCCCTATACCAAATTCATTTAAAATGGGCTGAAAAGATGGGCCTTGAAAGCGTAGCAGACAGACATTTTCGCATTTATAGTATTAATTAGTATAGTATGGAAGTAAGGATTAGATCTTTATATTAATCTTACAAAACGGTGCTGTGAATTGTAATACGGCTAGCCGCGTTATGTTACACGGCGCATTCTAAAATCCGGCTGCAACCCAGACACAAAATATGTGTCTCGCAACAGCTGTATTTCAATCTTGATCTATCGACAGAGTTAGTACCTACCTACCTTGAATTATTTCAGAAGCGACACATAGATAGGTTATTTTTAGAACACTATTCTTTATCTACCTACTACCTTAGGTACTTTTATGTAATAGATAGAGTAATAATTACATATTATGTATCACTAAGTAGGTATCTAATAGGTATTATGAAAGCAATTTGGATCTGTTGTACGGTTGATTAACATTTATTACTCTATAAGTTTAATGGTAAGATCTAGGTAGGTACATTAGATATTCAATTACAATCCTGCTTAATGTAGCTAGGTACTCCTAGTAGATGCTAGAGGGAAATGAATGACGTGTGCTCTTTGTACATACTTATTATGTCATCATCATCATTTCAACCTATCGCCGGCCTCCGGTTTGGACATAGTTCACCATGCTGGCCAAGTCTGGTTTGTCGCCGACTTCATACCTACACCTTTGAGAACAATTTGAAGAACTATCGGCCATGCAGGATTCCTCGCGATATTTGCCTTCATCAACTATGCACTAGGTACTTAGCACGGGTCTCTTTACCTTCTCATTCCAAGAGGAGACGTCATATAGTCCACCGATCTGGCTCGAGACACTTACTCAGCAATCAGTAAGTGAGTACCATTATACTAATTAGGTAGGCAAAGGCTTTAACTTAAGTACCTACCTATAGAGTAGGTGTGATAATATAGATTAGTAGGTAGGTATAATGTTACATTATAGATCTGCTAATTAGCACGTTGTTTCCACTGCGATATCACAGTTCTAAATCAATATGCCATGGAGTTAATTGCAGCTATTGTGCGATAGCATCCATATCCATATCCATACTTCCATCCTACTTAATATTATAAATGCGAAAGTGTGTCTGCCTGTCTGTCTGTCTGTATGTCTGTCTGTCTGTCTGTCTGTCTGTCTGTCTGTCTGTCTGTCTGTCTGTCTGTCTGTCTGTCTGTCTGTCTGTCTGTCTGTCTGTCTGTCTGTCTGCTACGCTTTCCCGGCTCATCTTTTCAACCGATTTTGCTGAAATTTGGTAAGTATGGCGGTAGGTTATGTCCCGGGGAAGGACATAGGCTTAGAATAACTACCTATAGAAACCAAGTACACTCGCGAAATGTAAGCCGTTAAATTGGTGCCATAAATGGCATCGTACGACCCTCGCGCAGTCCAATTAACTTTGTTTAGGAGGAAAAATGCTACAAACAAACTAACCAATTACTTACCAAACTTTTAGGGGGAAAACATTTAAACTGGCAACATTATGTTTGCGTCTGTGTGCGTGTCGAGGCAAGTAAACGCAGCACACATAGCGAATTTGTAGCTTGCGTTTTGAGAAGGCGTTGTTTGGAAACATACCTTCTATAGGTAGTTATTCTAAGGACATAGGCTACTTTTTATCCCGGATAATTAAGGAGTTCCCGCGGGAATATAAAAACCTTAATCCACGCGGACGAAGTCGCGGGCAACATCTAGTTGACTATAAATCTAGCGGCTTCATGAACAGTGTGTTATACCGATTGGTATTAATAGTGAAAGTAGATCGCAATCTAGAAACACTGGAAAATCAAATGCAAGCTCAAAATTTCTGATGGTACCTTCTCAAATAAAGATGCCAGGTCGTAAATATTGATCAATATCTAGATAATAAGTATGAATGTGCGAATTTCCAAGCACACATTACAAAATAGTGTGATAGTATTAAGAGGTCAAGGAGCAGTAGCATCATACGTTTACAAAAACCACTTGGCCGACAGAGAGCAAACTTTTGCAGTTCAAATTAATTTGTTTTTTATATCAACATGGTTGTTAGTATTATTTGATATACAATAACGAAAGGAGACAATAGAGAATAATAATGCACCACGTAAACAGAGGGTCGAGCATCAATATTTTTTCTAGCAAATGAAGGAGGGGTACCTACCTAATACCTATAGGCACCTATAGGTTTGAGTTGTATTCTGTTTTGTGCTAATTCGTCTTAGATTGGTGGTTTACCATAACAGGTATTGGTTTACGATAAAGCGTGATTTAATTAAACCTACAATAGCCAGATATGAGGTTTAGAGGATTCTTATGAATAGTCATGGAAAAAGAATAGAGAGGTACCTACCCTCCTAACAGGCACAATAATCTAAGATTGAAGAGAATTTACTAATATCAAAGAGCTTTATGTCTGTTGGGAGTTAAAGGGTTATAGAGGTACCCTGCAGCAATAGGATTGAGGAGTTGGGATTGTGAATTCAATCGAGTACCTAGTCGTTGCTTGGTACCTACTATATCAATTCACCATTAAAATACCTCAATCCCTATTGTTAAGGAGTTCTGTACAATGCAGCATCAGAGTTGAGGAGTTGGGACTCGAATTGAATTCAGATAATATTCAGATTTCAGATTATATAAATTTTCCTAACTCCCTATGGTTGAGGAGTTCTGGAGTTCTGTGCCCTGCAGCATCAAGATTGAGGATTTGTAGTCAAAAAAATTTATGGAACCACATCGCGAGCTTCCACCAGCCACTGAAAAAAAATATTTTTAAATCGATTCAGAAACCTCGGAGAAATCGCACATCAAAAAAATCGCAATCGCAAAAAAAAAGATACGCGCCGAATTGAGAACCTTCTCCTTTTTTGGAAGTTGGTTAAAAATGGTCAACAACAAGAGAAGTATAAAGGATTTGTTATGGGTACTTTTACATAAAAATTTGTATTTGGAATAGTGTAGGCACAGATTTAGTACTACATCTGTGAGTGTAGGTAACTTATTAACCGTCTATAATTCTACCGACTCATAAAAGGACGCGGAATGCAGAGTTATCATGGATATCCGATAAGCGATTCAGCATGACGTATCAAGATGTCTTGTATGCAGGATGAATGGTGCATTCCATAGATTTATTTTATGGACGTGAGCAGGTTAATATGAGCTAGTAAAGCTGTATTCTAGCTACATAGATAGGTATACAATTGCAAATGTATATAGACCGTAGCTATTGTTGATAAGATTTTTATCACAAAGACAGAACTTATGCTATTAGCTCGTCTCATTTTAAATTACAAAATAGAATGTAGAATTGTTATACTTATATTACTAGATTATGAAATTAGCAAGAATTTAGTTGTTTTCATTTATATTTAAAGAGAAAATTCGTCAGACTTTCGTACCAACTCAACTTTGTAAAGTTACTGATTCGTAAAGTGATAAAATTTAATTAATTAGTACGTACATACCTAACTTTAGCTCACGCCTACGTCACAATAGGGCAAAATCTTAATAAAAGATTCCTGTTAAATACCTGGGATAGTACCCATTTTATCACTGAAATCGAAGCGCGTTACGCGAAGAGTTTTCATCAGTTTACCTTAACAAACCGCAGAGATAAAGATAAGATTCGGACGGACGGAAAACGGACTGACTAGCCTACAGTCCAATTGTTGTTATTCCCGCGACTTCTTTCCGCGAAAATCCCGTAGCCGTAGCGTAGAATAGATAGATTGGTTACGGCATCGGCAGCGCACTGGTATCGCAGTCATATAGTAGAATTTCACCGTTCATACAAGGCTTCGGCATATTTAAAAAAAAATCTACAAAATTCCGAACGCAAATGACGATATGTTTGTCACAAAATCTAAAATTGATCTGCAAGACGCAAGGCCTGGATCTCACGTCTTGCAGATGCGCTCATTGATGCGGATGACTCAAAGCTGGAGCTGAAACTTGGAAATCGGAATATGAACCATAACGAACACGCTGACACGCAAGTCACAAAGCAATGCCTCGCTAGCCTGACTCGTTTAAGAGCTAAAACACGCGTCGGACAAAATAAAATTGTGTGACAGGCAAATAAACTCACTTTAAAATTTGACCGCAAATAGTAATGGTACAGGGCGAAACATTCTTCTTGGAGGAGAACAGACGCGACGCCTGGACGTTTTGCCCTGTCCGGTCCTATTTTGTCGGAGTGATTGAGGCTGACTGTGGGCACGCAGTTTTTGGTAAACTTTAATATTGTATCTCAAGTAAAGTAACTAAAGATATAATATAGTAGTTTATGCAACTGTCATATAATGAAGGGTATTAAAACACGAGTGTGAGTTTATGAAACGAGCGCAGCGAGTTTCATAATAGTAACGAGTGTTTTAATACCCGTGTTATATGCAGTTGCATACACTACTTTATCTTCACTAATGCAATTTATCAAACAACAAGAGTAAAAGCTGACAATAGTTTATCGCGTACGTGTATTGTCACAGTGAACTTGCCGCCATTAAAATCTAACCAATGAGAGCGCAGCTGCGCGCGCAGGGCCAATCAGGAGCGAGCGCGCGCTGTTCGTTTTTTATTTAATTGGCACAAGATCTTACCAAAGAGTTTTGTGTATGTAAGTTTAGTAGTTTCGACGAAGTTTTCACGTATAACCCAACTGTTTTCAAAAGCCAGCCTAATATCAAAATTTTATACAACTTGTATGAGGATTTTGACTTATGGCTCGCCAGGTTAATTGGTCGCGTTTTATTGATGTTATAATGAGATTTTACGATATCGATGTGGATATTATACCATCATGTGAAATTGCTTAAATTGAGTGTTTTGTTATCTGCGCTATAACAGTAGTAATTATAAGTCAAGTATTGGAAACATAAGTAGAATGTTATAACATTAGTGTAGATAAAATACTTAATAACCATCCCATCGTCTGTAAATTATGTCTGAATGGTTATGGTACCTAATATAGGTAAATTTAAATACATAGCTCACATGAGCGCCTCGTGGCTTTTTTTTGCGCAAATGAAAATGTTCGCTATTTAAAACTGTGATGTCGTTAGATTATAGGGAAAATGTTTTTATAAGACAAACAGGCAACGGCAGCCCATTTTCTTTCTTTCACAGAGACTTAAATGGAGAGATTTAAAATGTAATTAACACAGTTGTTTGAAGCAATTCACTACAAAGGGATGGCGTGGCGAGCCATTTTCTTCCGTATAATTTGTAAAAATAAAATGTAGAGACGATTTATATATTATTATATAGTGTAAAATGATCACTCGGTCTGGTATTGTTTTAGATACATAATAATACCAACAAGAAAACAAATGGTATTAATTACTAAACATTAGGTACAATAAATTAAATCTTTTGATCTTTTTAATCAAAAATTTCGATAGATATCGGCTAACTAAAAGATATTATGTAAGATGTTAGGTATTGTAAAATATATATATACCTGTCATGTTATGTATAGGTGTACAGTCGACTGCAAAAGTCCATACATAGCTCTAAGAGTCTAAGGCTAAAACCGCTTGCAAGCAATGCTGTGAATCTCACGTGCTCACTCACACTGATAAACATAAACTGTCAATAATATTATCAACCTTAAATCAACACCGTAAGGTTCAAACGATTTCAGTTCAATACTACCTGCATTACCATAAACTGTCAACAATATCAACCTTATGTCATTAGCATTAGGTTCTAAATATTCCTATTCAATCACCTTGTCTATTCTGATTGTTTATTTCATCACTTTACAGTAACCACTCCCAGTGTCGTGATAATATAGTTGGTATACGAGTTACGACGCATCATATGACCTAGGTTCGAATCTCTTACAGCAGTTTTTATTTTGTTTTGAATACAAACAAAATTTATGTTTTGTTTATGTGTTTTGTGTCTGTTTGTTATTCTTTATTATAATATATCTTTATTCCCATTTATAAACGCAAACATTAATTATAACAAGATAATACTTAAGGACAAAGTTAGTTATTTTGGGAGGAAAGCTATAACTATGTTAGTGGTGTCAATTATTGCTTATTATGAGTCAATAAGTAATAAAACAAACAAAATAAATTGGAAGAAACACTTTTTATTAGATAATCGACTTTATTTTCATTTATTTTCATTGTTATCATGTTACATTTTCTCAAAAGTAATAAATAACTTCAGCTACTTTTTCTATCATTTTTTAAGGTTATAGCTTAAGTAATCGTTTTCATAAAGAAAAGAAAATTGAAGCTAAACCTTAAAAATCTAGTAAGCAAAGGGCGGCGCTGCTTTTTTGTCTGTTAATTTTGATAAGATATACTAATAATAATTATTACAAGTTAGGAAAAGAATAAACGTTATGTTTCATATTTAAAGCCTTAAAAATTAAATTTTATATAGCTTTAAAAGTATTACTATTCAATAAAACCTCCACTTTTTTCAATAACATCAAGCAAGCGCCGCCGGGTGAATCCGTTTGTAATATTAGGATAGATATCCGTTATTCTAAATATATTCTCCCATAATTCCATACAGTGAGCCTCCGTTTCCTCTGCAGTCTTTTCATTTCACATAACCCACCAGTTTGCACCATCAAACCTCATAATATTCTCTATGATTTAAGTTTGGTGATCTTACTGGCCAGGGAATAACTGTTGTCTGGGTTTTGATTAAACCAATTACGCACTATATGTGATCGATGCACAGGACAACAATTATCATGCACAAATGATAGTTGTGGCACATCAACAGCTGGACATCACTTCCATGTGTTATAATGTGCAGTTTTGGCGCTGGTGTTTAAGTATCGAACATGTTCGCGAACTCGACAGTTGGTATGCAGATATTGTTCTCATATTGTTCATCTATAATATTATGTCTTCGTTGTGAAGCATTACTCTCTTCGTCAGGATGCGACACCCAACACTTGGTTGTCCACTAAAAACCAAACAGCGAGATTAAAATAAACACTTTTGAAACTAAGTATCTTGTCTAGATATTTACTAATAAAACGTTATGTAACTAATCCTAAGTTTATGAACACACATTTTTTAACAATAAAAACAATACTCACAGTGAAACCAGTTTCATTGCAAATTTGAGCTAAGTATATTGTATCCGATATTATTTAGCTCAATAATATGCATCCTCTTCTGCATATTAATATAAGCCTGCATTATTGTTGAAGATAAGAAACAGCAAAACTTAGTAAATTATAATAATTTTGTAGTATTTGCTAATAACGACTAACGAGTGTCAAATCTTCCGTCTCCGTCAGTACTCAGTGGCCATATCTGTTCAGAGATTTTTTAAACTACCCGCATATGCTATTGCTGGTATAAAAATATCAGTCATCAAATAAAAAAAGTAAAAAAAACTTACACGGGGTCGAGATTTGAACCAGCAACAGTTGCGGTGTGCAATCCAAGTAGTTCCACACCTCGCCATTGAGCTCACTTACTTGAGGTGTGAAATTATCGATATTACTCGGCTATTACAATACCTACAAGCTGAACGACTTATATTATACTACTGCAAGTGTGTGGGTGTCCGACCGCATGCAAAGCAACTTATTTGCTTATTCTATATGCAATTTTGACGTCGACTGTACATATTATTATGAAATTCTATGTTAACGTAACTACTTTTACAGTTCTTGTATTGATCCACTGACAAACTTAACATAAATTAACATCTACTTTATCCCGTATTGCTACTATAATATTATTTGGATTTGATTTCTATTACATATGTGCCTGTAAGACCTATGTACTATGTGCCTCATTTGGAAAAGTGGAAAATATATGGCCACTAAAGGTTTACCTTAACCTATTACCGTTTCAGATATTACAATTATTCTACAAGGATGACTACCAAAATCTTAACTACCGAAGGCAGACCAAAACATTAAATATTTAGTTTAATCAAGGTTATTATATTATTTCGATGAGAGCATGGAACTCTGGTAGGTACAAATGATAGAAGTTGGAAGAAATTGCTTCAATGATAGAAGAATATTGCAAGATCATGGTAACCTTTACCTGATGCTGCATCACTGAGCATCACCTGAAATCTGCAGGATACACTACTCCTTGCCCTACCGCAGAGGTATCAGGTGTGGGCTCATTTAAATTATCTCAATTAATAGGATAAAGAAATAGATATAGTTTAAATTTATGTCGGGGATTTTTAAATGTTTAGTTAAGAGTCGAATATCGGCTGAGCTTATCTTGGCCGTATCTTCATAGCCGATATTGCTTTGCTGGGTGGTAGTCTCAACCAGGTATAAAACCTAGGCAAAATACTGACTCTGATTTAGAACAATAATACGAGCTCTAATTTGAGGGCTTATTATATTATAATATTGTGACGAACTTCGGTTCAGATATTTATTTTGTAAAGCTTTTTCCATCGCCTCTTTAGTTTCTGAGTCAAGAATACGTATAACGAATTTCAGTTAGGTACAAAACAGGATAAAGGAAAGTCTCAAGAGAAAATTTTGTTGGGTCTGATATGCCTAATGCAGAGGGATTGCGATAACCTTATCTCTTTCAACCTGACGTTAGGACAGCTTTATATCGGTCAAGACGAACGTACTTTTTTTATTTAATATGTGTAATGGTTTCCTTGTTAACTTAATGTTAATTCTTAGGGACCTACCTATCTTGAATTCTCTACACATGCTAAGATAAATAGCGTGGTAATTAGCTATTCTTAGCTCAGTACCTAAAATTAAATATGTCACTGGTGCATAGTCATTTACCTATAACTCCCAATACGCCCGCGTCGTATGGGAATCATCATCAATTCATCCTGTCGCGATACTCTGTGCAGTTCCATATAAAACGCATGTGCGGACTTTTTGTCCGTTTTGTTTTCGACCTAAAAGCCTTCTGTTCGGCATGATGCTAGATAATCTAGTATATTTTATCGATATTATAACAATTACATACCCTAAAAATAAGTAGGTAGGTAGGTAACCTAGATTATTCCTATATCTACCTACTTACACTAGAATGTTCACTAATTAAACTACAACAGTAACTACACCCAAGTGTTATTCAGTTGTCTTTAAATTAGTTATTTCCTATCTACATTTTTCTACGAGTGATCTTTTACTTATTTAAGTAGCTACAAAAAATCACGTAAATAGTATCAATCAATTTGCGATTTGATAATCTTATTCCATAAAACATAAATAGCGATCTACGGCACTCTACGATCTAGTGGAACTCTATTTATAATATTTAAATCGTTTTCATAATATTATAATTAATAGTAGGTTATAAGTACCTACCTATATTTAATTTAATTTAAATAAAATAGTTTTTAGGTACATACCAAATTAAAGCGATTTGAAGTTGCGGTGTAGTGTAGGTACTAGGCTTGGCACCCAGTACCCATCATGGATTATGGAATGTTTGTCTCCTTAGATGTTGATTCTTCATCGTTACCAAATTATGTGTGATGTGATTGAAATTGACTTTTATTTAATCACACATAATATGGTTAGGTGTTATTTATACGTGAGATCTCAAGGAGATTTTTATCTCTATTGGCATAATTAAAATCACGTACCTATGTGGCGCGGTTAATATTCGGCTCATCCCCTGCTGGGAACGTCTGAAGTGCGTTTACTATTGCAGCACAAATTACTACAGTCCGTGGGCGGCCGGCGGGCCGTTTACCCCTCGTATTTGTCTGCACGGATTAAGCTGTTGATATCACGCAAACTTTGATTGAAGAATCATGAAAATCCACTGTAGCGTGTTCGGGGAACGTCGACCGTGAAATTGAGCACGTAGTTGTTGTTTACGACAGACTGTACCGAGGCGAGCGGACTCGCAATAGTCGAGCGATCGCGACGACCTTCGCACACGACGGGCTACAGATCAACAGATAGGTACACGGCTGCACGGGACGGCTGGGGAGACCGGGGTGAAGCTACGACGGCGCGCGCCACGCTCGCCCCGCCCCGCACTTCCCTCTGACGTCACCGCTGAAAACCTCCCGAATATTTCTCACGGGTAATCATTGTATCGTAATAGCGAGAGCAACCCTACACAAGTATATATACTTACTTACAATTGATACATTGATTTATCTACTAATCTAGGTACATTATAACAGTAGAGTGTTTTTAGGGTTCCGTACCCAAAGGGTAAAAACGGGACCCTATTACTAAGACTCCGCTGTCTGTCTGTCTGTCTGTCTGTCTGTCTCCAGGCTGTATCTCATAAACCGTGATAGCTAGAAAGCTGAAATTTTCACAAATGATGTATTTCCGTTGCCGCTATAACAACAAATACTAAAAATTAAAAAAATATATATATTAAGGGGGGTCCCCATACAATAAACGTGTTTTTTTCGTATTTTTTTGCTCAATATTAAAAACGGTAACAGGTAGACGGTTCAAATTTTCACAGAATATTAACTTGTATATTACCTTTCAAAATAAATAATTAAATATCAATAAAGTAAATATTAAAGGGGGGCTCCCATACAACAAACGTAATTTTTTGATATTAACAATAAACCTCTACAAACAAAGTTAGTTTTGCGGTTCATTTCGTCTTGTTTTTAATACGTCTTATATCGTAAAACTTACTACAGGTTTGTACGGAACCCTCGGTGCGCGAGTCCGACTCGCACTTGGCCGGTTTTTTATTCCACTACAAGTAAGCTCTTGACTGCGATCTCACATAATGGTGAGCGATGATGCAGTCTAAGCTGGTAGCGAGCTAACTAGTTAGAGGTACGGCAGTTATATTAAACCCATACCACTATCGGTTTCTACATGGTATCGCATCGGAACGCTAAATCGCTTGGCGGTACGTCTTTGCCGGTAGGGTGGAAACTAGCCACGGCCGAAGCCAGACCAGACCAGACCAGAGAAAGTTCAGAAATTATAAATTTACAAAATGACCCTGCCGGGGATCGAACCCGCGGGACCTCCCACAATAAGACTACAGCGCTCACCACTGCGCCAGGGAGGTCCACAAAACAGGGAGTGTATACAGAAGAGAGTATTCTTTTGTTAACTAATTAATAGTCAAGACAAAATAGTATATTACTGCCAAGGCCGGAAATAAAGCAATTACATAATATTGAAATGATCTGATTTGCTATTTGAGTATATTAGCGGCCTGAAAGAGCCTGAAAAGAGAGGTTTCTTTTTTAATTAAATAATGAAGCAATTTCCGAGCAAGTAGGAGAAAAATATGTTGTTAGCTATAGCTATGTAGCTGTTATATTATTTTAACCAAATATATTATATAAAATATAGCTGAGTCACGAAATTCTCCACACACTCCAAGTTCCGATAAAGAACACAATTTTAATAGTTTATCGCGCGCGCGTACCAAACGACCAAAGAGAACCATCAACAGAGACACATGCTTGAGGGAACGGATTAACCAAAGAAGGGTAATACCTAACCAATAAGCTACCATATAAGGGGTAAATGCTTGATGAACATTGAACCGTCTCACCCCGTCCAGCTTGTCCCCCTTCCAAATATTGGATTGAAGCAGGCGTTACTTTGCGGAAGTCCATGATTATGAAGGAAGTAGAAATTTCATTTGCATGAAGGAAGTAGAAATTTAATTTGCATGAAGGAAGTAGAAATTTAATTTGCTATAATCCGCAACAGTAGGCAATTATATGTGGTACAATGTATCTTGCACTTGCAGCTTACAATATTCACCACACCACATAAATCTTCCAAATTATTCTCAACGTACGTTTCACTCCGACACCGGAGCATCTTCATGAGATGTTGACTCGACAATGCTCTATTGTACCTATATTGTAAGCTGTAACATATATTTGCCTACTGTTGCGGATTATAGCAAATTAAATTTCTACTTCCTTCATGTCCCCCTTCCATCTTAAACTGCTTCATCACCAGGTGAGATCACAGTCAAGAGTTAACTGTGAATGAATTTTTTAAAAAATCTACCTATGCTTGTATAGTAAAAGTTGTACTCCTGTTGTCGTTGATGAGGGTCGTAATATTGGCTACACGCCATCCCAATAGCTGGGACGTTCTGCTACTGACGATAATACGGACCGTCAGGTCCCGCACGGATCCATACCGGAATTTTGTCCCTTTTACTTGAATTGTTTCCTTTTCATTGTTTTACAAACTTTCAATCTTCGACTACTTTATTTGTATTACGCTGTGGCGCTAAGCCATACAGGAATATAATTCAGAATTTGGATTATCTACAAAAATAATCTATCTAGATTTCTGGTGGGAGGCTACGGCCGTGGCTAGCACCCTACCAGCAAAGACGTACCGCCAAGCGATTTAGCGTTCCGGTACGATACCGTGTAGAAACTGAATAGAGAAATGGGTTCAATATAACTGTCATACCCCTAACAGGTTAGCCCGCTACCATTTTAGACTGCAACATCACTTACCATCTGGTGAGATCGCAGTCAAGAGCAAAAAGATCGTAAAATATTAGATGTGAAAAATATTTTCTGCAATTGTACCTGTAGATAGGATGGCTTCTAAGACCACTCTTAGAAGCCATCGAGTGGGTATGGCAAGTGCTGTCACTATGCTGTCACTGGAAAGTGTGCGAACTTAAGCCGATATTATTTGAATGCTTATTTTTCTGCTGTGCGGAAGCGGTGCGGTATAAATGAGCTACGACCTTTATTCCTCCCCGCATTTGAATTAAAGTAACTTACTTTTTTAAAGGTCATCTATAAAATGTCAAAAAGATCACAGGCGTCTCGATTCAAATTCAATTATTTTACCGACTTCCCAAGAGGAAGAGCTCCTCAATTCGGCGCTTATTTTTTTTATCTATGTAAAAATTACATTTTCAGAAATAGTAGGTATTTTGAATTTAGAACGCTGTGGATTGGGCATTTATTTTCATAGTCTCACGAAACGTTCGAAGTGATCCTATAAACTATAAAGGGGTTTTTACCTCTTGAGGTACGAAACCATTTATTGAATTGAAATTTAATAATTTTTAACTGTGTGCAGCGCACTGGCAGTGCCAATCTTAAGTCACACGGTACTTTTATCAAATATTTGTTCAGAGCACTCACCTTGGCGCCGCATGAACAAAAATAAAAGATTTGCAGACGTGTAATGTAGGTCCAATTATTTCCTACTTTTTCTATTTCTGGAATAACTGAAAATATTTTCTTTGTGGAGGTAAACATCATCATAGCGAAAATATATTATACTAGCTGATGCCCGCCAGTTCGTCCGCGTGGTTTAAGATTTTTTTGATTCCCGCGGGAACTCCTTAATTTTTCGGGACAAAAAGTAGCTTATGTCACTCGCCAGGTCCTCAACTATACCCATGGCAAAAATCGCGTCGATCCGTTGTTCCGTTACGGCGTGATTGAAGGACAAACGAACAAACAAACGATATTAATAATGTATTAGTATGATTTTGCGATGAGCTGTTTGAGCTGTTTGTTGCAATGGAAGAAAATGCAAAAAGAAAACAGATTGCTCAAATGTCAACCCCGCTATAAATAAATAAATAAATCGTTTATTTGTTTGAAACATGGTACAATTAAAAGATAACACACGTACAAAATTTGACCAAACATGTTTCGTCATTACTGACATGCAAATTTAAACATGAGTTGAAATTATTATCAAAAGTAATTCATAAAACTATCAGTTAATCCACAACAATTTTTACATGAATACTTAATAATTAATAAGAAATGTCTAAGATGTCTATAAACTCAAATGGCCATAAAAATAATGTCCCAGTAAATTATAAAACAGACAATTAATATAAAATATAGATTAACATTTCACAAAAAACTAAATTACGAAATAAATATAGAGAGCATTAATTAATTTATTTGCACACACATGAACAGTATATATAAGTTCTATTTAATCTTTTATAGTCAAGAGAGTTTATTTTGCCCTGAACCGAAAATCTATGTGATGTGAACTGAATATGTACCTACATGATATGTGTGGTAAAATGAATATGTACATAATATTATGTGTGGTGTGTGCACTTAAAAAATAATAAATTCTCTGTCAAACTCGGACATTTTAAAAGGAACATGTTGAAAGGCCTACGTATCAATCTCGCTTGATAGCGTGCTCCAACGACATGACATTAATATTTTAAGAACCATTTGAGTACCATGTAAAAGTTTTGGCACTTTTTGAAGATTTTAGTCAACATTTTAACATACTTATATTTTAGTGACGAACACGTAAATGTTTATACCTTAGAGCTTTAAAACTTTATATTAATGATCCATAATATCACTTACTAGAGTCTAAGTTCTAGCACTGATAGAAAAATATTTTTTAAGTAGCTTGTAGGTTATTAAGTATTTTTAAAAAACAATAGATTTAATAGGTGAGTTTAACTCATCCTGAAAGCTTGTGACAGCTTTTTCGCGTGACTTCTCCTGCGAGAGTTTGTTCTTAAAGTGAGCTAAAATATGTGTAAAGCCTGCTATCTGCTTGTGAAAACCCGTCAAAATCGGTACAGCATTTGTGAAGATTACCGATGCCGAAGATTGTACATTAATTCATACAGTTATATTTTAAGACTACTTTTAAACGCTGAGTTGCACGAAATTTAAGTTTTAAGTAAACCAATTTAATCGCAAGATTCCATACAATTCTTGCTAAAATAGGTAAATCACCATTTAAATTTTTGAATTTGTTGCGTGCAACTAACTCTATGTAGTTTAAAAAGATTAAACATTGTTACGAGGGGATTTGTTCTCAGGTACAAAAACTTAAGGGCGGATTAGCATAATTGGGATTTATCGAGTCTGACTTCGCTTCGAGTCATTCACCTGATAGTAATGAATCCATAAATATTAAGAATCTATGAAGATTTAGAACCGACTAAAATTCCTCTAATCCACAACAGCCATATAAATTTTATGAATAGCATAGCAACTTGTATTGGGTATCAAAAGTTTATAATGCCGAGAGGTGAGGTGTATAAAACGACCTTTGGCATTTCCGAAATTATCCATACAGGTAACAGGAGCCTTCGAAACAAAGGTTGCTCCGTTCACAGCTAAGTATACTGCTGCCCCTCTGAATTTTTTTTTTTTTTATTCCACTGCAGGTTAGCCCTTGACTGCGATCTCACCTGATGGTAAGTGATGATGCAGTCTAAGATGGTAGCGGGCTAACTTGTTAGGGGCATGGCAGTTATAATTAACCCATACTCCTAATCGGTTTCTACACGACATCGTACCGGAACGCTAAGTCGCTTGGCGGCACGTCTTTGTCGGTAGGGTGGTAAATAGCCACGGCCGAAGCCTCCCACTAGGCAAACTCTGAATAATGAAAGCTCCTGTATTTACTAGCTATTTTTTTTAATCCCGAGCAGCGATGTTTGTAATGGGAGGGCCTCAAATTACAAACGGGAGATATATTTGAGAAAAATTAAAGAAAAGTTTCCGAGCAATGATAATTATTATGAATCGTTACTGTAAAATTAAAGAAAAATATACGCGCTCGAAAAAATACCATAATACGAGTATGAGAAACCGGTGGCTTCTCTGGCCTCCAGTTAAACCGCCGCTAAACATAGTTGAAGATAGAAAGTATGACAAATATGGCTATAAACATCCTTTTACCTATCCACTTATTTTCATAGATAACTACTTATACCAGAATCTGTTATTGATTTTTTAGAATTGACATTAGAAAGTTAAAAATACATAAAGTAACTATTCTCAGCATACGTTGATTTATATTACCGTGTGTTCTGTATCACCCTCAGGCTATAATATGATGAGTACAACAGTTTGATAAGTTCACAACTTCGAAATGTGGAGAATGAATGTGAACGCCGGCGATATAATGTTCGTTTGTAATCGTAATCGAAACTCTTGAAACCAACGAACTCTCTCTACCGAGTTCTAGTTTTTCTCATATACTTAACATTCAACTTGTGAGCGAAGATCTTCCATTTAGCAGCGGAAACGTTTTAAAGAGATATATCGTCTTACTTCAGATATTAATGTGCACGTGTTCCTTATTACTAGCACATTTCTAATAAATGATACACTGCACGATTTAGTTTCGACAAACATAGAAGTTTCATCTCTCATTTTTGGTATTATATTACTATCTGACCCGACAGACGTTGCCCTGTCCAAATTTTCATTTCCGGTCCAGCCGTTCTCAATTGTGATGAGACCATGCTAGTGACCACCAGTACCAGCGAGTAGCATTGAATTTTTGAAGATACCTATAACTCAATTTCTTTAAACGCATTTGACTATAACTGCTATCCCCTCAGGTTAGCCCGCTACCATCTTAGACTGCACCATCACTTGCCAACAGGTGAGATCGCAGTCAAGGGCTAACTTTGAAATAAAAAAAATCATAATTCAGAAAAGTTTGATCGAACCCCCGACCACCCGCTTGATATGAGGTCGAACATCTCTACCACTAGGCTATCATCGCTAATTATAGGTAAACCTCAAATAAAGGCATTTAATCAATTTCGTAAACAATTCAATATAGGTGTGTGTATTACTATCATAAATTTCGCATTCAGTGAAATGAAAAGTCATCGCTCTTTCAATTTCGAGTTTATGAAACCTTTTGGTATTTTATTGAAAGTATTGAAAACAACAGAAACTAATTTTATACTCGAAAGCGAATAAAGTGCACTTCAAAATTAATAGAGCCATTTCAATCGCAGTGAAACTCGGTCGTTATTACCCAACAGCAGGTTCAAATGCAATAAATTAAACATTGTAAAAGGTCAAACAATAGTTCTGATTGAACGAGCCAAGGTATTAGATATATTAAACTTTTATGTATACACAATACCTAACTAGTGTACTACTATTTCAACTGTTGAACTAATCAGTTGAACTAGCTGTGGGAAGTACCCTTTTTTTATAGACAGTTAACATTTTCTCATTCTGTTTTCCACTCTCTGCATAGTACACAATTATTGAAATTGTAGAGTTCGTGTAATATAAAAAACCGGCCAAGTGCGAGTCGGACTCGCGCACCGAGGGTTCCGTACAAACCTGTAGTAAGTTTTACGATTTATGACGTATTAAAAATAAAAATTACGTTTGTTGTATGGGAGCCCCCCTTTAATATTTACTTTATTGATATTTAATTATTTATTTTGAAAGGTAATATACAAGTTAATATTCTGTGAAAATTTGAACCGTCTACCTGTTACCGTTTTTAATATTGAGCAAAAAAATACGAAAAAAACACGTTTATTGCATGGGGACCCCCCTTAATATATATATTTTTTTAATTTTTAGTATTTGTTGTTATAGCGGCAACGGAAATACATCATTTGTGAAAATTTCAGCTTTCTAGCTATCACGGTTTATGAGATACAGCCTGGAGACAGACAGACAGACAGACAGACAGACAGACAGACAGACAGACAGACAGACAGACAGCGGAGTCTTAGTAATAGGGTCCCGTTTTTACCCTTTGGGTACGGAACCCTAAAAATGAACGCGCCTCGAACGTGTAGGTATATATACCTAAGTACCGATCATGAAAAGTGGAGAGAAATTCCCAAAATCAGTTACGAAAAAGCATCACAGCATACATAGATTATCACCCAATTCAAGAGAAACAGTTTTGTGATGTCAGTAATCAAGAAACAAAGGGCAAAGGCAGATCAACCGCTCAAACAAATCGCAATCTTTCCTTATTGTGGAAAAGCTTGGAAAGACTAAAGCCACGGCCCGTAGATAAGAAACGAACAAAAAACTGCTGCCCTTGTCGTCTCTGTGGTTATTCCGTAACTCTATGAGAGCTATCTTAACACAGAAAATATCAACACTTATCACGGCGAAAGTTTCGTTCCTGTTAATTATACCAACTGTCGCTATTGGGCACAAAATACCCACGGCAAACTTTTACCGGCAATATCACATACGAGTATAACAATCTTAGCATCAATATTAATGCCTAGTACCTGAGTACTAAAATATACTGGGTAGCACTTGGTTTTCATGATGACATAGTTATATTTCTGTAGAAAACTGTGTAAAAAAAATGTCCCGGTATTAGCAAAAAAAAGAGAGATTGAATACCTCTGTGGTATTTTTCACCCGATAGCACCTTGTGGCGGGTTAAAGGTTTTTCTGAAATTAAAAAGGCCTTTAATGTTTGTCCTTTTGTGTCTCAAACAAATAGCAGAGAGGTCTTATCTTTTATGGCCTCTTTCTTTCGCTGAGTTAAAAGCTTTCTGTGAGAATGTATCTGCATGAAGATCATTTTTAATATGTATATAAGTAATTATGTATTATGTAATTATTGCTCGATGGGAGCTTCATATTCGTGCCTTTTGGTGTGGAGACCTTGGGGCCGTGGGGCCCGGGGGCTCGAGCTCTTTTTGAGGAAATTTCGAAAAGGGTTATCGAGTCAACCGGGGACCCGAGAGCTGGCAGCTACCTTGGTCAAAGAATTAGTTTGGCCATCCAAAGGGGTAATGCTACCAGCATCTTGGGTACAATGCCTCACTGCGGTGGTCTCGATGAGGTTTTAGATTTAATTTAATTTATTTTAGTTTTAATGTAATGGTGATTTTAATGTATTTAATAGTTTTACTTAATAATATGAGTTATAATAAATTACCTAATTATTAAAGTAATTATGCTTTTATTTTCATAAGTGTCTATAATACGGTTAGTGTAGGGGCAAACTGCGCCAATTACCGAGTAATCACATCGGATAGTATTATTATCCGTCAATGCAATCGTGTTTGCAACGATCGGTGCAGCGATTTGTAGGATGGGCACTATAAAAATTTTGCTCCAAAAAAATTGTAAGTATATAGGTCAGGTATCGGCACATTCCAATCACAATATACATACATACATAGCTAACTGTACAATTATCAAGTTTCCATGCTGTCTTGGTTACATTTTAGTTCAACGTACCTATCAAAAGCTTTGCCGAACGCCATGTGCGACGAGTAGGTATCATGATCGATGTATAAATATGAGGTAGGTAGGTACCTACTCAGTGTAATTTTAACTGAATATAATATCCTTGACTTGATATATATATATATATGACTCATATCGTGGGGAACAATTAGAATAAACGAAACGCCTCCGTGCCGTTTCTAATTATTCAATGAAATGAGATTGTAGTATAAAGACTCCCTCCCACTCTTAAATTTTCCAATTTCAAACTCTAAGTAGCTTCATAATATCGAACATTCGAAACTTAAGAGGTTAGGTAGGTGGTGTTATATGTTTGTTATATCATTTTGTACATGGTTTTGTCGTAATATATATTATATAGTGTACACCAAAGAAATCAATACCATCTACATGCCCAAGAGTCTTTCATAATGTTCTCAAAGAGGTGTGAAGTCTGTCAGTCTGCACTTGGTTGCGTGTTGGAACTTGGACTATGGCCAAACCCTCTGCATTCTGAGAAATGACTCGTGCCCTGTAGTCAGCTGGCAATGGGTTGAAGTGAGTGAGAGGAGTAAATTCAGGAGATCGCACATAACTGAGGCAGCGGATATTTTTAGAAGGTACCTAATGGAAATACGTGCTGCAGCCCGAGCACAAATACCTAGTGTGACACATCCTTTTCGTGGTTTACGGAATGCATTGTTGATGAAAAAGCCACGAAATGCGTTGTGACACTGATGAATAATTATTCTTGTGTTGGTGGTGACGTCAAATGGAATTTTAAATTCAGTATGAACAATTCATCTCGTAACACCTATAGGTTGGGATGCAGGATAATGTGGGGCGACTTTTTATTATGACCAAATATTGCAATGGCTTCTGCAACAAAAAGTCATTTTAAGGAAGACCCTAAACAAATGGATGGATGGATGGATGGAAATGAAGCTAGTCTTGAACAATTAAGAAGATAAGAATTAAGAATCTCGCAAGAAGGTCGTCTAGGTATATAAACAATTATTAAAAGCCATAAAGTAAGGGTAGGTACCCATTAATGTTTACAGCGCCATATGAAACCAATTATTTCCATTTCCTGACCTTTATCTGAATGGTTTTATCCCCTAATACCTAATTTGGTTCAGAGACATTCATCATTGATCTTATCAGGAAGGCGAATGTCAATAATATACTTAGCCTCATTTCCATACAGTTCGTGAGCTTGTAACATCGATATACTTTCTAATGCTTGGGGGTGAGAAAAATCATTTAAACCTATATATTCAATCCACGTGCAAAATAAAATACGTACATAAATACACCAAGTGTATTATACCGTGTCAGAAATTTAAATAAAGCGCTTTTGATTTTTTGACTTTGATTTAAATCTATCTATTCACCTTTGATTATATATCAAAGTTATTCACCTTTCTACTATCGTACCTACCGCAAGGCAGCGTCAGGGTAGGCATCCGTACAAAGTCGAAATTCCACGGACGCGTGCGAAGCGATTTGCTTCCTCGTTTCTTATTCGAACCGATAGGAGAAATACTCTTACGGCACGGTTTCCAGTTTCCCCTCCGCTTTTAATATTGGTATTTTAAAATCAATAGTGGATTCGCCGGTCACATAATCCTGCACAACGCGATCGGTAACATTATCCCGTCTTTAATGATTCAAAGCCAAAGACTAAGGTCTCATCTTTTGGCCCGTATTTGAATCGAATATATTATCATTTCTACTAATATTTTTCTATAAAATATTTTTATATTCACTCATTAGCATGGGTATCATAAAAGCTGGCTTATCGTCACAGAATACCTAATAGTACCTTCAAACTACTATAACCTTAAAGCACCAAGGACAAAGAACATGAGTGATACCTCTGTAACGGGAAAATCCACATTATCAAAATCTGACTAATCGTTTTCAGGAAAATGGCAACCTGGTAAATAATTCAAAACATGATAGTAGTCTCGTTTCCTTTTAAATAACTGCATTAAAATCGACCCAATAGTTTTTCAGGAAAATGGTAACAAGAAAACACACACTTTTATGCTTTTAAATACCGTCTCCGAACTCCTTTCAGCTGTGCTCGTAAAAAAAAATGGTAATACATATTCATAATATTTCGTCCCAAATCGAAATGGTCAAATCTGTCAAATCCTTGAAATGTATGAATTTTCGCTCTTGATCTTACATTTAAAATAATATATACTCTGGACGCAATATACACTTAAAAGCAAAATAACACCGGGATAATCGTTAAATCGCTATAAATGTTAAATAACATAAAAGAAAATAAATGTTGGTAATTTGAATTTATATGGATGAGATTGGCTGATCAAATAATAACACTAACCAATAATATTAACTTGATCAAACAATATAAGGCCCTTTTCTATACTAACTCGCACAAAGGAACAACAAGCTTATGTTTTATCTATCTTTAGGAAATTTGGCGTAGAGAATAGAGATTATAGCCTGGAATAACGCATAGGGTAGACCGTACTTTTTATACCGGAAAATTAAAGAGGTCCCGCGGGAACCAAAAACCGTCGATCCACGCGGCCAGAGTCGCGGGCATCAGCTAGTAAAGAAATATTTCAAAGATTGTATATTTTGCTTATTTTCATTTATTTATTAGTATTATGACTTATGGAAACTTGCTCTGGGGTATACCGGAAAACCGATTTTGGCACTGAATCAAAACCGTTACCGTAATGGTCTGTGCCGTAACCAGTTAGAGGTTTCTAATAAACCTCTGGTTTTGTGACCGCTATGCGCAAAATTATTGAACGACTTTTTATTAATAGTAGATTGTTCATCAAGGGACTAAATTGAGCCATTTCATACGAGATGTTTAGCTTACCGAGCGTAGCGAGGTATGCTATAGTGTCGAGTAAAATGGCTTTTAGTCCCGTGGTAAACACTCTACTTTTCACTTCGATTGCGAGAAAATATAATAAATAACGATTTTTAATTAATTTTTTGCCATTCTATTGTTACATTTTAATAGTAGGAGTAAGATCTTTATTTTCACTTAATGATATTAACAAATAAATACTTAATCACATTCACTTTACCCTATGCTATTAAATAAACATCCCTTTACTTAAATGTATTAATTACAATAAAATTATTAAAGATTTCGCGGCAATCCGCAATACCAACTTTATTTTTCTCCATAATGTTAACAAGAAGGAATTTTAAAAAAAATACATTAAGAACCATAGACATTGAGCTGTACGCACGTACGTGTAGGTGACGATGGGTAACATTAGCACATTGACGCATACTTACATTCAACAAAGGATTGCGTGCAAATTATTTCAAAAATGGAACATAAAAAAAGTCCTAGATGTACGGTACTGCTTATAAGACAAAGAGTGATAGAATTTTGTATTCTAAAAATTCTGCTAGTTTCATTCGTTACGCCCCTATCACCCCGCCGCTTTGCATTGTCTAGATGCCTTCGTTGAACGACTGGTAGGAAAGTACGTATCTTATTAGACTGTGGGTATGTTCCGAAATAAACTGAGAGCACTGTAAGGTGTGACGTCAGATTAGTACACTGCGAAGCCGTTCCTTTATAGTTAGGTATACTGGTTACATGCTTAAAACGGAACGCAGTCAGCACTGAAAGCACCTTACCTCGAAAACGCCAGTGCTCACAGTACAAAAATGGCGACGATTTAAAACGTCATACATTTCCCTTGGATACTGCGGCAGTTTACTGTCAGTCCATACCGGAACGAATTTCTCTTCTCCACAGTAAGAGCACTGAACAGTGCTCGCAGTGTATATCGGCACACACCCTGTGTCTGTGACATTCTTTGGTGGTTTGGGCTGTTGATATTAACCATAGACTACTTTTACTACCCATTTACTACTCGCCAGCAATTATTATTAAAAAAAAAAATACTTTAATCCCTAGACCCTAAATGCTAACTTTAGTCCGCCTACGCTAAGCTTTAATGACATCTTTTTAGAGCATGAGAGGTGAAATAGTAGATTATACACCAAGGGGATAAAGCACTGTTTTATGTCACGGGCGCTACATTGAATCCTGAACGTAACGAAGGACTCCAAATTTAACTCCCGAGCGCAGCGAGGGTGTTATAAGTTAATTCCCGACCAAAGGGAGGGAATTAAGATTGAGTCCTGAGTGCAGTGAGGGATTCAAGCGCCCAAGAAAAAAACTGCTTTATCCCGGTGGTGTATACTCTACTTTATACTTCTACCATAACAGTAAAACAAACAGCTGTAACGGTTAGATATTTATTGCAAATCATAGTAAGTAGGATACATAGGTCTAGTAAATAATAAAAAGAAAAGACAAATTAAAAGTGAATGTTGATATTCAAACTTTTTGCTTTTCATGCTGCCAGTGTTTATGCCTTGGTTTAAAAACTTTTATGTCAAATGGTACGGTCGTTTGGTCGACCAGTCTGGAGCCTAGACTCTGTTGTGCATATTTACAGTATGGGGTTGGTCAACTAGTTGGGCGATCGATCGACTAGATTACGGCCCTAGGGCATGAAGACTGACTTTAGACCCGCAAAAGTATGATTAAAACAGTAGTAAAGGTACGGTAGAAGTATAAAATATTTTATTTAAAGGCTACCTTCATTATTTAAGAGTTACCTAAGCTATAACCGAAACTTATCATTATTTCATCTGTACCTAAAACACTGCAGCTGCTTCAATGTTATACGAAGACCAAAAATAATACACACTTACCTACCCATACTAATTTTCGTAATTCATTTAAACACCTAATTTACTTTCGCTTGACAAAATTGACCATTACATACTATGGGACTACGGGTAGATGAAATATGTGCTTAATGCGAATTATTATCATTGAATGAGCAAATATATTCTGTATTTGTTCGTAGCCATTGTGAGCAATCGAGCCGAATGACCTATATAATTTTACCTTGCTCGTAATAGAAATGCGGTAAACACAGGGCAAACAAACGATTGTCTTTACGACTGAGATAACTTGTGATCTATTGATTCAATGAAAATTTGTTACATAAGTCTTCCTAGAAGATAGTAGTTAATATTAGGTATATTACACTATATTATTACTATATTATATTTTTCACATTAGATGACCGAACCGCCACCGGCTTCGCACAGAATGAGTTTCCATTATTATGTTCTATCAAAAAAATATACTTTTTATTAAGCTATTATAATGATCGCGATTGATTTGAATCCTTTGAAGAATCATACAGACAAAGAGACAGACAGACAGACAAAAATTAAAAAGAAAGGGCTCTGTATCGATCGTAAAGCTCGTATAGAAAAATCCAGAAGGTATTATTTTCTGTGATCAGTACCCTACGATTCTCGCTGCTACAAAGCATTTATAATTGTTTTATCATTAGGTATGACGTCATAGACCATAGTGGCAGTATTTTTCTTTAAAAGTTAGTTTGTGCCAATTAAATCAAATTACCAGCCGACATTAATCGAGGCGTTATCGCGTTGGTATACCAAGCGAAGTGTTGGGTCAATATTTGCACAGATTGCGGCTCTTAATTAATCGCCGCACCATGTGCAAACCCACCACAACTTTTGTATACATTATTTGTCAAACTCAGACCGAGCAAACTTGTAAAGTTTAGTACGTAGTACTATTTCTACATACCTTGTAAGACCGATGAATACTTACTCCTTAATTTTCCGGGATAAAAAGTCACTCACTCTCCAAGTCCTCAACGAAGTATACCCATGCAAAAAATCACGTTGATCCGTTGCTCTATTTCGGCGGGATAAACTCTCTATTTGACGTCCTTGGGGATAGAATTTTCAAAAACTGTGAATCACATATTTTTTCATTTCAGACCGAAATCCCAAACACCAAGTTTCATGGAAAATGAAGCTTGAAGAAAAAGCTTGAAAAATGACGGACTTTCCTACAAACTTTCAACCCCTGTTTCAGCCCTATGGGGGTAGAATTTTCAAAAATGGCGATACACGTATTTCTTCATTTTGAACCGATAGCTCAAATACCTTGGTTTCATACTTAGATATAACTTGAAAAATGACGGACTTTCATACCAACTTTCGACCCCTAGTTTAGCCCTTTGGGGGTGGAATTTCGAAAAATCCTTTCTTAGTGGATACCTACTCTTCACAAAGAACACACCCTCCAAATTGATATATAAGTCAGTCAGTCAGGACTTTATTTATATAGATGAATTTTATTTATATAGATGAAATCCGTACGAATATTAAAATGCGAAAGTGTGTATGTCTGTCTATCCGTCTGTCTGTCTGCATGTCTGTGTACATGTAACCTGGGGAAGGACATAGGTTTATTCCGGAAAATTAAAGAGTTCCCGCGGGAATCTAATCACCTTAACCCACGCGGACGAAGTTACAGCCCGCAAGTAGTTTTAAATAAACCGCATATTCTCTATTAACTCTGACTAGTGTCTGAATCTGACTCTGGCCAGCTTATAGCCTGACCATAGGTACACCGATGATGACCTTGTCCGGAAAATTCTACCATTCTAATAGCTATTTAATAAGATAACAGTAACGGACATCGAAAAATAAACATAAATGGGAAACCAAAGGCGCAAGGATATATTTAGACAGCTG
Source organism: Erebia ligea (assembly GCA_917051295.2). NCBI lineage: Eukaryota > Metazoa > Arthropoda > Insecta > Lepidoptera > Nymphalidae > Erebia > Erebia ligea. The sequence continues at coordinate 12,353,907 of OU785223.1, read as the reverse complement.
TTATTTTTCTGACATGGGAACATATTGTGTAGTGTACCTAACAATATTTCACCTTTCAATTCCCTTTTCATCTTGCGTTTACGCGATTGATAGATTGTGTGTATTTATAGTGTATTAGGTTTTCAATATGGCCATATTCCCTTCTTATACTTTTCACTCCTTATAGTTAATAAACTGTATGCATCAGTCAAAGCTTGGTCAAAACGCTATGGCGCTTTCCATTATAAATACCTAGTAATAGAAGTACCTGTGGAATTGCAATTAATAAAGAAATTAAAGTATTCTGTGCCTTTATGGAAGTTGCGACTGGTACGGACGTTATCACAGAATTTATAATAAAACGAACTTAACTGTATGGTGTATAACGACTTGGTGGACGTCTGAAGGCGCATGTCTTTTCCATTGTCACATAGCACACGTGTGCAGCAAAAGTTATTCAACCCACTGCAAAGATGACGTGGCGTGGTTCCAAGTCAAAAGCTTTGAAAAATTGCGTGGTCATATAGGTTTTTTGAAAAATCCCGTGAGAACTCTTAGTTTTTTCGGCATAAAAAGTAGCCTATGGCATTTCCCTGAATGCAACCTACTTCAGGCTATTTCTGTACAGTGTTTCGTCAAAATCGGTTGAAAAGATGGGCGGTAAAAGCGTAGTAGACAAACAAACACACTTTCGCATTTATAATATTAAGTATGGATATTATGTTTAACCCAAAAAACTAGTTCTAGTAGCCTAAACGTTCCGCCTAAAGAACTTCAGCTCTACTTATTCAGATTTCCTGCAGAGGGAGATAAAACTATCATTGTTACTATTCTAAATCTGAAAATAGCCCAAAAATGTCGTTAGGATTCTATTTGAATATCAATAAACCTTTATCATCTACATTCGGAAGATAAACATGAACGGGAAACTTTTTGGGATACACCCCTCCTAGATTACAACTACGCATGGAAAGAGCAACAGAGTTACTAATGTCCAAAATACTTACGGCCCCGGAAAGTCCCCTATGGATATACTGTCGTCTATCTATTGGATCTACTGTTTACTTACCTACCTTACATCCTTGTTTGATGTGCGTGATATATACTTAGCTTTATATTATATCCTGTGTGGTCAATTTGAGAATTTCATAGGTGCAACGTAGTTTAAGTGCGAAAACAGACTAAAGACCGGACATGACATTATGTCCTGTCGCGCTACTTTTATGCTTATTTAGTCCAGACAAAAGTCCCTTTTCCATACATAAACTTATCACTACATAGTATAAAACAAAGTCGCTTCCCGCTGTATGTCTGTCCCTATGTATGCTTAGATCTTTAAAATTACGCAACGGATTTTGATGCGGTTTTTTTAAATAGATAGAGTGATTCAAGAGGAAGGTTTATATGTATAATATAGTAGAGAAACACTGATAATTTTAGAGGTTTCTAATGTGATGTCGCAAATAAACACATTTGTATTGTCTAATGACAAAAAAGCTGTGAACGTTGTATTTAAAGATATTCTGTAGTATATTTAATATCAGCATTGCACCCGTGCGAAGCCGGGGCGGGTCGCTAGTAATATTATAAAGAGGTAAAGTTTGTGAGTTTTGTGAGGTTGTAGGGGGTAATCACTGGATCTACTGAACCGATTTTGAATATTTTGGTACCAATAGAAAGCCACATTATTTGTGAGTGTGCTATATATTAACCCGAAAAATTAGGGAGTTCTCGTGGGAATTTAAAAAGCTTATTTCACGCGGACGAAGTCGCGGGCATCTGCTAGTCGTTCATAATCAGCTCATGTAGGAAACGTAATTCGCACGCGCACGGGGTTAGCTGTTATGGGTCCATCTGTAGACTAGGACCTTTACTAGTAAATACTGTCAACACATTGCAAACAGTCATTTTCAGGGTTCCGTAGTCAACAAGGAACCCTTAGAGCAAAATGTAATCAATAATATAATGTAATCGCTGCTATATAATATAGATTATTATACTGATAGAAAGGAATCCATGAGTTTCATTATGTATCCCCAAAATACTGGTAAATGCTTGATGAATTCACAAAAACTAGACCATCTGTAAAAAAAATCCTCCAAATTTACTGATAAGCTTTCAAACGATAGAGCCTGAGAAACTTGTCTAGTTCCTCTCCTACCTTTTAGATTTATGTTTAGCTTGACCTTGTTTAAGGTCACTGTTTCAGATAGGGACAAACATTTTCGATTAGCTAATTCGTAATGGTCAGAGCAGGATACACTACGACCTTCACCGATCTGTTAACCAGATGAAACATATTTTTTTTATTATTTAATAATAGATAAATATGCCTAAAATAGCTTGCCTATTCCTATTGGTTAAGCCTGGCCATAGCCTGGTCAGGATTTTGATAGGCAAGCTAGTTTAGGCGTATTATTAAATTAAAAAAAAAATATGTTTCACCTGGTTAACAGATCGGAGAAAGTCGTGGTGTATCCGGCTCTCGGACCATAAGGAATCAATGATAAATATTGTCAAAATATTTTTATAACATTCCGGTTGAATCTTTAAGCGTATAGCATGCTCACAGAATGTATAACTAAGGGCCGCTTGCACGAGGACATTTAAAAACTGATTTAGTTAAATTATGTAATGCTATCGCTTTTTGGCAAGTGCAATATGCTTTTGTGCACTAAAACTAAAAAAAACTAAAATTTAACTGCGAGTGGGCCTAATTCTGTGATAGTTCTGTGAAATAATTTGGAACGTGCAAAAATGCAACGGATTTCTTCTTGGTTTCTTAGATCATGTCAACAATTTAGAAGGTTGATACTTAATTTTATATCTGTTTTCAATGTTTTTCTGCCGAAATGGAGAAAGGGCGCGGCCCGTTATGGCCTAGGTATATGAAATCGTAAAGTGAATCTACCGCTTGCGTGGAATTCCATTCCTACTGAGAAGAACCAGTACGAAACACAACGGTTGCGCTTTTTTTTTTTAATTTTTTTTTTACATTATCAGGTAATAGGTAGCAGTATAAAGGTACTATCTACTAGCTACTTTAGGAACCAACAATAGTATTTTAAATAGGTAGGTACTGTAATGTAGGATAATATAGATGTAAGTGCGGGTAGGTTAAGATATTGTGTCATCATTTCAATCTGTTAATTAGTGTCGTCTGTCATCTTCCTCTCTCGTAATAAATGCCTAAGAAGTCAGCTGTGTTTCTATTACTCGAGTATATAATAAACTGGCGACGAGTAAAATCAGTGAAAATATTAACGCGTGTGTATTGTTTGGTGGAATACGCGAGTTAATTATATTAGTTTGTCGCAAAAAAACGTACGATTACCGCGATGTCGGTCGGAAAGATTGGAGCATTCGATGTGGTCAAGGACAACTGGGATTCATACATAGATAGGCTGGAACAATATTTCATTGCGAATGATGTCAAACCAGCAGTTAAAGTAGCAACGCTAATAACGGTGCTAGGCAGTGACGCATACGAACTTATGGTTAACTTGTGTACACCCGTCAAACCGTCACAGAAAACATTCGAAGAACTAGTCACCCTTATGAAGGAACACTTACAACCTAAACCTAGCTTATTAGCAGAACGTTTCAAATTTCGGAGACGTATTCAACAGCGGAGTGAAAGCATAGCAGATTACGTGACGGAATTGAAAAAGTTAACGAAGCACTGTCGGTTTACACCGGAGTTGATTAAAGAAAATTTACGAGACCAGTTTGTATGCGGTTTATCGAGTGAATTAATAAGGCAAAGGCTGTTTACAGAAGATGATATCACGTTCGATAAGGCTTTTAAATTAGCAGTAGCCATGGAGGCGGCGGAGGCAGATGCGGCCCTGGTACAGGAGCGTGCCGGGGGCAGTGGCGTTTCATCTGCAGGTTCCGGACAGGCGGGCGCTGCGAGTCGAGAGGGCGAAGGCACGGAGTTGCATAGGATAGCGGCCGGGAACAAAACACGGAGCCAGCGAGGCGGTCGGCCGCATAATGCATCATACGGCGGTGGCCCAAGTGGCATGAGCGGAGCGGGCGGCGGAAAAGTGCCAAGTAGCGGTGCTACCGCATTTAAGCGGAATATGAGTAGTAAGAAGGGGGAGTGTACTGTGTGTGGGGGAGAACATTCCAGCTCTTCCTGTAAATACAGGATGTATGTGTGCAGGGTATGTACTCGCCAGGGCCATTTACGGATTATGTGCCCGAATTTTCGTCAGGAATCTGCGGTAAATCACGAGGAGGTAGTCTACTCGGATAGCAACGACGAGATTAGTGACGAGGTAAATAACTTTTCTATCGAGTCGAGACAGTTATTAAAGTTTGGACCATACGTCATAGTTGTTTACGTGAATAATATTCAGTTATCGATGGAGATTGACACGGGTTGTGCTATTTCATGCATTAGTATGGACTGTTATAAGAAATTCTTTGCAAATATTAAGCTGGAATCCAGTGACTTGACATTACGTTATTATACAGGCGAGATTGTGAAACCAGTGGGTAAAATATCTGTGTTAGTTACTTATAAGCGTAACAGTAAATGTTTAGATTTATACGTAGTAGACAGTGGTAAAACTAGTCTGTTAGGGAGACAGTGGATAAGTGAATTAGGTATTACATACCCGGTTACTAGCTGTAATAAGATAAGCGATGTTCGGAATGTTTTTAACCTCGAATTGTTCAGTTCCAGATATTGTGAGGTGTTCTCAGATGGCCTAGGGAGATATACTGGTGGGCCGGTGTCCTTTCACCTGCGGCCGGAAGCGAAGCCCGTGTATTTACGTGCGAGGCCTTTAGCCTACGCGCTGCGCGAGCCGGTTGAGCGGGCCCTGCAGGCGCTGGTAAGGGATGGCGTGATCACTCCGGTAAGCAGCTCGGACTGGGCGACGCCCATTGTGCCGGTCATGAAAAAAGACGGAACTATACGGGTATGTGGCGATTTTAAATTAACATTAAATAAATGTCTCGAGGTGGATCGTTTTCCGTTACCGCGGCCGGAAGACTTACTAGCTAAATTATATGGCGGGGAGAAATTCACAAAAATCGATTTGTCACAGGCGTACGCGCAATTTGAATTAGATGATAATTCGAAGAAATATACAGTGATTAACACACATAAAGGTATGTTTATGTATAATCGATTAATTTATGGTTTAGCATCGAGCCCGGGCATTTTTCAGAGGAAGCTTGAGCAGTTATTCGCGGATATGCCCAGGGTAGGGGTGTTCCTTGATGATCTTATCATCACAGGGGAGGATGATCAGTCACATCTCGAGACCCTACATGAAGTGTTTGACAGATTGCGTAAATGGGGGTTAAAAATTAAGAAAGAAAAATGTACTTTCTTCGCGGATTCCGTCACCTATTTAGGATTCATTATTAGTAAAGAGGGTGTGCAAACTTGTCCAGATAAGGTAAAAGCCATTAAAAAGGTATCGGTGCCTACGAACGTATCCGAGTTGCGCTCATTTTTGGGAATGGTGATGTATTACGCCAAATTTGTACCGAATATAAGTAGCATTTTGTCACCTTTATATAATTTACTTCAAAAAAATGTCGCATTTGTTTGGTCCAAAGAGTGTGACACTAGTTTTAGCAAGGTAAAGGAAATGTTAACTTCAAATGTAATACTAGCCCATTATTCCTTGAATCTGCCTTTAGTGCTCACAACCGATGCCAGTGCGGTAGGCGTTGGGGCCGTGATATCACACATCATGCCGGACGGCGGCGAGCGGCCGGTCGCGTTTGCGTCGCGAGTGCTCAACGCAGCGGAGAAGTCGTACTCGCAAATAGAACGCGAAGCGCTAGCGATCATATACGGAGTTAAGAAATTCCATCAATATTTATATGGGCGACAGTTTGTTTTAAGAACCGATCACAAACCTCTGGTAACTATTTTCGGTAGTAAGGCGGGCATACCGGTAATGGCTGCGAGTAGGATGCAACGGTGGGCCGTGTTACTCGCAGGTTATGATTACCGTATTGAATACGTGCGTAGTGAACAAAATGCGGCTGATGCGTTATCACGTTTACCAGTAGGCAAAGAGAAGGCGGAAACTGCGGAGAACACATACATTAACTTTATACAAGATTTTCTGCCAATTACTAGGGAAGTAGTTAATGATCACGTTAGCAAGGATGAAGTTCTCAGAAAAGTTTTTACCTACGTTCAGAGCGGCTGGCCTAATCAATGTAAAGAAGAGAAAATAAATCCATATTTTACGCGGCGGAATGAATTATACATTGATATGGGTTGCATAGTTTGGGGATATAGGTTAGTTATACCGAGTGCTTTACGAGAACCGTTATTAAAGGAATTACACGCTAATCACATGGGTATTGTAAAAATGAAATCTATAGCTAGAAGTTACTTTTGGTGGCCGGGTATCGACGCCGATATTGAAAACATCGCGCGTACTTGTACGACGTGTGCAGAAGTGGCCCCGGCACCGGAACGCGTCACACCGCAACCTTGGCCTTATACAGCCACACCATGGACTAGGTTACATGTAGACTTTTTAGGTCCGTTCCATGGTAGAACCTTTTTGGTTTTGATAGATTCCACGTCTAAATGGTTGGAGATTTTTCAAATGCAGAGGACAACAGCCGGAGCTGTTATTAAGGTTTTACGGGAAACATTTGCCCGTTTTGGGCTACCCCGGGAAGTGGTCAGTGACAATGGACCGCCATTTTCTAGCGTAGAATACGGTAATTTTATGCGAAATAACGGTATTAAGGTGACATTTACAGCGGTATATCACCCGGCATCAAACGGAGCAGCGGAAGGGGCAGTTAAACTGTGTAAAAGAGCGTTAAAAAAGGCCATGCGCGAGGGTTCTGACGTGGACACTGCCCTACAATCTTATTTACTAGCGTATAGGAATGTCGAGCACAGTACCACGGGTGTTTCTCCGGCCATGTTATTGCAAAAACGTAATTTACGTTCACGATTAGACTGTTTACGGGGAGATACTCATATCGAAGATCGGGTACGGGAAAAGCAGAGTAAGCAGATTGTTAGTGCGGGAGGAAGTCTGAGAGATTTCAAGGTCGGTGATACAGTCTGGGCTAGATCTTATACAGGCGGAAAGAAATGGGAAAAAGGGCGAGTAGATAAAGAGATGGGATCGCGTCATTATATCGTGGTAGGAGAAAACGGTTCACCGATTAAGAGACATGTTGACCAGCTCAAATATCGATGGATTAACACATATAACCCGGATGTCTCAAATGTAGAAAGTCCGAGTACCCGTGATCATGTATCCCTTACCAGTACTGATCAACCCGTGGTTTCAAGTGACCCTAGTACCTCTAGGGAATCAACTGGGTCAACTCAGTCAGGCTCTGAGAATAAGGTGGAACAGTCACCACCATCACCGGTACATGCACCTAGAGCGGCCCTTAGGCCTAGACATTTGAGGAAACCCGTACAAAGATTCGGTTTCGAGTTTGATTAGGATTAAGGTTATTAGGAGTAAGGTAGATTAAGGGTGGAGGTGTAATGTAGGATAATATAGATGTAAGTGCGGGTAGGTTAAGATATTGTGTCATCATTTCAATCTGTTAATTAGTGTCGTCTGTCATCTTCCTCTCTCGTAATAAATGCCTAAGAAGTCAGCTGTGTTTCTATTACTCGAGTATATAATAGGTACTATTATTACCAAGTAGAGCTTATTAGATAATTTAACAGAAATGTTACACGTGTAGAGTTGCAAACCTGTGTCATATTTCAGCAATACGGATACATTCTAGATACATTAGGGCGTTAAGTGGTACGTTATGTGACGACGCAACATGATATGCCAATCGCACTTGGTTAAGGCTACATTAAGGCTTAATTTTATAAGGTGTAAAAGTACATTAGGCCCATCACGTCATGATGATGCTCGCATACGAGGGTTTAGAGTACCATAAGCATGCTAATTTTAGAGATTTTATAGAAATCACAATAATGAATTTAGTATTCTACCTATTTTTGGCAGTTTTTTTTAAATGTCAGAATGCGAGGATAATTGCCATTTGGCAAGTTGGCAGTACTCTTCAAAGCAGTAGATGCATATTGACTTCAGACTTAGATAATTTTTCCAGCACTTTGGAACCCTAACGTCTATAGGTCTTCGAACTAAATGCTCCGCCTCACATAGCCACTTCAGTTTCGCAACCAATTCGAGCTATGTCACAGAATCAAATCAAATAAATAAAATGAGATGTCAATGAGAAAATTTTGCTCGCTTCAAAATTTTTATTTATAAATATTGGGCTCGGTATTTTGGATTATTATTGGCATCAAATTGGCGCTTATTCGCGAAATACCCCGTGGTATTATTTTCACTGTTCCTCGATATGCGATATTAACAGTTGTTTTTGTTTCAGAGCGAGGCGTTGCCACGCGGTGTCGCGGTTTCCAGGGGCCTCAACGGGCAGTCGCCTGCTCTGCAGGCCTCCTGGTTGCCGTTGCCGGGGCTTCGCGCGCTTATAGACGCTATTGTGTAGTGTTTTAGTTTTTTTTTTCTTACTTTTTTCTGTGTTGTGAAGTATGATCCCCAGTGCTTCTCAAGTTGAGTACCTAGAATGCCCACACTGTAGTGATGGCAGGCTGTTTAAAGGTCGTAAAGGCCTTAACATTCATATCGCACGATGTCACGGACCACCAGCAAGGCCTTTAACTTGCCCAAATTTAATGTGTGATCAAACAGGAAGTCAAAACCAGGTACCATTCGAAATTTTAATATCCAAATATAGTCAAAATATTCCTTTAATAAAACGCATTCCGCGAGGGGCGAGAATATCATTGGCTAGATCCTTATCACATACAATCCAAAATGTCTTATCAAATTCACTTTTGGCTTGGCAAAATCTTTTTTTGTTTTCATATAAACATTTTTCAGTAGATAAATCAGAAAGCGGGTCGTTATGTTCAAAATTAAAAAGAAATTGTTCGGTTGATCGCGTTTTCCAAATTCCTGACTGCTCATTTCGAACGCAAAATTACAATTTGAAAAAAATTGTGGAAAATAAGGTTATGGATGGGGATCTTAAAAACGCAGCCCGCATTTTGTTTTCTAATGATACGCTGGCTCCATTCAATGATGAAACGCTAGAAGCCTTACGTGACAAGCATCCTTTACCAAATCCCGACTCTTTGCTTCCAGACCCACCTTCAAACGTTTCATTTTTACAGATAAAGGATGAAGAAACTTACGCTGCGATAATGTCATTCTCCAGTGGCTCTGCTGGTGGCATTGACGGCATAACTCCACAACATCTGAAGGATCTTGTGGGAGTTACTGCTGGGGACGCCGGCAGGGCGCTTCTGAGTGACATTACCAGACTTTGTAATTTGATGTTATCTGGCGAGGTAAATTCATCCTTTTTGCCATTCCTTTACGGCGCGAGGCTCTGTGCTTTTAATAAAAAGGACGGTGGGATCCGGCCCATCGCTGTTGGCTCCACTTTTCGCCGTTTGGCATCAAAATTAGCGTGTAGACACATAGTTTCGAACCTAAAGGATAAATTCCAACCTATTCAAGTTGGATTTGGCAGTAAAGGTGGTTGTGAGGCAGCAGTGCATTCGGCTCGTACTTTCTTAGCGAATGGCGAGGTTGAAGTACTGCTGAAAGTAGACGTAAAGAATGCTTTTAATTCATTGGACAGGGCAACTCTGCTTAACGAAGTTTCAACACAGCTTCCCGAAATTTACCCATATGTTTGGCAATGTTATAGCTCTGCTTCCAAATTATTTTTTGGAGATGGCGATATTAAGTCCTCTGTAGGTGTTCAGCAAGGGGACCCCTTAGGTCCAGCCCTGTTCAGCTTAGGGATCCACAACCATATCTCAAATTTAACATCTAAATTTAACATATGGTATCTTGACGATGGAACCATTGGAGGCAACGTGGATGACGTTCTAAAAGATCTTAACAGTGTTAAGCTACAATTTAGCAAAATTGGTTTAGAACTAAATTTTTCCAAATGTGAACTGTTTTTCACAGAAAAACTATCGCAAGATAGAATATTATCGGCCTCTGAATTATTTAACGGAATTGCCCCTAATATTAAGATTCTTGATAAACATTCACTTTGTCTTCTTGGTGCTCCTCTTTTTAGCGAAGCCATACAACCAATCTTGGACAAAAAAATCAGAACATTTTCGGCACATTCTGACAAATTGGGCGCTCTAAATTCTCACATTGCATTTTCGATCCTAAAATATTGCCTTTTTGTACCTAAATTAATTTACATACTCCGTGCGAGCCCAATTTGGAAATTTCCTGGACTACTCGATATTATGGATGCCACCTTAAGAGATACGCTAGAAAAAATTCTAAATTTATGTTTTGATGATCAGTCCTGGAATCAAGCTACTTTACCGGTCAAGTATGGTGGCATCGGCGTGAGAAAAATTTCCAGTGTTGCTCTTCCTGCTTTTCTGTCCTCTGTGCATAGTATAAAAGAGCTTAGTTCTCAGATTCTTAATTCTAATTCAGTTTCATTGACCTATGCCACAGAGGCCCTAGAGAGTTGGAAGGTCAGGTGTCCCAATGACGACATCCCGAAGGAATGTTTCACCCAAAAACTTTGGGATGTGCCGTTGGTTCGGCTGACACATACAAATTTGGTTCAAAATCTTACAAGTGAAAGAGATCGAGCAAGGCTTCTAGCCTTATCTGAAAAAGAATCCGGGTATTGGCTTCATGCCTTGCCATCCAAAAATCTAGGCACGCTTTTAGATAACGAAAGTTTTCGTGTGGCTCTAGGTCTCAGATTGGGAACACCCCTGTGCTATGAGCACAGATGTCCGTGTGGAAAAGAGGTCGATAAATTTGGAATTCACGGACTCTCTTGCCAAAGGAGCGCTGGTAGGCTTTTTCGGCATGGCTCTCTCAATGATACGATCAAAAGGGCTCTTGCCACCATAGATATTCCTGCGCTCATTGAGCCGGCAGGGATTAGTCGGGATGATGGCAAGAGACCTGATGGATTGACGCTGGTTCCCTGGGAACGGGGACGGGCGCTAATGTGGGACGCAACATGCGTAGAAACATTGGCCCCGTGTCATATCAGGGAGACAGCATCAAGGCAGGGAGCCGCAGCAGAAAAGGCTGAAACCGGCAAGCGGCGGAAGTATGCCTCTCTCATAGAGAGTTACATATTTGTTCTGTTTGCCGTGGAGACCCTGGGGCCGTGGAGTCTTAATGCCAAAAATTTTTTGCGAGATATTTCACCGCGGTTGATTGCCTCATCTGGTGACAGAAGGGCTGGCTCATTTTTTGCGCAAAGGATCAGCCTGGCTGTCCAGCGCGGAAATGCAGCCAGCATTCTCGCCACCATTCCACGTGGGCATGATTTATATAGTAGTTAGGTTAGGCTAGCTAGCTTTAATTTCTATTGTATTGTTTTCAATAAAAAAAAAAAAAAAAAAAAATTATAAATGCGAAAGTTTGGATGGATGTATGGATGGATGTTTGTTGCTCAATCACGCCCGAACGGCTGAACGGATCTGGATGAAATTTGGTACAGAGATAGATTATAGTCTGGAATAGCACATAGGCTACTTTTTATCCCGGAAAATTAAGGAGTTCCCGCGGGAACCGAAAAACCTCGATCCACGCGGACGAAGTCGCGGGCATCAGCTAGTATATTATAATAGTTGGCTATGTCTTCACTTTAGTTCTTCTACGGATCTCGTCTTGATGACGTAAATACGCTATGCTCGGCATAGCTCTCCCCATCACTAGCTCCAAGGTGCTGGAATGGTGACCCCGTAGGACTGAGGAAAGCGCAGCGTTGGTAGGTGGATGAAATCAAGCGGATCGCAAAATGCCGCTGGACTCAGGCGTAAGACGGCGACCTGTAGACGCCTCTAGAAGAAACCCTTATTTAACTAACCCTTATCCCCATATCTACCTAAGTGTATCCGTTGACGAATACGACGAAGACGGATGATGTTTATCTTCTTTTGTTTTCCTTGCAAGTATGATCAAAGTAAATATAATTTCAAACTCGGAATCTCTCTAGCTGGTGGACAATAATTTGCGCCAGACATTAAAAGGTCTTCAAAGCTAAGTTATTGATTGCTTCCCGGTCGGTAAGTAATGAGCAGGACGCAGCTTTGGCAATCTACCTAACCATTTCCACACTATACGATCCCATGTTCACGTCGGAGGTCAAGAGACACGCAGAGGTTAAGTTTACTCTGGGCCCGTCTTGAAAGATGATTGTGGTGCGGTATTGTACGTGAAGGGAGCAGCTAGAAGACTGTTCCGCACGACCATGCAGGGCTAAATAGTTTGTGGCTATGCTACAACCTACAGGCTTAGCGTGCGCCCAACGAGATATCTCGATTCTCGATACGAGAGAGAGACATGTTGTCGGTGCCGGCTAATCTCTCGTTTACAAAATCCACAAAATTTTTGTGCAAATTTGCACAAAAACCGGTATATTACAAGAGAAAAATAATCGGCATGTAAGGGTTCGTAGAGAAAAATACCACACTACTTTTATCTCTACTTTTGACGTAACGAGACAAGTAACCATGCTAGCTTCGATAGACAAACAGAGATAACGGGTAGACATAATTTTACTCGTTGTGCGCATGCTAGCCCTACCTGGTGTATATGTAAATGTACTTACCTTCCTATGCAGATAAATGCACAGCCGCGGCTCGGCATAACCCTTGCTTATACCACAGAATAGGTAATAGTAGCTTATACCCCCTTTGTGGCCTGGCTTAACTTGAGTATTAATTGTTTAAATTACCTACTCACGCATATGTCAAACGATAAATTATACTTACTTGACAAGAATCAAGATGTTAGATTAGCTAACAGATCCGATACTTATATCGGATCCGTTATTATGGAAACGTTCTTGCTTTCACCAATTTCACGAGGTTTCATTTTGAAACAATGTACCAAAGTTGTATAATAATTTTACAGATAAATCTACGAACTCTCTAAAAGCGGTCGGCTCTCAAAAACAACAAAAGTTCCTTCATAATGTACAAACAATGTTCTGCAGCAAATTTCATGAACTCGAAATAAGAATCTATTGTCCAAACAGGTGTTTACCTGTCATAAGAGCCTCACCAACTTGTATGATCTCAACCCATTGCCGGTTCGAGCACCTGAGCACCAGCCTCCTCTCAGAATGAGAAGGGTTTGACCGTAGTCCACCACGCTGGCCAAGTGCGGATTGGCAGACTTCACACACCTTTGAGAACATTGTAAAGAACTTTCGGGCGTGCAGGTTTCCTTGCGATGTTACCCTTCACCGTTAGAAGCAAGTGATATTTTATTAGAAGACTAGCTGATGCCCGCGACTTCGTCCGCGTGGATTGAGGTTTTTCGGTTCCCGCGGGAACTCTTTAATTTTCCGGGATAAAAAGTGGCCTATGTGCTATTCCAGACTATAATCTATCTCTGTGCCAAATTTTATCCAGATCCGTTCATCCGTTGGAGCGTGATTGAGTAACAAACATACATCCATACATACATCCATCCATCCAAACTTTCGCATTTATAATATTTATATGGATAATAATATTTATATGGATAATCTTAGAAATAAAGAAGGGCTGCTTGCTTACTATACTTACGTGCTTTTTCGAATGACTTCTGTTTTTACCCGACTGCGGATCGCACAGGGTTATTTCGTATATACTCGTATCTACGAAATTGTATTAATTGTATTAGAACTTAACACGACTACAATAACTGTTAAGATTAAGCGCGTAACAAGAAGCCATTTTTTTATCCATGGGGAGCAGTTTTCGGTATTGTAACGTAGGCGGACCCCTGGGTGGGCATCTATTAAATGAGCCTATTAATGTCATGTAATTAATTTATGTGACATTGGCTAGCCTCAGTGTCTCGGATGGCTGCCTGATACCGGGAGAGTTAGGTATATTGTATTAACGGCATGATTTTTGCATGGGTATAGCTGTGGGTCAAATCAGAAATGAGGAGATCCGAAGAACAACTAAACACAACACACACAGTAAACACTTTTGCAGAAGAACTAAAGTAAAAGACATTGCTCGACGTGTTGCGAAGCTGAAGTGGCAATGGGCGGGGCACATAGTTGGAAGTACCGATAGACGTTGGGGTCCCAAAGTGCTGGAGTGGCGACCGCGTACTGGAAAGCGCAGCGTTGGCAGACCCCCTACTCGCTGGACGGACGACGTCAGGCTTTTTGAGTCGCAGGGAGCCGCTGGATCCAGGCGGCGCAAGACCGCGGCGTGTGGAAATCCTTGCAAGAGGCCTATGTCCAACAGTGGACATCTATCGGTTGAGGATGATGATAGCTGTGGAGGACTCGGAGAGTGACATAGGCTACTTTTTATCACCGAAAATCGTCCCCCCCGTATCACGTTACCAAAAACTGTCTAAGGAAATCATGAACAGGCTTGGTATACATGGTATAACGAAACTAAATTTCAAGTCTATTTGACTAGCTAATGCCCGCGACTTCATCCGCGTGAATTAAGGGATATATAAAACGAGAGATAGGGAGATAGAAAACGGGATAAAAACTAGCCTATGTGTTATTCCGGTCTATAATCTATCTCTGTGATCCGTCCAGATCCGTTCAGCCGTTGGGGCGTGATTGAGTAACAAACATCCATCCATCCATCCATCCATCCATCCCCACTTTCGCAATTATAATATTAGTATAGAAGTATAGATTCTTAAAATGGCTGTGACAAAAAAAGGCAGATGGACAGACAGATGGACGAACGAAGGACGAAGTGGGTGAGACTATTTTGCAGAAAACCGCAACGCAACGCTCTGCAAAGTAAATGCCAACCTGAGATGCCAACACGCACTTCGAATTTTAACTACATGTGGCTCAGCAACATAATAACTTATATCAAAAGAACTTCCTGACCCCGCAAAACAAATATTTGAGTAGAGATTAGGTCTAGAGCAGATTTGTTTATATGTACCGATTTTTTTATATTTTTTTATATTGAGAGTGGGACCGATTGGGAGTTTTGTCACTATAATAAAAAGAGAGAATTTACCCTGCCTTGTATTATTTGTCTAGTATAATAAACTAGAGGCAATGCGTCTACGGAGCAATATACCTACTATTTGTAGATATTACTAGAGGTGTACCTAATACCCATTTTAACATGTTTAAATTATCATCTGAACTCAAAACAATTAGGTATACTTTTTCGTCACAGAAAAGTTACTTATCCGTTTCCGGTTAAAAAGTTTATTTTCTCTCAATTTGTGGATACAATTCGAGCATTTTTTTTTGGAGAATAAAACTTGGCGCAAATGTAGTTTGAGCCCAGTTTGAGCAAAATTCAAACAGGCTCCCAAATTTTGAAAATTTGGGAATTGAAAATTCCCAAACTCTAATTTATTTTAGAATAGTTTTTGATGCTACCTTGGTCAACATCAGGGAAGAATGCTTAAATCGGACTTGAAATTTCACACTTTTCGACTACTTAAATAAGTATCAATAACATGATGTAATTTATAAAAGAGAAAATAACAAGTTTACCAGAGAAACGTAACGATTTCTTTATAATTGCAAGATAAAGGCAGGCGGGTTCGTGACATTGACACCGGTTACCACGTAAACATGGATCGAGGGTTATCTAAAGATGAACGTATAATTATTGCTGAACTGCGCTTTATCCCTGCCATTTAATTCGGTAGCCTTGCAACAGTTGCACGGAAAATTTCAAACTATTAGCAAGTAAGTAATTTACGAATTTCAATTATTTAATTCAGATGTATATAACTCAAGATACTCTACGATATCCTCTTTCAAGAACAACAAAACTAAAGGTGATTTTACTAGTTAACATTTCGAATATTTCAAGGTTAACCTAAAAGTTAACTTCGATAATTAATCGTTTAAGCATTATTTTTTGAATATTTACCTCAAATTAAAGTTATCAGTTAGGTGCACAAATGGAATTCAGTACAGTTTTTATAGATCTACTAGAGGTCGCCCGCGACTTCGTCCGCGTACAATTTTTGATTTCCTATGAGATTATGAAATTTTCCCGCTGCAAAAAGTCTATCTAAAGAGGCTTTATATAGCTTATGCAGGTGTTTATTATTTAAAACTTATAACCTAAATCCCGATTTTCTAGTCTCTAACTTCAAAAACTTGGAACCTTCATGCAAACTTCCAACCCCCATATCACCCTCTTTGGGTGAGATATCGTGATTAGTCAGTGAGTCAGTGAGCTAATGCCCGCGACTTCGCCCGCGTGGTTTAAGTTTTTTCCCCACAGGCACTCCTTAGTTTTCCGGTTTAAAAAGTAGTCTATGTCACTCTCCAGATCCTCAACTATACTCATGCAAAAAATCACGTTGATCCGTTGCTCTTTTGCGGCGTGATTGAAGGACATACTCTCTATTTAACGTCCTTTGGGATCGAATTTTCAAAAATGGTGAAACACGTACTTCGTCATATTTAATCAGAAGCCCAAATGCTAAGTTTCATGGCTATAACTTGAGAAATGAAGGACTTTCGTATCAATTTTTAACCCCTATTTTACCCATTTGGGGGTGAAATTTTGAAAAACTGTGACATACGTCCTTCTTTAATTATTACTGAAAGCCAAAATACCAAGTTTCGTTGATATAACTTGAGAAATATCTAGAGAAATGAAGGACTTTCATCCCCTATTTCAACCCTTCGGGGGTAGAATTTTCAAAAACTGTGAAACACGTGTTTCTTAATTTTTGACCCGTAGCTTATATACTAAGTTTCATGGATATAACTTGAGAAATGACGGACTTTCATACAAACTTTCAACCCCTATTTCGCCCCCTTAGGGGTGGAGTTTTGAAAAATCCTTCCTTACTGAGCGCATACAATACAAAAGGAACCTACTGTCAAAATTTCAAGTTTCTAACCCCAGCGGTTTAGGCTGTGCGTTGATATATAAGTCAGTCAGTCAGTCAGTCAGTCAGTCAGTCAGTCAGTCAGGACTTTGAATTTTATATATATAGATTTACGGCAACCTCACAGTATATATCCTTTGTTTAAGATAAGCTATAGGTATAGTTCTGAGGCTACACAGCAAATCTTTACTTGTCAGTCATGTACCAAACCATAGCACGGCCGTAGCGAAAACTGCTCACTGCCTGCTTGATGGAGTGTCGGTGTGCCGATTGTTTTCGGTTTTTGCGAATTCATCTGGGATTATCAATTCCAGATTAAATCGAGTGAATATCCGCATTGCTCTCATGACGTCATCCCTATAAATAACTTCTGAACATGCTCAAATTATTATGCATTTTTTATGCTGTCATGTGTGAAAAAATTTAATTACCTACCACTTAATTATATTAATTACGTGTAAAAGATATAAGATAAAAACTGAATGAACTAACTTACATTAATCCATAATAATACTAATAAATACCTACGAAAGATTGTCCGTCTGTTTGTCTATCTACTGTAGGTATGCTACGCTTTCACGGCCCCTCTTTTTAACTAATTTTGATGAAGGTATGGAGATAGGTTGCATCTCGGGGTAGGATTTACGTAGCCAGAGATATCTTTCATTCCGAAAAAAATTAAAGAGTTCCCGCGGAAAGGACGAAGTTGTGCACATCATCTAGTTTTCTATAAAAGGTACAGCCCCTGGTAAGATAAACGAATTATTATTATATTTCCATAGACATAGAATTTTTATGTATATTTCACTAGCTGACCCGACAGACGCTGTCCTGTCTTAACTATGAATACTGAATTCGAATTGTCAATTGCGCCAAGTGTCACACAACTGGCAGATAAGTGAAACGCCATAAGGTTACAAAAGGCGAAAAGGTTATATTATAATGGTTAGAAAGGTTAATATGGTCGTTAAATTTTCTTTGTTCCGCTCAACTTTCATAGTGTTTTTTCTTTCATAAGAACCTTCTACACACACAATACAAACACACAAACACAACAAAAAAAACCGGCCAAGTGCGAGTCGGACTCGCGCACCGAGGGTTCCGTACAAACCTGTAGTAAGTTTTAAATTATTAAAAAAAACTACTTACTTAACCTACTTCTCGAGTGTTTTTTCTTTCATAAGAACCTTCTACACACACAATACAAACACACAAACACAACAAAAAAAACCGGCCAAGTGCGAGTCGGACTCGCGCACCGGGGGTTCCGTACAAACCTGTAGAAAGTTTTAAATTATTAAAAAAAACTACTTACTTAACCTACTTCTCGTTCAAACCAATTTTCGGTGGAAGTTTGCATGATAATGTACATCATATATTTTTTTTAGTTTTATCATTCTCTTATTTTAGAAGTTACATGGGGGGGGGGGGGGGGGAGACACATTTTACCACTTTGGAAGTGTCTCTCGTGCAAACTGTTCAGTTTAGAAAAAAATGATATTAGAAACCTCAATATCATTTTTGAAGACCTATCCATAGATACGTATGGGTTTGATGAAAAAAAATTTTTTGAGTTTCAGTTCTAAGTATGGGGACCCCAAAATTTCACAGAATACATCTACTTACCAAGTTTCAACAGTATAGTTCTTATAGTTTCGGTAAAAAGTGGCTGTGACATACGGACGGACACACAGACAGACGGACAGACAGACAGACAGACAGACAGACAGACATGACGAATCTATAAGGGTTCCGTTTTTGCCAAATTTGGCTACGGAACCCTAATGAAGTAGCGAAATTGGTTCAGCCGTTCACGCGTGATGCCGTGACCAAGGGAAATAGGGATTCATTTATATATACTCGTATATATTATATATATACTTAATATAAATTATTTGCATTACAGGATGAAAGCCGTACTCGTATTAGCGATCGTAGCGTGTGCCGTAGCACTGGCGTACGGCGATCTCGTCTGCGGTTTGAACTATTGCAAGCAGAACCCTTGCACCTCGCCGCTGTCTTCATCAAGCTGCCGCCCGCCTTCCACATACCGTGCCCTGCACGCTGGCAAATGCGCGTGTTGCCCGGCCTGTGTAACCTTATTATGTGAGTATATTGATCTATATTATGTATGACAGATGGCTTTCTAGCGGGACTGGCGAGCTTTCTGGGACTGATAAGATGGCTCAGGTTCACTCATTGGGCGACGAAGAGCTTTCTGCAGCATGACTCCTGACACTGAGTCAGTGAGCAGGACCGCCGCCGCCCTTTGGGGTTACATTAAGGAAAATATATATTTTTACCAGTGTTTATCGGAATATTGTACTGTACATACGCGTTGGACTTAAAGGAAGATCAGCAAGGGTCTATTTATCGAGTTATTTGTATTATAATATCATCCCTGCCGTAGGAAATATTATGTGTTTTAACCCTGGCATGCCCATATATATATTTCCTTAAGTTGTCAAACACCTATCGAGGGCGTGTTACAAGAAAAAATCTCAGTTAGGTACATACAACTTTAAAATACTAGCATAAGCAAAGTACGTCTGCCTTGGTTCAAGTAATAACTCTGGTTTGATATTTTGTTTTAGCTGAAGGAGCCGCGTGCAAGACATACAGCAAAGAACTTGGAGAGACTCCCTCCGCCGTGTGCAAAGAACCTCTTAAATGCCTCACTGGTGTTTGCACTAAAGTCGCTCCCAGAGGTTAAATCCCGTATAATAAAATATTCAAAGCGAACTTCAAGCGCCGTAACAAGTAACATAATCTACTTGTTCTTATATAGGTACCTACACCTTCTTTCTTAATTATAAATAAGCAGCTTTTCACATTTGAGATAATAATTATTGTCTATGCCTGTTCTAATTGCATACATGTGCAACAATTTTCAATTTTTGTTCGCATAAAATTAACGCTATAACTTAGGTACGAACTGACATTTTTGTATTTAACAATTTAAATCCTACCTGTGTAAATGATTAAATGATTTTTGAGTAAAGTTCTCCAGTAATTTTATTCCTTATCCTAACTTTAGTGTGGTCGCAAATATGTATCCATATTATAGATGTGAAACTGTGTCTGTCCGTTTGTTTATACTAGTGGTTCGCCCCGAACTGAGACCTCGCGGTTTCACAGAGCGCCATCTATTGACATCAGTGTGAAGTTCTGTTAAAAATATCATCATCATTAAAAATTAAATAATTTCGTTTAATTATAATATTTATCTAATTTTAGTATTTGTTGTTCAAGTACAGGATATAATTCAAATAATTGATCAAGTTTCAGGCTTGAGAGTTCAGAAAATTAAGAGTTCTGAGGTCAACTTTGGACGTTAGAAAATCGCCACTTTGAAAGCCCCCCATTTCGTCAATTTTAGGGGAAAAATTCAAAAAAAAATATTTTTGGACTCTATTCCTAATTATCTTTAAAATGATATACTGCAACCCTATGTAACGCTATAAAAAATATTTTACTTCTCATTCGCTTCTATGAGAGCCCCCCTGAAATAAAGATTTTTATAACTTTTTAAGGCATATTCGGCGGGAGGCCATCGATTTACATATTACATTTAAATTTGAAGTAATTACGTTCAGCAATTCAGAAGTTATAAGGCTCTGACAGACGGACGGACGGACGGACAAGTGCCAATTCACCCAAGTAGACTCAGAGACCTTCGCTTCGCTCGGTCAATGATTGTTACCTTTTCCCACCCCATAGCCTCTACATACAATAATGTCCGAAAAGCAAATTGACAAAAAAATTAAGTGAGTTTTCCCTCAACTTTGAAAATTGAGGAAACTATAGGTACTTAAAGCTTTAAGTTACGAACAAATTATTTTGGCCATGCTACGAACTACGCGCCCTTCCACAAGCTTAAGTATTTAGATAGGCATATAAAAAGCTATACATAGGGTATAGGTACAATATATCGGATTATGTTCAGTGTTCGTCGTGTTTAACGCTAAAGTTCACGAATTATCTATAATAATCTACTAGATGATGCCTACACGTGGATTAGAGTTTTTGATTCCCACAGGAACTCATTAATTTCTCGCGATAAATAGTAACCTATGTCCTTCCCCGGGTTGCAACCTGCCTCTGTACCTACCAAAGGACACGGTCCATATTATTTGTATGGGGCGTAATATGGTCTTGTAGTGAAAAGAAAGATTTTTTTCATCCCACCTATTCGAAAAGGACGACTTGGTTACCCTTTAAGTCCACCCAAATGTGGTGTTTTCTATAAGAAAGTTTTAACGGGCATTAATGAGTTTTTAATCCTCTTTATATTCGTAAGTGCGCCGCAATTATCTTTTCATCATACCTATTCGAAAAACGCATATTGCCTTCAGAGGATAGCGGGAGCAAAGTGTAACTTGTAGGCCCATAGGACTTTTCATTTCTCTCTTCTGATTGGTCCGAAGTCACGTCATCAATTTGTTGATCGAATATACGACTTTGCATTTCTCTGTTCTGATTGGTCCGAAGTCACGTGATCAATTTGTTGATCGGATATACGTCTTTACATTTTATTTAAACATACATAGGACAGTTACGGGATATTTATTACCTTATGTTTACCACGGCAATTTTTTTTTTTTTGTATTTCGGTATACCAACGGCGAGTACACAAAGCTTATATAAAAAATAGTACACATAAGGTTCCGTGTGGCACAGCTATTAAAAATAAGATATAATAATAAAAAATAAAAAAAACATACGCGCCGAATTGAGAACCTCCTCCTTTTTGGAAGTCGGTTAAAAAAGAAACAACCGATCACAAGTACGAGTAACTACATGATAAAAATAATATAAATCAAAGGTACAATGTACCTAGTACACCTACCTACAGTAGTACTAGTACCTAGTAGTAGTAGGTACTACTACATACTATTGTAAATAAATTAATCTACTAATTTTATAAATACAACATAACTCAAAACTAACTACCTAACTAAAATTACGAGCTAAGACTGGCCGATTTGTCCCTCAGAGCAGAGACAGCCAACGCTATAACTTTTTTAAAAGAATTTGGACCCTGACAAAAATTCTTGAATTATTATCCTAAGGTTTATTCAAGTAATTTACTTCCTGTGTGGTAACTCCCGTGGTCTCCATCTCCGCGTTATTAAGTAGGTACTTGTCAGCCCACAGTAGTACGTTCTCGCATAGTACTCATCTACACAATTCGTGGTCTCCATTTCGATTCTCAAGTAGGTACTCAGTAACTTGCTCGACTTCCATTCGGAATTGTTAACATACTGAAGCGATAATGCGTCGGCAAGGTCACGCAAGAACATAGGGATCGAGCGGAAAGCGCGTACCTACTGCAGTACCGAGCGCCCGCGCGCAACTGTTATATTAACAGTTTTGATTGTTTAAATCCACGAATTCATCCTATTTCAGTGGTAAAATTATTTAATCTTGCCACGATTAGCAACACTCAACACGAGTTGGTCACAATAGCGGATCATATTTATTGACGGTATCTGTTAAGTGTCAAATAATATGGACGAAGTAGGCACTGATGCCCGAAACTTCGTCCACGTTAATGACGATTTTTTGATTCCCTCGGAAACTGTTGAATTTGTCAGGGTAAAAAGCCTATGTCCTAGGAGTAGGTAGATAAATTTAGGAGTTTTTAAAAAATTTTAAACTTAACCTGCGCGGACGAAGTCGCGGGCATCACCTATAGTGATATTATAACAATGGCATTGTATTTATCATATTTTATTTATTGTACAAAGAAGAATTCATTAATTTTTTACGTGTAGCTCGTACATACATTTTATAATAAATTAGTAAGCAATATAGGCAAAATAGCTTCCTAGTTTAGAAGCCATTGTACATATATATAGGCCTTCTTAATTCCAGTTTGTAAGGAAACAAATATGGACTCATAAGCTGAATCGCCCGCTTCGCGATGGCATTTTCGTTTGAAAGATATAATATTTAAGGTAACCTTTCCCTTTCATTTCATAATTAGTGTTTTTCATATTAAAATTAGGTATTTATAAAACTGTTTACACTAAACGATCAGGCTCTGAGAACTTTCCAGAGCCCGAAACCTTTTATAGCTTTTTTTATTTAAAGCACGCTTGTAGTTTCGTCATGTCGGTCCGTCCGTCCATTCGTCTGTCTGGTACAAACTTTAGTACAATTAATATACGATAACCATTAGCCCCATCTTAACCGCAGCAGTAGGGTCTTCTCCGTTTGGCCTCGGCCAAACCGGGGATACGGGCCTCAAGGCGTTGTTTCCTTGCCCGGGTGTGGCGTGGAGAAGTAAAAGTTGGTCGTGGCCTAAATGTTCACTGAAGTTTTCTTTTTAAAAGTGTTTATTTATTACTTCGTCATCATCACTCACCCAGGTGAGACCTCACTCAAGGGCTGACTCACCTCTAACGTAAGTATAGAAGAAAAAAATTACTTGCTAATTAATTTTTTTTAATGTAAATTTGTCTATATGTATGTGTTTTGAATTTTGATCTCATCATTAAATCAAATCATAATAAGTAGGTAAGTATGTAGAAGATTTCGCATAATCAGTTAATAACATTTAATACAACACACCAAAGTTACTGGTGGACGAAGTCGCTGGCATCATCTAGTAATTTATAATTACCGATCATTAGTAAGTAGATAGATATGTATATCTAGTATTGTTTATAATTTATATTAAGGGACTGAAGCGAGCGTAGCGTTAAACGTTTTTTATGAAACATTAGTTTATTACATTATGAACCGAAGCTGTCACCTATTTGTAGCTTAAGTGTCCTGCGCCAAAATTTACGGATGTGGGTGAAAGCGAACATTAGCCTTGCGAGATAGGGGTACCGATTTCAATTCAATAGAATTATATTGCCTAATAATTGAAATTGGACCAAATGGTAAAATATCAGATAATTGACCGAGCGAAGCGAAGGTCTCTGAGTCTACTTGAGTGAATTTGCACTTGTCCGTCCGTCCGTCCGTCCGTCTGTCAGAGACTTATAACTTCTGAATTACTAAACGTAATTACTTCAAATTTAAATAATATAATAAATTATGTAAACCGATGGCCTCCAGCCGAATATGGCTTAAAAAGTTATAAAAATCTTTATTTCAGGGGGGCTCTCATAGAAGCGAATGCAATAGTTTATGGATATCGCGAGGTCTCTGCAGTTCGGGGCGAACCATTAGTATTTTGAGTAAACTGTATAAATACCTACAGTGAACTTTTACATCCTTAAATACAACCCGACATGCAAAACTGATAGGCGATAGCTTACATTAGAAGAAACTAGGTAGGTAATAATAAATTGACTATAAATATTGGACAAGGCCTATAGTTTAACGGAAAAAAAGATACGCGCCGATTTGAGAACCTCCTCCTTTTTTGGAAGTCGATTTAAAATGGAGTAAAACAATAGATTGTAGATTAAATAATATACAAAAATGATGGACAAATTAGGTTTTTTCATTATTTGATTGTTTATTCAAACCCTAGACCACAGCGGCATAATTGGCGCAAGCATGTTTACTACTGTCTAGCGTAAAGTTTTGCTTCCAAGCAATAACAACACTTTGCGCCAGTGTCATAAAAAAGTCCCGTCTATTAAATATTATTTTTAACTTTCAGAGAGAAATGAGTCATCAAAAGCCTAAAGGTGACAACAGTTTACAAAATGGCACTATTAAAGAGGAAGAAGAAAAGGACAGAGCATCAGAGTTCACCTATCGAGAGTCACCTTTGACAGTACTTTTAGAGCACTCACTACACATGAGGGCGATATATCACATATTTGTAGTCATCCTGCTGATGTTGCTATGTGACACTGTGATATACGACCTTATAGAACGAGGAAAGCAAGTAAAACTTTATAATATTAACGTTATGGTTAAGGTTTCATTCTCCTTAAAATCGGTTTTCTCACAGAAATATCAGAAAATATTTTTTTTAACTTTCCAAAATACAATTTTTTTTCAATACACTTGCTCGGAAAATGCACTTACAGAGGCAGTAAACGGGTCTTGTAAGTTAAATTTACTACCCTCGTGCTATTTTTTTGCAACTTATTTTTAAGTTTTTGTAAATAAAAACTTTTCTTGCAAGTTTCTTGATTTTGACTTTGTATGTAGAAAACAAAAAATAATAACATTTAGATTTAAATCAAAAACGTAAAGGCTGAATAGTCGAGATAAGTTAGGAGCTAGAACCAGAACCTAGGTCCTAGAACCATGTAGCCAATTTAAAAAAACGCAAAATTACAACAACGCGACGTAGAAGTTTCATTGGGTTTTCTTAGAAGTTATTAATATTATAAGTGGTGGTGGTGGTGGTGGGGTGGTAGTTATTATAAGTGGTTTAAGTGATTTAAAATAAAAATTGGCAGTCATTGGTGACGGTGTCGGTGACGCGAATCTACAATTTTACCCCCTACCAAAAAGTGCTCAACGCGGCTAAAGAAGTTTTCACTTCAATAAAATTAAATCAACAATTAGGTATTTTAGGTGTGAGAATAACATCGCTATATTATAATAGCCGCCAAAAATCTCGAAATAAGTATGGTCGTGAGGAGCGTGAGAAACCATTTTCTAGTGAGTACGGAGTACCTGGTGCCTACCAGTACCAACTCGAGTTTTATTTATTACGTATCTATTTTTTCAATACACTTGCTCTAAAAATGCACTTACAGAGGCAGTAAACAGAGTAAGTTCCTCGTGCTTTTTTTTTGCAGAATTTACTGCCCTCGTGCAGTAAATTTGCAGTTTTTTTTTAGTTTTTGTAAGTCTGCACTTTACTTATAAATAAAAAGTTTTCTTGCATGAAGGTTCATAACGATATTGACTTTGTATGTAGAAAACCTAAAAAGTAATAACATTTAGATATGGATTGATGAAATTAATTCATGAAATTAATAATTGTATTTAATATTGTTAATTCAAATTGTTGTCAAAGTTTTCAAAGTTTTAGTTTTATAAATCAAACCTAGAGCCATGAAGCCAATTAAACTAGTGGTTCGCCCCGAACTGAGACCTCGCGGTATCCATAAGATTATAGTTTTAACTATATACCTATTCTATTGACATCATTGTGAAGTTCTGTTAAAAATACTGAAGCTCATTAAAAATTAAATAATTTCGTTTCCTTATAATATTTATCTAATTTTAGTATTTGTTGTTCAAGTACACTGTACAGGATATGATTCAAATAATTGATCAAGTTTCAGGCTCAGCCTTTCAGAAAATTGAGAGTTCTGAGGTCAACTTTGGACGTTAGAAAATCTCCACTTTGAAAGCCCCCCATTTCGTCAATTTTAGGGGAAAAATTAAAAAAAATATTTACATCGCATTCGCTTTTAAGAGAGCCCCCCTGAAATAAAGATTTTTATAACTTTTTAAGTCATATTCGGTGGGAGGCCATCGGTTTACATATTATATTTAAATTTGAAGTAATTACGTTCAGTAATTCAGAAGTTATAAGGCTCTGACAAACGGACGGACGGACGGACGGACGGACGGACAAGTGCAAATTCACTCAAGTAGACTCAGAGACCTTCGCATCGCTCGGTCAAAAAAAGCAATTACAACAACGCGCCGTAGATACCTACCTACTAAAACTAAATCTTTATTCTGTGCGCGCTATTAAAAGTTTCATTGAGTTTTTCTTATAAATTGTTAAATATTAATAAGTGGTTTAAATGATGTGGAATAATAAAATTAAATCAACAATTAGGTATTTTAGAAGTGAGAAAAAAATCGCGCTACCTATTAATAGCTGCCAAAAATCTCGAATTAAGTACGGGCGTAAGAAACCATTTTCTAGTGAGTACCTTGTACCTACCTAGGTACTCGAGTTTTATTTTCAAGTTTTCTCTCAAATGTATTGAAAAATATAGTCAAACTCGTGACGATGGTCAGCCCTCGACTGGCGTCATCGGGCTGACATGAGTCAACTCGTATATAAAAACCTATTTACATCTCTCATATTCGGTAAGTAGGTCCTTATTACCCCCAAATGGAGCTTGTAGGTGACCAATTAGCGCTCTAGGGTAATAATGTAGCTAGAAAAGCCCTAGGGCGGTAAGTAATTAAAAAAAGTATGCTGGTTAGATGTACGCGAACTTTTTGAAAGAGTGAAGAGTTTTGTTTTTAATTACTTACCGCCCTAGGGCTTTTCTAGCTACATTATTACCCTAGAGCGCTAATTGGTCACCTTCAAGCTCCATTTGGGGGTAATAAGGACCTACTTACCTCACAATCGAGATGTAAAGCAGAGTAGTTAGCTCGGGTGTAAGCATCAATTGCACCCTCGAACTATAGGCGCCCTCGCTGTGCTCGTGCGCCTAAATATCTCGGGCTGCAATTGATGCCTTACAGCCCTTGGCTACTAATCTACTATTACCGCTCTTATATCAGAAACTACTATATATTTAACCTACTACGCGTTGAATGCGCTCATGCACTCGTCACATAAAAATTATGACAAAAATACAAAACGTATTCAGTAGACATTTATTCTACCATTATCTCTTTTAGTTGCTTTGGTTTTTTTTTATCCACTACAAGTTAGCCCTTGACTGCGATCCTGCGATCTCACTTGATGGTAAGTGATGATGCAGTCTAAGATGATAGCGGGCTAACCTGTTAGGGGCATGGCAGTTATATTAAACCCGTGCCCCTATTCGATTACTACACGGCATCTTACCGGAACGCTAAATCGCTTGGCGGCACGTCTTTGCCGGTAGGGTGGTAACTAGCCACGGCCGAAGCCTCCCACCAGTCCAGACCAGGGAAAATTCGGAAATTCAAAATTACCAAATTGGCCCTGCCGGGGATCGAACCCGGGACCTCCGCACGTTAAGACAACAGCGCTACATACTGCGCCACGGAGGTCATCAATTATAATTAAAATATTATGAAATCGACCACAAAAAAGACAAAAAGTTATAAAAACGCGCTAAGTACACTACCTCATAGGTGGCGTGGAAACGTGTGCATATTATGACGATATCAACTTTTATAACTTTTTGAATCGTTATATCTCAGAAACTGTGGCTCGAAGGAAAAAAAGTATTGATACATTTTTTATAGATAATTTTATGATCTACAATTTTTGTGTGAGGTACTTTTATGATAAAACTTACCGTTTTGCTGAAAATCGCGAAAAACTCATTTTTTTGACCTTTGACCTTGAATAAAAAATTTGCCATACACGGGAATGATGGGGAACTTCTAGACATTGTTTATAATTATATTTTGAACAATTTCACTGAAATTCAGCTTGATGGGACTTTATGTAACTTCGAATGTCTAAATTGACCGGACTACACTGTTTTTTTACTAGAAACCAACCATTTAGCGAAGTCACACTTCAAATAGAATTTAAAAAGAAATTATTAATTATTCTATTCATAGAACACTTTAATTAAAAATCATTTTGTTCTTGAATTACTAAGTGGTGCAATGTTTTATATGTTTAGTACTTAGATCGCTTTAGTTTCTTGTGCTGATTAGTAATGCTAAGGTGAATAATATAAATATTAAATAATAAAACGCATTAAAATAGCAGTATTGCAGAGTTATGACTAGTTTAGAGTTTATAAGAGAACAGACGTAAAACTCAAGTTTTTTTTTTCATTTTGATAATTGGATTTAGTTTCCATGACATGTAGTCCAGTCATTTGGTAGTTTTACCACGTTTTACCTGGAAAGTTTGCCGCGAGTTTGGAGAATTGGTGATTTTCGAATTTTTACTTTGCCACCTCGTATCTTTGCCGCTAGCGCCGGCATAATGGAAAACGCACATAACATCGAAAAGTTGGAGGTGCATGCCCGAGGGTCGAACCCGCGACCTTTTAAGACTCATCTGTTGAACCAATTTTGGTTGCTATAGAGATAAGTTACAGAGGCTACTTTTTATCACAGAAAAATTCCCATGGGATTTTCAAAAAATCATTAACCATGAAGAGAGCCCTAAGTCACGGGCATCGCCCAGTATAGGTATGGTATGGTTTTGTATTAATAATTGTACTCGTATTTTGCAGAATAAACATCGGAGTAACGTCGGTGCTACATGGCTTCGGAGATATCAGGCGAGCTGCAAAGCTATGGTTCTTCGAGCTGGCGTTGGCGCTCGCGTTCTATCCAGCGCTGAGGATATACGCGTTGGTGCGAAACGTCATAAAACGGCACCCCGGTAAGCAACACCTTCTTTGTCAACCTTTCTTTGTCTACCAATAGGCATCCAGTGTCCACTGGTGAACAATGGTTTCTTAAAGCCACTTCCACACGCCGCGGTATCGCACCTGAATCTAGCGGCTCCCTTGCAACTCGCTTGATGTCATCGGTCTATTAAGTATCTAGTGGGGGGTCTGACAACGCTACGCTTACCGTCCTAGCACTAGTACATAGAACTGTGCGATTGCGCCGTAATTGAAGGACACAATATAACAAATAATTGGTAATTGGGTATTTGTCAACTAGTCAAATCAGCAACATTTTTCAAACGTCAAAACGCGTGCTTATTAAAGAGTTTGTATGAAATTTTGAATTGTGACGTCATCAAAGTTCGACGCACTTTTTTACTTTAATCGATAGTTTTAAATGGTTATGCAACATAAAACTAACAGTGGCCGTGGATATTACGACTTTTGGGAGAGCCTTTATTTAATAATCACTAAAAAAGAATTTATTTGAGTAGTAATCAAATACCCGATTAAAGGCAGACTCATCAAGGCCCTTTGCCACACGAGTATACCTTTGCCGCGAGAGGCGCCGCGCGAGAGGCCACTGCGCTTCATACTATCTCCAATTAGTCACTTGGTTGCTCACACGTTCCACCGAACTAAAACTAAAACTCCTTTAATAGTTGCCATTTACTCGAGCTTCGCTGGATTTGTCTTTGTAAGCAACTTAACGGTAAAATCAATACTTTGTAATTGCTGGCCTATGGACCTGTCTAAAATGAGATTTTTTTATTTTTTGTATTTATTTACTACCGCATGGATTAAGGTTTTTCGGTTCCCGTGGGAACTCTTAAATTTTCCGGGATAAAAAGTAGCCTATGTGTTATTCCAGACTATAATCTATCTCTGTGCAAAATTTCATCCAGATCCGTTCAGCCGTTCGGGCGTGATTGAGTAACAAACATCCATCCATACATCCATACATCCATCCAAACTTTCGCATTTTTAATATTTATATTTGATATTTGATTCATATTTAAAAACATAAAGTTACAAACTTAGATACCTAAGTTAACAAACCTAGATATTATGGCCGCTCAAAGACGTGTTATGGTTACCAAAAATGAACCATAACTAGAAAGGCATTTGCTGACAACGACAATCACATTACTTTGTATAAACCATTTTCTTACAGGTCTATGTAAAATATGGGCGGTTTTTGGAGTACTCTGCGTGGTTGCTCTGGGGGTAATGCTTGTGGCGGTCCCTGTGCTGGACCTAGCCAATACGTACCTAGCGCTGGCTTCCTCAGCTGTTGTTACATGCGAAATGGTAAGTTTTTACGAAATTTCATAATTAACCTATGTACTTACATGTAGGTAACTTATTCATTCATATTTAATTTTCTTTAAATATGAATGAATTCTATAGGAACTGCGCGCGCGAATTGAATGCATTCGCGTCCTGAATTAAAGCAACGAGTACTTCGTTACTTCGTCCGCAAAACTCCCTGGCACGCCTGCAAAATTTGAAAGTGATGCCCTGGATAGAGACTCTCGCCGCTTGACCTCAGGGCCCGAAGACATTCAAATCACAAACGCACTATTCATGTATGTTTCTATCAATTTCTATGTACCTATAAAAGGCCCAGAATCCCCAGAATTTCGGCACTGACAGGATCTTTCAGAGTTCTGACAGGATTTCTAAAAATCCTTCATCCACGCGGACGAAGATGGTGTCAAGTGTCAACTACATTTCTAGAAAGAAGTCGTTTCATTTTATTATTCACTTCTCTTTTTTTATAACCACTACAAGTTGGCCCTATGACTGCGATCTCATTTGGTAAGTGACGATGCAGTCTAAAATGGTAGCGGGCTAACCTGCTAGGGGCATGGCAATTATATCAAACCCAAACCCCTATTCGGCTTCTAAACGGCATTGTACCGGAACGCAAACTCGCATCGCGGCACGTCTTTGCCAAGCAAGAAAGCCAAGTTCCCAAGCAAGCAATGCCAGCACCACTCCCATACACCACCACACAAGACTTTTATACTACTCTCGACGCACGTTTCGCCCCGACACCGGAGCATCGTCAGGAGATGTCAACTTTACAATGCAAGATTGTCTAGGACAATCTTGCATTGTAAAGTCGACATCTCCTATAGCAAAATAATTGTAATCTTTTTTTGCTAAATCATGAACTTCCGCAAAGTAACGCCAGATACTATCTAATAAGCCATATCAGTTGTCACTGTCATGGTCCTCCTAAATAATATACCTATGGAATATATCACGTCAATCCACCTGTTGCGAAGTGATTGAATTACGCATTAACAAACAAACACTCTTTCGCATTTGATAATTAGTACCTACGTTTGGTTCCAGTTCCGGTTCGTGATGAAGATTTGCGCTGCAGCCGTGGCGTGCGCCCCGCGATGTCACGACGGCAGAGTGCCGCTGCCCTCCGCCTCACAATATGTGTATTTTCTGTTTGCACCAACGCTTATCTACCGAGATGAATACCCTAGGTAAGTATATGCGATTAAGATATCCTTTATTATTCTTATTATTAATGTCAGCATCAAAATTGTAAAATTACCGTTAGATTAAAATCCATCTTCGCGAGAATGTAAAAAATCCAAATAACTTTTACGTAACCTTGATGTCACTCAATCGAAAAATATCGATTATTTTTGTAGAAAATACTTAAATTTAAAAATTTCCTACTAAAGTACCAAATTTTTTAACTAATAAGGGAAGCTTAGGAACCCCAAAAGTTTTTGAAATTAGTCGGAAGTAACGTAGACAGGTTTAAGTATTTTTTCACCTCTCATGCTCTAAAAAGACGTCATTATAGCTTAGCGTAGGCGGACTAAAGTTAGCATTTAGGGTCTAGGGATTAAAGTAATTTTTTTTTAATTATTGCTGGCGTTATTAAGTTATAGGTAGTAAATGGGTAGTAAAAATTTATAGTCTATGGTTAATATCAACAGCCCAAACCTTAGTTGAATAACCACCAGGCCAGCAAATTTTTTCTTCAAACGGGTAACTTCCAGTACAATTTTTTCCACTTTTTCGATGATGTCTGATGTGGTGGCCTCAACTGACCTTCCTGAGCGAGGGTCCTCTTCAATTGACTCCCGACCATGTTTGAAAAGACCATGCCACTTGTAAATCATTGATTTACTAGGACACTGTTCCCCATAAACGGTTTCCATTTCATTCAAAATGGTCTGAGCGTTCTTTCCTTGCTTGGTAAGGAATTTTATCACAGCACGATGTTCAATTTTCTCCATAGTTTCAGTTTTCTTCCGGATTGACTTGTTTAGCAGGCAATTAGTGTGCTAAAACGAATGACGCAATAAGGCTGAAACTCAATTTATATACTAACTAGCTGATGCCCGCGACTTCGTCCGCGTGGATTAAGGGTTTATGGTTCCAGCGGGAACTGTTTTTTCCTGAATAAAAAAGCCTATGTGTTAATCTACAGTCTAGACTATAATCTACCTCTGTACCAAATTTCATCCAGATCCGTTCAGCCGTTCTGGCGTGATTGAGTATCAAACATTCATTTGAGGTTTTTTGGTTGCCGCGGGAACTCTTTAATTTTTCGGGATAATAAGTAGCCTATCTATTATTCCAGACTATAATCTACCTCTGTGCCAGAGGTCATCCAGATCCGTTCAGCCGTTCTGGCGTGATTGAGAAACAAACATTCAGTTGAGGTTTTTCAACCGGTAGCTCATGTACCAAGTTTTTCATGGATATAACTTGAGAAATGAAGGACTTCCATACAAACTTTCAAACCCTATTTTACCGCTTTGGGGGTGGAATTTTGAAAAACTGTGACACACACGCTTCTTTATTTTTTACTAAAAGCATAAATACCAAGTTTCGTTGATAAAACTTGTAAAATAACTTGAGAAATGAAGGACTTTCATACAAACTATCATCCCCTATTCATTATCCAGTCTTCATTTTTAACTTGCAGCTCATATACCAAATTTCATCGCTTTAACTTGAGAAATGAAGGACTTTCATACAAATTTTCAACCCCTATTTCACCCCTTGGGGGTATGATTTACAAAAACGGTGAAACCAGTATTTCTTCATTTTCAATCCGCAGCTCATATACCAAGTTTCATGGCTATAACTAGAGAAATGAAGGACTTTCATACAAACTTTCAGCCCCTATTTCACCCCTTCGAGGAAAACATTTACAAAAACTCTGAAACACGTATTTCTTCATTTTTGACCGGTAGCTTGTATACCAAGTTTCATCGATATAACTTGAGAAATGACGGACTTTGATACAACTTTTCGCCCCCTATTTCACCCCTTTGGGGGTGGAATTTTGAAAAAATGTGAAACATATATGTCTGCATTTTTAACCCGCAGCTCATATACCAAGTTTCATGGCTATAACTTGAGAAATGAAGGACTTTCATACCAACTTTCATCCCCTATTTCACCCCTTTGGGGGGTCGAATTTTCAAAAATGGTGAAATACGTACTTCTTCATATTTAACTGAAAGCCCAAATGCTAAGTTTCAAATTAAGGATTATCATACAAACTTTCAACCCCTATTTTACCCCTTTGGGGGAAGAATTTTGAAAAACTGTGAAACACGTAATACGTCTTCATTTTCAATCCGCAGCTCATATACCAAGTTTCATGGCTATAACTTGAGAAATGAAGGACTTTCATACAAACTTTCAACCCCTATTTCACCCCTTCGAGGGTAAAATTTACAAAAACTGTGAAACATGTATTTCTTTATTTTTAACCGGTAGCTTGTTTACTAAGTTTCATCGATATTACTTGAGAAATGACGGACTTTGATACAACTTTTCACCCCCTATTTTACCCACTTAGGGGTAGAATTTTGAAAAACTGTGACACACGTACTTCTTTATTTCTTACCGTTAGCCAAAATACCAAGTTTTGTTGATATAACTTGTAAAACATCTTGAGAAATGAAGGACTTTCATAGCAACTTTCATCCCCTATTTCACCCCTTTGGGGGTCGAATTTTCAAAAATGGTGAAATATGTACTTCTTCATATTTAACTGAAAGCCCAAATGCTAAGTTTCAAATAAAGGATTATCATACAAACTTTCAACCCCTATTTTACCCCTTTGGGGGTAGAATTTTGAAAAACTGTGACACGTACTTCTTTATTTCTTACCGAAAGCCAAAATACCAAGTTTCGTTGATATATCTTGAGAATATCTTGAGAAATGAAGGACTTTCATAAAAACTTTCATCCCCTATTTCACTCCTTCGGGGGATGAATTTTCAAAAATTGTGAAACACGTATTCCTTCATTTTTAATGAAGGAATACGTGGAAAATAGTTCCATGAAACTTGATGAATCTTTTACTTACAAAATAATTGACATACGTAGGTACATTTTATAAATAATTTTAAATAGATAATAATTCATAAAAATTCGACGTTTTTTTGTTTTCAGGACAACGAAAATCCGATGGAGCGTTGTAGTTTTTCACTTCTTGGAAGTAACGGCTATTATGTTTTACATCCGCTTTCTGTGGGAGCGTTTTATTTTGCCATATTGGTCCGATTACGGCAAAGAACCAAAGGTAAGGAATGTACTATACATCAACATGTGATCCACCCATTAATTATACTCATTGACGCTATGTAAAGTTAAGGATACGTATGGCTATATACATGATTTTGATTGATGTAAATACTTACCCGCAGATGTGTTAAAATATTGGTAGGTAATTAGGTATTGATAGGTCGGTATAGTTACATAAATAAGGCAAACAAATGCGAAAGTGTGTCTGTCTGCTACGCTTTTACTTAAGGCTCATTGTTTTCAAACGATATGTTTCATTCCCGTAGGTCTGTCCTTTTTTTATCCACTACAAGTTATCCCTTGACTACGATCTCACCTGATGGTAAGTAATGATGCAGTCTAAGATGGTAGCGGGATAACCTGATTGGGGCATGGCAGTTATATAAAACCCATACCCCTAATCTATATATTATTATTATCTATATATATAAAATTCAAAGTCCTGACTGACTGACTGACTGACTTATATATCAACGCACAGCCCAAACCGCTGCGGTTAGAAACTTGAAATTTTGACAGTAGGTTCCTCTTGTGACGCAGGCGCTCACTAAGAAAGGATTTTTCAAAATTCCACCCCTAAGGGGGTGAAATAGGGGTTAGAAGTTTGTATGAAAGTCCGTCATTTCTCAAGTTATATCCATGAAACTTGGTATACATTCTGTCAAAAAAGTACCAGGAATTCATCATTTGTTTCTAATTCCAAATTCAATTCAAAAATTATTTTTTGTCGCTAAGTTGACACAACTGTCGTCTATATTGCCGCGAAGTTTGAGCGTCAATTGTTATTCACTTTGTTTACAGTGCGCCATTTTGTCAGTTCATCTCAATAGTGTTTTGCGATTTTTACAATGAATGAAAATATCGAACAAAGAGTTTGTCTCAAATTTTGCATCGCAAATGGAATTTCGTGTCCAGAGTCGCTGAAAATATTGCAGAAAGCTTACGGGGAATCGACTTTATCAAAAACACGTGCATACGAGTGGTACCATGCATTCAAAAGTGGTCGCGATGTGGTGGAAGATTTGCCTCGCTCTGGTCGGCCATCAACGTCTTCAACTAAAAGGCACAAGGCCATCATTGTGAATGAATTTTTGACCAAAAACTCAACAAATACCATCGAACAACTACCGTATTCACCGGATATGGCTCCGGCCGACTTTTTTCTCTTTCCAAAACTCAAATTACCACTTCGTGGCACCCGTTTTCGATCGATAGAAGACATGTAAAAGAGAATTCGCGGCAAGAACTGAAGTCGATTCCGAAAAATGCCTTTAAAAAATGATTTGAAAATTGGATTATTCGTTGGCGTTAACAATAAATTTGGAATAATAATTAACATTTTGTATATTATAGACCTTTTCCCGGTACTTTCTTGACAGAGTAGTATAAGCTACGGGTAAAAAATTAAGAAATACGTGTTTCACAGTTTTTGAAAATTCGATCCCCAAGGACGTTCAACAGAGACTTTGTCCTTCAATCACGCCGCAAAAGAGCACCGGATCAACGTGATTTTTTGCATGAGTATAATTGAGGATCTGGAGAGTGACATAGGCTACTTTTTAAACCGAAAAACTAAGGAGTGCCTGTAGGGGGGGAAAAAACTTAAACCACGCGGATGAAGTCGTGGGCATTAGCTCACTGACTCACTGCAGACTAATCCCGATATCTCAGGAACTATAAAACATACAGACTTGAAATTTGGAAGGTAGGTTCCTCCTATGGTGTAGACGTCAGCTAAGAAACGGTTTTGAGAGAATTCACCCCTAAGGGGTTGAAATGGGGGTTGGAAGTTTGTATGAAAGTCCTTTGTTTTTGAAGTAAGAAACTAGAAAATCGGGATTTAGGTTATAAGTTTTAAATAATAAACACCTGCATAAGCTATATATACCCTCTTTAGATAGACTTTGCAGCGGGAAAATTTCATAATGTCATAAGAAATCAAAAATTGTACGCGGACGAAGTCGCGGGTGACCTCTAGTTGGTTTCTATACGGCATCGTACGCTAAATCGCTTGGCGGCACGTTTTTGCCGGTAGTGTGGTAACTAGCCATGGCCGGCACCTCCCACCAGGCCAGACCAAGGAAAACTCAGAAATTATAAATTCCCTAATTGGCTACTTGACAGCTGTAACGATAATATACGAAATATGGTAGATATGGTAGCTCAAAGGTTAACAATTATTATTAATCTACGAGTATATGTTTTTTGCAATAAATTAAATTGTTAATATTTTATTTTTGCAAAATAAATTTGGGTTATTTTATCTGTGGATCGCAAGACCCGAAACGCGGGCGCCATTGATTTAGCATCGTGTGACGTCACAGCTTACATCTCATACCACAGACTAGACCTACTTTCGTGTGTATACCTATAAATCGTTTTCGTTTTGTTGAGAAAATCAACATAAAATATTTCGATTTGAGCTTGTGAAAGGTTTCACGAAATTAATTCAGGCTATACAAAAGCTGATAGTGCAAACCTGCCTAAAGTCGATTCATTTATGGTTGCAAATTTATTTGCGTGTGATCTAAGAAAGTGCTGCTGTAAAGTGACAGAAATATAATTTATTTTAATTTTATGTCATGTTTGAGGAAAATGTTAGGTTAGTTTTAATTCATTTTTGCTAGATCAGTCATAAGTCTTCATCATCAGGGTTTCACAAAGTAATATCGCAGATTTATCCGATTTAAATTCCGGGTCTCGGCAGATTAACTGTAACCACTGCTTTCGACGTTTATGACAAAATATTGTAGAAATGTGTTTAAGTATACAATTTGTCAGGATATTAATAAATTAGTATTTATAGTATTTCTACACACGTCTTGTAGCTTGTAATTTTCACAATTGCATTAAAAAAGCTGTAATCTTTCCAATCATTACTTATGACTTGGAGCGTCGTCGTAGTTAGCTTTGTTTTATTTAGAGCTATGACGTCACAGCTAGCAAATGTCACGTGACCGGCTGTTTTCGCGCGAATTTAAAATTATCGTATTAAAAATGTATTAATTTCTAATAAATAACGCTTTTTTTGAGAAAAAGATAATTGTAAGAGGTATAAAATGAACCCACGTACATTTTTAAGCATTTTTCCGAAAACTGACAAATACCCAATTGGCTCTGCCGGGGATCGAACCCGGGGAACAGCGCTCAACACTGCAAAAATGCTTCCTTTGTATGGGCGTGTACCTACCCCACTGTATGAATACACATACACTTAAGCTGTGGTTGTAGGTAGAAGCGGGAACTGTGGTGCGAGGGATGTTCGCCTGCGTGCTGCCGGGAGTGATCTCTTATCTGTGTGGATTTTATTGCCTCCTGCACGCGTGGCACAACGCCTTCGCCGAGATGCTCACCTTCGGAGATCGCCTGTTTTATGAGGTAATTCAAACTAGGTAACAAATCATGGTAACGATCGTGAAACGCTCTAGAAAATATCCATACCCAGCTGTGAAGGTAAGTAGTGTATAAAGTCGATTCTGCAGCACCCATAGAAAAAAAAGAAAAAAAAACTGGCGCGAAAAAAAAACGGGGGAAAAAAATGCGTGGGGGAAAAAAAGTGGGCAAAAAAAAATAACTGGGAAAAAAAGTAGTGTATAGAGCAGATTCTGCAGCACCCATAGAAAAAAAAAGAAAAAAAAAACCTGGCGCGAAAAAAAAACGGGGAAAAAAAATGCGTGGGGGAAAAAAAGTGGGCAAAAAAAAATAACTGGGAAAAAAAGTAGTGTATAGAGTAGATTCTGCAGCACCCATAGAAAAAAAAGAAAAAAACTGGCGCAAAAATAAATGGGGGAAAAAAAATGCGTGGGGGAAAAATAATCGTGGCAAAAAAAAGTACTGCGGAAAAGAAGTAGTGTAGAAAGTTGATTGTGCAACACTGGAAAAAATAAAGCGCCTAGCGAATAAAAATTTTTTCGGAATAATTCCAATAAGATTTCGATCAGATTGCCATTTCAATTGAGTGCGGGCCGTTTTTAGAGCCATGGGTCGATCCTCGCACAAACTAGCCTAACATCAGAGTCAAGTAGATTGGCATTCCAATTGAGCGCGGGTCTAGAGCCTTACACAAACACTAACGTAGCGTCAGATTCAAACAGATTGCAATTCCAATTGAGCGCGGGGCTAGAGCCTTACACAAACACTAACGTAGCATCAGATTCAATCAGATTGCAATTCCAATTGAGCGCGGGGCTAGAGCCTTACACAAACACTAACGTAGCATCAGATTGCAATTCCAATTGAGCGCGGGGCTAGAGAATCGGGTCACCTTTACACAAACTAGTCTAACAAATAATTTCAATCAGAATCCAATTAATACAATTATCTGACCTAACTTCTATTAGTAATATAGATACCGTTTTACAGCCGTGGCTCGAACTAACCTAACCTAAACCTAGCATCTCACAGATTCTCCTGCATAGGACTCTTGCCACTCTTGCACTCTTGCGTGTTCAGCGCAGCATAAGGAAACGAAAGAGCTAATTGGAATCTCCTACCATCCAGTTATTGACTTGGAGCAACGTTGCTTAACGTTAACGTTAACGTTTCTGTGGTGGTGTCGTGTGGTGCGGGTTGTTACGTTCCCTCAAATATGGTTGAGCGAAGCAATGGCTGGATCATGCGTCATGCTCGTGAACGGGTGGCACCGTCGGAAATGGGGCTGCCTCTGTCTGCCAGTCTTGGCGTGTATTGAATATTGTAGGTATGCTCGTGAAAAAAGCTTACTATACAATCGAAGATTACGTAAATGATAAAAAAAACAGCGTGGATTTGATTCGCTCCAGCTATGCGTGGGACTGCAGTTACTTGTATCATTATGATGATTGTAAGTTTTGATGGAAAAGAGCAACCACCGAGTTTCTTGCTGGCTCTTCTCGGTAGGAATGGCATTCCGAACCAGCGGTAGATTCATATTATAACGATTCAAAAGCGCTTGTAAAAGCTTATTTGAATAAAAAACATTTTGAATTTTGAATTTTGAATAACAATCGCAATCTTTTAATATGCGTTGTCAAAAACTCATCCCTAAGATAATCGAGTGTAATACCTATCCACTGTAAAATGTTAGCAATTTTCATTCCATAACACTAAAGACAAGCCATATCAATTCATTACAATATATCGTGAATTTATTATAGGAAATGAACTTCGATCGAGGTACGATGACGCGTGCAGGCTACCTGCTACCGTAACAATGGCTTTGACACCCTTGCATTCCTTTCAATTTTAATTTGTACCGACTTCAAGCATCATTCGAAGGCTCTGTATTTGCATAAATAGATGGATGGATTTGGATAAATGTTATTTCACCATAATTGGATAACTGATTTTGATTACAATTAATCAGAAAATACATTAGTAGTAGTGGGATCGATTTTACTTTTAAAACGACTTGAATCACTTGTAGTTTGTTTATAATAGTAGTTTATGCAACTGTCATATAATGAAGGGTATTAAAACACGAGTGTGAGTTTATGAAACGAGCGCAGCGAGTTTCATAATAGTAACGAGTGTTTTAATACCCGTGTTATATGCAGTTGCATACATTACTTTATCTTCACTAATGCAATTTATCAAACAACAAGAGTAAAAGCTGACAATAGTTTATGTATATACGTGTATTGTCACAGTGAAATTGCCGCCATTAAAATCTAACCAATGAGAGCGCAGCTGCGCGCGCAGGGCCAATCAGGAGCGAGCGCGCGCTGTTCGTTTTTTATTTAATTGGCACAAGATCTTACCAAAGAGTTTTGTGTATGTAAGTTTAGTAGTTTCGACGAAGTTTTCACGTATAACCCAACTGTTTTCAAAAGCCAGCCTAATATCAAAATTTTATACAACTTGTATGAGGATTTTGACATAAGGCTCGCCAGGTTAATTGGTCGCGTTTTATTGATGTTATAATGAGATTTTACGATATCGATGTGGATATTATACCATCATGTGAAATTGCTTAAATTGAGTGTTTTGTTATCTGCGCTATAACAGTAGTAATTATAAGTCAAGTATTGGAAACATAAGTAGAATGTTATAACATTAGTGTAGATAAAGTAATATATGAACTGAGGTGCGAGTGCTTGTTTGCGCAGTTCTCGTGAAAATAGTCGAAGTCAATATACATAAGTATATACTACGCGCGAAAATATCTTGCGGTCAACTTCAGACACGGCTTTTTAATTATTGGCACCGGCTATAAAGTTCTAAACTATATCTAAACTTGTATGTTTCAGGATTGGTGGACAACTTCCCGGTTTTCCGTTTACTATCGAACGTGGAACCGCGTAGTTCACGCGTGGCTACGATACCACATCTATCGACCCTTAACACCTTACGCCGGCCGTGCAGTTTCCACGTTTTTAGTCTTTTCAGTAAGTTTATTTAACGACTAGCGGTCCGCCCCGGCTTCGCACGGGTATATTACTAATCACCATATAGTCCAAACCCAATAATAGCCAGTCGGCACTGGGCAGCACATCAGGTTTTATATTTACGATATCTTTTCACGTTGCCTGCCATTGCAGGTCGCGGACCCTATTTCTATTGCGCGTTACATTATTTCTATGGTATCTTCTAAGATATTCATCTGAATAAAATTAGGTACCTGTATTATAATACTTTTGTGTAATCGGTAGATATACAGAACGTACCGAGAATACAGAAAACTCTCGGACGACAAATCAGAAAGCAG
Source organism: Erebia ligea (assembly GCA_917051295.2). Taxonomy (NCBI): domain Eukaryota; kingdom Metazoa; phylum Arthropoda; class Insecta; order Lepidoptera; family Nymphalidae; genus Erebia; species Erebia ligea. Next base: position 12,312,583 of record OU785223.1, on the reverse strand, counting down.
CCTAGCATGAACCTTGATAAGCTTCTAAATGTACAGTTCGCGCGCGAGTTGAATGCAAAGTAAATGTATGGTGTCACATACATTTACTCTGCATTCAACTCGCGCGCGAACTATAGCTGCGAAACTTAATTATTTAAAAAAATACTTAATTCAAGGTGTCAGCGGCAGCTCACGAGGTCGTACTAGCACTTTCATTCGGATTCTTCTACCCCGTGCTAATGATTAAATTCGGCGTATTCGGACAGTTGATGATGCCGTTGACGGCTGGTGGCCGCCGGTTTCCGAAAACATTTAATATTTTGATGTGGCTTTCATACTTTATTGGAAATGGTAAGTTACACGCGTCAATGTCTAATGATAAAGTTTGTTTGTCTAAACTAAACTAATATTATAAAGAGGAAAGATTTGTTTGTTTGTAATGGATAAACTCAAAAACTACTCAACCGATTTTAAAAATTCTTTCACTTATAGAAAGATACATTATTATCGAGTATCGCTATATTTTATTTTGAAAAAATTAGAGATCCCTACAAAAATTGTAATAATGTGAATTGAGTCGCAAAAAATCGTCTCATCTGAGAGCTTCCGTGCCGTATGCTGCGTAAATAGTAAAAGTAACACGAAAACAATGTATGGTGGAATTGTTCCTCTTAATAAAAAGTTATAAAATGGCATAGTATTAATCCTTATCAAAATAAAATTATTGGTCGTCTCCAGTAATTATGTAGGTAGACCAAATTCGCCCTTTACTCTATTTAATTTAGATGAATATCCTTGAAAGATATCATGGAAATTAAAGTAAGCGCAAAAGAAATAGGCGCGGCCGCGACCCAGGTTGTGCTTCCCAATGCCGACGGGCTATTACGGCTATTATAGGCTATTACGGGCTTTTAAATTATTATGATAATTAGTGCTACCCGTGCGAAGCTTGGGCGGACCGCTAGTTTTTATTATAAAACAACTAGCTGATGCCCGCGACTTCGTCCGCGTGGTTTAAGTTTTTTTGATTCCCTCGAGAACTCTTTAATTTTCCGGGATAAAAATTAGCCTATGTCACTCTCCAGGTCCTCAGCTATACCCATGCCAAAAATCACGTCGATCCGTTGCTCCGTTGCGGCGTGATTGAAGGACAAACCAACAAACCAATAAACCAACAAACAAACACACTTTCGCATTTATAATATTAGTATGATTAATGTGGATAATAACACCTACAGTAAGCTATTATTGCCATATACATTATATTGATACTGTGTATTGAGTGTATTGATACTTGATACGTTATATTTCATATGATATATTTCATAACATAGGTCATAGTTTAATAAATTTAAACAAACCGGCCAATTTTTTAACCATAATAATATGTAAAATTTATGTAGAGTTGTGGTCCTCACGGTCAAAAACTAACCTTATTACGTTTATTATTTGCAGGTCTGCTATGGAGTTTATATACGATGGAGTATTTTTCAAGACAAAACTGTCCAGTATCCGAAAACGATAGTTTCTTTGTACCGAAATCATGGTCCTGCCCGGAAATTGTGTTTAAACCTAATTGGACATTTCATAATCCTTTCGACATTATCTAGGTACTGATATTTTTTTTTAATATTAGGTACCCCACCAATCATACTAAGTTAACTAGTAGGGCGCGTGGGTCCCGCCCTACGGCGGGGTGGTGGGTGGCATGGGTGGGGCCCGCTAAAGTGGACCACGTAGTAGACCGCGTGGCCCACTGTCTACTTACTTCGTCTCCTTCTATCCTAGTGTTTACTGCCTACGTGTTCTGAAGTAAACAACACACTGCTATGCTAGCGAGCACAGTGGAAGCGCCAGCGTGCCAAGCGTCCGACAGACGTAAAAAAAAATTTCATAAGAAAACATAAAACAGAGACCCCCCTTTATTAATCTAAAAGGGCCTTTAAATGTAAAAATACTTTCCAGACATGCATACAGTGTAAGAAAAGTAAAAACACAAAGAAACCTTCCTTACTTGATTAATATCAATATTATACCGCTCACGATTGGGTACCTTTGGGTCCCATTGAACTTCGCCATCTTGGCTTTCCTAACGGCAAACCGACAATTCATCCATACAGAACAAATCTTGTAAAAAGAACCATATCAAGGTCATGCATATTTCCTACTTCCACCCTTCCATCAAATAAATATTATAAATGCGAAAGTTTGGATGGATGAATGTATGGATGTATGTTTGTTACTCAATCACGCTCCAACGGATGAACGGATCTGGATGAAATTTGGCACAGAGATAGATTATAGTCTGGAATAGCACATAGGCTACTTTTTATGTAACCGAAAAACTTCAATCCACGCGGACGAAGTCGCGGGCATCAGCTAGTACTTATATTATATATTTCCTTAAGTTGTCAAACACCTATCGAGGGAAAGTTACAAGAAAAAATGAGATAGTTACATACAACTTTAAATGGTTCAAGTAATAACTCTGGTTTAATATTTTGTTTTAGCTGAAGGAGCCGCGTGCAAGACATACAGCAAAGAACTTGGAGAGACTCCCTCCGCCGTGTACAAAGAACCTCTTCAATGCCTCACTGGTGTTTGCACTAAAGTCGCTCCCAGGTTAAATCCCGTTTAATATTAAAATATTCAAAGCGAATTTCAAGTGCCGTAACAAGTAACACAATGTACTCGTGTTGCAAACACTCGTCTTACTCTTAACCTTCTTCCTTAATAGTATATAAGTAGCTTTACACACTTCAGATAATCATTATTATTATCTATGCCTGTTCTAATTGCATATATACGTGCAACAATTTTCAAGTTTTGTTCGAACAAAATTAACCCTATAACTAAGGTACAAACAGGCAATGTTGTACTTATTTAACAATTTAAATCCTACCTGTGTTAATTTGATTAAATGATTTGTGTATAAAGTTCACCAGTAATTTTATTCATTATCATAACTTTAGTGTGGGCGCAAATGTATCCATATTACAGATGTGAAACTGTGTCTGTCCGATTGTCTTCATTATTATTACCTTTTCACAGCCATATTGTGCCTCTACATACAATAATCTACCTACCTATTCTTCCTTTACAACCTTTCCCACTGCCAAGAGTCACTGGTAGAGATCTCTTATAGAGATAAGTGCTTCCTTGTCCACTATGTTTCTGTTCTAAGTAGGTATTTAGGCTGTGTTCCGAAATACACTGCGAGCACTGTAAGGTGTGACGTCACTTTAGTACACTGCGAAGCCGTTCCTTTATAGTTAGATATACTGGGTACTGCTTAAAACGGAACGCTGTCAGCACTGAGACAAACACTGAGAGCACATTACCTCGAAAACGCCAGTGCTCACAGTACAAAGATGGCGTCGATTAATGACGTCATATATTTCCATATGATACTGCAGCAGTTTACTGTCAGTTTAACGGAACGAATTTCTCCACAGTAAAGACCACTGAACAGTGCTCGCAGTCTATAACGGAACACAGCCCATAGTCTTTGGAAAAAAAATTAAAAAAAAAAATTATAATTTCCAAAAAGCAAATTGTACAAAAACGTAGTGAGTTTTCCGTTTTCCGTCAACGTTGAAAATTGTGAAATAAGGCACTTGAAGCGTAAAGTTACGAACACATGAACTACGCGCCCTTTCACAAGCTAAGGTAGGTATTTAGATAGGCATTTAAGAAGTACCTATACATACGGTATAAACCGGTACAGTATATCGGATTATGTTCAGTGTGCGTCGTATATTATTTCGTTCACGAATTATGTATATATCTACTAGTTGATGCCCGCGATTTAGTACACGTGGATTAAGATTTTTTGATTCCCACGGGAACTCAATAATTTTTCGGAATAAATAGTAGCCTATGTCCTTCCCCGGTTTGCAACCTACCTCTGTACCAAAGGACATGGGGCGTAAGATCTTGTAGTTAGTGAAAAGAAAGAAAATAAACAGTTTGATTGTATTATCCACGAATTCATCCTATTTCAGTGGTAAAATTATGTAATTTTTCTATGATTAGGAACACTAACTACGGTCACAATGGCGGATTAATATTTTTTTCATCATACCTATTCGAAAAACGCATAATAAATTGCCTTCAGAGGATAGCGGGAGCAAAGTGTAACTTGTAGGCCCATAGGACTTTTCATTTCTCTCTTCTGATTGGTCCGAAGTCACGTCATCAATTTGTTGATCGAATATACGACTTTGCATTTCTCTGTTCTGATTGGTCCGAAGTCACGTGATCAACTTGTTGATCGGATGTACGTCTTTACATTTTATTTAAACTTTAAATATACCTACGTCTAAATAATGTCTATACAATTACATAGAAGGTTGATAGGAGTATCTTCTGATTGGTGCTTAAACGTATAGGTAATGTCCATACATAGTAGGTTGATGCTCCTAGCTTTTTCTCATACGTAATGATGAAAAATAGTGTGTGTCACTCGGGGCCAAATTTTTTGTTCGAGCAAGCGAAGGATTCAAAAATTAGAATCCTGAGCGTCAGCGAGGGAATCAAAAGATCAACAACAACTTTTCACTCTTGTATAACAAATAAGTAACTATTGAAGGTTTCTGTTAAGTGTCAAATATTAAGAGGTCATTGATGCCCGCGACTTCGTCCACGTTAATGAAGATTTCTTGATTTCCGCGGGAGCACTTTAATTTTTCGGTATATAAAGTCTATGCCACACTATGCCCTAGGAGTGGAACTAATTAATTTAGGAGTCCGCGGGAATTCAAAAAACTTACCTACAGTTCGCGCGCGAGTTGAATGCAGAGTAAATGCAGAGTAATGTGTCACCATACATAAGCTCTGCATTAAACTCGCGCGCGAACTATACGTGGACGAAGTCGCGAGCATCGTATTATTTATCTATCTATTCTATCTAGTACCTACTAGCGGATGCTCGCGCGTGACTTAAGTTTTTTAATTCCTTAACCTATGTACTAGTAAGTAACCTCTCCAACTATACCCATGCAAAAAATCACGTTGTACCGTTGCTCTGTCGCGGCGTGATTGAAGGACAAACTCTCTATTTAACGTCCTTGGGGATACAATTTTTAAAAACAGTGAAACACTTATTTCTTTATTTTAAACCAGAAGCCCAAATACCAACTTTCATGGCTATAACTTGAAAAATGGAGGACTTTCATACAAACTTTCAACCCCTATTTACCACTTTGGGAGTGGAATTCTGAAAAACTGTGACACACGTACTTCTTTATTTTTTAACGAAAGCCAACATACCAAGTTTCGTTGATATAACTTGAGAATATCTTGAGAAATGAAGGACTTTCATACAAACTTTCATCCTCTATTTCACCCCTTCGGGGGTGGAATTTTCAAAAACTGTGAAACACGTATTTCTTCATTCTCAACCGGTAGCTTATATACCAAGTTTCGTGGACATAACTTGAGAAATGACGGACTTTCATACAAACTTTCACCCCCTATTTCACCCCCTTAGGGGTGGAATTTTGAAAAATCCTTCCTTAGTGAGCGCCTACGTCACAAAAGGAACTTAATGTCAAAATTTCAAGTTTCTTACCCCAGCGGGTTAGGCTGTGCGTTGATTAGATAACGATTTTATATAATTACTACTACTACGATTTATTAGGTATAACACTATTTTATTACATATATATTTATTCACATAATTTATTTATGTGAAAAGATCTTTATTTTCACTTGATGATATTAACGAATAAAATAGTCACATTCTCTTTACCCTATTCCTTCACCTTGTATTACGTATTGTGCATCGAAATCCGAAATTGATTAAATAAACATCCCTTTATGTAAATGTATTAATTACAATAAAAGTTCTAGAGATTTCGCGGCAATCCGCAATACCAACTTTATTTTTCTCCTTGTTAACAAGAAGGAATTAAAAAAAAATACATTGAGAACCATAGACATTGAGCTGTACGCACATACGTGTAGGTGACGATAGGTAACATTAGCACATTGACGCATACTTACATTCATTCAAAGGATTGCGTGCAAATTATTTCAAAAATCGAACATAAAAAAGTAGAATCTGTGTGGATCGTATTAACATAGGTAGCGTAACTATTTATTCATTTCATACAGTTGGTCGACGCTCACACAAATGTGAGACCTAACTACCAGCATACTATGACGGTTTTAGCAGTCCTAGATGTACGGTACTGCATAAAAGACATTAGAGTAATAGAATTTTGTATTATAAAAATTCTGCTAGTTTCATTCGTTACGCCTATATCACCCCGCCGCTTTGCTTTGTCTAGATGCCGTCGTTGAACGACTGGTAGGAAAGAACGTATCTTATTAGACTGTGTCTGTGACATTAGTTTGGGCTGTTGATATTAACCATAGACTATAACTTTTTAGTACCCATTTACTACCTTCTTCTTCTTCTTCTTTTGTTTAGTGGCTCCGCGCATCGAGATTTACAACCTATATCATAATAACGCCAGCAATTATTAAAAAAAAAAATTACTTTAATCCCTAGACCCTATGCTAACTTTAGTCCGTATATACGCTAAGCTTTAATGACATATTTTTAGAGCATGAGAGGTGAAATAGTTATTTGTGTTACATGGGGCCAAAGAAAATTTTTGTTCCCCGAGGGCGCTATTTTGAATTCAGAGCGAAGTGAAGGATTCTATAGTAGAATCCCGAGCGTAGCGAGGGGTTCTAAAGTAGAATCCTGAGCGTAGCGAGGAATTCAATATACGCCGCCCGAGAACAAAAAATTTGGCCCCGAGTGACACACACTATTTTTCATCATTACGTATGAGAAAAAGCTAGGAGTATCAACCTACTATGTATGGACATTACCTATACGTTTAAGCACCTATCAGAAGATACTCCTATCAACCTTCTATGTAATTGTATAGACATTATTTAGACGTATATTTAAAGTTTAAATAAAATGTAAAGACGTATATCCGATCAACAAATTGATCACGTGACTTCGGACCAATCAGAACAGAGAAATGCAAAGTCGTATATTCGATCAACAAATTGATGACGTGACTTCGGACCAATCAGAAGAGAGAAATGAAAAGTCCTATGGGCCTACAAGTTACACTTTGCTCCCGCTATCCTCTGAAGCCAATATGCGTTTTTCGAATAGGTATGATGAAATAGTTATTTTCATCCCATGTATTCGAAAAGGACGACTTGGTTCGCCTTTATGTGCGCCCAAAGGTGGTGTTTTCTTTATGAAACTTTTAGCGGGCAGTAATGAGTTTTTAATCCTCTTTATACTCGTAAGTGCGCCGCAATTATCTTTGCCGCGCACTTATTGAATTTGGAACATCTTAGTGTTCAGCGCCAACGGAAATTGACGACCTCCGTGGCGCAGTGTTGAGCGCTGCTGTCTTAACGTGCGGAGGTCCAGGGTTCGATCCCCGGCAGGGTCAATTTAGGAATTTATAATTTCTGAATTTTAACTAACGAAAGGGCTATATGGATATATATCGTTAGATTATTATATATTTAAAAAAAAAAAAAAAATTATAATTAAATAAATATTATTATAAAGGCGAAAGTTTGGATGGATGTGTGGATGTATGGTGGTATGGATGTGTGTTACTCAATTACGCCCGAACGGCTGAACGGATCTGGATAAAATTTGGCACAGAGGTAGATTTAAAAAAAAAAAAAAAGATTATAGTCTGGAAATAGCACATATGCTTTTTATCACGGGAAATTAAAGAGTTCCCGCGGGAACCAAATTTTCTCATACAGGGTGATGAAAAGTAGAGTGTATCATTCGGGCGCAAATATATTTTTGGCTCGGGCGACGTACTTTGAACCCCTCGCTACGTTCAGGATTCTACTAAAGAATCCCTCGCTACGCTCAGGATTCTACTCTAGAATCCCTCACTTCGTTCTGGATTCAAAAAAGCGCCCTCGCCGTAAAAATATTATTTTGCTCCCTTATAATACAATCTACTATTGTGTTACATGGGGCCAAAGAAAATTTTTGTTCCCCGAGGGCGCTATTTTGAATTCAGAGCGAAGTGAAGGATTCTATAGTAGAATCCCGAGCGTAGCGAGGGGTTCTAAAGTAGAATCCTGAACGTAGCGAGGAATTCAATATACGCCGCCCGAGAACAAAAAATTTGGCCCCGAGTGACACACACTATTTTTCATCATTACGTATGAGAAAAAGCTAGGAGTATCAACCTACTATGTATGGACATTACCTATACGTTTAAGCACCAATCAGAAGATACTCCTATCAACCTTCTATGTAATTGTATAGACATTATTTAGACGTATATTTAAAGTTTAAATAAAATGTAAAGACGTATATCCGATCAACAAATTGATCACGTGACTTCGGACCAATCAGAACAGAGAAATGCAAAGTCGTATATTCGATCAACAAATTGATGACGTGACTTCGGACCAATCAGAAGAGAGAAATGAAAAGTCCCATGGGCCTACAAGTTACACTTTGCTCCCGCTATCCTCTGAAGGCAATATTATGCGTTTTTCGAATAGGTATGATGAAATAGTAGATTGTATTATAAGGGAGCAAAATAATATTTTTACGGCGAGGGCGCTTTTTTGAATCCAGAACGAAGTGAGGGATTCTAGAGTAGAATCCTGAGCGTAGCGAGGGATTCTTTAGTAGAATCCTGAACGTAGCGAGGGATTCAAAGTACGTCGCCCGAGCCAAAAATATATTTGCGCCCGAATGATACACTCTACTTTTCATCACCCTGCATGAGAAAATTTGGTTCCCGCGGGAACTCTTTAATTTCCCAGGATAAAAAGCATATGTGCTATTTCCAGACTATAATCTTTTTTTTTTTTTTTAAATCTATCTCTGTGCCAAATTTTATCCAGATCCGTTCAGCCGTTCGGGCGTAATTAAGTAACACACATAAATACCACCATACATCCACACATCCATCCAAACTTTCGCCTTTTTAATAATATTTTTTTTTTTTTTTAATATATATATCCATATAGCCCTTTCGTTAGTTAAAATTCAGAAATTATAAATTCCTAAATTGACCCTGCCGGGGATCGAACCCTGGTCCTCCGCACGTTAAGACAGCAGCGCTCAACACTGCGCCATGGAGGTCGTCAATTTGCGTTGGCGCTGAACACTAAGATGTTCCAAATTCAATAAGTGCGCGGCAAAGATAATTGCGGCGCACTTACGAGTATAAAGAGGATTAAAAACTCATTACTGCCCGCTAAAAGTTTCTTATAGAAAACACCACCTTTGGGCGCACATAAAGGCGAACCAAGTCGTCCTTTTCGAATACATGGGATGAAAAAGCCATTGTACTATAAGGGTCGCTTTTTAATTCCAGTTTTTAAGGAAACAAATAAGTATGAAGCTGAATCACCCGCTTCGCGATGGCATTTTCGTTTGATAAAAAATAATTAAGACAACCTTTTCCTTTCCTTTCATAATTAGTGTTTTTTATATTAAAATAATGTACTGTTTATACTAAACGATCAGGCCCTGAGAACTTTCCAGAGCCCGAAACCTTTTAAAGCTTATTTTTTGTTCTGACTCCGTAGTCAGAAAAGAACGCTTGTGGTTTCGTCATGTCAGTCCGTCCGTCCGTCCGTCTATCTTTTACAAAGTTTAGTACAATTAATATTCGATAACCATTAGTACCATTTTAACCGCGGCAGCAGGGTCTCCTCCGTTTGGCCTAGGCCAAACCGGGGGAACAGGCCTCGAGGCGTAGCGGCTTTGCCCGGGTGTGGTGCGTGGAAGTAAACTTCTCCGCGAAATTTTTTTTTTCCCGCCCTTAACTAGATAGGTGAAGTAAGGATGATTATTTTTTCTCGTCTATCCCATAGTGTAGCTCACCCCGAATGACACCTCGTTGGCCGTTGCATAGGTCGTTTTAAATAATTGTGGGCGTGGGAAAGCTAACTTTTAATTCAGGGATCCGTTTGCAAATTTTTTGTCAAGTCTCCTTCCCTCCCAGCCAAAAAGTTGCAGGTACATATCCAAATACGTAAAAAAATCATGGCAGTAGTTCATGTAATGAATTTAAAAGGAAAACTATCACAACTTACATTGTAGGCTTTACAAGGTAACGACTAATAGACGACCAACTTATAAAATGTCCTCATATTGTAACGGGCGACTACGGAACGAACATAGAAAAAAAAAAATTGCTGGTTTAATATTTTATTGGCAAACGTTTTATTATTTTTTTAAATGTAAATGTGGCTATAAGTTTGTGTTTTGATCTCATCATTAAATCAAAACATAATAATTATGTAGAAGATTTCGCTTAATCAGTTAATAACATTTATTTATCACACCAAAGTTCGTAATCTACGAACGTTCGTCCCGATAGTCATTCACCGATTCACTCGATGTAGAAACTGTGATAAATAAAATATTCTAATCGCTCGTTGTATACTTCGAGACTCCGAAGAGTCAGCAGTGCATTCTTAATAAATTATCCGATTAAATATAACCTTTGACAACTGACAAGTTATCGAGTCAATAAACATATTAGATTTATGACTACCCACCAATGGGCCAATAGTTCTGTGATACCTACCACCATTTCCAGTATGCTCGAAGTCGTGTGTGTTTGAATAAAAATATTTAAAAAAATTAATGAAGCCTGAATTTATTGAAAAACGCATTATGTTCGTTGTATGATTTACTTATTCTTACTACAGTGTTGCTTGGTTCTATAAAAAATTATCTGAAGTGAAAGGTTAGTATGATACGAGTAAATTGTTATTGAAATTGATACATAATACTAACATATTGTACTGTATTGTCAGTCCCTGTCGATGTCGTGCCTTCCTTTCGTAATTCGTATATTATATTTTCATCATAATTTCATATTTTATAAATATTCATATTATTAAAAGAAACGCTACCATGTTATTAATTTCTTAAATAACTATTTTGTAATTCTCCAAGGTTGACTGACTTTCGGTTCGGTTCGACGGTTCCGACTGTTTAACTAATAGTTTGACCTTACGTCAAGGGATTTAATTTCATAGCCTAAAATTCAATTATCAGATTAATATAACTTGATTTATCTTTCAATAGGCTTTGCTCGGGAATAATAGGATAGCAAACTGTAGAACTTGCTTCAATTTGACAACGTAAACATAGCCAATACAGAATCTATACTTCCATATTTATATTAGGTATAAATGCAAAAGTGTGTCTGTCTACCTGTCTGTCTGTCTGTCTGCTACGCTATAACGGCCCATCTTTTTAAGCGATTTCGATGAAAGAGGTTGGTTGTATCCCGGGAAGGACATAGACTATTCTTTTTACCCTGAAAAATTAAGGAGTTCCCGCGGGAATTAAAAAACTTAATACACGCGGACGAAGTCGCTGGCATCAACTAGTAATTTATAATTACCGATCATTATTAGATATACTTATCTAGTATTGTTTATATTATTGGACTGAAGCTTTTATAATTGGTGAAAAGTGGTTGGTAGTTGGTACCTACCTATTACTTCCAATTACGAATTCACGAAGTTCCAATTACGAATTGACGAAATAACTTCCATAATAATATTATACCTATATGCTTCCAATATTTCATCCTCAAAATAATATACTGCCATGATAATTGAAATACCTGCCTAGCCTTAAATTCAAGCAAAAAAGAATAATATCTCTCGATTAATCTTTTAATAGGCTCCGCTCAAAATAACAGGATAGGCAATTTAAAAGTTTCAGATTTAATCCAGTACCAAGGAGACGAATGCCCTTGAATATGCGTCTTAGGGGTCTAATGCCCGGTTTGATCGTCAAAGCTGATCTAAATTTAAAAAAACATACGCGCCGAATTGAGAACCTCCTCCTTTTTTAGATGTCGGTTAAAAATTAAATAGACCACCTAAGCCCATATTAGATGATAGTTATCAATGTGAAACTGTCACCTATTTGTTGTTTTATGTGTCCTGCGCCATATTTTAGGGATGGTGGGTGAAAATGGACATAAGCCTTGCGAGATAGAAGTCCCGATTTCAATTCAATATAATTAAATGGCATAATAATTGAAATATGGCCAAATGGAAAAATATTAGATAATATTACCTACAGTGCACTGTGATAGTTCCATCCTTAAAGACTGCCTGAGGTCGTAGGCCAAATGCGACATGCAAAACTGATAGGCGAGAGTTCACATCAGAAGAAACTAGGTCGAATAATAAATTGACTATAAATATTGGACAAGGCCTATTAAGTTGAACAATAAAAAAGGTATACGCGCCGAATTGAGAACCTCCTCCTTTTTTGGAAGTCGGTTAAAAATGGAGTAAAACAATAGATTGTACATGAACCAATATACAAAAATGATGGACAAAATAGGCTTTTTCATTGGGCATTGTCAGTTTTTCAAAATAGGATTGATTGTTTATTCAAACCCTAGACCACAGCGGCATAATAATTGGCACAAGCATATTATTTACTACTGTCTAGCGTAAAGTTGTTGTTTGCAAGCAATATAACAACAAATGCTGAGATGATGAAATCTATAGCGAACTTTGACTTTGCTTAGACTTAAGACATGGTTAAAACGAGACAGATTTATGTTACTCACATAAGTCCATTTCACTTTAACTCTGAGTAAAGTCTGAGCCAAGTCAAAGTACGCTTTACATAAAGACATTAGCGTCATAAAAAAGTCCCGTCAATTTAATATTTTACTTTTTTAACTTTCAGAGAGAAATTATGAGTATTCGAAGGCCTAGAGGTGACACCAGCTTACAAAATGGCACTATTATACAGGAAGAAGAAAAAAAGAGAGCACCAGAGTTTACCTACCGAGAGTCACCTTTGACAGTACTTTTAGAGCACTCACTACACATAAGGGCGATATATCACATATTTGTAGTAATCCTGCTGGTGTTGCTATGTGACACTGTGATATACGACCTTATAGAACGAGGAAAGCAAGTAAAACATTATAATGAAGGTTAAAGTTAAGGGTAAAATAGCTTGAACGTCAAAGTAAGAAAAAGACAAACCTTTTGTTTAACACTGCAAAATATAAATTATGGATATATGCGATTGCCTAACGATGTCTTTGTTATAACAAGTAGAGTCAGCTATCAAGAAGTAAAAAGTAGATAAGTTAAGAAACTAAAGGTAGTCATGACAAAATTAATGTACCTAGTACCTACCACAACTGTAATACAACTTAAACGTAAATTATTATATTTCTTACACGTCGTTTCCATTCTTAATTTTTAAATGGCCATTTAAATCTGTCCCCCGCGGCATCCATCTGTATGCTAATTGAAAAGCTCTGGCCTCGATCGATAAAGGCCCAGAAAGCAAAAATGTTACTAATTGTTATTTACTATTTAGAGTTTAGACAGTGCAAGTCATTTAATGCTTCAATTTTATTGCACACATCGGGCAAAAAAATTATCTTCGTGAAAATGGACGTTTATAAGTTTGTTATTGAGTATTGTACTCGGAAAGAGGCCCAACCTAACATCCTATTTACATCCTCTTGAAAAAATCGATTAAAACTTCTTCATAAAGAAAGTCGATTGTTAGTAAAATCGTATCAGTAACGCATTAAAGAACATCATTGACTCGAGCTGCCAAAAGTTTAATAAATGATTGGACAGAAAGAGGTAGGTACATTTTATACCCAATATAGGTATATGTGCTGGCTGGCAATAGGCTGCAATGCGTTACGATACGTAATCAATTATTATTATTGAAACCGCGTCTGATAGTAAATCGTATGTCTTTACCTATCTTTAAATCTATCCACGATAAATTTTAAATAAGACAACATTCATAATTATTAAATTAAGTAGCGATTGCACAAAAATAATATGATAATTTAGTCGTTAAAGCCCGCCAACCTGCATTGGAGCAGCGTGGTGGGTCTAAGCTCTAATTCCCTCTCTCCTTTGAGAGTGGAGGCCTGTGCCCAGCATAGAATAGAATAGAATAGAATAGTTGCCCAGCAGTGGGACGTTAATGGGCTGTGGTGGTGGTGGCACAAAAATAAATTAGTTAAACGGACAGACACAGTACAATGACCTTAAAAAAGCTATTTGATTTGCTTTTTTCCACAAGAATAACTAAACCTTAATTAAAGTCTACTTGAACAAAATGTATATTATAGATTCTAACTAAAGCTGTGGTTTCTTAGGAAAAAGAAAGCGTTTAATTTAAAACTGACGGTTTCAAGCAAAAGTGTTTGAAAAATTTCCACGCGATTTTCTTTAAATAAAATGTTTCACTGACTTAATTTGAGATTAAGTTATACTTACTTATAAATCTAGAGCCTAGGGATTGAGTTATACTTATAAATCTAGTCATCTTATCAACCCAATGCCAGCCCACTAGATACTGGGAACGAGTCTCCTGTCGGAATGAGAAGGGTTTGACCATAATCCACCACGATAGCCAAGTGCGGATAGGCAGACCAATACTTATTAAGAACTCTCGGACATGAAGGTTTCCTCACGATTTTTTCCTTCACCGTTTGAAGCAAATGATAACGCACCACCACCACTACAGCCCATTAACGTCCCACTGCTGGGCACAGGCCTCCACTCTCATAGGAGAGTGGGAATTAGAGCTTAGACCCACCACGCTGCTCTAATGCGGGTTGGCGGGCTAATGATAACGATAACGCACATAACTTCGAAAAGTTGGAGGTGCATGCCCGATGATCGAACCCGCGACCTCATACGTCACTTTACTAGTCAGTCACTAGGCTATCACCGCTTCACTAGGATCGAATAATTTCACACACACTCACACAATTTCACTTCACACAATCGAATATCACATCATTATTTATAAACACCCGTCTATTATATCTTCGTCATCATTATCATCATCAATCGATCGCTGGCCCACTGCTGAGCACTATTCTCTTCTCTTCTCTCAATATGAGAAGGGTCAACCTTTAAGGTAAAGAAGGGGTTTGAAAGCACACATTTTCTATACTTAAAAAGTGTGTCTGTCTATTACCTTTTTACGGCCCATCTGTTTAACCAATTTTGGTGGTTAGGTAAAGAGATAAGTTACACAGGCTACTTTTTATCCCGGAAAATCAAAGTTCCCATGGGATTTCCAAAAAAACATTAACCAGGAAGACTATATATAACACGAAAGAAGTACGAGTAGGTATATTATGGTATTGTATTAAAATTGTACTCGTATTTTGCAGAATAAACATCGGAGTAACGTCGGTGCTACATGGCTTCGGAGATATCAGGCGAGCTGCAAAGCTATGGTTCTTCGAGCTGGCGTTGGCGCTCGCGTTCTATCCAGCGCTGAGGATATACGCGTTGGTGCGAAACGTCATAAAACGACACCCCAGTAAGCAACACCTTCTTCCCTTTCTTTGTCGACCAATAGGAGTCCAGTGTCTACAGGTGAACAATGGTTACTTGATACTTCTAGCGACTTCCACACGCCGCGGTATTGCGCCTGAATCTAGCGGCTCCCTGCAACTCGCTTGATGTCATCGGTATCTAGTGGGGGGTCTGCCAACGCTACGCTTACCATCCTAGCACTTTTATAGCATAAAACTGTACCATTGCGGCGTGAAGGACACATAACAAACAAAAACACAACAAAAGTACATACTGATTAAACCCAGTGTTATGTGTGTGTGTATGTTTGAGTGTGTGTTTAATAACATCAGGTACAGGTTTGCTCAGGAGTTTTTTAAACTTTTCCATCAGAACACTAATCCATCACGACCCCTTTCTGAGCTGTGTACGTGTTTAAATTTAAAATTGATAGATAGGTACTAAAATCGATACCTCCCACGTAAGTTGTTGTATCCCCAAAACCGCAATTTTACAGTAGAGCATTTTAAAGATTCAAATTGGACTAAAAACTGCATTTATTATTGTATCTTAATGAAATTTGGTATATGAATGTAATTTATAGTATTCTTGACTATGTTGAAAGATAATTTAAAAAATATGTATATTTTCTGAGATATCGTTCATACAACATTTTACTGCGGAGTACAGGCTGCGCCATTTGTTGTATCTCATACTTACAACATTATACCGCGGAGTTTCGATTTCGTCAGTTGTTGTATATGATAGTTACAACAATATACACTGCAAAATATAAGTTTCATTCCATTGTATGTGGCAATACCCTGCATATACATCGGTTAAAAATTTATGTGTATATCAAACTCTAGGGTAAAGAAATCAAAAAGAAATATTATCAAGGATAAATTTCTTTCAATTTTTAATAGGAACAATACATAATAGTCATTTTAGGGCCGTTTTCATGAAAAGTAATATCTTTAAAAAACAAAATAATAATGAACATTAATCTTGAAAAAACAGATAGATAATCACTTCAATTACTAGGTAATCAATAAATTCGAAAAAAAAAACAATCATAGTAAGGTTATTTAGACACATAATAAAAAGGACAAAAATCAAAACATAGCTCACTCTCTCTACGATATTTTAGTAACATAACAAATTCTTCTTGAACTTCAAATTAAAAAAAAAGATTTTCAAAAATATATCTCAACATAAAACAATCAATCAACAAAACAGTTGTTACTTTCAATTAAATAAACCTATTTTTTGGTTTCATTGGAGATTTCAATCAGTAAAAAACTAATCTTATTTTTATGAGAATCAATAATAAAAACGAAGATTGCCTAATGGTTAAAGACTTATTTCGTGGTCGAAAAAAACGTGAAGGAGGGTAGTTTGATACAGCCCGTGACAGTTCCAGCTCCACCTCACAGCACAGCAGTCCCGGCGTGACAACGATCCATGCAACTGGGTCGAAATATCTACAGTTAAAATCGTCATTTTATCGTGGTATGTACACGTTTATTACGTTTTTATTATGAAGATGCATAATTTAAAGAAATTTAAATAGGTTAAAAAAGAAAAGACTAAATGATGTACTATTCTAAATCAGAAAATTCAACATCATTATGAGAGCCATCGACAAAAGACAGATTCCTGAAAAAGTCGTGATATGTGGCTTGAATAATTCTACTGTGACAGAGACTCATTAAGTGCAAAGTTGAAGGCTATTGTGGAAGCGGATCCATCGCAAACCACGTCGGAGCTAGCTGCAGGCTGCGGTGTTAGTAATAAAACTGTTCTAATCCACTGGAAGCAAATTGGGAAGGTGAAAAAGCTTGAAATCTGGGTACCTCATGAATTGAGTGCAGCAAACCGACAAACGCGCGTCGACTGCTGTGTTACATTACTCAACCGGCACAATAATGAAGGCATCTGAAACGCTCATCGCAATGGCTGAACCCTGTCGAACCAGCCAAATCCTGCCCCAAGCGAAAATTGACTCAAAAATTACTTGTGAGCGTTTAGTGGACTGGTGCCGGGGTCTTTCACTACAGCTTTCTTAAATCTGGCCAGACGATTACGGCGGATGTCTATTGTCAGCAACTGCAAACCATGACGGAAAAGCTAGATGCTAAACAACCGAGGCTGGTCAATCGCTCTAGGCCACTGCTGCTTCAGGACAACGCTAGACCACACACTGCACAACAGACGGCTACCAAATTAGAGGAGCTTCAATTGGAATGTCTAAAACATCCACCGTACCTACTCCCCGAACCTTGCTCCAACAGATTACCATTTTTTTCGAAATTTGGATAACTTCTTTCAAGGGAAAAAGTCCAGTCCAAAGTGCCTTCAAAGATTTTATTGATTCCCGTCGGAATGGTTTTTTTTAGTAAAGGGATCAATGAACTACCTATGAGATGGCAAAAGTGCATAGATAGCAATGGTACATACTTTGATTAAATAAATATTATATTATATTTTTAAAAAAACGACTTTATGTTCCTCCCTTACAAATTTCATATGTAAGGACCTAATTTTATGACCCAATTTTAGAAAAGACTTTTGACATACAACATTGAATTTAAGTAAAAAAAAGTGTAATAGCAACGTAAAATATAGCATGTCACGATACAACGAAGTTTAGAATAACAACTTCCGAAGTAAAATGTTGTATTTATTACTTACAACAATATTTTCAATTTATTGTATATGTTACGCTCAAAGATCGAAAACGCTCATTGAGCGGAAAAATAGCTCACAACGCGATGTGGTCACAGTAAAACATCCACATAGCGAAATTCGTGTTATGGCTCTAATGAAAACGCGCACGACGCGTTGTGGCAATCAAAGATAGACCAAATAGTGAAATTCGTGTCGTGGCTTTCATGCTATTCGATCTCAACGCGTTGTGGCAATGAAGAAAAGCCATGACGCGTATGAAATACTATTTGATTACAACGCACACTACTTTCCGATATAGATCCTACTAGGCCTAGGCTGAAAACGTTTTGGTAGATGTCCTTAAGAAATATTAGTTTGGAAAAAGCACATACCTACTTACCGACGTTAGTATGTGCTTTTTCCAAAATATCAAACAATTCATCTGTTTTGCAGAAATATCGAATTTTTGAAGTTGAGCTTTCTATTCCAGCTTCAACCAACTTTTCAGTATCACCAATCTTTAAGACATCATATCGTTTAAGACGTCGATACTGCTTCGACGACAGAGACTCCTTTTTCTTTTTAAGAAGTTGAGACTGTTTTGTTTCATTAAGTAACATTTCATATTTTTCTGTACCTAGTCATAATAAAACTGCGATCAGTGCTTGTTTCCACAAACTCACGTAATTTATCGTAAAACAATTCTTTTTTATTCGTCATAATTAGCGCTGACATTAAAATTCACTCTCACAAACAGAAAAGAAATGAATAAAACTGATGTTTCAATGCGTCTTTGCACCCGAGCCGATACCGACGAGTTACAACCTGTCCGTCGTGATATGGATAACACAATGAATGCTCCGAACGCGTCATGGCTTTTCTTCATTGCCACAACGCGTTGAGATCGAATAGCATGTAAGCCACGACACGAAATTCGCTATTTGGTCTTTCTTTGATTGCCACAACGCGTCGTGCGCGTTTTCATTAGAGCCATAACACGAATTTCGCTATGTGGATGTTTTACTGTGACCACATCGCGTTGTGAGCTATTTTTCCGCTCAATGAGCGTTTTTGATCTTTGAGCGTAACATATACGTAAAATGTTATATGTATTACATACAACATTTTTAATGAACGCTCAACAACGTATACTGTTGTAAGTAATCTATACAACATTTTAGGTTGGTATCACTACAAAAAGTAACATTGATTGAGTAAATGCTAATAAAATAATACAAAAAAAACATAGTATGTGATATTTCGGAGGCTTGAATCACGAAAACTGTTTAGTTATATTTCATCTAATGAAACATTGTTATTTTCAATAGGTGTCTCGGAGTTGCTATTTTGTGTACTCGTATTAATTACCAAATCACATAGTCTGCGCCCTCTTGTTATTATACCTGTAGGTTTCATTTTTATATATTTGAAGTAATTCAATTACGCAAGTTATTTTGAGAGAACTTAAACTCTTCCTTCATACCGCGTGCGGCCGGTTGAAAGTCCGGCGTGGTCTGTTGTATGTGACAAATACGAGACGCGAGCGCGATGATTCACCCCGTGTAAACCATTGCAAAGGTAGATACAATGTTTTAGTCTGTTCTTGTTCGAAAGTTACAACAAAATACGTCTGGCAAATCCTTGAAAAAATCATATTTTTGAAGTTTTTTCACATTGAATGCATAAAATAATACAAATTAGGATAGTTTTCAGTAAAAACGCTAAACGGCATTTTTGTGGCATACAACAACTTACGTGGGAGGTATCGAAATGTTGTTCGATTTGTTATAAAAAGTTAAACATCGCATCCTATGATAGTAAAATTATCCTTTACTAGACGATGCCCGCGACTTCGTCTGCGTGGATTGATGTTTTTTTATTCCCGCGGGAACTCTTAAATATTCCGCGATAAAATGTAGTATGTCCTTCCCCGGGATACAAACTATCTGATATCTCTGTACCAAATTTCATCAAAATCGGTTGAGTAGTGGGACCGTGAAAGCGTAGCAGACAAATAGACAGACAGACATACAGTCACTGTCGCATTTATAATATTAGTATGGTATATGGAATATTAGTATGGATGGATCTGTGGGGTATTAAGGTTGTGTTTTCCCGGAACGAAAAGTATCCTATAACCAAAGAATATCGCCTATCACAGACCAAATCGGTTGAATAATTATAGCCTAGTTTATTAAAGGGGAGAGCCCTTTGTCACGAGGGGCGAGAGGCCACTGCACTGCGCTTCACACTACCTCCGATTAGTCACTTGGTTGCTCACACGTTCCACCAAACTAAAACTAAAACTCCTCTGAAGAGTATATAGTATATACTATATACTATATAGTATATAGTATATACTATATACTATATATTATATACTATATAGTATAAATTATATACTATATAGCGTTATAGTTGCCATTTACTCGAGCTTCGCTGGATTTGTCCTTATAAGCGTATCGTGTATAGGTTTCTGTGTCTGTCTAAAACGAGATAATATAATATGCAACTCTGACATAATATATCTAAAGTGCAGACGTTACATTGGTTTCGCGAGCGCATAATTTTTGTACAAAATTAATAAGTAATAGTCGGTTTGTAGTTGAGCCTACGAGAAAAATCACATTATGTACATTTAAATCGCAAGCCCATCCGTGGGATTTTTAAATGTAATAGACTTGTACTTGTCTGCAATTACAGTCCTAGGTAGAATGGTACCGATATTGGTGTTGAGGTGAATCGTACTTATTCTAGGGCGGCAGGACTTTTGTGAGCACATTAGAGACCAACCGTCGCAATGCTCCCGTGAGAATTTCGAAAAATCCATCGTTTTTCATCGTCTTCATTATAAATCACTGTGGAAAATTTAAGTTTTTTATATTAAAGGATCTGGGGGTCTACTCTCCTTCTCTCAAACGAAACTTCGAAAAACGAACGTAATTAGTCGGTTAATAGACCCACACAAAATCGTTCAATCCAATCGGTCACGAAAATTTTCTATGGATCCGTACTTCGTCTGCGTGTACGAAAACGAAATAGAGAGGAGCATAGAGATAATATTAAGTAGGAGAGGAGTTAACGAAATTTCGTTTGTTTGTTTGCGAAGTTTCGTTTTAGAGAAAGAGAGTAGACCCCCTGAGCTTGGCGGTGATGATTCAGTTTAGACTTTTCTATTTATAATAGATTTTTTATGGCCTAGTACCAACTACCAAGGTAGGTGTTATAGGAGATGGATTCTCTACATAGGTTTAACCCACAGTAGCGTGACCTTTACATTGAACAATGAGCGTTATAAATAGTGCAAAGGGTAGCAGGATTCTGAACTAACAAGGCATTAGAACTAAGCGATAACAATTAAACGGGTGTTCTATTGTTGATTCAACACCTGTTTAACCTTTCATGCAAGAGCAAGATTATTAGGTATTATCAATCAGTTTAACTATATTTCAGTAAGTGCCTAGCTCAGAATACAGTTTCTGTATTCTGAGCTACGAATAACAATATGTGGTGGGCTAGATAAATGAATTATGTACTATTTTTTTCATCATCTCAACTTATCTCACAGAGCACGAGACTCCTCTCAGAACGAGAAGCGGTTGAAGACTTAGCAAGTTTCCTCATGTAGTTTTCGTTCACCGTTTTATTTATTTTATGAAAACAAACAATACAATAGCATTACATAAAGGTTGTAATATTCTTATTTCCAATGAATTTTTTACACTTATTAGATTTATTTACAAATTAACATATTATAACCGATTTAAAAAAGTATTCCAATTCCCGTATGATGAGCTAGTCGATTCTTGGAAAATATCGATATTTAACGATTATTACATAAAACGCACATAAAAAAGAGATGCGTGCCCGGGTATCGTACCTCAGATTCCCCGAATAGAAGGCCGATGGCGTAACCACTAAAATAGGCTTTCACCGTTCTACTTTTATTGGGACTGGTATATTATCAACACGTATACCTACGGGATAAGGAGAACGTTACCGAAAACGCAGACACTTGTTAGATACGATACTTACGTACTAGTGATTACTGATAAGAATAATTACCTACCACAAAAAAAAACAGAAAAAAGTAGTTTTTGTATTGGATTGTGTTTAGGTTTTTTGACGACTTCCGTGGCGCAGTGTGTAGCGCTGTTGTCTTAACGTGCGGAGGTCCCGGGCTCGATCTCCGGCAGGGTCAATTTGGGAATTTATAATTTCTGAATTTTCCCTGGTCTGGCCTGGTGGGAGGCTTCGGCTAGTTACCACCCTACCGGCAAAGACGTGCCGCCAAGTGATTTAGCGTTTCGGTACGATGCCGTGTAGAAACCGAATAGGGGTATGGGTTTAATATAACTGCCATGCCCATAACAGGTTATAGCCCGCTACCATCTTAGACTGCATCATCACTTACCATCAGGTGAGATCGCAGTCAAGGGCTAATTTGTAGTGGATAAAAAAAAAGGTACAACACTACTATAGGTTTTCATTAGCGTTACCCTTACATTACTCAGCTCTGCTTCTTACGCTGTCAGAAAGATTCGACAGTTTACTGACGTAGAAAGTGCAAAAATTGTATATTAGATACAAAAAAGGGCAGTACGGCAATTTATAATTTAAAACCGCGAATCCCTTATACAGAGAGAAATTCAAGGAAATAGGTATTCTTACAGTAGCCTCGCAATATATTTACAGTAATTAAATCTTTGTAAAACAGCACCTTCAGAATTACAAAAGAATATGCGATCTGCACGATAGGCCAACTGCCATAAGCTCGTGACTCCATCGCTCCGCCTCAAGAAATTCCGAAGATCATTCATGGGAATGGGCATTCTATTTTATAACAAAATTCCACAATCTATTTTAAACTTGCCTTTACATAAGTTTAAGAAATTCATTAAAAGTATGCTTTTGAAAAAAGGTTATTATACTGTTGAAGATTACGTAAATGACAAAAGAGCATTTGACTCGCTCCAGCAATGCTAAGGACACCGGTTACTTATGTATAGTATACATTAATTAAATTGTAAATGATGATTTTTTTTCAAAAGAGCAACCGCCGAGTTTCTTGCTGGTTCTTCTCGGTAGGAATGGCATTCCGAACCAGTGGTAGATTCATTCGATGATTCGGAAGCACTTGTAAAAGTTTATTTGAATAAAAAACATGTGAATTTTGAATTTGAATTTTGAAATTATTAGGAAAGTGGCGTTTGCTGACAACGACAACGTGGAACGGTAACGTGTCGTTAATGCGTACATTGTAACGCACATTCCTTTGTATAAACCATTTTCTTACAGGTCTATGTAAAATATGGGCGGTTTTTGGAGTACTCTGCGTGGTTGCTCTGGGGGTAATGCTTGTGGCGGTCCCTGTGCTGGACCTAGCCAATACGTACCTAGCGCTGGCCTCCTCGGTTGCTGTTACATGCGAAATGGTAAGTTTTTACGAAATTTATGTGCACGTCAGTTATTCCACCACCACCACTACTACAGCTCATTAATGCTAGGCATCCTGCAGTCTCATAGGAGAGAGGGAATTAGAGCTTAGACCCACCACGCTGCTCCAATGCGGGTTGGCGGGCTTTAACGACTATTATCATGTTAGTGATAATAACCGGGACCGACGGCTTAACGTGCTCTCAGAGGCACGGGGGTGAAACACCGTCGACTTCCTAACTCCGGGCTAGTACTGAGAATTTCTAACCAGAAAAACCCAATACTCAATTATGGCCCGACCCGGGACTCAAACCCGAGACCTCGTCAGCCGCAGTCGAACATGCCAACCACTAGACCAACGAAGCAGTCGAAGTACGCAAGGTACGTACGTAAGAAGGCACGTAAGTTATTCATTCATATTTAAATAAGTGATTTCTATAGTACCTGCGCTCGTGAATTGAATGCATTCGGGTCCTGGGCCCCAATCATGTAAGAATGTTCGATCAATCGTTTAAGATTTTTGTCAAAGTAAAATAAACTATAAATGCATTGAATTAGAGCTCAATTTCGTCTGCCCATTCTTATACGTTTAGGGTATCGTACATACCTAAACGTTTATGAATGGGCAGACGAAATTGAGCTCTTATTTAATGCTGTTATGGTTTATTTACTTCGCCGCAGATTTTTAACGATTTCATCGGTCATCCTTACATGATTGGGGGGCTGAATTAAAACAACGAGAACCTCGTTACTTCGTCCGCACATTTCCCTGGCACGTCTGAAAAATTACAAAGTGATGACTGGATAGAGACTATCGCTGCTTGACGTCAGGGCCCGAATGCATTCAAATCACAAACGCGATATTCATGTTTATGTTTCTATCAATTCCTATGCACCTATAAATGCAAAAGTAATTCTGCCTGTATAAGTTTATATAGATAAATAAATACCTTTTTATGACTCGTTGACGAATCGCATTCCGGAGATTGAAATACGCTACATTTGGTCCCAGAATGTCGTAGAATTCTGACGGGATTTCCAAAAATCCTACATCCACGCGGATTCCACATTTCTATAAAGAAGTCGTTTAATTTTATAATTTACTCTCAATATCTTTATAATTTTACTTTGAATATTTTTTCTATTTTAACTTCGCCGGGGATATCTGCGCCCACATGGCTTTAAAATAAAGGATAGCTAAATAGCTATCCTTTATTTTTTTTGGATTTAAAGTTACGTCGACCACAGCTGGTATGACCCCTTTACCTGTATGCGAGAGTCTTACACACATGCAGGCAAAACTGTCAGTGTCAGTACTCAGTACCTAATGTGTAATACGTATTGTGTTTTGATAACTTGTAAAAAAACAGTGTTTTGACGGCCTGTTCCACTATACTAGCGGCACGCTATGATGGCCGGTTGACACATTACAATAGGTCAATTTATTCTCGAACAAAAAACAATTAAGTTTTTTTAAATTTATGAATCTCTGCACATCACTATCGTCATAGCTATCGTCAATAAAGTAATACAATTATTTCCTTCAAAGTCGTTTTCAATTAATACGGAACGTTTGTCCAACCGGCCATCATAGCGTGCCGCTAGTGTAGTCCCTACCAACGTATCCCCCCTGGGGGAGAAGAGTGGAATTTTTTTCCACCTATCCCTACGGTAGGGATGAGTGGAAAAAATATTTACACTTATCCCTACCAAGTGATTTTAGTATTTTTTGAGTGTAGAGGAGAAAAATACTGTATTGCTATTATGGCAAGCAATTATATAGAACTAGATGATGCCCGTGACTTCGTCCGCGTTGACTTAGTATTTTTCGATTCCCGCGGGAACTCTTTAATTTTCCAGGATAAAATGTAGCCTATGTCCTTCCCCGGGATACAACCTATCCCTGTACCAGATTTCATTAAAAATTGGTTGAATAGGTGGGCCGTGAAAGTATAATATACGCATCCAAAAAAAATGTTTATTTACTATTGTTATTACTAAGTAGGTTCATAATTCATATTTACCTGGAAAACTAGAAGGTTAGATACGTATGTATGTATGTACATACATGGAATTGTTAACAAAAACGGCCCACATTCAATTCGGTAGGGATAAGTGTAAATATTTTTTCCACTCATCCCTACCGTAGGGATAGGTGGAAAAAAATTCCACTCTTCCCCCCCAGGGGGGATACGTTGGTACTTGGTAGGGACTAGTGGAACAGGCCGCGACCTCCCTGGCGCAGTGTTGAGCGCTGTTGTCTTAACGTTGGAGGTCCCGGGTTCGATTCCCGGCAGGGTCAATTTGGGAATTTATAATTTCTGAATTTTCTCTGGTCTGGTCTGGTGGGAAGCTTCAGCCGTGGCTAGTTACCACCCTACCGGCAAAGACGTACCGCCAATCGATTTAGCGTTCCGGAACGATGCCGTGTAGAAACCGACTATAGGGGTTTATTAGCCCGCTACCATCTTAGACTGCATCGCCACTTACCATCAAGTGAGATCGCAGTCAAGGGTCAACTTGTAGTGGTATAAAAAAGTGTTATTGCGTGATTTCGAAATCAGATGTTTCTCTTACTAGAAAGAAATCGTGCCTATTAAGATAGGGTTCCATTAATTTTAACATCTACCCCTAAAATAATGTCCGATTCTATCAACAAAAAGGGTAAAGTGTTATAAATCCTTCTGTATAGGTACAATACAAGTTAGAAAGATCAGCTTGCTTAATTGCACGTCCTTCAAGCTTAAACTTTATCGCGCACTCTCGAAGTGGATCAATAAAATTGTAATGAAGGCGACTTCAAGTTTGGTACAGAGCATTGTGAGTAAAACTTGTACAATTAAGTATTGAAAAGGTTCTCCTGCCTTTACTAAAGGTAATTTTAATCAAATATACCTAGCTGCTCACAAGACAGAATTGGGTATTTGACAACTAGTCAAATCAGCAACTTTTGCAGCATTTTGTATGAAATGTTTGATGTCATCAAAGTTCAACGCACTTTTTACTTTAATCGATAGATAGTATAAAATATTTATTGAACATTTAATACTAACAGGGGACGTGGATATTACGACATAGGCTACTTTTTACTATTAAAAAACTTATGCCATGCGAACGAAGTCGCGGGCATCAGCTAGTAAGTAAATAAAGCACTAAGTATGAATAGGCACTGTGATCGCACAATCTAAGAATGTATTCTAATAATATCTATAACGCATGAAAGCATTTCTGTGTAACCATTCCTTCAATGGCGTCAATATTAATGTACCTACCTAAACGAAATACAGGCAAACGATAAATCTATATCCATACTAATATTATAAACGGGAAAGTGTGTCTGTCTGTCTGTCTGCTACGCTTTTACGGCCCACCTGTTAACCTAATTTTGATGAAATTTGGTACAGGGATAGGTTGTAACCCGGAGAAGGACATAGGCTACCCCGGAAATCTAGAAATTTTTATCCCGGAAAATTAAGGAGTTCCCGCGGGCATCGAAATGGAAGTCGCGGGCATCGTCTTAGTAGGTACCTATTATAAAAGCGAAATACCACTCACTAGTCGACGTATAACTTTAAGCATCAGTTAAGAAACAGTTTTGAGAAAATTCACCCCTAAGGGGATGAAAATGGGGTTTGGAAAGTTTTATAATCTCACTAGCTGATGCCCGCGACTTCGTCCGCGTGGATTGAGGTTTTTCGGTTCCCGCGGGAACTCTTTAATTTTCCGGGATAAAAAGTAGCCTATGTGCTATTCCAGACTATAATCTATCTCTGTGCCAAATTTCATCCAGATCCGTTCATCCGTTGGAGCGTGATTGAGTAACAAACATACATCCATACATCCAAACTTTCGCATTTATAATATTACTAGCTGATGCCCGCGACTTCGTCCGCGTGGATTGACGTTTTTCGGTTTCCGCGGGAACTCTTTAGTTTTCTGGGATAAAAAATAGCCTATGTGCTATTCCAGACTATAATCTATCTCTGTGCCAAATTTCATCAAGATCCGTTCAGCCGTTGGTGCGTGATTGAGTAACAAACATCCATACATCCATACATCCATACATCCATCCAAACTATCGCATTTATAATATTTATTTGACTAGCTGATGCCCGCGACTTCGTCCGCGTGGTTGAGGTTTTTTTGATTCCCGCGGGAACTTCTTAATTTTCCGGGATAAAAAGTAGCCTATGTGCTATTCCAGACTATAATCTATCTCTGTGCCAAATTTCATCCAGATCCGTTCATCCGTTGGAGCGTGATTGAGTAACAAACATACATCCATACATACATACATCCATCCATCCAAACTTTCGCATTTATAATATTTATATGGATTTATTTGATAAGAAATCAGAAATTGTAAGCGAACATATTCGCGGGCGGCCGCTAGTTAATCAGTTATAGGAGACGGGACTTTTCTTGTAATCCATTACAAAAATGTCAAAAAGATAAATTGTTATTGGTTTTCCATCGGTATTTTGGGGCATGCCAATATCGAGATGGCTTTTAAATTCATAGGTACTGTAATAGGTACTAGGTACCTATTGCCCAAGTGTGATAAAATATATTGATATATAATATAATACTATTAAAAACTAAATTAAATCTAAATTAAAAACTAAACATTAAAAATATCAAATGTGTGTTAATGTGTGTTAACTGTTGTAATGTGTGTTATTAAGAAGCTCGCGCATTCTATATTTATATAAAATTCAAAGTCCTGACTGACTGACTTAATATCAACGCACAGCCTAAACCGCTGTGGCTAGAAACTTGAAATTTTGACAGTAGGTTCCTTTTGTGACGTAGGCGCTCACTAAGGAAGGATTTTTCAAAATTCCACCCTTAAGGGGGTGAAATAGGGGTTTAAAGTTTGTATGAAAGTCCGTCGTTTCTCAAGTTATATCAACGAAACTTGGTATTTTGGCTTTCGGTAAAAAATAAAGAAATACGTATTTCACAGTTTTTCGAAATTCCACCCCCAAAGGGGTAGTATTGTATACTATTTTGCTAATTGCCCCAATACTAATATACTTGTTGACCGAGCGAAGCGAAGGTCTCCGAGTCTACTTGGGTGAATTGGCACTTGTCCGTCCGTCCGTCTGTCAGAGCCTTATAACTTCTGAATTACTGAACGTAATTACTTCAAATTTAAATATACTATGTAAACCGATGGCCTCCCGCCGAATATGGCTTAAAAAGTTATAAAAATCTTTATTTCAGGGGGGCTCTCATAGAAGCGAATGCGAAGTAAAATATTTTTTATAGCATTACATAGGGTTGCGGTATATCATTTTAAAGATAATGAGGAACGGAGTCCAAAAATATTTTTTTTTTAATTTTTCCCCTAAAATTGACGAAATGGGGGGCTTTCAAAGTGGTGATTTTCTGACGTCCAAAGATGACCTCAGAACTCCCAATTTTCTGAAAGGCTGAGCCTGAAACTTGATTAATTATTTGAATTATATCCTGTACTTGAACAACAAATACTAAAATTAGATAAATATTATAAGGAAACGAAATTATTTAATTTTTAATGAGCATACGTATTTTTAACAAACTTCACAATGTTGTCAATAGATGGCGCTCTGTACAAATTTATTCGTTTGTGCTTAAAAAGAAAAGACTGAGCCTGAAACTTGATCACTTATTTGAATTAAATCCTGTACTTGAACAACAAATACTAAAATTAGATAAATATTCTAAGGAAACGAAATTATTTAATTTTAGCTTCACTATTTTTAACAGAACTTCACATAGATGGCGCTCTGTAAGTTTATGGACACCGCGAGGTCTCAGTTCGCGGCGAACCACTAGTATATTAGTATTGGGGTTGAAAGTTTGTATGAAAGTCCTTCATTTCTCAAGTTATAGCCCTGAATCTTAGCATTTGGGCTTTCAGTTAGATATGAAGAAGTAAGTACTTAACCATTTTTGAAATTTCAACCCCCAAAGGAATGGAATACGGGATGAAAGTTTGTAAAAAAGTCCTTCATTTCTCAAGATATTTCTCAAGTTATATGAACGAACCTTGGTATTTTGGCTATCGGTAAAAAATAAAGAAGTTACGTGTGTCAAAATATTTAAAAATTTCACCACCAAAGGGGTTAAATAGGGGTTGAAAATTTGAATGAAAGTCCGTCGTTTTTCAAGTTATCGCCCTGAAACTTGGTATTTGGGCTTCCGATTTAAATGTATGAAATACGTATTCCACAGTCTTGAAATTTCTATCCCCAAGGACGTTAGATAGAGAGTTTGTCCTTCAATCACGCCGCAACAGAGCAACGGATCGATGTGATTTTTTGCATGGGTAGGTATAGTTGAGGATCTGGAGAGTGACATAGGCTTCTTTTTATCCCGGAAATGAAGGAGTGCCTGTGGGAATTTAAAATAACTTATGCCACGCGAACGAAGTCGCGGGCGTCCTCTATAGGAAATACAAACTAGGTAAGTTTTGGAACCAAGATTGGTACCTAATAATTATATTATTTACTCATCAGCATTAGTATTAGATACTTATATATTTTGCTTATCTTTATCACAGAAGGTCGATTGCGATAATATGCTTAATAGTTAATAGCATTATATTATTTACAATAAGTAATATAAATTTATACTATCAATTCGATCAATTGTGTCTGTATTACACACGGAACAGATTCTTATTTCTATGGCAGGTACTTACTTATTACAAAACAACAGATAATTCTGCGCGATAGGTTTGGAAACTTTATATCACAAAAGACTGAAACTAACTAGCGTACGAAGCAAAGAAGTGTTGTGCCATTCAAACTTTTAACTGCACTAAGCATAATTTTGCTAGGTATAATGCCCACACGACTCTAAACTGTGGCCGGCAATCACAAAATTATACCCACACTTTGCTTTACCTTATTCCGTTTCGACCAGCCGCAAAGAAACAACCAATGTTTGGGTCATATCTTTGGCTACAAAAGGTCTGAAACCTGCGTTTTGAAAAATTTGACTAGTAACCTTGATCATAGAGGTTTTTAGGTCAAAGTTTAACACAAACCATGACCTTAATTTAATTGTCCAGTATTATATTAATTTAAGTGTCCAATTTAATCATTAGATTAAATCACGCGAAAATTCATCATTTGAAATCTCCATAAATTTTGCAGATTTACGCACAGCTTACGCTAACAATAAAAACTTGCATTTAGGGCTTCGACCGGGTATTTTTCGGTAAAAAATAAACTTACTCGTAAATCGACGAAACAGTGTCGAAAGTGATATGTAACATAAATCAGCAACGACCCTCGTCAGGGCCACGTACCTACCTACAATACTTAGCCCAGTGCAAATAACGGCAACGCACCAGTTGTGCCTGACGAAACTTTTACCACCTAATGAGCCTTGCACTTCATCCATACTGTCATTTGATCTCATTACAACATCACTTAAATTTTCCAGTTTAAGTACCTAGGCATATATTAGGCTTGTGATTACGTTTAAATTAAGTACATCCCTTGAGTTATGAAAAATCATTGAATATCAAGCTATCTAAACCCTTTTTTAGGGTTCCGTAGCCAAATTTGGCAAAAACGGAACCCTTATAGATTCGTCATGTCTGTCTGTCTGTCTGTCTGTCTGTCCGTCCGTATGTCACAGCCACTTTTCTCCGAAACTATAAGAACTATACTGTTGAAACTTGGTAAGTAGATGTATTCTGTGAACCGCATTAAGATTTTCACACAAAACTAGAAAAAAAACTATAATTTTTGGGGGTCCCCATACTTAGAACTGAAACTCAAAAAATTTTTTTTCATCAAACCCATACGTGTGGGGTATCTATGGATAGGTCTTCAAAAATGATATTGAGGTTTCTAATATTATTTTTTTCTAAACTGAATAGTTTGCGCGAGAGACACTTCCAAAGTGGTAAAATGTTGGTCCCCCCCCCCGTAACTTCTAAAATAAGAGAATAATAAAACTAAAAAAAATATATGATGTACATTACCATGCAAACTTCCACCGAAAATTGGTTTGAACGAGATCTAGTAAGTAGTTTTTTTTGAATAATTTAAAACTTACTACAGGTTTGTACGGAACCCTCGGTGCGCGAGTCCGACTCGCACTTGCCCGGTTTTTAAATTAGGGTTCCGAAGTTTACAGGGTTACAGAGAATAGTTCCGCCATGTCCGCTGACCTTCCGTCTGTCTGCCCGTCTGTCTGGCCGCCGCGCCGCTTAGAGGCTCTCAGTTGTACTTGGAAGCTGTACTTTGGCATGGGTAAAGTAATATTTATATTGATTAGGCCGACAAAGTGGTAAAATAAAATTTTGTAAAAAAATATTTTAGTGTAGTCCCCTACACGTAAAGTGGGGATGTTTTTACTTTCGTCTATTCCATGGTGTGGGGTGTCGTTAGATACGTTTAAAAATATGCGGGTCGATTCAGGGATTCGTTTGCGAAATATTAAACTTTAAAGTGTTTATTTTTATTAGAGTCCGGTGTCGTAGTCGCCGTCGTCCTTATTAAAATAAAAAGAACCTAAGGTTGTAGGCCGAGTCGGCCTAACCAACCGACTGCATTTCGACTCAAAATTGCATGTGGGATGCTGAGTTGGGGGCGAAAAAACACTACGGCGCAAAAACTTTTTGTTCCCACGCAAAAGCTTCGCATCCGCGTCCATTCCGCGTCATAACATTCACTTTTATTGCTTTTATGAAGCGCGCACACTAGCCGACAGGGCAAAACCTCGTTCCCCCTCCAACACCGACGTTTAGGCCTAACCGGTCTAATTTTAATTCGCTCTTATTTCAGTTATTACAATATTCAAACTGCAATTGTATCGCAACTACAGACCGACCGACC
The DNA here is from genome assembly GCA_917051295.2 of Erebia ligea. Lineage (NCBI taxonomy): Eukaryota > Metazoa > Arthropoda > Insecta > Lepidoptera > Nymphalidae > Erebia > Erebia ligea. Next base: position 12,280,340 of record OU785223.1, on the reverse strand, counting down.
GAAGTTCTACAAGGGCACACCGCACTGTATGAGCTGCATACGGTCTGGGCACACGTCTGGGCATTCGGTCAGCAGTTGCACTACCGACCGTCGAAACACATCTAAACTGCAATTTTGCAGTTGGCTAGTACTCCAATTAATGAGTTCTATTTGTCTAGACCCTAACAGTATAACCTAAATATACCTTTTACGACTACAATACGATAAAATTAAGGAGTTTATTATTTTTCGACATTTTGCCCGATAAATCAAAAACTATTATGCATAAAAATAAATAAAAATCTGTTGAAGTATAGCCCTTTCATATGATATCCCACTCAGTATAGTTATCATCCTACTTTGAAATTTCAAACCCCCGATTTCCCCCCTTTTTTAATTAAACTAAAAATAATTTTCGATTTTTTTTTTATTTTAATGATGTTAGGCCACTATTATACACAACTATTCCAAATTTCATGTCGATAGCTTTAATAGTTACTGAAATAATCGACTGTGACAGACGGACGGACGGATGGACGGAGAAAGTCGCACCCATAAGGGTTCCATTTTTACCATTTTGGTACGGAACCCTAAAAACGCTAAATAACGGTGAATAAATAGTCCCCCGAGTCCCCGTGAAATGTCAAACGGGGATAAACTTCTCCCCTGTTGCCGTGCTCTGAGGGGTGGATAAGTTAATTTTATCTCTTGTCAGTGGATAAAATAGGGGGATAAATTTTTTATCTCCGGCCCATGCTAGCCCTGCAGGCCCTCACCTATACCCATGCCAAAAATCACGTCGATCTGTTGCTCCGTTGCGGCGTGATTGAAGGACAAACCAACAAACCAATAAACAAACACACTTTCGCATTCATAATACTAGTATGATTAGTACCTATGTTTTGTTCCAGTTCCGGTTCGTGATGAAGATTTGCGCTGCAGCCGTGGCGTGCGCCCCGCGATGTCACGACGGCAGAGTGCCACTGCCCTCCGTCACACAATATGTGTATTTTCTGTTTGCGCCAACGCTTATCTACCGGGATGAATACCCTAGGTAGTATATGTGATTATGGTGTCCTTTATTATTAATATTTTAAATGTGAAAGTTTGGTCGCTGGTTTGGATGTTTGTGACTTGGTTGTACAGTCCGATTCAAACTTTTTGACGTCTCGGATGTTAGCTGCGAGAGTAGGTTCGCGCAGGTACAATCAACTGAAACCGTCCCGCTGTTAGGTATCTAACTAAAATTGTTTTCCGCGCATCGAAGTGCACGATGTTCCGAGAGGTCATACAGTTTAATTGTTTGTATGTTTTGTTGTTTGTTACCTACTCATTCACGTTACAATGACTGAACCGATTTGGCTGAATTTGGAACGGAGAGAGCTTAAAGCAGAAAATCTTAAACGACATTAAGTAGTCGTAGTCGCCGGCATCATCTATAGTAAGTATATTTAGCTGTCCGTCGGGTTGGTCTCATTTCATACTGGTGTACCTACTACCTAGGTCCATATGATGTAAGTAGGAAGGTATATAGGTACCTATTTTCCAAAATAACTAGTTAGTAGGTAGGTAGTTGCCATGTCCATAAGTTTCGTTACACTTGAAAAAAGTATTTAGGCAGGTATACCTAGGTATCAAATAACGAGTAAAACCTTGGTGAAACACTTTCCTTGCCTATCGATTTTCTATAGAATTTATTTGAGCGTGTGTTCAGAATCACAATAATGTTTCCCCTTCGTCGTTTAACATCGTATCAGTGGGCTCCTTGAAGGTTTCTAAGGCAGGGGCACACAACTCGACGCTAAATAAATTTTCATAAATAATTTGAAATAGATAGATAATTCATAGGTAACAATTCGATTATTTTTCAGGACAAAGAAAATCCGATGGAGCGTTGTAGTTTTTCACTTCTTGGAAGTATCGGCCATTATATTTTACAACAGCTTTCTATGGGAGCGTTTTATTTTGCCATATTGGTCCGATTATGGCAAAGAACCAAAGGTAAGCAATATACTTACCTACATCAACATATTGTGATCCACTCATTAATTTTATTCATTGACGCTATGTAAAGGTAAGGATACCTTTATACAATGGTGGTTGATGTAAATACCTAGTTACTTATCCGGAACATTGGATTTAAGAACCCACCCGCAGATGTGGTAGGTATTGATATGTAGGTAGGTCGTAGGTACATAAATAAGGCATGTACGAGATACGAATATGTAGTTTAGTTACAACATCCATACTAATATTATAATTTTTCGAAAGTGTCTGTCTGTCTGTTACACTTTTAGGGCCCATTGTTTTCAGCCAATATGTTTCATCCCTGGGAAGAAGATACCTACCTAGGCATTTAATACCGGAAAATTAAGGAGTTTCCGCGGCAATCAATAAAAACCTAATCCACGCGGACGAAATCGCGGGCATCATCTAGTCTAGCTTCTTATTTATATAGGTGTCTAGACAGAGCAACGCTGCGGGTTGACAGCCCGCGACGTGACGGAGAAAACTGGCAATCTTTTCAATGTTAAACTCGTATACTTTTTCCTACCAGTATCTTTTAGGTACTCCGCTCCGTCCCATACTTACCTCTAGGTGCTATAAATGCGGTAGCCGGGTCTGACCTTTGTATGGGCGTGTAGTGTGTACCCACTGTATGAATACACATGTTACGCTGTGGTTGCAGGTAGAAGCAGGAACTGTGGTGCGAGGGATGTTCGCGTGCGTGCTGCCGGGAGTGATCTCTTTCCTGTGTGGATTTTATTGCCTCCTGCACGCGTGGCACAACGCCTTCGCCGAGATGCTCACCTTCGGAGATCGCCTGTTTTACGAGGTAATTCATTCTAGGTAACAAATCATGGTAACGATCGTGAAACGCTCTAGGAAAGATCCATGCCCAGCTGCGAAGGTAAGTTTGCTGATGTTGCGTGCCTACAAATCTTGCAGGATAAGTAGGTACTTGTTACTATAAGTAGGTACATATTGAATAGATAGAATGACTAGTTACCTACATAGGTATTCATACTACTTGTAAGAGTACCTCGACCTAGGTAGGTAACTGGTACCTAGTAGATAATATCCAATTGATACGTAGAAAATAGAACAATTTGATATTATGATGCCTAGAGATATTAGGTATGTAATGGAATATCGCCTGTTTTACTTATTCATTGTTCAATCACTTCTCCATTGAATTTTTAACACAGTGAATTATTAATAGGTAGGTAATTCATATAATCATCAAACACTTTTGTATTGTGTTTGCAATTAATGTGCTTGATCAATGTTTATATCCTGACTAGAGGATGCTCGCGACTTCGTTCGCGTGGCATAAGTTTCTTTAAATTCCCACAGGCACTCCTTAATTTTCCGGGATAAAAAGAAGCCTATGTCACTCTCCACGTCCTCAACTATACCCATGCAAAAAATCACGTTGATCCGTTGCTCTATTTCGGCGTGATTGACGGATAAACTTTAGTAACACGTACGGTGTTGCCTTCACGCACTGAAAGTTGAAAGCCCTAAACTAAAAATAACAGATTTTTATTTGTTAGGTGAGGGTAGGTAGGTATTTCTGCCCTCCTCGGCATTGTGTTCGATAGCTCATTTAGTTCAGAGCCTCGATTCTCCAGTCCTGATTTTTGATATTTCAGGAAATAGATAAGGGATTATTTTTTGGGGGAAACAAAAATATGGGAGGGTGGGTTGCTAATCTCTTCGGACGAAGCCTTCGTATAATTATGATCGAACTTCACGTACAGGTAAGTTCGTTTAATCATTAATTATACTCAAGCTTCGTCCTCGAGATTAGCATAGACACAATGTAGACTTTGAGAGTCACTGAAATATCAAAACACACTTGTGTAACGATAGAATCAGATTTAATTAATCAAAATGTACAATCATTGTTGTTATTATCTGGACAATATATTATATTATTCAATAAGTAATTATTTGATTTTTATTATTAATAACTTATTATTATTAGGTATTATGATTTTTAAAATAACTTAGAATTACCCATTTGAGTCAGTTCATCATATAGTAGGATTAATTATTGTGTGAACTGGTTTATGATAGATATCCAATTGGTATTTAATTACAATACAATATGTAGGATACTATAATATTATATAAAAATAATTAAAAATAATAATAAATAAAATACCACCGCCGGGTACAGGTCCCCACTCTTACAGGAGAGAGGGAATCAGGCCCAGACCAACCACGCCGTTCCAATGCGGGTTGGCGGGCTAGAAATAAGCAGTATTATTGAATTATTATTAGCCATCTACATTACTATTATTCAGAATTGACCTACCAAATGAATCTTCTTTGTCGACTTGTACTTTTCTATTATAAAATTTGCCAAATACCTGCGAGGAACCGCTCCAGCCAGCGGTTTTTCTAATAATTTCTAAATTTATCCCTAATTTATGCGCCTTAGAGGTGGAGGCATGTCGGGTGCTATGAGCTGTAAATATTGATATGTCTACTCCACACTCACTTTGACGTCCTTGGGGATAGAATTTTCAAAAACTATGAATCACGTATTTTTTCATTTCAAACCGAAATCCCAAACACCAAGTTTCATGGCTACAGCTTGAAAAATGACGGACTTTCCTACAAACTTTCAACCCCTATTTTACCCCTTTGGGGGTAGAATTTTCAAAAATTGTGAAATACGTATTTCTTCATTTTGAACTGGTAGCTCAAATACCAAGTTTCATGGATATAACTTGAAAAATGACGGACTTTCATACAAACTTTCAACCCCTATTTTACCCCTTTGGGGGTGGAATTTCGAAAAATCCTTTCTTAGTGGATACCTACTCTTCACAAAGAACACACCCTCCAAATTTCATGTCTCTAGGACCAGCGGTTTAGGCTGTGCGTTGATATATAAGTCAGTCGGTCAGGACTTTGAATTTTATATATATAGATAAATACAAAAAAAACAAAAACAATAGAGATAATAATTGTTGGTGTTTAGTTTTATTATAATGTAACTGCTACACACTCCGTAGCAAATCACCACGCCCTATTTACGCCTAAGTGCCTACTCACTTAAGCCCTTATGGTAGGCTACGTTCTCATTTTCAAACCCATCCGGATTAAACAAACTCAATTAGGGAGTATGCCAATTTATCCTCTAGATCAGAGGATCCCAAACATTTTTTTTTCATAGACCACTTTCAAAATTTTGCTGGTTCTGGTGGACCCCCTACGTAGACCCCCGCCGAGTCTCCCGTGGACCCCTGGGGGTCCACCTGGACCACTCTGGGAATCAATGCTCTAGATGAACCCTTATTTACAAACGTCTTAATTTTAAACTAATTGAAAAATCATGGGTGTCAGAACATGAATATTACACGATTACCTACACGTGAGGTTGTAGGCCCCTATAGGCGTCTTATTTGCTAAAATATCTTACTCGTGTTAAAGACACGTGTGTGACTCGTTAAGTCGTGGTTATGTAACCACGAGTCAAAATAACCCGAACTCACTGAATTTTAAAAAATAAAATATTTATTTGCAACTCAAATTTAAATGTTCACTAGTTAACTCTCTAGAGTATATAGTCGAGAAGAACCGTCTGGTCTTATTGGACGGCCCTTTTATACACAGGTTTTATACTGATTTATAAGAATCATTGTTCTTTTGTGTTGGTTGTTGGTCTTAGTGGTCTGACACTTCATTCTTCGAAGTCGAGTTGGAGTTATCGAGAACTCTATTGTCTCCATGTTTTGACTGTCTTTAATAGTTTCCTTGGATTAGGATACCGAGTGTTGACTGTTTTTAATGTGTCCATTGTTAGGAAGCATTAGGAAGCACTTGACTCACGTTTGCATCCTGGAGAAGGACATAGGCTACTTATTTATGAAGGAGCTGGAAAATAAGGAGTTCCCGCGGTAATTTACCTTAGGTAACGCGCTTAGGTACCTTTAAGACAAGAGTGAATAGGCATCTTCTAGGCAAGCGCGCTCCAACCTAGACCTCATCATTGCTTTGCACTAAGCATGATTGTCGTCAAGCGCATGCCTATCTCACAATAAAATAAAAAAATAAAAATAATCCACGCGTACGAATTCGCGGGCATCAGCCATTATATTGAAAGGCGTAATTAGCTACACTGTTATATAATACGAGTATAATAGTAAAACTATAAGTGAGTACAAACAATCCATACTAATATTATAAATGCGAAAGTGTGTCTGTCTGTCTGTCTGTCTGTCTGCTACGCTTTCCCAGCCCATCTTTTCAACCGATTTTGCTGAAATTTGGTATAGAGGTAAGTTATATCCCGGGGAAGGACATAGGCTACTTTTTATCCCGGAAAATTAAGGAGTTCCCGCGGGAATCAAAAAACCTTGATCCATGCGGACGAAGTCGCGGGCATCATCTAGTTTTTATATATGTACTTAGCTACTTACCTAAGTATCTCGATAGTTAATAGGTAACCTAGCTGGGTTAAGAAAATTAGTAGCACTCTGGGGTAAATAAATTATCGCAATTTGTATAGTGTTGCAATTTAACACAGGGTAGCTGTTTATTGCTTGCGGTGCAAGTAGGTATACTAATTTATCAGTGTCTAACCAAAGTGCTAGTTCGGTACATTCCAGATATTCGAATTCGACCCACTTAGGTCAGTTAGTTAGTTACTTATCTTACGGCAAGTTAACTTACTAAGTACTTAGGTACTTATTAGGTAAATAAGGTGCATAATATTTAGTAGATAAATGATGCCAAATAAGTCAAATAAAGCTCAAACCGCATTCTATAAGAGCTATCTACTCGTATATACTCTGTCGGTTCTACGCCTGATCTCGCTCCGGTCGTGTCGGATCTTCCGTCCCATCGTGCTATGAGAGCAAAGGAACAGAGAGTGCACCTGTGTATGCGCACATACTTGTGCACTATATAATATCTCCCGCGATGGCTAATCTCTGTGGAGATTGGCCGCCGTGGTCGAAATTCGATCAGGAGGACATTATATACTCTGTGGCTTGACCACAGAGACATCTGTGGTCAATGACGGCTCCCTAAATACCTATATATGTATAAAAATGGAAAATGGCGTGAGCTCTGTTGATTATTTATTTAATAAAAGAAGATTAGCTACAAAATGTGTTAGTACCTACCTACTTACCTACTTAAAATATCCATATAATACAGGCTATATAGCCAGACCCTTCTCATTCTGCGGAGACGTGTAGGCCGGTAATGAGTTGAACGAATGATGATGCCAAATACTTCATCCACATGGATTTTAATTTTTTTTAATCGCGAGAAATCTCTTTCCAGGTAAAAAGTAGCATAAAATATGTCCTTCCCAGTGATGAAAACTGTCTCTGTGTACCACAAATACCTAGGCGAAGTCAACATATATCTAAGTATAGTTCGCGCGCGAGTTGAATGCAGAGCTAGTATGGTGACGCATACAAAAGCTCTGCATTCAACTCGCGCGCGTACTATACTACGCGCGAAAATATCTTGCGGTCAACTTCAGACAGTTCTATTTAATTGGCGCCGCCTAATCCATAACTATAGACTTGTATGTTTCAGGATTGGTGGACAACCTCCCGGTTTTCCAGTTACTATCGAGCGTGGAACCGCGTAGTTCACGCGTGGTTACGAGACCACATCTATCGACCCTTAGCACCGCGCGCCGGCCGTGCAGTTTCCACGTTAATGGTCTTTTTAGTAAGTTTATTTTTTAAACCAGTCAAGTACGAGTCAGACTCACGCACAAAGGGTTCCGTACCACCACACAATATAAATTATTTTGGTTAATATCAAGAAAGATATTCTAGTATATTTTGGGTCTTATATTCTGGTAGCGCCTGAGTCCTGGCAAACAATTCGACAACGAACGAGTAGGTACGGAACCCTATTTTCGGATTTTTTCCAACACGTGCTATGAGATCTTGCTTCTTGCCTGTCATGATTCTAGGCCAACGGAAAGTACCTACCTACCCTGTAACAATAAATAAGTACCTACATCTACTTCGAATCATGTTATTGAGGCCACGCAGCTTCCTGTTTTATCCTAACGAGGTCAACAGTCAAACAGCATGAGATTGCTATAATTAAAAGGAAAAGTTTTTGTTTTAGTATTTCATGCGAAAACATTTATTTTTTCGACTATCCGTTTCAGGCATTCAGACTAATCCAGACTAATTATACCTACTTAAGTAATCATCGATTTAAATAATACCTACTTATAATAATTCTACGATTAGGTATATCATATACCTACAGGACGTACCGAGAATACAGAAAACTCGGACGACAAATCAGAAAGCAGCCTAGCATGAACTTAGATAAGCTTCAGATTCAGATGCTTAATAATTGTCTAAAGGAAATCGTTATCATTTGACAGCTCAAAACGTATTGCTCGAACTGTTTAAAGAGTTCATACAAGCTTTTTGACGTGCAGGCATCTACAAACTCCCTATAGCCTATAGGTACAGCGAATTATCCGTTTGACAAACGATTACGATTACGATTTCCTTACACAATTGGGGGGCTGAATGTAGCTGCCAAACTTAGTTAATTAAGTACCTACTAATTTAAAAAAAAACTTAATTCAAGGTGTCAGCGGCAGCTCACGAGGTCATACTAGCACTTTCGTTCGGATTCTTCTACCCCGTGCTAATGATTGAATTCGGCGTATTCGGACTGTTGATGCTGCCATTGACTGCTATCAGTGGCCGCCGGTTTCCCAACACTTCTAACCTTTTGATGTGGCTTTCATTCTTTATTGGAAATGGTAAGTTACACGCATCAAAGTCTAATGATAAAGCTTGTTTGTTTTCATTATAAAACAATTACTTAATGTGTTATGATAATAACACCTACAATAATCTATTCTTAGCTTAAACATTATATTGATGCTTGATACGTTATATTTCATCATAATATGATATATTTATTAACATCCATACTGATATTATAAATGCGAAATTGTTTCTGTCTGACTGCTACGCTTTCACGGCGCACCTGTTAACCGATTTTTGATGAAATTTGGTACAATTATTGCATCCCGGGGAAGGATGCAACATGCATAGGCTACTTTTTATCCCGGAAAATTAAGGAATTCCCGCGGGAATTGAAAAAACTTAAACCACGCGGACGAAGTCGCGGCCATAATGTGGTAGTAAAAAATTGTAAGTATAAAATTAAACAAACCGGCCGTTTCAACCAATTTTTTAACCATTTGGGGTCCAAAGTTCGATTTCACGTGGCTAATAAAATAATTGGTCACGGTCAAAAACTAATCTTATTACGTTTATTATTTGCAGGTCTGCTATGGAGTTTATATTCGATGGAGTATTTTTCAAGACAAAACTGTCCAGTATCCGAAAACGATAGTTTCTTTGTACCGAAATCGTGGTCCTGCCCGGAAATTGTGTTAAAACCTAATTGGACATTTCAAAATCCTTTCGACATTATCTACTGATATTTATTTTTAATATTTAATAATATTACCAATCATAATAAATTAATAACACTAATAATATAACAAATGGTCCTATGACCACAATACAATAATTTAAAATGCTATTTCAGCATATAACAAAATTTAATTTTTAATAACATTTTAAGGGTATCATCGCTCATTGCAAAATCGAGACGGATTCTAGCATAAAGCCGTCAATCATCGTCTTTTGTTTAGTTAGCGATATGTCTTAGTAAATCAGGATGCAGGTGTATATGATTGTTAAGATTACTTATATCTTCATTTATGTGATTGTATTTAAATATCAGAATAAAATGATTTTTACAAACATGTATTATTATTATTATTTAAATAAAGCCCTAAGTAGGTACTGGGTAGTTAAGAAAATGAGAAAAATAAATAAATTTTATATAAATTTTATTTTCCATTAATAGGTATAAAAATCTTATCATGGCATAACTATAATATTTAACCATCTCCTTAAACCGAATCACTAGCTCGTACAAATTTGCATTAAAAAATCCAGGCATTACTCAGAGTCGGACATAACAGCGTTCGATACTCGAAAATCAACGTTTTCGCAATATGCAAACTTGTACTAAGCTTTACTATCTCTGAGATGGCAAAACAAGCTTATAATAATACCTATTATATTAAACATATCGGTACATACAAACGAGCACATTAAACAATAATCTCAGTCCAAGTATGAAGTATCGAAATATGGCAATGTATTCGTTGGTAATTCTTTTCTATCATTCTATTTAATTTTATGGCCAACGTAAGGAAAATATATTGAAAAGTAAGAATTAATAATTCGTAATGTGATCGTTTGATATCGTTTAACATACAAATCTTAAACTTATCCTAAATCATACGGTAATCATAATGTCATTGCATATAGATACTAATTAATATTTTTTTAAATCTTTGCATGATGGACAGAAAACTCGGCCTACAGAATCCGTAACTCGAATACACTCATACTATTATAGCCATTATGTATAAAACTAAAGTAAATAAATAACATTTTTTGCAATACATATCTTTGTCAGTTTGATTATATTATGGATGCGGAATGTGATATTATAAATTATCGGTACAGATAACATGACGCTTAACAATTAATGAAGATCTACATCAAATGGCAGAATACCCTCTATAAAGTTAACAAGTACAACTGAAGTCGATTCTAGGCTGACTGACCACAGATGTTCAAGTACCCCCTACATTAGGGCTGATTCTGTAAAGCACAATCTCTAAACTAAAATGACAGCTTAAAAAATATGGCTAACCCTTTCATAATATTCCCTGCCGAAAGGGACAGAACTAGATTTAAAGCTGTCATTTTAGTTTAGTTTAGAGATTGTGTTATACAGAATTGGCCTCATTGTTTATGCTTTTAAACAATCAAAATATATCAAATAAATATTATAAATGCGAAAGTTTGGATGTATGGATGTATGTTTGTTACTCAATCACGCTCCAACGGATGAACGGATCTGGATGAAATTTGGCACAGAGATAGATTATAGTCTGGAATAGCACATAGGCTACTTTTTATCCCGGAAAATTAAAGAGTTCCCGCGGGAACCGAAAAACCTCAATCCACGCGGACGAAGTCGCGGGCATCAGCTAGTATTAAAATAATATTTAGGCAATAGGTATCGTTACTTGTAAGTCTGAACACGGCCTTACTGCTAAAAGTTAGTATCAAAACAGTTGTTTTTTAGTCGCTAACTTTGAACTTAACTTATTATTGAAAAATTCTCAGGCTGGCAATTAAAATTTTGTTAAAAAAAGAAGACGATTAAAAGAATGGGTCTGACAAACGTTTTTTACTTTACATGCCAAATAAATCTACAAAAAATTACGAGAATAACTTTTTTTTAACTTTTTTCATATCTTAAAAAATTGATGAGGTATTTACGATCAAAATGCGTATTTCCGGCCGAAGTTTTAAAAAGCCGATGACGTCAGAATCCCAGTCGCTGCGCAGTAAAAACCAAATTATAAAGTTCTCCGTGGTAAAAATGGAAAAAATACTGTATTGTGCCTTGGTGCTTCAATTCAACAGCTAAAACACCTGATACTCTTTTTTATGTGCCCGAGGACCCAAAAATGAGTCATAACCGTGGGTGTGACGTCATAGTATGAGCGCGCGTAGTCTTGGAAATGCATGAAGAGGGTATTTCTACAATGGTTTCATTGTTTTCTGTCGAAGGTTCCGTTTTCGGACATTTGTCAGCGGATTCTTCTATGGAATTATGCCCATTGGTCAATTTTTCATCGCCAACTTTTTGTGTAGTTTTATTTTCCGCTAAAGATTTTTCAAAGTAAGCTCAGCTGAGGTTTTTGGTCGACTGCCGCTTCAGTCTGAGGCACACAGTACAGTTTGACAAATGACTGTATCGCCAAGTTTCTCTCCCATTTGGTAGCTACACAGGTAGTTTGCGAGGTGGCAGCTATTTTGTTTTTTAACCTCTCTTTCAATATTGATTTCATATCAACTTTCAATAATAACTTTACATATTATAGAAATCGGAATCCACTTAATTTGGCATAATTTGGTAAGTATTAGGGGGCGCGCACGAAACGAGCGACGGCCGAGCGACGGCGATGGAAACCGAGAGCTGGTGACAAATTTCGGGAAGGTCCATTAGGAGAGATGAAATTGTGGAAAAATATAATTTCGTTCATTGGCGAATCTAGTTCTGCCAGTCTGGTAGAGCGTTTGCGATTATTTCGCTACTGCGCAGCATAAAACATTTGTAAAAAAAAATCATAAAAAAAACATTTTTTTGGCAACTTGATTTTTTATATTAAAAATTTTATACTTAAAGAAATCGAAAAAATTAATCCCAGACATTTTTGTCGTTATAAAGTATTACCAGACCTCTCACAAATTGTTCCCGAAATTCGTCGCCAGCTCTCCGACTAATCGCATCGCCCCGTACCGCCGTCGCCCGCTACCGCTAGTTTCGTGCGCGTACACTTAATGCCCTTAATGCACTTAATGCACTTAGTACACTAGGGCACGCCATGGCCGAATTGAGTCGCAATTTACGTCCTTAAACTTTAAATAATTCTTAATGACATTCTAAATGCGACATTCTATTTTGTGACAACAAAATAGTCAATTTTAAAATGGTTATAAAAATTTGACACTAGAAACTCTAAATTAGGATAAAAGTACAAAATTGAGTGCTGATAATAATATAAAAACTATATTTATATAAATTCGTGCCTGTGTGAAATATAATTTCAAAAATATTACTTTATCAACTTATTTCTTCCGTATTAAACAGCAGGTGTGCGATCCAGTTCTTTAAACAATGAGGATGACATTCTGCAAAAAAAAAAACAGATAAATATTAGCAATGGGGAAATCCCAACATGAGGAAAAAGATATATGATTAATAATAATTCATATAATGGTGATGGCTAGTTACCAAACTAGCAGTAATTAAAATAATTACATCACTGTAATTCCATCTTTCTTCTATAAAATATCTGGATTGGACTCTGGATTATCTCTAATGAATAATAATATAAAATGTTTATCTGTTTTATATTTATTATTAGTTCATTATCATTTCACTCATATTGTATGAGTCACACTATACTATCAAAAGATAAAAATGTGATACTTAAAAATGGCTCTAATAAATACAAAAGTACTTTAGAGACAACCTACATACTTTTCAATAATTTAGTATTAGCTTAGAACTGTGACTTTGTCTTCAAGGATTTAAGTTTATAAAAGCTCTGGCTAGAAATTTTCAAGATCCTTCCAAAGTGCATCCCTAGGATAGTCAAGTCCAATACATTATCATGTACAATGTCCAAATGTTAATTCTCTAGGTCCACTGGTTTTGGCTCTGCGTTGTCTGTCAGTCAGTCTCAGTACTGTTCTATGTTTACTAACTGACCCGACCTGCTTTGCTCTGGTGAAATTACTGCAAATTCCTTGGGGGTGGAATGTCGAAATAAGTCCATAATAACTAATTCATTTCTATAACCAACTCACATTGCATGTTCATGGATATAACTTTAAAATTTGCATAAATTCATACATACCTTTCATTCCCTAGTTTAACCCTCTCAGGGATGGAATTTCCAAAAATCCTTTAAAAATAAAATCTATTCTATTCTATTGTATTCTCTATGAGATACCTAAGTCCTAAAAGGAATCTACTCTAAAAAAGGTTTTGAACCCCAGTAGGTAGTTAAGCCAGTGTATTGATAGACTAGTTGTTCAGTCAGTGAGGACAAGCCTTGGCCCTTATGTAGATAAATATATTTGCAATACTCACTTGCTTATCATGTGCCTGTAGATGTATTGTGGTATAATGGTTATGTTTACAACTGGCGGGCTGGCATCAATCACCTTTGATATCTCCTTATCTTTCATGCCCACAACGTTAATAGTGTTTATTTCCAGTATTTGATGGTCAGTCAGTAAACCATTCCGTGCTGCAGATGAATCCTTCACCAATCCAACAATATTTCCATCTTTGAATTGGAATCCAACATGTCCAAGGGAGTCCTTATGTAGAGTAACAGTTCTCTCAAAAGGCCTGAAAGACAGACATTTATTTTTATAAGCTTTTTTTATTTAATTTAAAGACAAGCACTTGGCTGCAATCAGACTTGCCATATTATGAATTGTTTTCATGGACAAATAAATCATTTATCTATCATTTAACCATATATCAAGTAGTGATGCAGCCTAAGGTGGAGAGCGCTTATTAGATGATGCCTATAACTATGGTCAGATGAATTTGGGGTTTTTAAAAATCATTGATTTTAGAGGATAAAAAGTAGCCTATGTCCATGGTCCAAGATTCAAACTTCATGTCAAAATTAGTTAATCAAATTGGCTATGAAAATGTCAAAGACACACATTATTAAAGACAGATATTATTAATTGCTATGGATAGTATTTTTAGTTGAGGCACCAAAGGTTAAAGATTTCCAGAACAAGAAGCAATTTGTGGTTTATGATATTAAGTAATCCAATTGTATAACAACCTAATGTAATTAGTTAAACTACAAAATAAGCCTCGTTCCACCTAAAGATGTCCATGAATCAATCATACAAAAGAACTATTACATGGCATATTTACCTGTCACGAACAGCCATATAGATTCCATTAGTAGGAGCCTTTTTCAAAATAGCATGGCATTCTTCCATGGACATTCCAGCCAATGTTACATTATTGATTTCCAAAATTTGGTCACCAAATCTCAGCCCAGCCAGAGCAGCCGGGCTGCCTGCAGCAACATAGCACACGAAGACTCCATTACTGACCGAGTGGAGCCTTAAACCACATTTCCCATCTCTATCTTTGCAGAGTATGACTTGTCTGATACCATTCGTGACTGTTGCCTTTAATAGACTTGGAGATTGAGAAGAGATGGGTGCTATCATACTCACTGTACCGGAAGGTTGCACCTTGAAAATCAAAAAACAATAATTAGGTAGATAAGTAAGTACAGTTTACTTACTTAAAACATTAAAATTTATTTTATGATGTAGGTGGTGAGTTGTTTGAACTTAGATAAGTATACCAAAAATAAAAAAATATGAGAAAGTGGGTTTGTTTATTTGCTCATTATCTTCTCTTACCCAAAAAAATCTTGATGAAGTCAAGTACAAATACTTATTTTGTGTTCTGAAGGCAGTCATGGCTTTTTCATAGTTGGAAAATGTCCCACAAGAAACATTCGAAAACACACATAAGTAAGTACAAAAATTAAATGTTCAAGTAATCAAAGATAGGGGATGATTAGGTACTATGTAGATGATTAAACTTACAGTTTGTATCTGATATTCTGGCATGTTGACTGCAATGACATCTTGTGAAAGCTCCAGCCCCATGTATTCTCCGAGCGCAGGGTAGACATGTCTCGGTCCGCTGGGAGCGACGGGCGCGGCTTGGGCAGTAATGGGCTGATAAGTCGAATTGTATGAAGGTGGTGCTTGATGTTGGGCCATTTGGGCTCGGACCATCTTGTCCACTTTCATATCTTCCAACGATGGGTACAGAGACATGTTCGCTTTGTTATATTGCACAAGATTTAGTATCAATGGTATCAAATTACTCTAACATAAATTTGATCGAACACAACAGACACGTTTTTCACTGTCTCAGAATCTAGTAAGATCCTTGCCCTCAAAAAGAAGAAGTAAAAGCGCTTTGCTAAACACGATTTACAATAAACAGGAAAGGAAAGACGCAAACTCTGCGAAGTTTAGTATTTCGAATGACGAAAAATTGGGAAAAACCGAAAAACAATGCAATTGAAGTAGTACCTAGTGATTAACTACGCTGTTGATTAGTCAGAGTCCAGAGACAGGTCAGACTTCAGAGTCCAGAGACCAGAGACTAGTAACAGACTAAATAATGTACTCTGTGGACTAGAGATTGGAGAATAACTGATAGTGATGGACCAGATGGACAACCTCGACTCGAGTCCTTTACTCGATTAACTTGAAGATTAACTTCTCTCTAGAATGAAGTCGCCGCTTAGGTACGTAGTAACTAGTACCTCCATTGATCCTAGACCCTAGTGGAATTTTCTGACTCTAGGTCATAGAAGTATATATAATGTACTCTGTGGTCATAGATTAACTAAGGCTGTGTTCCGAAATACACTGCGAGCACTGTAAGGTGTGACGTCACTTTAGTACACTGCGAAGCCGTTCCTCTAAAACTTCCGTGGGCGATCGGCTAAAAATGACAGCTACAGTGTAACGATCGCAATCACCTCTGATAGGTTAACACTCTTCCACTATTGGATAAAATCCATTGACGCAGCAAGAATACCATAAATTCAGCCAATCACAACAATTGATACTGTAACGATGATTGATGCAATTTTTAGCCGATTGCCCTGCTGGGTACTGCTTATAACGGAACGCTGTCAGCACTGAGACAAACACTGAGAGTACCTTACCTCGAAAACGCCAGTGCTCACAGTACAAAGATGGCGTCGATTAATGACGTCATATATTTCCCTAGGATACTGCAGCAGTTTACTGTCAGTTATAACGGAACGAATTTCTCCACAGTAAAGAGCACTGAACAGTGCTCGCAGTCTATAACGGAACACAGCCTCTCTACTGTCAACTACTACTGTTACTCTGAGAATTACTATATTAGTCTAGATATAAAAAAAATCATAGTAGTTAGTCGCACAGGTTAGTCGTAGAAATTCCCTTTGATTAGTTTATTCTTGGTTTATTCAAAGGTAATTCCCACAGGTAATTCCTAATTCCATGAAAAATAAACCGGCCAAGTGCGAGTCGGACTCGCGCACCGAGGGTTCCGTACAAACCTGGGGGTGCGAAGTTTCGTTTGAGAGAAAGAAAGTAGACCCCCTGTAGTAAGTTTACCGATTTATGACGTATTAAAAACAAGACGAAATGAACCGCAAAACTAACTTTGTTTGTAGAGGTTTAGTGTTAATACCAAAAAAACTATGCTAGTTAGAGCGTTGTTTTTATTTTTCCTGTAAAATATACATAAGCTTCTATTGACCATAATTATTTCAGATTTTTCAATTGGTAAACTTCGGAGATAAGGGGGGGGGAACGGTATTTTTTTCGACATTTTGCCCGATAAATCAAAAACTTATGCTTAAAAATAAATAAAAATCTGTTTTAGAATGTAGAAGTATAGCCCTTTCATATGATATCCCATTCGCTATAGTTATCATACATTTCAAACCCCCGATTTTCCCCCTTTTTTAATTAAACTAAAAATAATTTTCGATTTTTTTTTATTTTAATGATGTTAGGCCACGAGTGAGTATAATAATACTCAACTATTCCAAATTTCATGTCGATAGCTTTAATAGTTACTGAAATAATGACGGAGAATAAATGGACGGAGAAAGTCGCACCATAAGGGTTCCATTTTTACCATTTTGGTACGGAACCCTAAAAATACTGGAACATAGAATAATTAACCTTCTTCCTTTCTCTGTCTACGGCTTTGTCTACGGACTGTAACCTACAGTGACAAAACCTACCTGATATAAAAATAAAAAACACTAATGAATCAAGAATCTCTGGATTCTCGAAAACAAAGTCTCAAGCCAAAACAAATCCAACAAAACGCCTTCCACATGCAGAACAAAAAAAACTCCAAAACGGTTAATCAAAAAGCCTGGAATCTAGAGCCGAATAATCCCTTGTCACAAAGAAAACTACTACCAAAAGCTAAAATCTAGAGCCATAAGAGCCTTAATTAATCAAAAAGGCAAGAGTCCAGAGTAGAGGTGGTAAATATAACACGTAACGCAATATGCTAACGCGTTATTGTTCCTTAACGGGATAACGAGTTATGTGAGGAGCCGCCATGACGTTACGGGATTATGAATATCACGCGATCGCGCGTGGTGCCCGTAATGAGTCGTAACGTAATTTAACACCATTAACGTTGTAACGGCGCCCGCCTGTCGGTAGCGCGCTGCCGCTGGCCGAATTGGTTACTGGTTAGTCTCGCGTAACGCGCTGTTGTGAGTGAACGTCATCGTTGCGTGTTACAAAATTTAGCGTGTTGCAAGACATATCGCGCCTGCCGGCCGCCCACACCTTTTCTTATAGCAAGCGCGTTATAACATAGCGTATTTAAAAGCATGTTAAAAATTTATAGTTTATAGTCCGTAGCGTGTTATGGATTTATAATAGTTTTGAACAACTCTAGTCCAGAGCCTTATCAGTTTTTTAAAAACTCTGTGGACCCTAGTTACTAGTAAGAAGGATTCAGCGAAACGCGCGTTTATTCAAGGCTAAAGAGACTGATCAGAGTTGTCGGCTTGTGGTTTATGTAATCTTCGGCAGGCTTACTTATCTATGTTCTTTACAGTAGGTATTTTTATTTAGTGGTTTTTGGAATGAAGTTCCTTATGGGACGATGTGGAGGGGTACCCTAGCCAACAAAAAACGTCTTTAACGAAAATGCGTGGAGTAAGGTTTTTCGAAATTAAACCTTAACATTAAAGGATTAAAGTTTAATTTCGAATGTAGTATATTTATATTTAAGCCCTTTTGTCTTAGTAAAAAAACGTCCGTAACGAAAATTGAACCACCAATTGGAAGAAGGGAATCAATCCAAAAAACAGGAATGGAGATAATTAAAAAAAACTTTATAACTTTTTACTTTCAACTTATAGGCTCACGTGACATCACTGATATTAAAGAAAATATAAATTCTTACTTGTTTACTAATAGATCTGGCTGAAATATATAATACTTATTTATATATATGTATTTAAATGTGTTGGATTTATTCCCTTCTTCCAATTTATAAGATCTATATACAAAATAATTTGAATTAATAGACATTATGAAAACAAAAACTTATTTATTTATTAGAAAAACGTAAGAACACTATTATACATCTATTTCTTCACTCTCGGTACTTGTACCGAGAGTGAAGAAATAGATGTATAATACTACACATAGAAATAGATGTATAATAGGTGTATACTTGTACGAGAGTGGTGGTTCGGTTGTGTCGTTTTTGTCTATCGATAAATAAACAAGCAAAAATAATCTCTAAAATAATCTCATCTATTTCTTCACTCTCGTATAATAAGTATAATACTACACATAGAAATAACAACACATTATAAAAACAAAAACTTATTTATTTATTAGAAAAACGTAAGAACACTATAATACATCTATTTCTTCACTCTCGGTACTTGTACCGAGAGTGAAGAAATAGATGTATAATACTCGTAGGTGTATACTTGTACGAGAGTGGTGGTTCGGTTGTGTCGTTTTTGTCTATCGATAAATAAACAAGCAAAAATAACCACTAACTTTTATACTCGTAACGTTGATAGTTGGAAGAAGGGAATAAAGGCAGGATTTGTTCCGTTCTTCCAACTAACCTTTTTCATGGCCGCATGAATCTATACAATGTGAGTGGTTTTTGTGCCTTTCTTCGAACTCACAATTTAGCGCTACGTCTATAGAATATAAAAGTGTAAAAAACTGAATATGTCAAAAAGTGGCGTTTATTCCCTTCTTCCAATTGGTGGTTCAATTTTTATGTATAGTTTATTCGAAAATAAACCTTAACACGGTGGCGGTCTTCGCAGTCCGCACATAATCCTAGTACACAGTCTTATGTAATAATCTTAGTACATAGTCTTATGTATGTCTATTATAATTATTTTGTATATATTAGTTTATCATAATATGATATATATGGTATTGGTTAGTTTATTTAGCTATTAGTATTTAAGTATATTATTATTATTATTATTTTTTTACACCACCTCCCTTTATCCCCTTCTTCATTTTCTCCCTATCGTTAAGGTTGTCTGGAAGAGATCGCTATTTAGCGATAAGACCGCCTTATTGTACCTACTCATTGTTGTTTTCTGATTTGTAATGTGTTTCATTGTATATATTTGTGGTGTACAATAAAGTATATACATACATACATACATACATAATCCAATAGATGGCACTACTAGTACAATGGACGCGAACACGAAGAGCCCAACTCACGCTTACGAAGTTTTCTCAGAATTACGCTATATATACGACCTCCAAAGATGAACGGTCGGACCAGTGGTCCCCGAGCACAACACCCGCTCGGAGGATGATCATCCTATTGTTACGATCAAGCCATATCACCTGCTCCCGTACATTGGTGACCCCGACGTGATCTCAAAGCCGCCGCCGACGATCACAAGCCGACGTGATCTCAGAGCTGCCGCAGACGCACATCAAGCCGACGTCACACCCTAACTCGTCAGACATCAGCAACGTCGCACATCACATTAATCCCTACAGTCATCGCCATGTGGACAGCATCATCAGAAGGCACAGCACGGCAGAACAGCAACTCAATGCAGCACAGCAACACATCGCAGCACAGCCGACCGATGTTCCGGCACAACAGCAACACAACGCAGCACAGCCGCTTACAGAACCACACGCTCAGCGGCTAGCACAGTCGATACGCAACAGCATATCAATACACAGCCCGTCGACGCCAGTACCAGCCGCACAAGTGGGTCACACAGCCTCAGAGTAGTATGAGCCTACAACGCCACTACCCTGGTTGTTACACGACGCCGCTTCACCGAGTATTTCCCGACGCTGCGCTTGCCTGAATGCTCATCGACACCACTTCTCCAGATACTTGCAACGCCACTCATCTGAATGCTGACGACCTCCAGATTCGAAGGGGAGTGATGTGGTGGTCTTCGCAGTCCGCACATAATCCAATAGATGGCACTACTAGTACGATGGACGCGAACACGAAGAGCCCAACTCACGCTTACGAAGTTTTCTCAGAATTACGCTATATATACGACCTCCAAAGATGAACGGTCGGACCAGTGGTCCCCGAGCACAACACCCGCTCGGAGGATGATCATCCTATTGTTACGGTCGAGCCATATCACTTGCTCCCGAACAACACTAAATAAATAAATAATAATAAAAATGTCTTCGTAACAACTCGACTTATCTTTTTATCTCGACTAGAACTTGAAATTAATATTAATGTAATAAGGAACTTCGTTCCTATCTGGTGTCCCACGACACCACACTAATCTTTTTTGCATTGCTTGTATCTACATTCATTTTTGTTATGCAAGTGTATAGTAGGTACCTATGTTTTTTGAAAAAGCTCAGTTTAGAACATAATAATATTATTATTTATTTATTGACATTAAACACGAGTTTACACTGGTTTACACGAGTCCAATACGTATTGAAAGAAATGGATTTGTTTGTGGAATGTGGATTGATCCACCACTCAGAGCATGTAGGTATCATGAAACTTCGAAACATAAGTTCGAGTATCTCTGATTTTTAATTGAGTGGAATTCTGACGTTTGTGACGTTCAGTTGACACAAACATTTTTTACGCCTTTTTTATTTCAAGACTCGGGTTTTTTAAGGTTAAAAATTACTGTATGAAGCAAATTGATCACATGCACCTATTACAAGAAATAAATAGTTTATTATTTGTCACAAGCAAAATCCAAATAAGTACTTATGAATTAATAACTTTGCTAAGAAAGGATAAAAGATAAAATAAAGAAACAACAACCAATAATAATAAACTTTATCCATACTTACTAATATTACAAACTAGATTCCGCGTGGATTAAAGATTTTTGATTTCCACGGGAACTTCTTAATTTTCCGGGATAGTGCCTATGTCCTTCCCCGGGATACAACCTACCTCTATACTAAATTTCGTCAAAATCGGTTGAAAAGATGGGCCGGAAAACCGTAGCAGACAGATAGACAGCCACACTTTCGCATTGATAATATTAGTATGGAAGTATGGATCCTTTTTGAAGGCAATGAACAAAACTTATTCCACGCGGACGAAGCCGCGAGCATCAGCTAGTTAATAATTAAGTATTGTAGGGTAGAAGTAAAAGAAACGCCAATGACAGTAACTTGTATGTATTGTACGGCTATCGATCTCCTAGACCTAGCTTATAATAAGTAACGGAATCTAGCTAAAGCCTAGGTTCCCTAGATTTAGACGTGAGAATCGATTGCAGCGACTTCTGATAGTACGGTCGCTAACTAGCGAATGGAGTTAATATCTTCGTCGCGCTCGGGCTTATACAGGGCTCCGCCGCTTTGTTCTGCGCAGAGACACGTTGGTCGAAGCGCTCCGAGCGAGAAGTTTAGTCGATGTGTAAGCAGGAAAGTATTCGAGGCCGAGCCGCGCGTGCAATGCTTGTTACAGTATTAAATAAAATCATCATGATTTTCGTTGTCGTCGTCATCCTCATCATCCTCGTCATCCACAGACACTGTCAATCAAGTGGGTAATACGACATATTCTTTAATTACATGTTCTATGCACTCTAGCCATTTGTTTGAGGTGACGTTAGCTCCCTCAACCAAAAGCTCTTTCACTTCAACCATTTTGTTTTTTGCAACATCCAAATTGCAATCCAAGTTTGAGCCCAAATCAACTCAATTGGATTGAGCTCGTGCAATAGTAAGGGGGCGATTGGAGTAGGTACTCCAATCGCAATGTAGGTAGGTACCTACAGTAATCCCTTGTTCTGCTGCCAACTCGTCCACGACATTTCTATTACATTTATGCTTTTCTTTGCTAGTTATGCCCAATAAATTTATCCACTTAAATTTATTTATCCACCTTAGGCTGCATCACCACTTGCAAGCAAGTCAGAATGCAGCCAAGCGCTAGCCTATATATTTAAAAAAAAAATTACTTTCAACTACAAATTGACTCAAAACATAATGAACATAAAAGTGTCGAAAATAATAATTTCTAATTTTCAGTTCAAAAGGTTTGTTACTCATGCGTGGTGTGACCAGTTGTTTTGCTTTTTTCTCCCACATTAATTGTTTCAATATTGATATTTAATAACATTTCACAGATCAGCCTGGCAAACGAAAGGGGGAATAGCTTTTTCACTAAAAACATAATTGTGTTTGTCAGTCCAACGCATGACTGGAGTTTACTCTTTACGAAAGATTATCTATACTAATATTATAAATGCGAAAGTTTGGATGGATGGATGTTTGTAACTCAATCACGCCAGAATGGCTGAACGGATCTGAATGAAATTTGGCACAGAGATAGATTATTGTCTGGAATAACACACTTTTTATCCTGGAAAATTAAAGAGTTCCCGCGGGAACCATAAAACCTCAATCCACGCGCACGAAGTCACGGGCATCAGCTAGTAAAATATATAAATTAGTAAAGGAGGGTAAATGAACGCATTTTTTATATTGCTGAAATCATACTTGATACATTTATTTATATTAATTATATAATTTATATATATTCATCAAAATATATTACATAGTCATGGAAACATAATGTCAATAACGTGACGGAGAAAATTTGATTTTACTTCCCATTTTTCATATCCCGGGCTTATAATATATGAAAATCGATTCTAAAGGAGGTAAACTCCAAAAAAAAAACTTTTTTCTAGGCGTCTGTCGGCCGTCATCATAACAACCGGCTGGAAAAAGAATGATATTCAAGCATGGTTAACGTCAAAGAATTTAAATTATGATGAAACTATGTTGAAGGTAAACTTATTGGACATAGTTAGCAAAGAAATGCATAAATATAATAAATATGTTGTGGACTAGATGGCAGCGGAACGAGGGATCACTGTGCTCCGATTACCCCCTTACCATTGAGAGCTCAATCCGATTGAGTTGGCTTGGGCTCAAGCCAAGGGGCATGTGGCAAAAAACAATAAAACTTATAAAATGGTGGAAGTGAAAGAGCTTTTGGTCGAGGGAGTGAACAATGTCACCCCAAACAAATGGCAAGAGTGCATAGCACATGTTATTAAAAAAGAGGACAAACTATGCCGTTTTGACCATTTGATTGACAGTGTCTGTGATACTTTCATTATAAATGTCAGTGACGATGACGAGGATGATGATTATTTTAATAATTCATTATTTACAAAATGTTTACTGTTATTAGTTGTTGGGTTTTTCTTTATCCTTTCATAGCAAAATTGTTCTTTCTAATTACTTTATGACTCTTTCAGTCTTCAGTCGGTAATAAGTGTTTAATTTCTACTAATGCATGTAATTACATGTGTGCACAATATTATGTATGCAAATATAAAATATTTGTAACGTTTGTCACTTGAAATTAAAATAGTGCTCTATTAAGTAATTAACAATTTAATGTAAACTAACACTGTTAAAGATTTAATCTTTAGAATCCATTAGCATTACTTATATTTTATTAGAATTTGTTACCCTTTTTTTGGGGAAAATGTTTTAACCAAGAAACGTCAAGAAACGTCAGAATTCCACGCAATTAAAAATCCGAGATAGATCTTAATGTTTACCATACCAAACAAAGATAATCACGGGCCACGGTTGTGCGTCTACTCGTGCACGGATAGCATAGATATGTCCACCGCCACCCTCAATACAAAGACCATAGAGAAGTGCAAGGTCTTTGCCTCAATAATTCTGCAATGAATGCATACGTCAATCAAGCACAATCGTCATGTATGAATCGATACTTGTAAGTTGTAACATCGAACAATTTATCGATAAAACTTTTTAGGCTAGCAACTTTTTGGTTACATGTCAAAAAAAATTGTCAAAAATCAAAATAGCATGTAGCATGAATGAAATGTCAAAACATAACTTTTAAGTTTTATAAATTTTATTCATGGAAGAAGGAATTCGACTGCCGATTTTATTTTAGGTGATAGGCAAAGTGATAGGTCTTGTGTTGATACGATAAACATCCTACTTTACGGTTGATACTTTGTAAAATGTAAATATTATAATGAAATGCTCTGATGAAATGGTATTCTAAATCCTAAACCTCAAATAGTTATAGATAACTATCGATTTAAATACACAATATTTAGTAAAATGGAATCAGGCTCTACAAATAAACAACGTACACCAAGGTTTGTGATAGTGTTAATACTAAAATGAAGAAAAACTTGAAACATGTCACTGAGTTCCTACAATAATTATTTTTGATTCAAAATTTAGTCTAAATGTTGTGTACCGTAGGTATATTACCAAACTAGCTGATGCTCGCGACTTCGTCCGCGTGGATTGAGGTTTTTCGGTTCCCGCGGGAACTCTTTAATTTTCCGGGATAACAAGTAGCGTATGTGTTATTCCAGACTATAATCTATCTCTGTGCCAAATTTCATCCAGATCCGTTCAGCCGGCCAGAGCCATTCGGGCGTGATTGAGTAACAAACATCCATACATCCATCCAAACTTTCGCATTTATAATATTTATTTGATTACCAATTCATAATCATTAATCATGAAAGACAGCAATTTTAAACTATAATGAGTAATGACATTTTGAAACTTAAAATTAGGTAATTTACTTACTTACTTTTTAAATTTTTAATCAAACAATGCTTCTCAGTGCTCATTGTTTATTGTGATTTTGTTGTTTATGTATATATTTTTATCTATATTTTATCACATTTCGAATCTTTTTCTTCAGCCGGTGTAGAGAATGGGAACGTCAACGACGTATAAAATTTAATGATGCTATTTCCAAACTTGGAGAGATTGTTAAATCAATAAACAGGGCTAATAAAGATGAAGAAGCAGATAACGTGCAGTATCCTAAGATTGAGATAGTTCAAAAAGCTATAATTTGCTTAACAAACTGTGTACAAGAAAAAACACAGCTAAGTAAGTATCCTTTATTAATTATTAACTTGTAGACCGTACTTTTTTATAGAAATTGATGGCTGTGACTTCGCCTATTTGAAATTCGTTTTTATAAAATGCCTGTTTTCCCTTTTTGTTAATATTTTCTAAGACTAAAAGTAGCCCTTTTTGTGTCACTGGTTTGCAAGTTATCTGTGTCCAAAAATTATTTCAAACATTGAAGAAGTGGTTAAGCTATGAAAAGGTGACCGCCTAAGTTAACACACTTCACTTTTTATTATTGCTAGTAAATAAGTAAAGGTTATGCCCAACTGAGTTACCTCTCAATGCTAAGGTATTGAACTTACAGTGATTTATATTATAATGTTGGAGCTTTCATATTAATAATTATTATTAAAAATTTACAGAGCAAAGACAGGATACTTTTGGCTTCACCAAAATACTAAAATATTTTGCTCAGTGTTATATTAGCAATCTGTGTTATATGTGGATGATGACTCACTAAACTCTAAAAAGCAAACTATAATAGTTGCATACATTAAAAATTTATGTAATTAGAAAATAATTTTCAGAAGCAGACATATTAGCCTTAGAAGTAAAACTAGAAACCATTGAAAAACAGAGAAATGACAAAAAAGATGTCTCAGTGCAAGTTACTCTGGGGGTAAATAAGAAAAATCCTCGTAAGTTATCATTTTTAATCAATAAATTACAATCTATACTAATATTATAAATGCAAAAGTCTGGATGGATGGATGTTTGTAACTCAATCATGCCTGAATGGCTGAATGGATCTTGATGAAATTTGGCACAGAGATAGATTATAGTCTGGAATAACACATAGGCTACTTTATATCCTGGAAAATTAAAGTTCCAAAACACGGGAACCAAAAAACCTCAATCCACGCGGGCGAAGGAGCGTGCATTAGCTAGTAGCTCATATTTACTCTTAAGTATTTTCAGTATTAAGTATTAATATTCTTATATGTATACCTTATACTAATTTTGTATCAGTATTATTTACAATAACCAGCATTTGAGTATGTATAAATTAATTATTTATGAAAAATGTTTAAGTATATCAATACAATGACAGCAATATATAATATTTAGCAATAAACAATTTTTGCCATATTTTCAGATTGCAAATGTATGAAATTTGTTATAAATCAAAATACCAAAACTGATAATGCTATAGAAACTAGGTCAAAAATAGGAAAAAAAACTAAAATAATAAATAGATGTCCACCAAAGTTACCGAAGCTATTACCAATATCAAATCTAAAAAAAGGTAATAATAAATATTCTAAGTATGTGTAATATTATAGTATCTACTGTTTTAAAAAATAAGCTTATGGCAGTTTGAAATATGTACTATGTAATGATTTTCATTTTTTTTCAGATGGTACTTTTGTGATGTTACCAGCTACACCATATATATTTCCCCCGAGGCCAGTATTGTTTCCTCAAGCACCAACAATTGTCTTTGTAGATACAAATCTTCAGTCTCTTAATAAACAAACAACTGTTCCTATAATTAATAGAAATTCAAATGATATTACAAAAACAACAATGGTTAATGTACTTCCAATCTCTGCATACTCTCACCCATTGTCAGCTATAACTAAGAAAAGTAGTTCAAAATCCCGAAATAATACGAGCAAAAAAAGTGTCGGAAAGGTTAAATCAGCTGGGTCAATTGATAAAAAAGAAGACAATTTAGATAGTAAACAAATCTCAAGTGAAGAAAAGAAAAACGATGTTATAAGTTCTAATGGTAAGAAAGTGGCAGACACTGAAGCAGCCATAGAAACAAGCAAAGAAACCGTAATCAACGATAAACCAAAAAATCCTGAATCAGATAAATTGGCTACTACGAACAACACTCTCACTAGTACTAATGAGATTAATACAAAAACAGCTAAGAGTGATTCGAATGTAACTCTTAATGATACCGAGCCACCAAAATGTTCCGAGTTTTCAATCACCAAATCAAGTAATTTAACAATTTCAACATTACCAAGTTTTACTGCAGCTAATGAAAAAAATTCAAACACTGGTACAATACAAGAAGTTAATACTAAGTGTACTAAAATTCCTCCTGATAAAAATATTGTTGAGAGTGAATACAAAAATAAAGAAAACAAGATGCAAACTATCATTGATTCAACAATTTGTGAACACGTTGTCGATGCTGGTAATGCACGTTTAGAATTAGCAGAAGAACTCTTAGCAGCTTCGCCAACTGCAGCGTTCTTGATGTCTTTTCCATTAGTTAGTGGAAATAGAGCAGACAGCCCTGCTGAAGACACTTCAAATCCAACTAATATCAAAGAAACCGGCCGTCGAAACGAGACACCAACACAGCAAATATCTTATTTTGACAAGTCTAATCTTGAAACTAAAAACAAAACTAGCAAATCTCAGAACACTACTACTACTACTACAACTACTCCTAATACCGATAAAGCTACTGAACAGCAAAAATATGACAATAATAAAGGGAGTGATTTGAAATCAACTTCAGTACCTGCTACAGTAACTAACGAAAATCCATTTTTAAATTTACCACTGCCTTCTTTAATACCATCAAGCTGCACATTAGCTGATACAACATTTGGTTTAGACTTTGACTGTAATGTTACTAAAACTGTCACAAGTCAACCGACAACTTACAGTACAACTAATAATCTTTTTTATAAAAGCGACCCCTTTAATACTGTAAAAAGTACTATTTATAGCACAAGCAATATTTCCTCGGGACATGGTCATGAATTTAATAGTTTAGGTTTGTATCCATGTGCAATGGAAAATTACTCTGGCAAAAATAAGTCTGATTATCCTAATGTAGAGGACAACCTTATGAAAATTAACTCATCAAGATTAACCTATGATATTGATTTAGGTTGGTCTCATAAAAGCTTCGATTTCGTTAACTGCACAACTGGTGCAAACACGTTTCACAAGGATAACATTCTAACAACGGCCGCTACTCCGTTTTCGACAGCTTATAATCCATTTAATCCAGACTTCCATGTACCTTTAGTGTCAAATTCTAACAAAAAGAACCCAGTAAGCAAAGCTAGTACTTTTCCTGAACAAATCACTAGCATTTATTCTCAAAGTACTAATTTGTGGCCAGAAGATGTTTCGTCTATTTACACCAATAGTAACGTGTCAAGGAATTTTGTTCCAAAGCAACAAAACTATTTCCCTCCAGAAAATTTGCATCCTAATATGAATGTAAAACCTAGTGCAGCAAAGCAATTTGATAATAAAAACATAACAGAAAATACTCCTAATATAGTTAAGTCTTCGACTGTTGTAGATCAGCATATATCTGAAAAATATACAAAGAAATCTCAAAATAAAATGCATATAAATTGGATGACCTCAGAAATAAGACCATTGCAGGCTAATTGTAACCAAAATCATGCCAATTTAAAGGAGCCTGTGAAAATACCTTATTCTCAAATAGATCAAGTAACCAAAAAACTACCCCAAAGTGATAGTAGTTATTTTCCTATTAATATGCATAATTTTCCAACTCAGTCCCATCACGAAGAACTTCAAGTATGGCCTGCCGCACGGCCAGCTGGAACTACTGAAATTAGTATAGAACCCCCACCAATAAATTTGCCTACATTGGTTGGGGACTTGGCTTTAGGCCCTCATGATAGAAAAAAGGGTGAAATTGGGAATAGAATCTTACCACATACTGATTTACAAACCTGTGGAAATTTTCTCTCTGTTACACAGTTAATGAATCGTTCTAGCGTTAATATGCCTTCTAGGTCTAACGGGCCGATTAATGAACCTCAAAAATCTTTATCTGTAAAACAGAACTTATCTCATATTGTAAACGAACCAAACAGAAAAACCATGCCTGCGCGTTTGGATAACCACCCTCAGATCTGTTACGGTTTTAATGATTCAAAAGTTTCCAATCACTATGAAAATATAAATCAGTTTTCGCAAACCAAGTCTAAATCCAATAATAAGCCCGATAAGAATTCGAAAGCGCAGAAAAATAATTATTCAGCAGAAGCTTTAATACGCGGTGGCACAACATGTAGCCAAAAATTACAGGACAACAATAACACAAAATTCATGGGAGCTTCACATAAATATAATGACTTTAATGTCCCACATGATAGTGGAGTGGCTCAGGTGTCACATTTCCCTCCGATCCTTGACTATTCTGACAATACTTACGCAGGACAGCAATTTTCAGGAACAACTTTATACAATTCCACCACAAATACAATATCGAACTCGTTTTATTCAAATTTTATGCCTGGAAGCAGTAATCTAATGGCCGGAAATTATGCTGGTGGCTCATTATCAAGTGAATTTGTTGATTATAATCAAGTAGCAGAATGTAATTTCTCTAACCAGAAGTGTAATGAAATTAAAATGAAAAACAATTCTAGTACATTCCAACAAGATAAAGAACCAACTAATTATAAGAATTCAAGGAGAGACTCTGCACCAAAACATAAGATAGAATGTTCCAAAAAAGAATCCAGCAAGAAGTACCAAAGTAAACGACCCAAACTAGCAAACGAAGTTGAAGAGTGGAATGAAAATCAATTACTTTGGCAAAATAAAACTCCGGCTAAAAGACATCAAAATTTGATGTCAGAAGAGCTACCATTCTCAAACTATGTTGGAAATCAAATGCCAACACAGTATCAGTCAGATTTTTTCAACAGTCATTTAATGCAATCGAACATACAAAATGTAGGACCGAATACTGATCGTTCTTTATCAAGCTTTCCAGTAGCTTCTCGTGCTAACTTTAACCTCAGCGCACTGTTTCCAGAAATAACAATGGTAAGTGATGTTTATTATATGCCATGTTGTCTAATATATTGCAGAAGAATCAATACAGAAGAATCTTGTAAAGAACGTACTTGTATGTATCTAAATCTTTAATGTGGCTTTGCAAGACACTTAGGAAGGAAGTCAGTATTTACAGTTAGGTGGGTATCCAGGATTTAAAAATCTCGTATCTTTAAATATCATCTCTTTTGGTTTTATAAAAGACTAGATGATGCCCGCGACTTCGTACGCGTGAATGAAGTTTTTTGATGTTTTGGTTCCGGGATAAAAAGTAGCCCCGGGATATAATCTACCTCTTCAAAATCAGCATGCGTAGCAGACAGAAAGACACACTTTCGCATCTATAATATTAGTATGGAAGTATCGATATATAAGATTTGCGTAGTAGCTTAGCTTAGTCGTAGTTTAGTTTTAAGAGGATCGTCTAGTGAATCTGTTTCACAAGGCTTCGCTGCCTTCTCCGTATCGTGCGATAGAGAGAGTTGCAAGTCCAGTAGGCATATGCCTAGATTTTATTCTTGAAATATTGTTTCGGGTGATAACGTTTTTACCCTCCCAAACGTTTACGAAATTAGACAATTTTGGTCTCATTAGATTCAGTACACCTTAATCTAGGCTCGTACGTTTTATTTGTTTAGTATTTTTGTTTATTTAAATTAAAAAAAATTAAAATAGTCGAGGAAGTTTTTAGGTCAAAAATATGGATATTTAGACGCTAATAACTTTTAACATAAGCAATATTTCTTTAAAATTAAAACGTACGAGCATAGTTCTTCATTGTATCTGCAACATTTCTAAAAATTATGAAAATTTGACAACATTTACGGGAAGAAAAACGTTATCGCTTTTTGTATGAAAATTTACAACTAGACGATCCTCTTAAGATACCGTAACTGATTATCACCATCATGTTTTTTATGTAATTTTTAACGTCAATAAGTGTACCTACAGTGTACCTTAAATTGAATAAATGATTTGATTGATTAATTGATTGATTGTTAAAGATAGCAATATTAATTTGATAGGCAAATTCTAAGCCGGTCCAGCTGGGCTTGTTCCCTTGTTCAGCTATTTTTAAGAACACCACTTTTTTGTAGTAAGTACCTACTTGAGTACCTAACATTGACAAGTATTCCTTGAAACCTTAAATAAGTCATTTGTTTTTTTGTTCCAGAAGGTGCAATGACATTAGGTTACTAATAGGCTTATTCCGAAAAAGCTGCAAATTCTTCTCGAGACAAAGGATTTTGGGCAGCAAGGAAGAGTTAGCCAGTCAGGTGATTGCGGTCATTTTCCCGTAATAAGGCCCCTATTTATAAATAAAGTATACGTTATGCAACTGTGATTATGTAAATAATGTTATTAATATTTTAGTAAGTAGACGAGAAATTTTATACCTTCAAGCTTATTTATTCTAATAAATGTTCTGTTATGAAATATTATATTTTTTGTTTCTTGCTTTTCCTCGCGTAGGTGTTTGAATATTTCATTTCATTATCATTTCCCACTTATGCTCTGTTAGGCAATGCTTCTAGTTCTATTAGCTAAGTTAAGCATAACGAAACGATCCTATTGCTGAATTTCACTGTACCTACTTGTCTCGAAGTTGCTGCGCATCCTCTGGAGGGAAGGTGGTTTTTATGTGAAACATAGGTGAACCAAAACTCACAATGTAGGCAACTTACCAAGTATAGGAGATTGCTGACTGCCGTGCTAAAATCCATATTAATAGGTACTTGAGTTTTGAGTCAGTATAGCTGTCATAGTCTTACGCAGGTATTCCATCATTTCGATCTTAGAAAGAGAATATTTAGATTTATGCAGTAACTAGATGCACCATATACACAAACGGATCAGCTGTACCTATTACAAAGTAAGTTAAGGCAATAAAAACGAGTTTCATTTACACTGCATTTATAGCTTTGGAAATATTTTAATACTAGCTGATGCCCGCGACTTCGTCCGCGTGGATATAGCAAGTTTCATCGAAATAACTTGAGAAATGACGGACTTTTATACAAACTTTCAACCCCTATTTCACCCCTTTGGGGGTGGAATTTTGAAAAACTGTGAAACACGTATGTTTTCATTTCTAACCCGCAGCTCATATACCAAGTTTCATGGATATAACGTGAGAAATGAAGGACTTACAAACTTTCAACCCCTATTTCACCCCTTCGGGGGTAAAATTTACGAAGACTGTGAAACACGTATTTCTTCATTTTTAACCGGTAGCTTGTATACAAAGTTTCATCGATATAACTTGAGAAATGAAGGACTTTCATACAAACTTTCAACCCCTATTTCACCCCTTTGAGGGTGAAATTTGGAAAACTGTGAAACACGTATGTCTTCATTTTTAACCCGCAGCTCATATACCAAGTTTCATGGCTATAACTTGAGAAATGAAGGACTTTCATACAAACTTTCAACCCCTATTTCACCCCTTCGGGGGTAAAATTTACAAAAACAATGAAACACTTATTTCTTAATTTTCAACCGGTAGCTTGTGTACCAAGTTTAATCGATATAACTTGAGAAATGACGGACTTTCATACAAACTTTCACCCCCTATTTCACCCCCTTAGGGGTAGAATTTTGAAAAACTGTGACACACGAACTTCTTTATTTTTTACCGTAAGCCAAAATAAAAAGTTTCGTTGATATAACTTGTAAAACATCTTGAGAAACGAAGGACTTTCATACCAACTTTCATCCCCAATTTCACCCTTTTGGGGGTCGAATTTTCAAAAACTGTGAAACACGTATGTTTCCGTTTTCAACCCGCAGCTCATATATCAAGTTTCATGGCTATAACTTGAGAAATTAAGGACTTTCATACAAACTTTCAACCCCTATTTCACCCCTTCGGGGGTAGAATTTCGGGATAAAAAGTATCCTATGTCCTACCTCGTAGTATGGGCTCAAATCGTGCCAAGTTTCGTTTGAATTCATTCAGTAGTTTCGGCGTGATGCGCGGCCAAGATACAGACAGACAGACAGACAGACAGACAGACAGACAGACAGACAGACAGACAAAAATGAAAAAAATTACAGATTTGGCTTCAGTATCGAATAATGAGTGCCCCCCAAAAAAAATTTTCAAAATATCTTCAATGTACAGAATTGGACATGTTACAGTTTTATTATAAGTATAGATATAGATTAGGTAATTTATGACGCGTGCTGTGTATGTAAAAGGAGAAACACATATTCGCACAGTACGTGTTACATTAAGCTTGTTTGCCTTGACCGCTCGCTTAGGTATACTCCTGCCTATGTAGTTCATTCATACAGACGTTAATAAAATATCACCTAATATTATATTATATTATACTAGCTGATGCCCGCGATTTCGTTCGCGTGGGTTTATATTTTACTGAATGAAGGACTTTCATAGAATCTTTCATCCCCTATTTCACCCCTTTGGAGGTCGAATTTTTAAAAATCGGCCAAGTGCGAGTCGCACTCGCGAACCGAGGGTTCCGTACAAACTAGTAGTACCTAAGTTATAAATTATTAAAAAAAAACTACTTACTAGATCTCGTTCAAACCAATTTTTGGTGGAAGTTTGCATGGTAATGTACCTACATCATATATTTTTTTTAGTTTTATCATGAATTTATTTTAGAAGTTACAGGGGGGACACACATTTTACCACTTTGGAAGTGTCTCTCGCGCAAACTATTCAGTTTAGAAAAATTGATATTAGAAACCGCAATATCATTTTTGAAGACCTATCCATAGATACCCCACACGTATGGGTTTGATGAAAAAAAAATTTTTGAGTTTCAGTTCTAAGTATGGGGACCCTCAAAATTGATTGTTTTTTTTCTATTTTTGTGTGAAAATCTTAATGCGGTTCACAGAATACATCTACTTACCAAGTTTCAACAGTAGGTACCTATAGTTCTTATAGTTTCGGAAAAAGTGGCTGTGACATACGGCAGACAGACAGACAGATATTATGACGAATTCATAAGGGTTCCGTTTTTTGCCATTTGGCTACGGAAACCTAAAATAAAAATGGTGAAACACGTAGGTAACTACTTCTGCATATTATCTAACTTAAAGCCCAAATGCTAAGTTTCATGTCTATAACTTGATAAATGAAGGACTTTCATACAAACTTTCAACCGCTATTTAACCCCTTTGGGAGTGGAATTTTACAAAACTGTGAAACACGTATTTCTTAATTTTTTACCGGTAGGTACTTAGTTCATATACCAAGTTTCATGGATATAACTTGAGAAATGACGGACTTTCATACAAACTTTCAACCCTTATTTCAACCCCTTAGGGGTGGAATTTTGAAAAAATCCTTCCTTAGTGAGCGCCTACGTCACCAAAGGACCTACTGTCGAAATTTCAAGTTTCTAGCCCCAGCGGTTTAGGCTGTGCGTTGATATACCTATAAGTCAGTCAGTCAGG
This sequence comes from Erebia ligea, assembly GCA_917051295.2. Lineage (NCBI taxonomy): Eukaryota > Metazoa > Arthropoda > Insecta > Lepidoptera > Nymphalidae > Erebia > Erebia ligea. The sequence goes on along the minus strand of OU785223.1, from coordinate 12,245,436 downwards.
ACTTTGAATTTTATATATATAGATGTATAGATTATTATACCTTAATTAGGTAGGTACCTATTAAGATATTTTTAAATTAAGGTATAATAATAATATCTATATATAAATGCGAAAGTTTGTATGGATGGATGTTTGTTACTCAATCACGCCCGATCGGCTGATCGGATCTGGATGAAATTTGGCACAGATATAGATTATAGTCTGGAATAACACCTAGGCTACTTTATATCCCGCAAAATCAAAGAGGTCCCGCAGGAAGCAAAAAACCTCAATCCACGCGGACGAAGTCGCGGGCATAAGCTAGTATCCTAATATGCGAAAGTGTGGCTGTCTGTCGTACATAAACCTTTAACGGCCTTTAATCTTATGCTGACATTGGTACAGTACAGACTACAGAGTAGGTACAGACATAGTCTTAATTAAATGGGAATCCACTCTATTACTGATGATTACTTATTTGTTTACTAGATCATGCTCACGACTTCGTCCGCGTGTATGATTTTATGTTTTTTTTAAATCCCGTGGGAAATTTTTGATTTTCCGGGATAAAAAGTATATGACCCTCCCAGCCCCCCTAGCATGGGCCGAGACAATTTTCTCCACGAGGAAAGGATAAAAAATTTATTCCTAAATAAATAAATAAAAACGCTAAATAACGGTGGATAAATAGTGCCCCGAGTCCCCGTGAAATGTCAAACGGGGATAAACTTCTCCTCTCCCCTGTTGCCGTGCTTTGAGAAGTGGATAAGTTAATTTAATCTCTTGTCAGTGGATAAAATCGGGGGATACATTTTTTATCTCCGGCCCATGCTAGCCGGGCTGGGATGGGCCTATCTAAATCTATGTACCTACCAATTTCGTCAAAATCGGTTGAACAGATGGGCCCGTGACCACTGACCAGTATATAGGGCCCGTGACCAGTACATAGGACCAGTATATATATACCTATAGGTAGTCTATGGGCCTTGAAAATGTAGCTGACAGACAGACACAGGATCAAACCAACAGCTGATACTGAGTTATGTAGGTTTGCCCGAAGTTATTATTTTAAAAAAGGGGGCAAAGATACGTGCCGCCAAACGATTACACGGCATCGCACCTTCCGGTGTAGAAACACAGAATGGGTAATAGTTTTTTTCTTTTTAATCCACTACAAGATAGCCCTTGACTGCGATCTCACCTGATGGTAAGTGATGATGCAGTCTAAGATGGTAGCGGGCTAACCTGTTACGGGCATGGCAGTTTATTCGGTTTCTACACGGCATCGCACCGGAACGCTCAATCGCTTGGCGGCACGTCTTTACCGGTAGGGTGGTAACTAGCCACGGCCGAAGCCTCCCACCAGGCCAGACCAGGGAAAATTCAGAAATTATAAATTTCCAAACCCTGCCGGGGATGGAACCCGGGACCTCCGCACGTTAAGGCAATAGCGCTCAACACTGCGCCACGGAGGTCGTCAAAAAAATAGTAGGTACTTAGTAATTAGAAACCTACATAATATTAATAGGAATATAATAAAACGAGCGAATAAAAAAACAATTTGCGACTGATGATGACATACTGTTTTAATAACTTGAGCGGTATGAATTTGAGTAAGCGAAAAATTAACTAAACTAACGACGAATATTGATTAATAATAAAATCCAGAACGAGCTTACAAAAAGTGGATTGTGATTTCAGATATTAAAATGTTATCCGAGCGACTACATTAATAAGTGAGCGACTGGAAATACAGAGAGGGCACGATTTTTCAGGACCAGAGCGGTTTAATACTTAAGTGTCAAAAGTTTAGGTTAGGTTAGGGTTGAACATGAATATTCAGGTAGTGCCCTTAGGTTCTTATGGGGTTAACATACCGAACTTAAGTAAAATAACATTGGAAAGCAAACATGTATTACTTAGTGTATTTTTCAAAGTGGTTTTTGTTTTCAAAACACTTCATTTAAAAGCTAAAATGTCGCTCAGTAAATAAATACATTTGCCAAATATTGAAAAAAATGCAGAACGTAACGTTGACACTCAAACAAATATTAGGTCGCTCAAATATTATGAAGCTGCTCATTTTGTTTTTTAAGTAATCTCAAATTAATGTTTGTAAGTTGCTGTTTTGTTGATTTCTCGTCACTCGCAGTCAGTCGCTCACTTAGTCATTCTTTAACCCAAATTAATTAATTTTGACACTTAAAAACTGTAATTTACAGTCACTCGTTTAATTACTACCCATATTAATATACCTAAGTACCATACAAAGTTACACCTCTTAATTAAAAGGTTAGCCCGCTACAACCGCTTTGACTGCATCATCACTTACCAGTACCTACCACAAGGTGAGATCGCAGTCAAGAGCTGACTTGTAGAGCTTAAAAAAAATCTTCATCTTCTTAGAGGCTCTTGTTACATCAGTTAAGATAGGTACTTAAGTACAACTTTGTTAATAAAAATTATTAAATAGGTATATCAGAAATTATTAGGATCCGATTTCCATTCCAAGTATGCATAGCTATCCTGTGTATGCAAAAACTACGAATACAGTCACGTCACATCGTAGTGGTAAACTAAAACTGGTAAAACAGTCAGTCAGGCCAGTCTCCAAGCGCCAACGGTTTGAGAACGTTGTGTCCGAGCATTGAAACGCGACATCCGCGGAAAACTTGCGTGATGGCTCATGGCGCGAAAATAATCCGCTAGCTGCAATCAAAGAAACACTGTAATTGTGTCGATAATATGGTAAAATATTCCTAAGTTTAAGTGCAAAGTGAACGTTACGGGTTAAATATGACGAAAACTTCTACGTGGCCTTTAGTAAGTGTCAAACTCTTTATATACCTACTTAGGTAAATTTTCCAATTAAAGTTAAAGTTACCTATCACATTTTTCGTTCAAAGGCACAAAAGGAAACAATACACTTTTCATAATGCTGACTTAGATACCTGTAAGTATCTACTTATTGGAAAACTAATTGATGCGCGTGACTTCGTTCGCGTGGATTAAGGTTTTTCGATTCCCGCGGGAGCTCCATAATTTTCCGGAATAAAAGGTACTTAGCCTCATTGACTTATATACTACATATAATATAAGTCAATGCTTAGCCTATGTCCTTCCCGGGGATGCAACCTACCTCTGTACCCATTATAAATCGGTTGAAAAGACTGTTAAAGTGTAGCAGACAGACAGACACTTTCGTATTTATAATATTACTAAATGATTCCCGCCACTTCGTCCGCGTGGATTACGATTTTTTTTAATCCCGCGGGAAGTCTTTAATTATCCGGGATAAAAAGTAGCCTATGTCCTTCCCCGGGTTGAGCAGATGGGCCGTGAAAGCGTAGCAGACAGACGGACGGACAGACAGACACACTTTCGCATTTATAATATTACCTAAGTACTAGATGATGCCCGCGACTTCGTCCGCATGTTTTAAGTTTTTTTGATTTCCGGGGGAACCCGGAAAAAGTAGTATATGTCCTTCCCCGGGGTATAACCTATCCCGGTGCCAAATTTCTTCAAAATCGGTTGAACAGATGGGCCGTGAAAGCGTAGCGGACATAAAACAAATAAAATTAAAATTCTTGTCTGGGATTTCAAGAGTCATTAAGGCTCCTTGGCTTCAGCCATGGCACTCATGGTAGGTACATATCTTCATACTAAACCTGCCGGTCTATATTGCACTCTTTTGCACTTTAGTGAGACGAAAAGCTTTAAAGCTCCGTGAATCTAGGAACCTATATTTTACGATACCAAACTAAAATACCGTAGTCCGCAGATATACTTATAATTGATTGAGTAACATACTTGCATCCATCGGCCACCAATCCATCCAAACGTTCGCATTTATAATATTAGTATAGAAAGTATAGACTAGATGATGCCCGCGACTTCGTCCGCTGGAGGGTTTAGTTTAATTTCCCGTGCGAACTCTCTAGTTTTAAAAAGCAAGCCTCATGTGTTTTTCAGGGATGCAGACTAACTATGTCTGTGAGTAAAAATTCCAAATTTCGAAAACCAAATTTCAAATCAGTTGAACAGATAAAACGTAGCAGACAGACAGACACACTTTCGCCTATTTTAGTTAACAAGTGTATCTATCGGTATCCGCACCTGGCTAGCGTGGTGGTATATGACCAAACCCTTCTAATTCTGAGTGTTCTCAACTTCTGAGAGGAGACTCGTGCTCAGTATAGGGATTGAGGTTATTTGTTTCCTGCGGGATCGCTTTGATTTTCCGGGATACAAAGTAGCCTATGTGTTATTCCAGACTATAACTTATCTCTGTGCCAAATTTCATCCAGATCCGATCTGCCGTTCCGGCGTGATTGAGTAACAAACATCGATCCATCCATCCATACATCCAAACTTTCGCATTTATTATATTAGTATAGATTTGTACATTAAAATGAGTACGTATTATTGTAGTATTTTAAAGTAAATAAGTACCTACCTACCTATCTAAATAACGTTGCATTAATTAATATGTATCGGGCGCGAGCACATGGCAAGAAGGTTGCGCGGGCGCCTGGATCACACTGTTTTATTGATGCGGGCCCAAACCATCCACATCGTGCGGGCCGATTCGCCGTGCATACAAATGTTCCACAAGTGAAATGTTTTTCACTCATGAAACGTAGCCTGCGCTTACGAATCTAAATAACCCACAGGTATTTTTACTGTTAAGCTGATAGAGACAATACGACATAGGCGGCCAGATTAAAGGGAAATCTCGAAGAAATCTGTGTTCATAAATTTATAGGTACATAGATACCCAGATTTATACGTATATATACATAGATACACGAGGTCTAAGTCAAGTAAGACTAATAAATAATAAATAAATGTAAGAGTAATAAAAAAAAAAAAAGTAACAAATGATTATTTCCAAAACTGACTACCAAATCGAACCAAGAACCTCCCAAATAAAATAGGCACATAGGTAAATGACTTTCCATTGCATAGGTAGGTACCAAGGCGCCAGGGAACTCGTTAAACGTCAGTAGGTAATTAGGGTTCCGTACCAAAATGGTAAAAATGGAACCCTTATGGTGCGACTTTCTCCGTCCGTCCGTCCGTCCGTCCGTCCGTCCGTCCGTCCGTCTGTCACAGTCGATTATTTCAGTAACTATTAAAGCTATCGACATGAAATTTGGAATAGTTGTGTATAATAGTGGCCTAACATCATTAAAATAAAAAAAAATCGAAAATTATTTTTAGTTTTATTAAAAAAGGGGGAAAATCGGGGGTTTGAAATTTCAAAGTATGATAACTATACTGAGTGGGATATCATATGAAAGGGCTATACTTCTACATTCTAAAACAGATTTTTATTTATTTTTGTGCATAATAGTTTTTGATTTATCGGGCAAAATGTCGAAAAAAATACCGTTCCCCCCCCTTATCTCCGAAGTTTACCAATTGAAAAATCTGAAATAATTATGGTCAATAGAAGCTTATGTATATTTTACAGGAAAAATAAAACCAACGCTCTAACTAGTATAGTTTTTTTGATATTAACAATAAACCTCTACAAACAAAATTAGTTTTGCGGTTCATTTCGTCTTATTTTTAATACGTCATAAATCGTAAAACTTACTACAGGTTTGTACGGAACCCTCGGTGCGCGAGTCCGACTCGCACTTGGCCGGTTTTATTATTAGATATCATTATTAGTATCAAAGTAGGCAGGTAGGTATAGAGTGTATAGAACCAAAACACAATACAATACCTATTATGTTACCTACATAATACGTAGGTAGGTATTGTGTTTTGTTTCTATACATAGGTACCTACCTAACACAGGTGCTATCATGCTATATTTAGATAATATTATGAGATTGTGACTTGTGAGATAGGTACCTATTATTAGCAAGCAATAGTCTATAGTAACTCACGAACGAAGGTTTTGCCTCATTGAAGAGAAGGAAGCACCAACTACCAATTAGAAATAAGTTCCCTAACTTGTGTAAGCTCTTGTAAGCTATTATGACTCTGACTAAGAGTAGTTATGACCATGTAACACGACGATTAAAATATAATAAGTCGTATCACGAATAATTACAATGGGTGACTTTATAACGCGATGATACCCTTAGATCGCGGAGTGAGACAACTTAATATCGCACGTCTGAGGGTGAAGACGGTGCGGTGCCAACTAAACTAACTATCTCGCTGAATGTCGCCAGGCGCTAAGCCTAAGGCATCTACCTGGACCCAGACCCTTACAACGGGCCTGTACCCCGCACTCTTTGGGTTTAAACCCCTTTGCCTTCCTACATAATGGTTATGACGTATTAAGTCATAACAGTGTACCTATCTACATTTCATTTCATCTACTACTACCACGAGAGTTCATAAGAGAACGAAACCATTTTGCTAGTTAGGTACCAATAAAAACTTATAAATTGAACAAGCACCATCTAGATTCTAGACAAAAGGTACCTACTTGTTCAATTCAATTCAATCGAATAGGCAAGAAATAACCCTGCTGCCTACTGAACCTGTACCGCGGAGACATCTGAAAGTGTTTTTTAAACTTTATTGAAAAGAATAGCTACAATTATAAATTAAAGCTGCTTAACCTAATTATTATATAAATCATGCCCGCGTGGAATAGTGGAAAGAATGCTGGCTGCATTTCCGCGCTAAACAGCCAGTCTGATCCTTAGCGCAAAAAATGAGCCAGCCCTTCTAAGTTCTGTCACCAGATGAGGCAATCAACCGCGGTGAAATATCTCGCAAAACATTTTTGCCACTAAGACTCCACGGCCCCAGGGTCTCTACGGCAAACGGAACAAATATGTAACTCTCTATGAGAGAGGAATACCTACTACCGCCGTTTGCTGGTTTCAGCCTTTTCTGCTGCGGCTGCCTTGATGCTGTCTCCCTGACATGACACGGGGCCAATGTGTCTACGCATGTTGCGACTTGCGACCCACATTAGCGCCCCTGGTTCCTCGTTCCCAGGGAAACAGCGTCAATCCATCAGGTCTCTTGCCATCATCAGTGTTTTCAGATATTCCACCCGATTCCCAAAAATAAAAAGTCGTAAGCACCTACTTAACTATACTTAATCTCTCAATTTTTTTCCTCCAGATTTATCTCCCCATTCTAAAACAGTTGGGAAGAATTCTATGATGGTATAAATTCCAGTCCACTCGCTCTTTTATTTCCTAAGTAACTAGATGATCCCTGTGGTTTTTATTCCCGTGGGAACTCTTCAATTTTCCGGGATAAAAAGTAGCCTTATGTCCTTCCCCGGGTTGTAACCTGTCTCTTTACCAAATTTCATCAAAATCGAGTAGTTGGGCCGTGAAAGCGTAGCATACAGACAGACAGACAGACACACTTTCGCATTTAAAATATTAGTATAGATATGGATATTTGGTAGGTACTCACTTATTACGAACTCATTCATTGCAATTCTCCTCATCCTTACCGTTTGTGGGATAATGTAAAATTAGTGTTAACATACACAGAGTCTTTGAGTTGAACTCGAACTTAAACTGACCGGCTTGGATAATTTATTGTACCACATCATATGACTCATACATAAGTCATAACTCATAACTCATAGGCAATAAATATTTAACTTCTTGTTTTGACTCTATCATCAGTCGGACTCTGATTTAATTCGTAATCCGAGAAGATCCGAAGAAACTTAGCAATTGGTATTTACAATCCAAAACAACTTAAATAAAATAAAAATACCTTTTTTTTTTTTTTTCAAGGGGGAAATCTTCCTAAGATACCCAACTTCTTGGGGGAGAAGTCGGGTTATGTAGGATTTATACCTACTAAAACCCCCTCAATACCTACTACCTACGCAGCACCAATTAAGTATTGTTGTTTGCGGTATAAAAGCTGGGAAAAATCGGTCACATAGTACAAGTTACAACGTAGTTAGTGCATTCAACGCGACGATTTTGGTCTTTTGGCAAATAAGGGCTTGATTGGTATTTTGGCAAATACTTAAGGGACCGGCGACCACCGCTCGCAACTTCTACTCGAACCGCAAATATAAATTTGCCGGTATATTGCTATCCCTATTTGGCTGAAGACACATGATCGCGTGCAAGCGCGATAGCAATATGAGCGTACAGAATTTGTTATACATTTAGTCTTGTTCCGTGAATACCAAAAATGATGAATGAAAAATTGTTGTGTTTTTAACTTCGTGTTGTTATTCTGTAACTTGACAATAATATAGGCTATGTTCCTGATCAATTAGTACGTGAGATATCGTTGGTTTTAATATGAAACAAATAAGGAGAAAACATGTCGTTTATGTCGCAAAAACATGCAAAACGCAATGTGCTTACATTTAATTTTGGGAAAGTATTTTGGAAAAATAATTATCCAGGGACCTAGATAAATACAAGTTCAATCTTAATAATCGCATAATATGGAGGAAATATGCTCGAATTACTAATTATTTTGGTATTACGTTTGTATGAGCAATTCACCCTCCGCTGGCGCCTTAAGGGCTTGATTCGCGAATGACGAGTATAATGCGCTGAATGGGTAGGTAGTTATGTAGGTACTCAATAGATGCCTACAGTTTTCCGTGCGTTGACGCAGTGACGCGGCAACTATGTCAATGCCGCAGTCGTACCACGGTCCTATCTATTACATTAACTCTTATCGACCTCTTGTATTATTGGAAACAACAAAACTTAATACCTAAGGGGAACCTCAGACTATCGACTTTAGTCGGTGGTCATTACATTATGAATACAAAAATGTCTGTTTAGGTATGCCTACCTACGTCCGATCTGTTCGAACGATTCTGAGGATATTTGGTACAAAATCAAATATAGGTCGCATCCCTGGAAAAGAAATCATCATTAGATCCCATTGCCGGCTCACTAACGAGTCTCCTCTTAGATTGAGAAGGGTTTGGTCATGTTCTACCACTCTGGGCAACTGCGGATTGGCAGCTTCACCTATGAGAACATTATCAAGAAATCTCGTACATGCAGGTTTCGTCACGATGTTTTCCTTCACCGTTAAACCAAATGATATTTAAGAGGCCGTATACTCGCCATCGGTCAATTTTGGAATCTGTAGGTATACCGCACAGTAGACCGTTAGGCTGCACTCATACATAGACGACATAGGCCAGTAAAGATACTTTGATACTTTGCGTAGTCAAGTTCGTACGTACGTGCGGTCGTACGATCTGCAGTACCATTTTACACGTGAATTTGATCAGACTTTGATAATATTTTTTGGTCATATAGGTATTTTATAGAACTTTATTTTTACACAATTTGTCTTATATAAATACTAAACATTCATGGTAAATTTTATTTTATCAGTAATTTCGTCAAACTTTTAAGAAATACAGGTTATTGTGACGCGTAAAGGAGAAGGTTTACCTTTGGAGCACTCTTTGTACACTCTACCATGAATAGAGGAAAATACATAGATTGTATTAAAAATATAATAATTTAGAATATTAAAGTAATTATCGCGAAATAAAATAAAATGTATTTCAAGTTTTCGATACGTTTCCAAGATGGCAACCTTTAGCCATAGAGATGGCAGTAGGCGCGAAATGTATCAAATGTCATTTCTGACAGTCACTGTCAAAAAAAAGTGTTTTCCCTACGGTTTTTCCGGTGTTGTGTTGACACTTGACAGAAAACGTCAAAAAATATGAATCCGCCATTGTTACCCACTCATGTTTAGTGTTGCTTATCGTGGAAAGATTAAATAATTACACCGCTGAAATTACGACGAATTCGTAGATTTGAATGATCAAAACTGGTTTAGTACTTTTTTTTCTTTCATTTCTCTACTTGTAAAAGGACTGGACCAACGCTCCATACAAATCTGGACCGTCTCCTTTTGATAAATCGTGCACATTGATTTGATTTTTTTATTAACTAATTTTGTATAGAACGTATAAAAACGAATTGCAACAGTCCAATTTTAAGAGCGTGTTTATCATATTAGTATTTTTTATAAGTCATTTATTATAATTTTTCGTGGATTTATATGGGTGAAAAGTGTCACACAAAAGTGCAAAACTGGTAAACGTATTCTGCAAGAATGAGAATTTCACTATTATATTTCAATAAAATTAAATTTTTATTTGCAACAGTCTACTAAGGAGGGATTAATCTTTAATGTTTTAATTTTATTTTTGTTATAATACTGATATCTCATGCACAAAGCTCATCAAAAGTTCTTAAAATGTCGGTTTACGGGTTTACGGACTGTTAATGAAAAGATGGACGTATGCTCGGGGATCGAACCCTCGGCCACCCCAATATATATAGGAGGCAGGGCGTTCACCGCACATAAGGAAGAACAAGGGGATGAACTATTATCCCGAAAATCAATAAGTTCCCACAGTATTTTCAAAAAACTTAAATCCACGTAGAAGAAATCGCAGGCATAATCAAGTTTATATAATTTACCCTTCTATATTCGCTAAAATCTGAGATTAGTCAAAAGATTGTGGACACAACTTTCTAGACGAGCAACAACAACAACAAACAAACAAACAGGTTAGGTTGTTAAACAAACAGGTTAGCCTGCTACCATCTTAGACTGCATCATCACTTACCATCAGGTGAGATCGGAGTCAAGGGCTAACTTGTAGTGGATTAAAAAAAAAAAAAAAAAAGCAGTACCTAAGTTAATTTATCGGTCGTCTATGATAGACGATAGTCCTTGAAACTCACATTGTACCTACTTAGTAGAGGAAAATAGATCCACTTTTCAGAGTTCCTAAGAAGCCCTAATAAGTAATTATTATTGACTGAGCTGCTGTCAGTTCGTCAGTTACGGGATCTCTAGCTCCTAGATACTAGACGAAATGAGTCACAGACCCGAAAGTTGGATATTTGGTAGGATGTTAGTTGGTTTGTAGGATATAAGGATAGACATTGTTACAAAATACCTAAGTATTGAATAAGAAATTCGGATGTGTCAAGTGCATTTCAGGAAACACAATATAGAGCAGGATTCCGTAGCAAAAACTTTGACGGTCATTATAGGTATCCTTCTTTCCACAAACTGTCTGGTACATACAGTACCAGACATACGGACTGGGTAAAACTACAAGAGTTCCTTGATGGTTTCTACGGGACCCTAAAAAAGCATTACCTCATTAAATATTTAGTTAAAAAAAGTTAATTAGTTATATTATTACGTAGACCGTACTTATGCAACCTTAAACCGAGACACGGTTTTTTTTCTTTTCAGGCTAGGAAAGATCTTAGCGTCTTTAATACAGGTAGAGACTAAGTAGAGACTGTTCATGAAATAACATTTTAGGATTTGATAAAGGATGAGGACTGGTTGTTGACTATATTTACAAATGGCGTTTTCTGCTGTATCTCTTCGACTTCGTCAGCGTGGATTGAGGTTTTTTGGTTCCCGCGGGAACTCCTTAATTTTCCGGGATAAAAAGTAGCCTGTGCTATTCCAGACTCCAGAGTATAATTTTCTATCATGTCGATCTGTTCAGCCGTCCAGGAGTGATTGAGAAACAAACATCCATCCATCCATTTATCCATCCATCCATCCAAACTTTCGCATTTATAATATAAGAATAGATTTTATGGAGATTTTACATTATAGAAATAAATCCGCCTAAAATATGGAGCCCGTAGAAATACTTTATCGAGTAATAAATTCCGGCAACTCGCGAAAGAGTGTTTGGTGACGATAGGAAGATAAATTATTGTAGGACCTACGAGCTCCTGAAAATTTCCGGATAAAACATTTGGTTTTATTAATAGATCAAAAAATCATATTGTTTAATCAAATAACTGCTATAATTTCATAGAGTTTTGATATGCCTTCTCGAAACTAATCTATTATTCGGGACATGACCGAACGAATAAGTAGGGAGGTATGTAGCTTAAGTATGCGGAATATTATTGGCTTTTTGGTACGTACTTAGGTACGGTAGGTAAGTAGATGGTTGATCAAAACATATTCCACTCCATCGCACGGCCGCTTTTAGAGGCTCTTTTACTTACCTACTCTGCCACAAAATGAAGGAATAATATCCCTCCATTATGGAATTTAAATGTAGTCAATATACCTACCTTCGCTTCGCTCGGTCAATTAATAACGGTATCTTAAGACTAAAGCTACGAGGGTTCCAAACGCGCCCTGGTCTGAGAAGAGCCCACAACAAACTCAGCCGGGTTATTTTTTTCCTCCATAATAATTATTATTATAATAAAGGATATAGTACCTATTAGTAGTATAAATGAGAATTGTATGTATAAACCTTTGTAGTCGTTTTTGTAGATGTAGGTATAGCACTCTTTGTTTAATTTGATATTAAACTATACTTCAATTATACTACTAGCTTACAGCTACGTAGTTTTTCCGTGGTGTCACCTGAATAAGGGTTCCTGCTGAAAATCAGCGCTGAATGGTTAGTGCTTGCACTGAATACAGCATTATGCTGAGCCTGGGCCATTTTTCGGTTGTGCCGTACGTAAAACAGTTCATCCCTGCGCCTCTTCGTTGTTTGTTTAGATTCTACCTACTACGTCTTGTTTAGATCGTTGAGGTGCAGGGGTGATCTACCTCTTTAGGTAGGTACTATGCTTGTTTATGTGTGGCAGAATTTGGAAATAAATGTTTTTTCTTTTTTTCTTTCTTCTTTCTTTAAAGTGTTCATAAATTTAATTCATACGGTTAATCATGGTTGACCCAATAGCAATGCACTTAATATTAATTAGATAATAATCGTCGTATCAGGACAACTGTTTATAGGTCGATAATTTAATTAAAATCAAAGAATAATAAAAATAATAAATTATTTTGCGTCATTATTATTGTATAATCGTGCATTATAGTCATACTTTGTCATCTTTCTGCATCTTACGAGTATGTAGGAAGATTTAAAATGCAGTAATTTAATATTTAACTGCTTTAAAACTTTGTCTTTACTATTTGTTCTAGGGCACATTGTATGAATGTAGCTAATGTAATATCGGTAGAGTTCAAGAGAAGCAAAATTTTCTATATGTAGCGTTAGATAATGGTGCAGGTAAACGCTGATAGGTACTGATTTACTGAAGCAAAATTGGGCAAAGGAAATTAAATAAAAAATATACCTACCTAACTTGGCGAAACTCATCAACCACCACTTTTTCTTCCTCCTGATTAACTAGTTTCCGGCGTTTGGTTTGTCGGTAGGTAGGTACTGGGTACCTACTCGGTATTTAGTATCTACAGCTATTACGACCACGTGAAATTATAGCGAACTAGCTGATGCCCGCCACTTCATCCGCGCGGTTTAAGTATTTTTTGATTCCTGCGGGAACTCCTTAATTTTCCGGGATAAAAAGTAGCCTATGTCACTCTCCAGGTCCTGCACTATACTACTAAAAATCACGTCGATCCGTTTGTCCGTTGCGGCGTGATTGAAGGACAAACCAACAAACAAACACACTTTCGCATTTATAAATTATTATGATAATCGTACCTAACTACCTAGGTACCTATTTCCACTGAAATATATTTCTAATATTAGGTACATAGGTACTTAGTTAGGGGCTAGGGCTGACAATGACAAACGATTTCGCGGACACCAGCTCTACTTATTTACAGCTCTTGTGTAAATATCAATCACGATGTACAAACACTTCAGGGGTGTCAGTAGCTGAATGCGGGTATATAGTTATCTACTTACTCATTTCCAAGTAGATTCGGAGGGTTTTGTTTGAAAGACCCAGCTTATCTTGGTATGTAGTTAGTGGCGTGCACAGAGCTTGAAGGTAGGGTACTTAGGCATTAGTTATTCAGAATACCTATTTACTGACTTTTATAATGTAAAATGAGCATTTACATATTATTTCCATTTGGGTAAGCAGTGCTTTTATGCCTATAAACTGCACGCCACTGTAGGTAGTTCCACCACCGGCTGGGCACAGGCCTCCACTCTCATAGTGGAGAGAGGGAATTAGAGCACGCTGCTCCAATGCGGGTTGGCGGGCTTATCATGTTAGTGATAATTTAACCGGGACTGACGGCTTAACGTGCTCTCCGAGGCGAGGTTGGTAATGTTTCATCTCCGAGGCACGGGGGTGAAACATTACCAACTTCCTAACTCCGGGCTAGTACTGAGAATTTCTAGTCGAAAAACCCCAATACCTAATGGCCCGACCCGGGACTCGAACCCGAGACCTCGTCGGCCGCAATCGAACCTGCTAACCACTAGACCAACGAGGCCGTCATCGCATCTGTTCACGATACTATAATACAGTTGCTAGGAGTAGCAGAAAGAGAAAATGGATTCGAGAAATGGGCAGTGGACCATAAGCAAGTTCTAATTTAAAATGTTCGCATTTGCCAACTGTTCCGAGGACCGGGACACGTGCGACCAACATTTTCCAATATTGCCGCCTCGTAAAGTACTTTGAAGTGTAGATTGCCACGGCTTTAAAACGCACGTTCTCTGATATGATGGTCTATACTCTCTATGTATATGAGCAAATTTTTAGTTTTCCATAGTCGAACAGTGACACATGTACAGGGACAAACGACGTACCTTCTTAATGTGTGTCATAGTGTTGATCAGTTTAAATATTTGGGCTAATCCTTATATAACATACGTAGGTACTTATATACCTATACTTTCGTTGTAGTCCCTAAATGCCCGAAAACCAAAGTCTTTGATCAGTGCAATGCTCGTGTCTCTTCTTGCAGGATGCTACAATTTATAGTGGTTAGGCACACAAATCATACGAATTTTATAAATGCGAAAGTGTGTTTGTTTGTTGGTTTGTCCTTCAATCACGGAGCAACGGATCGACGTGATTTTTCGTATGGGTATAGTTGAGGACATAGGCTTTTTATCCCGGAAAATTAACACTTTCGCTGCGTTACGGCAAGTATTTTGCCGTATTTGACGGTCAGCCAGTGCGGCAGCTCGTTTTCCTTGTTTTGCGCACGGTGCGGGGGTGATCTAACTATGTTCCCGTACGTGTAGGAAAGAGACAGTGATTTTTTCAATATGGTTGCTTTTAATATAATGATATTGTATAATAATAATGTACGGCAAAATAGTTGCCGTAACGCACAGCAAGGTAAGTATTTTTTTCAGTGCGGTACGGCGACTATCTTGCCGTACCCCCCCAACCCCGCGCCTCACTGCATGCGTCCGCGCGGCCTCTCAGTTTGCATTAGTGTTGGCCGTAAGTGCTCGATATTTTTTATGCAAAAAAACTACGCGACGAGACTTTCACGTAAAAAACATGATATGAGTAAGGGAATTACCTAGTTTTTAAAATTTATTTTATTTCGTTAAAGTTCCTAATATTATCTCATCATAGATTAAAAATAAAAAGTAATTATAATAATTTGGTACCCTAATATGAATCAAATTTTAAAAAGCCTATTTGTATTTATTATTATTTATTTATTAATTAGTGGATTTGTACTAAGTACATGAGTGACTGCTTTTTATTTTAATTTTTTTTATATTTAAATATATTTTTTAAAATTGGCGATAGGTACTTGTAAGAGTAATTATTATGTTGACTAATTATGAAGAATTATGTTGATTTATACACTGTTAAATTTGTTGTGTCTTTAATAAAGAATATCTTTAAAATATCGATTGTCATTTCAGAAGTAAACCCATCCCTAGCAATTTTTTAACTTCTATGCTATACGGCATATATATTGCCGTAAATGACTGATTTTGAAAAATCTCTGTATCTTTCGAAATATCATAGAGAACCCGGGGCTACCGCAGCTAGGTATACACGAGGATGTAGCCTATCGATTTGTTCAAAAAAACCATTGATATGGTGAGTTTCCACGTCTCCATGGACTTTGAAAGTCAGGTTCCGGTACGGCAAAATAGAGGTCGTAACGCATATCAGGAAATATAGATACGGGCAGTATTTGTCTCGTACCGCACGAGCTGTAGGTTTAGGATCCAATGCTGCCGCAGCGAATGTGTTAAGGAGTTCCCGTAGGAATTGAAAAAACTTATTTCACGCGGACGACGTCGCGGGCATCAGCTAGTTATTTGATATTTTTGATTCAATTGGAGTTTTTGTGAGTTGTTGAAATGAAAGGAGTTTAAAAATTGTGCTGAGTGTGTTTCTATGAACAAAACAGGTTGTAGGTACATTATAAGCCCCGCGGGAATTGGGAATGGTATCATATATAAATACAGGTACTTAACTACCTAGTTAGGAGTCAGACCTACCTACCACCTACGCAAGTGCCAAGTGGCTAAATTATGATGTAAGTTCAACTTTTATGTTCATTTTATGTTATGTTATTTTATTATCATTATAATTCATGTTCATATTATTTGTGTTTCGTGGGTTTATTGTTATTTGTTTTAAGTATTTATATTATAAATAAATAAATTTTAATATTGACAAAATTCTAAAGGAAAGTTAACAGTGCGCGTTTCCAATAATTACCTACTTATGAGAGCACGCAGTCTCTCGGGTGCTGAATAGAAACATTCTTTGGATAATATCTCTACGGGGTCGCATTAAAATTGAGAAAATCCTTAGGAGAACCTGCCCCCCAATCACGTAAGAATGACCGATGAAATCGTTAAAAATCTGCAGCAAAGTAAATAAACCATAACATTATTAAATTAGAGCTCAATTTCGTGTACCCATTCTTATACGTTTAGGTATGTACGATACTCAAACGTATAAGAATGGATACACGAAATTGAGCTCTAAATAAATTCAATTAAGGTTTATATATTACTTTGACGCTGCACCTTTACCATTTGATGGACAATTCTTACATAATCGGGGGGCTGAATAAAGTAGCTCGTCGAGTCGCGAAACTGAAGTGTTCAAGTACAAGCTGGGAGCTGATGGACACACACTGTTATAGACTTTTTTCTGTTATACTTAGATTACTTTCTTTTGGTTGAAATGATGAATGAAGTCGTAGGTAGGTACTAGGTACTAGGTACCTTCTTTTATGCCACTAAAGACTACAAGTTAGCCCTTGACTGCTATCTCACCTGATGGTTAGTGACGATGCAGTCTAAGATGGCAGCGGGCTAACCTGTTAGCGGTATGGCAGTTATATTAAACCCATACCCAATAGGGTGGTAAGTAGCCACGGCCGAAGCCTCCCACCAGACCAGACCAGAGAAAATTCCCAAATTGACCATGCCGAAAATCGAACCCGGCACCACAACAACACTCAACACTCAACACTGCGCCAGGGAGGTCGTCAAAATTACCAATTAAAAACCTAGTATAGAAAATTTAATTATATAGGTACCACACAATTTCTTATACCCTGTCTGTCAATACAGCCTACAGGTAATAAATAACAAAGGAAGATAAAGTGTGACGGGCCATAGTAAGATCTAATTTAAAATGTTCTCAGTAGCCAACTGTTCCGAGACATACGCGACATTTTTACAGTATCTCGTAAAGTTCTTTGAAGTGTAAATTGTCTCAGCTTAAGGCTGAGGCAATTTACACACACGCTCTTGGACCCTGATAGATAGAGAACTGCTTGTATAAAACGGTTTTAGGTTTACTACGAAATAGCAGAATGTCTTTGTCAAATTGTTATGGTATGAAAAAAATAAGGTAAATACCTAGATACTAAATAATATAGTAGATACCTACCTACTCAGGTATTTACCTATATAATATGTATTAGGTTTAGATTTGAAGAAAGGAAAACGGCCGCACTGTAAAACATTTAGACGCGGTTTTGCCTCGGAGTGTTTTAAACATGGCTGAAGATTTTTCTGGCAAGAATGAAGACATTGTAGGCACTTATTGCATTATGCATATATAGACATCCTGGAACTCGAGCTGGCATTATGCACGGACCGGTACTCCAAGTTCATTTTCTCAAATTGATCAATTAAAAAAAGGTCTTACGCTAACAGACATATTATGTCGTATAAGTACCTACCTACCTAATATTTGTAGCATGTAATCAATAGTCATTTCAAACAGGATTAAAAACGTCATGCCTAATTAAATCTTCCGATCTTTTGCGCAATGAGTAAATATACCTACTACCTAACTAAAGGCGGGCACGGAAAACTTGTTTGGCTGCGACAGGTTCAGCACTTCCAATTGAAGGCACATTCGGCATATTATATTGCGTTGTGAAAGTAAATGCCTCATGGAGATATGACCCTCCTCCATGAGGTCATGATTACGACTGATATGGCAATTCTTTGTGTATGTCTAGATTCTAGGTAGGTACTTTTACTGTAAAATTTATTATCTCTAGGTACTTAGGTAACAATAGTACAATAGTTAAATTTATTGAATGTCTCAAGGTTACCATAATTTTATAACACCCACCTCTACTTTCCGATAACTTCAGTTTTCATTAATATCAAAATGTCTCTCAATAACTTTTAAAAATCGTGTTGCGTTATACAGGAATTAAAAATGTTAGACTTTGTACCTAGTTATGTTAAAAATCTATACTTAATACAATGTAAATATGTACATTTGATTAAATTACGTATAATTTTCGTTTCCGCTGGGCTTGAAAGTTTAGAAAAGTGTAGATCTAAGCGATCGTCGCTTTTGGGAAAAAAGCTGGAGGGAGATCATACGTAGCTTTATAGCTTAGTCGGCTCAACTGCAGCTTATAGTCCTAGATTTTTAACCACGACAAGCTTGCCTTTTACTCTACAGCTTTTTCGTGTTCAGATGTTGGGTATAGGTACTTACTACTTAGTCGTTATTGCAATAAATATTCGAAGTAGCGTGTGGCTATGAAGAGCAGACAACATACCACATAATATACCTAGCGCTGTCCAGTATTCTCTTTTCAAGGACCACCCAAGGACCTCTTTGATCTCCCCTTTGGACTCAGTAGTACTCGTACCTATCATATCTTTGTCAAACATTTAAGAGGATATGGGATGAACGGGAAACTTTGAGAATAGGTATTGAACAATTATATTGCCGTCGCGCTGCTCCTCGAATAGAATTCCATAACACCCGATAGGGACAACTTCAACTTGGACCGATAATACCTATGAAAAACAGTCGAATTCCTACTCTCGTATTTTTCTGTTTCCTCCTCCAAAACAGAACCGATTTTAATTTTTTTTTCAAGAACAATTTAAGAAGGACTCAGGCTATGTCGGTATGTTTTTCTTTTTTTGATTATATTCGTCAAATTTATATGCGGGATATCTGATGATGACGCGAAAACTGGGCCATTTTTTGTAATTTTTGAAGATTCCAAATTCTTAAAATTATTAATTTATTGAAAAAAGCAAAACATAGGGACATGGCACAGACTCGTATAAATTTTATGGTGCAAAAATATTTTCTCTATTGTAATTATTCACGGAGAAAACAGACTAATACGATTGTATGGGGGGAACCGCCCTCCCGTATCGTCTTAAACGCTAGCAAATAAATAATGATACGTACACCACACGAAACACAAACGAAGTAGGATCATTATTCATGCAGTTTTTTTTATTGAGCTCGACTTGTTACTTAAGTAACAGGTCGAGCGGTACTTAAGTAACATAGGTACCTATTATTACGGAGGACCAAAATGCGAATTCACCGAATCTGCTTCATTGCTTTTAGTTTCGCTTCATTCTGCAATAATAATTCTTAATTAATTGGCAATCATCTGTTTGCGCACACAAAAATAAAAATACATAATATAAGTAGGTAAGCTAATTAGACAGTGATCTTGGAAGTGATGGAACTCCTGAAAGTAACTAATGAAAGTGCAACATTTGGAACAGTGTCAGTTCGCTAGACGGAGGACATTTTGTAGGTACCTTTATAGACAAAAATAACACCAGTGGGAGATATTTATGTTACTATGACCGGGTTAAGTCAACGTGGGTCATAAAAATATAGTAGGTCTTATGTTAACTATAGAGATTTCGATAGTAGATTATACATATTTATTATGTTTCACTCAATTTGTGTTAGGATTATAGTTAGGCTATCTACGAGTTCAAACTAAGAATAGGACGGCCAATGACCTCTATCTGTCAAATGTCTGGGTTTGTCTTCATAAAAATCGTAGTTAAACGCGCTGACGCGATCGAATGGGAAATAACTCTTCCACTAGGCACTCCGAATCTGAATTGACCATGAAATTGTAGTCTTGTCCATGAACTGCAGGTAACTGACTCATCTGGATTGTGTTTATTTGACCCGAGAAAACTTGGTGCGAATATGTCCAACCGCTGCCCTTTTCTTCAATTTTTATGAATTCTGATTCATCGTATTTGTTCACAGTGGCACTGGTGTTGGTGTATACTTATTGCGGCCCTAAATACTTCCCGGGGAGAAAAATTCATACTTGGATACCTCACGGGATCACAACGGCGACCAGGCGATTTAAATTACCAAAGGCCCGGGAGAGTCCTATCAGGTATTTTTTTATTTTCTGAATGAAATTAATTTTAATACCTATTCATTCATAAGTTTCGTTCATAGACCTAAAATATTATTATGATTCAATTATAATATCATAATAATATTTTAGTCTATCTACAAACCTTGTCTAATCGATCAACATTTTTGGCAGATATAAACCTTAATTTTACAGCTTATGACTCAGTTTGCCAGTTTAATGTTGCATGAAGTGATAAATTACGCTACAATTTGTTTTATGAGCAAAACTATTAAACACCGAATGTTTTTATGAAAACCGAACAACATATTAATAAGTTTACACACACTTTAGCGAACACGTGAGTTTATCCGCATATTATGTATATCTATATTAATAAGTAATATGATATGAGTACTTATTTTGCGTCTAAATTATACAATTATGTTAGGTACAGTTATAATTGATGTTACGAGAATTAATTTATCTTGACCTAAGTTCTAGTGACTCTATGACGATGGATAAGTACCTATACTTAGTTACATTGGAATGGGAATACTTAGATGTTTTTGCCAAACTATGTACATCGTCCAGCTATAAATTTCATATATTTGAAAGTCTTTTGGGTCTGATTTTTTTTTATCATTAGCATTCGTTGATCAACCGACATCATTATATTACTTAGCGTCGTAGTAATACCACAGTATGTACTTAATACTTACCTACTTAGTCAGAATTTTACATTAGTGATGCAGTATTATTTATATACAAATATAATATATCCACTCAATTCCTGTTATTTGGGTTATACAAGCAGACCCTGATTATATATCGGGATTATTATTCGAAGCTTCTTTTTTAAACATCGAAATAATAACAAAAACATATCGAGTGAGATATAAAACATGCTACATTCTCAAGAGAATTTTATTTTGGTAACATTCAAGATTAAAATACAAAAATCTCCCTAAGTGCATGTCAATCATATCTTTTATACAGTAAACAGATATTTATCTACACCAAGATGTTGAGACTATTGAGAGGCGTAGAGCCATTTTAATTTTTAAGTAGGCAAAGAGGCTAGATATTTTCTATCAACATTTTTTATCTTCATAATTACCTATAGAATTCCATATAGGTATACAGACTTATATTAAAAAAATTACAATTATAAACACATTTAAATAATGAGATACCAGAATCTTCAGGAAAAATATTACTTAGATTTTTTTATGAGACAAGTCGGTGCGACGCCCGACCCCAAACACTGACTTGTATCTAGACTTGTACCTATACTACCTACCAGTGCCATTAATGATACAAGAGTTTCAAAAATCAAAATTAATACAACCGTTTTGATTTCAACAGGGGCGATTTCAATGGCAGTTGACGAAGTTAATGAAAAACTCTTGGGGCCCATGGGGCACTCATTAGAATTTGTCGTCGCTGAAACCTACGGTCAAGAAGAAGTTTCCATTCGTCAGGTAGGTACCTACCTGTATTTTTTATGATTAGAATAGGTATTAAGATTTAGAAGTTTAGGACTAGGTAATATTATGTCCGTTCACACTGTCAATCCACCAACAGGCATCAATGCCTACATTTTTGGGAACACCTGAGACAATTGATTTTAGGTGACAGTAATTATTATAATGGGTTATTGGACTTAGGTGTTCCCTAGGCATTGTTGGTGAAAACGGGCATAAGCCCAATCGGTGTCAGTCTTCACGTAGCTACTAAATGTTGATATTAATATGGGCTCAGGTAAATAAAGGGATTCTCGGTGAAAGCGGGCATAAATCTACTAAACTTTAGGCCTATTCCCAAGTGCGACTACACGAGGCCTTTAAACACCATCTATCCATTATGTAAATTCAGCCTTCAGATACGAAACAAGATTGAAATAAGTTTCAATATCGTCAGCATGAGACTTAAAGGAATTGAATTTATTCCGTGTAAGGGAACTATGAGTCATAGAAATAATCTGCTCTCATACAAATGGAGGCTAGTAGGTAATATAATTTTTTAAAGCTCAAAAAATATAATATATATATATTGGACTGATTTTATCCTTAGATATTCTTGTTGAAAATGGTAAACACGTCTCATCTGTTAAAATTATGTCGGAAAAAAACTTGAAAAAATAGAACTTTACAATGTACTACTTAGCTATGTAAAAACAGTAAGTACAAACTTATTAAGCTCTTCCCCCTTTTCATTAAATTAAACATAGGTATCATATTATATTTATACAGCCGGCAAATAAGTAAAGCATGAAGAATGTTGTAGGTACCTACATGATTTTCAGCGTGGCTTTATTTACTTACCAGAATTTAATGGATAGGTATATATAATATTCAAATTTTTACGATAGTCTGAGTGGATAAAATCTTGTGGATACTTTTCTATGACGCCAGCACAATATAGTCAGCAGCAAAAATGAATGACGTTAAAATAAAGCAATTTATTTTCGCATCCGCTCAATGACTTTTGCTATTTCGACGTCTTTAATGTTTTATGAAAATATATAATTTGCATGTCATATAAATCATATTCACGTAGAATCTATGTAACATGATATTCTTCTGGGTCAGGAGAGCATCTATTAAAGAAAATCAAGACTTGTAGTTTACGTACTTATAAAAGGACTTTAGATGTTATTTAATTTAGATTTTCACCGTAATAAGAACTTTAAAAAGAGTTTATATTAGTTATTGAATATTAGTATAGAAATAGATGATACTAGGCAAATCTTTGGCGTGATTGCGTATCGATACTTACATTTTTAAGCTTCGCACGGGCACAGATGAAATAGTCAGGTACGGTCTACGCTGTACGCACTACGCACGGATATCTTCTGTAATAACTGACCTTTACTTAATATTACTATTGTAATCAAATATAATCAAATATAATAAATATTATAAATGCGAAAGTTTGGATGGATGTATGGATGTATGGATGGATGTTTGTTACTCAATCACGCCCGAACGGCTGAACGGATCTGGATGAAATTTGGCACAGAGATAGATTATAGTCTGGAATAACACATAGTCTACTTTTTATCCCGGAAAATTAGGGAGTTCCCGCGGGAACTAAAAAACCTAATACCACGCGGACGAAGTCGCTGGCATCAGCTAGTAAACTTTATATATGGTTAAAAAACTTTTACACGGATTGCGAATGATTTTCTGATACCCGTTTAGGAATTTTCCGCCCTTTAACTCCGAATTATTCATCAGATCTTCACGAAATTTGAATGGAACAGGAAAATCGGTTCAGCATTGGCTGAGTTATGGAATAACTTCGAAACAAAATTAAATTCCCTATGCTGATTTTCGGGATAAAAAAGATCCTAAAGGATCTTTTTTTGAATCAGTGTAGGCGTAGGTATGTGAGTAGGCAACTCTTTGCCACAGGTAGGTAGGTATCTATGCCGAGTTCCATTCAAGTAAGCAGCTACCTAAGTAATCAAATCCGTTCAGTGTAGCTTCAGCGTTATGCGTTCATAGAGTAGACAGACAGATTAAAAATAAGTCTTGGGCTCTACATCGTTAATAAAGCGTTCTCCAACATAATTAGGTTATTAGGTAGGTAATAGGTATGTAGGTAATGTATATAGAAATCTCCCAGTTACAATTTTATTTTATGTAGCTATCTATGTACTTACCTATACAGAAATCTAGGAAAATCCTTTGAAACGCTTCAAAATAAAAGGTCTGTTTAGTTGGTAGGTAGGTAGGTAAGTACCGGTACCGGCAGTGCACTTGCTTACTTATCAATGTGTAATGTACAGAATATCATATAGAGGTCAGTGATTAGCATTGATATTATGCGTAACGATTTATTTTGAACATATAAAGCGCTATTGTTCCATATGATACCTACCTACTAACGACATACCTATTAGGTAAGCAAGTGGGATGCAGATGAATGAGATAACATCACTCGTCAAGCTTCTAATAACGCCGTGTATTTATTTATAAATACCTACGACCGCAAATGTCAATGAACTACGGAGTACGGACATGTGACTTACTGTTCGAGTTATTTAGTTACCTGTGTAGGTACAATGTACATATAATATGTACATAGGTACTTCGCGCAACTTGTGCAACGCAATCAAACACCTATCGTGAATTTTGAAGCCTAGGTAGGTACGTTCGTATTAACGTTTGTACTTACTACAAATAATCTTGAATAGCTTTATGAATTAGTCATTTCAAGTCGAAAAGTCGAAGTAGTAAAAAAATCTAAGTAGGTAGGTAGGTCGCTTTGGCTGCAGTAGTAAGTAGGTAGTAGGTACCTATTTTTTCTATGATAGAAGGCTAAAGCTACCACCACTACCACTACAGCCCATTAACATCCCACTGCTGGGCATAGACCTCCACTCTCATAGGAGAGCTAAGGAATTAGAGCTTAGACCCACCACGCTGCTCCAATGCGGGTTGGCGGGCTACCTATGGGACTCAGACCGCCAACCCGCAGTAGGTATATAAACTATAAACTATAAATACCTAGAATGATGTAGGTACTTAGGTAGGTAAAGTTACAGTACTTAAGAAGTCTCTTATCCGGTCAATCCGGTTAAAACTACTTTTAACTGAAACATATTAAGGTGCCTTATACGGATTTCATGATGTGTCATCCTTTTCCAGGTACACTTTAAAGAATCGGGAGTCACAGCTGTGGGGATGTCATGGTATCAAATTAAAGGTCATTTCTTCATCTCTCGTTTGACCTTATAAAAATGCACACTCCAATACAAATTTTCTGCATAAATACGTTTCTCCGAACGCAAGATCTGCTGAAAATGACGAAAAATGGGGTCCGGATAGGTACCCATAAAGCTAGATCCGCTGCATATTTTAACTTGAATATTAACAATAAAGTGGGGCTTATATAGTCCTCTATCCATGGTGCAAAGCATTAAGCATACAAATAAATATGTTTATAGTTTATGTGGCAAAAAAAAAATGTTTCATACATTTTTCTATGAAAAGAAGCCGAGCGCTAGGCGTTTGGCGCTCAGTACGCGCTGAGACGCGCTCGTGGACGGGTGGGTGTATCGCTTTTTTGCACGAAATTTATTACGACAAAATGAACACCGTGTTGTGTACTGCCATAGAGATATAATATTCTCTATGTGTACTGCGTTAGAAAAACTTGATACCGACATCCACAAAGAAGGAAGTTCTCAAGTGTAGGCGTATTTTTTTTACCCGATTACGGCAAAGCCACAAGGAAAGGGTATGTAGGAATATATAATATGTATGTATGCATGTATGTATGTATGTATTAAAAAAAAGTGAGCGCCATTTTGAAATTCTTTGTTATCGTACCGATTTCGTTCAAAATCGATATCTGGGGTTCCCTGGGATCACAAAACAGGAAACTGTTACCAATATTTTAAAAAAGGCAGCGCCATTTTGAATTTTTTTGTTATCGTACCGATTTCGTTCAAAATCGATATCCGGGGTTCCCTGGGATCACAAAACAGGAAACTGTTACCAAAATTTTAAAAAAGTCAGCGCCATTTTGAAATTTTTTGTTATCGTCCCGATTTCGTTCAAAATCGATATCTGGGGTTCCCTGGGATCACAAAACAGGAAACGGTACCAAAATTTTAAAAAAGTCAGCGCCATTTTGAAATTCTTTGTTATCGTACCGATTTCGTTCAAAATCGATATCTGGGGTTCCCTGGGATCACAAAACAGGAAACTGTTACCAAAATTTTAAAAAAGTCAGCGCCATTTTGAAATTTTTTGTTATCGTCCCGATTTCGTTCAAAATCGATATCTGGGGTTCCCTGGGATCACAAAACAGGAAACGGTTACCAAAATTTTAAAAAAGTCAGCGCCATTTTGAAATTCTTTGTTATCGTACCGATTTCGTTCAAAATCGATATCTGGGGTTCCCTGGGATCACAAAACAGGAAACTGTTACCAAAATTTTAAAAAAGTCAGCGCCATTTTGTATTTTTTTGTTATCGTACCGATTTCGTTCAAAATCGATATCTGTGGTTCCCTGGGATCACAAAACAGCAGTCAATCAAAAAAAAGTCAGCAGTGAACTTTTTAAAATTTTGGTAACAGTTTCCTGTTTTGTGATCCCAGAGAACCCCAGATATCGATTTTGAACGAAATCGGTATGATAACAAAGAATTTCAAAATGGCGCTGCCGTTTTTTAAATTTTGGTAACAGTTTCCTGTTTTGTGATCCCAGGGAACCCCAGATATCGATTTTGAACGAAATTTGTACGATAACAAAGAATTTCAAAATGGCGCTGACTTTTTTAAAATTTTGTTCATAGTTTCCTGTTTTGTGATCCCAGGGAACCCCAGATATCGATTTTGAACGAAATCGGTACGATAACAAAGAATTTCAAAATGGCGCTGACTTTTTTAAAATATTGGTAACAGTTTCCTATTTTGTGATCCTACGGAACCCCAGATATCGATTTTGAACGAAATCGGTAAGATAATCTTTTATACATTATTTTACAATCTCAAAAACTGAGTATTATTGTAGCCGCGAGTATTGTTTCGGCGCATAAATAGGTACATATTAATATTTACCGCGGCCAACAGCGTAAACAAGTAGGTACCTAGTAAATAAATAATCGTCTAATATTTTCAAGTAACAAAATTGGTTAGTTGGCAATAAAATCGAGCGTCTCTACGCTCTATAGCTCTACGCTCTCGTAAAGCGTGCATATAATATATGCTGTGTGACGAGTTTTATACCTATAGTTGAGTTTTTTACCTATAGTTGGTCGCGGGGTAAATGTTTAAAGGGCCTTAAAAGTTCTATTAACCAGAGTTAGTTAAATAATGTCCGAAGGATTAATATGATTAGACATTAATAGGTGGGTAAAAACAATAATATTATGACCCTAGCGGCTAGCCCATAACTCTTATATTATGTTTTCTAGTCAAAGTTACTAATCTGCTATTTGGAATAATATTTTACTATATGTAGGTAGGTAGGTACTAGGTAGGTATAAAGTATAAACCTTGTTAAAAATTTATAAAGCTCTTACTGCGTGTCTCTAGGTACTAATAATATATAGGTAATCGATTCTGCAAAATAAATAAGAACAGGTTTTTTGGATTGGCAAGTACTAATTAAGTAATATTTTAAAGATTATTTTTATTTAAATTACCTAAATAATATCAATTCAATGCTGTTCGCGTTTATAGCAAGTACAAGCTGAAGCAAGGTCGGCACTGGAAAGTTGCTGTCTCGATGAATCACGAAGGTCATGAATTCCCTTGGGGCTTAGGTACCTAGGTATTATGAAAGTTTGGAATTATTATCGAACTTAACGCTCATGGCGATCGTAAATTCTTTATAATTTTAGTATTAATATTTTTACATAATTTTGCCTAGTATTAATTAGCATCTATGGATCGAGAAAGTAAAATGGGATTTTTATTAAAAATGTTATTAGAAATGCTAGAAAGTTTTACCTACAGTATCATTTGCTCTCGGCTGTGTCCGCGTGGATTTATTTTTAAGGCCGCAGGAACTTTTTATTTTTCTGGGATAGGTATATCTCCACGCGCAGCATATCTAGGTAGGTACCTTCATTCATCACGTCTTCATGCTATGCAATTTTTTTTCTGGACAATTAAGTGATTGATCCTGCGGATTACCTAAACGTCTTAAAGGTAGGTTAGGTAGGTACCTAACTAGGTACGGACTACGGAAGCGCTATGATGAGGTAACAGACCGACACATTATTATTATAATAGGGAGTACTAATATGTATATTAAAGCGACACACACACACATACGGTATTAATAAGCAATTATTCTAAAAATTAACAACATTTATACGAATGGAAACGATCTCTAAAGAAGTAGCGGCGAGTAGCGACTGATAAGATGGATGTTCAAGTAAACATCTGGAGTGTTCATTCGCGTCACGACACACTCGAATGCACTCTAAAAATATATTTAACCGTGCGTTATTCCCGCAATTTGCAATGACCTAGTAATAGCGGCCATCCGAAGGCACAACAGCTCGAACCTACAGTAGTTAAAAACTTTTTAATTTAATTCACTTTCCACAGCTGGGCACAGGCCTCCACTAATTAGAGCTTCGACCCATCACGCTGCTCAAATGCGGGTTGGCGGCAGTTTTAACGACTATTTATCATGTTATGCTAGTATAGTTAGTATTATATAGGTAATAATCGGGACTGACGGCTTATCGTGCTCTCAGAGGCACGGAGGTGAAATACCGCGTAAGTACTTCCTGACTCCGGGCTAGTACTGAGAATTTCTAGTCAGAAAAATCCAACACTTAATAATTATGGCCCGACCCAGGAGTCGAACCCGGGAACTCGTTGGCCGCAGTCGAATATGCGAACCACTAGACCTACGAGGCAGATACAGTAATTCACTTGGCGTACCTAAAATCAGCGCTCATCCTGTTTGCAACGGCACAAAATAATACATACGCCATATTATTATCATACAATGCGATGCACCGAGGCACCGGTAATGTGATGTTGTCCAGCATTATTTTATAACCTGACTAGCTGATGCCCGCGACTTCGTCCGCGTGGATTGAGGTGTTTTGGTTCCCGCGGGTACCTACTCTTTAATTTTCCGGGATAAAAAGTAGCCTATGTGATATTCCAGACTGTAATCTATATCTGTGCCAAATTTCGTCCAGATCCGTTCAGCCGTTCTGAACTTCTGGCGTGATTGAGTAACAAATATCCATCCATCCATCCATACATCCATCCTATCCATCCAAACTTTCGCACATTTGAATTTATGATCTGTTGTCATAGAAGTTTTCTTTTACCTAAGTAGGTAGGTAGGTATATAAGATGATAATAAGTTCCTTGAGATAAATGCATTATCTGAATTGGTAGAGTAGGTAGTAATAGGTAGATAGTATAGGTCAAGGGTTGAATCTTTCAAGTCCCTAAACTCTAGAGGCAATTCTGGAAACAGTTAAACATAATGACAAGGGTGTCCCAACTCCCAAGGGTGCTCTTCACGAAGGGGGCATAAAAAGTGAATGTATCATTCTCTGTCAGCGTCAGATTAAGTAGGTATTAATTCTGAAACAGGGCAAAGATATACGTTTCAATAAGCTAACAGAATATTAATAAAATGAAAAAATCCTTAGTACCTAATGTTCAAGTATGACTTAATAAAACATTAAATAATGAAGAACTTGTGTATCGTAATTTTTAGAACTACATAGGTATTAGGTACCTAATACCTATTAGCTTTTAAATGGCTTAGATAGCTTTTATCTGGGTAATTTAAGTAGGAGTACAGATGCTCGCTTTTTATTAGGGTTCCGTACCCAAAGGGTAAAAACGGGACCCTATTACTAAGACTCCGCTGTCTGTCTGTCTGTCTGTCTGTCTGTCTGTCTGTCTGTCTGTCTGTCTGTCTGTCTCCAGGCTGTAACCGTGATAGCTAGAAAGCTGAAATTTTCACAAATGATGTATTTCCATTGCCGCTATAACAACAAATACTAAAAATTAAAAAAATATATATATTAAGGGGGGTCCCCATACAATAAACGTGTTTTTTTCGTATTTTTTTGCTCAATATTAAAAACGGTAACAGGTAGACGGTTCAAATTTTCACAGAATATTAACTTGTATATTACCTTTCAAAATAAATAATTAAATATCAATAAAGTAAATATTAAAGGGGGGCTCCCATACAACAAACGTAATTTTTTGATATTAACAATAAACCTCTACAAACAAAGTTAGTTTTGCGGTTCATTTCGTCTTGTTTTTAATACGTCATAAATCGTAAAACTTACTACAGGTTTGTACGGAACCCTCGGTGCGCGAGTCCGACTCGCACTTGGCCGGTTTTTCGAAGTCATAGGGTACGTAGTACAAAGCAATGTGTTACGTAAATGTATACTTATTATACTAGCTAATGCCCGCAACTTCTTCCACATAGATTGAGGATTTTGGATCCCATGGGAACTCTTTAATTTTCCGGGATAAAAAGTAGCTTATGTGTTATTCCAGAGTATAATTGTGCCAAACATCCAGATCCGTTCAGCCGTTCTGGCGTGTGTGAGTAACAAAAATCCATCCATTGATCAAATCTATCCATCCAATCCATCCATGCAAACTTTCGCATTTCTGATTTTAGTATAGCTTTTCTAGTTTCTGCATGCCTACTCTTTATTGGAATTTAATTTTTTTGAATTTTTTTAGAATTTAATTGAATTTAAGTATATATTTTTGATACCGTGTATGGACAGTCGAGATATAGTAAGAATTTCATTTGCTATAGGGACTAGGTAGGTAGGAAGTAGGTGGGGTAGATACTAGGTACTTGATCTTCAACTATGCCTTGAACCTATCTCAATATCAGATTCGTCTCATCTAGATACATATTTGCAGGACCACAATAATATATAACTGAATAGGTAAAAAATTTGGACTTTGTTGTTGAGTTTTCTATTTTTGCAAAGAAAATTTGTACCAAACACACCAGTTTTCAATAATTGTACCTACCTACAACTGACTTGGTAAAGTTCATAGAAAAGTTTTAAAAGTTGAGTCAGGAGTTGTTTATCGCATTTCTTGATAACTTCTTCAGGTTCCAGTTATCACTGCAGGGGCAACCGGCCAAGAGAAAAACCAACAGCAAATATAAAAAGTTAAAAATAGTTATATAATTAAAACTTTTTGTTGTTCTTGTTGTGTGTGTCATGTTGGAGAACAATGCAAAAAGCGATTGATAAATTTCCGTGTTAAAATTGATAATATTATTTAAACAGTATTACGCAGAGTTTTGATCAGTGAAGGCGCCCTAACATATTATACAAATCATTATTTTTGCATACCTCGTAGGTAAATCTGACTCGCCCAATTGAGGATTTTTACCATGTCTTGGTCGAATGTGTCCGAAACGAGTTGGAAAGATTTTATTTTAAAACTAGGTTTAATATTGATTTGCGGGATTTGATAGGCAGTGAAGTCATGATTTTGTTCCTATGAGGGTGGCATGTTCAATATTGAACAAAACCCTCTATAATAAATATAGGTAGATTAAAAAAAGTCATTGTGTATTTGCCTAGGTACCATAATATTTTACGAACACCTATGTGAAGGGATGGTCTACGAACTACGAAGTTTATAAAGAGAGCCTCAATGTATCAACAGCTGGGGAGGATAGCCGAAAATCGAAGTTTCCAAACATGAGCCTTAGAAAACTTCGGTTGAAATATTGTTGTATCTAGTTCTAGCATAGTTAAAAGGGAAAAAGGATACAGTATTTTAACATAATAATAGTACAATGTACATATTATTATATACGATATAAAATTTGACAGAATATTATTTAAAACGGCTCTGTATAAATCTATGGTTCCTAAGTTAACATACCTATTAATATGTTATATATCTTCCCAACAGGTGGCCTCGTTGTGGGCGGCTAACGTATCTGCATTCATCGGCCCGCAGGAAACTTGCGTCCACGAAGGCCGCATGGCTGCAGCTTTCAACCTGCCCATGATTAGCTACGTAAGTCAACATTCTCCCTACCATATCATTCATCATCATCCGAGATGCATACACTATTGACGTCATAATATTATAAGTGAAAGTCATAATTCTGAATAAAAACAAACTTCATGGTGACTTGATGCATGCTTTCGTTACACCCTTGGTTTAATTATTTATATGCGACGAGTCGATGACCGCAACTTCAAGTCCACACGGATTGAGTTTCAGACATTATGAAAACCTTAAGGGGGCTGCATTTAAAATTTAATCTGTGTATGCAAAATCATACCCGTAAATTATGTGCCAGTCGGTCTTTCCTCAGTCTCTTTTATTTTGTTCTATAAAAATACCTACCGTGATTGACTGACTGACAAACAACGCACAGTAGACCTTTTTTGAGAGGACATATTCCTTGAATACCGTAGGATCCTTACAGATGCTCTAATAAGGAAGGTTTTCAAAAACCTATTTAACATTAATAATAGTATTTTCGCACGCACGTTTCACTTTACAATCGTGCATTGTGGAGTCACCATCTCCTGAAGATGCTCCGGTGTCGAAATGAAACGTGCATTGAGAATAATTTGCCAGATTTGTGTGGTGTGGTGAATGTCGCAAGATACACACGGTACCACATAGATTTACCTATTGTGGCGGATTATAGGGAATTAAACTTCCAGTTCTTTCATTATCATGGACCTCCGCAAAGTAACGCCTGCTTCTATCCAATAATAGTATTTTCAATTTTGTTCCAGTATTGTAGAGACGTGGCGAGTTCGAACAAGCGCGTGTACGCAACGTTCGCCCGCACACGCCCGTCCGACATCGACATCTCCCGCTCCGTGGTCGCCGTGCTCACGCATTTCAATTTCATGCATGTAAACATTTCACATTATGGCCTCACCTCATTCTCGATCTATACTGTACGACTTACGAGTACCTAATGTAATTTTTTCAATGTCAAAATATTTAGATCAACTCTATAATTTTCTCTAGAACTCTCTTTTAATCTCACTAATAATATTTTCGGATTTTGGGATTCAAACAATATTTTACCTTCTTTAGTTCATGCCATATAATATGACATCATGGTTCATGCTTTAATTCATTTGCCTGTTTCAATTTTGTCTCCTTTGTTTGAATGATTCAAGCGCCATTATATTGTAATACGTTTAATGTTATTGAGTATGTCTGAAATACTTAGTACATAATATAACACATAGAAGACAACAAGACAAACTGAGAGAATTATATGGAAATTATTTCTTTTATTGCAACAGGTAGCCATCGTCTACCTCAAAGCACCGAACCACGATTTTTCAAGACTGGCTTTCGCTATAATAAACGCTGCTAATGAGAAGAAAATATCCATTCGTACGGTACAAGTGTACAGGCAACCATATTATTACGGCGATATACCGGACAACTACACGCGAAACCCTTTCCTGGATATTGTCAGAGAAACGTACAAAGATACTAGGAGTGAGTAAACTTTGTTTTACATATAAATACGAGGAGATGTAACCGTTGCAGGTATATAAACCCAATCCAGATGATATTAGGATAATATAGTACATTACACATCTAGGGCAGTAAAATAAGAAATGTCTCAGATCACATGTAATTGTTGTCCGAGGCGAAGCCGAGGTCAATAAACATGTGATCTGAGGCTTTCTTATTTACTGCCCGTGGTGTGTATACTATTTTTCTCCTCGACGGAGGCGGAAAGCGGCATTTTCGTTTAGTGCAGCGGGAGGAAAATTGACGCTTTCCGCCCGGAGGTGAGAAAAAACTATTTTATCTCTTATGATTAAAGTCACTTGGGATACCATCTGGATATGATTCTACTGGTAATTATGAAGTTACTAGAACATCAGAATTAATTGTAGTTGTAGTTTTTATAATTTTTAGGCCACGTATGCATTTAATAACTAATGACTTAGGTACTTTTTTGGTACTTATCAGCAACGTGTAATAAATTCGTGCAACGGATACAGGTTAAATATATCTATTAGTTAGAAAACCTAGAAATAAAATGTACATGTATTTACACCTACAAAACCCAGATAAAACTATTCTCATTACAGTTTATGTGTCAGTGGGCTACTATCACGACCATATTGGCCTCATGCAAGCTTTGGATGCAATGAAGCTCCTAGAATCAGGTATGATAAATGTTTTATTTTTTATTAGCCCAAAAATAAATCCCGCCCGCCAATCCGCCTTGGAGCAGCTTGGTGGGTCTAAGCTCCAATTCCCCCTCTCCTATGAGAGTGGAGGCCTGTACCCAGCAGTGGGACATTAATGGGCTGTAGTGTAGTGTGTGTGTAACCAAAAAAAAATAATTTGTTCAATTCATTTTATCATATTTGTTATTTTTAGGGTTCCGTAGCCAAATTTGGCAAAAACGGAACCCTTATAGATTCTTCATGTCTGTCTGTTTTTATAAAATAAAGCTTAAAAACATAACTTCAAATACCGCAAAAAAGGTAATTACTCACACATTCAATTCAGAAATTTTGTTACTATGAAATATTTTTATATAATATTATGATTATATGTATTAATAATAAACCTACTTATTTATTCGCTTCAAATTCCTTTAGTTATTTATAAATAGGTTCGCCGGAAAATGATTGCGTGGGTATGATTGATTGATTAGCCATATTATACCTACTTACCACGGAGCCGATAGGTAAACAGTAAACACACATGGTAAATGTTATGGCCATTGTTGCATTCTTCTTGCTAGAGTAAAATAACTACATAATATAATAATATTATTATCATGCACAAATACGCACATGTAGGTACATACATATTCATTTCCAGTGTATCTTTTTAGGGTTCCGTACCAAAATGGTAAAAATGGAACCCTTATGGTGCGACTTTCTCCGTCCGTCCGTCCGTCCGTCCGTCTGTCCGTCCGTCCGTCCGTCCGTCTGTCCGTCCGTCAGTCTGTCACAGTCGATTATTTCAGTAACTATTAAAGCTATCGACATGAAATTTGGAATAGTTGTGTATAATAGTGGCCTAACATCATTAAAATAAAAAAAATCGAAAATTATTTTTAGTTTAATTAAAAAAGGGGGAAAATCGGGGAAAAACTGAAATAATTATGGTCAATAGAAGCTTATGTATATTTTACAGCAAAAATAAAACCAACGCTCTAACTAGCATATTTTTTTGATATTAACAATAAACCTCTACAAACAAAGTTAGTTTTGCGGTTCATTTCGTCTTGTTTTTAATGCGTCATAAATCGTAAAACTTACTACAGGTTTGTACGGAACCCTCGGTGCGCGAGTCCGACTCGCACTTGGTCGGTTTATTTAATAATTTGTTTGGCTCCATATCTAATAATTTTGTATTTGTTTCAAATCTTAAAACTTTAAAATTTCTTTCTCAAGATAAACCGATTTCTCAATTCTAAATCGGAATAGGTTCGCTAAGATCTAGAGACTGTGAATTGATATCGTATTTTATTATCAGTCAGAATAAAATTGTAGAAAATTGTAGAATAAGTATTCTGTTCTTTGAAATTATGTGTGTGTTATACACACGAAACGAATAAATTTGAAAAAGAAAAGATAGATCCATTAGATAAAGTTGAAATACGAAGCCGTACCATCTTTAGGGACAAAAATAGATTTTTACGTCAATAAAATATTTTTCTGCAATATTTTAGTTTGATGTTCCAACAATACCTTTAGGCTATAATCCCCACTACTTAGGTACTTTTACTCGTAAACTTTGGATATAAACATAAAAATTATTAGGTTCACTATTGTTATTAAAGCATATTAATTAAGTCTATGTATTATAATATTGATTATAGTAGATTGTATTTTTAAACAAATAGACTAACTGAGCTCCATATATGAAAATAGCCCGGAGTTAGGAAGTTGGCGGTGTTTCACCCCCTTGCCTCGGAGAGCACGTAAGCCGTCGGTCCCGGTTATTATCACTAACATGATAATAGTCGTTAAAGCCCGCCAACCCGCATTGGAGCAGCGTGGTGGGTCTAAGCTCTAATTACCTCCCTCCTATGAGAGTGGAGGCCTGTGCCCAGCGGTGGGACGTTAATGGGCTGTAGTGGTGGTTGATATATGAAAAGAAAGCCAAATAATATTATGGATGTAATAAAGTATCTTCTAATTTTTCTGATCTTATCTGATTTATTTAAAACAGCACCCAAAATGCACAACCCAGCATCAGCAGACGTGTTCACTGTGCACCACCCAGTCATCATATAGGATGCCAGAAGAGATGACTCGTAATGATAAGGCTGCCTTTATACAGTAACAAGTTGTAAATTTGGTCACGATTTCTGTTAGGTCTCCGTTAGGTTATCTTTTTGTGTGTAATAAAGCGTTTTTACTTCCATAAGACAGATTTTGCAATAATAGGGATGATGACTATATCAAAAATAAATTATTTCTAAAACGACTCCTCAATCCTGATTCTGAATAGTTCTGAGCTCCATAGTCCATACATTAAAAGGAAGCCTAACTAACAATCTTGTTCCAGGGGAATACGCTGCAATAGGCGTCGATGTAGACAAATATGAGCCTGATGAAGCCATACGATACCTCGCGGGTCCTTTACGCAAACAACCGGGCCCAAAAGTTCCGAAAGCTTTTCGTTCTTACTTGGCAGTAGCTCCGTCCCCTGCGCCCTCCTACCCTGTGTTTTCCAGAGAAGTTAACAGAAGATTACAGATGCCTCCGTTTCATTTTACAAATCCTTTGCTTGCACTGGGCGGAGGTAAAGTGGTAAGTACGAATATGTATGTATGTAGTGATAAGACCGCCTTTGCGCACTTATTTATTTTTGCTTGTTCACTTTTTTATTTCTTTTTAATATTTTGTGTGGCATTAAAGTATTTATTTATCTATATGTATATGTACTATTTAAATAGTAAACTTAACGTGATATATTTTCACTACTAATAGGCACTATTATTTAAATTTATTTATATCTTAACTAGCTGATGCCCGCGACTTCGTCCGCGTGGATTGAGGTTTTTCGGTTCCCGCGCGCTCTTTAATTTTCCGGGATAAAAAGTAGCCTATGTGCTATTCCAGACTATAATCTATCTCTGTGCCAAATTTCATCCAGATCCGTTCATCCGTTGGAGCGTGATTGAGTAACAAACATACATCCATACATACATCCATCCATCCAAACTTTCGCATTTATAATATTTATATGGAATATGGATGAACTCACCCAGTTTTCTCAGGGATACGTAGCCTTTACGTATCTATTAGATAAAGTTAAAATAAATACTCTAAATTTTACCCTGAATTTTACTATGAATAAGCGTAGGTTCCTATACTTTACATAACAAGGAATTCAGTTATTTATATAAGCTGGCCAGTATGTTCTTACAAAAAACAGGGGTTCCTGTTTGTGGGTCCGGAAAATAAATGTTTGTCAGCTCTTGGAAAGTTTTTCATTCGCACTGTTGTGCGCTGTAACAAGTTTAATTAATTTTCCGTCCTACGCCTTTGGAATATTAAAAAGCAGATATTACTTATACTCGTACTTAATTGGTCAAGTAAAAAGTAATTTCATTCTTTAATTCTTCAGAAAAACAAAACATGAAATA
Organism: Erebia ligea; assembly: GCA_917051295.2. NCBI lineage: Eukaryota > Metazoa > Arthropoda > Insecta > Lepidoptera > Nymphalidae > Erebia > Erebia ligea. The sequence continues at coordinate 12,207,990 of OU785223.1, read as the reverse complement.
TCTGAAGTACCTACTTATATCCCTTGTAGCAGGTACTAAAATTCTACATCAATGCTTGTATAGCCATGTACGTACTACGTAGTACGTACAGAGCTATCCAAATGGATTTGAGCAAAGAGTATCTATATATTATAACATACGATCAGTATCATAGATTTATTATAAATTTTATGATCAGCATACGATAACGATACAACCAACAATATTATATCATTTGGTTTTCCTTTTCGATGCAAAACTTTTTTCTATCAACTTTTAGTGTTCTTATCAGCGCGTAAACCGGAAAACAGATAACATTGACTGTTGGCTCAGATACCTAAATTTAACGGTTATTAGGGTAATTTGCAAATTCTTTTTTAGAACTGGGTTTACGATCAGAGCCGTGTGGATGCTAAGACATTATTTGTTTTCTGTGAAAGAGCTAAATAGTAGAAACACAATTTGCAACTTGTCATTGGAAAATATTAATATGTTACCGTCAAAATTCTTAAGCGATCAAAACTACTTTTAACTACAACAAACAGTCAAAAGTAGGTAATTTTAACTACAGAGGTTTGACTATAAATTTTATTTTGACTGAAATTCTGATCAAAACTCTTAATCCTACTAATATTATTTTATGTGATGTTTGGATAGATGTTAATGTTTAGATGTTTGTAAATTTGGATGTTTGTTACTCCTCTACGCCGCAACAAATGAACCGATTTAGCTCCTGCGGTAATTGAAAACCTTAACCCCCGCGAACGAAGTCGAGGGAATCATGTAGTGAAACTATAAATTCTAAATTAGAGATGAAACGGATATCCGGCAACTATCCGGTTACCGGCCTATCCGGCGTAAATTTATTATCCGGCCGGATACCGGATAGTAACTCAATATCCGGCCGGTTACCGGATGTTCAAAAACTACGATAATTTCCTAAAATCAACTTTAAAACATAAGTTTTGTGATTTAAAACATAGGTTTTGTTATGTTTTGTGTGTCTTGTGGTAGGACAGATAAGACATGGAGCCGGGGTGGAACCCCTACAGTCAAAAGTATACTTACTTTGACTGTAGTTTTTTTCTGACTGTTTGATTCGGCTCGTATTTTTTTTGACGCGTAGTTTTGAGTTTGACCGGTTAGAAGTCATCTGCAGTCACATAGTTATAAGTAGGTAGGTACATGAATACAAAATAAAATCTTGGATTTCATTGCGTTGTTTGTTATACCTATGCCCAGATCCCAGTGGAAGCGGCATGGCTGCACGATGCTGTCTGGGTGTATGCGAGAGCCTTGGCTGATGCTCTGCGTACAGGCGAGAACCCTCGTGACGGCCGAGCCATTGCCGTGCGTATGCGCAACACCACATATCGCAGTGTTATGGGGTGAGTATCTTTAATATGTAGAGAAAATTGTACCTATTATATTATTATTATGTGCAAGATGACGCACGTGACTGTTCAATGTTCAATGTTCCATGTTATATTACGAGAACGCGGACCAAATTTATGAGGGGGAAAAATACAAAAAAAAAGATACACACTGCGTGCAGCGGTAGGCAGGAACTTTGCCTGGCGCACTGCCGTGCGCCTCGATTTACTTCTGAAGAAGTATAACTGTATAATATATATTCACCCACTCTTCTATCGCTAGCATTGTTCAAAACAGGTGTTTTCTTATATAATAGAGCTATGTTGTTAATATTCTAAAAGCGTACAGTTTGACGGGACTACGGAGTACATGGTACGGATCAATGATACTTTATGGTTTAGTAGGTACCTTACGAAGTACTAAAGTAGACACGTAAAAAGTCATAATTTTTTTAATATCTATTAAATTATATGTATACAGTACCTACCTACCTACCGCGGTTACGCTGAAAAACGCATTTAATATTCTTATTCATAATAATCTATTTCCAAGTCCAACCAAGCAAATCTACACCTGAAACTCGGAAGACTAACTCAGATAACAATAAGGGTGAAAACATACTAGGGACCACACAGGACAAAACGTGCGCCGGAAACACCACGTTACGTCACACTAAACTTCCGAAAGATATTTACGTGTTATTAACAGACGGAAATATTAATTTTCCGAATAGGTACAGACCAGAAACGCGCTTGTCTGACAATTAATATGTACTCGTACTAATTGATATTAAGCATCAAGGTTCTGTTGGTTCTCGAATGTCTGCAAAACGTTTCATAATATCTACCTGTTGATCTACCCTGAACCTATCCAACAAACAAAAACGGTGAAATTACATAATATACCCAATCTTCACCTAATTATGCAACAAAGCCATGTCAATGAACAAAGCACTTAAATAAAAAACATACGCGCCGAATTGAGAACCTCCTCCTTTTTTGGAAGTCGGTTAAAAACCATCCAAGTGTAGTGTAGTGTACTGTAGTAGGGTTCCGTAGTTGCACCTCACATTTTATAAACAGTACGTTAATCGACTATTACACGTTAACTTATAAAGCCTACTTAGCTATGATGGTTTTCTTTTTAACTTCGTTATATATATTGCTGCCATGAATTTATCTACATACCTACAAAGTACAAACAACCGTTTAGCTGGCACAGGGAGACACTTGACTCCAACAACAAGCAATTTAAAGCTTAATATTTCGCAAACGGATCCCTAAATCGAAAAATGGTTTTCCCCACACCCGCAACATTTCTGAACAACCTACCCAACGATACCCCACATTATGGGATAGGCGACAAAAAAATATCACCACTTTATTGTAACTTTACCCTGAAAAAAAAATTACCACTTTTTCGGCGTGATTAATATGTAGATACACCCATGCTAGGTAAATTACAGCTTTCTAGTTGGCTACTAAGAATCTCTGAGCTAAACCGCGGACTAATAAACTAGGTATAAGGGTTGTTGACTAAGGAACCCTAAAAAGTTTACTGTAGGTACTTACAACCATTGAGAGTTGCATCAGAGAGACGTATCTCGGAGCAGGCATCATGAGGAAACCTGCATGCCCGAGAGTTTTTCCTAATGTTCTCAAATGATTGTGAAGTTTGGCAATCCGCACTTGGCCAGCGTTGTGGACTATGTCTCTACAGCTCATTGGGCCAGCGATAGGATACAATAATGGATCTGCCCCCCGATTACGTAAGAATTGTCGATCAAACGTTAAAGATTTTCGTCTTTCTTATACGTTTAGGGTATCGTACGTACCGAAACGTATAAGAATGGGCAGACGAAATTGAGCTCTAAGTCAATGCATTTATGGTTTATTTTACTTTGACGAAAATCTTTAACGTTTGATCGACAATTCTTACGTAATCGGGGGGCTGATTCCATAAAAGTATTAAACATGCTTTCGTTTTAAATGAAGATTATTAGCTTGATCGAAAGCTTTCAATGTATCTCTGGGTGATGATAAAGTACTTTTTCATCCCACCATCTCGGAAAGAGTATTTTTACTCTTCGATATCTGAAGGTAAAAGCCGTTATTATCCTCTAGAGGATAAAGTAAATTGAATTTAGAACATCGTGTGCACTGTGCACTGTGCACGTTAGTAAATATCACTCGTCTATGAAGTTTGTGAATTCAAAACATCATTAAAACCTATGTACTTGTACCTCTATGGTGCCGAATTTCCATACAATCGTTTTTAATTTGTTAAAAACTCACACTCGTAACCTTCTTGGTGTACTTTTTTAATTTGCTTTGAGCGCACCATTTTCTTTCACGTCATATTGTTTAAAATTAAAACCGATTAAAAACAAGAAAATTGAAAATAAGTGAAAAACCTAAAATGAGTGATTCTAGTGACGAAGAAATTAACAGAATTGAATTTAATCTTGTGTTTTTTTTTGCATTTAGTCATTTCCTCGCTGAGGTGGGATGAAAAGTTACCTTGTGATTTTTTTTGCATTTAGTCATTTCCTCGCTGAGGTGGGATGAAAAGTTACGTGTTGCACTCAAGTGAAAAGATTTTTCACCTCGTGCTCTTTTGATTCCCTCGCTGACGCTCAGGATTCTAATTTTTGAATCACTCGCTCCGCTCGTGTTTCAATTTTAGAATCCTTCGCTTGCTCGGTCATCAAAATTGAGCACGCGGTTAAAAAACAACTTTTCACTCTTGTATAACAAATAACTATTATCTGCCGTTTTAAGCGCGTTACTTACTGAAAATCGATATTCATTTTGTGCCTGTGCCATGTGCCTACTAGTACTTATTAATACTTTAAAGATTTGTCACATTTCTTTAAGAGATAAAATTAAAATATACTTAGTTATACAATAATAATTATATCTGCCCTAAAGAACAATTTTAGATCAAATGGTTTATGGTTTGCAAAACCTTTGTTGTTTCATACAGACTTGGACAATAAAGCACTCTTATGTTTCAAAGCTTTTTATACTTACATAGCTTTTTACTTGGCAACAGGTACTGGATTCACATGGACGAAAATGGCGACGCCGAAGGGAATTATACGCTTTTATCCGTAGACTCTACGCGCCCCCCGGGTCTCTACCCTCTCGCCGTTCTGCACAAGACTACACCGGTCGGTAACGTAAATTACTATTTCACTTAAACACTATTTTCCTTACATATTACTTACTTATAAGTATGTATTTACTCTCATAGTTTCAAACCCACGTGATAGCGAAAAGATGGCTCTAATTATTTTAACAGCTTACTTATATGTACCTACCATACGCGTACCTAGCTGCATTCAATAGGACGCTGCTCAAAAGTACTATTGGCTGAATAGTGAATACGGAAATAAAATAAAATGTCCCCTAACCAAACGCGGTAGTTAACAATTTTTAGGGTTCCGTACCAAAATGGTAAAAATGGAACCCTTATGGTGCGACTTTCTCCGTCCGTCTGTCCGTCCGTCCGTCACAGTCGATTATTTCAGTAACTATTAAAGCTATCGACATGAAAGGACATTGCCCTGTCCCCATACAAAGTTCGCCTAAAAACCAACCGTCAATCCACATTGAATACTGGGTTCAAAATAATAACCTTTTAATACTTGAGAGCAGATTGAAACAACGGACACTTCTGAGAATTTATTTATTACCAAATATATTTTCCATTTTGGGGTTATTTCGACTCAATCTGCTTGAAAAATAAATATCATCTTTATCCAATTGTAATAGAGCTGTAAACAGTATGTAGAAAAGACAAGTATCGTCGTAGTTCACCTAAAACGTTACAGATGGCGTTACAAATATTAATTTATTGTACTTTCAATAGATGGCGTTGCGATATTCAGACTGCTAGCGCACTCAGCGCTTCAAGCTGCTTTTATCTTATTTCTTTAGTTACGGAACCAGCGCTCAAGCGGTGGTAATGTTTATTATTTTAACATGTAGGTTATTGATCTGTGGATAATAATCGAGAGGCGGAAAAGTATGGTAGTCAATTTAATACCCCTTTATTTATTTTTAATTAATTTGAAGTGTCCGTTGAATTCTAATATTTGGAATAAAGGTTAAAAAATAAGCTAAGAATTACTGTATATTTCAAACGTATGTTGATTCTTAGGCGAATTTGGACAATGTCCTTTGGAATAGTTGTGTATAATAGTGGCCTAACATCATTAAAATAAAAAAAAAATCGAAAATTATTTTTAGTTTAATTAAAAAAGGGGGAAAATCGGGGGTTTGAAATTTCAAAGTACGATAACTATACTGAGTGGGATATCGTATTATGAAAGGGCTATACTACTACATTCTAAAACAGATTTTTATTTATAATAGTTTTTGATTTATCGGGCAAAATGTCGAAAAAAATACCGTCCCCCCCCCCTTATCTCCGAAGTTTACCAATTGAAAAATCTGAAATAATTATGGTCAATAGAAGCTTATGTATATTTTACAGGAAAAATAAAACCAATGCTCTAACTAGCATAGTTTTTTTGATATTAACAATAAACCTCTACAAACAAAGTTAGTTTTGCGGTTCATTTCGTCTTGTTTTTAATACGTCATAAATCGTAAAACTTACTACAGGTTTGTACGGAACCCTCGGTGCGCGAGTCCGACTCGCACTTGGCCGGTTTTTTGACATAGTTAAGTATTTGGACAAAATATCATAGCATAATAATTATTAGATAATAATATTGATGTCTCTAGATTTCTATGATATAAAAATTAGTTCCAATTTTGGCCACCGGGCCAGATAAGTTTGAGTATTTATTTATTGTACGAATGGAACACGTTCCTATGGAGACGGAAATAGCGTTAACCCCTTAACCTCCTATTATAAATTAATTATTGTTAGATCGAAAACACACTGGGGATCGGACAGAACAAAACGTCGGCGTGAAATATTATCCGCATAGGAAAATCGACGCTATGCCTGGTCGCACTAGTGTCCTTATGTCACTTTTACATGAAGCTGTGCAGCTTCATGTAAAAGTGACATACTTACGTGTTTTTTTTGGCGTCCAGACAATTTATTTTATCTTTACTGTGTAGTGTTACATATTTTCAAGACATTTAAGCCCTATTAAGGCTGCTTATGTTAAACAGGAACTACGATTCATTCGAGACATGAAGTGGCCCGGCGGTCGGGTGCCGCTATCAGAGCCTACGTGCGGATTTCGTGGAGAAAAATGTGTCAGTAAGTAAATATATTTCATTGACTTTTCACAATAATTTCGTAAGCTGTTAGCCATGGAAATGAGTGCCATTAAGGTACAGACTTATACAGAGTGAGCTTTTAGGCAAATGGCAGGACGAATTATTATTCGTCTAAACTCTAAGTGCATAGGGTAGGTAATGAGACCATGGGGTATTAACGCTCATTAAATAGACTACGAGTATCACTACGTGACTGCAATTTTTCCACAATGAAAATTGATCAATAGGTACCTTTTAATTATTTTTTTTGTTATCGTAACTCGTAGAGTAGGTACCTAATACGCATGCATGCGGTATTTCCCGTTTGTGACGAGTTTTTCGAATGGGTAGACTAGACTAGAGTATGGTATGTGAACATGTAGGTAATAGAATAAGTCCATTAGCTAGACCCGTTTTGCCGGATGTAAAAACTTAATCTTGGTCGGAGGTCCGGTGGAATTAAGTACGAGGTTTGTAAGCGAGTGAGTGGAGTGGGTCGTAAAAGCGTCGTAACGAGTGTAAGTGACAAGCAATCCGAAGCAGCGAGCCATCGGTCGCACGCTGCGCCCGCCCAATGCGCGCCCGCCCCGACGCCCTGGGCGCCCCGCGTTTTCGCACTTTACCCCCTACGCCAAAACACGGCTAAATAATTAAAGCTTTTTACTTTGATGTTATTAACTACCACTTATGTTATTACTAGCTGATGCCCGCGACTTCGTCTGCGTGGTTTAAGTTTTTTTTATTCCCGCGGTAACTCCTTAATTTTCCGGGATAAAAAGTAGCCTATGTCACTTTCCAGGTCCTCAACTATACCCATGCCAAAAATCACGTCTATCCGTTGCTCCGTTGCGGCGTGATTGAAGGACAAACCAACAAACAAACACACTTTCGCATTTGTAATATATTAGTTGTTCCGCACTGTTGGCTACGGAACTTGAACAAGTATATGCTTGGATCTCGGCAAGGATTCCCTCAACAATAAAAGCAGTTCTCTATATACACATTTATTTACAAATACACAAAAGCATATACACCGGCAGTTTTTTAGTTTTACAACAGATTATTGCATACGTAGGCACCAAACACAACCTACGTATGGACATACATACAAGTTACACAAAGGTTACAACAAGTTATTGCATAAGTAGGTACCAAACACAACCTACTTATGGACATACACAAAGGGAGTTTATAAATGACAACATTATAAAGTTTAAGAGATATAGACAAAGGGATAATATCTTAAACCTACACACACTAGTTGTCTCGCACTGTTGACTGAGACAAAATTAAAATTGTAACAAGTACATGTCAGTGAAGACTAGTACCTATTATGATTAAAACAGGGTATACATCAATTAAGATTAATACCTATACACTAAAAGAAGGTACATTAGAGAAAGGTACACATCAGTTAAGATTAGTACCTACACGTTAAACGTACACATCAATAAAAATTAATACACGTTAGTTGTACGCATAAGTTAATTTACGTTAGTTCACATTAAATATAAGTTTAAGTTTAGGAGTTATTCTTAAAACATAAACAGACACAAGTTAAATTTGGTCACACAACCAGTTACGTTATATTCCCAGTTCGGGGAAATTTAAAAGGAAATTTTGTTAAGGTTGACTGCAGCCTTAACAAAATTATTAAATTGTAAATTATTAAACTGTTACCATGAATACAATTTAAAGTTATTTAAAGTCATCTACTTACGGTCGCACTTCACTGAAAGCTTGTTCACTAGCTATTGACACTAATTATGAACCACTATTGACGACGTCTGCGCTGCGACCGCAGCCTCATAGGATGGCGCAGCCTTACTGCTGCTACGCGGTGCTGGGTGTTCCGAGTTGATACCGTTATGGACCGGCGACGCCGGTACCCCGTGAGCACGCGTTTTCTAACCCGCTGCAGGCGCCGACGCACCGTGATTGCACGACGCTGTAGCGGATCCTGGTTAATTGTGATGCGAAGCTCTGGTGCTCGCACCCTTGAATTTGTCGATGCTAGCCGCACGGTTTGGGCATAGGGGTTGACTTCTTGACGATAAAACGGTGCAACGTTCCTTCTCGGTCGACCGGTAAAGGCAGCTAATCCTCTTAACCGCTGTACCGGAGGGGGTAGGTTATTGACCCCATCACGCCCAGTACGTACCGCTTGACCCCAGGGCGGAGGTCGTTGACCGCGGCGCAACTGTGGCCCGACCGAGGGTGGTTGACCCCTAAACGATGGTGACCCGACCGTGGGTCGTTGACCCTGCATTGACGACAGCTTTAAAGAGTTCAGTGACCCCAGAGCATGTACCTATAAGGCGGTATTACTACCACAGCCTTCCGCGGCCAGTGACCTGGCTTTGGAGAGGTACTTAGCTAAACAGCCGCTCTGTTAGATAGGTCACTTACCCTGAGCTGTTTACTGAATTTAAATTCTGAGCTATTTTGAGGTACTTTGCCCTATCACTGCCCTATTGCACTGTGAAATATTACCGAAGCACTGGAACGAATTTCACTCGTTTTTGGCCTGCTTATATTCGCCTATTTCGGTGGACATTATTTATGGTTTCGACGAGCAAGCTATATTGAAGAGCCAATAACAAACCTGTGGGCGGAGACAATGTGCCCTCGGCCGCGACATATACCCCCTTCTCTGTCACTCCACGGCTACTGCTCTAGGCTGATATACACCCTCTCTTTCTCATATATGGTTGCTCGCTCACACATCGATCCATATACTCAAATTATGAATGCCCACGCGCACCATTACGTTCCGGAGCCCCTAGCTGTCCGCAACATCCTCCCCCCGGCGCAGGCTCCCCCCCTAGGGAGACGCAGCCTCTTTTTCAACCGAGAGGACAGCTAGCTTTCTGGTCGGTCTCCGGAATACACCTCCTTGGGTGCGTACATCTGCACATCGCACCTCGCCGTCTGGTCCCTCATAAGTCCTTTCTACTATTCCTCGCGGCCATACATTGCGAGGTAGGTTAGGGTCGACCACGACGACGAGATCTCCCTGCTGCAGTTGCCGTGATCCCTGGGCGGCGCTGCCACGAGGCACCAAGTTGGGTAGGTACTCTCTTACCCATCGCCTCCAAAATTCATCGGCCAGCGCCTGCGCTGCTCGCCAGGTCCTCCGATCCGCCGGGTGACATGGTCCCACCACGGGCAATCCTGATGATGATCCGATCAGGAAGTGGTTCGGAGTCAGCGCTTCCGGGTCTTCATGGGTAACGGAAACATGCGTTAAAGGACGAGCGTTGATGGCATGCTCGGCCTCTACCAGCAGGGTATGCAGTGTTTCTTCCTTAGGATGCTTCTGTTCCAAGGTGGCGCTCAATGCGTTCTTCACTGAGCGAACTAGTCTTTCCCACGCGCCTCCTTGATTCGGCGCGCCAGGAGGTATGTACTTCCAGCTTATCATTCGGTTCATACAGAATTCTCGCAGAGGTTCGGCCCACTCCTTCCAAGCTGCTCTCAATTCCACATCAGCTCCACGGAAATTGGTCGCATTGTCCGAGTACATTACAGCTGGCCAGCCTCGTCTCGCAGCCATTCTTCTTAAGGCCTGAATTGCAGAATCAGTTGAGAGGCTGGCTACTAACTCTATGTGTACTGCTCGTGTTGTTAGACAAGTGAAGAGGGCACACCACCTTTTTTCATGGCGCCTGCCGATCGTCACGCTCATGGGCCCGAAATAATCCACACCCGTGTTCTTGAAGGGGCGGCTAAAAGGCGCCAGTCTTGCTTCCGGCAAGTCACCAAAGGCTGGTATCTTCGGAACCGTCTTACGAATCTGACATCGCTGGCATGTTCTGGCTACGACTCGTACGGATGGGCGCAGGTGCAGGATCCAATACCTTTGGCGTAGGTCGTTCACAACACGTTCGTGTCCTGCATGTCCTGCGACTTCATGCTCCCTTTGGATCATCATCCGTACCAGTTTGTGTCGTCCATCCAATATAATGGGCCGCTTCTGCTCTTCGCTCACTGGCGCGGCATCGATTCGCCCGCGCACTCGCAGAAGGCGATCTTCTCCATATATTGGATCTAGTTTGTACAGTCGACTAGCGCGAGGCACTGGCTGCCCACGCTTCAGCAACTGAATCTCCTCGTAGAAGCTTTCTTCCTGGGCTCGTTCTAGCCACAGCTTCTCTGCCATGCGGAGATGTTCTACCTCTAATCGTGTGCTCTTACGTAACCATTTCGATGCAATATAGAGGACCCGTGCTGTTGCTCGTATCAGCACGTCCCATTTACTTATTCGGTTAATGTCAGGCATTGCTTCCCAGTGTGGTGGTGTTCCCAAAGTGGTATGATGCACGAGGACTTCCTCCTCGATCTCCTCCCGTTCCTGGACCGTCTCTGCGGGCCAGTCAGACTTCGGTCGCCGCAGAAAGCCTGGTCCCTCCAGCCACTCTGTGCGTGGGCCAGATATATACAAGGAGCGCGTCGCATCATCCGCTGGGTTCTCCTTGGTCGGAACCCAGCACCACTGTGTTGGGTTTGTCCGCTCGGCGATCTCTCCTAGCCGATGCGCCACAAAGGGTGTATACTTCTTAGCATTTGTTCTCACCCATATAAGGACCGTTCGGGAGTCTGACCAAAACGTCGTACTCGTTGCCTCCCAACGATGTTCCTTCTTTACTGCGTCTGCAAGCCTTGACCCGATGACTGCTGCTTGAAGTTCTAGCCGAGGGATGCTGATACTTTTCAGCGGAGCCACTTTTGCCTTGGATGCTGCCAGTCGAATGGTGACGGTTCCATCTGGCTTTTCGATACGCCAATACGCTACGGCAGCATAGGCCAGCTCACTCGCATCGCAGAACACATGCAGCTGTTTCTCATAGTCATCGTCCGTTGCTTCATAACACCGGGGTAGTCGAAGCTGCCCGATGTTGTCCAAGCCTTGCATCCAGGTGAAGAATTGTTCAGCCTGTTCGTCGGGTTCGTCCCATCCAACGTCCAATCGCCATAGCGATTGCAACATAATTTTGGCCACTATTGTGTAAGGACTCAGAAACCCGAGCGGGTCGTAGATCGACATCACCGCACTCAGTGTCTCTCTTTTGGTAGGTGCCCGTTCCATACTCTTCACCTCCTTCCTTACGCGTGGCATGGTTGTGTTGAATCCCAATTCATCCTTTTGGGAATCCCAAATAAGACCTAGTGTCTTTTCCTCATTGTTCATTCCCGCCATGAGAAACGTTTGCGTCTTGCAGCAAAGTTCTTGGGGAATGTGGCTCAGTATGCTTCTCTCGTTGGAGTTCCATCCACGAAGCATAAAACTTGCTTGCTTGTGCACGAAGTCTACATCCTGCACCACCCTTTGAGCTTCCTCTTTTGTCCTGAAGCTATCCACGAAGTCATCCATGTAATGACTCTTGGTGATGGCATCAAACGCCTCTGGATGAGAGTTCGCGAAGTCCTTTGCGTTCTTGTTGCGTACACTGTGCGCCAGAAACGGGGAACACGTTGCACCGAAGATCATAGAAGTCATCTTATACTTCTTGGGGGGCCGTTGCCGGTCGCTTCCTCGCCATAGGAACATCTGAGATGGTTGATCCTCTTCTCGGATCTTAACCTGCAAAAACATCTCTTGTATGTCCGCTGTCACTGCTATCGGTTGTTCACGGAACCGATACAATATTCCAGGCAGTGACTGTAGGAGGTCCGGTCCTTCCAACAGTTTCTGGTTGAGACTTGTTCCATTGCACACTGCAGCGGCATCGAAGACTAGCCGTATCTTTCCAGGCTTGTTCGGATTTCTGACTGCAAAGTGCGGGAGAAACCACGCTCTGTCTTCTTTTCCTTCCTGGCCGCTGCACTTTACCGCATACGCCTTTACTATCAAGTTTTCTATCTGAGCCGTGTAGCTCTCTGCGAACGATGCATCGCGGTCCATCTTCCGCTCCATAGTTTTCAATCGGCGGAAGGCATTTTCGAAGCTGGGTGGCATCTTCACATGATCATAACGCCACGGCAATCCAACTTCGAACCGTTGACCATTTCGCCGGGTTGTATTCTCAAAAATCCCGACGGCACGTTCGTCCTCGGGCTTTACCTTTTGGGCCATACTCACTCCCAGCGCATCGATGTGGAAGTGTGTCTTGACCATTTCATGTAACCGCTCATCTGTGTCTTCCAACAGATGCTGTGGTTCTTGAGCTGCCTGCTCATTACATAGGTTCGGCATGTAACCGCTCATCTGTGTCTTCCAACAGATGTTGTGGTTCTTGAGCTGCCTGCTCATTACATAGGTTCGGCTCCTCCCAACTGTAGCTTTCACCTTTTTATGCTCTTTTCTCTCCAGGTCATCGTCAGACCTTTGATGCCTCATATGAAGATGATGAACACCTTGTCGTTCATCCAAGAGCATCCTAGGAAGGGGACCCATAATTAGCCAACCTAGGCTTGTGCGGACGGCCACCGGCTCTTCCCGTGCGCCCGCACGAATTTGTCGTGAGACAATGAGGTGCCAATTATCCACACCTATTAGGATCTGCGGTTCTGCCCCCATGTAGCACACGTCCTCTTCCCTAAACTTCTGTAGGTGCGTGTACCGTCTGACACTTGCGGGAACGGTCTGTCTATGCAGCTTCATATTCCGAACCGTACATGCAGTTATTGTTTCAAACTTTCCAGATCCTCTCAGAAGCAGCTTAACGTTCCTGCTGCTCCTCGCTTCAACTACCGAATTCACTCCATGGATTCTGAGGTTTCCTACCGGACCCTCTGCACCCACGGCGGCCGCAACTCCTTCGTCCACCAGTGTCACTGTAGAGCCCTCATCCAACAGGGCGTAGGTCTGTACTTCGCCCTGCGGGCCCTTGATGGTAACTGGACAGATTTTCAGCAAGATCCGATCGCGCGCTCGGTCCGCTGTTGTGTTCATGACGCTTACGGTTGCGGCGCCCCCGCTGGCTGGCTCACAGCCGTGCAGAAGGGCGTGGTGAGGTTGAATACATCCGTCGACCCCACATAACTCCGCCTTACACTTGTACCGGTAGTGCTGACTTGCCAGGCACCTGAAGCATACCCTTGTTCCCTTAACTAATTCCCATCGAGCTTTCTTGTCCAACTTCAGGAATTTTGGACACTTTGGTAGTTGGTGGTTCCCGCCACACGAGCTACATAATTGCTTCTTGTTCTGAGCATCGGCCGACATTGTGAAAGACTGCTTCTCAGCCCATGGTTGGCGTCTTGAAGTCACGTTCTTTTGTCGTTCACGTGGTTGCTCTGCTGACGCCCATTTCATCTTATCGTTTGGCTTTAGGAACAGTATTCTCCGATCAGCCTCCATTTCGACGAACTTGGCTAGCGTTACGATTTCCGGTTCGCTGAAATCGCAGTACTCATACGCGTAGTCTACCCACTTTTCCTTTATTGCCGGAGGTAATTTGTCCAATACCTCGTCCACCAACTGCGGGTTGGTTAGATGCTGTCGCTGTCCTTCTGACTCTTGAAGGGTGCTCACTATATTTTGCAGTGCGATCGCAAAGTCATCCAACTCAACTGGGGACTCTGGCTTTTTCATTTTCTGTATACTTGCGACGGCTTGTTTTGCTATTACTTCAGGCCTCCCGAATGTTCGGTCCAGAGCTTTCATAATTCGCTCGGGGTCTGGTTGCCTAGCGTTAAGCAAGCTTGACACGGCTTCTCTGGCCTTACCCTGTAGGCAGTTCCTTAATCTGGCTATGTTCTCTATCGGTGAGAATTGGAACTGTTCCGTACTGTGTATCATAGCCACTTTAAATCCGGTCCACTCGTTCGCCACTCCAGAAAATTTGGGTAGCTGCGTCAGCTCTCGTAGCGGTGGTCGCTTGTGAACCACTTGTGTTAGTGCAGAAACGAGATGATCCATATCCGATCTCGTTCCTCCATTGGCCGTTGTCGGTGGCGGGAAAAAGGTTGGTAGGATGTTCGGTTGTTCCCACTCAACCTTACGTACCGGTCTCATCCTGACCGGTCGATGCACTGCTGTACGTGTTTCCCTTGATGGCCTCAGCTCTTCTGCCTCGGCCCGAGGTTCCTCCGCCCCTGCTGACGGCGCGTGCATTTCACGTGTTCTGATCCATTCCTGAACCATGCGCAACACTGGAACTTCAGTGTCCGCCGTCTGGGCTGGTACATCAGTTGCATCTCCTCTTATGCTCGCTACGTCTCGGGCCAAACGCCTCCTTACTAGCTCCTGCTTGTGAGCCAGATGTAGCGACATAAGTTGTTCTTCTGCCTCCTCTTCAGCCGCTCTTATCCTTTGCAGTACATCCACTGACTGCTCAGCGGTCGTCGAGGCAGGTTGCCGGGGTGGTAACATCTCTCCCCGTGGTTCCAGTGCTTCGGGTGTTGATGTGCTTCGTACCCCTCTCAAAATAGCTCGTTCCAATGGTCTTCTCATGGTAGCCGGTTGTACCGAAACAGGTTGACGGCTGGTTGACGGTTGGTCTTTCCTCACCTGACCTTCCTCCTGGCTAGGTGTCATCACACCTTGGCTTGGCCCGTCGCCGTGCCTCGTTCTGGCATCCCGAGTTTCGGTTGGGGGTGCGTCTTCAGTACGCTCCTCAGAGAGCTCCATGTCGGTCTCTGGGTCGTCCCCGGCTTGGCTACGCGTTACAACCATTGTACAAAGTTATACAAAATTAATTACACGAAATTAATTTAAACATGAAATTATAGAGAACTGTTTTTAAATCCTTTAATTTTCCAGAGATCCGGTTCGAAGGACCATAATGTTCCGCACTGTTGGCTACGGAACTTGAACAAGTATATGCTTGGATCTCGGCAAGGATTCCCTCAACAATAAAAGCAGTTCTCTATATACACATTTATTTACAAATACACAAGAGCATATACACCGGCAGTTTTTTAGTTTTACAACAGATTATTGCATACGTAGGCACCAAACACAACCTACGTATGGACATACATACAAGTTACACAAAGGTTACAACAAGTTATTGCATAAGTAGGTACCAAACACAACCTACTTATGGACATACACAAAGGGAGTTTATAAATGACAACATTATAAAGTTTAAGAGATATAGACAAAGGGATAATATCTTAAACCTACACACACTAGTTGTCTCGCACTGTTGACTGAGACAAAATTAAAATTGTAACAAGTACATGTCAGTGAAGACTAGTACCTATTATGATTAAAACAGGGTATACATCAATTAAGATTAATACCTATACACTAAAAGAAGGTACATTAGAGAAAGGTACACATCAGTTAAGATTAGTACCTACACGTTAAACGTACACATCAATAAAAATTAATACACGTTAGTTGTACGCATAAGTTAATTTACGTTAGTTCACATTAAATATAAGTTTAAGTTTAGGAGTTATTCTTAAAACATAAACAGACACAAGTTAAATTTGGTCACACAACCAGTTACGTTATATTCCCAGTTCGGGGAAATTTAAAAGGAAATTTTGTTAAGGTTGACTGCAGCCTTAACAAAATTATTAAATTGTAAATTATTAAACTGTTACCATGAATACAATTTAAAGTTATTTAAAGTCATCTACTTACGGTCGCACTTCACTGAAAGCTTGTTCACTAGCTATTGACACTAATTATGAACCACTATTGACGACGTCTGCGCTGCGACCGCAGCCTCATAGGATGGCGCAGCCTTACTGCTGCTACGCGGTGCTGGGTGTTCCGAGTTGATACCGTTATGGACCGGCGACGCCGGTACCCCGTGAGCACGCGTTTTCTAACCCGCTGCAGGCGCCGACGCACCGTGATTGCACGACGCTGTAGCGGATCCTGGTTAATTGTGATGCGAAGCTCTGGTGCTCGCACCCTTGAATTTGTCGATGCTAGCCGCACGGTTTGGGCATAGGGGTTGACTTCTTGACGATAAAACGGTGCAACGTTCCTTCTCGGTCGACCGGTAAAGGCAGCTAATCCTCTTAACCGCTGTACCGGAGGGGGTAGGTTATTGACCCCATCACGCCCAGTACGTACCGCTTGACCCCAGGGCGGAGGTCGTTGACCGCGGCGCAACTGTGGCCCGACCGAGGGTGGTTGACCCCTAAACGATGGTGACCCGACCGTGGGTCGTTGACCCTGCATTGACGACAGCTTTAAAGAGTTCAGTGACCCCAGAGCATGTACCTATAAGGCGGTATTACTACTAGAGGTGGTTAATATAACACGTAACGCAATATGATAACGCGTTATTGTTCCATAACGGGATAACAAGTTATGTGAGGAGCCGCCATGACGTTACGGCGTTATGAATATCACGCGATCGCGCGCGGTGCCTCGTAATGAGTCGTAACGTAATAACACTAATAACGTTGTAACGGCGCCCGCCTGTTGGTAGCGCGCTGCCGCTGGCGGATGGTTATATTGGTTAGTCTCGCGTAACGCGCTGTTGTGAGTGAACGTCATCGTTGCGTGTTACAAAATTTAGCGTGTTGTAAGACATATCGCGCCTGCCGGCCGCCCACACGTTTTCTTATAACAAGCGCGTTATAACATAGCGTATTTAAAAGCATGTTAAAAATTTATAGTTTATAGTCCGTAGCGTGTTATGGATTTATAACAGTTTTGAACAACTCTAATTACTACCACAGCCTTCCGCGGCCAGTGACCTGGCTTTGGAGAGGTACTTAGCTAAACAGCCGCTCTGTTAGATAGGTCACTTACCCTGAGCTGTTTACTGAATTTAAATTCTGAGCTATTTTGAGGTACTTTGCCCTATCACTGCCCTATTGCACTGTGAAATATTACCGAAGCACTGGAACGAATTTCACTCGTTTTTGGCCTGCTTATATTCGCCTATTTCGGTGGACATTATTTATGGTTTCGACGAGCAAGCTATATTGAAGAGCCAATAACAAACCTGTGGGCGGAGACAATGTGCCCTCGGCCGCGACATATACCCCCTTCTCTGTCACTCCACGGCTACTGCTCTAGGCTGATATACACCCTCTCTTTCTCATATATGGTTGCTCGCTCACACATCGATCCATATACTCAAATTATGAATGCCCACGCGCACCATTACGTTCCGGAG
Organism: Erebia ligea; assembly: GCA_917051295.2. Classification (NCBI taxonomy): domain Eukaryota; kingdom Metazoa; phylum Arthropoda; class Insecta; order Lepidoptera; family Nymphalidae; genus Erebia; species Erebia ligea. Next base: position 12,190,355 of record OU785223.1, on the reverse strand, counting down.
CCCCTAGCTGTCCGCAACATTAGTATTTAGCCATAAGGGTTTTTTTATTTTAAACGAGTATTATAATAATATCTTTGAAAGCTTTTATCTTACCCATAGGGATAAATTCATTTGTTATTTGCCTAAGCACGTAGGAATAATTACTCACATAACATTTTAGAGAATAATAATTATTATTATAAGTAAATTAATTACACTGGTTATGTTTGCGGTTTTTAACTATTTATCAAATGTTTAGGTCACTAGGTATCTTACAATATATTTTCTTCCAAAACTAAGTAGGTATAGTAGATTATACAATAGATACGCGTAGAAAAGAAAACCTCAATTTTGTTCAAAATTGGTTAAAATTTAACATAATTATTGTTTCCTTCAAGCTCGGGTTATAAAAGACTCCCCTTGGCTACATTCCGCGGTCTGCATTCCGCTTTCATAAAACTTTTCATGAAACTGGCTTCACTCTACAAAGCATGACAATAAATGACGGCACAAGATTTATCGAGATTTAGCGGAACTTTTTCATGCAAACATTTTTTTTTTTTGACTTATTCTAATATTTCATTTACTTCAATGAGAAGTACTTACCTAAGTACCTACTTATATTTATTAAAATATCAATATGTACAGTGCAAATACTCTATTTTTTAATAGCTATTATTAATTAGGTAATGCCCGCGACATCGTCCGCGTGGATTAAGTTTTTTGATTCCCACGGGAACTCTTTAAATTTCCGGGATAAAAAGTAGCATAATTATGTCCTTCCCCGGGATATAACATATCTCTGTACCAAATTTCATCAAAATCGGTTGAACAGATGGACCGTGAAAGCATAGCAGATAGACAGACAGGCACACTTTCGCATTTGTAATATTAGTATGGATGATTTAGTAGGTAGGTACATAATTTACGATAGTACTAAGTTTTCACCGGATTAGGGTAGGTATAAAATTGTAAAGCTATAGCAAACAAGCGAGCGGCAGCTATATAAAGTGTCTCCAGTCTGCCGCTAAGTTTGTTTCGAGAAAATTAAATATCTTGATTATTAGCACCCTAAATTTAACGTAACATACATTTTTAAAACTTCAACTAAGTATAAGAACTAGATGATTCCCGCGACTTCAACCGCGTGGATTTTCCGGGGTGAAAAGTAGCCTATGTCGTTTTCCAGGTCCTCAGCTATGCAAAAATCTGCTATAAGTAGCTATGCAAAAATCTGCTGCTCTGTTGCGGCGTGGTTGAAGGACAAACAAACACATCTGATTAGTATGTTTTTCGGAAAACCTTATTTCGAAAAAAAAAACTTAACTATTAAAGTAGATACCATAAGTTCAATTTAATTTATACAAGTACCTACTTATATTCTGCCACCAAAGAGAGACAAAATAATTACGTATAGCTACAATATAAAAGTATCTAACTAAGGTGTTACCTACACTTTATTTGAAAACATTTACCTTCTACGTATACCATTTCACGGGTGGTTACTTTGAATACAACAGAAATAGCTCCTGATTTTATTCGTTTCCTTGTCCCGGACGATTATGTAGAGAAGCAGGTCTTAACACGTTGAGTGCGAAACCAGGTCTAAACACCTTGTATACGTCTACGCTTACAGTGCGGCTAAGAAAAGTATAGACTTCCTTGTCGCGCGGAAGGCCTAACTTTAACTTGGTTCGGTGTAGGAAAGAGATGAATATATATCTAAGATGTGTTATTAAAATAGAATCCAATGGTGTACCTACCTTAATACCAGGTTTTTACACCTGGCACCGCACGGAAGAAATAAAATTTCATCATAATGCGAAACCAGGTCGAAGCACCTTGTACCCCGCTCACCTGGTACCGCACCCCACGTTAGCTTCGCGCGACTAGTGATGGCTTGCAATCGTGAGAAACGCACGTGTCGACATGGCGTCAAGACCAACAAAACGGTGCCGAAAAAATATATTATATGATGTTTGCGAGGACAGTGAAGCAGTGAAAGTTAAATCCAATTATAGATTGATTTATAAGAGACAGGTGAGTCATCATTACTATTTATTTTACTTACCTAATTACGTTTCCCGTTTAGTGCGTATTTAAGTTTTTTTTTTATATAAAAAAGGACTTTGACAATGATACAGGTAATTTCAACGGAGACGTAAATGAGTGCACACACTTACACATAAACATACATATACACATCCACATCCAATCCACGTTCACACGCGCACACACATACACATACAAATAAATAACAATAAATTTATAAATTTATCTTTTCAGAACCCGCACGAAAACTTGACAAACACCCTTTGGTAAAACGTGATAAGAAGAGGAATTGTGTCGGATGTTACGCAAAACTCCGAACCTTTTTAACCAGTCGCCAAGCTGACAAAAAAGTAAAAAAAAAATTAACTAAATGTGTTCAGTGCAAAACAAAAATTTTTGCTACCCATGTTTTATTGAAAAACAGTAATTCATGTTTGTTTTTTTCCCATTATATTAAAACTTAATTACAGCTATCGATATTTTTATTTCACATCCTTAAAATACGCACCAGACTGCCCTTATTCAGTGCGGCACAGGGTGATTAAGCCCTGTATTTTGAATATAGCTATAACTTTTAAACTAAACAAGTTGTTAACGAACGCCTTCAGGTGTATGTCAATTAATTCATTATTATTAATATTCAAAGCAAAAAAAACATATATATTTTTACATGAAGCCCAAAAAAGGATTTAAGTTTCTTAAATTTTACAGGGTCTATAAGCCTTGTGCCGCCACAATGGAAGTTTTATTACCAGGTAGGCCTTGTACCGAAGGAATGGAAAGTATTGAAAAGTTACTGTCGCAGCAAACGTGTTAAGGCTCGATAGAAATAGATCCTTTCGTCTTTCCATTTAATGCGTTGACTTGCTCTCAAATCCACTTTATATACAATCCTATTGAACCCGTCTGGATCTTCCGCTTGCAAATTGAAATGAAAACTTTATTGCGGAATCTCAAATCTTCCAAACATTTCCACCTCTTTGAATTTATTTAAATTGAACGTTTCTGTAGTGGTCCGCATTACATATCCGATGGAACAGTGGATTTAAACGTGCCCCTAGGCTCGTTACTAATTTGTATACTAATGTAAATGTATATGTAAATGTAAATATTATAAATAAATGTATTATAGGTACACACAATATTATCAGTGGCGTAGCGTGGGTTTGGGTAGCTTCAAGTTATACTTATTTCAGGGGCAGACAAGAGCCAACTACCACCACCCATCATTTTATTTCTTTTACTCCTAAATCAGATCAAATTAAAAAAATCTGAAACTTAACTTGACTAGTAAATTACTTGTAAATTAATTGGAATCACTTTTCATTATTTTGGATTTGATAAATTAAGAGAATCGTTAATTACCGCCAAAAGTGAGCACTTTTAGCTGTTATCAACGATTCTTAGACCAGGGCTAAAGCCTATGAAAATGGTAAAAAGTGAAGGGAAGAGAATATAACAAAAATTAAAGGAAAAATAATTTACGGGCGATCTGAGGTTGGGAAGTGGAAGGCTTTGATTATATACTGTGGAAGGGTTGAGTTTATAAGGATAAAAAACAGTTTATCTCGATTTCCGGCAAAACTACAAGTAAAATAAAAATAAAATAAAATAAAATATATATTTATTGACAATTAGGTTTACAGTCATTTTTTCCTTAACTTTGGTCTCCACACTAGGGAACCTGTATCGCGGAGACCATGCTATGATTACCTAAGTTTAGACTTAACCGAGGACTAACTAAGTAGGTGAGATCAGTTTGAATTATGAATGCCACAAGTATACAAGTCTCCAGACAAACGGTTGGCAGAAGCCTAAGTAACATAAAAATGATGCAGTCAAAGTTTCTTTGTAATGATGTCTAATGGAATTTACATTTAATTTTTTTGAATTTAAAATTTAAAATGCGTATGCCGCCCGGGGCCATGGCCCCCCTGCACCCCCCACGCTACGCCACTGCATATTATGTATAAACTAGCTGATGCCCGCGACTTCGTCCGCGTGGATTGAGGTTTTTCGGTTCCCGCGGGAACTCTTTAATTTTCCGGGATAAAAAGTAGCCTATGTGCTATTCCAGACTATAATCTGTCTCTGTGCCAAATTTCATCCAGATCCGTTCATCCGTTGGAGCGTGATTGAGTAACAAACATACATCCATACATCCATCCATCCAAACTTTCGCATTTATAATATTTATTTGATAAGTACTTAGTTACAACAATTCACAATTATCCTTTTGTCTTCCTTGAAAAAACCATGCGAGGCAAGCATGGAAACTGGCTAAGAACTTAAAATAATTTGAACTAAGTTAACTACTTAGGTACCTACTAAAATAATTTGAACTAAGTTATCCGACTTATGTGATCGACGAAAAGTGTACAAAAATATTTAAAAAATATGTAGGAAACTAAATAACACAATCACAGTCAAGCATAATTTAGCTGCATAAATTATTTTTCCTTTTTTTATTTTCTGAGTGGGCGATTGTTAAGTAGAGCACGTAATGTCAAGTAGTGGAGAATGCCGTCCAGGCTAACGATACGATAACGATATAATGAGATTGGCAGATAGTACTAGATGGAAAATGTCCATCAGGCGGATAATTTATGTTTGCTTCTAGTTCTTTTAATAATTAAGATATTATTACAATAATATAGGTCATGTCGGTGCTTGGGCCCTTGGGGCATCTGGAGGTACACTAGCCTTACTAGCTCTGGCTGCACTGGCGTTGTACCGTGGTTGGCGATATGAGCAGGAGCTTGACTCTCTACTTTGGAAGATCGACTTTAGAGACCTGCATCTGCCAGAAGAGGACCAGCGTGGCAACAAACTGAGTAGGTAAACGCAACTTCTTTATGTTGTTTGCATGATCTTGGTGTTGCATGCTGAATCTCGTCGTCCATTAACAATAAAACTTGCATCTTTCATTGCATTCATCAGTAAATTTCTGAAAGCGTTAGTTCACAAACTGGCCGAAGTATACTTGCTGAGAATGTGTTTCGTTGTAAACGAGCAAAGCTTAAAAACGCGTGAAAAGGGTTCCTACATAGGTAGGTAATATATTTTGAATTTGAATTTGATGCATCGAGATGTAGGCATTCTCGATGCATCAAATTCAAATTCAAAATATATTTATTCAATTTACGTACACTGTACCTACACTTTATTGAAGTCCTATTACATAAAGTCAAACTAAAATAGGTAGTTGATTAGTAATAATAGGTAATCTGGGTTTACAATAATTCAAGTCAAGTCTCGCTGCGAAGACAAGGCTCGCTTCCCTCACTTACCTACTTTCATAATCTAATTCGTAAACTGAAATTATTTCAGTCTTAGTTCAATGTACCTATACCTAAAATGGTATGCTTCATTATAGCAAGTTGGTCAGAGCTAATTTTTTTCAGCAAGATAGCAGCGCCGGTGTGATCACGAACTCTAACATTGCAATCGGGAATAACGAGAAAAGTGGCGGAAGTACGGGCGGCGCTCGATCGAGTCAAGTCTCGCTGAGTTCGAATCCAGACCTGGACTTCAGATACTCGGCGATCTTCACTGAAGTGGCTTTCTACCGTGGACGTTTGCTGGCTGTAAAGCGCGTGCGACGAAATCATATCGACATCACTCGAGAAATTAAGAAGGAACTAAAAATCGTGAGTGCAAATCCGACTTTTACAATTTTCTATCTGAGACATCACCATATGTCTCAAATTACTGCAGAACAGCTCTTACGTGAATTTGAATTTTGACCTTTCGTTTTAGTCTGACTATGACTTCTATGACTAGGGAGAAAATTTTAAAAGCTCTGTGCTATTTTTCTTCTAAAACTACTAAAGTAATGGCACGTTTTTCATAACTAACTATTATCTAGCTTTGTAATTTAGTTAGCTAAACGTACAGTACTATAAGATATAAACTATAAGATATAAGTTCATTAGTAGTAGAAAGCTCGTTTAAGCTAAGAGCTATCGAGATGCAATTTCAAACTAACTCGATCTTCAGTTACTCGATATTCCTGTTTAAGCGGTCGCTTGCTCCCATTAATGGAGTAGCATTTATATACTTAAGAAAACCTAACTTATAATATACCTACTTATGAAAACATCATGAGCAATCTTAAAAATTAAATCTGTTATTATCCATCCATACTAATATTATAAATGCGAAAGTGTGTCTGTCTGTCTGCTATTTACGCTTTCACGGCCCATCTATTCAACCGATTTTGATGAAATTTGGTAAGTATAGCGGTAGGCTACATCCCGGGGAAGGACATAGGCTACTTTTTATGTCGCAAAATTAAGGAGTTCCCCCGGGAATCAAAAAACCTAATACACGCGGACGAAGTCGCGGGCATCATCTAGTAAATCTAAACTAATATTATAAAGAGGAAAGATTTGTTTGTTTGTTTGTTTGTTTGTAATGGATAAACTCAAAAACTACGACCGATTTTAAAAATTCTTTCACCTATAGAAAGCTACATTATCAGCGAGTAACAAAGGCTATATTTATTTTCAAAAAAATTAGAAATCCTTCTGAAAATTGCAATAATTGTGAACTAAGTCGGAAAAAAACGTCTCTTTTGAGAGCTTACGTGGCGTGCGCTGCGTAACTAGTTATGGAATTGTTCCTCTCAAAAAGTTCTAAAAAAAAGTCCGCGATAGCATTATTAGTATAGGTAGGTATCTATCTTAAGGTTGACTCAATAACCATTTTTATGATTTTCAAATTTGGTCTAAACCAATGCTTTACTTGCGAAGATGTTTTTACCGACATAGTATTAATAATTAAGATAACAATTTTCCTTTACATCATGGCGGGCTGGCAGCTGCATTGAATTATATGTGTACATAATACCTCAATGGGCAGCTGTGGCAGGTGTGGTGAGGACGGGGCGTACTCTTACAATGTACTTAGGGACGTATTTGCAAATTCCTTAAAATACATACAATTGTCGGTACATTTTGTGACTAAGTTCACAAAGCGTCCCACTGCTAAAAAAAATATAATGGAACCATGAAGTGAAAAGTGAAACTTTACAACAGTTTGGTCTCATTTAGTTTGTTTTACCGTTTGACGAGTAGAATACATAAGTGACAAACTAGGAAATAGATGGAGGCATTCAGCAGTGGCTTATAGTAAACCCCTCGAGTCTGAGCTTATTTGATTTATTTTGACGAGTCCCATACTACATTATACATTATTATTTTATACTAGATGATGCCCGCGACTTCGTCCGCGTGGATTGAGGTTTTTTGATTCCCGCGGGAACTCCTTAATTTTCCGGGATAAAAAGTAGCCTATGTCCTTCCCCGGAATATAACCTACCTCTATACCAATTTTCAGCAAAATCGGTTGAAAAGATGGGCCGGGAAAGCGTAGCAGACAGAGAGACAGACAGACAGACACACCTTCGCATTTATAATATTAGTATGGATTTAAACGAATTATTATGTAATTCAAAATTCGTAGAAAATATTGGTCGTCTAGTACCTTGGACAACTCTTGAAAGCTCACGACGCCGATTGCAAAAGCTTAAAAAACCCTTTACTGATAACACGACAAACACTTTCAATGCTCTATCTGTGGTTTATTCGTAATAAAACTGACTACAAAAGGAATGCTCGCCAAAACCTACAAATTCCAAATCCCTTTCTTGATGGAACTGAAAGTAACGGTGCCTATCAGAGCTCCGCTTCGCAAAATACGTAATTTCCCCTACTTTACATGGCGGAATGAAGTGAGATAAATCATTCTCATTCATAAAACTTTTACGCCTCATGTACTGAAAAACAAACAGTTTATTAATAGGTACAGAGCCGTAGTTTGAGATATGAACCTTTGAATTACTCGTATCCCGTAGGTAGATAAGCTTGGCATAGGTTTTGGATTGGTCCGCAATCCTAAATCTATGAAGCTTATAGAATATAGATCGGTGACCGGTGCATTAAAAATCTTATTTTATGCTTCATTTAGGTATCGTTTCAAGTGAGTTTTGTTCGCATTATAAACCGCTTAGTGATAAAGTCCCGAAAAAGTTCCAGTTTGCATTCAACATCAGGTAGGTACCTACCTATATCGATGGTACTCTTGAAGGATCAAATCACGTTCATTCTCAGAATTCAGGCAGGCCAGACCATTAGCACGTGCCTGTTTTTTTTTATCCACTACAAGTTATCCCTTGACCGCGATCTCACCTGATGATAAGTGATGATGCAGTCTAAGATGGTAGCGGGCTAACTTATTAAGGGCATGGCAGTTATGTTTAACTCATACCCCTAATCGGTTTCTACACGGCATCGTACCGGAAGTTCGGAACGCTAAATCGCTTGGCGGCACGTCTTTGCCGGTAGGGTGGGAACGTGCCACGGCTGAAGCCGAACCAGGCCATACCAGGGAAAATTCAGAAATTATAAATTCCCAAATCGACCCTGCCGGGGATCGAACCCGCTACCTCCGCACGGCGCTCAACACTGCGCCAGGGAAAATTTACTCGGAAAAATAAAAATAGGTAGACATCCGCAAAGTTATATCATGTGCTTATCCTTCATACATTACAACAAGATGACGTGAGCTTCGTGGTCGCTATCTCTATTATTCTTGACCATCTCGTAATTTCAACGAAGTCCTTCCTACATTTCAAATTTTTCAACGATTATAATAGCAAGAATGGAGAGCAATTCTTTGTCTTATATAAAACGACAACAATGTAACTATCTCTGTACCAAATAAAGTCAAAAACGATTCAACAGATGGGCTGTGTTTTTACGGCCCATCTGTAGCAGACAGAGAGAACTTTCGTTATAATATTAGTATGGATAGATTTGACTGCCTCGTTGGTCTAGTGGTTAGCATGTTCGACTGCGGCCGACGAGGTCCCGGGTTCGAGTCCCGGGTCAGGCCATAACAAGTATTGGGTTTTTCTGATTAGAAATTCTCAGTACCTACTAGCCCGGAGTTAGGAAGTTGGCGGTGTTTCACCCCTGTGCCCCGTTGGTCCCGGTTATTATCACTTACCTACGTGATAATAATTGTTTCACCCCGCCAACCCGCATTGGAGCAGCGTGGTGGGTCTAAGCTCCAATTCCCTCTCTCTTATGATAGTGAAGGTGTGTGCCCAGCAGTGGGACCTTAATGGACTGTAGCGGTGGATAGATTTATTAAAATAGTCGTCTGAAGTCTGAACCGATAGATGTTCTACCAATGGGTGATAAGATCGTCTGACCACGCGTGGACATGCAGTGCGGGAAGCACGGCTAGCATAGGCATTAGGCGCAGGCGGGGGTAGACCCCACCTAGGGGGGTAGTGTTGGTACCACTTTGGTACTTGGTAGACCAACACTTCGCTGTGCGTTTTTCAGTATAGTGTCTTCGCAACTCATTTTTAGGGTTCCGTACCAAAATGGTAAAAATGGAACCCTTATGGTGCGACTTTCTCCGTCCGTCCGTCCGTCCGTCTGTCACAGTCGATTATTTCAGTAACTATTAAAGCTATCGACATGAAATTTGGAATAGTTGTGTATAATAGTGGCCTAACATCATTAAAATAAAAAAAAGTATGATAACTATACTGAGTGGGATATCATATGAAAGGGCTATACTTCTACATTCTAAAACAGATTTTTATTTATTTTTATGCATAATAGTTTTTGATTTATCGGGCAAAATGTCGAAAAAAATACCGTTCGCCCTCCCCCTTATCTCCGAAGTTTACCAATTGAAAAATCTGAAATAATTATGGTCAATAGAAGCTTATGTATATTTTACAGAAAAAATAAAACCAACGCTCTAACTAGCATAGTTTGTTTGATATTAACAATAAACCTCTACAAACAAAGTTAGTTTTGCGGTTCATTTCGTCTCGTTTTTAATACGTCATAAATCGTAAAACTTACTACAGGTTTGTACGGAACCCTCGGTGCGCGAGTCCGACAGGCACTTGGCCAGTTTATTTTATTTTAGCCGTGGAATTTTACAAGTAAGTACCATTCTAAGTTACGAAGAATCTTTAGTGATCAAAATAAGTCAACAAAACGATAATGTATATGGCAACAATATGGCAATAATTCTGACTGAGGATAATACCTACCCTATAAGTATATTATATATTATTATACTGTCCTTGGCAACACCAATTCCTTCGTTTATATCCTTGTCACAGTTCCGGAGCACTGCGATTACTCAACGTGAATAGGTCGCGCGGCTTCTGGTTTTATCTTCCTCATCATACAATAAAGATTCTATCCGTCAACATAATAACACTTTTTTTAGGGTTCCGTACCCAAAGGGTAAAAACGGGACCCTATTACTAAGACTCCGCTGTCTGTCTGTCTGTCTGTCTGTCTGTCTGTCTGTCTGTCTGTCTGTCTGTCTGTCTGTCTGTCTGTCTGTCTGTCTCCAGGCTGTATCTCATAAACCGTGATAGCTAGAAAGCTGAAATTTTCACAAATGATGTATTTCCGTTGCCGCTATAACAACAAATACTAAAAATTAAAAAAATATATATATTAAGGGGGGTCCCCATACAATAAACGTGTTTTTTTCGTATTTTTTTGCTCAATATTAAAAACGGTAACAGGTATATAGACGGTTCAAATTTTCACAGAATATTAACTTGTATATTACCTTTCAAAATAAATAATTAAATATCAATAAAGTAAATATTAAAGGGGGGCTCCCATACAACAAACGTAATTTTTTGATATTAACAATAAACCTCTACAAACAAAGTTAGTTTTGCGGTTCATTTCGTCTTGTTTTTAATACGTCATAAATCGTAAAACTTAGGTACTACAGGTGTGTGCGGAACCCTCGGTGCGCGAGTCCGACTCGCACTTGGCCGGTTTTCATTTTTCGCCTTGCAAGTACAGCAAACAATAAGGAAAAATATTTCACAGCTGGTTTACCCTCCTCACAAAAAACCTCTATAATACAAGATTACCTATTTATATTAAAAAGGATTACCTCTAAAATACAAGATTATCTTGTTTTACATCTCTCATATTTGGTAAGTACTAAGTAGGTCCTTATTACCCCCAAATGGAGCTTGTACACTGAGAAAAATTTCCTTGTTTACCTTCCGATTTTTACCTTCTAAAACCGATTCCTTCCAAAATTGGGTCTTTTCCTTCCACCGATTACCTTCTGAATCGGGGAACTGCCAAATTCCTACCGATATTTAGAAGGTAATGAATTTTATCCGTCTAATACGGAAGAACATAAAGGAAGGAAATTTGTTGGAAGGAATTAACCAAGAAGGAATTTCCTTCCAGCTAAATATTCCTACTAAATAAGGATGCATTATAATAATTCCTCCCAAATGTATCCTTCCAAATTAGATGTTATTGTCCTTCTGAATTCAAATCCAAAGTTGTCGGAAGGAAAACGCAGCTAACCTTCTGAGATTGAAGGATATTTACCCTCTTAACTAGTGGGAAATAAATTGACATTACTATTCCATCAAAAAAGAAAGGATTAGAAAGGCTCGCTGGAAGGAACTTCCATCCAAATTAGATGGATCACACTTGGAGGGAATAACACAAGGAACATCTTTCTAAATTAGATGATAATATCTCTCCAAACAAATTGGAATATTTCGGTATCGGAAGGAAAACGAATAAGTTTTATTAAATAGAAATTGTAACACCGAATGTAGTACCCGACCCGACCACTAGATGTCGCTACGCGTATATTGGCTCGCGGTATAGGGTGGCGCCGGTCAAACACATATATATCGCCAAGTCCGCTTGTATCGGTACCTGCATCGTGGCAAATGGTGCTTCCACCTTGTTGGGACATTCATTGAAAGCGCATAGCAGAGCATAAATCATAGGTGGTATACGGACCCCTGCTTCCACCCTTGCTGGGACAGGGCGTTTCGAAAGCCTATAATTTTGCAAAAGCCCGCTCCGTATTCGCCTTCGCCTTAAGTAGGTAATATTATCTTTTTACCTTCTAGATTTGGAAGGTTATTTATATTTACCGAACAAATATGACCAAGTATGTATTTATCGTCATTTAATTTCCTTCTAAAAATTACCTTCCCTTTTGACTCAGTAGGAATTTCCGACCGAAATTTGGAAGGTACGTATTACCCACCAAAATAGAAGGCAGACATTGTTTGGAAGGAAATTTTGGACGGTAATAATATCCTTCCAAGTTGAAAGGTAAATTTCCTACTGAGTCAAAAGGGACGGTAATACCTTCCGTATTTCGGAAGGTCTTTTTTCTCAGTGTAGGTGACCAATTAGCGCTCTAGGGTAATAATGTAGCTAGAAAAGCCCTCGGGCGGTAAGTAATTAAAAAAAGTATGATGGTTAGATGTACGCGAACTTTTTGAAAGAGTGAAGAGTTTTTTTTTAAATTACTTACCGCCCTAGGGCTTTTCTAGCTACATTATTACCCTGGAGCGCTAATTGGTCACCTTCAAGCTCCATTTGGGGGTAATAAGGACCTACTGACCTCACAATCGAGATGTAAAGCAGAGTAGTTAGCTCGGGTGTAAGCATCAATTGCACCCTCGAACTATAGGCGCCCTCGCTGTGCTCGTGCGCCTAAATATCTCGGGCTGCAATTGATGCCTTACAGCCCTTGGCTACTAATCTACTATTAAAGATGTCTTGTATTATGGCGGTAATTCTGGGTCGAACATAACGGAACACCGCAAGAGGAAATTCGCTTGAGGAAATTTTCTTCGGCGTTTTCTCCATGGTCCTCTAAAATTTCAATGTCATAATATGTACCGACCGAATCCAAATCTCTGTATTTTTACCCAACAAACTAGCTAAGACTTGTATAATTTTATTGAATATCGATATGTGAACAGCGCCGAACTAGACCAAAAAATGCGCCAATTGAGCAATAATGTAAAAATGAAAAAAAACCCCAATTGACCCACGCTAAAAATATTATAATCTCTGCCACAGATGCGGGACCTACAACACGACAACGTGAACGGTTTCGTGGGTGCGTGTATTGAACCGCCAAACGTGTGTGCTCTATCCGAGTACTGTACTAGGGGTAGTCTTAAGGTAAGTGCATGTAAGGAAAGTTCCTATGTTTAACAAGTCTCTGTAACTATGTTTTAACGACTACCCTGACTCTGTTGTCTTATATCTGTTGTCCGGCGGGTCAATTTGGCTATTTGTAATTTCCGAATTTTCTCTGGTCTGGTCTGGTCAAGGACCTTTAAACCAAGGTCTGGTGGCCGTGGCTAGTTACCATCCTACCGGCAAAGACGTGCCGCCAAGCGATTGAGCGTTCCGGCACGATGCCGTGTATAAACTAGAAACCGATTAGGGGTATGGGTTTAATATAACTGCCCTACCCTGCTCTGGTTAACTGGTTAGCCTGCTCCCATCTTAGACTTCATGATCACTTACCACCAAATGAGATCGCAGAGACTAGAGGTTTCCTCTGGTTTCACTTAAATATTCTCATGTCTCTTTGTATTGTTTGCAGGATATTTTAGAAAACGAAGATATCAAACTAGATAATATGTTCATCGCCTCTCTAGTAGGTGATATTATAAGGGTAAGAAGACGTTTCAAAGTTTTCTTTTGATGAATATTTTCCAAAGAACCTTAAATCATCATTTTGGCATAAGATACCTTACTTACCTATTGTATGTACTCGTAAGTATCTTTATCTATTGTTGCTGAGGTTAACATGGCCTTGTTTTAAATTGCTAAAGTAATTGAATTGGAATTATTTTCACATAAATTATCATGATCATCATCAGAAGGTATGTACCTGTACATAATGAATGGAATTGACTGATTCCTACATAGATTACTGCCTACTGAATATTTAAAAATATTGCCATCTGCCTTTTGTATTTAAAACGTTACGGTTTGTTTGCTACATAAGTAATTAGCCAACCAATATTTATTTTTTAACTAGATGATGCTCGCGACTTCGTCCGCGTGGATTGATGTTTTTTGATTCCCGCGGGAACCCTTCAATTTTCCGGGATAAAAAGTAGCCTAGATGTCCTTCCTCACCTACTAATGTAACCTATACCATTCTGTACCAAATTTCATCAAAATCGGTTAAGTAGGTAGTTGGGCCGTAAAAGCGTAGCAGACAGACAGACGGAAAGACAGACAGACATACTTTCGCATTTATAATATTATTAGTATGGATGTGGATTCTAATAAAAAATAGTAATCTTGAATGGCAATCGTAAATTATTGGTAAGGCCGTAACTATATTGTCATCTATTGCCCTTTTTGGCCTACATAAGTTGACTTTTAAGCAAATCTTATCATTAAAAATAGGGGATGATTTTCATCCACGAGTCGCCACTTCAGTACCACGGATCTCTTCGACCATCCAACTGCCTGGTTGACGCGCGGTGGGTGGTGAAGCTTGCAGACTTTGGACTGAGGGAGTTCAGAAGAGGAGAGGTCCCCCCTTCTGATCCTAATGCTCTGCGATCTCATATAGATAGTGAGTATTATTTTAAGTAGTTAAATATAAATAGCAATAGGTAGCTGTTTCTACTTCGTGGCCTTATGATTGTTGTCACGAGCTACAGTAGTTAGGAAACAAAATAAGGATAGATAGGTAATCCTTACTCGTTGGTGTACCTAATCGATCGAAATACACCCAAACAAACTTGAAACATTAATAGATATAAGTACCTTTAAATAGGTGATACTCACAATCGATATACTAGAAATCGCCTTGTTATTAACAGCGTCGTATCGTGTGCGCAAGGTGCAGAAATCCTTTGTGGGGTCGAGTGTACGCTTTTATAATATGGTTCCCAAAGAGTTTCTGGATTTGCCATTACATAGATCTGTGTTAAACAGCATTTGTTAAGTCGAGTTTATATTACACTATCGATGATTTTATACACATGGAAGCAACCGGCCTCGCATCCAGTGACCCACAAGTCAGTGTAATACCTTGTAACGTATGTGTTGTATTGTCTACTTATTATAACCTTTTCTTTTTTAAGAAAAGAGCAACTGCTGAGTTTCTTGCCGGCTCTTCTCAGTTTTCCGAACCGGTGGTATAAGTGACACAAGTTGCCATAAGTGAAATAAATAAATCATTTAAACAGGAGCTAGATATTTATCGTTAATATGTGATGAAATATCTGCAAAAGCCTTCACCTAAAAGCACTGAAACACTGTTATCTATAGTTTACAGGAAACATTATAAGCATCGGTTTTGCAGTTATGATTCATGTTAAAACGATCGCATTACCAGTGGCTATAAAATAAAGGCCATAAACGTTTGGAGATTTTACGCACTTTGGCCTCAATTTCGATACTTGTATGTAGGCATTCCGTAATAAATTATTGATTTTATAAGTGTTTTAAAAAAAATCTAAACTTAGGTCATCAATCTTGCCGCCCGTCCCCTACTCTTACTACTTTACTCTTTGGGACAATATTTTTAATTGAAAACCGCTGATAACAAACAAATTCAAAATCATTTTTATGATTATGGATTTTAGGGTTCCGTAGCCAACAAGGAACCCTTATGCTTTCTATAGTTTCGCCACGTCCGCGTCCGTCATTCAGGCAAGCTGTAGGCAATTTGGCATGGCATATAAATATTAATCACGCCGACAAAGTGGTAAAATAATGTTGACGATCTCCCTGGCGCAGTGTTGAGCGCTGTTGTCTTAACGTGCGCAGGTCCCCGGTTCGATACCCGGCAGGGGCAATTTGGCTTCGGCCGTGGCTATAGTTACCACCCTATACCAGCAAGGACGTGCCGCCACGCGATTTAACGTTCCGGTACGATGCCGTGTAGAAAACGAACACTTAGGGGTATGGGTTTTATATAACTGCCATGCCCCTAACAGGTTATCCCGCTACCATCTTAGACTGCATCCATCCATCAGGTGAGATCGCAGTCAAGGGCAAACTGGTAGTGGATAAAAAACGGTAGGTATCTCAAAATACGAGTATTGTGCACAAATTGCGTTGGAGGTGTTTCCATTCCATTTGTTCACTTAAAAAGTTCTCTCTCTTCTACCAGGTCTAGCGTACTTAGCGCCGGAGTTGCTGCGCTCGGCAGGTTGGGGCAAGGATTGCTTCCCCACGTCCCTGGATGTCCGCAGCGGGTCGGCGGCGGCGGACGTGTACGCGTTTGCGCTGCTCCTGTACGAGTTGCACACACGACGAGGCCCGTTCGGAGCTGAAGCCTTGCCTCCGCCGACGCTCATGCGACGCCTCGCGCACCCCCACCCAGCGCCTTACAGGTAGGTATGTGTCTCGCTTTATGTGTTCAAACAATAGGTTTTCTAAGGCATGAACATTGAACAGAACTGAAACAAGTCGGCGACAGCAGTACGAACGCGCTTTAATTAGGTACAGTTTGTACGATTTTTGTATGGGGAAAAAGTTCTAGATCTTTTGAGTAGGTAACTAAGTATGGAGCTATGAGCGTAGGACTTAGCTCAAACCGCGGCTGATGCTGAACAAAGTCAAAGTATGCTCTATAGATTTTAGCCTTATAGTCCCGTTGGAAACGTTGCCATCGCGTATTTAGTAGTTTGTTACATAACACTAGGTATTTTGTGTTGAGTAGTTCCAATAGTATAAGTAGATACACTACAGACTTCGTCATTGAAGTTGACATCAATGTCCCAACTCTTTAAACTTGACGCTACAGAGTGCTGCTTTCTTAAATCATAGGGAGTTGGTTAGCAGTGGCGTGCATGACATAGAGGCATAAAAGCACTGCCCACTCTAACTAAAAAAGGTTCAATGCTTATTTTTCATTAAACCTTACTACCCGAAAATAGATCTGCCCCCCGATTATGTAAGAATTGTCGATCAAATGGTAAAGGTTCAGCGTCAAAGTAATATAAACCATAACTGCATTGAATTAGAGCTCAATTTCGTGTATCCATTCTTATACGTTAGAGTATCGTACATACCTAAACGTATAAGAATTGGTACACGAAATTGAGCTCTTATTTAATGCTGTTATGGTTTATTTACTTTGCCGCAGAACTTTAACTATTTCATCGGCCATTCTTACATGATTGGGGGGCATATCGTCTAATGCCTACCCTGTCTCCAAATTCTGTGCACGCCACTGTTGGTTAATGACTACCCAGTGTTCATAGTTTTTTCATTTATAAGGTAGGTTCTCTACAAGTTAGCCCTTGACTGCAATCTCACCCGAATCTCCATTAAATTTAATTTTTCACCTATAATTTTTTTCACCTATTCAATAGTTACCTACGAAATTATTATTTACAATTACATAATGTAAGTACAATAAGTACTTTCTTGTTTAGGCCACCACTGGAGGAACTGGCAGGACGTTTTGACTGCGTGCGTGAATGCTGCGCCGAGTGTTGGGCCGAGGAGCCAGCTCAGAGACCCGACTTCAAAGCCATACGCACGCGTCTGCGACCGCTGCGGAAGGGCATGTATGACGTGCTTATTCTTCTCTTTTCCTATTCCACTTTTCCTTTTCCTTTTCTTTTCTTTCCCTTTTCTCTTAGCCACTCTCCGGGTCCTCAACTATACCCACCTACCCATGCAAAAAATCACGTCGATCTGTTGCTCCGTTGCAGCGTGATTGAAGGACAAACCAACAAACAAACACACTTTCGCATTTATAATTATATATTAGTATGATGCGAATGTGTGTTTGTTTTTTGGTTTATTGGTTTGTCCTTCAATAACGCCGCAATGGAGCAACGGATCGACGTGATTTTGGACATGGGAATGGTTGGGGTTGAGGACCTGGAGAGTGACATAGGCTACTTTTTATCCCGGAAAATTAAGGAGTTCCCGCGGGAATCAAATAAACTTATACCTACCACGCGGACGAAGTAGCGGGCATCAGCTAGTCTATAATATATTTCCCTAACTCAAGCTTTTCCTTTAATTTCCACTTGGATTTCGAACCCAAACTTTCCTACTGATTTACCTACCTTATGTGCTTACTGCACTTAGGTATAGGTAAGTACTAAGTATTATACTATAGTTAGTAGATATACATACCTACTTAAATTATAAATTACCTAACCCACAACTTCATAATCACTCGATATATTAGGTATATTTTCATATTCGTGCTTCGTTTTTAAGATGTGATATCTAACAACTAAAACCGACCATTACCTATTACCTATTGTTTGCTGGAATACTTTGACAAGCCTTGTGCCTATTTCTGATTGTAAATCTACCTACACACACAAACCTTCATGAGAAGGTACTCGTTTCACCATTTAGTAAATACAAAAAAATATAACAGCAACGCATTTAAATTAACACCCAATATCTAACTGATCATCATACTTACCTACACACTACGTGCTTTTATCCCGAAACAGTGTAGTGGGAAGGTTAGCAATAGTGTATAGCATAGCTGTCAAAGCTGTTGTCTTACATGAAATTATTAAAGCTGTTATTCATTTCATTCTTCGGGTATGTCGCTGTCATGACATACCCGAACCCCCGGGTCCATTGTAGGTCCATCCATCGTCCTACGATGCCTGCCTCTACGAAGGGACAGGCTTTGCAGTTTACACCATAATTGTAGGTACCTATTTGGCGTGCAGATCATAGAGGCATAAAAGCACTGCTTACCCTATTATTTTTGATTGTGACCAGCTAGAAAATAGGTTCTTACATAAATGCCTACCCTGGCTTCAAATCCTGTGCACGACACTGGTACCTAGGTATACTTAGTTTATTCTCTAAACTTTATTTTCTATTATATTTTCAGGAAACCAAACATTTTCGATAACATGATAGCGATGATGGAAAAATATGCTAACAATTTGGAAGCTCTAGTAGATGAGCGGACTGATCAATTACAAGAAGAAAAGAAAAAAACGGGTGAGTAACATTTAAGTAGGTACGTAGGTAAGTAGGTACCAAATAAATTCTGAAAAGCGTTACTAGTAACAGAAAACGTTAACCATAATTGACGCAAACCGAAAGCTCGCATTAAGTATCTATCGTATTAGCATATTTATGACATTATTCAAATTCTAAACAATTTCACACTAGGTATTTAGTATTTACCTACTACTTCGGTCGGGCCTAACTTAAACTTTCGATCACGATCAGAACACTAGATTTGAATATTTGTTTGGCCCACTGACCAACTGTGAATACCTAATGATCAGTTTTACTCGAATCGACATTATAAGGTAGTAATAAAGTCACGACAACAAAACAATCTAGTTCGAGGCGCTACAACCTTTGTAGGTATTGGCCTCCTCCACAGTTGCTCTCCACCTGGCTCTATATCCTCGGCCTCCTTCTTCCATGAAGGGAGCTTTCCAAGTTTCTGCAGATCTTCTTCTACACAATGCATCTATCTTTTTCGAGGTCGTTTCTGTTGTGGTATCCATTGTGTCATCACTTTTGACTCCTCTGCTTGGCAACATCCTCTCTACATGTCCCGCCCATCGCATTGAGTTTGGTCTAGTTACATAAAGAGTAAGCCAAACTGCATATACCGTATGTTGAATCCTGGACCTTCCTGGAATGAGGTAGACCGCAGCTTCCGAAACTGCTCGAGTACCACAGCTCACGACTTTGTCGGACAGGTCATCTACACCTTGCCCGCACTGATGATCATTTTTTTTTTTTTTTTTTATTTTTTTTTTTTTTTTATTTTTTTTTTTTTATTTTTTTTTTTTAATATTTAAATATGCATACTTTTAGAGGCATTACTGGAAGAAATGTTACCGGCGCCGGTCGCGGAGCAGCTAAAGCGAGGGCGGCGCGTGCTGCCTGAAAGCTACGACTCCGTGACCATCTACTTCAGCGACATCGTCGGCTTCACTGCCATGTCTGCGGAGAGCACGCCTCTGCAGGTCGGAGAGACCTTTCATTTGATGCCAAACTAGACATTCCTCTCAATATTAATATTATTTTTCTTGTCGTATTTCTTTGTCATATCAGCCATATTGGATTTGTCATAACGTTTATTAACGTACGACAAACGGAATGCTAATAATAATAATAAATGTCCTCCCGACCGAATTTCGGCCACGGCGGCCTATCTTCAGAGAGATTAGCGCCGGAGATATTGTAGCGCTTACACAGGTGCACTCTCTGTTCCTTTACTCCCATAGCCCGAAGGGACAGAAAATCCGACACAACCGGAGAGAGATCAAGCGCAGGGCCGACGGCTTAACGTGCTTTCCGAGGTATACCGCCAACTTTCTAACTCCGGACTAGTTCTGAGAATTTTTTGTCAGAAAAACCCAATACTTGTTATGAGCTCGAACTCGAACCTGGGACCTCGTCGGCCGCAGTCGAACATGTTAACCACTAGACCAACGAGGAGGTCAAACGAGGCAGGAACGCCAATATAAAGCTATATTACCTAAGCACATAGAGGTATTAATTATATTATACCTCTATGCCTAAGCACTATTGTTTTACACTGCCAAACACTAAACTTAAGTATTTGCAATTTGCAGGTGGTGGATTTCCTCAATGATCTCTACACGTGCTTTGATTCAATATTAGAAAATTTTGACGTTTACAAAGTAGAAACGATCGGTGACGCTTACATGGTGGTGAGTATTCAATGAATTTTTTTATGTTACAGAATATACGAGTCACCCACATGAAAGGGTTCTCTCTGCCCTAATATATGGATGACTTGACTTTTTTATCTTCCAATTTCTGTTAACATGATTTATGTATGAAAAGGGCAAATGAAACACATACCTACCTAAGTAATGACGTGGTAGATTTTGTAAATGTAAGCAGAAAAATAATATGACAAGCTTTTCATCCAACGACAGCAACAACCACCATTTAAAAAATATAAAGCCACGTATCTTCCCACGATAGCAGCTCATCAACACGCTGTTTATCCATGCCTGTAACGCTCTACCATTTTATTTAGAAGTAGGTAATAAATAATAATATACTTAGCTAGTCAGTTTAAAATACTCTTTTCATCCCACCATCTCGGAAAGAGTATTTTTATTCTTCGATATCTGATGGTAAAAGCCGTTATTATCCTCTAGAGGATAAAGTAAATTGAATTTAGAACATCGTGTGCACGTTAGTAAATATCACTCGTCTATGAAGTTTGTGAATTCAAAACATCATTAAAACCTATTTACTTGTACCTCTATGGTGCCGAATTTCCATACAATCGTTTTTAATTTGTTAAAAACTCACACTCGTAACCTTCTTGGTGTACTTTTTTAATTTGCTTTGCGCGCACCTTTTTCTTTCACGTCATATTGTTTAAAATTAAAACCGATTAAAAACAAGAAAATTGAAAATAAGTGAAAAACCTAAAATGAGTGATTCTAGTGACGAAGAAATTAACAGAATTGAATTTAATCTTGCGATTTTTTTTGCATTTAGTCATTTTCTCGCTGAGGTGGGATGAAAAGTTACCTTGTGATTTTTTTTTGCGTTTAGTCATTTCCTCGCTGAGGTGGGATGAAAAGTTACGTGTTGCACTCGAGTGAAAAGATTTTTCACCTCGTGCTCTTTTGATTTCCTCGCTGACGCTCAGGATTCTAATTTTTGAATCACTCGCTCCGCTCGTGATTCAATTTTAGAATCCTTCGCTTGCTCGGTCATCAAAATTGAGCACGCGGTTAAAAAACAACTTTTCACTCTTGTATAACAAATAACTATGAATAGTCTAGAAATTCAATTGCGTAGCCGATTTACAACACTTTTTTTTTATCTACTACAAGATAGCCCTTGACTGCGATCTCACCTGATGGTAAGTGATGATGCAGTCTAAGATGGTAGCGGGCTAACCTGTTATAGGGGCATGGCAGTTATATTAAACCCATACCCCTATTCGGTTTCTACACGGCATCGTACCAGAACGCTAAATCGCTTGGCGGCACGTCTTTGCCGCTAGGGTAGTAACTAGCCACGGCCGAAGCCTCCCACCAGGCCAGGCCAGACCAGGGAAAATTCAGAAATTATAAATTCCCGAATTGACCCTGCCGGGATCGACCCCGGGGCCTCCGCACGTTAGGACAACAGCGCTACAAACTGCGCCACTTGATAATATGGTATGGAATACATTATGTAAATACACTGATCTAAGAAACCCAAAATTATAGATTGCTTAATATAATTGTGCCGTGTTGATAACATTACCCGTGCGATTGGTAATTTATCACCTTTTTGATGGTAAATAATTATGTGAGGTGCGTGAAGCAGCGATAGCCTAGCCCTAGTGGTTTAGACACCCGACCTCCACCATGAGGAAACCTGCAAACCCGAGAGTTCTCGAAGGTTTGTGATGTGAGATACTGCCATTCCACACTTGACCAGCGTGGTGGCCAAGTGTGGAATGGCATTGCCAAAGCCTTCATAAGAGACTAGTGCTCAGTAGTGAGTCGGCTATGGGTTGATATGATGAAGTGAGGTGTAGCCGTAGGTACCTAAAGTGTAAGGGCGGGGGTGTCTACAGTGGCGTGCATGACATAAAGGTACTGCTTACCCTAGTTAAAAAGCTCAATGCATAATTTTCATCATTCCCTGCCTAAAAGTAGGTATCTACGTAACCAACGCCTACCCGGGCTCCGAATTCTGTGCACGCCACTGGGTGTCTATGCTGCCACGCAATCTGTCGGCCAATAATATAGTTTTCCGCGCAGTATGAGAGCTATATCACCTACACTGTCATCCAGAGCTCTTTTACTGAACTGTTTGTTGAGTGATGACATAATTTTTGTCTCATGCAGGTATCAGGTCTGCCCATCCGCAATGGAATCCTCCACGCGGGCGAGGTGGCGTCCATGGCGCTAGCGTTGCTAGCAGCGACGCGCGCCTTCCGCGTGCGACACAGGCCTGACCACCGTCTGTTGCTACGCGTCGGTATACACTCAGGTAAACTCTTAGGCCCCTATACATAAACCGACATCAAGCTAAGATCAAGTTCTCAAGAATTGGTCAATCTATGCTTAAGATTGATACCTACTTGAGAACCTTTTCTAGGGACAGGATCCACTAGAATGTGTTAACACATTCCAGTGGATCCTGGCATCCACTGTAAATGGAGCTTGACAAAACTTACACTTCTTTCCCTTGCCCTTAAAGCTAATAAGAGACATTTCGTGAAATTATTTAAGGATTAATTTCCTCCCATAGGTCCAGTATGTGCGGGTGTCGTAGGATTGAAAATGCCTAGGTATTGTTTATTCGGCGACACAGTCAACACTGCCAGTCGTTTTGAATCTACAGGAGTTGGTAAGTATTATTCAATAGTTGTGATAATTCGTGGTCAAAAATTATTTATCTACGTGATCGGGACTTGAACATTAAAATTTATTTGAACATTATTTAATTTCAGCTTTAAAAATCCACTGTAGCGGCACATGCAAGGCGTACCTCGACCAATTAGGCGGGTACATTCTAGAAGAACGAGGAATAGTGTCTATGAAAGGCAAGCGTGACCAGGTGACGTGGTGGTTGCGGGGAGAGGAGCCGAGTGCGGCGGCCGCGCGGGCGAGGCGGAGGGCTCATGTCAAGGGCCTTCCACCCGCGGATACGAAAGACCAACAGGACCGACGCGGTCAACGTAGCTCCCTTAAGACCAGGAGTTGGAAGAACCAAATGGGAGGATTGCACAGGTAAAAAAGACATTGTGTCAATAGGTCTAGCAGTGTTGTGCAGTTCATAGAGGCATAAAAGCACTGCTTATCCAAATGGAAATACGTCACTGCTCATTTTCATTATAACAGTCAATAAATGGGTATTCTGACTAACTTACTAATGCCTACCCTAGCTTTAAGTCCTGTGCATGCCACTGAGGTCTAGGGTACATTCAAATTAGCCACAACGCTTCCACCGGCGGATACGAAAGACAGGCAGCATCAGGATCAACTGTGCTCGCTAAAAAACAGGAGTTGGAAGAACCGTAATCTCTGGTAGGTACATTTAAATCAGCCGCAGCAGACGCTATACCAGAAGTAAAAATAACCAAATGGGAGGATTGCACAGATATATAACTAGAACTTGAGTCAGTAGATTTTATGGTCTTGGTGTACATTCACGAAGACGAGGAAAAGGGCAATGAAAGACAAGCGTGATCAGTGCCAAAATTAGGATATGAAAGAAATATAACTTGGAGTTAGGTACCATGAACTATGCCTAGATCTGCGAACTAGCCAATTTGAGTATGCGAAGTCGAGATAGCCGGGAGTCAAAACCTGGTTCTTCTACTTGCCTATATGACCACAGAGCACAGTGCACACAATTTGGAGTTGGTACAGAGAAGTCGTCATAGGGTTTTAGAGTAAGCCATGTTTACAAGCTGTTGTCTATGAAATGGGGCCAATGAATGTTATTATTATTGACGACCTCCGTGGTGCAGTGTGTAGCGCTGTTTTCTTAACGTGCGGAGGTCCCGGGTTCGATCCCCGGCAGGGTCAATTTGGAAATTTATAATTTCTGAATTTTCCTTGGTCTGGCCTGGTGGGACTTCGGCCGTGCCTAGTTACCACCCTACCGGCAAAGACGTGCCGCCAAGCGATTTAGCGTTCCGGTACGATGCCGTGTAGAAACCGAATAGGAGTATGGGTTTAATATAACTGCCATGCCCCTAACAGGTTAGCTCGCTACCATCTTAGACTGCATCATCACTTACCATCAGGTGAGATCGCAGTCAAGGGCTAACTTGTAGTGGACTAAACAAAAAAAAAAAAAATTAGGTACTTGGTTCGATGGCTTAATTATGGCTCATAAATATAATCTTCTCCTTTTACAGATGTTGCAGTTTAGAATCTCCAAAGAAACTTAGATTTGCATCAGGAAACCATTTAGAATCATACACAGATAGTGTTTTACATCACCGAAGCGACGAATATTTAATGGAAGTAAGTTTTATGCATCACCTACAACACGCATATTGCATGGGTACTTATTTTGTGCTATACCTAATGAATTTTGTACTTAAAATTTAGATACGCATTGTTGTAAAATCTAACTAAACGTCTCCGTCGAAAGACTGGCAGGGTTTGTTTTTTCACTAAAAAAAGAACTACTTATAATATCATCCGTGGTATTGGTAGATCATACTTCATACTTAAGTAAGTATATTATAAATGCGAAAGTGTGTTTGTTTGTTGGTTTGTCCTTCAATCACGCCGCAAAGGAGCAACAGATCGACGTGATTTTTGGCATGGGTGGTATAGTTGAGGACCTGGAGAGTGACATAGGCTACTTTTTATCCCGGAAAATCAAGGAGTTCCCGCGGGAATCAAAAAACTTAAACCAAGCGGACGAAGTCACGGGCATCAGCTAGTAGTAAATACGTCTGTAAAAAATCTAAACTATAAACCGTAGGAAGAATAAAATGAATGCATGAAATTAATTATTGAATGTTTCTGAAATGCGAGTGTCAGTATATAACACGTGGTTCAATAAGTCCCGAGACTAAGTACTAAAACAAGGTTTTTTTTATAAAATTATTTTTTATTCATCAACGTAGTCTCCTCCAAGAGCGATACAGTCCCTCCAACGGTTTTCTAACTTTTCTATCCCATGCGTGTAGAACGATTTGTCTTTGGCTTCAAAATAAGCCTCCGTTGCTGTGATAACTTCACTATTTGAGTCAAATTTCTTACCCTGGAGCATTTTTTTGAGATCTGCAAACAGCCAGTAATCGCTGGGGGCCAAGTCTGGCGAATAAGGGGGATGAGGAAGCAATTCAAAGCCCAATTCATTAATTTTGGCCATCGTTCTCACAGACTTGTGACAAGGTGCGTTGTCCTGGTGAAACACCACTTTCTTTTTGTTCATTTGAGGCCGTTTATCCGCAATTTCGTACTTCAATCGCTCCAATAAGCACATGTAATAGTCACTATTTATATTTTGCCCCTTTTCAAGGTAGTCGATGAAAAGTATTCCATGCGCATCCCAAAATATAGACGCCATAACCTTACCGGCCGATTTTTGAGTCTTTGGCCGCTTCGGGCGGCTTTCACCAACCGCTCTCCACTCCGCTGACTGCCGATTGGATTCCGGAGTAAAATGGTGTATCCATGTTTCATCCATTGTCACATACCGACGTAAAAAATCCTTTTTATTACGATTCATCAGCGCCAAACATCGCTCTGAATCATTGATACGTTGTTCCTTTTGATCAGTTGTAAGCAAACGCGGCACCCACTTGGAAAAAAGCTTTTTCATGACCAAATTTTTATGTAAAATAGTGAAAACACTACCAGCTGAAATCTTCACTATCTCGGCTATCTCGCGCACTTTTATCTTCCGATCTTCCATTACGATTTTGAGGACTTGGTTAATATTTTGTTGAGTCACTGCTTCATTTGGACGACCTGAGCGTTCCCCATCTTTTGTGTCCATGCGACCGCGTTTGAAGTCGGCATACCACCGACAAATGGTTGCTTTAGAGGGAGCTGATCCCGTATAACATTTTATAAGCCATTGCTGTGCTTCAACGGTATTTTTTCCCATTAAAAAACAATGTTTTATCAACACGCGAAACTCGTTTTTTTCCATTGTATCGAAACTACAAGCGTAGCGTCACTATAAATGTCTGCAAAATCAATATTTTAATGTTCCATTTTTAAAAATTTTACACATATCTTTTATTGAAGGCCAGTACTTTTTAAAAGTCAAAAGAGTTTTTAATATATACGCCATTTCCAAGTTAGTCTCGGGACTTATTGAACGATCTAGTAGGCTTTCTCTGGCTTGGTGCAAACACATTTTGATGGCGCTTTTTTAATTTAGACAACCTTTAATACTACAGTGGGGCTAATTCTGTTGCAAACCATCTCTAAAGTAAACTAAAATGACAGCATTAATAATATTGCTGATCCTTTCTTAATACTCTCTGCAGAAAGGGACAGAACTAGATTTAAAGCTGTCTGTTTAGTTTAGAGATTTTGTTATACAGAATTGGCCTCAATGTAATTAATTTCTCAGGTAGTGGGAGAGGATAAGCGGCCCGAGCTGCTGGAAGCGCCGTCGCTGCGAGAGCACGCGAGCGTGTCGTGCCCCATCATCGAGCAGCGCTGCGACGTGCGCCTCGTGGTCAACGGGCACGACCCCGCCGGCATTCCGCTGCTAGCCGACGCCTAGTCTGCGTTACTCCATGCACCTTAGATCTAGAGCGACCTAGACCAGCCCCCCGATTACGTAAGAATTGTCCATCAAACGTTAAAGATTTTCGTCAAAGTAAAATATACAATGACAGCATTGAATTAGAGCTCAATTTCGTCTGCCCATTCTTATACGTTTAGGGTATCGTACATACCTAAACGTATAAGAATGGGCAGACGAAATTGAGCTCTAATTCAATGCACTTATGGTTTATTTTACTTTGACGAAAATCTTTAACGTTTGATGGACAATTCTTACATGATTGGGACCCAGCCCCCCAATCATGTAAGAATGACCGATGAAATCGTTAAAAATCTGCGGCAAAGTAAATAAACCATAACAGCATTAAATTAGAGCTCAATTTCGTGTACCCATTCTTATACATTTAGGTATGTACGATACTCAAACGTATAAGAATGGATACGCGAAATTGAGCTCTAATTCAATGCAGTTATGGTTTATATTACTTTGACGCTGCTCCTTTACCATTTGATGGACAATTCTTACATAATCGGGGGGCTGATCCAGCAGGGCTAGCATGGGTCGGAGATAAAAAATTTATCTCCCGATTTTATCCACTGACAAGAGATAAAATTAACTTATCCACTTCTCAGAGCACGGCAACAGGGGAGAGAAGTTTATCCCCGTTTGACATTTTACGGAGACTCGGGGGGACTATTTATCCACCGTTATTTAGCGTTTTTATTTATTTATCAAATAAATATTATAAATGAGAAAGTTTGGATGGATGTATGGATGTATGGATGTTTGTTACTCAATCACGCCCGAACGGCTGAACGGATCTGGAAGAAATTTGGCACAGCGATAGATTATAGTCTGGAATAACACATAGGCTACTTTTTCTTCCGGAAAATTAAAAAGTTCCCGTGGGAACCGAAAAACCTCAATCCACGCGGACGAAGTCGCGGGCATCAGCTAGTTTAGGAGTAAAAATTTTATCCTTTCCTCGGGGAGAAAATTGTCTCGGCCCATGCTAGAGGGGGCTGTATGCTTACAAGTTTTGAAATCACACCTACGTTGATTGTATTCGAGCGTGAGAACTCATTCCCGTCAAAGTAAAATTGAACCTTAAGAGTATTGATTTTGAAGTGAAAATTCTTTAGAGTCGTTGTGATTTGAAAATTCGATGAAATAAAAAAACGACACTAAAAAGAGACAAAAATATTTATAAAAGGAAGGCCTGAGAGAGAATGAGATAGAATACAAGTTATATTTATCTCATTCGTTTTTGAAGTTTTTTCTTTTCTGAAGTTTCACTTCTGCCGTGTGTGAATTGCACACACTTTTTTTTAACTCAATTTCGTGCATGTATTTGCAGCCACCGCTCAAAACATCTTTCGAAATTAAAATTAGTTGTACTTACTGAATGACTGTTGTGTGACTTTAAATCATGAGCTTTTGAGTCCATTTTACTTTGAAGATTTGAATGCGATCCACGTATGTGTGATTTAAGAACTTGTTTTTTTCTACCACACCGTGTTTTTACCGCACTTGCAGTGTTGTATAAGTGATAATGCATGCAGTATGTCGGTATTACCATATCAAGTCGGTAAAAAAAGGTCCGATGGCCAATGGAAGAAACGGACGTCTACAAGTACTCTATAAAGAGTGTGTTTCCAACAGAGATGTGCGATTCTATTATAAAGCATCCAACAGTAATCCTATAGGTGGATTTTTCCTAGCAAAGGATTACTCCACTTTCCTAGCTTCGCATCGCTTCAGGATAGCTAGCTAGCTAGCATACTCTACTAGATGAACAGTCATAAATTTGAGTCATAGATTTCTCGTTATTAACCATTGAATACATAGAGAATTTCCTCATCCCCACGCACCGCTCAACTTCTTGAATAGGTTTGGTGGAAAAAAATCACCAATATAATTCAAAGCTACATTACGTACGCCTCCTAGCAACGTTTGGCTTCTTCACACATCTCTGGTGTTAACCCACCCTAAAGTTGCGTTGTTTCGTGACGCGGTAGGCGATCGGAGTCATCCATACTTATTATACAGGCGTAAAGTGTATATCTATTTTTAATTATCTTTATACGGCCACTCTGCTGAACCTTTATTTGAAAATATTTGGCACAGAGAAAGCTTGCAAGGTCACTGCTATTCTACATGTAAACCTGCATTTCCTCTTTCACGTAGACCCCAAGTTCCGCCCGAGAGAAATCAGGGAGGGAGGGAAGAAATAGATCTGCCACCCAGGCAGGCTCAAAATTATTTACGTCTACGTCCACTAGTCAAAACCCGTCCGGATTACGATTCGTGAATATTATTTATGTTAATGTGTTAATTATAACAATATAGCTTAACCATTTTATGTGGCCATTTGTGTATAACACAATCTCTAAACTTAAATGACAGCTCTAAATCTAGTTCTGTCCCTTTCCGCAGGGAGTATTATGAAAAGATTAACTGTCATTTTAGTTTAGAGATTATGTACAACAGAATTAGCCTCATTTGTCGATGTAAGCGGATAATGATACTTAATTTATAAAATTTTAAAGATACCATTAATAGAACGTAGTTAAATAAAATATACTATAGGATATTAACGGAATTCAGACCGACATCCATAACGCGAAAGTTATGCGCACCATACGCGTTAGAGATGTCGTGGGATCCATTCGGTAGCGTAAAAGTGATCTACGTCAGTATTATTAAGAGACCATGTTCAATAGAAATTATTTAATAACATTAAACTCTTATTTCACAATTGACGGTAACATCGTTTTACTTACACATATTATTTACAAGAGCATTTCATATACATATAACGCAATATACACGGGGCCAAAGTTTGGGGAGGGGGTTCATACGGCGGATTCGCGGTCGAGCAGATGCGGCGCGCGGCGCAGCGACGACGACGTACTGCGCGCGCCGCCGCCGAAGATGCCCAGCAGCCATGAACGGATCGCGAATCGCGGCGTTTTAGCGCCTCCCTTTACGTCAGCGACGTTCTCGAGAGAGCGCCACTTCTTGTAGAATTCGATGTAGTCGGAGTCGGGCACCTTGCGCTTGGGGCGCTCGAGCTTGTTGCACAGGCTCGCCTTGCGCAGGAGAGGGCTGTCCTCGTCGTGGCGCGGCTCGTCGGGCGGCGCCAGCGCCGAGCCGTTAAACAGCGCCGCCGACACCGTGGCGATGGCGACGTCCGCGTCCAGCGAGCGCGTGGTGTTCTGGCGCCGCAGCCGCGCGCGCGCTCCCAGCGCGTCCAGCGAGCGCGCGGGCCGCATCGCGCAGCACTCGTCGCCCCCCAGCGCCGCGCCCGCGCACCCCAGCGCCACGCCCGCGCCCGAGCACGCCGTCGACGACGCGATCGAGCTCAGGGCACGTCTGAACAAACATACTTTTTTAGGCAATTGACTCTCAAATGCTAATCTGCTTGAGTCATTTCAAATCCGCAAGATTCTGATTCAAGTCGATATTCATGCACATCGTTATTAATGTATTATTTTATCTATGTATTTCCTTGTCGATATTTTCTAGGACACATACTAAAATTTATAAACGCGAAAGTTACAGTCTGTTACATTTTCACGGCTCACCCACTCACTAAATTTGGTACAGAGGAAGTTAACAATCTGTAGTAGGTATGCATTAGTATACTATACACTATACAGTGTGTTTTTTTAACAGTAGGTATGGAGAAATCCGAAACCATAGGAGTTAGGGAAAAAAAATCTTATAACCATTAGGTTTTTTTTTTGAGAAAACAATTTTGGCATAATTATGTTTTAAGTCAAGCGTGAGTTGTCCTTTAAAATAAATAAAATTGTCTATTTTTTAATGCTGATCAAATCAGTTTCTTGTAAGGATTGTTTTCACAAAAAAAACCTAATGGTTCCTAAGTAAATTCTGTGGTTACGGATTTCCCCATACTTACCCAGTTAAAAAACACACTTTATACTGTAGATTATTATTACATTTATCATGGCAATATTAAAGATTTCCGAAATAAAAAATCGCGATAATCATCGAGTAACGAATATAATGGGAAATCACCTGGTGTGTGTGGCGTGCGGGGCTCGGCGCGCCAGCGGCGAGGCGGGCGCGGGCAGCGAGGCGCCGCTGTGCAGCCGCTGCCGGATGCCGCCGCTGATGCTGCCCGAGCGACCCTCGCTCTTCAGCTCTAGCCAACCGACACCACCAATTGACCACTTGCTACGTTACAATACGGTGCGGAGTAAAGCCAACCGAACAACCCGGCGCGGAAGGACGTGGCCACCGCATTATTATCCCAAGAAAACTCCTACCATTATTTGATTAATGGAAAGGGGTCACGACCCTCAGTAATGAGGAATACGACGCAGAGAGAGGGGTGATATGCTCAAATATTACGTAGAACCACAGCTGATTAAGAGCCAGGCGGGGAAGATGTAAAGATCTAGGAAAAGTCTAAGACGGATCAACAAGAAACACTGAATGGCATGATGCGCTTTACCCCCCAAAGATTTTGTCATAATCACATTATGACGTCACAAGTCTAAATGACTTACCGATAAAATAGGGCACATTTAAGCATATCATTATAGCATCATCATCATTATCATTATTTATAAATAAAAACCAGTAAAAGAGCAAATTCCAAAAAGGCACTGCACACCATATTGTAACACACGAGCATTTTCTCAAAACCCACACATTTCATGCAGAAAAATTCATGACGGACCCAAAAACATGACATGCCAAAAAAATTGGCCCTTAAGTTAAAAAATAGGACTGAATTTTATAATTGCTATACCATATTGATTATTACAATCGACCACAAAAAATTTGACACTTTGATTTTTTTTTTAAATTAAAAGTGAGTCGCTTCAGTGGATACTATTTCGGCCTAACTTATTTATAATTCCAAAAATGTGAAGTAAGTAACAAACCCGTTTAGCATGCTAAAACACAAACGGTCAACATGCCAATTCAGGAATGATAAAAATTATCACAAAAATATCTTCTCATCAATAAAATAGAACATCCATTTTAAAGTGTGAAATATATCATCGTAACTGGTACAAGACATACCTGATATAGATGGGTGCCTAGAGTCGGTCAATCTTGGACTTCGTCGCGGCCGACAGAACAGAGGGCGCTCCTCTCCCTCTACTGGCCTCTTTTGTATCGCCTTCTCAGTCGCTCCAACCAGCCAATATGTTTGGAGCTGAAACATATTGCTTACATATTAATATTGCAATTGAACGAGTCACCTATGTATACCTAACGTATCTATACTAATATTATAAATGCGAACGTTTGGATGGATGGATGGATGGAAGGATGTTTGTTACTCCATCACGCTAAAATGGCTGAACCGATCTGGATGAAATTTGGCACAGAGATAGATTATATTCTAAAATAACATAGGCAACTTTTTATCCCGGAAAATTAAAGAGTTCCCGCGAACCAAAAAACCTTAATCCACGCGGACGAAGTCGCGGGATCAGCAAAATACCTGAACAACCTATTAGCAGTAACGTGTAAAATACATAGGCCATATGGAAGTATGACCTATGTATTTTATATTATAATATTACGAATGCTAAAGTATGTATGTCTGTCTATCACCTTTCACGGAACATCGTTTTTAGTTTGCATCTAGAAAACAGATTTTGATTTTCCATAGGACATTAAAACTGGAGATTGTCCTTGCTCTTTGTAGATTTCTTTACAAAGTAGATCCCCAATAAAAAGGATTTTAATAAATTCCACCCGAGCAAAGCCATGGCAAGGGTTAGCTAGTATACAAAATTATCTTCAACGTACCTGGCCCTTCCCTTTGATCGGAATAGTGCCTCTGGGTTCGACGATATATCCCCCCAGCTTATCGAGCGCCTGCTTGCAGCTCGGCGAGATGTGTATGCGTAGCGGCTCCCCGTTAGATTCCATCCGTGACGCCGTGTTCACTGTGTCGCCGAACAGGCAATAGCGCGGCATCGTCAGCCCGACCACCCCGGCCACTACCGCCCCTGTTTATAAAATCACAACCAATTGATTTCCAAATAAAAAAAGTGTGGGGTAAAATGGCAACTCAATCAAATCAGCAACTCTTTATCGAACTTAAAAACGCACTTCTAGTATGGAAGTTGTATGAAATTCACAGTAGAAGTTGAATAAAACCAGGCTTTCACGTGGATGCGTGGTAGGTCCATGA
The DNA here is from genome assembly GCA_917051295.2 of Erebia ligea. Taxonomy (NCBI): domain Eukaryota; kingdom Metazoa; phylum Arthropoda; class Insecta; order Lepidoptera; family Nymphalidae; genus Erebia; species Erebia ligea. The sequence goes on along the minus strand of OU785223.1, from coordinate 12,157,094 downwards.
ACATCTAGTGAGAATGAAATTTGAATTGGTGACGTAAGTTGCGGTATGGGGATGCTATCGCGGATGATTGCGCAAGTGTTCCCGTAACCAGTTCCCAGCCTTAAGGCGATGCGCAGGAGCGCCGCTGGGTTTTAGTGGGTATTCTGGAGTCCCAGTGAGTCCCACATACCCTCTCGGAAGCATTGCAGCTTTACACTGCCTTGCTCCCGAGAGGGATGCCTAAAAGCATTTCCCAGCGTTAAAAAAAAAAAAATGGGGATGCTAACTAGGTACTGAGCCGTCACCCCCAAATGAACCGTTTACACTGGGCTCCTTTGAGCGAAACAAGATCCTATAAAATTTGGCTCAAAGGGGTTACTAACCATCGCTTAAATATTATTTCAAAATGACAGATTTGTGTCACGTACTTAAAATAAGGATTATAATTCTAAAACACGAACGTAAATAGTATTAAAACAATACGGCCTTAAGCGATGGTAGTATGCCCCCAGGTTGAGGCAACAATGCTATTTGAGCAGCCTTTTGCTTACCGCTCAAATAAAACTGAAAAAAGATAATGTTAGGGTAAAGTTTAAATAAAAATGCACAATATTATACAACTAGTGTTACCTGTATGTATTCCTATCCTTAGTTTTAGTATCTCGTTGGGCCTGTGCGATATTTTGTGACTCTTGACTGCGTTCAGAAGCTCCAGCGCCATTGATGCGATTTCACCCACATGTCTGTCATTATTTCTTATTGGGAGACCGGATACCTTCAAAATAATATCAAATATCAATAATTATCAAAACTTAAGCTCAAAACACACAGGGAACGGGCGCAGGTCGGGCGCGGGCCGGGTCGGGTGCGCGGCGGGTTGTATTCCTTTTATTTATATGGACGACATCACACAGCGTCACCCGCCACGCGCCCGACCCGCACGCGCGTTCTGTGTGTTGTCGTCCTTATAAATACAAGGAATTCAACCCGCCGCGCACCCGACCCAGCCCGCGCCCGACCCGCGCCCGCGTCCTGTGTGTTTTGCGCTTTAACGTTCACGCCAGATTGGGTAGCAACTAGCAACACACTACAACACAGTGGTGTGCCTCCAGCTTTGACGATCTCCCAGGCGCAGTAGTGAGCGCTGTGGTTTTATTGGTGGGAGGTCACCGGTTCGATCACCGGCAGAGACCGGTTGGAAATTTATAATTTCAGAATTTTCTCTGGTCTGGTCGGAGGCTTTGGCCATGGCCTTTAGTAACCACCCTACCGGCAAGAGCGAGCCGCCAAGCGATTTAACGTTCCGGTATGTTGCCGTATAGAAACCGATTAGGGTATGGATTTAATATAAACTGCCATACCCCTAAGAAGTTAGCCCGCTACTATCTTAGACTGCATCATCAATAATCACCAGATCTGCCCCCCGATTCAGAACCTTACGATATCAAAATTATCGATCGATTCGGTTTCTTATCGCACGATAAGATGTATTTTCAATTCAGAGTGAGTGAGAGAGAAACCGAATCGATCGATAATTTTGATATCGTAAGGTTCTGAATCGGGGGGGGAGATCGCAGTCAAGGGCTAACTTGTATCAATCAATCATACTAATATTATAAATGCGAAAGTGTGTTTGTTTGTTGGTTTATTGGTTTGTCCTTCAATCACGCCGCAACGGAAAAATGGATCGACTTGATTTTTGGCATGAATATAGTTTAGGATCTGGAAAGTGACATAGGCTACTTTTTATCCCGGAAAATTAAGGAGTTCCCGCTGGAATCAAAAAAAAATTAAACCACGCGGACAAAGTCGCGGGCATCAGCTAGTCATTTATATATTGCACGTTTGGGTTTACCCATGTAAACCCAAATACCACCTAGAATAACACCATTGTTATTCTAGGTTTTGTACATCCAAATTAAAATATTAAAATTGATAACACACATAATATTATCAAAATGCAATTCTATATTTATTCGCTCAAAATTATCTGAGTTTACACAATTATTATTATTATATTTACTGTAGTGAAATAAAAAAAGAACTTCATACATACCACCATATAAGCATCCCCGATAGTTTCTACTTTATACACGTCATAGCCTCTGATTATCCTATCGAAGACGGTGTACAGGTCGTTGAGGAAATTGACCACCTGCAGCGGCGTACTCTCCGCCGACATGGCCGTGAAGCCAACGATATCACTGAAGTAGATCGTCACCGAGTCGAACGACTCAGGCTCCACTCCTTCGCCCGTCGTCAACCTTCGAGCAACTGACCTAGAACAAGTGCTTGCCTGTTACACTAGATCCGTAAAAATCGAGGTTCTTAAATGAAATATGTAACTGAGTAACGTTGTGTTTTAAATTAAAGTATCTCAAGACGTGACTCTCAATTTAAAATATGGTGTGAATAATAGTAGATTGTATTATAAGGGAGCAAAATAATATTTTTACGGCGAGGGCGCTTTTTTGAATCCAGAACGAAGTGAGGGATTCTAGAGTAGAATCCTGAGCGTAGCGAGGGATTCTTTAGTAGAATCCTGAACGAAGCGAGGGATTCAAAGTACGTCGCCCGAGCCAAAAATATATTTGCGCCCGAATGATACACTCTACTTTTCATCACCCTGTATGAGAAAATTTGGTTCCCGCGGGAACTCTTTAATTTCCCGGGATAAAAAGCATATGTGCTATTTCCAGACTATAATCTTTTTTTTTTTTTTGAAATCTATCTCTGTGCCAAATTTTATCCAGATCCGTTCAGCCGTTCGGGCGTAATTAAGTAACACTCATCCATACCACCATACATCCACACATCCATCCAAACTTTCGCCTTTATAATAATATTTATTTTATTATATTTTTTTTTTTTTTTTTTTTTTTTTTTTTTTTTTTTTTTTTTTTTTTTTTTTTTTTTTTTTTAAATATATATATCCATATAGCCCTTTCGTTAGTTAAAATTCAGAAATTATAAATTCCTAAATTGACCCTGCCGGGGATCGAACCCTGGACCTCCGCACGTTAAGACAGCAGCGCTCAACACTGCACCACGGAGGTCGTCAATTTGCGTTGGCGCTGAACACTAAGATGTTCCAAATTCAATAAGTGCGCGGCAAAGATAATTGCGGCGCACTTACGAGTATAAAGAGGATTAAAAACTCATTCCTGCCCGCTAAAAGTTTCTTATAGAAAACACCACCTTTGGGCGCACATAAAGGCGAACCAAGTCGTCCTTTTCGAATACATGGGATGAAAAATATATATATCAACACTATGTAAAATGTCCTAACGTTAACTAAAAATAATGCAAATACCAACTCATTTAATAAAATACTATATAATTGAAGAATTAAAATAAAATGTATAAGTGTTATTATCTTGATATATGTATTACATTTTAAAAAAACCAGTCAAGTGCGAGTCAGAGTCGCGCACAAAGGATTCCGTACCACCACATACTATACCTTAATTATTTTAGTAAATAACAAGAAAGATGTCATAACAACACATAATCAGCTGTGAAACTACTGGCTTACATATGGCGCCAAACTGGTAGCGCCTGACAAACAATTCAACACCCTAAGAGTACGGAACCCTAATTAACGATTCTCGGATGTTTTCCTATACTTGTGCAGTGAGACCTTGCTTCTTGCCAAATTTCATGATTCTCGGTCAACGAGAAGTACCTACGTTTTGATTTATTGGCGAGTGTTAAAATATGAGGCATAAACGGTCGTATCTTTTGATTGCGTTGATTTTATTTTACAGCTCCAAGGGACCGTGGGCCTAAGGATTTGATAAAAATTTCAACTTGATACGTCAACGCGTTCCCGAGAATAAGGTGATTTACAGACAGATGGACAATGTGATCCTATAAGGGTTCCTTTTCTCCTCTTAAGGTACGGAACCCTATAAACGATTCTTTAAAATGTCATGCTAAACTGACCACTGCCAATGAATATAAAACAAGACAACATACTTAATAACAATATCTGCTATTTAAAGTTTATACAATAAATTGTTTACGAACACTACTACTAGGTACTTACTTATTAAATTTTGATATAGCCTACACTATAAGAGAAGCAGTCTAAACTAAATATTGTACTTAATAATAAAACAAAAGTTTAAAGAATAGCATATTGGGGCTGATTCTGTATAACACAATCTCTAAACTAAACTAAAATGGCAGCTTTAAATCTAGTTCTGTCCCTTTCCGTAGGGAGTATTATGAAAGGGTTAGCAATATTTGTAATTCTCCAATTTTAGTTTAGTTTAGGGGTCGTGCACTACAGAATCAGCCCCATTGTACAAATAAAAAAAAAATATAATTAAAACATGCTTTCTATGGTTATTCATCTAAAACAATCTGGATATCCGTGAGAACAAAACTATTATAATAAAATCTATCGAGCTAAGTTTATTACCAACACCGATTAAATTGCGCAATTCTAAACTACCGCAAGACCCAAAGCAAGCTCTAAAGCCTAAAACACACACAACGCGGGACGACAGTGGGACACGATGGCTCCGTATCCAGCGAGGCTCCAAGAGTTTATAAAACAAGGAACTGTATGAAGGCGTTTCACAATGCGGAGCGCACGCAGGAATTACACTCCTGCAATCGTGACGTATTTCATACATTTCCTTGTCATACAAATAGTACGCGCGTACGCGCCAGTTCAGAGTGACGTCCAGCCGTGTCATTTTCGTCACGATTTGTGTCTGTTTAAGCCTTAATATTTTGTTAGATAACCGCATCACATCACTAATAATAAGCGATGTTTCGGCCCCCGCAGCGTAAGACAAACCGTATTAACTACTATCACCAGTAGAGAGTTAATTACCTCAAGACATTTTCACGACATTTCTATAATGGATTCAACCCCCACATCTGGAAAAGAACACAAGTACAACAAAGTGAATATAATTACATTTTTTTTCCTTTTGATACATTATGATGAGCAAGTACTGCTTTACATCAAGTCCGTGTCCATGGATTAGATAAAATCGAGCTGTTAGAAAAGAACAATGTAAGTCGAAATTTTCCTTCGCGTCAACCCAACGCCTGTCGTGAATAAAATGTGGTAGGTATATGTATTTACAAATTATAAATTATAACGAAATCAAAACGTGTTTATTACAGTGTAACGAACCTAAAATATACCGTCGACAATTTTTTGCCTTTTTTTGTGTTTATCTTATTGTGAAAGTATGACATGAGAGTCCGTAGAAAATTTTGAAAATGTCCTAAGTAAAATATGACACGTAATAAGCACGTAATACGTTCTTTGTGTATGCTACACGTCAACACCTACATGGCAGATCGCATTGGATTCGCAATTTATGACATTTTTAACTGGTGTATATAACCTGAAATTATCATTATATTAATATATATTTATCATAATGAACACAAAAACTAAGTGACAGTCGACTTGTGAGATTTTTAACAGTTAAACGATATTTACATATTATGTAAATATGTATCTAAGCTGTGAACATAAAACTAAGTGGTGGGCGATTCTTTTGGGTCCTAATAGGAGTCAGGCGTGATTAGAAATGTTTTTGAATAATTTCCATAGAGAAAGTGTTTTATAAAAAAGTTAACTTCGCAAAACATACATCATGTAGGTATGAGGTGTTGGGACGCAGAATCTGGGAGTGACATAAAAAATTTGAATTGTATCAGCTAATATATTTTATAATCGGGCAACGCAGCAGAATTGCCACAATACATTGCAACTTTTATGAGGCAAATCAAAAATTCCTATACAGGCTCTCATTTCATACCACCAATTTCAAAATCTCTTATATGATGTATGTATACTATCTAATATCTACTATCTTTAATATATTATAGTGTTATCCTAATTCCTAATACATATGTTCCTCAGGTTTATTTTCTTACTCAACAATATCAAAGTTACATGTTAGGTACGCTTTCGGTTATGATTACATGTGGCAAATATTTAAATAATAGCCCGAATCCTGGAGGGTGTCTAGTATCCAGTGTAGAGTTATTTTTAATAAGTTTTCTATTCTTCTTTCTGCCTACCCTAAGTTTAGGCATGCCCTAAGTTTGACTGGTAAAAATGCTTGGCTTTTAGTTTGACTGTTGTACTTTTGCTTTAGTGCAGTAAAGTTTAAAAAAAGTCGAATGATAATATTCCAATTTGCCGCAGCGTGGTTATTTGACATCTCTTTACCACTCGTGCGAACTTGTTATGAGAATGAGAGTGAGATGAGTGGACTGAATGTAAACCAGTATGCACACCACTGTCAGTCAGCCAGTGCAATGCGGCTTGTTGTATTTGCGTTTTCCGTATCTGTACTTACATTATCTAATTACATCAACGTTACATACCTTCATTAGTCACGAAAATTTCACCTTGCTTATAATTATATGCATTCTCAATTAAGTAACATGCAAACACCCATAACATTAATAGAATACTAACATGATAAACCGGGTGTTTTAATTGTTTGGGATTCATTAGGGTATGATGCCAGCACATTACAGTGTTGTTGTTTTGCGACACGACAGAAAGCAGCCGGAATCGTAGCTCTCCGGCGCGTTGATCGTTCATTGCGTTGCAACACAACACAACACAGCAATGTGTTCACACCTTTAGGTAAGGATTATAAGAGAAGTAGCGAGCGGCAGACAAATGTCTGCTCCATACATAAAGGAAGTGTTGCGGGTAGAGCGAAACTAGATATTAAGAATAGATCAGAAACCGCGATATGCTTGTGCCGACAACCACTTCTAAATAAACCACGCTTAAATTTACAGATACAGGAAACCTAGAGATTTATTGCTATTGTGAACTTTGCTCGTTTTTATGCAAGAAATCGTTTTTCATAACACATTCATCAGGCAGTGTATTGTTAATATCCCGAGATGTTTAATATCTCTGTCTTATGAAAATGGTATTTGCATGTAACTAGTGAGAGGGTTATACATTGACGTTACATACACGTTAATGAAGCCACATCGAAATGTTAAATAAAGATACATTAATAACTTTGTTTGTGGACTAACATTACATACAAATAATTACATTTTAATAATATTACATCACTTACTTTGGTAGCATTCTATGTAGTAAATCTTCCGTCTTCTGTTTCTCTTCTATTAATAGCCTCGTTCTCTCATTGACTAGTTCTTCTAAATTATTAGCGTATTTCTCCATCATATCCATCATTTGGTCCATAATATTTCTTGACCTATACATAATAACAAAAATCAAAGTTTTTAAAATTTCGATAAAAATCAAAAGAATGTAATGCGGTTCGTGTCACAAGAGAGTATAAATTTAAATATGGGTCATACGAAAAATAACATTTTACTTAATGTAAAAATTTTGGAAACTTTCACGTCAAAATATAAAGCCCTGGTCTCACAGATAGCGTAGCGGCAGCAGCGCAAAATTTCTAGCCTGAAAATGCTATAAGAATGGGAGTTCGCAACCATTGCGCGATGTTAATTTAATTTTAACTCACAACATTTTTAATTATCAGCTTAGGGTGCTCGGGTAGTATGAAACGTGTACTTCCATTTAAAAGTACCACAATATTCAGTCGCATTTAAGATTATCGCCAGCAATGAGTCCAATACCACGCGACGGCTATAACGCAACCACATGCGACATTTCATAAGATATAACCGCGACGCTTTTGGTGTGACCATGGCTTTAGGAAACTTTTTTGAAATTTGATAGGTTGTTAATAACATAAAATTATGTTGGTTGGGTATTTCGAATTAGTATTCACTTCGATTCTAACTAAATATCTCATAACGTGTCAAATATGTAATAAATTCTAGTCGTTTAACTCGGTCAAAAGGACAGTTACTTGTTCTGTCCTCTGACTCGAGCTGACTTAGCAGGTATTGATCTTAGCAGGAATTGAGGAAATTATTGTTTTCGAATTTTTACTTATTTTAATTTGGTAGCATTAATATTCATCGATATAAATAATAATAAAATGCTGTTCGTTGGTATTTCATACTAAAATCCCATAAAAAATTTGATAAAGGCCAGACAAATTTGGCAATTTTTAGTTTTAAAATGTTCGTAACATTAGGTTTTTATGAAAATAAAAGTTGAACTGAAAAACTGAATTTTCTCTTTTATGGGATTTTAGTATGAACTCAAGAATCACGTTTAAAATTATGGATATGCGTAGTCCTTTTTTGTTTTGTTCATGGTCATAAAAATTAATCAGAAAAAAACGGGAGGATTGGGAAATTTTGACTGGACGGGCCAGATAGTTTTATAAGACAAAGTAATAATTGGGTATTAGCCAACTATTCAAATAAATTATATTTTTGTAATTTTATATAGGGGACCTCCAAAAAATCGTAACATCCACGTCCTCTGTTAGTTTTATGTTCGAAAACTATTGTAAACTATCGATTGAAGTAAAAAAGTGCGCCGAATTTTGATGTTCAGTATGTCATACAACATCCCATACTAAGAGCGCGTTTTGACGATTGAAAAAATGTTGCTGATTTGACTTGTCAAATACCCATTTAATGACATTTTAAGCACGCTAAAAAAAAATTTTCTTTACTAACCGGGCCCTATTTCATACAACTTTACAATCGACTATGTCAAGTGACAGGTGAACAATTCAACAATTAATAATTATCCATTCCATAAAACTTTTGGTTCAACACAGGTATGTATTTGTAATCGGTAAATTCGACAAGTTTGTCGATTATATTTATAAATAAAAAAAAATAAAAAAACGCCCTCTAGAGCGCGCGTGACCGGCCGCAGCGGCTCCTCGCGCTGGCCTCGCTCTACAGAGTATGGAGTAGAGGTGGTTAATATAACACGTTATTATAGCTATTGTTCCATAGCGCGGATAACGTGCTATGTGAGGAGCCGCCATGAACGCTATGGCGTTATGAATATCACGCGATCGCGCGCGGAGCCTCACGCGCGGCGCCCGCCTGCCGGTAGCGCGCTGCCGCTGGTTAGTCTCGCGTAACGCGCTGTTGTGAGTGAACTTTATCTTTGCGTGTTACGAAGTTTAGCGTGCTGCAAGACATATCGCGACTGCCGGCCGCTCACACGCTTTCTTATAAGCGCGTTATAACATAGTGTATTTAAAAGCATGCTAAAAATTTATAGTTTATAGTCCGTAGCGTGCAATGGATTTATAGCAGTTTTGAACAACTCTACAATGGAGGAGTATAGGCACGTACTTGCCGGACTTGAGCTTCTTGAGCCTGCTGCGGATGGTGGGGAAGTCGGGGCGCGCGGCGGGGTCCTCCGCCCAGCAGTCGCGCATGACTTGCAGCAAGTAATCGTCTACAGCGCCCTCTAACGCGCGCGTGTCCGGCCGCAGCGGCTCCTCGCCTTCGCGCTTGCCTCGCTTCACTCGCTCCACTATGTCTGAGGAACGGTTACTAGTTTTCAATACAACACATACTAACCATACTTCCATACAATAATATAAAAGCGTAAGTGTGAACTTATACACATAAATATGAAACCAAAATCGACGCGGACGAAGATGCGAGCACAATTTAGTAATCAAATAAATATTATAAATGCGAAAGTTTGGATGGATGTATGGATGTATGGATGTTTGTTACTCAATCACGCTCCAACGGCTGAACGGATCTGGATGAAATTTGGCACAGAGATAGATTATAAACTGGAATAGCACATAGGCTACTTTTTATCCCGGAAAATTAAAGAGTTCCCGCGGGAACCGAAAAATATCAATCCACGCGGACGAAGTCGCGGGCATCAGCTAGTACATAATATTATTGACGATAATTTGGTTGCTTTAAATATTATTTCAAGCCATTGGCTTGACAGATAGAATTCATAAACAAAACATCCATTATTACTACTAATGAGCCAAAATAAGTTTTGACCCATTTATAGGCCAAAGCCATTGCAAATTCAGAGAAATTCAAATCTCAAATAAACCTTTTCTAATAATGACTAATAAAACTTTTCTAATAATGAGTTTGTCTCAACTTAACCTTTATCATTTCAAATAATCACTCAATTCAATTCTACTCATTATGATTCATGATAATTACAAAAAAAAAGTTTCATTTTAATTTTTAAGAAGCTCAAGTGAAATGGACAAATATCACAATAATTTTGTTTTAGAACAAGCATATTCACTAAATAATATAAGTTCTACCTTTGGGTTCAGTTGTCAAACCGAAGGGTCCTCGTCTGGCAATTATTTCGTAGAGAATGATACCAAACGCATATACATCTCCTTTTTGCGTTCCACCAAAAAAACCGTTTGGATCATCCAGCTGTCTTAACAACTCAGGAGACTTCCATAGCAAACCTAAAAAATAGACAGACCCTCAACACTGACAAAAAATAAGTTATTCTTTAAAATAATATGGTTAAAAAGTAAAAGTAAGTCCTGGCTACTAACCTCTGTAGTATTGGTGTTCTCCGATAAAATCATTTTCAGCACAACCTCTCAACTCATGCAGACCAAAATCGGTAACCTATAAAACATCCCTACATGAGTTTGGTTGCATTTCATAGAATAATATAATATATTTCTTTAAAAATCAGAATTCTAAGATACAGGCAATCCTAGTGTGGAAACCACTGCCCCACTAGTTTTAACCGAAACTGTTGTAATGATTAAGGAACAAATAAATTCAGTTTGTAATAAATTAAATGGAATCACTGGGGACAAAACGTAAAAATTAAATGTGAAATGGAATTAAATTAAATGTGAAATAAATAGAAATTTTATGAACCACCGCAGCTTATTACATTTTAAGATATTTTTTGCGACCTCTGCTTTTACAGAGATCTTTATACTGTAACTGTACTTTCGACAGTATACTGCACCAAAGGGTGGAGTGATTTTTTTAAATTAATTGATAAAATATTATAAGTTTATAGAAGTGTATATTGTGCTGTAAATTATGGCAGTTTGATTCAATCAAATAATGTCCTCCCGACCTAATTTCGGCCACGGCGGCCAATCTCCGGAGAGATTAGCCATCTGCGCGGGAGATATTATAGTGCGCACAGGTGCACTCTTTGTTCCTTTACTCTTATAGCCCGATGGGACGGAAAATCCGACACGACCGGAGAGAGATCAGGCGCAGGACCGACGGCTTAACGTGCTCTCCGAGGCACGGGGGTGAAACACCGCCAACTTCCTAACTCCGGGATAGCACTGAGAATTTCGTCAGAAAACCCCAGTAGGTACTTGTTGTGACCTGTCTAGACAGACGAGGCAGTTGAATCAAATAGCACAATAGGGATGATGCCTATATCAAAAATAAATTATTTCTAACTGATTATTAAATAGAGGTTCTTCTAAGACCTAAAAATTCACATCCTCGGTTAGTTTTAAGTTTGATAACCATTTTAAAATATAGATTAAAGAAAAAAAGTGCCTTGAAATTTTATGACGTCGCAACTGTGAATTTCATACAACTTCCATAATAGAAGTGCGTTTTTAAGTTTGATAAAGAGTTGCTGAATTGATTGAGTTGTCATCATCCCTACTCTATGTTTTAATTATTTACCTGGAGCATCCACCGCGACGTCACCACACAATTCGAAGATTTCAGATTTCCGTGATAAATTAACGGCGATGTATGAATAAAAAGCATACCCTGGAATGAAGAAACACTATTTTTATTAACTCAGACTGACAGAAAGTGATGAAACGCGGAATAAAACAAAAGACAAGTGTATAAGTAACACTTCAATGCGCTTATACTATTACAATTCCACCACCACCACCACTACAGCCCATTAAGTCCTACTGCTGGGCGCAGGCCTCCACTCTCATAGGAGAGAAAGAATTAGAGCCCACCACACTGCTCCAATAAGGGTTGGCGGGCTTTAACGACCATTATCATGTTAGTAACTTATATAGTACTATTACAATTACAATTATTATTATTGTGCAAATTTGAGATAAAGTTGAAAAACCAGGCAAATCAACTTACACGGGAATTGGCAAATTTGATAACCTACTTCTTGCTAAACAAAGAATGTAATATGAATAATAATAAATTGCAGCATGTGTCCGATTCTTACCTTAATGAGATCATGTACTAGCGAAGATATAAACATTTGATCCAACTTTATATCCTCATTTTCAATTATATCCTGTAAAAATAAATGTTAATTTTAATAATACCGATAAAAAATTACCATTATATTGTGGACGATGTCACGATAATTATTCAATAATATTGGATAATAACTGGTACTAAGATACCCGCGACATCTATGCGGTTCTCAGTTTTTTTAATGTTCACGTGTATATCTCCTTGATTTTAAGAAGCGTGCCAAATGTCGTCAAGATCGGTTCAACCGTTGTGACGTAAAAAAATAACAACAGAGACAGATAAACACATACATATTTTTGACGACCTCCCGACGATCCATTTTCTCTTGTCTGGTCTGGTCTGGGACGCTTCGGCCGTGGCTAGTTACCATCCTACCGGCAAAGACGCACCGCCAAGCGCTTTAGCAACCCGTACGACCGATACAATGTTCTGGATCTTTGTAGAGAGTAAAGTGATGCACTCACATACAAGCTCCCCTTAGCGCAGTAGTCGGTGAGCAGCAGCACCCGCAGCGGCTCGACGACGGCGCCGATGAACGAGTTGAGGTTGTCGTGCCGCAGCTCTGTACGGGTAACGCGGCGCAACCCGTACGACCGATACAATGTTCTGGATGTTTGTAGAGAGTAAAGGGATGCACTCACATACAAGCTCCCCTTAGCGCAGTAGTCGGTGAGCAGCAGCACCCGCAGCGGCTCGACGACGGCGCCGATGAACGAGTTGAGGTTGTCGTGCCGCAGCTCGCGCAGCAGACGCATCTCTTTCATCACCTCACGCGGGATGTCCTGTGCGGCACGACAAACAGGATACAAAAATATAGATATTAACAACCTTCGTTTGTATAAGTGGGAGGTCACGGATTTATACTCCAGCGAGGAGGCTTCGGCCGTGGCTAGTTATATATAGTTCAATCTACGAAGACGCGCCACACTCTTTTCCGCAATCGCTTACAGTGCAAGTGTGCAATGTAAACTACAAGAATGTGAGTTCTATTACTACGCAGCGAGTAGCAATGTGGGCACACGCACACAAAGTTAAATAGCGAGAAATGTCATAATTAACTTGAAGTATGCTCTACTTCATTTCACCTACTTTAAAAAATAAAATATAAGTCGTGATGGTCCTGCATAGAATGAATTAATTGTAATATTGGTTAATAATAATATTTTAATAACAAGAAATAATGTAGCAAGAAAAAATTTACATTTATTTTGCTATAATCCATGCCCCTTCTTTTCGCGTAAAATTCTAGTGACAGTGCTTTCAGACACTCCAACAGCCTGTGCTGTTCTTCAGCGTGCATCGGTTATTTTTTCTGCATAATTATTACATGCTTCCTTTTTCATAAAATCGTATACTTTCGAAATTATTGCTCTTGCCTAGAAAAATCAATTTAATTGTTAAAATAAATTCTGTTTATAGAACACCCAGTGATAAAATTTCAAAATACCTACCTGGCTTTTAAGGACAATTCGTTCCGTTTTTTTGGACATACTTAATAAAAATAATATTTTACAAAAAATTAAAGTAGAGCAACTTTCCGGTGGGTCGCGATACGCAGCAAAGCAAACCAACTTAACCGTGTATACTGAGCCGTGGTCGACTCGAGACTAATGTTCGGGCTGAACTCCCCACACCCCGCTGTTTCCCCTCGCGATAAATAGTGGGGCGCGTCGTCGTGGATTGAACTATCTATACCAACCTAACGACCAAGACATACTGCCAAGCGATTCATTTCGGTATGCTGCTATGTAGAAACCGATTAGGGATATAGGTTCAATATACTACCATTCCTCTACCAGGTTAACCCACTAGCCTCGCCTACCATCTTAGACTTCATCGGCAAAACGGCTATGACGTGTTACAGAAGTTAAAGTAGAGGACCCTCTAAACGACGTCGAGTCTCGAGATGTCACTTAAGTATTAATAATCCTCAGTTATCAGATAACGATTATACTTATTGACGCCATCGACTGTAGACAGGAACATCTTTTGCGAGTGAAACTACTTAATGAAATGAATTTTCTGATCATAAAACCAATTCTTACCTTCTTCTTCGAAAACTTCAATTCTTTTATTCTAACAACATTCCCTCTATATTGTGCAGTGGTGGTAAATATTTGAGTACAACACTTGCTTTCACATGATATTCCACTTGCTAAACTTAACTGAAAATATAAAATGCATGCATAAAGACTTCTATTTTCATCATCATCATCATAATTTCAGTTACAGTTAGCAGTCACCTCGGCCAACATATAAGTTTGGCTATTCAACGGGGTAAAGCCAACGACTTATTACAAATAGACGCGGCATACGCGAACATCATTACACTAAAAAACGGCGTAAATATTACGTACGCGGAGAAAGGGAAAGAACATAAAGGCCAACATACGCTATACCTGTTATTAGAAAGAGATGAATATAGATTCTGAGTTACACTGTTGTTAACTGAAACGTTCGACAAGTGACGGCAAGTGCCTTCTTAAATTTATTCTTGCCAAAGTAAAGCGCGGAAGACGCATCTAATGTTTTAAAGATCATAGGGTAAAGCAGCCAGTTTTTTTGGCACAATGCCTCATTGCAGCGGTTTGGATGACTTTTTTAATGTGTCGTTTTTAATTTAGATTTTAATGTATTTCATAGTTTTATTTGATATTTTTGTTATAATATTTTTAAACAATAAACTATATAATAATTTCAAATAAAAAATAATCTACTCACTGCCGTGAGAGCTATAGAGCATACTTAGACTTAGCTCTAACTTAAGACTGAGTTAAAATGAGACAGAGTTATGATATGCACATAAGTCTATCCCGTTTTAACTCTTAGTAAAGACTGAGCAAAGTCAAAGTAAGCTCTACAAATCTCAGCATCAGAGTCATTGCTTAAGGACCTCCCATAGTAAAGATTTCAATACAAAATCTATAGTAAGTAATGATTAAGCAACTCTCAGTGTGGCACTCAGAAAATTAAAATCAGAATACTTTCATAACTTTTTAAAGAAGTATGTTACTTTTAATTCTTAACTGAAAAGAAAGAGTTTATTATGTTTATTAGTTTACTAGCTGATGCCCGCGACATCGTCCGCGTGATTTTTTTGTTCCCGCGGGATCTCTTCAATTTTCCGGGATAAAAAGTAGCCTAAGTATGTTTTATTCCAGACTATAATCTCTCTGCCAAATTTCATCCAGATCAGTTCAGCCGTTCGGCCATGATGCGTAACAAACACCATCCATCCATCCAAACTTTCGAATTTATAATATTAGTATAGATTAATTACCTTACTAGGCGACCAGACAAGGCCGCTGCCTAAATATCCCGCTATTTCCTGAGTATCGATCTTCCATAGCAGCCCTTCTATTTCCTGCTCGATCTTCCATTTCCTATAAATGCTGATCGTTACCACGAGGGCGCAAAACAACGTAACAGCCAATGTGCCGGCCACTACGAGTGAAGTTATTTGCGAGTCGTCTTTAGGACATTTCTCGTTGAGGAAGCCACAGGAGGGTTCCGCTTCTGGTTTTACCCCATCAGGCCAGTCGATTGGAACGAAGGGGTTTAACTTGTATTCCTGGAATATAAATGAGATATAATGAACTAGATGATGCCCGCAACTTCGTCTGCGTGGATTAAAGTTTTTTGATTCCCGCGGGAACTCTTTAATTTTCCGAGTTAATAAAGTAGCCTTTGTCCCCGGGATACCACCTATTCCTGTACCAAATTTCATCAAAATTGGTTGAACAGATGGGCCGTGAATGCCTAGCAGACAGACAGACGGACGGACGGACGGACGGACGGACGGACGGACGGACGGATAGACAGACAGACACACTTTCGAATCAAACTTAATATTATAAATGCGAAAGTGTGTTTGTCTGTTGGTTTGTTGGACCAACGGAGCAACGGATCGGCGTGATTTTTGGCATGGGTATAGTTAAGGACCTGGAGAGTGACATAGGCTACTTTTTATCGCGAAAAATTAAGGAGTTCCCGCGGGAATCAAAAAAACTTAAACCACGCGGACGAAGTCGCGGGCATCAGCTAGTTTATAATATTAGTATGGAAGTATGTATTTAACGAGTCAACGGGAGTTGGACGCGTGACGGGAATGGTGAGCGGGACCGGATTCATAATTGAATTAGCAACAATCTTGTAATGATAAAATAATATAAATCTTAACTAATAGAAAAACATTAATATCGGTGTGTTCGTTCATCCAATTGAGTTAAAACTTTGTACAATCGTTGTTGGCACTTGCGTGTAGTATTCTTCTGCTTCTGTAGGTGGCGCTACAGAAGCATTTCAACACATGCTGGGCAATAGCTATTCTTACTAATATAAATGTGAAAGTTTGTGACTGTATTGTAACTTTATATGTTAGGATGTTTTTACTCCTTCAGCCAAGACGACAACCGATTTGGCAATTAACCATTGTTCTTTGGATTGGAGATAGCTTATAATACCTAAGCTTCTTTTTATAGCGGAAAATCAGAGAGTTCCAGCTGAAATCTAAAAACTTAACCCAAGCCGACAAAATCGCGTAAATAAAAATCGCAACTCACGGGAAATTCTTTGCCGCACTGTTGCTGGAAGTGTCCAACGGGAACCATAGTAGCGTTGCACTTAATGTCTTCAATGGTTATGTTCTTGAAGGCGAGCACAGAGAAGTTCCCCTCAGAGTCGGCTCGCTCGTCCAGGCGGATAGACATCCCCGCCACGCCTACAGGCATAAAGCACTAAATTGGGTATGTGAATGCTAGTGAAATAAATTATGTTTTAGTGATTATTAAATAGAGGATCTCCCAAAAGTCGTAATATCCACGTCCCCTGCTAGTCTTGTGTTGAATAACCATTTTAAACTGTCGATTAAAGTAAAAATGTGCGTCGAACTTTGATGACAAATCACAATTCAAAATTTCATACAAAATCCCATCACTAAGCACGCGTTTTGACGTTTGAAAAAAAAGTTGCTGATTTGACTAGTTGTTAAATACCCAATTGTAGACATCTCATGTTGCCATCATCATCAATTCAACCCATTGGCGGCTCTGCCACCTCTGAGGACATTATGCACAAATGGCCTTATACTCCATAAAAATATATCTTTGTGTGACCACAACGAGTAAATTGTCAAGATTGCTAACGTCAAAATTTACACAAAAACCAAAATTGAATAACAGCCTCTTGATATTTTCGCAATAAGGAACAATCTATTAATTTATTTCAAAATGTCGTCAGATATTGTGCTAGATCAGAGAATTGCCTACAATTTGGTATAAATAAATAAATAAGGGTCAAAAAAGCTAAATAATGACCTAAACCTTTGCAGCTACAAAACAGCCTAAAAAAACACGTGATATTTAATTTCTTAAAACACACACAACTCTGAAAAGTTGAAGGTGCAAGCCCGGGGATTGAACCCCTGACCACTCAAATAGGAAACTGCCTAAACCTATCACCACTTTTCTAAAACTTAATAATACTTTTAAACTTTAAAACACTGTTATACTTATAAACACTACTGTAATACTTATATGCCATATTATACTTGCAAAACACGAAAAAAAAAAGTGAAAACTATAACTCAAACTTTAGAGTTAAAGTTAATATACATAAGAATTTTACTTACTTCTAAATGGAGTAATAGAGATCATTTTCGAGACAATAAGAGATCCATTAGTGGCGATGCTCATCAACTTAGTGTAGTCGAGAGTTTCATTTTTATAAGTCGTCTCCTCTTCTATGAGCTTGTGAAGAGCGGTCGCGTACAATTTCACGGAGTCATACAAATATGCCGCATAGATTGAAACGAACTGAAAAATAAAACCAGCTATAATAAGTATATGTATGTGTTTAGATCGTTGAGGTGCAGGTGTGATCAAGGGCGGATCCAGGGGGGGGTCATGGGGGTCATGACCCCCCCCTGGGCTGGGTCCAGGTCCTAGGTGAACCACTAAGTAAAATTGTTAAACATACTGATTTTATATATTTTTTATAGATTTTATTTAAGTACTTTCAATATTTAATTAATTTAATATACCTAATACTTTGTTTGACGGCAAACGCATGACTCGGGATCGAACGCATCGAAAATTTGAATTTTACCGCGCCACCGCCACGGCCGCCACCTTTCATAATATGTCACATTTCGTGTGACACTTGCGCGCGCTTTGTTTCGACTCAATCGGAACGACTAAACTTTAGTAAAAACCGGCCAAGTGCGAGTCGGACTCGCGCACCGAGGGTTCCGTACAAACCTGTAGTAAGTTTTAAATTATTAACTTAAAACTTACTAGATCTCGTTCAAACCAATTTTCGGTGGAAGTTTGCATGGTAATGTACATCATATATTTTTTTTAGTTTTATCATTCTCTTATTTTAGAAGTTACGGGGGGGGGGGGGGGGGGACACACATTTTACCACTTTGGAACTGTCTCTCGCGTAAACTATTCAGTTTAGAAAAAAATGATATTAGAAACCTCAATATCATTTTTGAAGACCTATCCATAGATACCCCACACGTATGGGTTTGATACAAAAAAAATTTTTGAGTTTCAGTTCTAAGTATGGGGACCCCCAAAATTTATTGTTTTTTTTCTATTTTTGTGTGAAAATCTTAATGCGGTTCACAGAATACATCTACTCACCAAGTTTCAACAGTACAGTTCTTATAGTTTCGGAAAAAAGTGGCTGTGACATACGGACGGACAGACAGACAGACAGACAGACAGACAGACAGACAGACAGACATAACGAATCTATAAGGGTTCCGTTTTTGCCAAATTTGGCTACGGAACCCTAAAAAGTACATACTAAGTTAAAAACCAGTCGATTTCTGACCTTATTTTAAATTGCGATATTGAGATGTATCCTAATATAAGAAATGTTTTATGTATTATGGCTACACTACCTGTTAGTGTAGCGACAGCGGAAAGATCTTTCTCTACGTTACGAAAAATCAAATCGTGGCTAAGAGCTTCCATGGTTGAAGAACGTCTAACCGGACTGGCACTTCTCCACGTCCATAAAAACGTACCCATTGAAGTAGATGAAGTGATAACGCGTTTCGGGAGAAGACGTAAAAGAAAAATTGATTTTGTTATTTAAATATACTTGTATCTATTATAATCAAAATTAAATTATAAGTTCTTGTGTCTTGACCACGACTATGTGACCCCCCCCCCCTGGCGCCAAAGCTGGATCCGCCCTTGGGTGTGATCTACCTTTTTTGGTAGGTCCCCGGAAAATGAAGACTTCCCTCGGAAATTAAAAAAAATCAATCCACGCGGACAAAGTCGCGGGCAGCATCTAG
Organism: Erebia ligea; assembly: GCA_917051295.2. Lineage (NCBI taxonomy): Eukaryota > Metazoa > Arthropoda > Insecta > Lepidoptera > Nymphalidae > Erebia > Erebia ligea. The sequence continues at coordinate 12,137,704 of OU785223.1, read as the reverse complement.
TTTAATAATATAAAAACACTCTTGTCACGTGTCACCTTATTGAACCGGTTCTCGAAGACGGCGGGCACCTCGAACTCGAAGGGCTCCCGGGTGTTATAGTCACGCACGGTGTTCGTGAACCTTTCGTAGCTGCCATCCGGCTCCGAGGACACCACCACCAGAAGAGACTGCGCGCGCTTCTTGAACAGCGGGTCTCCATTCGTTTTGGGGCATACCAGCGTCAAGCCGCGATCCTCGGTTTCTGACAAGAACAAGTCCATAAACTAGAACCAGAGTAGCAATAAAGTACCTACTACAAATAACCAACGACCTCAATTTACATAGACGGGCCCTGTCAAACAAAGAATGTAGACTTATTTTACTAACGCCATCTAGTGTGAAAAGCGGGACAGCGCTATGGCGGACAAGGACAGCCTTATACAGGTGAGGGGCACGCCCTACAAGTCGGACGCCCAACTTTTTTTTATGAAAGGGCCATCTAGTACCTACATATTATATACCTATCAATGCAAATAACAAACTGAATTCACAACCAACAATTAACTGAATGCATCTCTCTCTGCGTCGTATTCCTCATTACTGAGGGTCGTGACCCCTATCCATTTATCAAATAATGGTAGGAGTTTTCTTGGGATAATAATGCGGTGGGTTCCCACGTCCTTGCGCATACGACTCGACTAAGAGTATTTAAACTCTTAGGTTTTTGTAACGATTATCATCAGATGTTAGTGATAACCTGGACTGACGGCTTAACGTGCTCTCCGAGGCACAGAGGAAACGAAAAGGCCAAATTTGAACTAATATTACTTATTACTAATATTAATAAAACAAAATTTTTCTCAGAGAGTAGTAAAAGAGCCATGGACTAGAGACTTTTGGAGCTATCCAGCACTATGCTTAATACCATAAGTATGCTTCAAAGCAAACAGTTTTGTCTAATGTGATACTCACTTATTAAATATTTCAATGATTCTTTAGGAGAGTATGTCATCATATCAACAAAAATAACCATATATTCTCCTTTCACAAACAACTGCAACGACTCCATGGCTGTCATCATATCTATAAGGCCAGCAGTTGAGCCCAAGAAGACGTATACTGGAATAAAACAAGGTAATCAATTATATTTAAATATGTAATTTTTATTATATTCAAAAACTCATTATGCTACACGACCTGGTCGAGGCTATTACTCTCTTTCTTTCGCATCCACCCTACTGCGGCCGAATATAATTAGTCTGATACTATTGTTTTTCTTTTTAACTGACGCGTAGCATTGCACGGGTTCCTTATTTGACTGGCGTAGAATATAATATTAACTATATTAAGTATAAACTAATTATTAATATTATAATAGCATACAGACCACAGAGCACAGAGCAAAGAGAATGATTGCAACAAGATAGATCCATTCTCTAGCTATGTCGCTAAGGATGAGTGGTTAGCGGTGGTGTGTTCTCTAATACCAGAATCACACTAAAAACAGTCTCCTGGTGTTTTATTGCCACTTCCCACAGTATGAGAAACTTATCTGTGCGTCTAGAACTTTTTAATTCCGAATTTTGCCATGATAAGGAAACTTATCTGTACATCGGGCGCCAAAAAATTTTTAATTCCGAATTTTGCCACACGAACAGATAAGTGTGTCATAGTTTAAAACTTACTTCTGGTTCTATTCTTGGTCTCCTGTATAAATTGGTACCAGAACCCGGGCGCGCAACAGGACATTTTCTCTTCGCAGCACTTGTACCCCTCGATGACGGGCCGCTGGTGGTTCACCGTCATATTATTCTTCTTGGCGTGATTTTCCAGTGTCAGGGCCACCGTAACCCACGGCTCCTCGTATAATATTGAGAACTTAGTCCATCTGTAGTACCGCAGAAGAGATATTACAGATTTCGTTGCCTGCAATTTTAATCGATGATTGAATATTCTTTGCGCACAAAAACAAATTCACATTCAGCAATATCATGACAGACAATAAGTAATGATGATGTTGAGGAACCTAGGCCTGTATTGATAACCCGACATCGGCTAAGAACAGGTTCTATATTGGTCTTATGCATAGATTAACGTGTTCTTAGCTAATGTCGGTTTTTTTTTACGGGCCCTAATTTCACATAGTAAAATAAATTTCTAAAAAAGTAAATTTTCTCACTTGTGCATCAGGCGGCTCGAACCTCGCAAAGTTTGACAGAGTAGAAGTTTGGTAATCAGAACATTTCTAAAAATAAAAGGAAAATTTGTTAATCAGCGTTAATTAAAAGTCCCGTTAATACCTGCTAAACCACATAATTCCAAGCTTACATAAGAGATCATGGGCAGGTTCCGAGACTTGGCTACGATGGCCTCTGTATGGCAGCGCCCCTCAGGGCCGAAGAAGGCGACGACGCCGGAACATGTCATCTCAGTGAGCATACGTGTCGCTGTCACCGTGTCACATCGAGTGTCATTCCACTTCAGCAATAAATTAACATCTGGCAAAAGGCTTGTTTTATTGTTGACCTGAAAAAATACAAAGTAAAAGTTAATAAGTAAATCAAGATTTGTCAATAAATATCGTGAAATATTGTGTGGCTTAGTTGTATCAGCGCATACCAGTCGATCACACTGGTCAAATAATGTGAACTGGATAGGTGACCGAGTTTTGGAAGGCAGAACCTAGCTTTTATATTTTATGCTCCATATACCTATCTCCGAGACTACGTTATGCAAGCTGTCCCGTTTTTACTAACATCTTATAGTCGTCATTGTCATAAACCGATAGAAGTCTACAGCTGGACATTGGTCTCTTGGTGAGTTTCGAACCGCGCCACGTTCGTATATCCTAAAGGTTGAAACCTCAGCCTCTAGCAGTCGTAGGTATGTGGAAGGATAATATGGGAGCCCATCACAATATAATTCTAAGAGAACTCATTGTCGTGGATCGAAAGGACTTACGAGTCACGGCCCTCAGTTATGAGAATACGATGCAGAGAAATGTGATGGAATGATTCTGCAAAAAGCCTAGGTTTTTTTTTATTATTAGTTATTTCTTGTACTTGTATTCCCGAATAAAGATTTCTTTCTCTCTTTCTTTCTTTCAACCCACCTCCTCAAGGGCCATAGACAGAGCCCCGGAGATGGCAAGCCCCTGTCTATCTCGGAGCTCGCCCGTGATAGAAGGCAGGTAGCCGATTGTTATGTTGTACTTCTTATTGGGTGCGGCGACGGAAGGCCCGGCCAGTACGCCCAGCGCCGCGAGTAAAAACACTCGCGCGCCGCGCCACATGCCGTCGCCTTCACCGCGGCACTAGCACCTGAAGCAAACGAAACATGCCGGTCACATAGGTACATCGTCATCATCATAATCAACCCAGTGCCGGCTCACTACTGAGCACGGGTCTCCTCTCGGAATGCGAATGATTTGCGGATTATCAGACTTTTTGAAGTCTAATCCGCAATTATAATACACGTAGGTATAGCTTCACTAGATATAAAATCGGAGGATAACACCAGATGGACACTCATACAAGTCTATGCCCCTACGGAAGTGTACACAAGCGAAGAAATGGATGGTTTCTACCAACATGTGGAAGTTGCTCTTGATGAAGCACAAAACAAGAACATTATCCTAATGGGCGACTTTAATGCGCAAATAGGAAAAATGCAAACAGGAGAGGAAGGAATTTTTGGAAAATTCTCTCACGGCAAAAGAAGCTGTCACGGGAAGTGCCTCGTGGAATTCGCACTGGAAAAGAACTTTAAGTTTGTTAATAGTATGTTTAATAGGAAACCACATAAAAAGTGGACTTGGCGCTCTCCAAATGGCAAAACTCTAAATGAGATCGACTACATTCTAACTAATCAGCCAAATGACGTACTCAACTTTGACATCATTAGCAACTTGAACTTCAACACAGACCACCGTATGATAAGATGTAGACTAAACTTGAAAACCCGTAAAAAGAGAACCTTTGTAAACAGAACATCTCATATCACGAGAAATCTCCCGGCAATATCTAAAGAGAGCGGAACTCAATGGGAACAGAAACTTTTGCAATCCCTACAAGTATCACCTGACATTCAGACACAGTACGATAATTTTGAAAATGAAATTACAACTATTCTAAAGCAGTTGCCGAAGACTAAAACCAAAGATAGAGAACTTATTAGCTCAGATACATTAAAACTTTTAGAAGAAAGAATGCTTTTATATAAAGAAAAAAGAAACAAGGAAGTTAAAGCGAAAATAACAAACATTAGTAAGAAAATAAACCGAAATATAAGTACTGAAAAGAAAATCTATCGACAGAAGATGTTCACAAGATTTATAGAAAGAAAAGGCGCTCTGCGGAAAGCTCTAAAAGAGCTTAGAGAGAAATCAGTATGGACTGCTAATGTAAAAAACAAAAGAGGCAATCTATTGAATACTCGTCAAGATATTATAAAAGAAGCTACAAAATTCTATAAAGATCTATACACATCACATGAAGTATTGTCCCCACGCATTCAAAATGAACTCCAATATACTGATAATACGGAACCTCTACAAAGCATCCTAGGCTCGGAAATAGAACATGCCATAAAGACGCAGAAGAATGATAAATCACCAGGAGAGGACAATGTTACTAATGAAACACTAAAATCACTACTAGAGATTTTGCAGTGCCCCCTGGAGACATTATTTAACAACATTCTGAGGACTGGAATAACACCTAAACAATGGTCGAAATCAAAAATCATATTGTTACACAAGAAAGGTGACAGAAACGATTTAAACAACTACCGGCCAATAAGTTTAATGTCAAATATATACAAAATATTCTCAAAGATAATCCTGGGCAGAATTTTAAAAACGTTACAAGAGAACCAACCACCGGAACAAGCAGGTTTTCGCAAAAATTTCTCAACAATAGACCATCTCCAGTCAGTAACGCAAATTATAGAAAAGGCCAAGGAATATGACATAACCATGTATCTATGCTTTATAGATTTTACTAAAGCTTTTGATTCTCTTAGTCACAATGCTATATGGGAAGCACTTCTACAACAAGGAGTTAGCAATACCTATGTTCGACTAATCCACAACATCTACTCCAAAGGCACGGCTAAGGTTAAACTGGAAAGGGAAGAGTTTCCCATCAGAAAAGGAGTAAGACAGGGAGACCCTTTATCACCCCAGATATTTGCCTCGGTACTAGAATACGTATTTCGACAACTAGACTGGTCCGAGAAAGGGATCAGGATTGACGGGAAACACCTAAGTCACTTGCGCTTCGCAGACGATATCGTGATTTTCTCAGAAAATGCACAAGAGCTTGAAAATATGCTAAAGGAATTCGAGGCAGAAAGCAAACGCGTGGGGTTAACGCTAAATGCCACCAAAACTAAGATAATATCAAATGGGATAGTTTCAGATGTCGTCGTGGGAAGCGGAAAAATTGAATACGTCGAAGAATACATATATCTCGGGCAATTAATCTCCTTTGATAACCAGTCAGAAAAAGAAATTCAAAGAAGAATTGCTCTAACGTGGAACAAATATTGGAGTCTGAAAGAAATCATGAAGAGCGAGGTCAGCCTTAAAATTAAGAAAAAAGTATATGAAACAATAATTATGCCTTCGCTAACATACGGTTGTCAGACATGGTCAATAAGAAAAGAAGATGAAACGAAAATAGCAATATGCCAAAGGAAAATGGAAAGAAGTATATTAGGAATAAAAATGAAAGATAGAGTCAGAAACTGTGACATAAGAGAAAGGACAAAATTATATGACATAACAAAAAGAACAAGATTGCTAAAATGGAAATGGGCAGGGCATTTATGCAGGATGGACAATTCAAGATGGGCTAAATGTCTCACAGAATGGATCCCAAGAAACAAAAAAAGGAAAAAGGGACGACAAAGAAAAAGATGGAGAGATATCTTCAAACAAATGGCCGGTACAAACTGGATGACAATAGCAAGGGATAGGGACGCGTGGAGACAGCTGGGGGAGGCCTACGCCGAGGAGGCGACTTCTGCCACACGGTAACAAATATGCAATTTGTATACTATAGAATAAGGAATAAGTGGTAGTAGAAATAAAAGGCTTTTTTATTTATTTATTTTATTTATAGGTATAGCTCCAAAAAATTAGAGGTTCATGCCCGGGGATCATATAGGAGGTCGGATGTCTTAACCACTAGTGACTATAGGCTATCACCGCTTCTGATAACGATCACATCAATCATCTTTTCTGGTTTCTTTTATAAAATCTATCCCATCAGATTCTATGAATAAGAAGTCAGCAAGAAACACAAACCCATCTTACTCTTTTCAAAAACGCAACAAACGACTGATCTGACTGAATGTCATGAATGCATAAGTAAGTATTCTATCACCTACGAGTAGATCATATTTTCTAAAAGCACCTTTATCAGTCCACGTTCAGGCTTGGGGTCCGCGAATATTCAGATGACTGCCAGATACCGAAGTGTCTTTTATCCAAAAGTACTGTTTTAAGAAATTTTCCTTAATGATATTCAATCACTAATCAACAAGCTAGACGATCCGCACCGTGCCATCACAGAATTTTGGAGATGTGCTTTAGGTTAGTTAGCTATTGAAATATGTTTTTATTTATTTTTTGAATATTTTGACCCAACGACATCTACATATTATACTAAATACTAATGTTTTGAACATACTCAAGGCATGTCGATACGCTCGAACTTATGTTTGAGCAAGTTATTTAAGTTAAAGACAAAGAAAACCACATTAGGAACACGACCACGTTCTTAACTGAAAGATCCTGCCGCAGATAATGTATGTGTATCTCATTTCAACGTAACTCCACAACTGACTGTAACAGCAGGTATACCGTATATTATCAGACGCTTCACTTTTCAATATAGATTCTCGGTAGGTAAAGTCTGTTATCTGAACAAGATGTCATAGTAAATAAAGTCTCAATTAGGTTTTGATAATAATTACCGACAGGGTGTTGATTGAAGACAACTTGTCCTTGTGTGCGGCGCAATAAAGGGGAGTGTTCCTGTCGCGATTTCCGCCCTCAAATGTAGGAATTACTTCCCTGCTGTCAACTAAGTAATTGCCTCGGAGCCGGCGGCCGATTAAACCAATTGACATGACGCTATTTTGACAAAATGACTCCAGCAAAGACGTTTTCATGAAAATGCATGATCCAGCTAGATGATACAGCTACAACCAGGATATCACTGGACGTACCACGATAACATTATTTTGTGATAAATCCTCGTATTCAGCCCTAGATTTCCACAAAGTGCTTGATTAGTTTGGCATTGATCAATATACATTTAATTTAATTGCGTAGCAATAACTTTGCTAATATATAAAACAAGAAAAGAAGAATATGAAGGGATTTAATCAATTTAAGATCTTGTAACCATATTTAGCTAATTTAATCTTGTGTCATTTTAACTAGATTGAATTGAATAGTAACTATCTGCCAACTATTAAAGCTTCTCTACTCCCATAATATTCGAAAGCAAGTGCGTAGTCTCTCCCTCCAGATTTTATACCTTAAAAGCTACGCTAACACTCAAAACGGGACTGGACAGACCAGTTTCTATATTATATTAATATGTAATATATTAACGCAACATCGCCTTCGGTACATACTGAATTTGAAATTAATTCTACTGAAATAGTATTAAAGGATTTTTACGACGAGCAGTAGTACGAGTAGAGTAAGTACCAAAGTGGTTAAAGCTATAACAAAATAATTTGTGGTGGAATTAAGCCGACAGCAGATGATACTCCGACTGCCGACACAGTCCAGCAGTGACACCGATCTCAACGATCTCGCCTTGAGATAACGTTAGTGATAACGCCGTTGAGCTATTTTTACACTTAAAAGGTAATGTGGCAGTCGCGAGATTACATTTTTTGCGGAATTAAAAATATTTACAAAGCTTCGGTACTCGGTAGATACACATGTTTAACTAAAGTAAGCTGGGAGGATTTTAATAATTAATCAAATCCATACTATAATATTATGAATGCGAAAGTGTGTCTGTCTGTCAACCGATTTAGCTGAAATTTGGTATAGAGATAGGTAATATCCCGGGCAAGGACAAAGACTACTTTTCATCCCGAAAAATTATGGAGTTCCCGCGGGAATCAAAAAACCTTAGTTCACGCGGACGAAGTCGCGGGCATCATCTAGTAAATATTATGAACTAGATGATTCCCGCGACTTCGTCCGCATGGATTAAGATTTTTTGATTCCCGCGGGAACTCTTTAACTTTCCGGGATAAAAAGTAGCCTATGTCCTTCCCCGGGACACAATCTACCCCTGTACCAAATTTCATCAAAATCGGTTGAAAAGATGGGCCGGGAAAGCGTAGCAGACAGACAGACAAACAGACAGACAGACAGACAGACAGACGGACAGACAGACACACTTTCGCATTTATAATATTAGTATGGATTCGAAAGTTTGGATGGATGTATGGATGTTTGTTACTCAATCACGCCCCAACGGATCTGGATGAAATTTGGCAGAGAGATAGATTATAGTCTGGAATAACACATAGGCTACTTTTTATCCTGGAAAATTAAGGAGTTCCCGCGGGAACCGAAAAACCTCGATCCACGCGGACGAAGTCGCGGGCATCAGCTAGTAACTTTATATAATACTAGCAGATGCCCACGACTTAGTCCGCGTGAAATAAGTTTTTAATACCCACGGGAACTCCCGAATTTTTCGGGTTAATATATATAGGTAGCCTATGACACTCACAAATAATGTGGTTTTCTATTGGTACCAGAATTTTCAAAATCGGTTCAGTATATCCAGAGATCCCTACAACCTCACAAACTTTAAATAAGACAAATTCAAAAAAGACTCGCAAGATATTTTTTTTATTTATATCTAGATAGATAGGTACTATATGGTTCAGAATGTTGGGCGGTAAAAGGGACGGATGAAAGAAAAGAATGAATAAGAATGGATAAGATTAGGAATAATTATATAAGGGGAAGTTTGAAAGTAGTGCCAGTGACAGAAAAGAAGAGGAGTAATAGGCTGGCATGGCATGGCATGGGCATGTAATGCGGAGGGAAGGCAGGCATATTACGACAGGAATATTAGATATGCATGTGGAAGGAAAAAGGAGTAGAGGGAGACCAAAGAAAAGATAGATGGATTGTGTGATAGAGGATATGCATACAAAAGGGGTGAATAATAGGTTGACGGATAACAGAAGTGAGTGGAAGAAGAAAACATGTTGTGCCGACCCCACATAGTGTGGGATATTGATCAAGAAGGAGAAGATCTAGATAGATAGGTACACTACCCACGCTGCACACTTTCCGAACGACAATAAAATATGAGACGAGGGTCCCAAACGCGCCCTGGTCTGAGAAGAGCCCACCACCACCACCACCACTACAGCCCATTAACGTCCCACTGCTGGGCACAGGCCTCCACTCTCATAGGAGAGAAGAGCCCACAAATATTCAAGTAATATTTCAGTTACTTATTTAATTAAATGCAAAAATTGTATTTAACTTGTATTACGTGTAAATATATGTAAATAACTAATTGTATTATCTAAACTAATATTTTTCAGTCGTAGCCATGAAACTTGGTGTTGGGGATTTCGGTTTGAAATGAAGAAATATGTGATTCGCAGTTTTTGAAAATTCTAACCCCAAGGATGTTAAATATAGAGTTTGTCCTTCAATCACGCCGCAACAGACAGCGGGTCAACGTGATTTCTTGCATGGGTATAGTTGAGGATCTTGAGAGTGTCATAGGCTACCTTTTATCCTGGAAAATTAAGGAGTGTCTGTGGGAATTTAAAAAAACTTGTGCTCCGCTAGTTTCTAATAAAATTTTCTCTTTCTTTCATGGTCTTCATATTCGATAACTAGGTAGTTTTTACTTAACTTTTATGCAATTTTATCCCATGAAAAAAATATCTGAAACATAGTATAAGTGGACCCAAAATTGCTCCGCGTTATCAAGCTAGGTATCTGTGACAAAAACTACGATTTTATTGCATTGCATCACAATGACTTATTCATGTTGAATATTTGTAACCTCGACTTTGGTTACATATTTACTAAGTTATTTATAGCACTCAGTATACGCACCCAGCGCACTGAATCGGCGGTAATACCACAGCGCAAAAAATTTGTACATGTCCTATGACAATTAACAACACAACCACAAAAAAGAACTAAATTAATACAAATTATTAGTTAAAGTTTATCTACTTCAAGAGCATTTCCTAAAAAAGCAACCCTTTACTTAAATCACTTCTAAACCGGAAAATATTAGTCTGTTATTTGATGAAATGTGTTCCATTTATCTGATGTAACTGTACTATGATAATAATTAGCACATATTTTGTGTACTAAAGTCCCTGACCTTACAGTATCTATTTATAGAATTCTCGTGAATTATTAATTCTATGAATAACACATAATATAAATTTAAGTTAGTTACAAGGATTAGGCTCGGATATCGATGTTACGTTCAAGTAAAAAAGTACAAAGGCCCACATGTTCGATAAAAGATTTGGATGTTTGAAACGTCTCGCGGAATAGTCCGCGATGCTATCGATCTTGGCGAGTCGTTGTTTGGCCTGCCACTCCCAACCACACCTTCACTACTAGATAATAAAAATCGACCACTCTGGCCCCGCCGGAATACTAACACTACAGTTATTGTATATAATGCAAATTCATATCAGCTCTACTTCTTTACCAAGTAATCTATATATATAAAAGGCAAAGGTGACTGACTGACTGACTGACTGACTGACTGACTGACTGACTGACTGACTGATCTATCAACGCACAGCTCTAACCACTGGTCGGATCAGGCTGAAAATTTGCACTCAGATAGCTATAATAACGTAGGCATCCGCTAAGAAAGGATTTTTGAAAATTCCAACCCCAAAAGGGTTAAATGGGGGTTGAAAGTTTGTATAAAAGTTCGTCATTTATCAAGTTGTTTTACAAGTTATATCCATGAAACGTTGATTTTGGGCTTTCGATTAAAAATAAAGAAGTATGTGTGTCACTGTTTTTCAAAATTCCACCCCCAAAGGGGTAAAATAGGGGTTGAAAGTTTATATGAAAATCCTTCATTTCTCAAGTTATAGCCATGAAACTTAGCATTTAGGCTTTTGGTTATATTTGAAGAAGTAGGTGTTTCACCATTTTTGAAAATTCGACCCCCAAAGGGGTGAAAAAGGGGTTGAAAGTTTGAATGAAAGTCCTTCATTTCTCAAGTTATAGCCATGAAACTTAGCATTTGGGTTTTTAGTTTGATATGCAGAAGTATGTGTTTAACCATTTTTGAAAATTCAACCCCCAAAGGGGTGAAATAGGGGAAGTAAGTTTGTATAAAAGTCCTTCATTTCTCAAGATATTTTTCAATTTATATCAACGAAACTTGGTATTTTGACTTTTGGTAAAATTTAAAGAAATACGTTCACAGTTTTTAAAAATTCCACCCCAAAAAGGGTTGTAAGTTTGTATGAAAGTCATTAATTTTTCAAGTTAAAGCCATGAAACTTGGTATTTGAGCTTTCGGTTAAATATGAAGAAGTACGTGTTGCACCATTTTTGAAAATTAAAGAATAAAATTGGACTCTCCGAAATAACAACGATTGAAAACATTAATACACTCAAAGGTATTGAGTAGGTAAATCTAAAATCATACTAATCTATATATATAAAAGGCAAAGGTGACTGACTGACTGACTGACTGACTGACTGACTGACTGATCTATCAACGCACAGCTCTAACCACTGGTCGGATCAGGCTGAAAATTTGCACTCAGATAGCTATAATAACGTAGGCATCCGCTAAGAAAGGATTTTTGAAAATTCCAACCCCAAAAGGGTTAAATGGGGGTTGAAAGTTTGTATAAAAGTTCGTCATTTATCAAGTTGTTTTACAAGTTATATCCATGAAACGTTGATTTTGGGCTTTCGATTAAAAATAAAGAAGTATGTGTGTCACTGTTTTTCAAAATTCCACCCCCAAAGGGGTAAAATAGGGGTTGAAAGTTTATATGAAAATCCTTCATTTCTCAAGTTATAGCCATGAAACTTAGCATTTAGGCTTTTGGTTATATTTGAAGAAGTAGGTGTTTCACCATTTTTGAAAATTCGACCCTCAAAGGGGTGAAAAATGGGTTGAAAGTTTGAATGAAAGTCCTTCATTTCTCAAGTTATAGCCATGAAACTTAGCATTTGGGTTTTTAGTTTGATATGCAGAAGTATGTGTTTAACCATTTTTGAAAATTCAACCCCCAAAGGGGTGAAATAGGGGAAGTAAGTTTGTATAAAAGTCCTTCATTTCTCAAGATATTTTTCAATTTATATCAACGAAACTTGGTATTTTGACTTTTGGTAAAATTTAAAGAAATACGTTCACAGTTTTTAAAAATTCCACCCCAAAAAGGGTTGTAAGTTTGTATGAAACTCATTAATTTTTCAAGTTAAAGCCATGAAACTTGGTATTTGAGCTTTCGGTTAAATATGAAGAAGTACGTGTTGCACCATTTTTGAAAATTAAAGAATAAAATTGGACTCTCCGAAATAACAACGATTGAAAACATTAATACACTCAAAGGTATTGAGTAGGTAAATCTAAAATCATACTAATTATAGTATAAAATCAAAAAATCTTAAACCACGCGGCACCTTAAACCTTAAAACAAAGGCATTAGTTCGCAGACGAAAAAAAATCAAAAATTTTCTTTTTTTCTTTTTGGGGGTAAATAGTTAAGTATAAGAATGACTAAAAAATAGAAAAAAATCAGAGTTCAGAGTGCAGAGTTCAGAGTGCAAAGTTCAGACTTCAGAGTTCAGAGTTCAGAGGTCAGAGCTCAGAGTTCAGTGTGCAGAGTTCAGAGTTCAGAGTGCAGAGTTCAGAGTGCATAGTTCAGAGGTCAGAGTGCGGAGTGCAGAGTTCAGAGTGCAGAGTGCAGAGGTCAGAGGTCAGAGTTCAGAGTGCAGAGTTCAGAGCGCGGAGTTCAGAGTGCGAGTTCGGAGTTTAGAGTTCAGAGGGCAGAGTTCAGAGTTCAGAGTGCAGAGTGCAGAGTTCAGAGTGCAGAGTTCAGAGTTCAGAGTGCAGCATTCAGAGTTCAGAGGTCAGAGTTCAGAGTGCATAGTTCAGAGTGCAGAGTTCAGAGGTCAGAGCTCAGAGCTCAGAGTGCAGAGTTCAGAGTGCATAGTTCAGAGTGCAGAGTTCAGAGTGCAGAGTTCAGAGTTCAGAGGTCAGAGCTCAGAGTGCAGAGTTCAGAGTGCAGAGTTCAGAGTTCAGAGTGCATAGTTCAGAGTGCAGAGTTCAGAGGTCAGAGCTCAGAGTGCAGAGTACAGAGTGCAGAGGACAGTAGTCAGAGTTCAGAGTGAAGAGTTCAGAGTGCGAGTTCGGAGTTTAGAGTTCAGAGTGCAGAGTTCAGAGTGCAGAGTTCAGAGTGCAGAGTTCAGAGTGCAGCATTCAGAGTTAAGAGTGCAGAGTTCGGAGTTTAGAGTTCAGAGTGCAGAGTTCAAAGTGCAGAGTTCAGAGTGCAGCATACAGAGTTCAGAGTTCAGAGTGCAGAGTTCAGAGCACAGAGTTCATAGCGCCGAGTGAAATGTCACAGTTAAGTTGATAATTGACAATTTTTCACATAAAACTCAGTTATTGTTCCCTTGTGCCACGCGAGCGAAGCCGCGGGTAATAGCTAGTATTACTATAAGTGCGAATGTTTGGATGTTTGTTACTCAATTACGCTAGAACAGCTGAACCGATCTGGATGGGCACAAAAATAGATTATAGTCTGGAATAACACATAGGCTACTTTTTATCTCGGAGGCCGTGAATTGCTATTTGGGCTGACTTGTACTTTTCTCCAATTTGCGAGGAAACAATAATCAGAATTTGTTACGAAAGCTTTTATACATTGTCGATAGATGGCGATGACTTATCTAAACCTACTAAGTCACGCTAGAATCTTGTGTTTTATGGAAATTATCTGATTTCCTATTTAATTATTAGCTGCTAGAAAAGAGCCACTGCACATATCGTTTTCTTTAAATAATAAAGCAATTTCCGAGTAAATAGGAGAATAGAACATTTATGAATATCGTTTTCTTTAAATAATAAAGCAATTTCCGAGTAAATAGGAGAATAGAACATTTGTGAATATTGAATACTGAGTAGGTTAGTAAGTATAAGTTATAACTAGGGCAACTTATTAACAAAGTACTCATAAACCCGTCAATTTGTACTCAAGTTCTCGTCAATTCGGGCGTCAAGCGTTAAAGTTGTGAGGTAGTTTTGATTTTACCATTAAATAACTAATCTTATGAAAAATTTAAAGAGATTGGTATACTTACGGTGCCTTCACAATACATTTACAATAATATAGTCTTTGTCAGGAAAAACATTAATCTTTATAAGCAATATAGTGATACTCACAATCGATGTACTAGAAACCGCTATAAACTTGTAACAGCGTCATATCGTGTGCGCAAGGTGCAGAAATCCTTTGTGGGGTCGAGTATACGCTTTTATAACATGGTACCAAAAAATTTTCTGGAGTTGCCATTACATCAATTTAAAGACTGTGTTAAACAGCATCTGTTAAGTCGAGGGTATTATAGTATAGATGATTTTCTCGATGACAAAGTTGCATGGAAGCAACTGGCTTCGCATCCAGCAACCCACAAGTCAGTGTAATACCTACTTGTTACGTAGCGTATGCATTTTATATTATATACAAATTGTGACATTTTCTGTTTTTAAAAAGAGCAACTGCTGAGTTTCTTGCCGGTTCTTCTCAGTAGAATCAGCTTTCCGAACCGGTGGTAGATTCTTACGACTTATCATAAGTGGCACAAGTTGTCCTACATGAAATAAATCATTTCTATTTCTATTTCTATTTCTTCCAGAAAATTTTGAAAATTAATTCAGTATTTTGATAAGTATTTACTTAGTTAAGGACTTAAATCAACAAATTAACAACAATCAACAAATAAATCTCTCAAAGAATCCCAAATGTTTTTTGGGATCAAAAAAATGTTATGTTAAACCCACTAAGTTTGCCAAGTTGCATTCAAATCTGTTCATAGTTTCAGCACAGAACAGATGAATAATCTGATTTCCATTTTTTATGAGTTTCAGTGTTCAGCGTGTTTGGAGTAACAACCATCCGCTAAACATTATAACTTTTACATTTCACCATCCTCGCATAAACGGTAAAGTTTTTAGAGGATGGCTAGTGTTTATATATAATATGATTGTACGTTTATCTTGATCAATAAATTAAAAAAAAAAAAACATGATTCATATAAGCACGATCTATTACTAGATTAAATGACAAAACTGTAGTATAATTTTTATTATTATTTATTAATTATTTATTTTTTATTTGTATGTATAATATTTATGTATTATATGTATTTTATATGTACAGATTTGTGTATTATATTAACTACCTTTGTTTAAGTGTTTTATCCCTTAATTGTATTACCTACTTTGTGTGCACCCTCATTCAAATTTTCTGTTAGTATTTCCTACACTAGGTTGCCTGGAAGAGATCGCTTCTCAGCGATAAGGCCGCCTATTGTACAGTTTTTCATAATTTCTTGTTTAGTTTAAATGTGTTTTTTTTGTGTATGGTGTACAATAAAGTATATTTTCATTTCATTTCACACAGAACACTCTTTTGCATCCATACTTCCATACTAATATTATAAATGCGAATGTCTGTCTAGACAGACAGACACACTTGAAGCCGTGAAAGCGTAGCAGACAGACGTCTGCTACGCTTTCACGGCTCAACCGTTCAACCAATTTTGATGAAATTTGGTACAGGGGTATGTTTTATCCCGGGGAAGGACATAGGCTATTTTATATCCCGGAAAATTAAAGAGTTCCCGCGGGATTTAAAAAAATCTTAATCCACGCAGATGAAGTCACGGGCATCATCTAGTTTATAATATTAGTATGAAATGTGTGAAGACAGTAGATGTGGCTCTAGGGTATTTGCCCAAGGTGTCAAGGTGTTACTTAATGTCCTTAATATAATATTATAGCTTGAATAGAATGACAGCTGGGACTAGTGCTTCCTTCTCAGCTGTAGCAGGCCTAGCTCACTTATTCATATGACCCAAGATACAGGGGTGCAATCGCTGACGGCACCAAGACTAGTAGAGTGCCGCTCACAGCTGAGGTTGAAAAATGTTTGAATTTACATGTTCTCGCTACTCATGGATGAGCCAAAGAAAGTACAACAAACAATATTGAACTACACTTGGTTGTTTAAACCCTAATAAAGATAAAAAGGACTTATCACACTAAGCACCTTATTCATTACATTCAAGACAACCCTAAGGAATAAGAGCGACGCAATATAAAAAGATGAGAGGTGTAGCTAGAAAAAAAGCATTATTATCAATCATACTAATATTATAAATGCGAGAGTGTGTTTGTTTGTTGGTTTGTCCTTCAATCACGCCGCAACGGAGCAACGGAGCAACGGATCGACGTGATATTTGGCATGGTATAGTTGAGGACCTGGAGAGTGACATAGGCTACTTTTTAAAAGAAAGTTAAGGAGATCCCGCAGGAATCAAAAAAACTTTAACCCCGCAGACGAAGTCACAGGCATCTGCTAGTCTATAATAAATGCGAAAGTTTGGTTGGATGGATGGGTGTTTGTTACTCAATCACACCAAAACGGTTAAACGGACCTGGATGAATTTTGGCACAGAGATATATAATAGCCTGGAATTATACACAGGCTACTTTTTGTCCCGGAAAATTAAACAGTTCCTGCGGGAACCAAAAAACCTCAATCCACAGTCATCAGCTATTTATAAGATATTTTAAACTTTTGTGCACCCCTTTTCACACCTAAAACCACAGAATGAATCTGAATTAGAGTTGCAACAAGTAGTATATTGTGCATCATGCCCATTACTGAATACAGAATATTCGAATGAACCAGGGGGATAATTTTTTTTAGTGATATTTTATTTTTAATCTGGAAAAAGAGTTTTGTAAAATTAAGACGCCATTGCACAGGTTTAAACTTTAAAGTTAAATCATCCCAGCTCAAATAAGTTATTCGTCATATACAAGGTATGAAAGTTATTATATAATATGAAAGTTTATTACTTAAATTACAACTAGGTATTAACTTAGATAGGAAGGTACAAGTAGTTAATTCTAACAAGACTACTAATGTTTTTAAGTTGAAACTAGGATAGCACTTACCATAAATCTGAAGTTAATTTTCTTAAAAACTTTCCACTTCAGAAATAGTTAAATTCATCACTTGAGTGAAACTGTACATCCCAGAAATTATCCACTCTTAATTTAAAATATTCATAATAAAAACACCACAAGTATTTACAATCATATAGTGTTTACAAAGACATCAGACTCAATACCACAGTCGTGTTCTAAAAATACACCAAACGATAAAACACTGAATGTGTTTAAAACAAAAAAAGCAACACTACGATGTCGATGACAATGACTATAATGTGGCTCGCGAATCCGGATTTAGCATGTTTCTGGTGAACTATTAGAAGCTCTCCATTACGGACTATACCCAACAATGAAATCGTAATGCAAAATGAATATTACTATCAAACAGTACAGTATTAATTGAAATGGATACACTTTCAAACCCTGTGAATATTTAGTTATCAAACAAATATGTACTGACGGACGTTAAGCTAAGATAAGTATGGGAAATTAGCTCACTATAATACTAGAAAGTTGAAAGTAAAACCACTAAACTGTAGAATTGCGTATTCAAGGATAACACTACAAAACAATACTCAAAAAGGAAAAACAGCTAGCTACTACTTGCACTAATAATCAACAACACAATCAACCACAATTTAGTTTTCGTCGAGAATCAGAAACGTGAGCAAAGCCAAAAGCAAAAAGCAAGAAGCAACGCGAAATATTAATAAATTATTGTTCGCTTTTCTGGCATAATGATCTGTGGTATGCATTTATGTAGTATTACAGGTACCTAGTCGTAGACTGAGTAAGATATATAGACGCCGCCATATCTCCTTTTCACTCCCACATGAAAGAGATGTAGTGTTGGGATGTTACACAAGATAGAATGAGAAAAAAATATGTGTGTTTCTCTCCCTTTCTGCGTGTCACGGGTTTTGTGCTTAAGGTGGACTACACGGGTCTGCCCGCGAAATTCAAATTTAATTTGGTTTTTCGCAATTTATAAACTAATACGACAAAGTAGGCTTATGGCATTCTACTTGCGCCAATGGCAGTATCATCTTCACAGGGTTATATAAAAATCTTTACTTGAAAGTGTCCAGTTTAAGAAATTAATCAGAATATCGAGTTGGATGTGAGTTACTCACAAATTAGTCGATAATCTGATTAATTACTTAAACTGGACACTTTCAAGTAAAGATTTTTATATAACCCTGTGAAGATGATACTGCCATTGGCGCAATTAGAAAGCCATAAGCCTACTTTGTCGTATTAGTTTATAAATTGCGAAAAACCAAATTAAATTTGAATTTCGCGGGCAGACCCGTGTAGTCCACCTTAATGCATACTATTGTGCCAGACAAATAATGACGTTTGTATGACGTTTGGAAGGTGTTTCATAGTCCCTTTCGGTTACAGGCTGACCCTGATTCTAGAGGTTCCTTCTTCTATGTACCTAGTCCAGGCCAATCTGAGATGGATACTTACTCTATGGTGTGTGCAGGCTTTTAATAGTATGGATAATATCTATGGATTATGTATACATCATCAAAGGGCACTGTTTTTTCTGTGCCGTGGGCACAGCGATGCTGTGTGTACTTTGTCTATGGAGTGACTAACTGGTCTGTGACACAGAGTAGGTACATTGTTTTAGAGTCTGTGATTGTAATTTGCATGGACTTAATATATAATATACATTATTAGGACTGAGCTCTCCTTTCCAAAAAACGTGCCGAGAGAGATATGTTGAAGGGAGGATTTTATCTCGTTCTAATAGGGTGACCAAACATTTTTTAACACACGGGAAAGTTCATTTTGGCAAATACCTATCACTTGTCAGGTTGGCTGCGGAGTTTGAGTATTTAAAGAATCAATGGGAAATAAAACAAAGCGTGTGTCACTAACATTTATTTAACATTTAATATTTTAACACAAAAATATCAGAAGTCTGGCGCGTAACTATGATTATTTGCTTCGTTATTTTAACATTAATTGAAAACAATACAATAGAAATTACAGCTAGCTAGCCTAACCTAATTACTATATACTGGCTATAATATATATATAATTATAATTACTGGCTGCATTTCCGCGTTGGACAGCCAGGCTGATCCTTTGCGCAAAAAATGAGCCAGCTCTTCTGTCACTTGATGAGGCAATCTACCGCGGTGAAATATCTCGCAAAAAATTTTTGCCACTAAGACTCCACGGCTCCAGGATCTCCACGGCAAACGGAACAAATATGTAACTCTCTTTGAGAGAGGCATACTTCCGCCGTTTGCCGGTTTCAGCCTTTTCTGCTGCGGCTCCCGGCCTTGATGCTGTCTCCCTGATATGACACGGGGCCAATGTGTCTACGCATGTTGCGTCCCACATTAGCGCCCGTCCCCGTTCCCAGGGAACCAGCGTCAATCCATCAGGTCTCTTGCCATCATCCCGACTAATCCCTGCCGGCTCAATGCGCGCAGGAATATCTATGGTATATTTTAAAAAATTAATATCTCGAAAAGTATTAGGTTCCGACGAGTTTGGCTTGGAGGGGGAGTAGACCACCTCCCCCCTCCCCCTACCCCCCTCCACTTCCCCCCCCTTCGCGGCGAGTATACTAAAGCCGAGCCCAAAACGTTTTTGCCAAGCTAAAATTTAAATTTTACTGATGATAAAAATTTTAAAGTCCATATCCATACCACTGGAAAAATTGATGGTACTGCATTAGCATTCAACACTGATCGTGATTTCGCAATACGAAAATCTTCCGGTTTGAAATGACGGCTGCACACAACAGAATGTGTAGTAATTTTTTCTGATTCAGGAATTACATCCAACCATTTTTGCTTCAATTCTTCATGTGATGGGAATCTGTTATGAACATTAAAGCAAGTGTAAAATTAAAAATTTATATCAACCTGACAATCTCTAATTTTTTTTCTCCGTAGGAGGAAAATCTCAAGGATGTCTCCTGCCCCCCCTATTCTCTAACTCAGTGGTTATCAAAAAATAAAGCCACTGACATATATTTTTATCTTTTTGAGTCTGGGGTTAATGCTAGAACTATCATGTACCAAAATATGTATTATGAAAATTGTGTTTTCTATAAACAGAATATAACAATATTAATCTGAAATACACTAAAGTTTTAAGTTTCTTCCGTCTACAAAACGACTTGAGCATGGTCAAACTGCTTTGACTCATACGACAATAAACAAATTATTATCTTTGTTATTCCCCTTACCTGTGAAAAGAAATGCCGCAACCAGCATATGATTCACTTTTACATTTCTTGATGCAACAATTTTTGTCCATTTTTGCATATTGAGAATTGAAAAACGAAAATAACACTAGCTAAAAGCACAACTAATAGCTAAATCCACAAAACAACAGGTCCATGGACACCCTGGTGATGGCATATTTCAGTGCTACCAGGGTAATTCTATATAGCTACCAAACAATCATGTTATTTTGACTATTTACTTTAAAAAATGGTAAACATAAAAAAATAAATTGTAAACATAAAAAATAAATTATATAAAAGTATTCTAAAAGCTAAAAATATTTATACGTTCCTTGTTTTATTTCTACTTGGAAAAATGTTTTCTGCCACTTTTAACATTTTTTTCTACTGGCAATTGAGTAAAAGGGACACAGTACCCACCTTCAGACTATCTCTCTCGGCTCGTTTTCCCTCTGTTGAGACAGCCTAACAAACCTAATCTGAATGTCCAAATGTTAAGGTTCATTTTCGTATGACACATTATCTAGAGTACTCAGTCCTTAAATTATATATTAAGTCCATGGTAATTTGTACTTTGTACTCTCTCTGGTTACTAGTTACTTTACTCTATGGTTACTAGTCTCTGGTTTGTACGCAGGGTGGTACCACAGTGGCTCTGTCTACCAGAATCTGATGGCAAAAAATACACTTAAAAGTACCAGTACCTACCACACAGAGTTATTATGTCTGTGACCTACCTGTAGTATACGGTGTATACTGTTTATACTTTTGTTTCTGGTCGGTGCTGTATCTCTCTGGTTACTAGTCTCTGGTGCTGTATACTAAAAACGTACCTAGTGGTTATATTCTCTTTGTGTATACTTTTTGCCATCAGATTCTGGTAGACCTTTAGTTTATCACCGGTTTATAGAACCGACTGTACTAACATATTTTTTGTAATTCATTTAAAAAGGTGGAGGTTGCCCTATAAAATGTAAAATTTTATTTTTTTGTGATCTGTGGCCTCTCTGGTTACTTAACAAGGAATATACTCATGGAGGAAGGAATTACGACTGCCGTCAATATACTACTCTCTGCCGAGGTTACTAGTCTCTGATCTGTGGAGTACCCATAGAAATAGTATGTATATTTCTATGGGAGTACCTACTTCGCTGGTTTTCTTCATTTTTTGGTTTTTGTTTATTTTTCTTTTCAGGTGATAAACTGGTTATATAAGAAGAAAAAGGTAGAAGAGTGAAAATGGGGAAGGGTTTTAATAATTATATGTGCAAGAAATTTTTTCATCCCGCCTCGAGAGATAACTTGAAAAGGGTAATTTAGTAATTTATGCTAATTTGCTATTTAAAATTTGCTTTTAGTAAGTCTGTACGAAAATAATACGGTACGGAATAGTCTAACCAGATGTCTCACTGGAAGATCTTGTCCGAAGTCCGATGTCTTTTGGTTTTGAAACCATGGCACAAAAAACCGAAGGGGTCATGAGGCGGGGACGCTAGATGTCTCACTGGAAGATCTTGTCCGAAGTCCGATGTCTTTTGGTTTTGAAACCATGGCACAAAAAACCGAAGGGGTCATGAGGCGGGGACGCTAGATCCTTGTTTAAGGAGCTATCATCTCTTGTCACGGAGTCCACAGGTGACTGCAGGGCTGGAAATTATCTTGGCCAACATGTAAAGCTTGGCTATTTAGTGGGGGTAACACAGTCTGCGTTCTGGGCACATTGCCTCACTGTAGTGGTTTAAATGATATTTTTTCTGCAATCAGTCAAAAGTAAGCAGATAGTTTTGAGTTCAGACGAGAGTTGGAACTTGGGAGAAGGACACTCCTTCGAGAAATTAATCTCCTAAAGCCTCTCGCTGGCTTTTTGTCCACAGGACAATTCTTCAACTGTAGATCTTTTTAGTCTTGTAATACTGCTGCATGTCGTTAGTGATACTGCAAGACTATTTACATGGGATTCACATTATTCAATGGTTTTTTGACATTACTATGTATTTCTTGTCTTTTTGCAAGATATTTGTGCATTTCACTTTTTTTGGTAAACCATGGGGCATTGATTGTGATAAAAACTGGGTTTTGATATCTCTGAAAAATTTATTCATTGGAGCTGTTGTAGTATGCTTGTTGCAAACAGGCCTTTTACTTAGACAATATAATCTTGAGTGTCTCCCCAATAACCAAATCAAAGATCAAGTGAGAATACTGAGCTCTTCTCTTTTTAGGGTTCTGTACCTCTATAAGAAAAAAGGAATCACTCCATTGTCCATCTGACTGTCTGTCTGTCAACCACCTTTTTCTCTGGAACGTGTGCAGGCATCAAAATGAAATTAACATCAAACAATTAGGTCCAAGGTCCCTTAAAGCTGTAAAAAAAATCAAGCTCCTGAGTCAACACAATCAAAAAATGCAGCATATTATGTATTTTTTGACACTCGCCAAATAAACACTTCTAAGGTACTTCTTGTTGACCTAGAATCATAAAATTTGGCAAGAAACAAGGTCTCCCAGCACAAGTACAGTTAATTAGGGTTCCATAGGGTGTTGAATTGTTTATCAGGTGCTACCAGTTTGCCAGATGTAAGCCAGTTATTTCACAGCCAATACAATATGTTGTTATGACATCTTGTTAATTACTAAAATAATTTATATTGTGAGGTAGTATGGAATCCTTTGTGCGCGAGTCTGACTTGCACCTGGCCGGTCTTTTTTTTCTTATATTATGCATATTTGCTGTCTATCAAGAATCAAGATGCATATCAAGATATTTGGCTGTGATTATAAGAATTCACAAATATTTTTTGTTACCTAAATGTAGTTTTGGTTTAGTTTTATGTTTCATATTTAAATAAAACAATACTATCTTATTGGATAGAAGCAGGCGTTACTTTGCAGAAGTCCATGACATTTATTATGCATATTTGCTGTCTATCAAGAATCAAGATGCATACCAAGATATTTGGCTGTGATTATAAGAATTCACAAATATTTTTTGTTACCTAAATGTAGTTTTGGTTTAGTTTTATGTTTCATATTTAAATAAAACAATATATATATAAACATATTTAAATATATCTTATTGGATAGAAGCAGGCGTTACTTTGCAGAAGTCCATGACATTGAAAAAACTAGAAGTTTAATTCGCTATAATCCGCCACAGAATTAAACTTCTAGTTTTTTCAATACTATCTTATTAAATCACATTATGTAATTATTTTAGGTATGGATGGCTGAACAGAAAACTGATGCATATAAGAAGAAGCAGGAAGAACTAAGAGTGCAGTATGAAAAAGAACAGGAACTACATGAAAATAAGTAAGAGTATTCTAATATTCTTAAAGCAAATACCTTTTCATGGCCCATCTTATCAGCTGATTTTGTCAAAATTTTGGTACAGGAATAGCGTGCATCCCAAAGATAGATAAAGCTTTATAAGTATAATATTTCATTTGGATTTTTTAAATTAATCTAAATTCACACGAGTGTAGGCGGCGATGAATATCACAAGCTGCAAGTGCAAGATACACACTATAGTCCAGTCAAATTATACCAAAAAATAGGGGTGAGGTTACAATAATTCACACTTGGCTGAAAATTGGTAGGATTATTCAAAACACTATTATAAATGGTTTTGAAAAGTCCTGGACCCCTGGAAAAAAAATTTACCTGGGGTCAAAGGTCACAAAAACGGGTTCTTCGCGATTTTCAGCAAAACGGTAAGTTTTATCATAAAATTAGCCCAGACAAAAATTTTAGATCAGATAATTATCTATAAAAAATGTGTTACTTAATACTTTTTTACCTAAGAGCCACCGTTTTTGAGATATAACGATTCAAAAAGTTGAAAGAGTTGTAATCGTCATATACTCGAAAGTGTTCTATTGCTGCAGCTATTAAAAGACAACATGAAGAACATAAAGCCAGTACATCTACTAAAAGTCCTCCTCGTACTAGAGTACGTGTAAGTGAATCAGATTTTTGTTTCCCCGCTGGATCATTCCAGCCAGCCGAGCTCACTCCAGATTTCGGGTAGTTTTGCTGCATGGAAGCCCACGTAGGCTTCTCGTAGGGTGGATACACCGCTGCACTCGAGCAGTACGTGTTTTGGGGTCTCGTCGCTCTCCACGCAGGCTCTGCCTCACCTCACCTCAGTCCTCTATGAATAGAGGAATTTCGGTGATACCTTGAATGGATATGTGTTTATTTAGCTAACAGTGTCCTGTTATCATGCCTAAACTAATCTGTGTTTGCCTCGGTTCCTACTTACATTTTGTAGCAAATACGTGCATTCTTTGCTCCAGACAGCTCCACAATGCCACGATGCTAGCATGTCCATAATAGTCTGGCTGCAGCGGCACTACTGGACATAGACTCACAAAGCTGCTGCGTTTAGTTTGCGAGTCTACACTCAACTGAACCCAGCTAAGCATAATCTAATTTGGGTCCTCTTCTTTTTCTCACCAGTCAGTCCCGAATGACTGAAGAGCGTGACCACCACCACGGTAAAGTGGTAAGTACGAGTATAATCTGCCTCCGCCGATTCTTATCACTGACTATACTAATTAGATAGTCGTATATTAGAGCACCGAATGTTTTGACTGTTAAAACATTCGGTGAGACTTTAAACCACATTAAAAATAAACCGGCCGCGCTAAAATTGTCGATCAAACGTTAAAGATTTTCGTCAAAGTAAAATAAAACATGACAGCATTGAATTAGAGCTCAATTTCGTCTGCCCATTCTTATACGTATAAGAATGGGCAGACGAAATTGAGCTCTAATTCAATGCTGTCATGTTTACGTATAAGAATAGGCAGACGAAATTGAGCTCTAATTCAATGCTGTAATGTTTTATTTTACTTTGACGAAAATCTTAAACGTTTGATCGGACATTCTTACATGATTGGGGCCCTGTAGTAAGTTTTACGATTTATGACGTATTAAAAACAAGACGAAATGAACCGCAAAACTATCTTTGTTTGTAGAGGTTTATTGTCAATATCAAAAAAAATATGCTAGTTAGAGCGTTCGTTTTATTTTTCCTGTAAAATATACATAAGCTTCTATTGACCATAATTATTTCAGATTTTTCAATTGGTAAACTTCGGAGATAAGGGGGGGAGGGGGAACCGTATTTTTTTCAACATTTTGCCCGATAAATCAAAATGCATAAAAATAAATAAAAATCTGTTTTAGAATGTAGAAGTATAGCCCTTTCATATGATATCCCACTCAGTATAGTTATCATACTTTGAAATTTCAAACCCCCGATTTTCCCCCTTTTTTAATTAAACTAAAAATAATTTTCGTTTTTTTTTTATTTTAATGATGTTAGGCCACTATTATACACAACTATTCCAAAGGACATTGTCCAAATTCGCCTAAGAATCAACATACGTTTGAAATATACAGTAATTCTTAGCTTATTTTTTAACCTTTATTCCAAATATTAGAATTCAACGGACACTTCAAATTAATTAAAAATAAATAAATGGGTATTAAATTGACTACCATACTTTTCCGCCTCTCGATTATTATCCACAGATCAATAACTTACATGTTAAAATAATAAACACTAGCTGATGCCCGCGACTTCGTCCGCGTGGTTGAGGTTTTTTTGATTCCCGCGGGAACTTCTTAATTTTCCGGGATAAAAAGTAGCCTATGTGCTATTCCAGACTATAATCTATCTCTGTGCCAAATTTCATCCAGATCCGTTCATCCGTTGGAGCGTGATTGAGTAACAAACATACATCCATACATACATACATCCATCCATCCAAACTTTCGCATTTATAATATTTATATGGATTATATGGATTACCACCGCTTGAGCGCTGGTTCCGTAACTAAAGAAATAAGATAAAAGCAGCTTGAAGCGCTGAGTGCGCTAGCAGTCTGAATATCGCAACGCCATCTATTGAAAGTACAATAAATTAATATTTGTAACGCCATCTGTAACGTTTTAGGTGAACTACGACGAAACTTGTCTTTTCTACATACTGTTTACAGCTCTATCACAATTGGATAAAGATGATATTTATTTTTCAAGCAGATTGAGTCGAAATAACCTCAAAATTGAAAATATATTTGGTAATAAATAAATTCTCAGAAGTGTCCGTTGTTTCAATCTGCTCTCAAGTATAAAAAGGTTATTATTTTTAACCCAGTATTCAATGTGGTTTGACGGTTGGTTTTTAGGCGAACTTTGTATGGGGACAGGGCAATGTCCTTTCATGTCGATAGCTTTTAATAGTTACTGAAATAATCGACTGTGACAGACGGACCGACGGACGGAGAAAGTCGCACCATAAGGGTTCCATTTTTACCATTTTGGTACGGAACCCTAAAAACGCGCTAAGTACACTACCTCAAAGGTGGCGTGGAAACTAACTGTGCATATTATGACGATTAATCAACTCTTTCAACTTTTTGAATCGTTATATCTCAAAAACGGTGGCTCTTAGGAAAAAAAGTATTAAAACATTTTTTATAGATAATTATCTGATCTACAATTTTTGTCTGAGCTAATTTTATGATAAAACTTACCGTTTTGCTGAAAATCGCGAAAAACCCGTTTTTGTGACCTTTGACCCCGAGTAAATTTTTTTCCAGGGGTCGGATCGATGAGGACTTTTCAAATATCATTTATATTAGTGTTTTGAACAATCCTACCAATTTTCAGCCAAGTGTGAATTATTGTAACCTTGGATGTCTAAATTGACCGGACTACTATTTATACTACATAGATTTGTCTACAGTGGCAGATTACAGTGAATTTAACTTCAAGTTTTATCATGGACTTCTGCAATGTAACGGCTGCTTCTATCCAATATTTGATTTATGCATGTTCATTATCTATTCTATCTATATATATAAAATTCAAAGTCCTGACTGACTGACTTATATATCAACGCACAGCCTAAACCACTGGGTCTATATAGAAACTTGAAATTTTGACAGTAGGTTCCTTTTGTGACGTAGGCGCTCACTAAGGAAGGATTTTTCAAAATTCCACCCCTAAGGGGGTGAAATAGGGAGTGAAAGTTTGTATGAAAGTCCGCCATTTCTCAAGTTATATCCATGAAACCTGGTATAATATGAGCTACCGGTTAAAAATTAAGAAATTCGTGTTTCAGTTTTTGAAAATTCTACCCACAAAGGGCTGAAATAGGGGAGTAAAGTTTGTAAAAAAGTCCTTAATTTTACAAGATATTTTTCAAGTTAGTTTGGCTTTCGGTAAAAAATAAAGAAGCACGTGTGTCAAAATATATAAAAATTTCACCCTCAAAGGGGTTAAATAGGGGTTGAAAATTTGAATGAAAGTCCGTCGTTTTTAAAGTTATAGCCCTGAAACTGGGTTATTTGGGCTTCCGATTTAAAATTATGAAATACATATTCCACAGTTTTGAAATTTTCTATCCCCAAGGACGTTAAATAGAGAGTTTGTCCTTCGATCACGCCGCAACAGAGCAACGGATCGATGTGATTTTTTGCATGGGTAGGTATAGTTGAGGATCTGGAGAATGACATAGGCTTCTTTTTATCCCGGAAATGAAGGAGTAGGTACCTGTGAGAATTAAAAAACTTATGCCACGCGAACGAAGTCGCGGGCGTCCTCTAGTTATTTATAATAATCATAATCATTTCTTCATAATGGTGCATTTTCGGTGGGCAGTGGAAGCGGAATAAAATGCGTAGCATTCTGCAGTTGTTTTTTCGATGACCGGTAGCGGAAACTTGCTTGCGATGTCGCGATTCCTCTAATGACCTCGCCCCTCCACTGCGATTAACGCTCGCCGTTTCGTAACCGCTGCTCGGCCACCGCCGTCCTGCTGCCCACTGATAATGCAGCCTAAGAAGCAATAGCTTCTGCATACTTTGGTTATTAATAAATAACTAAACTTTCGATAAACCTTTTTCCCATTACAGAGCACTACTGAGCAAAGATAGTAAAGATAAATTGAGTTTAAACTTTATGTATGAGCCTCCACCTGGTGTGAAAAAAGAACGGGAACGGGAGGACAATGAACCAGAGTATAAATTTGAGTGGCAGAGAAAGTACAATGCTCCCAGAGAAAGTTACTGTAAGGGAGACAATGAAATCAGGGATCAGCCTTTTGGGATTTTGGTCAGAAATGTTAGATGCATCAAGTGCCATAAATGGGGTCATATTAATACAGGTATATTTTAGTTTAGTATTGGAACTGCTTTTGATGTACACAATCTCTTAACTAAAATAAATTGACAGACCTAAATTTTGCATTATGCTTTTCTGCAAAGAGCAATATTGAAAGGGATAATAATAATAATTTTAGGTGTCATTTTAGTTTAAAGATTATATACAATAGAATTAGAGGACGTATTTCCGCAAATCCGTTAAAATATATTAGAACTGTCGGTACATTTTGTGACTAAGTCGGACAAAATAAAATGGAACTAAAAATTACTACACATAGATTGATCCTTTATCTCCAATTTTTGGAAATTACATTGTTAAAAATCTTTATACGTGTATCGAATATACCTAGCTCTACGCGTCTAGGAGTTCCAGCAGTAGTCGTCGAAGTATACCTTCAGGTCACTCCACAAAGTCTTGAAGTAAGATCTCATCATAACTAGCAAAACGATCCCAATTTCGATACATTTAGCTCAACGCGTCTAGGAGTTCCAGTAGTAGTCGTCGAAGTATACCTTCAGGTCACTCCACCAAGTCTTGAAGTATTTTTAATATTTTTCTTTCCAAAATTTTGAGGTGAACATATCTCATAACAGATGGTATTTTTTAAAGACAAAAAATCGGTATATATACCTACAGCAAAAAATGTACCGAAAGTCGCGATGTTTTGTGCGAAGAGGTGTCGGAAAATCATTTTTATAGTAGGTTTAAATAAAGATTTTTAACAATGTAATTTCCAAAAATTGGAGATAAAGGATCAATCTATGTGTAGTAATTTTTAGTTCCATTTTATTTTGTCCGACTTAGTCACAAAATGTACCGACAGTTCTAATATATTATAACGGATTTGTGGAAATACGTCCTTAATTCCATGAAAGGGATATCCTACCTGTCATTAGAAACTTACAAATTTTAATTCTGTTTGATAGACTGTTTTACATAGATGATAAATGCTGCATACTGATATTAATCATAGTCATTTTACTTGGCTAATTGCATCACGTCATCATGTTCTACCCAATTATATAGTACTGAGGCAATCAGCAAAAATTCAATTACATAGTCTATTCATTCTAGATTTCAATGTATGGGCAAAACAGCAAAATTAATAACTGTTTGAAACCACTGTGGTTTTATACCTATGAGTGAGTACATTAAAAAACAACTCTCCCGCCCCCCCCCCGCTGGTGGCTTGCCCCTTCCCGCCTTGAAAAGTGTGCCATTTTGCAGATTTCCTAGATTTTCAAGAAAACTATACAAGCTAGGACAAAACTGTCAAAGAGAACATTGTTCCTTAATAAATTACCTACAGTTAGTGGTACGTTAGTGGTTTCAAACAGTTATTAATTTTGCCACGAAAAAATCTAAAATGAATGGACTATAACTATATACATTTCAGTTTGTAATCAATGTAAGTATCTAAAATTAAATATAACATTTATTTCACAGATAAAGAATGTTCCATGTACTCCCTTTCAATGAGTGAAGCAAGGGCTTTGCAGGCATCAGCCTCTGCACCTGAGGATGAGGAAGAGAAACCTGATGTGCCAACCTTGATGCAACATATGAGGGATTCTGGACTTGTGATGAAGCCTGGCGCTATGCCTCTAGCAGCCAGTAAAATTGTTGAAAATGACACATCACTTACAGAAACTGATCTCATCAGTCAATTGTCAAAGAAACAGAAGAAAAAATTACTAAAGTAATCACTTTTTATCTCTATATAATTTAAATGTTAAATAGTGGTGGACAACCTAATAATCAGCCTCCTATTCGACTGGTCAGGGTCTCAATTGTCAGGCATACACTTCCACCTTTTCTGAGTTATCACCTGCTATATGAAAGAAAACATTGTGAGGAAGTTCTCCATGTTCTTTGAGAACACAATGTTAACACTTAATTACCACCAAATATATTTGTGTATAAATATTAAATACCTTAGTCATCTTCATAATATAAAAATACTCACTGTTAAGTGTTAACGTCATCAATACCCAGCGCAAACCCTTGGAACTAGAAAGCTGATATTTTGCAAAGAGATTATTCTTCAAATTCCATAATTCTCATGGGAGCTAAGTCACAGTTTGTTGCTTGTAGTCAAGACTGTTGTTCTGATAAATTGATTGCTCAGAAGGGCTGGAACCCAGAGCCGTAAAGTCAGTTAGTAAAAAAAATGATAAATAATTGATTTCGGTAAAAAAATATGATCCATACTAATATTATAAATGCGAAAGTGTCTGTCTGTCTGCTACGCTTTCCTGGCCCATCTTTTCAACCGATTTTGCTGAAATTTGGTATAGAGGTAGGTTATCTCCCGGGGAAGGACATAGGCATTTTTATCCCGGAAAATTAAGAAGTTCCCGCGGGAATAAAAAAACCTTAATCCACGCGGACAAAGTCGCGGGCATCATCTAGTATTAAGATAAGTACATATTAAGTACCTACTTGATAATATCATGTTTTTTTTAATAATTGTTACGAATAAGTATATAAATTTTTCAGAAAGCTGGAGAAACTTGAAAAAGGAAAGAAGAAAGAGAAGAAGCATAAGCATAAATCCAAGCATTAATTTAATTGTTTTTTAGTCTCAAAGAAATAAATAATTTCTATTTTATTGTTGTATGTATGATATTAATAAATGCAAATGTTCTATTAAACCAATTGTTTCATTTTTAGGGTTCCCTAAATCAAGAGGAAAAAGGGAAGGGAAGGGGAGGGGAAAGGATCACTTGTCTATCTGTCAACCACCTGTAAGGGTTCCTTGTTTCCTCTTGAGGTACGTAACCCTAAAAATTAAAGA
Source organism: Erebia ligea (assembly GCA_917051295.2). Classification (NCBI taxonomy): domain Eukaryota; kingdom Metazoa; phylum Arthropoda; class Insecta; order Lepidoptera; family Nymphalidae; genus Erebia; species Erebia ligea. The sequence continues at coordinate 12,106,271 of OU785223.1, read as the reverse complement.
ATGTGTCCTTTGAGTGAAATTTTGTATCTTGGATTAATATTTAATGTACTTTCCCTTCAACTCCCATTCGTTTTTCCACCCTGTCTAAGTATAATAATAATAGGATCAATGGGAACAATACAATGATCTAGCTAATTATTGACAGTACATTAATCTTATACCTATCCATTGATGTATCTATGTTTATATCATGCCTAGTCTACTGCTTAGGATCATCCATAACGGATCATCCATACACGTTAAGGGATGAGGAGGATTTCCTCTTTGGACTAGCAGCCATAATTCCGTTCGAAATTCAAAAAATGTAAAGACGTAATCCGATCCACAAATTGATCACGTGACTTATCGAAGACAACAGCCAACAGCCACTCAAACATTTTTGGATTTCGAACGGAATGAGCGATCGACAGGTTTCTGCGACGAACGCAGTATTCTAAAGCACGAACGCGGACCAATCAGAACAGAAATGAAAAGTCTTAAGGGCCTAAAAATTACATTTTGCTCCCGCTATCCTCTGAAGCCAATATTCGTTTTTCGACTAAGTATGATGAAAAAAATATTTATCCGTGCCATGTCACTATGTTTTCTTTTTTTCGATAAATTGATAATTTTATGAACATGAACCCTTCAAAAATTGCAAAAAATGGCCCAGTTGTCGCGCCATCATTAGACATCCCGCAAATAAAGACGAATATACCTACTAATCAAAAAAAGAAAAACATATCGACATAGCCTGAGTCCTTCAGCCTTAAATAACAATAGCCTAACAATGAATCAACGAGAAGTTTAATTCGCTATAATCCGCCACAGTAGACAAATCTATGTGGTACAGTGCGTGTCCTTCACCAATAGCATGCGAACACCCACCACCCAGCAATTCGCACCGGCACAGCACCACACCACACAAATCTTCCAAATCACTCTCAACGTACGTTTCACTCCGAAACCAGAGCATCCTCAGGAGATGTTGACTCGACAATGCACGATTATAAAGATTGTGTTTCTTGAAAAAAAAATTAAAATTTGTTCTGTGGAGGAGGAAACAGGAGAATACGAGAGAAAGAATTCTACTGTTTTAGCGTAGCATTAGCGTAAAATTCCCTGATTTTATTCTTCTTCTGAAATACTTTTACAATAATAAGATAAAAGATAAATCCTTAGAAATAAAAAGCCTTATTTCATAACAATCGACTTTTATGTACCGACTCTAATATAATTATTAAATCACAGATAAAATCTTATAATGAATCCGATATTAAAACAAAGAATATTTTTTTTATTATAATCTATAACAAACTAATAGATAAGAATAGGTAATTTACAAATTATACTAAATCTTCACATAGGTCTTCTCGTCGATTTCAATTATGTCTTGCCTTTCATTTCTTTCTTTCCAATGCAAATATGAAACAGCTCCAATTATGATAACAATTATAGCTGTCAATACAAACACACTCTTAAGTACGACTTTACTAGGAGTGACAAACAGTTGTGCTCGCCACTCAGAAGGATCATTTGGTGGGGCTGGGATTAACACAATTTGTGAATTAGGTATAATTTGTGTCCAACTTTTGGAGTATCCTGAGAGTCCGACAGTCAAAGTGTCAACAAAATTTGGGGTTCTATCTAGACCAAATAATGAATAGGGTAGTTGTAAAGCAAAGTAAGCAGACTGTGGTAATTGCGCACACACTCCAGTCCTATATTGTCCTTCCTGTGACCACGTATTGTAACCAATTTTAGGTCCTGGTAGATTAGTTCCTGAAAAAAGAAAATTTAAATTAATACATTATTTTGTATGTTTTAAGTGGGATCACTCATACTAATATTATAAATGCGAAAGTGTGTTTGTTTGTTGGTTTGTCCTTTAATCACGCCGCAACGGAGCAACGGATCGACGTGATTTTTAGCATGGGTATAGTTAAGGACCTGGAGAGTGACATAGGCTACTTTTTATCCCGGAAAGTTAAGGAGTTCCCGCGGGAGTAACATAAAACTTAAACCACGCGGACGAAGTCGCGGGCATCAGCTAGTTACCCATAAGCAACATCATAGTGACCATTAAATTTAAATTACATGACCGACTGACAATGCATAACCTAAACCTGTGGGCTTAGCTACACACATTTTGCACAGGCCTTCTTAAGGAATGAGTTAGAATTTTATCAAAACCAAACACTAAAATCTTTAAAATGCAACAGAATTTTTAAGCTTAGTTTCATTAAGAGTAAATACTTAGGTATGAAATGAAAATATTGCTATTAATTTTAAATAATGTTAGAACTAGTTTTTTGTACATACCAAATGTTACTTTTCTGCTGTACAAAGTCCCATTAATAGTAGGTACTCTTTCATTACTTAATCCTGTTACAACTATTACTTTAATAAAATTAGTATCATATTCCAATTCATTTCTAAAAGCTTTCATTATGTACTTGTCTGTTGTATTAGTTGTATTTTTTTGCACATATAAAACATCAAGAACTCCATCCATATAAAGATCATAAAATGTGGCCATTACAACATTTTTTCCAAATGTATTGAATTTTTCCCACCGAACTTCAAATGTTCTGTGAAATTTGCATCCAGGTAAATTGCAAGGAACATTATGTAACAAAACAGCTTTGGTATCTTTACTGCTAACTGGGCTTAAAGTCATCAGAATGTCAGGGTATCCATCCATATTAAAGTCTCCACTGCGCATTGTAATTGTATCTAAGTACACTTCTGCTCTTGGCGGTATGAACCTCCACAGAGTTCCCTTACCATCATTCAAATCAACTTGCAAATCATGCCACTGTTCATTGTCATATATCAAGATTGTACTGTTGATACATTCAAGGTCATAACAGACTGGTACAACAAGAAAAAACTGTCCTGATAATGCCACATCTATAAATAATGCTTGCCCATATATGGTTGGATGTCCCACAAGCAGTTCAATGCTATTGTTATATCTGAATCCACCAGTTTCTTCATTGAGCCAAATCTCTACATCAACATGTGTTGTAACTAAAAGGTCTGCAGCATTATCATCATTTACATCCAAAAAAGAATGAGAATGAGGCAATTTAATTTCTTTAGATTTAATACCATCACTCATCAATATTTCTGTAGGTGTTAATCTTGATTTATCAAATACCCAAAACACTCTTTTATTTTGTACATTGATGCCAAAGAGATCTAATATCATGTCTCTATTATAGTCCATCACAAGAGGCTGGCCAACTGTAATTGCTTTTATCAATGATGCATCAGAACAATTCAAATTAGCCATACCACCCCATAATATTCTTACTTCATGTAAGTTGGATGTTGAATTCTGAATTTGAGAAGTTATGAGTATATCCATGTAAGCATCTCCATCATAATCCCCTGGTACAATACTTGTGATACTAAGATTGCTGAAGTTGCAACTGTATGATGAAGGTCGGAAGAATGGTTCTTTGTCGTAAGCTAGCAATACCTCTACATTTGACCCATTTATTATAAACGCATCAGTTAATTCATCAGAATTAAAATCACCAAACGCAGCAATATAACCACCGTTTCTATTTCCAAAAGTGTTCTGGGTCATATCACTAACAAATAAACTACCTGCAAGCACCAGATTGGAAATAAAAATGCAAACATTTCTAAACATTTTACTTGCTTTTTGATTAGTGGTCACTCAATGGTAATGCATTATTTTATTTACACTGATTTAAATGGAATCCGAATAGTTGACCCAACACTGAATTGTATTCTGTTCGTATTTTAGCCCAGTAGATAAATAATATTCTTGAGAAAAACCACAGGAAAAACAAATTAATCCAACGTGAAATCCACTCACAAAAAAACACAACAATAAATAATGTACTCTGTGAAACACAACAACCTCTGCAAAAAAAGTGATGCTGACCATAGATAATGCTGACTGACCAGAGACTAGTAACCAGTGCTGACTGACAGTGATAGTGACTAAAATGTCAATAGACAAAAAACTTACTGAAAACAATACAATAGAAATTTAAGCTAGCTAGCCTAACCTAACTACTATATAAATCATGCCCACGTGGAATGGTGGCGAGAATGCTGGCTGCATTTCCGCGCTGGACAGCCAGGCTGATCCTTTGCGTAAAAAATGAGCCAGCCCTTCTGTCACCAGATGAGGCAATCAACCGCGGTGAAATACCTCGCAAAAAATTTTTGGCACTAAGACTCCACGGCCCCAGGGTCTCCACGGCAAACGGAACAAATATTATGTAACTCTCTATGAGAGAGGCATACTTCCGCCGCTTGCCGGTTTCAGCCTTTTCTGCTGCGGCTCCCGGCCTTGATGCTGTCTCCCTGATATGACACGGGGCCAATGTGTCTACGCATGTTGCGTCCCACATTAGCGCCCGTCCCCGTTCCCAGGGAACCAGCGTCAATCCATCAGGTCTCTTGCCATCATCCCGACTAATCCCTGCCGGCTCAATGAGCGCAGGAATATCTATGGTGGCAAGAGCCCTTTTGATCGTATCATTGAGAGAGCCATGCCGAAAAAGCCTACCAGCGCTCCTTTGGCAAGAGAGTCCGTGAATTCCAAATTTATCGACCTCTTTTCCACACGGACATCTGTGCTCATAGCACAGGGGTGTTCCCAATCTGAGACCTAGAGCCACACGAAAACTTTCGTTATCTAAAAGCGTGCCTAGATTTTTGGATGGCAAGGCATGAAGCCAATACCCGGATTCTTTTTCAGATAAGGCTAGAAGCCTTGCTCGATCTCTTTCACTTGTAAGAGATTTTGAACCAAATTTGTATGTGTCAGCCGAACCAACGGCACATCCCAAAGTTTTTGTGTGAAACATTCCTTCGGGATGTCGTCATTGGGACACCTGACCTTCCAACTCTCTAGGGCCTCTGTGGCATAGGCATAGAAATAGTATGTATATTCATACAACTAGAAGGATCACTATGTGTTTTTGTTAAACAAATTCACACCTTTTTTCCTTAAATAATAAAGTTCAATTTAGATTACCTTTCACTCATAAGGAATTTCGGTCTCGACAAGGACTCACTTTTTCTTCGCGCGTCTCGTTCACTCTCGTGTTCACTATTGTGTCTCGTGCAATTAATAATATACTCTGATTTTTATTTGCGTGGAATTCTGACGTTTGTGACGTTCAGTTGTGACAAACATTTTTCTATGCCTTTTTTATTTTAAGACTCAGGTTTTTTAAGGTTAAAAATTACTGTATGAAGCAAATTGATCACATGCACCTATTACCTGAAATACATAGTTTATCATTTGTCACAAGCAAAATCCAAATAAGTAGGTACTTATTACTGACTAAAGACTGAATTAGTCCTTTATTAGAATTAATAACTTTGCTAAGAAAGGATAAAAGATAAAAGAAAGAAACAACAACCAATAATAATAAAGTTTATCCATACTTACTAATATTACAAACTAGATTCCGCGTGGATTAAGGATTTTTGATTCCCACTGGAACTTCTTAATTTTCCGGGATAGTGCCTATGCCCTTCCCCGGGATACAACCTACCTCTATACTAAATTTTGTCAAAATCGGTTGAAAAGATGAGCCGGGAAAGCGTAGCAGACAGATTATAGACAGACACACTTTCGCATTGATAAAATATTGGTATGGAAGTATGGATCCTTTTTTAAGGCAATGAACAAAACTTATTGCACGTGGATGAAGCCGCGAGCATCAGCTAGTTAATAATTAAGTATTGTAGTAGGGTAGAAGTAAAAGAAACGCCAATGACAGTAGCTCGTATGTATTGTACGGCTATCGATCTCCTAGCTTATAATAAGTAACGGAATCTAGCTAAATCCTAGGTTCCCTAGCTTTAGACGTGAGAATCGACTGCAGCGGCTTCTGATAGTATGGTCGCTAACTAGCAAATTGAGTTAATATCTGCGTCACGCTCGGGCTTATATAGGGCTCCGCCGCTTTGTTATTCGCAGAGACACGTTGGTCGAAGCGCTAAGAGCGAGAAGTTTAGTCGATTAAGCAGGAAAGTATTCGAGGCCGAGCCACGCGTGCAATGCTTGTTACAGTATTTAATAAAATCATCATGATCATCGTTGTCGTCGTCATCCTCATCGTCCACAGACACTGTCAATCAAATGGGTAATACGACATATTCTTTAATTACATGTTCTATGCACTCTAGCCATTTGTTTGAGGTGACGTTAGCTCCCTCAACCAAAAGCTCTTTCACTTCCACCATTTTGTTTTTTGCAACATCCAAATTGCAATCCAAGTTTGAGCCCAAATCAACTCAATTGGATTGAGCTCACAATGGTAAGGGGGTAATTGGAGTACCAACAGTAATCCCTTGTTCTGCTGCCAACTCGTCCACGACATTTCTATTACATTATTTTATGCTTTTCTTTGCTATGCCCAATAAATTTATCCACTTTAATTTATTTATCCACCTTAGGCTGCATCACCACTTGCAAGCAAGTCTGATTGCAGCCAAGCGCTAGCCAATATATATTTTTAAAAAAAAATTACCTTCAACTACAAATTGACTTAAAACTTAATCAACATAAAAGTATCGAAAATAATAATTTCTAATTTTCAGTTAAAAAGGTTTGTTACTCATGCTGGTGTGACCAGTTGTTTTGATTTGTTCTCCCACATTAAGTCATAAGTCATAAAGTCATAAATATTTATTCAATTTAGGTGTTCAATAATAAGTGTTTCAATATTGATATTTAATAACATTTAACAGATCAGATCGGGCATCAGCTAGTAAAATATAAAAATTAGTAAAGGAGGGTAAATGAACGCAATTTGTATGTTACTGAAAGCATACTTGATACATTTATTTATATTAATTATATAATTTATATTCATCAAAATACATTACATAGTCATGGAAACATAAACAAGTGTTACCATGGAAACATAAAGTCAATAACGTAACGGAGAAAGTTTGATTTTACCCCCCATTTTTCATACCCCGGGCTTATATATGAAAATCGATTCTAAAGGAGGTAAACTCAAAAAAAAGTTCTTTTTAAAAAAAAGTTTTTTTTAAGGCGTCTGTCGGCCGTCATCCTGATGATCATATCATTCGACTTTCAGCTTGAATGTTCAAATGTGCTGTTGTTGCTACTTGCTATTGTCACTACGAAAAGTTGAACGAATACCAACAACCGGCTGGAAAAAGATTGATATTCAGGCATGGTTAACGTCAAAGAATTTAAATTATGATGAAACTATGTTGGAGGTAAACTTATTGGACATAGCAAAGAAAAGCATAAATATAATAAGTATGTTGTGGACTAGATGACAGCGGAACGAGGGATCACTGTGCTCCGATTACCCCCTTACCATTGAGAGCTCAATCCGATTGAGTTGGCTTGGGCTCAAGCCAAGGGGCATGTGGCAAAAAACAATAAAACTTATAAAATGGTGAAAGTGAAAGAGCTTTTGGTCGAGGGAGTGAACAATGTCACCCCAAACAAATGGCTAGAGTGCACAGCACATGTTATTAAAAAAGAGTACAAACTATGCCGTTTTGACCATTTGATTGACAGTGTCTGTGACACTTTCATTATAAATGTCAGTGACGATGACGAGGATGATGATTATTTTAATAATTCATTATAAAGTACCTACTGTAAAATGTTTACTGTTATTAGTTGTTGGATTTTTCTTTATCCTTTCATAGCAAAATTGTTCTTTCTAATTACTTTAAGACTCTTTCAGTCGTCAGTCGGTAATAAGTGTTTAATTTCTGCTAATGCATGTAATTACATGTGTGCACATTAAGTATGCAAATATAAAATGTTTGTAACGTTTGTCACTTGAAATTAAAAAAGTGCTCTAATTACTAACACTGTTATAAATTTAATCTTTAGAATCCATAGCATTACTTATATTTTATTAGAATTTGTTACCCTTTTTTTGGGGAAAATGTTTTAACCAAGAAATGTCATGAAACGTCAGAATTCCACGCAATTAAAAATCAGAGTTTAATTATGGTGTCATGCCAGTGTAGCGGTAAGAAAGAGACAAAGCGAGAAATATTAGCTCTCTTTCGGCTCGCGTTTCGTGCGCTAAGTGATCCTTCTAGTTGTAATACATACTATTTCTATGGGCATAGGTCAATGAAACTGAATTAGAATTAAGAATCTGAGAACTAAGCTCTTATAAACTATGCACAGAGGACAGAAAAGCAGGAAGAGCAACACTGGAAATTTTTCTCACGCCGATGCCACCATACTTGACCGGTAAAGTAGCTTGATTCCAGGACTGATCATCAAAACATAAATTTAGAATTTTTTCTAGCGTATCTCTTAAGGTGGCATCCATAATATCGAGTAGTCCAGGAAATTTCCAAATTGGGCTCGCACGGAGTATGTAAATTAATTTAGGTACAAAAAGGCAATATTTTAGGATCGAAAATGCAATGTGAGAATTTAGAGCGCCCAATTTGTCAGAATGTGCCGAAAATGTTCTGATTTTTTTGTCCAAGATTGGTTGTATGGCTTCGTTAAAAAGAGGAGCACCAAGAAGACAAGGTGAATGTTTATCAAGAATCTTAATATTAGGGCAAAAACTTACTTGATATAGAACAAAACAGAAACTGATACCGCAGATCTTAAGGGGTCCCTAGACGGTCATGCGGCATGACATGCGTTACGTGCTGTCATGCATGCATGACCGTTTAATTGTATTGATTGATGTGAATTAAACGGTCATGCATGCATGACAACACGTAACGCATGTCATGCCGCATGACCGTCTAGGGACCGCTTAAGATTAGCAGATTTATGGAAGATCTTTGGCTGGAACCCAGAGCCTAAAGGCAGTTTAAAAAAAAGTTTCAGAAAAGTAGATACGATGATACGATCTATTTATGGATTTCGTTTTCGAATGAAATGGAATTAGTGAAGTAGAAAATTTAAAAAATAGAATTTCCGCCGTTCCTGTGTGGTTTCTCCTTCCTGGAAAAAGTTAGCTGGTGGCATTCTTAGAAATTATTGGAATCGGTGGCTTGATTAATAATTATTGAGCCTCAAAAATGGCCGATGGTGTCCAAGTTCTACTCAGGCGTAATCGCCCTGGCTCAAAAGCAAAGGTGCATATACCAATTAGTTTTATTTCCATTTATATGATTGGATGATAACCGGCCCTAATAAAAATTTTCGAAGGTTGTTAGGAATTAGGATGACTATGTGTGTATGAGTATGCACATGCTCACTTTTGTCCCAGAAATCAGAGCTCTGAATACCGACTACTGAGTACATGAATGTGACAGACCGACGCTCATTTTGCTACACTGGACAGCTAAGTTATAAAATAACAAAAGTCCTAATCTAATATTCTTACAGGATTTTTGTCGCTGGCCTGATGAGCCCTTTGAAGAAATGGACAGCACATTGGCAGTTCAACAATTTATTCAACAGACTATAAGACGTGATCCCTCGAATCTGGAAGCAATACTCAAGATGCCTGAAGCACAGGATGAAGGGGTGTGGAAGTATGAACATCTCAGGTAAATAAAATTGTAACTTTTGATAATATTATATGTGGGCAAATTGTGATCAAACAAGGTACAAGATTTATTGATATACTAACACTTAGTTAACAGTATGTTTTAATATCTGTAATATACATTTTACATTAAGTGTAAAAAAGTGAAAATTATACAGGTTGGCCCAGGCCTCGCTGTTTAAATATTTTCAATATTTCTGTACATTTAGAGTTGAGAGTGATTTGGAAGATTTGTGTGGTGTGGTGCTGTGCCAGTGCGAATTGCTGGGTGGTGGGTGTTCGCATGCTATTGGTGAAGGACACACACTGTACCACATGGATTTGTCTACTGTGGTGGATTATAGCGAATTAAACTTCTCGTTCATTCATTATGTATGTGTGATTGTTAATGATTTTCTCGGAAACCAATGGACTGATTTCAATGATTTTCATTCCTTGTTTGAGGGCATCTCCATTGGTTTTATTGGTCTATCAAAGGAGAAGGTTCACCTTCGGTGCATTCTTTGTACACTCTACCATGAATAGAGGAAAATACATAGATTGTATTAAAAATATAATAATTTAGAATATTAAAGTAAAGAACGAGAAATAAAATAAAATATTATGTATTACAAGTTTTCGATACGTTTCCAAGATGGCAACCTTTAGCCATAGAGATGGCAGTAGGCGCGAAATGTATCAAATGTCATTTCTGACAGTCACTGCCAAAATAACGTGTTTTTCCCTACGGTTTTTCCGGTGTTGTATTGACACTTGACAGAAACGTCAAAAAATATGAATCCGCCATTGTTACCCGCTCCTTTTTAGTGTTGCTTATCGTGGAAAGATTAAATAATTACACCACTGAAATTACGATGAATTCGTAGATTTGAACGATCAAAACTGGTTTAGTATTTTTTTTTCTTTCATTTCTCTACTTGTAAAAGGACCGGACCGACGCTCCATACAAATCTGGACCGACTCCTTTGAATTTTTGCTTTTGTTGTAATTGACAATGCACAACCACGGCATTTGAAAAGTATTTATCCACAATCAGATCACAGTTCTTTATACTTTTATTTTTATTTTAAACTTTCCCGCTTTAACCTTTGAGGTGACATGGACTACCACCTGAGGTACATACAGCTCAAGAAAATGCATCTTTGTCAACACATTGATTCTAAACCCCAAGAAAGGTTCAGAATTCTGCTATAATTGACACTGACTGTCTTAAACTTTTAAAAATATTTTTATGTGATATGAAAATCGACCAAGAATCAATATTATTTTATACTTACAGACAATTTTGCATGGAGCTTAATGGCTTAGCAGTCAGACTACAAAGTGAATGTAAGCCTGAAACATGCACTCAGATGACAGCCACTGAACAGTGGATCTTCCTATGTGCTGCACATAAAACTCCTAAAGAATGCCCTGCTATAGATTACACCAGACATACCCTAGATGGAGCTGCTTGTTTGTTGAACAGCAATAAATATTTTCCAAGCAGGTACTTATCAAATCTATACTATCTATACTAATATTTTAAATGCGAAAGTTTGGATGGATGGATGTATGAATGGATGTTTGTTACTCAATCACTCCAGAACGGCTGAACGGATCTGGATGAAATTTGGCACAGAGATAGATTATAGTCTGGAAAAACACACAGGCTACTTTTTATCCCGGAAAATTAAGGAATTCCCGCCGGCATTGAAAAAACTTAATCCATGCAAATAAAGTCGCGGGCATCATCTAGTAGTTTTCAGCATTTATTGCTGAAAACTTACTCTGCAATTACAGCATTGCACATGGACATACACCTACCTGCTATCCTAGACCAGCAAGAGCCCAATCCAATACAGCAACCCATATGGCTTGTTAAGCAGGTTCACACAAAAATTTACTGGATCAGCTTGGTTGTAATAAGCTTTAATAGTGAAGGACAACATTGTGAGGAATCCTGCATGAGGTTTTCAAATGTGTAAGTCTGCCAATCCTGTTCAGCAGTGGCCCAATATTGGGTTGAGTTGGGATCATAATGTTCTAATAAAGACTTAACCCTATATAGTCCATTCATTTTAGATTTTTTCGCGGCAAAATTTATAATTTTTTGAAACCACTGTGGTTTTATACCTATAAGTGAGTACATTAAAAAACACAACTCTCCCCCCCCCCCTCCGGTGGTGGCTTCCCCCCTCCCCGCCTTGAAAAGTGTGCCATTTTGCAGATTTCCTAGATTTTCAAGAAAACTATACAAGCTAGGACAAAATCGTCAAAGAGAACATTGTTCCTTAATAAATTACCTACAAATAAGTTCATAACATTTATTATGATAGGAGTTATAGTTTACAAGCTATGGTGCGTTAAAGATGACTAAAAATCGCAGCTCAGTAAAATAAGCCAATTTTCAACATTTTATATGTATTCTGTAATATCTAGAAAACTATTAGAGTTAGGCAAAAACTGTCAGGAGTAAAAATAAACACCATTTAATGATCTATAAAAAATATTTAGTTCATAAAGATAGGACTAATAATTTCGCATATATATCCACGTATTGTATACGAAGAAAAATAAAAAAATTGTTAGAATCCTGTGTTATTTGCAATTTGCACAAAAACTATTAGAGCTAGGAAAAATCCTTCGAAGAGCAATTAATTTCATTAAATTACCTACAAAAAAATGTTATGGTTTATTTAGATAGGACCAATAGTTCGAAAAATATGACTACCTTTATTCCATGAATTTTTTTTTTTTTTCAAAAACCATGTATATATTTTTTAATTTTCACAGAAACTATTAGAACTAGGAAAAAAAATACCACAAGCAAAAATGAACTACATTAAATTACCTCCAAAATAGTTTTTAGTTTATTTTGACAGAACTAATAGTTTCGGAAATATAGCTGTCTAACTTGCATAAAAAAAGAAACCCTTGTAAAATCCGTGAATGTTTTTTGTAATTTCAAGAAGAAGTATTAGAGCTAGGAAAAAAGCTGTCAGGACTTAGGACAAAGATAATTAATTTACCTATAAAATAGTGTTTAGTTTATTTTGATAGGACAAATAGTTTTTGAAATATACCTTGCTATTTTGTAAGAACCGGTGGTAGTCATGTTGACTTAGCATAATAGTATGGAATGAATAGAAATTAACCCCTAAATAAATAACGTTTTTTTTTATTTTAGGCCCAAATGATGCCCTCCTTCCTCCCCACTCAAACGGAACCCTTATGGATTCTTCATGTCGACATGTCTGTCCGTCCGTATGTCACAACTCACAGCCACTTTTTTCCGAAACTATAAGAACTATACTGTTGAAACTTGGTAAATAGATGTATTCTGTGAACCGCATTAAGATTTTCACACAAAAATAGGAAAAAAAACAATAAATTTTGGGGGTTCCCCACACTTAGAACTGAAACTCAAAAATTTTTTTTTCATCAAACCCATAGGTGTGGCGTATCTATGGATAGGTTTTCAAAAATGATATTGAGGTTTCTAATATAATTGTTTTCTAAACTGAATAGTTTGCGCGAGAGACACTTCCAAAGTGGTAAAATGTGTCGTCCCCCCCCCTGTAACTTCTAAAATAAGAGAATGATAAAACTAAAAAAAATATATGATGTACATTACCATGCAAACTGCCACCGAAAATTTGTTTGAACGAGATCTAGTAAGTAGTTTTTTTTTAATAATTTAAAACTTACTTCAGGTTTGTACGGAACCCTCGGTGCGCGAGTCCGACTCGCACTTGGCCGGTTTTTTTATGCTAAAATGACTGGACTACAAGTGCAACAATGGCGAGGAAAAGTGTTGAGTCTAGAAAGCTGGGACTGGAAAAAAACAACTTTTTTCGCCCATACATACTACAAAGTCACCAGCTCCAGCATCGAGCTGATCTGATGATGGAACCAGGAGGTGGATAGGGGAACTCTTCAATGATTAGCAGTAAGGAGTATGGGCTCAATTGGTTTGTTTTAAAGATTCCAAGCGTGTTTTTGAACTAATTTAAGGCTTATTTTACTGAGCTGCGAATTTTAGTCAACTTTAACGCACCATAGCTTGTAAACTATAACTCCTATCATAATAAATGTTATGAACTTATTTGTAGGTAATTTATTAAGGAACAATACTCTCTTTGACAGTTTTGTCCTAGCTTGCATAGTTTTCTCGAAAATCTAGGAAATCTGCAAAATGGCACACTTTTCAAGGCGGGGAGGGGGGAAGCCACCACCGGAGGGGGGGGAGAGTTGTGTTTTTTAATGTACTCACTCATAGGTATAAAACAACAGTAGTTTCAAACAATTATTAATTTTGCCGTTTTCCCCATACATTGAAATCTAGAATGAATGGACTAATAATAAGTGAAGCTACCTTCCACAGTAGCTTTTCACCTCACTAGCTCAAAAAGGGCACTTTTGTATTGCCTAAATCCAATGAGAATGTTGCTTTTACTCACTCAATGAGAAAAAAGTATTTTGGTTTTTAAACCAGTGGGCAAAAATCTTTTGATGGAGATTGTAATTGAACACAATTACAGTAAGTACCTAATACAGCATATTGTTAATCAAAGTACATACCTACAATATGTTTCTTACATTTTGTATTTTCTCGTTAGTGAGGTGAAAAGTTCATGTATTACACAATAACAAAAATTTTTTCATCCCACCATCTCGGAAAGAGTATTTTTATTCTTCGATATCTGATGGTAAAAGCCGTTATTATCCTCTAGAGGATAAAGTAAATTGAATTTAGAACATCGTGTGCACGTTAGTAAATATCACTCGTCTATGAAGTTTGTGAATTCAAAACATCATTAAAACCTATTTACTTGTACTTCTATGGTGCCGAATTTCCATACAATCGTTTTTAATTTGTTAAAAACTCACACTCGTAACCTTCTTGGTGTACTTTTTTAATTTGCTTTGCGCGCACCATTTTCTTTCACGTCATATTGTTTAAAATTAAAACCGATTAAAAACAAGAAAATTGAAAATAAGTGAAAAACCTAAAATGAGTGATTCTAGTGACGAAGAAATTAACAGAATTGAATTTAATCTTGTGATTTTTTTTGCATTTAGTCATTTCCTCGCTGAGGTGGGATGAAAAGTTACCTTGTGATTTTTTTTGCATTTAGTAATTTCCTCGCTGAGGTGGGATGAAAAGTTACGTGTTGCACTCGAGTGAAAAGATTTTTCACCTCGTGCTCTTTTGATTCCCTCGCTAACGCTCAGGATTCTAATTTTTGAATCACTCGCTCCGCTCGTGATTCAATTTTAGAATCCTTCGCTTGCTCGGTCATCAAAATTGAGCACGCGGTTAAAAAACAACTTTTCACTCTTGTATAACAAATAACTATTTTTGTTTCTCTTGCCTTTAAATCCCTTACTACACTCAGGATTCTATTTTAGAATCATGAGCGTAGTGAGTTTGAATCCTTCATCAAGACACACAAGATCCCATCTAACTTAAGAAAATATTGATTGAGTATTTTGTTTTGAACTGTTTCAGAGTGAGTATAAAAGAGTCTTCAGTGGCAAAGTTAGGATCAGTATGCAGAAGAGTCTACAGAATCTTTTCTCATGCATACTTTCACCACCGGTCAATCTTTGATGCTTTTGAGAAGGAGACCCATTTGTGTAAAAGATTTACATATTTCGTGACAAAATACTCTATAATATCCAAGGAGATTTTGATACTGCCAAAGCTAGATGATGAAACACCCATAGCTCAACCAGTAGGGGAATCAGAAGCTTGAAGCTACAATAAAATTATTTTGCCCTTCGGAGTATATCCTCGGTATTAAACTTAGTCTGCATACTAGTTAAGTTCTACACAAATATTTGATAAGTTACTTCAAACAATACTGTTTATTGTTTAAGATCTGAAATATCCCTTTAACCTAAAAAATATTTAATTCAGTCATATTTGTACCAATTTGATTAAATAATTAATATAATAATAACCTACATGTATTATTTAAGTATATTATATGCAGTGCTTCTAAAATTTTTAACTGGGGTTGTAAGTTTGTAACGGAACCTCGCCTCCGCCTCCATAGGTGAGGTACTTTCGCAAGAAATCGTACCTCCGCATCCGCCTCCGCCGTTTTTTTGCAGAGTTGTGACGGAGGTTTATTTACGTTGACTTACAATGAGAGAGGTACAAATCGAAGCAGGTGACGTCAGTTTCACCATTACAACAAGCAAAAAGGCAACTGTCCTTCAAAGAATCCTAAAAAAAAATCAAATGTGGGATTCATCGCGTCAGAAATCCACCTCCGCCTCTGCTTCCGCTAAGAACACCTCCGTTAGAACCCTTGTTTATAATAATTATTATTATATGCAACTAGCTTTATTCTTCTCGACCGTTACTATGGCAACGGTCGTAGTTCGTAAGATTCTCCGCGCGCGCCTCATCCCGTTACCCGCTCTGCCAATGGGCGGCGACTCTTGAGTGCCTAGCTGCGATGGAAGCGCGCTTCATATGATAGTTTTTCGTGTAAGTATGTTCATTCTATTTTGTTCTTTCAAAGGATTTTCCATCAATCAATCTTTTACAGTAGTGTTGGGTAGGACATGACTTGAAAAAGAGTTTGTAAGAGTAGCCTCTTTTTTGTACTGAGCCAGTACAATGTACCACTTCAAAAGAGGCGAGCCGTCTATACGCATAGCGGTTCATTTGAGGTTACGAGTGATTATGTCATCGCGTACTGGTGCATTTAATTGTACCTTTCAAAAGTGTGACTGACTTTTATACTTACATTTTACAACTCAAACTCAACTCCATAAAGATAAATGAAGGAATTGACATAATTTCTGACATAATCAACTGAGTTGTATTATTTTGTAATAACATAATAACAAATATTTTATTCTATATTTTATTCGACATTTTTATAATTAAACGAAATACGTGATTAAAACAGTTTTATATAAGCGCAGACGCCAGACTGACACTTCGATGTCTCGCTGGGTCACACTCGCATTAGTCGCATTATTTAGATGAAGTAAGTCTGTAAGAAGCAAACGGGACCGAGAGGCAAAGAGGTAACGCGACGCGAGACGAAGCGAGACAACACGCGCTACGCGGCGGCGAGACACGACGGCGAGGCGACGCATTTTCTCTCACTCTAGTACGCTCAAACACATACACACGAACGCGACATAAAATGTGAAGTAGGACATTTTGAAACGTTGAGCCGCTCTTACATTTTGACGTCATGTCCGGGACAAATGTCCCGCCTCTTGTAAGTCCTACTCAACACTATTTTACAGTTCCAATTTTGTCCGACGGGCCCAGATAAGTTGGTAGGTTTACTTATTTTAAAAGTGATTAAAAATAAAACATCAGATACAAATTATTTATCCTGTATTTGTGGTTTCTTCTGTTTAAATGGCTTTTTTACTTTGCTCAATTGTTGTTTGGAATTGTTGCTGCTTGGTTCCTTTTCCCAAAACTTTTTCTTGAGAGAACTTTGATACCTATAAAATAATTAATACCAATTTCTGAATTTTTATTTAAATGTAGGGGAACGGGGGGCTCAGTGAACCATGGGGCACAGTGGTTAATCATTAATATTGTCCATGGCACTATTGGCTATACACACATACTCACTTCCAACGATCGAGTGATCTATCCAATACCCCTCCCTCATGCCAGTCACCGCTGCTAGTATTATTATATCTGTGCCGCTGCTCTCTCGCTGCTGGAAGTCGCGCCGCGGGCGCTTGGCAACACATAAGCCGTCATTTTATTTTTCGACATTACTTTTGTGAAACTTTTTACTGTACTTGACTTTAAATAGTGTATTTTCTTGTTTTTTTTCTGAATAACCGTTTAATTAGCTACGTAAATCATAATTATTTTATTGTTTTACGATTAATGTAGCTAGTTCTTTCATCACTTTTTTTTATTTGACCACGTGGGGTTCTTTGAACTAATTCTATATATGGGGCAGAGTGGATCGTGATCCATAGTGATAGTTAAAAATTTTTTTTGTCAGTCTACTCATTAAAGATATTAAATAGATGTAGATACTGACTTTAGGGTTCCTATTTTATTCAGAAGTTACATATGATTTATGTTATATATGATTACAAAAGAAAAGTGTTTTATTTCAATCAAGCACCATGAAGTTCAAAGTGCCCCATAATAATTGTGTATAGATAAAGATAAATATTCACTGTGCCCCTTGGTGATCCACAGTCCCCCAACTCTAAATCCATAGTGCCCCATAGTAGGGGTACAGTGGATCATTTCCCTTTTTTAAAAAAAAAGTTCACTACGGCAGAAGCCATGGTGATTTTTGTGTATTTTATCATTATTTTCCATAGCTTAAATTCTATGTCACGCCTTGTTAGTAAAATATAAGAACTAAGCTTTAATCATGTGTGCAGTAGAGAGTAGGATAAAAAAACCTGTTCACTGTGCCCCCGCTCCCCTAGATCTAAACAAAACGGCGCAACCTGGTCGGTGGAGAATGCAAGGTTCGGATGTTATGTCGCTCACAAAATCGGTGACAAGTCTGCAAATTTATTGACTCCATTATCGGCCCTACAAAAAGTCTGACGTGGGCCCTAAACAGAATTCAAAATATGTTCAGCTTTGAAGGAATCATAGTAATACTATAAATGCAAAAGGTTTGTTTGTTGGTTTATCTTTCAATCACGCTGCAACGGAGCAACGGATCGACGTGATTTTTGGCATGGGTATAGCTAGCTATACTCAAACCACGAGGACGAAGTCGCGGGCATCAGCTAGTTATAGATAAAATTGATCAAACTTTCATTCCCAATTATAAGAGGAACCCAATTGTTTTTCAGGATGAAAAATATCCTATAAGTTAACCCAGATTGTTGATAAGTGTTGTAAATTTATTGTACAAGAATCATTGAGTTACAGTTTTTGTAAGATCCATACTCTTATACCATCTCTCTTTCTTAACCCAAATGTGTCTGTCTGCTATGATTTCACTGTCTAATAATCCAATTTTCAATTTGGTACACAGATAGGTTGCATTACAGGGAAGGACATGGGTTACTTTTTTCCCTGTAATATTAAGGAGCTCCCACAGGATTTTTCAAAACCCTAAATCAACATGGATGAAGTCATGGGCTTATCTGCTAATTACCTACTTAAAATATTATTACAATATAAATGTAGAAGGACAACTAATATGTTCTTTTAAACAGCTGTTTAGAAACTTGAAAATTTGTATGTAGGTTTTTGCATTCACATAGATCCCACTATTTTGAAAGATTTTTTAGAAATTGAAATTACACCCGGGCAAAGTCAGCTAGTAAGTATAGGTATAAATATTAAATACATATTATATTACCCTAACTGGTTAACATCAGGTATTTCTTCAGTGGACAGAAGTATGTGGATGACTGGTATTTGTCTTTTTACAACAAGTGTTTCAAGTCCATCTACTTTTGGTTCCCAATATTCTTCAACCCTGCAAAAATAAATATTTTTAAAACCACAAATATTAAGGTCCACTTGTACAAGGCTCATGGATGTGTTCTATACCTGTCATGTCAAAATCAGAATTAACTTTTATTTGTCTTTTTAATATTTAGTACTACATCTGTGATTATACCTACCAATATTCACATCTGATTTACCTATAACCATATGTGATATAGGAATTTAAAAGAAAAAATGTTAATTAGTTATAGTCATATTTAGGTGATAGATACATAATTGAGTGAACATGCATCCATGATTTAATACAGTTGAAGACTGTTGAAGAACTTTGCCATCCTGTTATTTTGCTTATGTAAAAGTAACCATACAACATTTGATTCCATTAAAATGTGAGCACTTTCAATTGTTAGTATGAATAAAGTGAATTAAACCAATTTTTAAATTAGCTTTTCAATAAGTATTAAGTAGGTACTTTTTATATGTAAGTTTTGTCACTTGATGTTGTATATTGAACTGTCTCTTAATTATCTCTGTACAGGAAATAGCCTTAGGGATAGCAACCCCTGCTCCACTCCATACAACAGCTGTCGCTGCCCTATCTTGAAGTATGCCAGCCACATGAGTTAATAAATTGTTCATCTTACTACCACCTTTAACCTAAAAACAGATTTCATTTTTATTAACATCTATATATCTAATTTAAAAAGATATTGGGGCTGATTCTGTAGTGCACAATCTCTAAACTAAACTAAAATTAGAGCATTACAAATATTGCTATCCCTTTCATAATACTCCCTACGGAAAGGGACATAACTAGATTTAAAGCTGCCATTTTAGTTTAGAGATTGTGAACTACAGAATCAGCCCCAGTAAGTGGTTGATAGCTAAATGCACAATTCGAGCGACGAGACACCAAAATACTTAGGTACTGCTCGAGTGCAGTGGTGTATCCACCCAACGATAAGCTTACATTGGGTCCCCAGCCACACTCCCGGAAGTCCTCGCCGACCTGCGCGGCCTGCTCGGATTCTGGAGTGAGCTCAGCTGGCTGGAGTCACGTGATCCAGAGGTCTCGCGCACAACGGACGCCTGCGTTCAAGTGCGGAAAAGCTAAAACTTATAACCGTCAGGAAAAGCTCTAGAGTCCAGAATAACAATATTTTCTCACTTGCATCCAGAGGAAGTCATTAGGTAAATCTTTGATCGGTATTTTACTTCTCTCCAATTCTTCTTCAACATTTTTGCCTTTAAAATAGTTTTCCATTTAGATCAAATCTAAATTGAGATATGTATCAATTTATTTATCAATTTAGTTAGCAAAGCAGGAATAAAAACAAACAATAAATATTTGGAAAAAAATATACTTGCTCTGAGGTAAAATCAATAAATTGTCCATAGAGTAATAAGGTAATACAATACCACAGACATATTTATAACTCTGTGTACAATACTTACTCTGAGGCGTAGACAGAGAAAGAGATATAGACAGAGCGTCAGCGTATTTACAGTATGCGATAGTCCTATTGCGATATTTTCCTAATGGTATACATAACTTTTTTTTGTTTGACCTATCCGACAGTTTACGTCAGACAATCCTGTGTCGTTTTTGTTATTCGCCCATATTCATACGAAATCGGAATTTTATTGGACAAAGTGGTAACTGTCCTCGTAGCTTACGAAAAAAGTGGTTTATCTTATAGACGATGGTGTATTGCTGTGTGTTAGGCGGCAAAAGCCGAACTGAACGTGAATACGAAAACATAACATAATAAGTTTACAATTTTGACTTTATTTTTACCTGATTGATACAGATAGATAAAAACAGGTTAAAGTTATTTGTAAAGACTCGCATGAATGTTACAAAGTATAGAAATAACAAAAAAGTACTTAGTTATTTACCATTTTAGGGCTGATTTTTCAATCGTCAGATAAAGTTTATCGGATTTGACGTTTTGACAGGTTTTGTATTGAAAATCTGCCAAAACGTCAAATTTATTCCTCCGATAAAATTTATCTGACGATTGAAAAATTAGCCCTAAAAAAATATCACATTTAGGGCTAATTTTTCATTCGTCAGATAAATTTTATCGGAGGAATAAATTTGACGTTTTGGCAGATTTTCAATACAAAACCCGTCAAAACGTCAAAGGACTTGTCCAAGATTGGGCCTTAAACATGAACCAAGATGATTTTAATACACGTGAATAGAGATCCTAAAATATGGCTTTTAGAATTATTTACACATTTTTAAAGGACCCCAATTTGGAGAAAAATATATTTTTATTTTGTGGCTTTTTTAGATCTTTGTCTGAATTTTATCAACAGTAAAAAAAAAACTTGATTTTTTTTGTCTTAAGCCATTGTAGTCTTCTTAATTCTATGCCATTGGGTGATTGCCAAATGTCACTGTCAGTTTTGTTTATCTTAGTTTATTGGTGATGTATTGTTGTTTAACATGGAAGAAGGAATTACGACTGCCGTTGTCTAATAATTATTTTACGAATGTCTCAAATACTCAATTATTATTTAGTAATCTTATAATGTTGTATGTACTACCTATGTAGTGGAAAATGGGTAGTTTATCGAAATGGAATATTAATAATCACAATTAATGCGCATTACCCAAGTTTTAGTGTTGCCATCCATCGAAAAATATTTTCTACAAACGATATTTTTCATAATTATTTTTTAAAAAAACGGGGTTTTCTAAAATTATTATATAAATGGCGTTTAATGTTATATTTTTTTCTCTTTCACGTGATGGCAGTTTGGTTCTGGTTCATTGACACTCAGAATAAAAAACCACCCTCCATACTGAACTGGGACATGTCCTTTATTCCTCCGATAAACTTTATCTGACGATTGAAAAATCAGCCCTTAGGCTGATATTACACTATCATATATCCATCATAATATATATTATATGTTGTCATATCTGTCAAGTTCTATGATCATGTTTATATGATGCAGTTCTTCATTTTTACTATACTATTGACCCACATATGATCATATAAACGTCATATAGATATACTATCGAGATGGATAACGATTTAGCCGTGTTTTCCGTTGCTATGAGTGCAATTTTATTAATTGCATTAAAAAAAAAGAAAAGAGTGAAAATAAAACTAGAAATAAAAGACGAATTTGGGTTCAATCATGGGTAGCAAGGCGATCAGATTATTATATAAACACTTAACTATTTTCCTCGTAGAGGCTAATTAGTCTTTTTGTAGTTTCGATATTCCAGTCGAAATTCTTGGTTTTGGAAGACGCCATCTTTTTTGGTTAGAACGGATACACAGACTAAGTAGAGATTGCTACACGTAATTCTTTTAAGGCTACCATAGATGGCTACGCATGACGGATATGATCCTACGTATAAAGGCTAGATAGCTTTCAAATAGGATCCCTTATCTATGATCATAGACAAATGTAGATATTACACTGTCATATATAAGTGTTCGAGCCTTCGCTTGAACCACATGTGAGAGGTACACCTGTCAATATTCGTCATGTCGCTCCTGTCTATGGTGCCTGAGTAGTGCATACGCTATCTCTGTCCCTGTCTTGCCTGTCATGCGTCTCGAAGTCAGCGCGGGCGGCCCTTTCCATCAGTACAATGGGGACTATCGTTTCTTTGCTCACCAGTTGGCGCCACTGTTGACTAAGGTCAGAGGTATAGCTGTCAAAGGCGACTTTATAAGATCGGTGCCGAAACAAAGTTTTAAAATTTGAATCTCACTAAGTTTATTGATTTATAATTATCATCTTAACGAGTAGCTATGCCGCAATGTTGTGCAGTTCCGTTTTGTTCGGAAAGAAAAGGAGGACACATGTTTCCAAAAGATAAAACTGTTCTAAAACAATGGCTAGTGGCGATTCGCAGGAAAAACTATATTCCGACAAAACATTCTCGTGTTTGTAAAAAACATTTTAACCCCGAGGATTATGTGTTACCCAAAGAATCAAATACAGAAAATCGTAAGTAATTATCTTTCTTATTCATCCTGATTTGAGTAGCTTTTACGTTTCTTTCATCTCTTGTAATCTTCTGTTCACAAATTTTCAGCTACTCCTCAATTAAAGCCAAAAGTTGTACCTAGTCAATTTTCTTGGAACCAAGAAAGTGAAGAGAGAAAGGAAATTAAAAGAAAACGTGCAGAAAGAGCTCATCAACGTCAAAAAAAGAAACTGGAAACTGCTACACTTTCTTCAAATACAGAGGAATCTCAACATGAAGAACATTTTGTCAGTAAATTCAAGATATTCTTAATTATTTATATTATCACAACAGCTTCATCAAATATAATCAAATAAATATTATAAATGCGAAAGTTTGGATGGATGTATGGATGTATGGATGTTTGTTACTCAATCACGCTCCAACGGCTGAACGGATCTGGATGAAATTTGGCACAGAGATAGATCATAGGCTGGAATAGCACATAGGCTACTTTTTATCCCGGAAAATTAAAGAGTTCCTGCGGGAACAGAGAAACTTCAATCCACGCGGACGAAGTCGCGGGCATCAGCTAGTATAACATAAACTGCACCATAGTCACAATAAATGCCCTTAAAGCATTAATATTTATTTGAACAATTTGCAGACTGAAGAAACTTATGAAGAAGTAGAAATTGAAATTGAAAATAAAGATGTCTCACTACAATGTTCTTTATGCAAATGTGAAGAGAACTTAACTAACATTGCCAATTTGTCAGTACATGAAACGAATAGGAAAATTACATTGAACATGTTTCGAATTGAAAATCTTATGGAAAAGCCTGAAATAGTACAATTTTACACTGGTTTTGACAATTATAGACATTTCATGTTTGTCTTCCACCTTTTTGGCGATGAAGTAAACAATATAAAATACTATCCATCATGGAAGCCGGCTCGAGGAAAACATGTTTTGACACCATGCAATCAATTTTATTTAACCCTTATAAAATTGCGAAGAAATATGTGTAATAAAGAAATATCTCTTCATTTTGAAATAAGCAAAACTTCTGTGAGTAAATACTTTATAACATGGATTAATTATCTTTACTGCAAGTTAAAGGATCTGAATGTATGGGTACCAAAAAAAACAATAGATCAAAATGTAATGTATCAAAAGAGGACTAATACCTGTACAGTAATTTTAGATTGCACAGAAACAAAAATTGAAAAACCACAAAATCCGGTTTCTCAACAAGCTACATATTCTATCTACAAATCTGCCAACACGCTGAAAGTGTTGGTTGGAATTTCTAGCTCTGGATGCGTGACTTTTGTATCCGATGCATATGGCGGATCAATCAGTGATAGAGAGATATTTGAAAAGTGTGGAATAATGAGTCTACTTAAAAAAGGGGACATTATACTTGGTGATCGTGGTTTTCAAATTCAGGATCTAGTTTCTCATATGGATGTTACAGTAAACATGCCACAGTTCCTAACAAAGGGCAGCAACCAGTTTGAAGCACACCAGCTAAGAAAATCAAAGAAATTATCATCTGAACGTATCAATGTCGAGCGTATTATAGGTTTGGGGAAAACATTTAACATTCTGAGTAATAAGTTACCATATAGTTTGGTAGGTCTTGGAGGAAGAATCATATTTGTATGCTTTATGCTTACCAATTTCAGAAAGAACATAATGTAAATAAAGATTCTGAGGAATTTAAGTAGGTATATAGGCACATAATAAATAAAAAAGAAATTAATTAGGTACTTATTAAACTTTTATTTATCCTTCCCTTTCCCTTTAAAATACACTGCTATACAAATAAATATTAAACATTGTAAATCCATACAATGGATATGATACTGAAAGATGGTTGAGTTCAAACTCAAATCATCTTTATTCAAAATTGGTACCTACAAAGTACATCTTCTGAACGTCATGTTTACAAAGAATAAGAGTTGATGGTGATAATTAACAACGGTATCTTAAGACTAAAGCTACGAGGGTTCCAAACGCGCCCTGGTCTGAGAAGAGCCCACAACAAACTCATAATTTTAACTTCTTTGAATTTAGTTCTAGGGACTCTCTAGGTCCCATTTTGTAAATGGCACGAACAGACATTTTCTGCAGCACGAAAATAGAAAGAAAGTAGCCCCTACAGTAGTAGTATTCAGCAGCATTACCCCATAATAATATGCCATATGACATACATAATGCTGTGAAAGTAACCAAAATATACTAATCTCGCAGTTTCTAAGTCTGTGTCAACTGGCGAATCTTTTTAACTGCATATGCAGCAGAACTGAGTCTGTTCGAAAAGTCATCTATATGAGGGCCCCATTGGAGTTTAGCATCTAACGTTATTCCGAGAAAAACAGCGGTATCCACTAAATCGAATTCCTCATGATCAAGTTGTAGTGGTTTTTACCTGTTTGACATTAGGTACCTAATGTAAATTTAATACACTTTGTCTTTTTTCCATTAAGGAGTAGGTTATTAGCTTCAAACCACTGTACCACTTTAGTGAGAGAATTCTTTACTTCGTCAAGAGTTGATTCGTAACGATTAATTTTAAACAAAAGTAAAAATATCATCAGCAAACAATACTATCCCATGATTATCCTTAGCGAGATATGGAAGATCATTAATGTAAAGGAGGAACAGAAGGGCCCTAAAATTGAACCTTGAGCGACCCCGTGTATTTCCAAATCCAAACTGTTTATGTACTTTGTAATAAATCATTGTTACCAAAATGTTTAAGCAATTGAATTAGTATTAATTTTTCAAATATTTTACTGAAAGTGGGTAGTACAGATATAGGTCTAAAGTTAGTGGGGTCACTGGTACTACCTGATTTGAATAGAGGAATTATTTTGCTATGCTTCATTAAGTCAGGAAACTCGCCACTATCAATACAATATTAAATATTAATGCTAACTCGGGTGCAACAATATCAATCAATGAAGTTAGTTAATTGAAACTACTAAACAATGATTAAGTATAAAATTTTCGAGCAATAACAGGTATCATGTATGTATGATAAAAAGCAGTTATTTTTGGTATTATAACTTCTGAAATAAGCTTATCATTTCTATTTACATTAATTCTCTTTTCATCTTTATTTGTCCAAACAAAAAAATCACAATACTTTCTTTTAGTAACAAGTAACTGTGTTTGAATTTGAAAATAGTAGGGGCTACTTTCTTTCAAGCAATATTGATTATTGATTATTTCTATGTGCTTATAATTATCCACACTGATATACTCATCTTTTATAGAGAAAGGACATTTCACTTCTAATACTGTCAGTTCTCCAATTAATCCATCAGGCGAAGCTCCAATATATGGATATTTATTAGAAATAAAAAATCCACAACATTGTACTTTATTGTATGACATAGACTCATAGGCTTCAATAGCTGTCTTCTCTTTTGAACTTCCCCATTCAGTAGCACGACTTTTAAATTGCTTGGGAAACAAAATATCTTCAGCATACTTCACTTTATCTCTTCTGTCAGTAAACTTGCATATATTGAAAACATGAGATCCAGTAACCCTTATGCTTCGTTCACTATGCCACATTTTATTTTGTGACTGTTGCCTTGTTTGCTGCTCTATCAAACTTGCTTCTTCTGGAGAAACCTAAAATGAAACATCTAATTTTAATACAGAGAAATATTATTAAATTCTGGTCATCTCACACATAGTAATGACATATATAGTACCAGAGACCTAGAGCAAACATCTGTGTTCATCAATATCATATATTAAAAGTGTGTCCTTGATGTTGTCGTGTGAAGTGCTGAAGTGTGTGATGATGTCCATTCATGCAGAAGCCATAATATTAGGTAAAAAAATGGGATGAATGGGATGGGAATGGGATATAATAAATAAATAAAACCGGCCAAGTGTGAGTTGGACTCGCGCACCGAGGGTTCCGTACAAACCTGTAGTAAGTTTACGATTAATGAATTTAATGAACCGCAAAACTAACTTTGTTTGTAGAGGTTTATTGTTAATATCAAAAAAACTATGCTAGTTAGAGCGTTGGTTTTATTTTTCCTGTAAAATATACATAAGCTTCTATTGACCATAATTATTTCAGATTTTTCAATTGGTAAACTTCGGAGATAAGGGGGGGAACGGTATTTTTTTCGACATTTTGCCCGATAAATCAAAAACTATTATGCATAAAATTAAATAAAAATCTGTTTTAGAATGTAGAAGTACAGCCCTTTCATATTATCCCACTCAGAATAGTTATCATACTTTGAAATTTCAAACCCCCGATTTTCCCTCTTTTTTAATTAAACTAAAAATTATTTTCAATTTTTTTTTATTTTAATGGTGTTGGGCCACTACTATACACAACTATTCCAAATTTCATGTCGATAGCTTTAATAGTTACTGAAATAATCGACTGTGACAGACGGACGGAGAAAGTCACACCATAAGGGTTCCATTTTTACCATTTTGGTACGGAACCCTAAAAAATGGGATTTAGGTTAAGTACTTACAGTAATTCTGTTAAGGACATATTGGTCAAGGATGGGTAGTTTAAGGTAATCATGGTCATTAGATATTCCATGCAGGGAAGCCACTTCAAACACACCGCTTATACCAAACCTGTTTTTTTCTAAAGAGCAATAGTTTATAACCCTGTTTCTAACAATATCATTCCATTCTACAGCACTGCAAGTGTTATCAGGGCGTGGATCAAAGCACAAATTTGTTCGTTTGCGTTTTGTGACATTATATTCTTGTATTTCAAAATTAAGATTTTCAGCTTTTATAGGTGATGAATTCAGTTTTCTTTTCTTTGGCTCATGCCATTTCTGTTTGATTTCTGTGGGCGTTTTTTTGATAAGCCATTCAGAATGTTCTTTGAATCTTAAAATTGCATAGCAAACACAAGCTATGTGCTTGCAGACTGCCTTTGGCCCTTTACCAGCAGCACACTCACACATGGACTGAACAACTTTTCCATCTGCCTCAATGGCAATATTCACAAAGTATGACAACGATTTTGTGTTTTCAGAATGTACCTGTCCTCTATAAAAAAGCACATCATTTTCATTACATGTCACTAGAGCCATTAGGTATTCATTAATCATCATGTTATAACCCTTTCTATGTACTGCAGCATACTCAGTCATTCCCACATTGTCTGCATACACTTCTAAAAAGTAGGTGGTAATATTCACGATATCCAAGTCTGGTGATTCACTTTTAGTCGTTACACTGCTGTACAAACTGTCTGAAGGCCACTCAACAGTATACACCGAATCGTTTTGTAATACTATGATTTCCTCTAAGTTTCCAACAAAGTTATTGTTTCGGTCATAGTCTTGAAGTCTGTAAAAAGAAAAAACATAGCTGTTACCTCGGCAAACACGCATACTTTTGGCAAAAAATAAGTTTGTAAACAGTAAACAAACTAACCTCTGAATTAGCTGTTCTTTGAGGCCGCTTATTTTTGCGCCTCTTTTTCTTAATTCCGCTTTCAAAGCGTTCATATTCATCGCCAAATAGTCCATATTTGCGATAATTTCACAAAGATCACTTTTCAACAGGTAAAAAGAAAATAAAATAATTTGTCACGAAGCCCGCCAAAACCAGTGTGAAAAGTGAGTGTTATATTTGACCTCACGCGACACTAGCGCCTCTAGTGGCAAATTCACACGCGATAGCCCCCATTCTCTAATATCCAAGCCGGCAAGGCCCTTAAGATGTGGTTCAAGCTACGGCTGAAACCTAAATATCTGTTTTATGCCCTTCGGGGGTAAAACGGGTCTATTTAGGTGTTCGAGCCTTCGCTTGAACCACATGTGAGACGTGTTTATTATCTGCCGGCGCTGACCTAGCGTACTGTGAGTGTAGTGAAGATGGTGAATAAGAAGAAAGTCTAATGTAGGAAATATAGATTTATTATAATCAACCATTGTTATGACAACAGAGTTGTATTATCTAATCACACTGCAGCGAATGATTCATTCAAAACATTCATGTTCGCTTTTGGTGGGCAGATCACTTCCTTAAAATAATACTTAAAGAAGGTGCTCTTGGATTGCCAATTTCCCCTCCTGAGGATCTCATCGATGCTGTACTGATTACTAGCCCAATTGTGTGTCGCAACCGCCGCGCGAAAGCTCCCTGCTGAAGCCGAGATACTTGCCTCCCTGAAAAGTGTCCTAATCCAAGCCGCTATTACTGTTCGCGAAGCAGGTTTAATCACTCCCCTCGTAGTTATAAAGAGATTTTTGATGTCTCTTGTTCTACGGCGTTCACCAGACACAAGGATGTATTTTCTGACCCAGTAGACAATGTCAAGTCTGTTGCCCCGATCCTTCCCCTTCTCCTTAAGCAGCCACCCTGACTGCCTGTAAGATGCTGAGTCAGTTTTTGAGCCGAACAATGGCCAGAATAAAATCTCGTCTCCTCTGTCTTCGAAGGCTCCATTTTCTAATGACAAGAGTGTGAGGTCATGGACCCTCCTTCCAGATGCCAATAGCAGTAAGATGGATGTATGTCTAGCAACCGCGAATAGATTATCCTCGCAAATCACGTAAGTTTTCAAAAAGTTTATCATATCCTCGATTCTCCAAGAGATTGCTGCTTTGGAGGGGGGTTTCGCCGTGAAAATTCCCTTTATTACCTGCCTTACTAGAGGGTGAGAGCTTAGTTCATTCGCCCGCAATGGATTTCCAAAATTTGCGACTACTGATTTGTGTACGGCTATCGTTCTTGGAGCTAATTTTGCTGTCTCGTGTAAGTAGCACAGATATTTAGCAAGGCTTTGCGCTGATTGGTTATTCCTTGGCACATTGTTAATACTTGCCCAGTTAGTCCATCTAGCCCATACAGGCTTATAACTTTTTAAGGTGGACTTCCTCCAAGAAGATTCCAACAAGGTTATTTCCGATTCAGACCAGCCCTTTATTTGACCGGACCAGCCCGAACCATCCAAACCGCCAAATTTAGCTGATCTACTTGCGGTGGAGGTCGGTTTGTTTGTAGGTCTATCAGGTTCTCGCGGAGGTCTGGTCCCAAAATCCTTTCTCCCAAATTGGGGCTATCAGAAGGTATCTACCCTCCAATGTTTAAAGATGTCGCAATACACGCGGTATAAGCGACGGGGGTGGAAATATCCAAGCCAGTCTGTACCGCCATGTTCTGCTGAACGCGTCCGTGAATAAGCTGTTCTTGTCTTCCACATTCTCGCTGACGTAAGTGGTTACTACCGCTGATTTCTCCGACGCAAACAGGTCGATCTCCGGTTTTCCAAACTTCTGAAATATCATAGATATCACCTTCCCCTTCAGATGCCATTCCGGCAGGCCTTTCTGTCTCGATAAGCTGTCCGCTATTCCATTGTATAGGCCCGGAATATGGCGGGCAATCAAATGGCATCGACGTAGTTCGCAGAATTGAAGGATTTTCCGTGTCGTTTCTAGAAGTGTCCAGGATTTCGTCCCTCCTTGTTTGTTGATGTAAGCGACGCTTGTTCGATTGTCTGACTGAAGTATTATTGTTTTTCCCACTATTTCCAAGTTGAGCTGTTGAAGGACCTCTAGTATTGTCCAAAGTTCCTTCATATTGCTGTGCCACTTCTTCTGAGCTGGTGACCATATCCCCCAAAAATAGCTGCTGTTCACTACAGCACCCCATCCCAGATCTGCTGCATCTGTTGCAATAAAGACCGATGGATCCTCGAAGTGGATAGGAGAACTCTTGTGGACGTTCGCTGACCACCATTCTAATTCTTTCCGAATCGGTTCTGGTAAGGGAAACATCCGACGAGGGTCGTTGCAAGGTAGCCGCTTCGACAGTCTCTGTTGCGTGCGGCAATGAAGCCTGCCTAACGGCACTGCTAACGATGCAAAGTTTAGCCTGCCCAAAATTATTTTCGCTCCTTGCCAGCTCCATCGGTTTTCCCGTAGGAGGTCTAATATAGCAGATTTTAGCTGGTTGACTTTGGCTTTTGACAGGCTCTTGGTATTTTCTTTTGTGTCCCAGGTGATTCCCAAGTACTCTAGCCTGTTCGTAGCTACTGAAGATGATTTTGCTCGATTCACCTGCCATCCCAGTTTCTTCAGGAAACCCATTGCGAACTTCGCCTGATTTTCCAGAGTCGCGGGGTCTTCGTGGATGAGCAGAAAATCGTCCAAGTAGACCAGGACTCGCAGCCCGTTTTGTCGTAATTGATGTGCAATCCAGTTCGTTACTTTTGCGAAGGCTGAAGGTGCTGAAGGTGCGAAGGGGTAAAACGGGTCTATTATGTTCTTCATAAAAAAATGACTCATACATCAATGATCATATATACCAATATATACATTTAAGATAGTGTATATACTTAAATATGATAGTGTTCAGATGATAGTGTAGTCTCTTTCTCTGTCTATGACCAACAGCTTCGTGCTCAAAGTCGTGGCCAGCGCTTGGTCAGCGTAGGTGGTCCTTTGATTTATAATATGAATAAACATAAATAAAATTCAAAGTCCTGACTGACTGACTGACTTATATATCAAAGCACAGCCTAAACAGCTGGGGTTAGAAACTTGAAATTTTGACAGTAGGTTCCTTTTGTGACGTAAGTAGGCGCTCATTAGGGAAGGATTTTTCAAAATTCCACCCCTAAGAGGGTGAAATAGGGGTGAAAGTTTGTATGAAAGTCCCTCATTTCTCAAGTTATATCCATGAAATTTGGTATTTGAGCTTCTGGTTTAAAATAAAGAAATACGTTATTCAGTTTTTGAAAATTCTACCCCCAAAGGCGTTAAATAGGGGTTGAAAGTTTGTATGAAAGTCCTTCATTTTTAGGGTTCCGTAGCCAAATTTGGTAAAAACGGAACCCTTATAGATTCGTCATGTCTGTCTGTCTGTCTGTCTGTCTGTCTGTGTGTCCGTCCGTATGTCACAGCCACTTTTTTCCGAAACTATAAGAGCTATACTGTTGAAAATTGGTAAGTAGATGTATTCTGTGAACCGCATTAAGATTTTCACACAAAACTAGAAAAAAAACAATAAATTATGGGGGTCCCCATACTTAGAACTGAAACTTAAAAATTTTTTTTCATCAAACCCATACGTGTGGGGTATCTACTATGGATAGGTCTTCAAAAATGATATTGAGGTTTCCAATATCATTTTTTTCTAAACTGAATAGTTTGCGCGAGAGACACTTCCAAAGTGGTAAAATGTGTGTCCCCCACCCTGTAACTTCTAAAATAAGAGAATGATAAAACTAAAAAAAATATATGATGTACATTATCATGCAAACTTCCACCGAAAATTGGTTTGAACGAGATCTAGTAAGTAGTTTTTTTTTAATAATTTAAAACTTACTACAAGTTTGTACGGAACCCTCGGTGCGCGAGTCCGACTCGCACTTGGCCGGTTTTCAAATTACAACCATGAAAGTTGGTATTTGGGCTTCTGGTTTAAAATAAAGACATACGTGTTTCACAGTTTTTGAAAATTTTATCCCCAAGGACGTTAAATAGAGAGTTTGTCCTTCAATCACGCCGCAACCGAGCAACGGATCAACGTGATTTTTTGCATGGCTATAGTTGAGGAGCTGGAGAGTGATATAGGATTTATCCTGGAAAATTAAGGAGTGCCTGTGGGAATTAAAAAAACTTATGCCACGCGAACGAAGTCGCGAGCATCCTCTAGTAGATTATATAATTCCTAAAGAGTTCCCGCCGGAATCAAAAAATCTTAATCCACGCGGACGAAGTCGTGGGCATCATCTAGTCATTAATAAATAATAAGCCGTCTTTAGGCTTGATCATTTCCAATCTTTTCTCATAGCCTAAGTGATAACTGCACTTTTGGTAACCATCGCCAGAAAGGCTGATTCAGTGATAGTTATGTGGATGTAGGGCTCTCCACTGATCACAAAAGTTACAGTCTGCCTGCATGTGGATGGGCCTTTCGCTAGATATGGCCGTCCAAAGACGGTTTATTGTTACCAAAAATGAACAATAACTAGAAAAGCAGATTATTGTACAGTATTAAAGTATGCGCAGTACCTATGTAAACAGTATAGGTAAAAACTGACGCATGTGGATGGGTCTTTTACTAGAATATCACCTAAAGACGTTATAACTTATAAGCTATACTTACTATGCGTTCCTGTAAAAAAATATTAGCAATAATTATTATGTCGTCCCGTTGATTGCTGTTATATTTTTTTAATAGCAATCAACGACGACATACTTATAATACTGTAAATCCATACTTCCATATTAATATTATAAATGCGAAAGTGTGTCTGTCTGTCTGTCTGCTACGCTTTCACGGCCCACCTATTCAACCGATTTTGATGAAATTTGGTACAGGGATTGTATTGGTATTGGTAGATATTGGTTTCACTCCGGGGAAGGACTTTTTATCGCGAAAAACGAAGGAGTTCCCGCGAGAATCAAAATACAGTCCACGCAGACGAAGTCGCGGGAATCATCTAGTTGAAAATATTTCGAAAAAATTTTTGTCCAATAAATCCAAAACTGTAATTTTTTACATTTTTGTCTGTTTGTATATATATCTTGGCCGCGCATTATACCGAAACAACTGCAATAATTCAAATGAAACTTGGCATGATTTGAGTTCATGCCGCGTAAAGTAGGACATACTCGTAGGATACCTACTTTTTGTCCCAAAATTCAACACGGTTCCCTTGGGAGAGGGGATGAAAGTCAAAATATGTACTTAGTTGTTGTTGTTATTAACGCTTTGTCCGATTTCATTCATTATTTTTATGTTAGAAAGGATATTCTTTAAAGATAAGTACCTAGATTACAGGAGACGGTCCAGATTTGTATGGAGCGTCGGTCCGGTCCTTTTACAAGTAGAGAAATGAAAGAAAAAAAATACTAAACCAGTTTTACAGTTTACTAAACCAAATCTACGAATTCATCGTAATTTCAGTGGTGTAATTATATAATCTTTCCACGATATGCAACACTAAACAGGGGGTCTACTCTCTTTCTCTAAACGAAACTTCGCAAACAAACGAACGAAATTTCGTTAACTCCTCTCCTACATAATATTATCTCTATGCTCCTCTCTATTTCGTTTTCGTACACGCAGACGAAGTACGGATCCATAGAAAATTTTCGTGACCGATTGGATTGAACGATTTTGAGTGGGTCTATTATCAGACTAATTACGTTCGTTTGCGAAGTTTCGTTTGAGAGAAAGAGAGTAGACCCAAGTTTCGTTTGAGAGAAAGAGAGTAGACCCTCAGGAGCGGGTAACAATGGCGGATTCATACTTTTTGACGTTTTTTTGTCAAGTATCAACACAACACTGGAAAAACACGGGAAAAACCTTAGGAAAACACGTTATTTTGACAGTGACTGTCAGAAATGACATTTGATACATTTCGCGCCTACTGTCATCTCTATGGCTAAAGGTTGCCATCTTGGAAACGTATCGAAATCTTGAAATATATTTTATTAATTTATTTTTACTTTAATGTTCTAAATAATTATTATACTTATTTTTAATACAATCTATGTATTTTCCTCTATTCATGGTAGAGAGTACAAAGAGTACACCGAAGGTGAACCTTCTCCTTACCCTCAATATTAGGTCCAATTAACTTGAAACCCGAAATTTTATTTGAAATTAAGCACCCTAGAAGTGTACGGCAGTAGGTACGCCTCTAGGCAAGGGGGTTAAATAGGGGGTGAAAGTTTGTATGACAGTCAACGACATAGAT
The DNA here is from genome assembly GCA_917051295.2 of Erebia ligea. Lineage (NCBI taxonomy): Eukaryota > Metazoa > Arthropoda > Insecta > Lepidoptera > Nymphalidae > Erebia > Erebia ligea. The sequence goes on along the minus strand of OU785223.1, from coordinate 12,071,672 downwards.
GACAGTCCTTTATTTTTAAGGTTATATCGATGAAACTTGGTATTGAAACTTGATGAAACTTGGGCTTTTGGTTAAAATGAAGAAATACGGGTTTAATTTTTTTTTAAATCCACCCCTAAATGGGAATAGAAGATGAAAGTTTGTATGCGATTTTTAGAAACCTAATTCCACGTGGACGATGTCGCGGGCAAAAGTTAGTGTAGGTACAATATAAAAACTCTACATTTATTTTTATTTATAACTTCTGCATTTCTCGTCAAGCATTCTGAATAAAAACACTTTCAATTCACATAAATTCCACAAAGCTTAAGGGCCTCGCAAATATCTACCGCCCAGAGGCTCGCAATGGCTAAGGCCGCCAATGCTTTAACGAATTTGAGGTGCCACCTTTTCTAACTGATACCTTCCAAAGCAACCGCGATCCAAACTTCATAGTCGGGGATGTTTATGTACCTCTACTAGCTGATGCCCGCGACTTCGTCCGCATGGACTAATTTTTTTTAATTCCTACGGGAACTCCTCAATTTTCCGGGATAAAAAGTAGCCTATGTCACTCAAATTTCAGAAACTGTGAAACACATATTTCTTAATTTTTACCCGTATCTTGTAAACCAAGTTTCATGGATATAACTTGAGAAATGACGGAGTTTCATACAAACTTTCAACCCCTATTTCACCCTCTTAGGGGTGGAATTTTCAAAAACCCTTTCTTAGCGGATGCCTACGTTATAATAGCTATCTGAGTGCAAAATTTCAGCCCGATCCGACCAGTGGTTAGAGCTGTGCGTTGATAGATCAGTCAGTCAGTCAGTCAGTCAGTCAGTCACCTTTGCCTTTTATATATTTAAAGTAAAATAAAGAAATACGTTATTCAGTTTTTGAAAATTCTACCCCCAAAGGCGTTAAATAGGGGTTGAGTTTGTATGAAAGTCCTTCATTTTTAGGGTTCCGTAGCCAAATTTGGCAAAAACGGAACCCTTATATATTCGTCATGTCTGTCTGTCTGTCTGTGTGTCTGTCCGTATGTCACCGCCACTTTTTTCCTAAGTTTTTAACTATAAGAGCTATACTGTTGAAACTTGGTAAGTAGATGTATTCTGTGAACCGCATTAAGATTTTCACACAAAACTAGAAAAAAAACAATAAATTTTGGGGGTCCCCATACTTAGAACTGAAACTCCAAAAAATTTTTTCATCAAACCCATACGTGTGGGGTATCTATGGATAGGTCTGCAAAAATGATATTGAGGTTTCTAATATCATTTTTTTCTAAACTGAATAGTTTGCACGAGAGACACTTCCAAAGTGGTAAAATGTGTGTCCCCCCCCCTGTAACTTCTAAAATAAGAGAATGATAAAACTAAAAAAAATATATGATGTACCTACATTATCATGCAAACTTCCACCGAAAATTGGTTTGAACGAGATCTAGTAAGTAGTTTTTTTTTAATAATTTAAAACTTACTACAGGTTTGTACGGAACCCTCGGTGCGCGAGTCCGACTCGCACTTGGCCGGTTTTCAAATTATAACCATGAAAGTTGGTAGGGTTGTTATGCCGGTTCGCCGGCCTCCTTCAGTTTTCGGCCTTTACGCGTACTCGGTGCCGCAAAATTGCGAGAATATCGCTTAGAAATACTATTTCCAAATGAAATCTTTATTCAGACATTTGAAAATAATTGCTTTGTATCTGACAACAATTTTGGTCAGGTAACATCTTCGAGTGATTTTAGTGAATTTATTTAATTCGACGGGGGGCATCGGAGGTAACGCAACCTGCGGAAATTAGAAAAAAAATAGTGCCGCGCGTTTCACTCCAAGGCAAGCTTTTTGTTGTTTTTGTGAATGAATGATGTTAATAGGCATGTAATACCCTTCTAAAATAACTTATTAACATACTTTTAATATGATTATGTGAATATTTTGTACAAAACAACAATAATGTTGGGGGCCGCGATCTAACATTAAATTTTCTTCAAAACTTTGTTTTTCGGCCTAGGTGCTGATATGTGGCGTATCAAGTCTTCCACGCTTTTGTCTCTTTTATTCAATTGGTGAAATGATATATGTCACGACTCTTTCTTTTATTATTGTACCTGATGTGAAAACCCTCGCCATTAGTTTTCGGCCGTCAATTTGTTAGTATAAATTAAAAGTGAAGACCATTTTGGGGGTGGCCGAAAACCACAACATAGAAGAAACAGTACCTACCTCAGTTTTCGGCATAGTATGGAAAGCATGTGAAAATTGAATACCGGTAATAGTTTTCGGCCATAAAATTGCAAAGTTTAAAGCCAACAATAATTTTGAGTTAACGTTTTTATTTTAAAGATAACTAAGTATCATTACATATTGTACCTATGTTATTAATAATAAGGCCAGAAGCTAAGAATAAATAAGGCCAGAGAACGAGTAACAGAAGAATCGATCAGACTAGTTCAGGGAACTTACAGAGTTTTTGACCGAGTCAAACATTATTTATTTATTTATTTATATGCACAATTATCCAAGATTGTTATTTCAAAAATAACATAAAAATAGGAACGTATTTGATAGGTTTTAAAGGTGTTGTAATTCGTGAGTAACAAAGGTTCCAAGTTTTTTATTAAGTAATATAACTTTCTTGAATTATGTTGATTATGACTTTTAATAACATTTGGATACTTAATAAAACAATGATGAACTTACAAAAAGCGTTTTAATGTAATTTTAAACTTATAAATTCATTTTAAATCCATCACAATCCAGTGGCCGAAAACAGAATACCCGATGGCCGAAAACTGAAATTTGAGGCCGAAAACTGAAATTTTAGCGTTTTTCCGGATTAAATAAAAAATAAAAATAACTAATAGCTTCAAGCGCAACACAGTTTCTAAAAAAGAAACTCCAGTATATGGGCTTTCATCTAACATAATGAGCATAGCAATATTAAGGTTGTAACATTTTTTTCTGATGTCCTAAAGTTGATGGGAGCACTAAAAGGCCGAAATCCGGCACATCGACCCTATTTGGGCTTCTGGTTTAAAATAAAGACATACGTGTTTCACAGTTTTTGAAAATTTTATCCCCAAGGACGTTAAATAGAGAGTTTGTCCTTCAATCACGCCGCAACCGAGCAACGGATCAACGTGATTTTTCGCATGGGTATAGTTGAGGAGCTGGAGAGTGATATAGGATTTATCCTGGAAAATTAAGGAGTGCCTGTGGGAATTAAAAAAACTTATGCCACGCGAACGAAGTCGCGAGCATCCTCTAGTAGATTATATAATTCCTAAAGAGTTCCCGCCGGAATCAAAAAATCTTAATCCACGCGGACGAAGTCGCGGGCATCATCTAGTCATTAATAAATAATAAGCCGTCTTTAGGCTTGATCATTTCCAATCTTTTCTCATAGACTAAGTGATAACTGCACTTTTGGTAACCATCGCCAGAAAGGCTGATTCAGTGATATGTGGATGTAGGGCTCTCCACTGATCACAGAAGTTACAGTCTGCCTGCATGTGGATGGGCCTTTCGCTAGATATGGCCGTTCAAAGACGGTTTATTGTTACCAAAAATGAACAATAACTAGAAAAGCTGATTCTTGTACAGTATTAAAGTATGCGCAGTACCTATGTAAACAGTATAGGTAAAAACTGACGCATGTGGATGGGTCTTTTACTAGAATATCACCTAAAGACGTTATAAGCTATACTTACTATGCGTTCCTGTAAAAAAATTTTAGCAATAATTATTATGTCGTCCCGTTGATTGCTGTTAAATTTTTTTAATAGCAATCAACGACGACTTACTTATAATATCATAATAAAACTGCAGCAGCTCCAATGCTGTAAATCCATACTTCCATATTAATATTATAAATGCGAAAGTGTGTCTGTCTGTCTGTCTGTCTGCTACGCTTTCACGGCCCACCTATTCAACCGATTTTGATGAAATTTGGTACAGGGATTGTATTGGTATTGGTAGATATTGGTTTCACTCCGGGGAAGGACAGGCTACTTTTTATCCCGAAAAACGAAGGAGTTCCCGCGAGAATCAAAATACAGTCCACGCAGACGAAGTCGCGGGAATCATCTAGTTGAAAATATTTCGAAAAAATTTTTGTCCAATAAATCCAAAACTGTAATTTGTTACATTTTTGTCTGTTTGTTTAAATATCTTGGCCGCGCACTAGCCGCGTAAAGTAGGATATACTCGTAGGATACCTACTTTTTGTCCCAAAATTCAACACGGTTCCCTTGGGAGAGGGGATGAAAGTCAAAATATGTACTTAGTTGTTGTTGTTATTAACGCTTTGTCCGATTTCATTCATTATTTTTATGTTAGAAAGGATATTCTTTAAAGATAAGTACCTAGATTACAGGAGACGGTCCAGATTTGTATGGAGCGTCGGTCCGGTCCTTTTACAAGTAGAGAAATGAAAGAAAAAAAATACTAAACCAGTTTTACAGTTTACTAAACCAAATCTACGAATTCATCGTAATTTCAGTGGTGTAATTATATAATCTTTCCACGATATGCAACACTAAACAGGGGGTCTACTCTCTTTCTCTAAACGAAACTTCGCAAACAAACGAACGAAATTTCGTTAACTCCTCTCCTACATAATATTATCTCTATGCTCCTCTCTATTTCGTTTTCGTACACGCAGACGAAGTACGGATCCATAGAAAATTTTCGTGACCGATTGGATTGAACGATTTTGAGTGGGTCTATTATCAGACTAATTACGTTCGTTTGCGAAGTTTCGTTTGAGAGAAAGAGAGTAGACCCAAGTTTCGTTTGAGAGAAAGAGAGTAGACCCTCAGGAGCGGGTAACAATGGCGGATTCATACTTTTTGACGTTTTTTTGTCAAGTATCAACACAACACTGGAAAAACACGGGAAAAACCTTAGGAAAACACGTTATTTTGACAGTGACTGTCAGAAATGACATTTGATACATTTCGCGCCTACTGTCATCTCTATGGCTAAAGGTTGCCATCTTGGAAACGTATCGAAATCTTGAAATACATTTTATTAATTTATTTTTACTTTAATGTTCTAAATAATTATTATACTTATTTTTAATACAATCTATGTATTTTCCTCTATTCATGGTAGAGAGTACAAAGAGTACACCGAAGGTGAACCTTCTCCTTACCCTCAATATTAGGTCCAATTAACTTGAAACCCGAAATTTTATTTGAAATTAAGCACCCTAGAAGTGTACGGCAGTAGGTACGCCTCTAGGCAAGGGGGTTAAACAGGGGGTGAAAGTTTGTATGACAGTCAACGACATAGATGACAGTCCTTTATTTTTAAGGTTATATCGATGAAACTTGGTATTGAAACTTGATGAAACTTGGGCTTTTGGTTAAAATGAAGAAATACGGGTTTAATTTTTTTTTAAATCCACCCCTAAATGGGAATAGAAGATGAAAGTTTGTATGCGATTTTTAGAAACCTAATTCCACGTGGACGATGTCGCGGGCAAAAGTTAGTGTAGGTACAATATAAAAACTCTACATTTATTTTTATTTATAACTTCTGCATTTCTCGTCAAGCATTCTGAATAAAAACACTTTCAATTCACATAAATTCCACAAAGCTTATGGGCCTCGCAAATATCTACCGCCCAGAGGCTCGCAATGGCTAAGGCCGCCAATGCTTTAACGAATTTGAGGTGCCACCTTTTCTAACTGATACCTTCCAAAGCAACCGCGATCCAAACTTCATAGTCGGGGATGTTTATATACCTCTACTAGCTGATGCCCGCGACTTCGTCCGCATGGACTAATTTTTTTTAATTCCTACGGGAACTCCTCAATTTTCCGGGATAAAAAGTAGCCTATGTCACTCAAATTTCAGAAACTGTGAAACACATATTTCTTAATTTTTACCCGTAGCTTGTAAACCAAGTTTCATGGATATAACTTGAGAAATGACGGAGTTTCATACAAACTTTCAACCCCTATTTCACCCTCTTAGGGGTGGAATTTTCAAAAACCCTTTCTTAGCGGATGCCTACGTTATAATAGCTATCTGAGTGCAAAATTTCAGCCCGATCCGACCAGTGGTTAGAGCTGTGCGTTGATAGATCAGTCAGTCAGTCAGTCAGTCAGTCAGTCACCTTTGCCTTTTATATATTTAGATTACGCTGAGTTGCACGAAACTATTTTAAAAATTTAAGTGTTGATTAAACTAATTTAATCACAAGACTCCATACGATTCTTGCGATTAAATTAGTCTAAGTACCACTTAAATTTTTGTATTTGTTTCGTGAACTCAGCGTTAGAGACATAAGTACATAGGAAAACTTTCAGCCGTCTGATCGTCGCGGGATCTTGGACCATAATTATTTTTTGCCTTTGTTTTCCGCCTGGATTTTAGATTTTTTTATGTAGGTACTTTACCTACTCTAATTTTCCGGGATGAAATATATCTCCAAGCCAAAAGTCAAGATTGAAGAGAAAAGGTTACGAACTGACAAACACTTTCGCATTTGTGATAGGTTTAAATAGGTAGGTACCTATAGGTAGATTTCTCCGTTTATACACTGTAGGTAGTCTGTGGGTAGATTATTGAATCCATGCTAATATTATAAATGCGAAACTGTGTATGCCTGTCTGTCTGTCTGCTAGGCTTTCACGGCCCATCAGTTCAACCAATTTTGATGAAATTTGGTACCTATAGGGATAGTTTGTAGGTATAGGGATAGTTTGTAGACATAGGCTACCCGGAAAATTAAAGAGATTTCGCGGGAATCAAAACACGCGGACGAAGTCGCGGACATCATCTAGTATAATATATTTTTATGTAGGTAGGTAGGTAAGTATATATTTATGACGAAAAAGTCACCTAAGTACTTTTCACTAAAAGTTTAGAAGACTGAGAATGCTTGACCTTAATGCTTAGAATGCTTAATTCAGAAACCGGCCCTAACTTCATACCTTCATAACTTAATTCGACTTTTTTAATTCGACTAAGTAAATGGTGAGCGCTGAGGTTTCTAAGTGGGAGGCCCCGGGTTCGATACCCGGTAGGGTCAATTTAGGAATTTACAATTTTAGATTTTCCCTGATTTGAACTGGTAGGAGGCTGTGGCTCGTTACCTGCACCCTACCGGCAAAGACATACGGCACATACCGCAAAGCTTTTTAGCGTCCCGGTACGATGCCGTATAGAAACCGATTAGGGATATGGGTTTAATATAACTGTTATACCTACCTATAAGTAGGCTAGGTACTATACCCAGACTGGTCAATCAATGCTTAGGACCGCGCTTTATAATTTTACCTTTAATAGGTAAATATCTTTCACCTTTTTGAAGCTTAACCGCTTCTTTTATCGGCGGACGCGGAAATCTCAGGTGTAAAAAAATGTGTTCACGCAGCTTTATAAACCGCGAGACTCGATCCTGTCGGCAGATCAAATCGCATAATTGCGTAATTAAGTATTTAGTAGGTACGTTTACATTCCACCAAAGGTTATCAATCGTGATATAAAGGCATAATTAAGTCATGGCTAAGCAGTTATCAATATACTCGACAAACAAGACGGCTATTTCAGATTCAACTTTAATGTTAAACAAAAATGGGTATTCATAATCCAAGTTTTTATATATTCATTTTCATGACTGTTTGTATCACAGTGATTTCAGCGGGACATCGCAATTTATTATATAGCTTAGACAAAAGTTGGATTTGTGATATTAAAAAGACTTGCGTCGATTGTCTTCGTTTGTCACAGTGTTCCTGGTGTATTTCAGAGAAAAGGTGTTTTTCTGAAAACTTACGATATTACAAAAATTACTGCCCCGAAGACCAGATTCGGCACGTCGACTATGGAAGTAAGTTCAAATAACTAATATTAAACCTAAATCTTAATATTTAGTAGGTACAAAGATTGTTTAAGTAGGTATGTACTTATGCTGGTACCTACAATGAGCTTTATACCATATTTTATTAAATGCGCCAGTAAAGTTTATTTATTAATTTACTATCTACCTATTCAAGCCTGTAAAAGTCCCATCAAAATGAGTTCAGTCGTTTCTAAGATTACGACCAACGATTCCATCCATCCATCCATCAGCCTGTATGCATCCACTGCTGGACATAGGCCTTCTCGAGACCAACGATGAACAAACAAAATTTTTGAAAACTGGTGGTTTGTTATTAATGTGTACCTAAGTTACCTTTTTCGTGTGGACATCCTTCATGAATACCTCCGTGCCCGGATAGGCACGGGGGCTAAGTCGGACTTTTACCGACTACCGACTGGGTAGGGGACATTAGCACGTTGGCGCTATCCACCCAGCGGTGCTTGCCGAGACAAATCTCTCCCTCATTTAATATGGGGCGAAAGATTCCCCAAGTCTATCACTCGAAAGGAAGACGGCGATCATGAGAGGCACACATGTGCGCGATCCTCCTACGGTGGATGGGATGAGAGCCCACGTCTTCCTCTCTCATCCGTTTCTATAGCTTTTTCTTCGACATTACCTCATCGCAGAAGGATCCCACCGACTTCCAAAATCTCTCGCCGTCGACACTGGCTGTAGGGAGAGGTCAAATTACCTACTTACCACTTCGATGAGCTACTCGCGTGTCTCAACTCACGCTAGGCAGTCTGCTGAAGTGTGCTGCACCGTGTCCATGCCGCTGACACACTAATGATACTCCTCGGTAGGGTCTCTACCAGCAATCCTGCAAAGGTTCCTTCCGAAGCAGCAGGATCTGCACAAGATGCAAGGTGAGTATTCCATGCCCTTTCTTTACCCATTGCTCAAGAACGGGCCGGGTCTCCGCCACGTCGAGTGATCTGCGCTGGAAGAGCTGCGCGCTTTGTCGTCACCCAGCGATTTCAAACCTGTATCTAAGTATATTATAATGAAGATAGAAATGTGCTTATCCGCTCGAAGTTTTTGACGTAACTGTTCAGCCAGTTGGTAATGACGTCACACCGATTAAACGTTAGATTCATCCATTCTCTTGTTTTAGTGAGCTTGGAAGAAAACGCAAGATGCGCCTGCGATCCGGACCATTTAGCCGACGAGAAAAACTGCCAGCATCCGGCTGCGACCAACGTTGAATGCTCTGGACGTGGAACATGTCTATGCGGCAGATGCTTTTGCGATAACAATCCTTATCCTGAAAACCCGAGCAAGGTAAAAAACATGTAAATACGAATATAGATGCCTTCATGTCTTTCAAAACAGCCAGAGCAGCAGCTATGCTTTCACGGCCCGCCTTTTCAACCGATTTTCATGAAATTTGGTACAGAGATAGGATGCATCCCGCGGAAGGACAAAGCCCTTAGGCTACTTTTTATCCCGTAAAATTAAAGAGTACCTACCATATATAACAAAGTAACTATCAATCAGTGTCTTTTAGCATAGCTTGGATTTTAATTTTGGAGCCTCAACGTAGGGTGAACCAAAGGGATTAAATATAAGTACCATCTTAAGTACACATGTCGTGTGTAACGAATATCTAAGAAATTATTAGTCATAACGTAAGTGTCCCCTATTTCGGTATGTTAATGCTCCTAACACTTTAAGATTTTTTAAATAATTTCCTAAGCATGATATCAGTTTGAAAGCTTTTGTGTGATGTAGGTAGTAGGTACATATATTGGTATTTTGCCAGTAAGCTTATAAGTTTGTGAACTCGTGGCTCCTATTTCGGGATATAGTTTTTTCAGCGATTTCTGATAATTTATTAATAACTAGCTAATGCCCGCGACTTCGTCCGCGTGGTTTAAGTTTTTTTCCCCACAGGCACTCCTTAATTTTCTGGTTTAAAAAGTAGCCTGTCACTCTCCAGGGTCCTCAACTATACATGCAATCACGTTGATCCGTTGCTCTGTTGCGGCATGATTGAAGGACAAACTCTATATTTCACCCCTTTGGGGGTCGAATTTTCAAAAAGGGTGAAACACGTACTCTTACATATGTAACTGAAAGCCCAAATGCTAAGTTTCATGGCTATAACTTGAGAAATGAAGGACTTTCATACAAACTTTCAACCCCTAATTTACCCCGTGGGGGTGGAATTTTGAAAAACTGTGACACATACTTTTTTATTTATTACTGTAAGCCAAAATACCAAGTTTCGTTGATATAACTTGAGAAATATCTTGAGAAATGAAGGACTTTCATACAAACTCTCATCCCCTATTTCACTCCTTCGGGGGTAGAAATTTCAAAAACTGTGAAACACATATTGCTTAATTTTTTACCCGTAGCTTGTAAACCAAGTTAAATGGATATAACTTGAGAAATGACGGAGTTTGATACAAACTTTCAACCCCTGTTTCACCCTCTTAGGGGTGGAATTTTCAAAAATCGATGCCTACGTTATAATAGCTATCCGAGTGAAAATTTCAGCTCGATCCGACCAGTGAGAGCTGTGCGTTGATAGATCAGTCAGTCAGTCAGTCAGTCACCTTTGCCTTTTATATATTTAGATTAAGAACAGGAACAGGAATAAAGATATTTTTTATAAAAAATAATTAATAAAAAAAATGCGAGAGAGATTCAGCTTTATTACAATATTATATAAGTACAGCTTTTCCCACGGAAACTGTCTCGTTGGTCTTGTGGTTAGTATGTTCGACTGCAGCCGACGAGGTCTCGGGTTCGAGTCCCGGGTCGTGCCATAACTAGTATTGGGTATTTCTGACAAGAAATTCTCAGTACTAGCCCGGAGTTAGGAAGTTGGCGGTGTTTCACCCCCGTGCCTCGGAGGGTACGTTAAGCCGTAGGTCCTGCACCTGATCTCTCTCCGGTCGTGTCAGATTTTCCGTCCCATCAGGCTATAAGAGTAAAGGAACAGAGAGTGCATCTGTGTGCACTATAATATCTCCCGCGCAGATGGCTAATCTCTCCGGAGATTGGCCGCCGTGGCCGAAATTAGGTCGGGAGGACATAATTTATTATTATTACACATCTGTGTTACAGCTTTTATTAGTTACAAAACGGAATAACGTACTCAAATAACTAAATTCTGAACAAGCTAAGATACGTAACTACTGTACTTGATGAAAGCTAAATAAATGTACCGAAGTAGCCTAACAGTTTAGATTTATCTGTCACGAACTTAGGGAAAAGTGCAAAATAGACTGTCCCTTATTTCGTGATATTGATATTGGAAATTCCAACACTCAATTTTGTAGATCATTTTTAAATTATGTAATTTAACTATTAACTACCCTATCTATCTATATCTATACTTATAATAAAACTGTAACATGTCCAATTCTGTACATTGAAGATATTTTGAAAATTTTTTTTGGAGGGCACTCATTATTCGATATTGAAGCCAAATCTATAATTTTTTTCATTGTTGTCTGTCTGTCTGTATCTTGGCCGCGCATCACGCCGAAACTACTGAATGAATTCAAACGAAACTTGGCACGATTTGAGCCCATACTACGAGGTAGGACATAGGATACTTTTGATCCCGAAATTCTACCCCCAAGGGGGTGAAATAGGGGTTGAAAGTTTGTATGAAAGTCCTTAATTTCTCAAGTTATAGCCATGAAACTTGATATATGAGCTGCGGGTTGAAAATGATAACATATGTGTTTCACAGTTTTTCAAAATTCCACCCCCGAAGGGGTGAAATAGGGGTTGAGAGTTTGTATGAAAATCCTTAATTTCTCAAGTTATAGCCATGAAACTTGATATATGAGCTGCGGGTTGAAAATGAAAACATATAATATGTTTCACAGTTTTTCAAAATTCCACCCCCGAAGGGGTGAAATAGGGGTTGAGAGTTTGTATGAAAGTCCTTAATTTCTCAAGTTATAGCCATGAAACAGCATTTGGGCTTTCGTTAAAGTATGAAGAAGTACATGTTTCACCATTATAGGGGGATTATACCGTGGGATAGTAATATAGGCTACTTTTTACCCTGGAAAATTAACTGAAAAACTTATTCCACGCGGACGAAGTCGCGGGCATCAGCTATAAAGAATATACATACATACATACATACATAGGCTACTTTTTATCCCGGAAAATTAATGAGTTCCCGCGGGAATCGAAAAAACTTAGTCCACGCGGACGAAGTCGCGGGCATCAGATAACAAACAAAATTAAGCTGATAGCGAATTTATCTAATAAATGTAAATTCAGGTCACCTTCAAACTCGTATTATAAGAATTCTTGTGAACAAAACATATACCGAATTTAGCTCCTAAGAAACTTAATCAAATACATTGTTTGTTTTTTAATTTACATTCAAATTATCTTGATTATTATATAAATACACAAGCAACAAAAATGTATCTAAAATTTCCCTAATTCGTCTGTTTCACGAACTAGGGGACACACGAAAAATAAAATGACCGCTATTTCGTAAGTCGATTTATTGCAATTTTGACGGAATTCTATGCTTGTATATAACTTTTTCCGAGTCTAATCAATGCTATGCCTTTCTGTAAGCTTAAGAAGTACGAGCGCTATCCTTACGGTGACAAGTAATAAACGCAAGCCGCACAGATGTTTGTGGCCGACTGATAGTTTCGAGCGTCGTATTGCTTTCAGTTTAGTAGCCAAAATGTTAGCACTTGATTTTTAGACAGCTTAAATGATAGAGATTTTGTACAAATGTATATATTTTAAATAAATATTATTTAAATTGCTTATTTTTTGCACCAGAAACAAAACTAACGAAATAACGTAACGTAACCAGGGGCCCGTTACATTACATATGTTGTATTTTATTGTTTCAGACGATTATGGGTGAATATTGTGAATATGATAACTTTTCGTGCAACGACACCAAATGCAATGAAGGTCCCTACAACATTTACGAACTGCAAGCTTATGAAGAGAGCCTAAATAAAAATGGGGACAAAATGGGGACTAAATAACCACCACATTTATCTACTTAACTAAATATTAAGCTGTGTTTTAGATACGAAATAATGTAATACCTAATGTAATAAATAATAATGAACCAAACAGGTTTTCTTGAGTACTTACTTAGTTATGCTATGAGCTAGGCCCTGGATACACCGTAGACCCCATAGTCACAAAATTAACTAAAGATCTAGCCCCACTACAGATGCAATTCGCAGCGCGGCACGTAGCCGCACTATGCATGCAGCGGCAGGCCTGAGCCAAAGAGTAATAATAATATTATAATATGCCTGAGCGCTCAAGCGGCGCTGCACGACGCACGTACGGTGTGGAGTATGGACGGGTGGACTGCTACGCGAGAGAGTGCATTCGGGTGCGATCCAGTGCGAGTACCTACCTAAGTACAAAGTAGTGCGAGTCAGTGCGAGTTAGCGTGAGTCGGTGTAAGTGAGTGCGAATCAGTACTCTCGAGGGCGATTCAGTGCGAATGCGATTTAGTGCGAGTGAGTGCGATTCGTTACGAGTGAGTGTGACTGAATGCGAGCGAAGCGAGCTGGTGCGAGTGAGTGCATTTCAGTGCGATTAAGTAGGTACGAGGGAGAGCGAACCATTGCAAGTGAGTGCGAGTCAATGCAAGTGAGTGCGACTGATTGCGAGTAAGATCTAGTCAGTGCGAGAGAGTGTAGGTGAGGAGATGGAAGGTGGAACTCTTCAAAGGGCTACAGTAAATCAATCGTGATCAGTGTACTTGTACATTAAATAAAAGGGACGCACAGAGAGGCACAGACGTGTTGCCTTTAACCACCGATGCGGCGCGACGATAGGATAGTTAGGATAGGATAGTTTGTCTTACTCTTACTACCTACTATTCTCGCAGTTATTATAGTACAGAAGTTATAAGAGAATTGGAGCGCGCCACCTGCACCGGTATCAATTCTAGTCGGACGTGAAAACAGTTTGTTGTAAGTTGTCAACTAAGGCCTATTATTGATTATAAATATTATAATTTGAGCTAGTAACTAACTAGTTTCTTGTAAGAACCTGCAAAATAGTGGCATATTTTATAGAAAAAAAAGAAAAATAATTTTTAACGCAATATGGGGTGCGGGACACGGCACCGAGGTCAATATTTCCGCGGTTTTCTTTTTTTAACTTTACTTAGTTTACCTAAGAAAGGACATAGGCCCCCCTAATATTTTGATCATATCTACCATATCTACCATACATAAAATTATCAAGTGGTAAAATTATCTAGCTATTACCCGCGGCTTCGCTCGCGTGGCCCATGGAACAATAACTGAGTTTTATCCATACTAATATTAT